>JAEIGF010000591.1:22538605-23786105 GCA_018903485.1 Drosophila littoralis | reverse complement strand
ACTAACGAAATATTGTTATATCGAATGCCTGGAATGATCTAAGGTTTTGTTGCAATTTTCATTTTGGGTTCAAGGGGTTTAGGTTTGATTGGACTGACTGAGTCGGGAATTGGTAATGGGCACTTTGTAACTCTTTATTCGATTGTTCTTTGCAGCTTGTCGCTTGTTTGAGGAGCTGCAACAGGAGCGCCAAAGGGAGGGCCAAAAGGAGGCCTTAACTCTCCATATACTGGACGGTATTCCGGTGGAGCCTGGTGTATATCCGCACATGGCGGCAATTGCGTTTAGTAACTTTGGCACCTTTGTCTATCGTTGCGGCGGTTCGCTGATCTCAAATCGCCATGTCCTGACGGCTGCCCATTGCTTCAATGAGGATTTGCCCGTTCATGTTCGCCTGGGAACGGTGGATATCGAACAATTGGGCGAATTTTATCAGGACATTGCCATAAAGGTAAGTGGATATAAGTGCCCGTTTAATCGAACCCAAGTATATGCCAGTTTGGATTCTCTTGGACAGGAAAACATTGCCATACATCCGGAATATGTGAGCACCAGCAAATACAATGATATTGCCATACTTGAGCTGGTTGAGGAGCCCAGGCTGAGTCTATATATATCCCCGGCGTGCTTGGAAACGAATCTCTTCGATCCGCCAGAAACGGCCCAGCTCTTCGTAGCCGGCTGGGGCACCATGAATCAGACCAGTAAATAATCACACATACATATATATATATATACCGAAGCTCAGCCAACTCACCAAATCACCCAACTTTCTCCATATAGCACGACGCCAATCGAAAATATTGCTGCGTGCACCCCTCAATACTGTTCCATTGGATCAGTGCAATGTCAGCTTTTCCCAGCAGCCGAATACGAAGCGCTTCCTAAAGGAGGGCGTCATTGGGTCGCTGTTTTGTGCGGCGGACAGGAAATTCAAGAAGGCGGATGCCTGCCAGGGTGACTCCGGTGGACCGCTGATCCTGGAACGGGATATTGTGAACAACAAGTATAGCATTGTGGGCATCATATCATCAGGCTTCGGCTGTGCAACCAAGACCCCGGGCCTGTACACACGTGTCGCCTCCTATTTGGGATTCATCGAGCAGATTGTGTGGCCAAATAATGTTGTTTAACCAATTACTGATATTAAAGGATCTTCAATGTATAGCACTAAATTCTAAGCAAGTCGATTTTAAATACAAAGCTCAACAAATTTTACTCTAATACCTTAAGAGTTTGACTAATCTCTTAAAATAAGGCTTAAGATCCGTTTTACGCTCAAGTAAGACACATAAATCGGCAAACGGAAATTAAGTATACGAGTTTTTTTTTAAAGAATTAACCGCTTTTAGTAGAAGCTTTCATAATTTTGACATACTATGTGTAACGGGGTTTTTTTTTAAAGATTTATTTACCTTTTTGGAGCTTCTTTAACGTATCTGTTAAATCGTACCACATCAGACTACTATATAATGAGGTTTCTGTAGTAGCAATCGATTGTTTTGTATAACATTACGTTGACGTTCTTTAATTAATGTTTAATTCGAAACTGAGTTATTTGTATTTAAAATTAATTAATTCCTTTGCTTGTCTGGTTCCAAAATCACGTTGGTTCTTTTCAGTTCTCTGGTTCCGTTTCAGCATCTATCCCTGCTGGCACTCTATGCGCTCTATGTCATCCACTCGCCTACGTAAACAGAGCAGCAGCAAGAGCGATGTTACTGTCAGACATGTAAGCTCTCTCTCTCTCTCGCTCTCTCAATCACTCTCTCTTAATTACTCTCTCACAGCTGCGCTCTATCGGATGACAGCATTGCCAGATGCAAGAAACAGGATGGCAGACGCTTTAAGCTTTCGCTTTGCAGAGCTTTTGAACAAAACAGCAGTTGTTTAACCGTTACAAATCGCTGCTGCCGGCAAGCAGCTGCTGCTATTGTCTGCTCCTTTTGCTTGGGTCGCCCGGCCCAGCAGGCCTGCAATCGCCGCCTCCCCATCTCCCCGTTCCACTCATTTACTGTTCCACTGTCTCTGCCGCCTCTCGTCGCAGCGCGCCCGCTGCCAACACACACGCATTTCGTACAGGCAACAACTGTTTCAGCTGCTTCTTAAATGCTGCTGCTGGCGCTGTGGGCGCCTCAGTTGGTCGCGGGACTGCGTTGCCGTTAGTTCGTGCCCAGCATTTAGGAAGCGAGGAACAGAAACAGCCTTTGGGACTGTTACTTCAATAATTTTTTTCAAGTGTTTTTTATTGCTGTTGTTATTGTAGTTGCGCCCGTTGTTGTTGCTGTTGCCGTTGCTGTTGCGCCGTTCAGCATGCAATGCTTTTGGCGCGTCTAGTTTGAAATTTTGTTAACACTTGCAAATTGTGCGCTCAGTGGCTATCAAATGTAAGTTTCTGCTCTGTGTTTATTTATATGTTCTTTGTTTGTTTGCTTGTTCGTTGTTAACTGTGTTTCTTACACACATATCGCTTATCAGCGCCACATATTGACGCATTAATCACAGGCTGGGAAATTGTTTTCAATTGTACATCTGCTGCGGCCCATTGTTGCCGATAAGCATCGAAAACAATAAAAAAAAAAAACCAAAAAATAGAAAACATAAACAAATAAAAACCAAACTAAAACAGAAAAATAAAAAAATCGTGTCCAGTAGCCTGGTCACATTTGCATCAAAGGGCAACGTGTGCTGCGATAAAAACCGTAGACAACAGGTGCTCGATGTTCGGGATCTTAAATGTATGTAATATTGCTTTATATTTGTGTATTCGCTGCGAATTATTTGTTTTAAACTTTGTGTGACAAAACTATTTGAGTACAAGTTTATTTGTTGTGATTTGGTGCAACTTTTCTTGTTTTTATTTCATATTTTGGGGCTGTACCTTCTGTAGCTACTGGATTTTTGTGCGCTGTAATTAAAACATAATTGATCTCGGTTTGTTTTTTCAAATATATTTTGATAATCCTCGAGATTCTGCATTGGAGCAGAACCGAAAACTTTAAAAACTCTCTAGTTCTTGAGAAAAATGTTTCTCAAAAAACTTTATCTCTGATTTAAATTAAAAAAGAAACTCATAGATCAGTTGATCTGATCTTTTAATCCGAGCAGGCGCTTTTGATTTATATATTATTCAATTGCTTTTCGAAAGTTTTTTTTTACAAAAACAAACTAATTTAACTGTGGACCCAAAATTCGTTCATACATCGAGTATTTTGCTTGACTTTCGTGTCTGTGGCGTATTTTTATTTATGATTTATTTTATTGCTGTTCTTAAACAATTTTTCTTTTATGGTTTTATAATTTAAATGAGCGGAGGGACAAGGTCGTGCGATCAGATAAATGTAATTTGTTTTCTTTTTTTTTATCATTTATAATTTTAATGCGAAGTAAAATGCGAGCGAGATAAATTCAATTTATTTGCAAACTCTTTTTCTACCTACTTTTAATTGTTTTTTATTCCTTTTTTAGATATATTTTGTGGGCAATTCCGAAAGAAATTTTAAATACGATCCGTTCTTTTTTTTCTTTTTCTTGAACATTCCTAATGGAAGACAGTTTAACGAGGCTCTTAAAAAACTTTGCTAGTTAAAAGATAAGCGCATGGATTCCAATTGGAATTTGCAATACTAGGTGCTATTTATAACAAGAATTGGTTGAGAATTCGAAACATAGCCATAAACCAATAGATATCATATTAATTAACACAAAATAATAGACTGAACAATGAAAACAATTTCTCTTAGCTAGCTATAAATGAACTTTAGCTTTATTTATGCGCTTGCGGCATTGTTGCTGTAATAATAGCCATAGAGAGTTGTCATTAAGCTGACAGCACGTTTAACTGGCTTATCACTCAAGTTGGCTGACAATGCAATATTTGTGTTCCGGTTGATAAATTGCCATCGATGCGACAATTTTCACGCTCAACCGGCCAATCAATTAGAAATTATCAAGTGAATTTTAAAGCAATTTATTAGTCGATTTCGGGCTGCAGATTGGACAGAGTGTCGCAAACTGTTGCTGCCGACTGCTACTGCTACTGCTGACTGCTACTGCTGACTGCTACTGCTACTGCTGACTGCTACTGCTACTGCTGGCTGCTGCTCATGTGTGTCTGGGGTACGTGGGTGTCCTTCGAATATTGCCGCCGGCGTTCGGTTAGAAAATGTGGCTATAAATGTGACACTAAGTTAATAAATTTATGGCCCAAACACACCCAGCTGATATGGTGTGTGTGTGTGTGTTGTGGTCTGCTGCTAATTTTCCTGCCTGTGTGTGTGTGTGCGTGTGTGTGCGTGTGTGTGTGGCGGCTATGACACGACAGCGCTGCGGACATCAGCAAGGCGGATGCCAAAAAGTCGAGAATTGTGTGTGTTGTTGGCATATTAATAATATTTTTATTGGCCGCTTATTTGCCTTTTGCGGCCGAGCTGCACGCTTGTGTGTGTGTGTGTGTGTGTGTGTGTGTGTGTGTGTGTGTGTGTGTGTGCTAAATACTGTACTAATTTGAGCTGACAAATACAATCGCCCACAAGTTGCGACCTCTTTTAATTAATAAATATGCGCGCAGATAACGCAAGAGAAGGAAAGAAGGAAACAAAAATTAATAATATTCATTCACAAGCCAAAAATCAATTTCCCCCATTTTATTTACCTTATTTTTCGTTTGCCTTTTATTCACCTAAATTAAAAACAAAAGTTGAGGCAGGTCGCAGCTGTGTCTCTGTCAGCTAATACAAATTGAAGTAATTTTTTTTTTGTATATATAAAATTTTTATGCACATCATATTTGAAAGCTAGCGACAACAAACGATCACATTGAATATTCATGTGAAGGAAAAAAATATAACAAAAATAAAGGTTCGACTGAAAGCAATCGCAGGTGCTCGCGTTTGGTCTGACAAATTGCATATACATAAATATTCATAATTTATTGCTAATTTATTTGGTATGAAAACAAACCCATCTGGCTGAGTGGAGGACTGCGTAAAGCCCGTTCTCAGCTTGACGATGGCCTGATCCGTCAAGTTTTAACCACTTTCAAACTAGTTTTGGATCGTTCATTGGAGCGGTTCTTCATGGCCCATCAGCTTTAAGATTGTGGTATCTATAGACAACAGCTTCAGACCATATCTGATACACGAATATATTGAAGTCTTATATTCAAAGTCAAACGAACAACGAGGTTCTTACTCAATATATCCCTTATATAAACATGCACGGAGTATGTAAATTGGAATGAAGTCTGCGCTGAAAAGTATGCTATACTTTATGGGAGAGAGTGAGAAATATCTTTTGAGGCTGGAGTAGTGCGCAATTTGATGCTCTTGCATTAGAGGAAGAGATAATGTGAACTTTGTTTATTGTCCGCTCGGCTGACCGTCCGATTATGGGGCGTGGCAAATCGGCAAAATAAATATCGCTTATTTAATCTGGCGGATAGCGGGCTTTAAGCTGTTATTGAACTGTGAACGCGTATTGGACGGTCGTGCAACATACTTATTTGTTTAATTTAATTTAATTTTATTTTTTTGCAATTATTTTCGCAAAGCTTTACGCAAACTTTAAGCAAAGCCCGCATTGCTCATAATGCAATGAATGTATTAAACAGATTAATGCAGCGATTACTGATTTCGTATGGCATTAATAACATATTTGTATGCATTTGTATATGTGTGTATGGCGCAATTAGTATGATGCTCAATATTTAAGTTGACTCTGGGCTCAGTGTCACAGTATTAAAGTATCGAGGCGTTAATAGCTTAACTTTGTTTAAAACAAAAAAGAAGAGATATGTCGCATAAAATACGGTAGAGTATATATAATCACGCGAAGGGACCTGCTATAATCCTGAGCAGCAGTTATCCGGCATCGAATCTTGCAACGCATGTCAGTCAGACTGTCGCTCCGTTCGTTTCAGTCTCGAACTTGGCAGAGATGCATTTGCTCAACTCGCATAAATGCGGGATCAAACATATAGTCGATGTCTAGGTTTGTCGGCCCAAAGAACTCAGTTGCATTTTTTTTCCCGATTTCAAGCAGCTTTACATATATTTGATTTTATTTAAAGACAAATAATTGCAATTCCTTTTGGAAATTTTAGTAAGATTGTCAGGCAGGAGGCAAAGAAAATGATAGGAATGTTATCGACTTATTGCTGTTCATTGGATTAGCTGCAATAGATTGTTTTTTAATTCTCACTCGATGCCACGACAGCAGTTGCCTTCCAGTTTTGGCACTCTGCCCGCCCCGCGCTCCTCTTGCTGCATTGCAAACATTGGGACAAATTAATAGCTCCGTCTGGACAAGGACGCATGGACGAAGTCGACCTGTGCTACCACTGCATGCATAGATATATACTAATATATATACTATATATATGTATATGGATATAAATATAGCTCTAAGAACCTCTCTCCGCATACAGCTAAAGTCAAAGCCGACTTAAGCATAGATTTGCCACAGATACTTTGATGCCGCTTTGAGGAATGCAGCAATAAAAATGCCAACGCAGGAGGGTCGGTGAGAAGGTGTGGCGAGGGGTGAGGGTTGACGACAAACGGAGCGAGGGTCGAGGCCAAAAACTAAGCGGCTAATGGCGTTAGTTACTTAGTGGAGGCGTTTGGCTAGGCTGCTGATGGAGCCTGCAGCCTGACGATTCACGCAAGTGTGTGTGCGTGTGTGTGTGTGTGTGTGTGTGTGTGTGTGTGTGTGTGTGTGTGTGTGTGTGTGCGTGTGTGTGTGTATGTGTGTGCGCTTGTAATGCACATAAATTTAGACAAGTTCATTTTTGTGTAGCGCGTAAATCTTTACACAAATCTCTCATTTCGCTGGGTCATACGAGGCCCACAAAAAGAAACAAGTTAAAGTGCTTTAGTCGGGAGTGCTCAACTACGAGATACTCTGCACCCGCATCGAGTAGCACCTGCACGCACCTGCTTCTTTTTTTCTCAGATCACAGCATGGGATAACTCTTCGGTGCTTCGAGTCCTTAGTTGAAGTTTGGGAGCAATTCACAAATAAAAATATTCTTGAGCTGTAATTCACACACTATGTAATATTTAATCTAAGCTATCATTAATCAAAACACACGCTGATAAAAGTTGCTAAACAAGAGTAACAGAAGATTAGCCGTAAATAAAAGAATTTAAAAAATAAAAAAAAATAAAAAAAAAAAATTGAGCTGTAAGCAAGATACGAGAATCTATCTAACAAATTGGTTGTCTCTAGCTCTCATGATCTTCGACTTATGGCTTGTTAGCCTTGTTTTAAAATCGATATTTATCGGTCTTATGAGAGTTATCGAAAAGAGAAATAAGCTAATTCTGAGTGTTATACGAGAATATACTATATTAAAGATCAAGTCTGTAGCTTTTCTGAACTATGAATCGACTCGGCTCGTCGGTTCCTTATACCTTCTTTCATGCATACTCAGTGCATACAGGGTATACAAAATCACTGCATACGAAATCGCTTGAAGGAAACGAAAAGATAAACAAAGCATAACGGTAATACACACACAGTGAAAGGAAAAAAACGCAAATTACACATATGTATACCTATATATAGATACACATATACAAATATGTATATATATATATATATATATATATATACATATATAGCTTATATAATGTTCTCATATGGCACTTAGCTCGCAGTCGAAGCCGGGGCCATGTGATGTTAGACATAATTTCGTTTCTTTTTCTTTCGGGGGCTGTCACTTTTTGGGTATATTTGTCTGTTGTGTGTGTGTCTTGGGTTGAAAGGTCGTTGACAATGGTAAAACAACTGAAAATTTATGGTTTGGCATTAAGGAAATTTAATCGATTCAATGCAGCACGTGTTTCACCATTTACCCCATCCACTGTGACCTCCAATACCCCAGCCCATCCCCATCCCCATCCCCGGCCCAGCCCAGCCCAGTTCACGTCCCTCGTCGGTTCTCGGTACCCGCAGGAGCAAATGTGAACGCGTGCCGGCACTTGCATATGAAGGAACTGGCAAACAACAGAACACCCCTCAGACCCCTCGAACCCTAGCAGCAGAGCACGCCTCATAAAACTCTCTCATATACACGCACGTCTACCTTATGAAATTTTCTTAATGAAAAAAAAAAATTATAAAAAAAGTAGCGGAAAAATCGCTGAATTTCGCTGAGCGAAACCCTAAATACACTATTCTAGTACAGAGAATTGAGGTAAATAAAACATAGAATGGAGCTAGCTATGCTATAAATGACTACAGTTAAGCATCAAGAGTTATTTGAGCAATTTTTTTTGATTAGTCACTAGAGTTGGCCCATTTAAGACATACTCTTATTGGACTGCGCAATAATAGTCGTGAAAAGAGTATTCACAGAGTTGTCAGTGGCAAATGCGGCCCTCTTTCGCTTTCGCTTCTGTGGATTAACTCTACAAATAACTCATTCACAGATCATTTTCCCAGACTAATAGGGGCATGTCCATTAAAGTAAAATAAAGAGAAATTGCTTGTTAGGAGAGCTTACCCACTTAAGACATACTCTTATTGGACTGCTCAATAGCTTAAGGTCATGGAAAGAGTATTCGCTGAGTTGGAAGTGGCAAATGTGCTCCTTATCTTCCGCTTATGCATCAATACAGTTTACTTTTTGAGATCTGTTGAATAACTCTGCAAATTACTTGGCCTAAAGAGTGTTTCATAGGCCATTATCCAGCACTGTTAGGCATATGTCAAAGTGGAGTAAACAGAAGGGGGGAAAATTGAATCATATTAGACATACTTTTATTTTAACTTCTCCTTTGGTCATCAATCTCAATGAAGTTCAACGCAAGAGTTCAGTAGTTCCACTTTACAAAAACCTTGGCTTCATAAGCTCTTCACAGGCCGTTTTCCAACACCGTAGGCTTATGTACATTTGCTTGCAAGAATATCAGAAGCAGCTGCATGAACTGAACCTAAGAGCAGAGAGTTGCCTTTAGTTTCGGCTCAGGAACCTGTTTTTCGCTAAGTTGAACCCAGGCACTGGTTCAAACCTGGTGTTCATCAAACTTTTTCAAAGTTGCAATAGAATATTTCAATGCTTGAATCACAATTGCGCGTTTTAATGAAAATACCCCAAAACTTTTCGACTTTGAACCAATCTAGTAGGCTGTTTCTCTTGCGTTGTGGTTCGCTTCATACAATTAATTATTTAACTAATGAGTGTATAATAAACCATATTATGTGCGAAACTTTGCCCTTTATTCAAAATAGAGCTATATCAAAACAATGCTTGTAACAATTGGTGTAACAGGCGGTTGGTGCAAGTCATTAAGCCCGGCCAGTAAGGGTATTTGTACATGTGTAAATACATCAACGGCAAAAAGAAAAAATAAAGAATACAAACTGAGTGAAAAGTTTAGCATGTGGAAGTTTTTGCCGTGCGTGTAAAGTGTGTAAATTATTTTTAGTCCTGCTAGTTGTTGTTGTCGCCTCTGTTACCGTCGCTTTTATGGCAATTTAAATGCCTGTTGCTGCGGCTGTCAATTAAAAATGTTATAAATGTTGTCACAGCTTGCCAGCGCGAAAATAAAGTTCGCCATTTGCATATAAAAAATGTTGTAACAAAAACATTTCTTATACTAATATTGCAAATTGAATATTCAATTCAATTCTGGTAAGAAAAATTCTAAAGTATTTTTGTTTGAATCCTAATTTAATTTTCCCCTCCATTTATGCTCTACACATTTTAGTAAATTTAATTCGAAACAGTTCGAAATGCAGTTGCTTGTTAATCGTGATTATTAGCCAGCTGCTGGTCATACGTAAACAATAAATGTGTGTGGAAATTTAATATGTATTCATTTGAAATCGTTCATATTTTATGAGTAATATAACGTGTGGCTAATTTAAATATTTTTGCATAACAAATAGGAGCGTGTCAGTTGACGGTATTAGACTAAACGATACCCTGTAAATGCGCTTAATGCATTCCGACATAAATTGTCTATACTCTTAAGTTTCGCTAGTGAACGTTCTCTAAATATTATTATTATTATTTTTATTATTTATACAGAAACAAATGAATTTTCTACTGGATTTGAGCCAGCGACTTCTCACTTGCTGGGTTGATGCTCAAACAGCTAAGCCATGCAGGCTCTTGACTTTATGTTTGTAAGGCTTACTATACAGGACAGTTGACTCCTCAGAAAGCTTACAACTTTTGAACCTGCGCCTTAGAGGCAAATAAAAATTAAATTTTGAGCCAGCGACCTCTCACTTGCTGGTCCGACGCTCAGACAGCTAAGCTAAGCTCAGACAGCTTTCATTAAAATGTCAGCTTCGTTGCTCTTGCGGTAGAACAAATTCTTTTTCTATAATCATATAGATATAGCCCGTTACACACTTGCCATGATAACCTTCATACCCCAAATAGTTCTCTACAAGAAATCATAATACATTTAACACGTTATTTTGTATGCCTGAACTATTTTCTTTTATGTAGCAAACTAAAAAGAAGCTCTTGTATTAACCAGCAGCTGGGTTAGTTGATTGGCAAGCGCTGCGCGAGAGCAAGTGTTGAGTGCCACAATTTGCAACAGTGCTCGACAAAAAATATCGCACATCGAACGACAAACGGCAGCTAGTCAGCTAATAGACCCAAAATTAGCTGCGCTAATTGAATCAGTCGCATGGCAGCTGGCAGCTGGCAGCTTGAGCCTGGCGGAATGTCGTCTCAGTTTCTATTAACATCTAAAATTTTGCTCCAGCTGAGCTGGGCTGGTTGTCAATTAGCCTGTAGCCTTGCTTCAATTTCAAGCCTTTTAAAATTGCCGTCCGCAAATCGTTTGCATTTGCCAGAGCTTAGCAGCGTCACGGCCCTTTCTCGCCCGTTCTCGCCCGTTCTAGCCCACATTCAAATTCAAATGAACTCATTAAACTTAATGAATAACAGCATTGTGGCATTAAAAAATGATGGCAGCCAGCATTTGATGGGCTTAAGACTGAAGCCAAACCCGCACCGCACAGTCAACTTACATAGAAGCTTAAATGCAACATTTCCCAGAAACGCAAACGCTAAGCTTTCCCACCTGAAACGTTATTAAATCACGTTTGAAGATCAATTAGCTTATTGACTCAACTGTCAAGTCTTTTGAAATATATTAAATTCAAAGAGTTCACTTAAACGATTTTCAATTTCTGGAATTAAAGCGAAAACTTAATGGGAAATAAGCTTATATTGTTTGTTTCGTTGCATAAATTTAACTCTAGGCTCAGAAATTGAGCTTTTGATGTGTTTGGACAATTCTTCAAAGATTTTCAATCAAAGGATTTATTAGTAAAAGCTTAGTGAAATAAAAGTATGCTTTAATTTGATGTTTTGCATATGTTTTTATACAAATTACACTTAAAGCTTGTTGAAAGTTATTAAATAAAGCTTTCTCATAGATTTTTAATTTATGGTCTTATAAGCAAAAGCTGAATAAGAAATCAGCCTGTTTTGATAACCAAAACCTATTGCTGCTGGAGCATATTGGCGAAATTGAGTTGAATGCGAGTTTGAAAACATCTGCTGAAAAAAAAAAAAAACAGAGAAAACAGTATTCCTTCTCGCTGTTCATGGCTGCTTTTATCACTTACAAACTGTTTGCTATAGCCCGTTTTTCGGCCCCATATTGCGCAGGTGTAAATTTGAACCGCAAGTTGCCCTCACACGAGAAGCCATCGAAGGGGCCCGCACGCGCCGCCAGTTTTCAATTGTGCGACAGCAGAGACTTTAATTTCATCAATAGTCGGCGCACGACTTATGTGAGCTGGGGAAATGGAAATGGAAATGGGTATGGAAATGGTGGCACGTCGGAAGGGTTCTTCAATTTGGCTTGGCTGGCAGCCCTGCTGCTGTTGTTGCTAAATATTTCATTTTTCAGCCGCCTACTTGAATAAAACTTCAACGCACTTCAAACACGAAATATCGTAGAACACTTTAAGGCGCAAGCACCAAAATGAACGAAACCTCAAGCACATCATTCTGTCAGATTACGACAGAGAAGTATCGTGTGGCTTTCACATGGCACCAAATGAATAGATATTGGCATACAGCCTGCAGATCGAAAGGTTACTATGGTACAGCATGGTTAGTCAGCTAGTCAGACTGACATGAGAAATGCTCTCATGCACTTCTCACTTTCTGATCGCTTCTTCATTTTTTTTATGGATTTTATTCATTTACTTCGTCGCTTCATTTTCGTTTCACTTAAACATTTCCCCATGACCTTATGTCGCTTCTCGCTTTTTTCTGGGCCATTTTACCCAGCACTTCTCTTTTCTCATTACGCTTTTCGCTTCTGTTAACCCTATTTAGATATTCTCTTCTAACATACGTGTTTCATCCGTTTGCCGAAACACTTCTCCCCATTCGCTTGACCTTCCCTTGACATCGACTAGCACAGCTTATCGCACCAGACATACGGGCTTCTCGCTTCGTTTCGCTTTCCAAACAAATTATTTATTCTGGTTACGACACGTTTTAAGCCAACCAACTTGAGTTAAATTCATGTATAAAAAGTGGAGTGAAATATTTAGTTTTGTTTTGAAATATAAATAATAAATATTCAAGCTGCGGAAGTTCTGTTTTTGTGAAATTTGTTAATTAGAGTTAGTTAGTTCAGCGAATGGCACACTAAACGGTTTCTCGGATGTCACAAACAGTGCTGGAAAGTGCGCGAACATACTTCCGTTGAGTGTTGCAGGTGCTCAAGGTACTCTCTCCGTTGTTGTCAATGATTATGTAATTTACGCATCACGCATACGCACCGTATGCTGTCTGGATTTTAAATGATTATATGGCATAATTAAAACATTGTCGTCTCGTGCTCGTCTTTATTGCAGACAAGGTCGTTTTCGTTGCCTTCGTTAATTTTCAGTCACATTTCGCATTCTCTTGAAATGGGCGTACTTCATTTTTAATAGCAATTAATTAGGCGGAGTCTTCACTTTTGCCCTTGACATGCAATTAAATCGGCGCATTTATTATGTTTTTTTTTTTTTTTTTTAATTTTATTTTTAAATCTGACAAATTGGTGACTTATATAGCTGGGGCTAATCCATGGAGCGCAGCAGATAACATTTAAATGGGATTGCATGGCTCTCCGGCTAAATCTGTCGACCTACTCTTTAAAGAAATGCGCGTGCGGCGGCTTTTGTTATTGCCGCTGCCTGACCCTAAAAAAATGCAAATGGGCTCGACATTCATCGTTTTACGCCCCCAAAAACACAAAAGCGAAAACAAACCAAACATTTCACAGCCTATACAGAAAATATATATGTATGTACACAAATGTCTGAGTTGCCCCACCGCGCCGGGGCCCCCGCAAAGTTCAAGGATATCGAAGCGGCACCACATTGAAAACCAGCTGCGAACTGCGGCCCTGCGAGATGGAAACCAAGTCAAGGTAACCCAGTACCCAGGTCAAAAGCGATGTACCCCGTCACTAAACCCAGCTCCGAATCATTCATTGGCTAGCCCAGAGTCTGGTTGTCGCTCAGAAAAGGCAATACAGTGTAATGCCGGCATGGGCAAGTCATAGATCAAATACCCTTTGATGCGGCTCTTGGGTTCCCAGAAAGTCAAATTTTTCCTAGAACATTGCTTGGTTTTCTTGGTCTGTTATTTGACGTTCACTTTAGTCATGTCAATGGCAATTAACAGCAGCCAAATATTGTTAATGTGCGTCGCGTAGTGTTTACTTTTAGTAAATATTGTTCTACAGTTAGTCAACTTTCACATTTTATTAGTAATGCTACTTAACAGCTGTGTTGTTGATGTGCGCAGCAATACGCTGTAAGTTCACATTCGTATGTTAAACGTTCTGTAACTTAACGGAAGTATTGTTTATGTTATACGTAGTGTTACCTAACAGCAGTATTGTTGAATTGCGATGCAACATTCATATTATATACCTAATGGATCTCAATAGAAGTATTATTTATAGGCACCACTTGCTATGTTAGTTAACATTCATATGTTATACTAAATACAACTAAACAAATGTTAATGCTTAGATGTTATACGTAAAATAACTTAAAGTATTGCATTGCTTATACATAATGTTAGTCAACATATGTATTTTTAAAGTCCTGTTAGTTAACTATCATATATTACTTAGCATATTATGTAACGTGCTCACCATTTAACATTTACATTCACATGTTCACATTTTTTGGATCTGTTGTGTGTAAATGGCAGATGTTTTGAGTGCCCAATACCGTTAGATAATTTCTATTCTATAATTCCTTCTTTGTTATTCCAGTAGTTGGTTACGACCATTATCTCTAACTCTTATGTTAAGAGCGTACACATTGTTCAAGTTCTTTCAGTACCTGTGCTCATGTACATATGTATGTGCTCGTGGACTCGTTTTACATACTTTGTGGTTGTTAGGTAACTTATAATTCCTTCAATCGAAGGCCTTTGCATATTGTACACCCTGGTCGCACATATTCTTAGCCCCTTCGCATTGTTCAAACTGATTTGATAGCTTTGCCAGCCATTGAAATCCCCCTGCCCAAATACAAAAAAAAGCAGCTGCATCTTTTATAGATATCAGTTGTTCCATTCAAAATCAGAACTTGAGTGAGAAAACAAGAAGACCTATGCAAATGAATACGCAACCATGTAGATTGGGATTCGTGCAACCGCAAAAATCAATATGCGTGTCTCTAGAGATGGGTCCGGCAATTAGTAGGCAGTGCCCCATGAGATAGCCAGTTATTTCAATTTCAATTTCTGTGCTTATTTGCAATTAGGCAAGCTTTTTCTTTCGGCTCTGTCTAATGGCTGGGCTAACCACTTGTCTAGGGTTCCCTTCAGGGGGCGTGGCCCATTTAATGGCACTTAGTTACAAGCTGCCCAGCACTGAGATTAATCATGCGCACAGTTAAACATTTCAATAGCTGACAAACCGCAGTCGTAACTTTTGAGCTTTTTGTTTTTGGCCCCCGCAATTTGATTATGGCCAGGCCTTTATCAAAAAAATAAACTAAAGAAACGAATAGAAAATAAAAGAAAAGAAAAGTTTAAGAAAACCAACTACTTACACTGGAGACGAGTCGAATGTCCCGGCCACAGGCCATTGACCAAAATCAATGCTCTGTTCGGTATCATTACATCAAATTTTCACAAGTCCCTTCGACTGCTCTCGACAATTTCGTATAAAATTCATGTCGCTTTGAATTTTTGTTGTTGCTATTGACAATTGCTCGGGCCAGGCGTCGGGGACTGGAGCTGGGGCTGGGGCTGGGGCTGGGGCTGGGTGTTGCTGATTTGTTGAAAATTGCAACGCGCCAGCAAGTCAATGACCGGCGCAGGGCGGCGCAACCGAGCAAAGGAGCAAGCGGGGAGGAACCAAGCAAACGGGCGACCGTGCCACTGCAGCAGTGGGCGGGTCACAGGGCGTTGCAGCATTGAGCTCAACGGTCGCAGGAGCTGCCGTTGCCCGCATAGACATAGACACAGCCATAGACAGAGCCATAGACATGGCCATAGATATATAGAGAGAGGCAGGCAAACACCAGCGCACACCCAGTGCCAACGAGCCAGTGTGCTCTTTGACTGCACACTCGAGTTGAAACTTGTCAATTTCTAGAGGCGCCAACAACCCCCTTCTGGGCAACCGCCCGCAACTGCTCCAACTGGCAGCAGTCGCCGCCTTTGCGCTTTTATAGTTTTCTTGTTACTCAATAAAGAAGCAAAAGCAAAGTAGCAAAATCAAATCACAGCGTGTTTTGTGAAACCAACGTTCGAATACCCTGCCTCAACAATTGTCGTTGCAGTTCCGAATATTTCTTGCAACTAGGTTGTAAAAGGAACGAACGATCCTAACCATAAATTAGAAAACAATCGATTGGTTCGATTACCAAAGGCATTAAAAGTGGGGCCGAAACCCCAACAATATAATCAGTGGCTCGGTTCAAGGCTCGCGGATCAGCTCTCTGACTTTTGGTTCGGTTCTTAAACATGGTTCGAACCCTGATTTATCATATTTTCAAATCATTTAAATACATCAATTCAATATTTATTAAAACGTAGATAATTCGACTTGATACACTAGACCATTTAAGAACAAAAATATGGTTTGGTTCGGATTCCGAATCTCTCGGTTGTATTATTAGTAAACTATGCTTTCGATTCTAGATTGGCAAGGCCTCTTACTCAGTCCGCAGCTAAAACTACTTGAGAATTTTAAGCAACTGAGCGGCGGCAAAGCTAGCAAAGCCATAGCCTACAGCATCCGCTGTGTTTGCGATTTAGATTCTCGGCTTTATGGGCTTTGTGCAACGTGAGATAGTTGTGTGTATATATGGACTTTGCGTAAGTGTATGTGAAAATCAATGCTTAAACTGCTGTGAATGTTGCGAAGCAGTTGATCAGCCATCGGCTTGCAAAATCAATTTCCGCTCAGGGTTTGGCGTTAAGCACAGGCAACAGCCATGGAATAAGAATGAGAACGGGATTGAGAATGGGAATAAGCATGAGTTTAAGCATAGAATGGACATGGAAATGGGAATAGTAATGCGAATGCGAATGCGATTGAGTAGGAGTATGGCTTTGGATATGAGAATGAGCGCAGTAATTACGTTAAGTGCCATAAATGTTCTCTACTGCAGAGAGCGAGAGAGAGGCAGTGGGAGTGGGTGCCCAGCCAGTCTGTCTACTTATGCAGCAAAGTATGCAATTATAGCTACACTCACCTGTTTTGGGCGTGGGCGTGGGCAGGCGGATCGGGCTTTTGATGTGGGACAGCAACTGTTGCGCTGACACCGATGACAATTGTCATGACTGCTCGGCTGTAAATTGGCCTGATTGGCACTATTAAAATAATTAACCCTTCCCATGTTACGGTTGGCAATCGCCATGCCTTGTACCCACGTGGCGGGGCACACACATTTCTCCTTTTTTTTTTTCTATACCCTGAACCAATTTAAAATGGCATAAATAAAGGGTATAATTTTCTGTCTCTGACTCGACCTAGCCATGTCCGTCCATCTGTCTGTCTGTCCGACTGCATGACCTTAAGTGCCAGAGACTGACATTTAATATAGTTCGATTAATAGACACGGATTATAAGGCATAACTCGAAAATCATATGAGAAATTTGGTATGTAGCTTCTCGTATTGTATACATAGCTTAAGAATAATTTACTTTCTTGATGCCTCCTCCTTCCCCATTTCTTGATAAAAAAAACTAATTTTTAAGGCCTTACTCATTTGGATGTTATGTTCAAATCCTGAAAATCGCATAAATATCGGTAATCTCTCTGGTACTTGAGTATGTTTAAGTACGTATGATGATGATTAGATGTATGGTATTTGCTAGTCGGCACTCCCGACTGCAGCATTGTTTTTTGTGTTTTTTTTTTTTTTTTGGCATTGGACAAGTTTGCACACATACAAAAATTATAATTGGGCAATTCGGGTAAAGTTTATCCATGAACAAGCGAAACGAGCTCTATCTATAATTGCATTTCCTTGTGGCGCAGATTCGAAAACGTGTGCGCATTATATCGACGATTGGCCGCGGCTCCTAGACACACAAATATATAATATATATATACATATATATAATTGCGAATTTATAGTATATGACAAACAGAATTGCTTAATGACTGCCGCGCATCGCATTGGGTCGTGATTGTGGCTGCTGGTATTTAAGTTATTAAACAACCTGCAAGTTGTTAACGAAGCGTATTTAAATGCTTCAATCTGTACATTAAGTAAAAACGCTCTAATTCGGCAATTCACAACAGCGCATTGCGGTTGTTAAGAGACCTGGAAAACGGAGCTACGTGTTTATAAGATGTCTCCAAAAATGAACTGTGGCAGTTAATAAAATCTCAGTGTATATGTAAACAAAAATCAATCTCTGGCTCCTAGAGCATCGGATAAGTTATGTACATCCGGAAAGTTGGGCAGGCAGCCAAACGAACGACAAAATAGCCTTTATTCTCTTGTGAATATGACACTAAATATTTAACAGACCTAGCTAATTCGAATGGCTAATGCATTTAAGCAAAAAATAAGGCCCTGACCCGAGTTTAAAATTTGGGTCAGTTTGGTGATGAATGTATAAGGCGGGCATTTGCTATGGATTTGTTATGCATTACGATTACAAGGACTTAAGAACGATTGAAAGAGATTCCTTGAAAAATCCAAATCTAAAACAATAATTGCTTTTTCTTAAAATATATAATAAGGAATGGATAGATGTCGAAGGATTTAGCCTAAAGCTACTTACACAGCTACAGATATAGCTATCTTCATATACAGATATAGCTATTTTTATGTCATATGGCCGATTGTTGCCATATCAGCTATATGATATAGTGAACCGATTTGAGACGACTTTGCAGATATGTTGGGAAAATAGTGAAGCTGCTGAGCTTGGCTTGAGCCAGCCTTGAGGCTGGGCGAGATATTCTGAAAAACGGACAAGCTTTCCATACGAGAACCTAGAAAGCGGTTGAGTTTTAAGAAAGTTTTCTTGATAATGTGCAGAAAGAACAAATACCAGTCTAGCCCACACTTGGCAAAATTTAATTGACACTTTTGGGCATTCTAGCGGAAAACTTGAGTTAACGGCAAGTCCACACTTTGAGGGAGAGCACAAAAATGGCTGTCACATCATCAAAGCGACTTCTTGGCGAGATAAGCAATAAGTGGATCAAGTGCGCAGCAGAAAGGCAAACAATGAAAGTAGACACCAATTTTCAAGGATGTTCTGTCCAGAAGTAAAGGGTGGAAAGCAATTCGCACCGAACCAGATGCACACAGATACATACATATGTGGGAGCTTATACATCTGAAAATTTGTGGCTTTAAGTGCAACGGAAGTTCCGCCAGGCAGGAAGCATAATAAAAATGTATTTTCTTCTAGTGGCTGTTAACTGAAATAAAATTCTCAAGCCCTTAAAAGTCAATTGGTGAAACATAAGCAGAGCCACTTGCACACACACTTATAAATGTATATAAACATGCACATAAAAAGTAAATAGACAAATTTTATGATCGTTTTACAATAACCTGAAGAAACTTACGCTACAAGGTTCGGGTTGAAGTCATTGAAATTGGTTGTACTCATCCAACATGCTTTCTGATGGGAAAGCCAGCTATATTGGCGATAGTCGATAATCACAGCTTTCGATCTGTATAACACACTCGATAGTGACTCCATTTAAGATCGTTTTAAGCTAACCTTAAATAACTTACGCTATAGAGCTCAGATTGAGATAGCATTAAAGCTGGCTGTACTTTTCCAATATGCCCTACGACAGGAAAGCCAGCAATATTGGCGAAAAGCGCAGTTATCGATCTTTAGTGTCACCGATAGATCATATCGATCTGATCAAGCTAGTAAGTGACGCATGTTGCTAATATCACGCGTTGTGCATAAGTTTTGAAATATTTTTAATGTCCATTTCACTACATCACATCACAATTTGATTGTCTTAACTTCTTTTGGCCCATTTCTCAGCATCGCTCTCGCCAACACCCTTTGATTCGGACTCGGCGGCATCACTGGCTTCATTGGGCTGTTGGTTTTGTTGTAGGTTGTGCACCCGTATATAGCGAACAGTGCTTATCGACAGCGATTCCAGCGATACCCCAATGCGATTCACAAAATCGAGCAAATCCGTCAATTGCCGATGGATTGTCAATAATGCGTTTAGTCGTCTTTCATTACGTAGAGCTTCTTCTTCAGCATCCATGGTTTAAGCTATATCAATTTTTTATGTGTTCTATTTTTTTTTGCTTTTCTTTTTTTTTTTTGTTTTTTGTTTGTTTTTTTTTTTGGTTTTTTATCGAAAATTTTTCAATATGGCATTTATTTTGTACAATTTAGAACTCTCTGAAATGACTTAAACAAACCCCCCTTTGAAAGGTACTATTCCAAAACACAAAGCTCCTTTGATGGAAGGCAGAGTGCTGAAATTTGTGTAGGAGCTGACTAGATGAGTACAATTGTTTTTGCTGTTGTTTTAGCTCAGACAACTATTATCTCCATTGAATTTTGAATCAAATGCTTACATAGCCAAGCACAAGGCTTAGTTCGCAAAAGCATAAAATTATTTGTGGGGCAACAACTAATGTGAAATCCATTTGATTTGTGTCTTAGCGACACCAGCTAAACGTTGCTGAATACTATAGCAATAAATTTGATGCCATTTTCCGGACAAGTTTCAGATGAATTGAATGTTTCATGCTTTATGGCATTGGCTGGGATAAATTTCACGGCAGTGTCAAAGGGCAACGTAGCCGAAGGCGCTGCTAAGTATGCTATACACTCACATATATGCGCTGCTTGTGTGTGCGTATGTGTGTGTATATGTTGTGTGTGAGTACCAAAAACAATAAACGTAAAATGCACAAATACACGCACAAATCACATTAAGTGCGTGTGTTCCTGCTGCTGTTGACTAAGAGTTTGTTTGTGGCTGTGAGTGTGTGTGTGTGTTTGCGTGTGTGTGTGTGCGTGTGTGTAGCTTATCAATTTCAATGCCTTTTACGCTGCCCTCCAGTAGCTGTTGCCCCTTGTGCTTCCATTGCTCTGCCTTGGTTTGCCCCTTGACGCGCTCATTTGCCTGCCATAATCATTCAATGCTAGCGGGGGGATGCTGGATCTTGTACAGATTGGTAAGGAGGGGGGCAGGGGGAGGACTGGTTGCTGGGCGGTTTTTAACAGAAGGGCGTGCCATAAAAGGAGCTGATAAAAGTTTTTGAAATGCCTTTCGTCTCAATGGCTTTTACTGTGCGCTAATTTATGGCTGGCAAAGCTTGACAGCAGTTGCGATTTTCATTTAACAATTGTCAAGGTATGTGTATGTGTGTGTGCGAGTGCGAGTGCGTGTGTGTCTGTATGTGTATGTGTGCCGCTTTGTTTAGTATATAGAAAGACAGAGCAGAGAATTACCTTGACAAAAAACGCCCAAAACTAATTGGCCTTGACGCGCATATTTCATGACAATTTTATGGCTAAATAATTTGGCTGCTCTGCTCATTTAATGGCTCACCGGTTGTTTGGCGGATGGCAGGCTTAGCGTGTAGTTTTGAAGGGGGCTGTGGTGGGCGGTCTGCTTTTGAAAATCATTTGTTTGCTAATTAAATATATTTTGCCAGTCATTCAATAGTGCATTTAGCAGCGTCGCTTTGCGTGCTGCCAGACAATTAATTCGCATTTGTTTTTATTGTTATGCTTGTTCTTGTTGTTATTCGAGCGCATTTGTGTTTTATGTTGCATGCTTTTCAGCGCAGCGCAGCGCCATAGGCGTGGGCAGGGGCGTGGACGTGGGCTGGCTGGCATTGACCGGGGCGTGCACACACCCATTAAGTTCACCATGCATGCAATTAATTGAGTTTTACGCAATGCCAAACAAAAACAGCAACAGCGCCTAGTATAAAAATTCCCCATTTTGTTGGAATTATACATCATTCAAATGAATAATATGCAGAGCGTGGCAGGTGTTAACGTACACGCCGCGAGGGTCAGATGAGCTTTACTCTTGATTTCCACGCTCTATATATAAAATGAATGAGTAAATGTTTTGTCGACTTTGCGAAGTTCCGAAAATGCGCGGAAATCAGCTGTTCGTACAAGCGATAATTCAGCTTCAAAATTATTTTCGAAAAATACATCTGGGTGGAAATTCAACCACTTGTTTTAAAAAAGCTACATCATGTCAAATTGTTGGTTGCATCTTTGTCTATTTCATCCGATTGCCTTTCTTTCAAAATATCAAAAGTCCTTTGTTTGAATTGGTAACATAAAGCTATTAAGGACTTAAGGGACTAACGATGCATCTGCTGATTGCTCTGTTTTCTGTTCGCTGCTTATAATTCCCAACTGGTTATAGCTACGTGCTGGGGACAAGCGTTTGTAAATCTAGAGTCGGTAGCAAACACCTTCGGTGTTTATACCTTGTTGTTGTTGACCTTAGCCAGCTTGAAATGTACCCTATGAAGTAATTCAGTTTGACTGAAGCTTCAGCTTCATGAACGACCCTCGCCGGTTGAGTATTATTCGCCATACTTTGCAAACTAATTGGATAACAGATATAAATTTACATAGGTTTATAGGCCAAGGCCAAGACCATCGGAAATGCACTGAAATTTATACATTTTAATTAAATTGTAAATTGATATGCAAAGCGAAATATGTGTTGGTTAAGCATTTGAATATCTAATAACAACAACAACAGTGCAATGCTTAATCCCCATTTCCTGTTTTTGCCCTTAATACCAAGTTCCAAATTTGTTTGCGTATGCGCCGAACTAGCACGTTATATAGACATATATATTTGTGTGTTATAACACTAGCAATTCGAATCCGATTTGTTAGTTATATTTAATTCAATTACACGATAGCTGCATTTAGTAATTGGTGATAATAATTTTTAATGACAATAATAATAAGAGTAGAACATTGGAATATATTCCCAATATTGCGGATTATCCTTTTTGTAATTTAGTTTAAAATAATTAATATGTAGTAAAACTTCATTTTTCCACACACTGACCTTAGTTAGATACTGAAAACAAGACATGGTCTTTAAGACCTGCTGACAGACCCAATGACATGTCATTGACTGCGTCATGACCTCGCCACCAATTAGAGTCGCGACGTTATTGAGATTGATTTTATATTTATGAACTTATGTGAAACTTTGCTTTGTTTTGCTTTCTTCTTCTCTCTTTTCTACGAGGAATACACAGTGAAAGCCTTAAGACATTCATTATTTTCTCATTATATTGTTATAAGACTTCATTGTAAGAATATCTTGGGGATTTCATTTCGAGTATGAGATCATGTAAATCTGCCGACTACAGCTACTTAATTAGCAAACTTTTTGGATGCGAATAAAATTGGTGTTAAACAATTAAAGACGCGATGAGTAAACAAAATGTGCAAACAACTTGGTCGTGCAAACAGCTAGGTGGTAGATGTCAGAAGGATTTCGCTTTACGAAACCAGCATAATACAAACTTGAGACGCATAAAGTTGTTAGACGGCGGTTTATGCTGTCGTTCTCGTTCACGTTGTTGTTGTTGTTGTTGCCACATGGCATAATATTGTAGTTGTTGTCGTTGTCGTTGTTGTCGTTAGTAGCACCTTCGTCTAGTGTGCGATGTTCCGCATCAATGAGCGCTGGAGAAATCAGTGTTAATTACTTGACTTCTTGTTGGCTCTGAAGCCAGCCAAAAACAGCAGCAATGGCACATGTCACACATACACACACACACAAACACAGCCAGGGATTGGGTCTGGCAAATTGTTTTGGTGCGTCGCATAGTCGCCATTAAATCTAATGGCCAACTAAATGGCGCATCGCATCGCCCTCTTTTGGCTGAAAGGCTAAGTGGCCGCGTTTTTCGTGGCACTGCAAATCTGGCACTTTTGGGCCACCTATGCGTGTACGAGTAAAAACCAGGTCTGTCAGCGTTATGAAGAGTAAGCTGTTCGCAAAAGTTGATTGTGTGTGTTTCGGGGAACTTTCAGTCAGCTAATGGATTTTAAATTTTAGCCATTACTCAGCGAACAGAGTCAAACGAATTCGTTGCTTCAATTCTCGTTACAATTTGGATGCACTTTTCGCTTTTACTTGCGCATTTTATGTTTAATTAGTTTAGCTTATGATTATCACAAAAAGTACGCTGAAACAGATTTAAAGTGAAAATACTTAGCGCACTCTGTTTGTTGTATCTTCATATAGTAAATAAGTGCATTTTATTTGCGCTATCCAACACTGCTACAAATTTCACCCACCTGCATTACGTTGCTGTCCAAATTCGAAGTGGCTCGCAAGTGTTTCTTATTTGAAATCAGTCTATATCATATCCATATTCGATATCAAATTTAATGTAAGATACAATTAACTATTAGCTTGCGCTACTCAACATTACTCAATGCTTCAATCAGTTCGAAAAATGTGGCTAATTAGTTTTTGTTTACCAGCACTGTTGCCAGTGTTGGCACATTATTCACTTGATAGCTTGATCAGATCGATCCGTACATATGATCTATCGATGCCTTTCCCTATTTTGGTTTTCGTTTATCAACACTGCTGCCAGTGTTGCCACATGTCCACAGCTCGTTGGCACCGCATTGAATTTGTTTAGTAGTATTTAAATATGCATTTTACATCTTGGCATTGCTTTGCGCGTAAACAGAGTTTATAAGTGGCTGTGTACTTTGACAGAATTGCAAGAAAGCAGACTTGAAAAGTGGTAAGCCGCTTAGTTTTTGCTGAAACTGCTTAGGAACTGTTGAGCAAAGTGTGCTTGCCGTCTTTTGTGCAATGTTCAAGTCACTTTTTATTTTCTTTATTTATATACATTTTTTTTTTATACTTAACAAGTATTTTGAATTTATGGTAAAATTCCAGAAATTTCACCGGAGCTGGCTAAGCACATGCTAGGCAAATGCCTGAGAACAACCGCAGACTTGACTTTCGAGTTTTGCCAAAGGCGTCGCAGCCGCAGGCGGCAGCATGTACGTTGTCTATCGACATTTTGAGGCAATTCAAAAATGTGTCGGGATAGAGTGGGAGGGAGATAGTGGTGGAAAGAGAGAGGCCGCATCAAAAATCCACAAAGTCGGTTGCAAGTTTATTTAAATTAGAGACTTAAGGATCGCATAAGTTACACAAATCGTGTTAATAAAATTAGAAATATGCCAGCTGGCAGATAGGTGTCTGGGGAACTGACGAGGCCAACTACCTAAATTGACAGCAACTGGGTGTGTGTGTGTGTGTGGGTTTGTGTGTGTGGCAGTGTATGGGTGTGTGAATGTGCAGTTATCAACAAGTGCGGAAAATCAGAGTTATTCTGCCTGCTACAAATGCAGATGAGCAAACTAAAAAAGAACTGAAGCGTAACTGGGGCGATAGTTGCGCGCTGCACGTTGCACGTTGCACGTTGCACGGTGCAATGTGCAATGTGCTGCCGCCACCCTACCCCCAGGGAGCACCCTGTGGCCGTAATGCGGCTTGTCAGTGCCGCATAAATCATTGAAGGGGATAATAAACTCGACAGGCGGTCGGCACATAACGTTCGCACAGGGTGCACCAAACGTGCTAGCCGAAAGAAATACAGAGACTTGGACAGGCACTGGCAGGAGCAGCGGCTCAGGCAGGGGCTGGGTTGCGGCATAGACAGAGAGCTGGGCCATCTCGATTGGGGCCGGGCACATGTGTGTACCCCCAAACGTGGCACAGATAAGGCCCGCCCGGGCACCAAACAGAGGGCAAAAAACTGCTAATGTTTGATGCCTGTTTGGCCAAGGGCGGCCGGGGTAAATGTGCGGGCCTGTTCAAATAAAATTAAGCGCACCAACAGCAGCTGCCATTGCATGGGTCATCAAACCGAGCGGCCGCTGCAGTCAGCGCCCATTCCTGCACTTTGTACAGGGTGCCCAAGGCATGGGTTCACAGGAAATTGACTAAGAAAATTCTCAATATTAACTCGAGATAAACTCTTTTATCAATTTTAAAATGTTTTTAGACTTGCAATTTTGAGAAAAATTTTTGAATTAAATTAAAATATTTTTTTAAAAGCTGACCACACGTATTGACTCGAGAATTGTGCAAAGAAATATGAAAATATTATTAAAACTGAAACAATTTAAGCTGCGGAGCATGTGCTTTTTTTCAGTTCTAAAAACTTCAAAATTTAAATAATTTGTTTTCCTTAAAGTAAGTTCTTGTGCTCTAGTATTTGAAACATTTTCTTAATCGCTTTGTGTGCATAAATAATAAAATAATAATATTAACTGATTTGCGAGCTCAAGCTTTAAGCGTTGAGTTCTTAAAGCTTCAAATATTTGAAAACTAAGTTAAATTAGTAAAGTTCGATCTCCAAATTTATATTAAAATCAGCTTTTGCATTTTGTTATTGGGGCTTATTTTGTCAACTTGGAATTGAAACTTATGCGAGTGCTTGACAACTGTCATGGATACGTTTCGTAAACAGGGTGATGGCTAAGTGAGACAGAATATATTTCGTCTAAAATGCATGCGAGCTTTTAAGATATCGAGAGCAGCACAATTCTTCGTATTTTTCAAATAATCGCTTAAGTCCTTTATTAAAGCGCAAAATAATGTAAATTGGAAATTAGGTTTGAATGAAATTGAAAGACAATAACATCAGTTGGGTGCCTTTTGAGCCGACATTTCCTTACCCGAGGCACCCTTTAAAGTCCAGAGACAACAGCTTCGTTCACAAACAAATATTTTTCGTAAGTGAAGAAAAATTAGGCACAATAAATTGAACGGAAGTCGCTGCTTAAAAAGGAAAATAAAAACAGCAACGAAAACAAAAACAAAAAAACAGGGAAAAGAGAAGAGAAAAACAAGTGAAATACGGCAGGCAAAGCGGAAGCTTGGAAAGTACAAAAACACCGACAACTGGCAAATGTCGACATGGGCCGGGCAAAAGCCGGCTTTCAGGACAAGCGGAGCGGGGCAACTGGTGTTGTTTGCCTGCGGTTACTGCTGTGGCTATTTGGCCAACATACACACACACACATACACGCAACAGCGACTACGTGTGTGTGTTGTGTCTGTTGTTGTTATTGTCTAGCCATCTAGATTGAAATTCTTGAGTCGCCGTAGGCCCGAAACAAGCTTATGTTTATACCCTGGCAGCTGGTGCTACAATTCTTTTACGCAGCTTGTCACATTAAAATCGCACTGCTCGCTATATTAGGCAGCAGCACCTACAACAAAGCCAACAGCCCAATGAAGCCTGTGATGCCCCCGAGTCCGAGAGCGATGCTGAGAATTGAGCCAAAAGATGTTAAGACAATCAAATTGTGATGTGATGTGGTAAAATGGACATTAAAAATATTTCAAAAATTATGCGCAACACTTGATATTAGCCACTTTATTTACGTTATAGCTTGATCAGATCGATATGATCTATCGATGACACTACAGATCGATATCTGTGCTTATCGCTTATAGCCAGTATCGCTGGCTTTCTCATCGACTACACCCAATTTTAATGATATCTGAATCTGAGCTCTATATCGTTAGTTCTTTAAGGTTCCTTAAAAACTGTCTTAAATGGAGTCACTATCGATTGTGTTGAAGATAACGATAGCTATGCCTATCGCTTATCACCATTGGCTTTCGAATTGTAAAGCTTGGAAGAGTACAACCAACAACAACAAAATCTTGAACTACATTTCTTTAAAGCTGTTTCTAAACCATCTTAACCTTAGCCAGTATTTTGAATATTTGGGATATACGTGTTTGCAGTTATGATTATGCCATTTAGCGGCTAATAAAAAAAAACGTTGTCTAAAGCAATTTTTCCAGTCTTATTATACAATAAATTATATCATATAACTGTCATATCAGTTTGTACAATAAGAAATAAAGCATTGATTGTTAAATTGAGGGTATAAAATGTTCGGCATAAATATATGGTCTAAGCATATGTGTGCTACACGCGGAGACACCACTTGAATAAGTCCGCGCAACGGGAGCTGTTTAATAGAGACAGACAACTAGACAGCCATATATAGAAGGTAGATAGTGGAAAGTACAGCTGACAGACGTACTGCCAGGACTAGACAAGTATATACACTTACATATGTATATACTATATCAGACAGACGTTTTGTTCAGCACGCCGCATTGAGATTTTCAATTTCCATATAATATAGCATGTCGGTGCAACGCCGTTTGAAATGGTTTTGGCAATTTCCGTTGCAAATACCAAACAAAGTAAAACCAAGCGTAACTTGCAACAACTGCAACAAAAAAAGGAAAAAAAGAAAAATAGAGAAAAAACGAAAACAAAAACAAAAAAGAAACAACTGCAAAACGACGGGCAAACAATGAATCAAATGAATGAATAGAAATTTTATACACGTAATGCCACGGACGGCATTCAAGCCAGCCGACAAAATTGTCGGCAACAATTAGCTAAAGCAAGCAAAAGCATTCTAGCCTATTTTCTCATGCCAATTTTTAAGTTCTTGTTACCTAACAACCACTCGAATTGTAAGTATAAGTTAGCGCAGCCGATTGTCAAGCTGACGCGCAGATCAAATAATTAACGTATTCAGCTAGCATTGTTTAGATGGTGTTGCCATATGTTCAAATTAACTGCAGTGTGGCAACACTGAAAAAGCACTTGTCAACTATTTACCAAATGGAAGTTCCTGGTAAAATCAAGCATGTTACTTATGTTATGTACATTAGCATTAAAGCTGCGCCTCTCACCTCCAAAGCGAATAATTTGGACAAAGTCGAATTGAGATACTTTGCAAATAAGATGCAAATCCAGGATGTGCTTAAAATAGTTTTTATCTTCATCAAATTAAAGTAAATTAATATTCTTTTTCTGTTTTGAAAAATTTCCTTTAGAGTATACAATTTTTTTTAATTTGTTCTAGAGCCAAGCCTATCCCATTAGCATGTGACCACTGTGCTCAAAATTGTTTCTTTTTCTCTTTTTGTTATTCTGCAATTTGAGGATTAAAAGTCAAATTTCTCTTTTTCTGTGACGGCAAAGCCTTTTATTCACTAAATTTCTTGGTCGGGTGTACATGCACAGGTAATTGTGTGTGTGTTTCTTGTATAACTTGACAAAACGCACTGTGCAGCTCATCCGACCCCCTCTCTCCTCTTTCAATCAACAAATGCAATTTTTTTTTTTGCATGCGTAATGTTAAAGGAAAGGTAAGATCCAACTATTGTTAGAGTACCTCCTCCCGCTCTCAACCTCCCGCTGTTTACCATTGTTGGGGCTTACCTGTCATGTCAAATATTCATAGTGTTTGCTGCTGTTGTCTTCTATTTCAGGTGGTAAAAATGCCGCCCGCTGAGCATCATGTGGCCACGCCCCAAGCGGCTGGCAATGACGACTTTCAACTGGAAGCGAGCACAAGTGCCGAGAAGTGGAAGGATGTGCCGGACAAGTATTTACTGGTGATAGCACACTTGCTGGCAGGCCATAGCAATGGGACGGAGGATATGGAGCGGTTCAATGGACCGATACTAAAGGCTAGCATTAAATCGGTCTATTGGCTCTTTCTCATCCAGTATGCGGCCCTGGCGCTGCTGGGCGTTATCCTAAATATTGCCATCATTGTGTACATCATGTACCATCGGCTCTACAAGGATGTCACGCATGCGTTCATCATTAATTTGGCTTTCTGCCATTTTGTGCAGTGCGCCCTGGTGTTGCCCATTTCGTTGATGGTGATGCTGCTCCAGAACTGGATATTTGGCCAGTTCCTGTGCTTTTTTTTGCCCATGCTTCAGGTGAGTGCCAATGTTACTTATTACTCCCAGCCGTCCAGCACGTTGGCTCCAGCAAATTTTAATTAAACTTACTCACGAGCATTGTTATCTGAGTTCCCCCCTGTCTCTCTATCTCCCTGGCTCACTCCGGTCTCGGCCAGTTCACATTCTGGACTAACGTTGTAAGGCTGCCAGCGGGCCAGATGAGCCGATAAACCTCATGGCACTACGACAAGTTAATAAACTTAACGCAGTCTGCTTTATCGGTTCGCTCCTCTGTTCCGCACACAATGCCAGAAGTGCAGTGCAAACGACAAGGGGAGTGTGGAGTGTGGAGTGTGCTGTGGGCCACTGCAGGCTACCAAGCATAAAGCTAGAAACAAAGTAGAGATTGGTCAGAGAAACAGTTAAGAGCCAATAAGACACTGAAATATGAATCAACTGCAAGCAATGAACTCCACTGGTTATTGCGATTTAAGCTTTCTGTGCAGTTTTTCATGAATTTAATGCGTCGAATATAAGCTCAATTTCACGATAATGAAACACTGGTTTTGATTTAAATCTTTATAAATGCATAAATTTATATTTCGTTTGTAATTCAGTACTGACTAATTAAAACAGATTAGGGTTTCTTATTTCATTTGAATTGGATATAACACAAATTGCATATTACTTCGGTGGAGCATATCGTTTTATCTTCTCGCAATGAGTCACATATCGTTGACCAACACTGGCCATGCCATGACTAGTGTCTATCGAAAATAACGATAACGATCATTTAGTTGGCGGCATCAGTTTTTGCTTACAAAAATAATGAAGTTGACTTTTGTCAGAGTATTGTACCAATAAATTGTCACATATTTGCAGGGTATTGAAATATCAGCATTCCAAAGAATAACACTCAACTGCTGTTATTGAAATAATAGCTTCAATTAATTAATTATAAGACAAGACAGTAGAACAAAGTGCTATTTGATACCTTTTTGAGCTAGATATTGTCAAACCACGCCCAGCCCCATTAACGATTTAAACATGAATACAAGATTCGTGCCATTTAGTTGGTCTGTAATGGAAAATGTAATTGCTTTTTGGAAAACCAACTCATTTAGAATTCTTTATTCCATTGTGACAACTAATGCTCAAGTCAACAAATACACATATAAAATAATAGTAAAAAACTCGGTCCGTATGTAGTCACATTGGTAAATTTCCAAGTATTTTACTATAAAGGTAAGTCTAATGTGTATGCATAAAAATGTAAACATTTTTATCAGATGCACTTCACAAGCTGCAGCTTATTATGAAAAAACGAAGAACAAACGAATCATTCTTGTTTCGTATAGTGGTCCAATCTGGCCGTTCAGGATATGTATATATATGTATAGTCCAGTCAACAATTACACATTTTAAATAATAGGAAAAAACTCGGTCCGTATGTATTCACATTTGTAAATTCCCAATTATAAAAGTAAGTCTAATGTGTATGCATAAAAAAGTAAACATTTTTCTCAGATGCACTTCACAAGCTGCAGCTTGATATGAAAGAACGAAACCTATTTCACGCTTGTGGACATTAGCTCAGAAAAGCTTTTATTATTCATTACTTTTCAACGATTAGTCCTTTAAAGCTATATGCTATTGTAGGAATTGCAGTGAAACGAACGTTATTTATTTTAGACCAATCATTCATATAGTGGTCCAATCTGGCCGTCCAGGATATACATATATATATGCTGGTTTAAAGAGAAGGGACATATTCGGACATGTCTGTATCAACTCGTGTGTATCTACTTATCCAGAGTATAATATATTTATGCTATGAGATCGGCGACATCCTTAATAGCCTCTACACGAGTTCAACACTTTTGCCATTTATGGAAAGACAAGGAGTTTAGCCAAAAACTAAAAAGTTGCATTATTTTGTGGGCTTTTTAACTGCAAAACACAATTCGATTCGATTCCCCAAACACGGACGACTTCACACGACACGCGCCCATCCCCGAGGCTTTTCTCATTTCTGTGACAGCCAAAGGGCTACCAACTGAACCTAATTGGCATGTCAGGCTCCTTAAGAGCACCTGAAAATCAAAAGACCGTAACGATACCTATCCTAAGTGATTTGCCAGTCCACACTCGGTTCAACACTTTGCGCCCCTTGTCACCTGTGACATTGCCAGCACCCACGCAATAGCTCCTGCCGCGTCTTATTCTCAAAGCCACAATGATTGACACGTCTCGCAGCTGCAGGTATATTGATGTATAGATATACACATGTCTGTGTATACATTTGGCCGTGTATAAATGTAAGGCATTGGCGAAAAACAGAAATTTACTCTCATTCAATTTGTTTTGTTACTTTTATTTAACGTCCTCAGCACGCCTTTGTCTCAGCGTTTGACGAAAATAAATGTTACATGACAGGAGTAGAAGTTTCGATAAATCGATTAATTTCTTTCTTTTATTTATCTTTATCTGTATGCATTGAAAATGGGTGAAATGTTTATCTGTTACCCGAAAATCATAAGAGCCAGACACAACAAATTTGGTGGGCGGGTTCTCGTATAGTGTACACAGCTTGGGTATATTTTACTTTTTGGATAAATCTCTTTATTTTCACAAAATTGAATAAGTCCTATTTTTAAAGGTAAAGCCTTGCGCTTTGAAATACATATACATTTGAGTGTCATATTTAAGCCCTGAAACTTCTTAGAAAACGGACTTTTAACACCAAAGTTAGTGAAGAATGCATTTGCCATCATGTAGGGCCTAGGGCGAGAAGCAGCACAGCCGCTGTGTGAAATGCGCAGCAATACAGACAATACCTTGTACACAAAGCAAAAATATCATATGTATGTACTCAATTTTGATATGCAGCCTTTACATGCTAGCTGCTGATGCAAATTGTATTACAAACGCATTTGGAGAGGCAAAGAGCCAAGGCCAGGAGACAAAATCGTAAGCAACGGATATGATTCGATTTGATTGCTATCACAATGGGCGACAAATAGCAAACGGATATTTGTGGCATTTACGGACACATTCATCTTTGTGTGTGTGTGTGTGTGTGTGTGCGTGTGTGTGTATTTGTGCGAGCCCTGCGCGCCTTGCCCCACCATAGGAATTGATTGATGCCACAGCCCACAAACATTACAGTTCACTTCGATGATGCCTTGAATTTCTTTATTTAAAGTCAGACCCAAATGAATGCACATTGCATTTACGACTATATCTTTTTTTTTAACATTCCTGGGTGTCCTGTCCCGGCAAGAGTATGCGTGCGGGTGAATTTGCTTGAGAAATGTGAGTGGAACTGAGCCAACTCCAAGTGCTCAAGTCTTTTTGTTCAAGTGCTTAATGTTCTGAGTTCCATATCTTAGTGCGGCAATATGAGTGCTTAAATAAAAGTCATCTAAAGAACATTGTATAGAACATTCAATCTTATCAAATTCTTAAGACGATAGTAGTGCGAAATATTTAGTATATGCTAAATCTTTAATCCGCAAAGAAAAATTTGAATTATGCTCTATCGACCATTTTTCATTCCTTTTTTCATAATTACTCAATGACAAAGTAAACAACAAAAATAAAGGTAAGATTTGAACCAGCGACTTTACGTTTGCCGTGCTTACAAGCTAAGTTTACACAGCGCATTTATATGATTGATTGTTGCTGTCCTTTGTCCTTTTCCAAAACCGGGCTAGTGCTCAACTTCGAGTCAAAAGCAAGCTTGAGTAAATATTTCGCAGAACTATCGTTTGAGTTTCCATCAAATTCGATTAGCCCCATTAACTAGATTAATCTGGATTGATATGTTTAACAAGTAGACAAGTCTAGAATATTAATGCTGCAAGGGTATTAAAGCTTCGACAGCCAAAAGATTTGTTCTCCATGGCTTCGCCTAGGTACTTGGTTATGCCAAGACGTATAGACTGACCATTGCCCATTGCTAGACAATCTGTTAAATATATGATATACACATACACGCACACGCACACACGCACACGCACATATGCGTGAGGTGTTGTCACAATATCCAATCTGAACTCAAGCAAATAAATAAACAAAGCAAAGACCTAGCCGAAAATGGATAGTCGGGCAAATCTTTGGGATTTCGCCATTCGAGCATAACAAGATGTTGCCATACACACACATGCATACAGACAAACACACACACACACACATAGATGAGTACATATGTGAGTGCGCAGCCAAGCGAGCCGAGCCTGCTCCATTGGTGCAACAACAATCAGAGGCAAACAAATTTGTTTCAATCACCGCACACGCCCGAAAAATATTTGCCTGAGCCATTCAACTAAGTTAACAAAGCTGAGGAATCAGCCAGCCTCATCTTTTGCCTTTTCCATGACCGCCCATCCCCCTAATCTGGCATTTCTTTGTTTGTGTGCTTGCAGGACATACCGCTACACGTTGCCATGATATCGCACATCCTGATTGCCTGGGATCGCATGCGCTGGCTAAACGATCCGCTCAAGGGGCGCATACCCGGCTTCGTCTGCTGCTGTGCCACCTGGCTAACTGGGATGGTGATTGCCCTGCCCTATCCAATTTATACGATTTACGTGGAGCTTGGGGTGAGTATTCATGAACATGAACAAGCTTAACGTGTTGCTTTATTAAAAATTACGCGATGTCATATGTGTGTATCTCTGTGTGTGTGTGCGTGCGAATATTTGAATGTGTGCTTTTTGTACCTGCCTAGATCAAAGTGAATTCAGCAGACCGTTAAAGCAACAAGCTGAGCTACTTGACTGGCAAAGCATCGACCCTTGCAGACACTGCAAATCTCTATATGCTCTTTGAGTAGTTCAAGGAATTCTCGGAAGAAATTTTGAAGGCGCTTCACAACAACCAAATAATAGAAACCGAATATTAGCCAGCAATTGCTGCTGAAAATCAATCAATTTTAATCGGTCACAACTTTTTATTATACAAATCCATTTTTACATATTTCGCAGAAGCAATTAAATTAGATTTTTATTTAGAATTTCCTAATATAACAACTTTTATTATTCTGAAAATAACAATTATTTTAAATTTATATTTTTTCTGCCATGCTAACTATTCATGGCATTTTTGAAAAATCTTCAATTAAGTCAAAATACCATATTGTCATTTTTCCGATTTCTGAAATCTAAGTTTTTCGAACTTTTTGCTATTCTTGTCGATCTGTTAAGAAATACATATACTTTTTAGATACATATACTTCTTTGATAAATGAAAGTGATTTTTTTTTGAAACCAACTTATTTCAGTTTATTGATTTGATTGAATAAGACTCATCAACTATTATGGAAAAAATAATATAAGAATCTTCAATAAAAATAAATTTTCCTTTATAATTGTAGCTTTTATATATATATAATATATATATATTTAACAAAAGAATTTACCATATTTAAAAATTTTTAACTCTGTAGAAATAATATGGACTTATCGATGTCTAGTATTCCGATACATGAAGGCATCGATTTCATTGGCAACTCTTGTCCAACTCACATCACTAGACAAGTTTCAAGCTAATGTAAATATCATTAATCGGTGACTGTTATCGATAACATTCCGATAAAATAAGCTATATGTATAAAAGTTAGCATGATTAAGATATACAATTAGATATTTCTAAATCCCGCCATGTTTTTTGTGGAATGGAAAGGTGATGTTTCACTCCTACTTAAAATAAACAGCTTATCGTGTTTTTTCGGGTTTCGTTTCGCGAAATGGTTCAGTGGGCTTAGTTTGTCTCATGTGCAACCGGAATATTTGTTTTACAATGTGCGCTGTCGCCTCGTTTGCATCCACCACGCCATTGTCTGGGAAAGCCCCAGCGGTCTGATTAGCAACTAGAAACTGGCAAATGGCAACTGGCAAATGGCAACTGCAGCGGTTCATTGCGAGGCGCCCGTCAATGCAGCAGCGGGCCAGCTCTAAGTGGGGGAAATGCGGCATGAGGGGGGCTGTGTCTGTCTGGCTGTTAGCACGTGTGATGGTGTGTGGGCCAATTTGAAACTCGTTAACATGGCTTGTCAACTGCGCTTCTATTTTGCTGCCAAAATATTTGCAACATGGGGTTTTAAAGTGCGCCCACGACAACGACAACAACGCACATAAATATTTATGGGCCATAAAGTGTTGCAACTTTTTGATACACTCAACGTGCTCGTGTTTCTCTCTACTGTCCTTTTCTCTCTCTCTCTCATATCTCTTTCTCTATCTTGCTCACCTTGTGTGTGTGGGCGAATGTGCATATGTGTATTTATAGACCTGGCCTGTTTATGCCTTACTTGCTTGGTGCCGATAATTATCGAAAGCAGCCGTTTGACTGCGTTTTTAATACCCTGTAAATACAAAATTTACCGTAAAAACCTTAACCTATTCCCTAAATAGTGTTTTGTTATAATTATTTAATGTAAAGATTTTTATATTAAATGATAGCTTCACATTATTAATTCTAAAATTATCGGTAGACTGTTCTATATGGGAATATTTTTAACAGAAAATGGAGTACAGCGCATCGGCAAGCCATGTATACCCTTATACCCTTGTAGAGGGTGTTATATAATTTTGTCACGCATAGAAGAAGACATCTCCGATCCCATAAAGTATAATTATTCTAGATCAGCATTAACAGCTGAGTTGATATATTCATGCCCGTCTGTCCATCCATCTGTTTCTATGCAAACTAGTTTCTCAGTCTTGAAACTTTGGCAAAACTTATGTCGGAACCGGCCGGATCGGACCATTATAGCCGCAAAGGAACTATCGGTCGAAAAGTAGGTTCTTGTGTGACCAACTTGTTTGTTTATCAAGATACTTTGACCAAACTCGGCATTTATACGTTTTACTACGCTCTTATCAACATCGGTCCACTATATATTATATAGCTGCCACAGGAAAGATCGTCCGAAAAGTAGGTTCTTATATCTGTTTCCCAAGATATGTTCTCATCAACCTCAGCATTTGCCAGCTTCACTATTCTATTCACTATCGGCAAGAGGCAAATGTCTACAAGGGTATTTAATATTCGGCGTGCCTAACATGTCCTTACTCTCTTACTTGTTTTATTTTGCACTTGTGGGTAGTTGCACCAGTTATTGTTCTGGGCTTTTGGGTACTGGACACGTTTTTGCTTTTCATTAAAAAATTAAAATGTTCAAATTTGATAAAAGGTAACTTATTTCAGTTATTGCATTTTGCATTAGGATAATGGAAATATGCATATAGATATCTCAAATATTGACTGGCAAACCGGAAATTATAGTAATAACCATTTAGAGCCCCGCCCCGCGACATTTGCCACACTCACATATTGTAAATTAATTTATGAGCTTAAATAAGAGAGTGCACTAAGAGCGAAAATAATATTTTTATTTATTCTAGGCAGGCTAATGAAGTGGTGCGGGCGGCCAAGTTGAGAATTGGGACTTGATATTGCTTGCCACTTGCCGCTGGCCGCTGGCCACTTGCCACTTGCCGCTTGCCACTTGCCACTTGCACCAATGTGCTTGAAGTGGCAGTCTTTTTGGGTCGAACAGGTAGTGCTGAGAGCCAAACCCTTCAGTAGGACGAAACGCTCAGGTCAGCTCATATATCACGATTGGGTCAGTTGCTTGCGTGGTTAGTTGGCAATTATATGCGGTATTTATGAAGCAGAAGCTATATGGTATATTTATACATTTCTGGGGACGCCAAACGACAATTTGTATAATTTATATGGCAATTCAGTGAATGTCTGGGGCACATAACAACCGACGACCTGCAAGCAACAAGTGACACATGCGGCACGATGATGACCATTCCAAGGATGATGACCCAGATAATGATGATAATGATAACTACTTGTGTAGCGATAATAGTAATCAGTCTGATGATAATTGCGACGATTTATAATGTTTATGCCCAAATGTCGATTATCATTATGTGCTGGGCGAGTGTGTGATTGTGTGTGTGCATACTTATAAGGCAGTCAAACTCAATCAGTCGTCAATAATATCATTAATTCAATACACATGCATATATGCGTATGCTTAATTTGTTCGCAGTGCTAGCACCCAGACAAAAGACACACAACAAAAAAAAAAACAAAAAGAAGCACAACAACCATAAGGACACGCATCGTATAGCATTGGGCCTGGGCCCGCTTTAGATACCCATTGCTGGCGGAGGGCTTATTATCTCATTTGGGTTCGCCTCATGTGCAATTTATGAATATTTTACGTATACGTAATGGCCAAATTGCTGCTGAAGAGGGTAGAAGTGATGTGCCTTTTGGCTTGGTATTTCTATTTGGGTTCAACAAATTGCTTTGACATGCGCACACACACATACTCACACACACATGCACACACACGCGTGCACACACACACACATGCACACACACGCGTGCACACATACACATACAGACACATACGGGCACCCACTCGCTCACCGACAATGTGAACTTTGATTCGTCATGTGGCAAGCGATTCCATGGTGTTCCTGCAATCTTACACATTCCTTTGTGTCCTGTCTGTGATTAACAATGATATTCGGAAATCATTTTTGATATGAATTTGGATAGGTCTGTTGCGAGCGTGCTAGTTGGATAAAAAGATGTAGTTTAAACTGGTTTCAACAGAAGCTCTAACACAAAGACAACTATAAACATTTCTACATGAATTCAAAGAAACACATTTGCTTAATCCCTTGCCGAAAGGGATACGTATTCTGGGCAAAGGTTGAATATATGTACCTTTTACCAAATCTCGACCAAATCTGTATAACATACTGAAGACATCAGGATGGGACGAAACATGGAGCGAAACTTCAAGGGACTAAAGGACAGCTGCGGCTTCAGCTAAACCGAACAGGGTTTTCCTAACAAATTGTTTTTAAATATTAGAAAATATAATTGCTGTTTGTTAAGAATATTTTCAGGGCTCTAAATACGAACAATAATCAATTTGCATAAATTGAATTCTTCGATGGGCAACTGCCAAAAATAGGACGAACCAAGGGTGGAACAAAATCCAGAAACTGGTTCATGCAGGTTGAAAACTAGGTTTACGAACCGAACATTTAGGCGAGACATGTTTTCGAACCGTGTACCGAACCAACAACAGACTTGACTTGAACCAGTCTTTAAATCACGTTTGAACCGGTTCGCAGGCATGAAACTGATAGCATTGCTTTGCTTAGCCTGAACTGGCTGCGAAAACAGAATTTAACTTAGCTATACATATGTACTTGATATGTATTTACTATTTACACAATATTTACTTTTTTTTTATCGATTTAAGTTTCTATTTGTTTGAAAAAGTTTTTACATTGCATGTGCAATTGTTTCGGTAGCCTTTAATCGGCTTATCGATCGACAACGTGATAAATTTGTTAAGTTTGCGTTGAAGTTAAACTCTTTGGTAATGGCTGAAAGTCTCCCTTCTGCTTAAGCACAAGTTTTCGGCTTGAGTTGCGGGTTCAAGTTCAGGTCCGGCAGGTGGAATGCTATGCAATTTCATCGCATGGTCAACTTTTATTCATCTTTGTCAGAATATGCCAAAAAGTTTGTGAGCCAAAAAATTGCAAAAAAAAAATATGCTTAAATTGAAAATGTTTTATATTTTCATTGGTCCCAGTACGCGTCGAAGTGCCCGCCCCCCCGTGTTGTGCAATGAAAATGTCAACGCCGAAACAAATTTGTTCCGAAGTATGGTGGAAAAAAAGCAAACCTTTTTACCTACATCAAGTCCAATCTGTCATAAGCTTGATATTGTGTGGCGCAAATGTTGTCCCCTTTTTTTACTTTTAATGCCCCGAACCCATTGAAAATGGCTAAATCGGGCATCATAGTATGTGACATGCAGCAGAAAGCACAAAGCAGACATTCCTGATCAGGACGACGGGTCGATTCGATCTAGCCATGTCCGTCTGTTCGCCCGTGTTCACGTGTCGGTTTCGAAAACTACAAAAAAGACTAGAAATCGATACAAAACGATTTCGAGCCTTGGTTTTGTAAACAGATATACCAAACGTTCTGTGCATTCGCATTTTGTATACCGACCCCCATTCTCAACAAAAACTAATCATCTAAAGAAAGAGCCATGTAGTTTGGTATATACACACTTTTGTGCTGAACATTTCATAAAGATCGGACTTTAAGCACCGAAGCTAATCAAGAATGAATACCCCATGCATTGTGAGTGGCAAATGTGAGGAAGAAACGGAGGATCGTGTCTGTATGTCCATCCATCCATATCCCAATGCTAGTCGAGCACACCCAATTAGAGCACTCTAACCTGTTTTATATGTTTTCTGTTTCCTGCAAATAAACATTTTGGCATAAAACTGTCAGAGAATTTCGACCGCAGTCTGTCAATTAATAACAAGTTATGTGAGTCTAAAAATTAACAGATAAGAACAGGAACCGGCCAAGGGATTTATAACTGGCTTAGCTGAAAGTTTCTGCGTGTTCTCTATATTCGGCAAATGAAGCTCAAAAGGCGCAATGCAGGGACGTGCATGCAGAGTCCTGCTAGTCCTGGCCACACCCTTGGTGGACAACAACGTGGCTAGAGTTTATTTATTTGTTTACGACGATTCCATTGTTGTTGTTCTCGTTGTTGTTGTTCTCGTTGTTGTTGTTGTTGAGCAAGGTCTTGTTACGAATATCCGCTTGCCCGCATTGACTTTGGCACGAAGCGTTTCCTAATCCTCAGGCCATCACCCACGCTTTCCGCCCCTCCTCATTATTAACCATTGAACTTAGCCGGATATGCGCTTGGAAAGCGAAATTATGCTACAGGCCACCAGTCATGAAAATAGAAGTCACTACGCAAAAAGAAACGGCAAATCGTAAACAAGCCTGGCAACACGACAGCGGGGTTGGCAAGGGGTCGGGGGACTATGCCAAAGGCGGGGCTATGCTAAAATTCTTGTGTGACCCGAAATGAATATTCTAGCTTCAGTTGATGATATTTAAGTGTGCGTGTGTATTACATTTTATTGGGGGGATCACGAGCTTCAAAGGGGCACGAGATTGAACTTGGCATTAGTAAAGGCCCTCCCACGATCCATAGTTCATGCAGGTCAACTTTGAAGGTCTCGATTGGCATTTGAAGCCAACATATATCCTAGATTATAGCTTAATGTGTTGGCTTATTTGAATATACGGCAAAAAATTGCCTACCTATTCATGTGCCTGTTAACGCTAACAAGAAGACAAGAGATTATTAATTGAATTTCCATTAATCATCTAATACTAAATCTATGCTACAAGCTAGCTTTCTATCAATAAAATTAAACAAATAATTTAATAGTTTTTTGACTAGTTCCCAAACAAAATAAATCATAAAATGCTCGCCTTATAAATTCGAAATGCATAAGTAAATACCTAGAAAATAAGATGATAGAACAACGGACTGCTGCTGCTTTTGGACTTTTGTATTGAGAATTGTTACAAATTCGGCTGAGCATATTGTTCCACATAGATGGGTCTGAATCACCTCCAAATATCGGATTACTATTCAATTTTTGTAGGGTTTGAGGTCAGAGCTGAATCGCACGACTTTGTGACGTTTCGGTCCATTTGCCTGCTTCAGACACGGCTTTAAGGATTTGGCAACATCCTTAGCCTGGCCGGGTTCCGACGACTTTCGCTTGCTTGGCATGAAGACAACATTGTGATACGAGGTCACCGACGCCCCCTGAATCCGTTCCGTTGCGCCCAACCGGGGTTGGCTGCATAACTTTTGACTGGTTCTCCTGAAGATCGAGTAAAGCTGTGTATTCTCCTTTAGCGGGAAATGCAGCGACCCAAGTGCCAGCTTCTTTTGCATTCCATTGAAATTGATGTGCAAAGTATTTGACATGTCAACTAGCTGCTGTATGTCTCCGGGTGGTTGCCAGCCCGGCCCCAGAACGTTGACAGAGTGTTCCCGGAAACTTGACGCCGGCGATGATATAAGCGCGAAATTCCACCGAAACCAAATGTTGTGACGGAAAATGAAAAACAAAGCTTATAAGCCCAAAACAAAATAAATCTACTATTCACCAACAATGTTTCGAGCTATCAAATTTTTCATTCTGATCGGCTACTTAGTTGTTGCCTCATGACTCAGAAAGCGATGTCTACGTGATTTTAAAGGGTATTCAAGATATGACTAGCAGTCAAAGATGGGATGCAGTAGCGACAGCGATAGCATTGATAAGTTGGCAGCACCTTATCAAGCATTTGGCAACGGCGATCGGGCAATTCAAATACCCTGTTGACAAACTGAAGGAGAGTATATTCGCCCGTATATGATACTTTAAAAATATACTCATGCATTTCCGGTTGTCAGACGAAATGCCTAAGCCCTTACACTGTGAACAGAGCACTGCTCAGTCGGTCACACGAGAGTGCGATGTTCCTACTGTAACTGCCTGCTGTGCACATCTCTGCAAGGTGGCAGCACTGTAATTGTATCCTTTTGTCAAATGTTCCTGTCAGTTGGCTGAGCTGCCTGCTAAGGCTTTGACACACAGCTAAGCTAATTAGAATTTGAGAAGAAAAGTAAAAATTTTGCCTGCCCACTCGTTGATGCGGCTGTTAAAGTTAACAAGTAGTAGGAGGAAGTGAGCTTTTTTAATTGAAATCTTCTACTGCGGCTCAAATTGCAAATTCCTTTTGAATATTTAAAGTTTGAAAACGCACTGACAAATAGTTTAAATAGAAACTTTTGCGCAGTAGCATTTGCATGAATAGCTGCTGTGTTGTAGCTCTTTTATGTAGGAGCATTCAAAAACCGAATGTAATCAAATGTTTCCTTGGTATTTGCTTTGCGGACTAATATAACAATTTTGTGAAAGTTGCACACACATGACCGTAAATGCGATTTCCGCTCCAACCGGAAATCGAAGTGGCCCGCCGGCAAGTGCCCCATTCGGTTGCGTATTTTCCTTTCATTTTCTCAATCTCTCCCTCTCTTTTTATCATAACCATCATTATTGTTATTATTATGAATGTAACTTTGTTAGGAGCCCGACCATTCTGTTTGCGCGCGTGTGCTTGTCTAAGGCTTATTAAATTCCCATTTACCGGGCGGCACAAACGGCCCATGCAAATTGCGCTCTCAGTCAAAGAAAATTAGCTGAGTTCTCTCTTGGCCACGGGCCATGTGCTGATTGCATTGATAAAAGTTAAAGCCACGGCAACAAGGAGAAGCTCTCCTCCTCTCTCTGTACCGAGGCACATGCATGTGTGTATGCATGCACCCGGTCCTTGCCAAATATGATTGCCATGCATACGATAAAGTTAGCAAAACATTTGCAAGAATTGTAAGAGGTGAGGTTTTCAGGCAAAAAGAAGGCAAGTCCCATTTGAAGATGTTTATATCGAATAGAAGGTCGACTAGTTAACATGTAACTCTGCTTAGACTTAGCCTCCAAAAACTCTCGAATTGATGTGATCAAGTTTCTGGCCATGACTTCGACAAGCATCAGGCAATACAGTGTTGAAAAACGATACTAAAAATCAAGATAAACTGCAAAGCAAAAAGATTTTATCCTTCTGGGTGGAAAATGGCGGTCAAAGTTTTAAGTTTCGTTCCGGCCTATTTTCAAAGATCTACATAAAAACTTAATGAATACGAACTTTAGCGATTGTGCTAATTCCATTCGCAACCGGGGAAAATGCGTGAAAAACTTTTTTGTTTACCATTCAGTTGGTTTCTTAATCATGTTCAAATATCTGAGTAAACCATAATATGAAACGTGGAGAAACAGATAGAACGGGCTTCAATTTTCCACGAGCGTGAATTGAGTGGAAAATTGATGTCCAAAATTTGATGCAAAAAACTTGCACAGACCATCGCGGGAAACACCAACTGGTATATTAGTATACGAACATGAACTTAAAATTCGAGAATCTTGCTCGAAAGATCCTGGGAATGCCAGTGGTTCCAACGAAGGCGAGTCACCTTGCCAGAGGGCAGGGGGGCTGCACAGGACAAGCTCAGCAAGGACATACAAGGAGTAGAGTTAAGAAAATATGTAGCATACTTATGAGGGGCAAATATCAACTGAACCTCCGTGGTGGTTTCCTTTGTGGTTTTCTTGTTATTAATGGACAAATGTGTATTGCTTTCAATGGAAAATCTAAAAGGCAAGCAACACACGCTCCGCTGCAGAGGCAGCTGCAGCGGATGCCCCCCGTCGCTTGGCCACAAGCTGAAATACTTGTAGATTTGTGGCACATGTGACTACATAAAATACCAATTCAAAATTCGCCTGACTTTTGCTTGTGTGTGCTGTTTACCAGCTGCGAACCTGCCACCGAACGGGCCAGACGGGGACAGCTCGGCTTTATTTCGCAGTGATTCGCCGCAATTTTAATGGCTTAGCTGTTGTGCGAATTGCGTGGCAATGGGCAACGAACTCTCATTGATTTTATGCGTCCCACAATCGCTGGTTCGCTGCCTCGCTGCTCCGCAGGCAATCAATTTTTATTGCCCCAGCAGCCAACAGCTGGAGACCAACGACAGCTTCTCTAATAAGATGAAAACATCTCCACACCCAAAAACCCGGAATGTGCTTGCCCCAGCCAGTCCCAGCTGTCAAGAGGACATTTCACAAATTTCATATGCATGCAGGTAAAATTTGTTGCTGCCCTGCCTCTGCCCCTGCCCCTGACCTCGCATCCCTACCTCCGTCATTTCCAAATTTCGGATAAATGTTTTACATATTGTAAAATAACAATATAAAAATTTAGCTCACGCAACAACCTGGGTTTCTCTGAAAGTAATCGTATGGGCATTGTAATGGAACCAAGAAGGCAAACTAATATATACAAGAAAATCTGCTAAGGAGTTCAAATGTATTCGATTTGGGATTCACAATTTACAATCAACACAAACTTTTGGTAGGGCTTGTGTTAATTTAAAAAAAAAACCTTTTCGAAATTTGTATGTACTATTATTCTCTTTATTTATAATTGCCCGCTGTACTGAAAATATGTAAAATCTCGGATATTTTCACATTCAAAATTTGGGCTAAATTTGATCTCTATCAAATTTGGCAACTAACAAATATGGTTAGACCAAATAAAATGATAAGAGACTTGCTGTTCATGCCTAATTAATTTGTTATCTAATATTTCTGCAGTTGTTTTTAAAAAAAATTTGGAAAGAAAACATACCTTTTAATATGACTTCGCTAACTGGAGCCTTAGTAAAAATCAAATAAGCTTTATTTTGTTCAAATATGTCATATCATATTATTTATTTATTTGATTTATATGATTGATGTTTAGGCAAAGTGAGTTTTTATTTTAGTTACTTTTGTATGGACCCTCGCATGTTTTGTTAAAAGCTTGCCCGGGCTTGATTGGGCGGGACGCAGCATTCTACTTGAGATGGCATCTAAAATGTTCCTCTAATATTTATGCACTCTAATGTGCGTGTGCGCGTGTGTGCGTGGGTGTATGTGTATGCTTGTAGGCTTCTGGGGTGAGCACCTTGAGTTGGTGAGCACTTCAGCAAAGTCCTGACAATATTATATGCCAATGCTTCTTCCCGTTCAAGTGGTTGGCCCCAGTTGATGATTTTGTTGCTGCTCATCTTATGGCCATATCGTAAGCGGCTTTTGTTGCAAACAATTTGTTATTGCTGCTGCTGTTGTTGTTGTTGCTTTTGTTCAACTGGCTACATATGCAATATCCAATGGAGGAAAATAAATTCCAAACTGTGCAATGCATTTGTAATGAATTTTTTGCCAACTGCAAAGCTGTATAAAATATTTACAGTGGGCGACTGAAGTGCAGGTACGCCAACTAAGCTGAAAGAAAAGCAGCTACTTCTATATAAAGGGTATTAAATTTTTGTCCTGAAATGCATACCGCATAGAAGGAAACATCTTCGACTCCATAAAGTATATATATATATTCTTGATCAACAGCCTTGTTGATAAAACCATGTCCGTCTGTCTACTTTCCTTTTTCTTTCTGCCAATACATGTACATACATATATTGTAGTATGTAACATTCGATCGGATCGGACTGCCTATAACTTTCACAGGAATGATCCGCGTCCCCTAGCAATAAGGAATATAGCTGCAGATATAGCTGTCTTTCTAGAAGTTAGCTGCGTGTTGCCACACTTTCGTGGCGCACTGTATAATGATTCTGATGCGCAAACGATTTCAATCATGTTTTGTATGTACATACATATACATAAAAGTTCTTAGAATACTTATTCATCTATTCTGGCAAATATTAGATGTCCATTATCAGCCCATATACATATATGCATACTTAGATATCAGAACTGTGCCAAGCCGTATAAACTCACATTTAAAGGTCATATAGATCTGGAGGGCGGCTATTGAAAGAAAATTCGATAAAGAAAATGGCATTTTGTGCTCCATACAGAAAGCGTCTAAAGGGTGTACATGCTGCCCACGTATCATACACTTAGTTTATACAACTTTAGACTTTCTCTCTCTCACAATTTCCCAGAACCGAATCTCATCTGCATTTTGCGCAGCTGGGGGGCACGGGGGAGAGTTACATGTAGACAAGTACAAGACAGCGGGAATACAAGTGCATACACAAATATGAATACAGATACAAATAGACAAAACAGTTAGAAGTGCACAAACACTTCTGACAAAGTTAATGTGCATATGTGTTGAACAATTGTATTACACTCACGCACACTCACGCACACACACACACGCACGCACACGCACGCACACGCACATACAGGCGCACCCATATTGGCCAAATGTCTCCTGGTGCCATTGTCAGCAGCTTTTGGGAAGCAACCACTTGTTGTTTTTGCTACTGTTGTTGTTGTTTCTGTTGTCGTTGTTGTTATTATTATTGTTGTTGATTGTGTGCTGTTATTGTCTGGCAGTGCCCCACGCTGTTATGCACATAAGCAGAAAATATTAATACTGTCAACTTCCATAGCAGCAAAAACAGTAAAAAAAGAAGCAAGAAACAATTTAAAAAAAAAAAAAACAAAAAATGCAATAGCTAATAACAAGTGGGAGTGCTCTGGACGTAGAGTGCCCGACGAGTTAATACCCAGCACTTGGCTGGGCGACAACAATCGCAGCGACTTCTTCTCTCGGTTCCAAGGAGGATCTATTCCTGAACTAATATCCCATGTTTATGTTTCGATCTGAATCCCATTTAGAAAACATTTAAATGGGGCATAGAATCACTGGACACCAACACAAATATAAATAGATACTTACTACTAACATTTTTAATGTATAGTACAGGGTATACAGTGAAATGCAAAGAAAAGGAAACCAAGCGAAAAGAAGTTCAAAAATAATATGAGAACACAATATAAGATATATGCAGAAAATGCGCTCGGACAAAAGCTTAATTACATTTTGCAGCTCATAATAAAATCCTTTTACACAGTCCAAGTGTCTGTTAATTAATATTCCAATTAATCGATGGCTTAATTATGCTTTTTAATGACTTCAAGGTACTGCGACCGCGTTTAGGTTGAGTTAACATTATGCTCTGAGCTTTTGGCTAATTATTTTTTTATGCCAAGCTATAAAGTTACGCAGCTGTCGTATAACTCTTAGCTCCCCGCCCTCTGACTATTTGGATTAAGATCAAATAAGTCACATTGGTTTGCGTAAGCTTTCAGTTGCCGCGGGAAGTACTCGTGCTACTTACCAGAAACTAACATCTTATATAAATCTTACCTGAAAGCCAAAGAGTATATTATATACATAGTCAACATTACGGCGGGTACAAACTATCGAGCTAACCTAAAAAATAGCAATAAATGGCCCTCATCTCATAGCAAACGGGAAGCTCTAACACTGGAGTGAGTTTCTATGCTCGCTCGTCAAAAGAAACAGAGTATATTGGGCTTGTGCAATGTCTGTCTTGCTCTTGTTCGACCGATTTGTATTTTCATATCTCTTTATACATTTTTTATCCTGACTGACAGACTGACTGATTGACAAACGGATTGGCGATTAACGCACAGCCCAAACCGTAAGAGGAAGCTGAAGTTTTCAATGTCGAGGTTTTCGGAAATTCCACCCGCAAGTGTGGAAAAATCGTGAAAAACGGTTGGATGAAACTTTTCGGCTTCTTGATGAGAATGGTTTTAATGTTCTTCGCAAACTTTACCGCTCTTAGACTGAAAATGCGGGTCAAATTTTTAATTACCGAAAGGTTATTTTCTGCTTCGAGACTAACATGGATACTGTTGTTGCCTACTTAAGGTTCTTTATTCGATAGACTTTAAGCACATTTTCACATTTTCGTGGACTTCAAGATGGTACGGGTAGACTTAAACTTTCGAAGGCCAGTTTTTTTTATATACGTTATATATCATGATATCTGAAACCATAATACTGCTCAGCTTCTCCAAAGGTCGATGCAAAAATTGGAAAATTCTGTGATAGAGTATTACGCAGTCGGCTGGACCCGTCTGTCACAGGCTTGTTTGTTGCTCTCGATTGCCTACTCGTGCGTATCACAGTATCTGTTTTGAAGCTTTGGCATGTTGGGGCTGGTGAAATTGTCTGACGGCTCAACAGCTTCTGGAATCTGGAATCAAAGTCGAGACACACGCACATTTAAATGCTGAGTCAATATGTGTGTGTGTGTGTGTGTGTGTGTTTGTTTTTTGGCTTGTGTTTTGTGCACTTTACGACTTTAATTATGTTAGTACATAATTGTGTTATGATCATAAGCGCACGGACGCGTTGCTGGTCAGGAGCCGCTAGCTCCTTATGCTGTACGGGTGTGTGTGTGTGTCTCTGTGTGTGTCTGCCTGTGGCAGTGTGTGTATCTGTGTCCAGATATCTGCAGCTCTGTGTGCGTCCAGGCCCAACCTGGCCTGACCGCTCTGCTTGGCAAGCATTTTACGGCCATTAAGCCCCTGCAGTGTGTACTTTTTGGGTTGTCCACGGTTGTTATTGCGTTTGGGCTCGTTACCGTTTTGATGCCACGCCCCTGGCCAGCTTGCCTAACCTTTGGTGCGCCCTTACTTACATTTATAAGCTGTGCTCGTGCTCTGGCTTCTGGCATTGTTGTGCTTGTTATTATTTAAATTATGGACTGCGCAATGATTTTAATTATGCATTCGAACATTTTCCGCGCAACCAATTTTTTTTAATTAAAATTTTTTACTTATATTCATTTACAAACTTTTCAAGAAATTAAAGTAACTGAAAATGAAAATGAAATAACAAGTTCAGGCATCTAATTAAAATGTGTACGGTGATTATTGCCCCACGTGTTCGTTGTTGTTACTGACAACAACTTATTTTCTTTTAATTAGACAGCAAAATTAATTACACACACGCTGGCGTCTAATTTAGTCCCTAATTATTATTATTTTCGTTTATTTTTTGTTTGTTTTATGTCTTCTTCAAACAGCGTCTAATTATATTATGGCTTTAAAATATTTATTATGCCTACATAATTTGGCTCTTAGCTTGCCGATTCTCAATTTCGTTGCCAAGCTTATCGCCCGCAGTATTTACTTTGTGCGTGTGTGTGCGTAGGCTTGTGTGTGTGTGTGTGTTGCAGGAGTAGAAGATTCTTGCAGAATAGATAAAAAAAATTCCAATTTAATAATCGAATATTGTAGCTGCAAACAGATAAACAGAATGTAGACGAAGGATAGAAAAACTTTAAGAACTATTTCCCGGTAAATTGTTGACTAGAAGTAAACCTGTTGCAGGTAAAAGGCTGCAAAGATGGAAAGCAACGAGTAGGGCTCAGAATTTCTTGAATATCCTTCGCAACTTTTGTGCAATTTCCTACGCACAAAAAATCCGTAATAAATATTGCACTTTAAATTGCCGGAATGTAAATATTTTAATATATTTTAAAGAGCAGCTTTAACACAGACTTATTGAGATTTGTTTTAGTTTGTTATTTCAAAAAGTCTTTTCTACGATAAAAGCAATGCCCCTATGTGGCTCGTCCGAGACTTCACTTAAAGTCCGGGAACAATCCATGATTGGCAGCTGCTTGACTCAGGTGTCAGAGCGTCGAACTAACGAACGGCAAGATGCTGGCTCGAATGCAGCACTTAATTTCAAGTTTCATATTTATTTATTTAATATGAGTACTTTTCACTTTTGTTATTTGCAAAGTAACGAACTGTAAGTGGGCCTTGAAACTAGCCCCCATGGCAGGCTTTTCTGTTTATTCGCTGTGTAGCTTAGCACAACTCATTTATTGATAAAGCCTGTGGAGGAGAAGTTTGTTGCTTCTCAAAACAAAAAGGCCTCGGGCAAAAGCATTTTAGCTTGTACTAAATTATTATTAAGTGCTTTTCATTATAAGTTTTCAAAAAACACACACACACACACACACACACAAACAGACTGACTGGCACACACACAGACATTGCGCGGCGAACAGAGCTTTTGGCTTCTGTGATATTCTTGAGAGACAATTCGTCAATGTCAAAATGACGACATTGGGCACGATTATGCGTACGAGTACTTTTGCGCCTGCTGTTGCAATTTGTTGTCAGTGTGGCACTTGCCGCTTACCGCTTGCCACTTGCTACTTGCCACTTGCCCCTGATAGCATCATCAACCAGTTTCCAGTCCAGTTGCCCACTTATCTCCATTCTCATGCCCATTTCGTTTGCCTGCCTGCCGCCTGTCTGTCTCTCTGTCTCTCTGACTCTGGCTACATCCTTGCGACAGGAATCTGCGGAATGTCGCCTCCCTTACTAGCCGCTAGGTCCGCGGCCCGCGGCCCGCGACCCGCGACTTGAGACCCGCGCCCTTGCCACATGCCGCTTGTTGCTTGTTGTTGGCATGACGGAAATAAATTGTTATTAATGCGTTTGGTTCATAGAACGCCTTCGGCTTTGGTCTTTCTTTCAGCTCAGTGTTATGTTCAATGAATTATTTGACACGCGCGCTAAATTCTAAATGGCTTTGTGTGTGGGCGTGGCACAAAGCCCAAATTTAATGTGCGGCAATTTAATGCGGCTGCCACTTGTTGAGGAGCACATAAACTGTTTACGGCTGCCGTCAAATTGATTTGTGCCAGGCAAACGAAACAAATCAATTGCACTGCTTCAGCCGCAGGTAATCATAACGCAACTCAATTGACGGGGAAAACACAGCAAATCGGGCATGGCAAAGATTTCCCAGTGCCCCGCCCACGTCTTGTTTGAGTGTTCGCGTCGGCGTCAGAAAGCTTAAAGGAAAAATCGGAAACAGTCACAGACGGTGCACTGAAAACTCATCTAAAGCTGCACAGCTAAGCACTGTAAAAAAAATAAATAAATAAAAAAAAAAGCAACAAGTAGGATGACAAAAATATTAAGAGAAATGTGTTCACATAAAAACAGCAGCAAAATGTTGTGCAAGTCGCGCAATCAAAGCCGACATCTTGGATACACTCACAAAGCGTATAGGAATTTTTAGTTTTTTATTTTATTTGTTTTATTTGTATCGAAATATCTTAAATTATGCTCTTATAAGTAGATCGAACATTTCATTGTCATATACAAATCAGTTATTCTATCATCTCACATCATTTGTCAAATTTCAAATATATTTTCTCATTACATTCTCATACGTAAAAGGAGTTTCTATATATATATGTTGCATACATTTACATATATATTATATCTGCTGCCATTTTCAGAATACCGATAAATATCGCTTTTGGGTGTTGGGCTTTTAAGAATAATTCGCAAATAAATAAATAATGTACAAAACGGGCTTATTATAAGATTACATTATGCTTTGCGGACTGCCAAGCCTCAAGACATAGTCAAGATATTGCTGTTCCATTTAGAAAGTGTATCGAAAAGATACCCGCAAGACTCGTTAAATTGCGTGCAGCTTCCGTTTCATGCCCGATCTCATTCCCGGCTCGCATTGGCCATGTTGTTGGCGTTGGCGTGGTCTGTAGGCATTGTGGTTGGCCACAGACCTAATAAAATCGCAGATTGCCTCGCTTAACGCTTTGGGGCCAGCCTCTGCCCCCTGTTCAAGCTCAGGCTCATCATCATCGTCATCTTTGTCGATGTTGCTGCCCCTGTTCTTGTTGTTCTTGTTCTTGTTGTTGTTGTCCTTGTCGTCCTTTATTTGCATTTTGCTGTGCGTTGGCCAAGGAATGCAAAACAGATTTCTTGGCCAGATTGTACAGCGCTAACAGTTCATTACCCAAATGACTGCTGTGGGCAGCATCAGAATTCGGGGGCTTGGCCAGTGCGCCCATTTATTTATGTCGCTGAAAATGCTCAGCTCACATTTTCGAGCCGAAGTCAAAAAGTTTTGCTCATCTTCCCTATGCATATTGCTTGTAGTTTACGTTCCGTAATTTTCTCTTTTAAACTTTGTCGCAACTTTTTAGCCAGCGGCCCTCTCCCCTCCGACTGGCCTGTATCGAGTAAGAGGGTTACATGTATGACTACTTATTTATTCTAGTTTGGTGGAGCCCTCTGTTGTTAAGGGAACTGCAAAAACTTTATAATAGTTGCTCATACAAAATCATTTACGAGTGTCTTTCATTTAATGCTGTGCGTGCGCATCTGTATGTGCGCGTGTATGTGTACGTGTATGTGTGTGTGTGTGGGTGTGTGTGCTTAACATATGCAACATAATATAGAAAGTTTATCAAAGTGCCAAGTTACGAAGCAAAAATTGTATACATCTAATGTTAACGAGGAAATGCCAAAGAGTGCTTGAATTCCACACAGCCCAATCCCAGCCACAACTTCCTCTAGTCCGGATTGGGTCCGTTGCCAGCGGAAAGAACTCAGGTGGTCACTCTGCCAGAATAATCACGTTGCGCTGGCATCTTGGAAGACAAAACAGTCTCAACCGACGCAAGCATCCAGGATCCATCTAATGCCCAAGCTATTTCCAGTCCAGCCTCTTGAGTCGTCTCTATTTCTTTGACTCGAACTGCGGCGATTCAGAGCTGGACTGGACAGGACATAATTGGTACAAAATCGAAAAATACTCGGAATATAATCGGGCGGTACTTGTAACGTAATCGTGACATATGTGGGACGTACTCGAAACGTAATCGGAAAGTAGTCGCGACGTAATCGGGAGGTACATGTTACATGTATTCCGGACGTAATCGGAAAGTAATGGGGATGTAATCGTAGCGTAATAGTATTGCAATGTGAACGTAATGGAATCGTATTTGGGACATAATCGCGTCGTCCTCGGGACATACTCCGGACATATTCGCGTCGTCCTCGGGACGTTCTCGTAACGTACGTGAAACATAATCGTAACGTTATCGGGACGTAAATCGGAACGTAGTCGGCACGTTCTCGTAACGTATGTGGGACAAACTCGTTACGTAATCGCGGGGGATTAAGCGTAAGCTTTAGCGGGAACTAATCAGAAAATACTCGTAACTTAATCGTAACGTAATCACAACGTAATCGAATCGTATTTGAGATGTAATCGGGAAGTAATCGAGGAGTAAACGTAATAAACGTGTCAATATCTGCACGATTCGGGTTATTTCCATTATGAATTGGATAACGTTCTGTCAGCAGCTCTTGGATTAATTGATAATACTATTTTCGTTTGGGTTTTGGCTGTGCGACGTACATATGTATGTGTTGCCACCATTCGTGCTTTTGCGCCAATAACTTTTTATCCATAAATTAATTTCCTGCTCTTGTTAAATTTCTTTTGGTCTCCGCATTGAACTTTCAGCTGTGCTCCCGTCAGCGAAAAATACTCGCATGTGTATGTGTAATTACAATTACGCAAAATGCCTCAACAAAACCATCGTGGTGGCATGCCACAAGCCGGCGGCATGGCGTTGATCAACGTAGCATGTGGGAATGTCTGGTGGGTGTTAACAATACAATTACGAGTGGGCTGGAGCAGTTAGAGCAGCAGCAAGCGTAGAGGACAGGGGCCATGCACGGATAGAGCATGCCATGGCATCTGCTACGGCCGGGCCTAGGGCTAGCAGCTGGGGCCATGGCCACGGCTAGGGCTTGTGCCTGGGTCTGGGCCACCAGCCAGGGACACAACGAATTGAACTTTCGTGTGTGCTCAACTTTAGCGGAAATTTCATTCAATTATCTTTTTTTTATATTTTTGGTGTGGGCTCACCTGGAATCAATAGCAAGTGTCTATTCAACTGTATGCATGTGTACAAACGAATTGTCTTTGCTCTCACACTCGATTCCCTGTCATTTAAGCTGCAAGTAAAGGGTTTATCGCTTGTGTGTGTGAAACAGCCATCTGCTGGCATTTGCAACACTATAAAAATAACTCTACAACTACACTGTTGACACTGGCTACATTTTGTAGTGTTGCTCAACAGTAGAAAGGCTGAATTATTATTATTATAAATTCACTTGAGATGCTTTTCACACTTTTCGTAAGATCCACCACTCTGGCTGGAAAATTTTCGTGTTACCAACTTAAAATAAACAAAATAAAGTAAATTCTTGCTACAATTAAAAATAACATATTTGAGTCTTTGGTCGGGCACTTTCAACTTGGGTTATCTGCCCAAGGTTATTGAAATGGCAATTTTACACCGACCAAATGCCACTCATTCACTAGTCCTTAATTTGTTTTTAATAATAAACGCGATTGTGTGCGTTAATTGTGTTTGTTATTGTACTTTAATTGCAGGACTACTTGCCACAGCTGTCCGGCATTGGGCTGTGCGTTGTCAACTTGATGGATGACATGCAAGAATATACACGGGGATTGTTTCTAATCATGTAGGTTCGACGGGCATTGAGCGAAGAGCGCATTTCTATACAACTGTTCGCTTTCAGGTACTGTGGCCCGGCCGTCCTATTGTCCTATTTGTATATACGCACCTCCCAGGAGCTGCGTCCCCCGGACGGGCCCTTCGCGGTCATGATGTACGAGCATCGCGTCGATCTCCGCATGAGGCAGAGGTAAGTGTTTCGTAATTAGATACATGACTGGAGACTTTTTTACTGCTTAGCCAAATAGATGACGAACATGTGGCTCAAAAATTAAGCAGGCGAATTTTCGTTAAGCTGCAGCTGTTTCCACTCGTAAACGTGGAAAATGAGCGGAAATAGGTTGCCGGAACGTATTTTAGTTACCATCCGATCGGCTTCAAACTCATTTTCAAAGATCTTGGTGAATTTTCACATAAGACTAACTTCGCATTTGAGCAAAAAATTAAGTTTTTACTTGAAGCTAACATTTTTAAAGCTTTACATCGTTAAATAATATATAAGTGTGCCAGCGGTTGTTGCAGCTCATTCCAGTAGGGGTAAAATGGGCGAAAAGCTCGTCTAAAATGTAGGGATAAAACTTGGCCAGACCAAAGCTGGGTAATACGCGCTATGTTAATAATAAAATAATACGAATTTCTAGCTGATTCATTTAGAATTTTCATGATTTGCATAGAAGACAAACGCTTAACGGGGTTTTCTTTGTTATTCCGGAATATTATAGCTCACATTTGGCATATTAAAATATTCAAAGAGGGGAAAAAAACATAAAATACCTGCGGCGCGTGCCATTAAATTAAAATACTAAGCGCTTGTTGGCCACTGAAATAAATTGGGGCCATTATTCATTTGGTCGTTTGGCTTCGATTTGGGTTTCAGTTCTGCTAATTGAGCTGATTAATTTTTTTGTTCGAACGGATTGAGATTGAACTGGATACTGGGAGTGGACAGAGACAGAGGGAGAGAGAGAGAGAGGGTGTAGACATTGGTTACCATAAAGCAACCGGGCAACTGCCAGGCACCTGAGCTTGTCCGTTGCTAATGAGCTCAATTCCAACCCAATGGCAGTTTAATGACTTCGATTTCCTCAACAACTTTTTCCGCATTTCTCTTGCTCACCTTTTGCTTTCTTCTTCATTTTTGTGTGTGTGTGTTTTTTTTTTTATTTTTGTTGCCCGTCACAGGAACTCCTCAACATCATCGGAGCCGCGCACGCACAGCGGCGGAGGCGTGGCCGGGCTAAGTAATGGACATGGGGCAAGCACCCGCTCCTATGATCTGTACAGCGCCGAGCTGGACGTGTGCCGGGAGAAGCGCAAGCAGCGCAATTTTGGCAGCATGGCCGCCACCCAGGTGGTCTGTCTGTGCCCTTTAATGATACTACGATTCGCACGGCTCTCGCTCGAGGAGACCTACGAGAATCAGAAGCATTTCGATTTTACCTACTTGATGTTTGTGTGGGTCGCATTTCTGCCCACTGTCATATTCCCTTGTATTTATGCCTCGCAGATATTGCCCAGGTGAGTCTCACTATTATTATTCTTATTGCTACATGTTTCCATAGAAGATGCGCATAAATTCGCCCATTATATAAATACTCCTTGCATAATTCAACACTGTTTCCAGCACGAATGCTGCAAACAAGCATTTTGCAGCACTGTCTTTCACAAATAAATGCATTTCCAAGTACTCGCGAGTGTAAATTTGATATTTCATTTCTTTTGTTTTTCAACAAAAGACGCGAGCGAGCAAACGAGTTTTTGCCCTCTCGAACTCAGACTCGAACTCGCCTGCTCGTCTCCGAAAGCACAAAGTAAGTACTTGGCATTTGTGAATGCCGAGCGAGTTGTTTAGTTCATGGTATTCATTTGTTTGTTTTACTGGGTATTTTAAATGATTTGAATAATATAATACCAGCTGAAAGGCAGCCGTGCATCACTGTATTTGTTGTGTTCCGCTGCTCGAGTGTTTTTTTTTTTTTATTATGTTTCGCATCATTTGTATCAATTGCTTTGTTTTCCGACTTCTTTCCGTTTCGCAGAGATGAGCAGGAGCGTTTGCGCGGCTATTTTCGGCTCTCGGCCAAGCGCAAGCCGAAGTCACAGCGTCGCAGCAACGCGGGCACTGGCAGCCTGCAGGAGGACTCCATTGAAAAGGACGAGCACACTAATACCACAAGCGTTGCGGTAAACGTTGCGGGAACGACGCAGCCTCCAGCCGAGTCACTGAAGCATCCACCCAAGGGCAACGCAGTGTCGCTGCGTCATGAGCGGAGTCCTGGACATGGCTTAAATTCCACGGATCGGTACAGCGGTGCGCCGCACAGACAGGGTCAGTCTGCCGTCAAGGAGCGAGATCGGGAAAGGGATAGGGAGCGTGAACGGGATAGGGATAGGGAGCGTGAACGGGATAGGGATAGGGAGCGTGAACGGGATCGGGATCGGGAACGTGAGCGACGGGAGCGCGGTGGTCATGTGCTGAGTGGACGCGGGGCTGGGGACGCAGGCGTGGTTAATAATCTGGGCAAGCATATGCGCGGCAAGAAGCACGACGTCAAGATCAACATAATCTCGGATGGCCATGGCTCGACCGGATCGGGGCGCAAGCAGCCGCCGAGCAGCAGCAGCAACAACAGCAGCGGCCGCTCCAAGCCCGCCGCCGGCCAGGCCAGGCAAAAGCAGAGCATGGAGTACATATCCGTGTCAAACAACTCGGTGTCCAATCTGACCGCCTCCACCTACTGCAATGGCAACAACAGCGCGCTGCTGGATGACAGCGGCACCAGCAACTATGGCGACGGCGAGGAGAGCTCCGTGGTAAGCAGCATGATGCATCCGCCGCAGCGTTGGCCCCACGTGGGCGGGCTGCGGCATAAGGATATCTCATTTAGCGAGTGCAGCAGCAGCACCTTCTCCTCCAGCACGCTGGAGCGCGATTTGGAGATAATCGATCTGCTGGAGCGCGAGCGCAGCATGGATATACAGGAGATGATGCAACGGGAGCAGCAGGGCGAGAAGGTTCGCCTATCTGTCGGCGGAGTTGGCCGCCAGCTGCCAGACATTGAGAAGCTATATGCACAGCGCTCCCCCAAACCCAAGCGAGACTCCGGTGGTTATGGTTATGATAAGACCGCTTTGGCGCTGGTGATGCCCGGCAGCGATCCGCTCAGCATGTCGCTGGCCAGCAGCAGCCAGCCCACAGAGTACAGCCTGTGCTCCAATCTGCAGGAGCATCAGCTACATCAGCAGGCACAGCAGCGTCTTGGCCACTTACAGCAGCAGCAGCTGCAACATCAGCAGCAGCAGATGCATCAGCACCAGCAGCTGGATGAGGAGGAGGTGCCGCAGGACTTTTACGATAGCTATACACCCGGTGGCAGCAACAATTTGCCGCCAGCAGTCCAAGCGGTGCCAGTTGCAGCGACCGCCCCGCCCCCGCCCACCTATCAGTATCAGTATACGCGTCGGCTCAGCCGCAAGAGCTCCGGACCCGGTTCGCATCATGTTCCGGGCGGCGGCACCGCCCGCGGCTCCAAGCGCGACAGCTTCAATTCGCTCAACGGCACCGATCTGATTGCGGGCGCCTTCTGTGAGCTGGATCCTACACAGCCGCTAAACAAAATGGCCGGCCTCGAGGGTCGCATGCGACGCAGCAGCCCCCGGAACGCCAGCTTCAGCTCCAACTCGGCGCGCAGCTCAATGAAATCGCGGGATTATGGGCATGGATCCGCGCATTCCGCGCATCCGGAACTCGACTTTAGGGAGAACATTTTTGCCGAGCTCTAAGCGGGTGGCGGTCGTTGGCAACGGCTTTTTCGCCCACTCCTGGCAAGAAGTGCTAATGCATTTCATTATGCTCCCTTTTTTTTTGAATTTTTAAAAACAAGTATTTGCATATCGCGGAAATACTGAAACTTTTCGAACCAAACCATTTTTTCTACTTGGTAGCTTAGTAGGGTAGTAGGGCTTAGGCAAGGGGAACCCGTTCGAGGGGAGTTACCTTTTTTTTTCCAGGGTAAAGTGTTAAGCGAGGCAGCAGAGGCAGCCTGCAGGTATTGTAGGAGAACTTTTTTAGCAGCTTAAGGGTAATTTTTTTTCACGAAAAAGAAATAAAAAAATTTTATCAAATAAATAAAGCCGCAAGGGCGAAAATATGTGCGTTTTTTCTCAATGTACAATAAAAATAAAAATAAAAGAATATGCTTATATACACGTAATGCTAATCAAAAATATGATTAATTTTTAAAGCGCAAAAACATTGGGAAAGCGTGCCTGAAACAAAAATGAATCATGTATTTTGAACGATCCATGAGAAGTTGCTCAGCAAAGTTGTTATACAGAAGAGAAGAGAAGAGAAGAGAAGAGAAGAAGCAAAAGAAATGAAGGGAAAACGAAAGACATATTTTTAAAGAACTTATTCCAATACCAAAATATCAAGAGTATAAAACTATATATAAAAATATTACAAAGAAAAAGAGAAGAAAACAAAAGTAATTTAAATAAAGTATTTATATTCCTCTACAGAAAACAAAAGATAACTTTGTTGGCAAAAACAGTTAGCACAATTCATGTTACATGCTATATTTATCAATGTTGTTATAAGACCTAAATATGAAAGCAAAACCAAAAAACAAAAATCGAAAAATGAAATATTTTTAAAACTCAACTAATGAAATGTTTGTTGTGTTTAACTAAGAAAATGCTCTTCGAAACAGGCACAACATGAAATTAAATAATTCAAATGTGCCAAGCAACAACTTAAGATACAATTTAAACAAAAACAAAATATTTGAAAAATAAAATAAAATAAAATAAATTATATTGTGTATGTGGTCTGTGGTAGGTACACATATAATTTAGAGGCAGTGTATGTTACGTATGTTACGAATTAAATGTTGTTAACTTCTCAAAGTTCAGTTATATTTCAATGTCAATAAGAATTCAAGTTAAACAAAAAAAAGAAAAAGTATACATATTTATTATCCATTACAAAATAAATGTTTATGGTGAAATATTTTAAATATATCAAAGAATACAATGCAAGATTTAAAGCTGACAAGCATATGAACAAAATATTTAAGAAATAATGCAACTAGTCAACAGTTTATTGCATGTTATCAACCACAATAAAAATAAATCCAAAACTAACTATATATTTATAAACTACACACATACATGCCCGTATACCTGTGTATGTCCGTAATATAATAATTGCATTCGAACTAGTTTGGATTTCTTGCGATCCCCGAGAATTGCAATCTCCCCATTTGTACTGTGTGTACACCAAAGTTCAACTAAATCTACTCTGATCACGGATGGCTTAAGGTCTCTACCAAATTTTATTGAGCTCGATTCATAACTGAATTGTTATAGTATTCGTTGCAGATAGCCCTAAAAATTAATAAAAATAATAATAATAATAATACTTGAGCTAAGCAGCAAGTAATTCAGGCACAAAGGCAAAAGTCCAACCAAGCCCCTTAAAGTTTAAGTCCCTTATATACTATATATATACAATTTATATATATATACATATTTGTGCTTATATTGAATACAGTTTTCGTTGTTGTTGTCTGTTTTTCGTTTTTTTTTTTTTTTTTTTTGTATTTGGTGTATAAAACAAAAGGAGAAACTAATAAAAAAAAATTGATGTGAGTTAAACCCACAAAAAAAAAAACTGCTGCATTGGCGCCATTTTCTTTTTTATTGGTATTTAAGCTGAGCACAGTGGCACCGAGAGGATTATAACCTTGTCAAAGGCAAGTTATCGTACCTAATTAAATAATTAGTAAGTATGCATTAAAAAACATATATGTATATAAGCTTTAACTAAAAAGTTCATTTGTAATTTAATTTATTTAGTTTTGTATTTTCTGAAATTTTCTCAAATAATTCTATTTGTAAATTTAAAATGATTAATTATACGATTTTCTTTATATTAATTACCACAAATATAAATCATATAATTTTTAAATTAATTTATTCTATATATTTTTTTAATTTAATTCATTTAGTTTTTAATTTTGTGCAGTTTTATCTGAATTATTTTTTGAATATGTTTTCTTTTATAAATTTAAAATTATTAATAATTAGATTTTCCTAATATTCATTTATAGCATGCATTTTATATCATATATTTTTATTTTGATTTTAATTATAATTAAATTTTTTTTTATTCAATTATTTGATCACCATTTACTGGGTATTGCGACCACTGTAGCTAGGCCATAAAAAGGTTGATGCCTGCTGTTTGTCTTTCGGCACTGGTCTAGGTATATTGCGGATGGTATGCGAATGCGGATGCTATTGGGGTGTCAGAGCTGTCCGGAAGCAGGGCTACAGCTGAAACTAAAGCTGGAACAGGAGCCACGTGGCCTGTCGCCTCAATTTAATCCGTGCAAATGCAAAAGCGAAAAGGGCAGCCACAATAATTTGCAGCGCCAAATAATTCCCTGGCATGAGCCAGGCAGAGCTATTGGGCAGAGATTGGGTGCAAATGTGCGTGCTCTTCTGTGTTTGTGTGTGCGTGTGTGCAATAAGGTCAGTGTGCGAGTTCAAAAGTTCAAGCGCTTGGGTTTAACAGCCTCAAATCGGGCGCTGGTCGCATGGTGTTGCATGCAGCATCTGCGCCCCTCCGCTCGCTGTGCTCCCATTTTGGGAGGTCAGTTGGCAGCTGCAAACCGCTCTCCCTGCCTTTTCGATGACCCACTAAAATGATTAAGTACCATTATTTAGCTGGACAGGTCTGCATATTTGTTGCCTGCTTTCTTATACTATTGTGCTTTTTATTTTCTTTTATTTGATATTTTATGGTGCATGTCCTAATCGCTAAATTACACGCATTTTATGAGCTTTTGTTGCCTAAAAAATAATAATAATAATAAAACTGACGCCGTAATAATTTCTTATCGCTCGTTCGACAGCAGCAAATTTCCCGAAATCGAATGGGGAAAAGAAAATATTTCCTTGTCGCTTTAAATTATTTCGTCAAGTACTTTCGTCAACAAACAGCGCTGTGAGGCTAAAAAAAAATCAATTGTCGGTGGTTTGGTTCACGATTTGAACCAGCATCCTGCATTTCGTGAAACATTTTGGAACACAGACTCAATTTTGATAAAACCTTTTATATTTTTCAATACCCAATTGCCCGTTGTACTGAAAATATTGAAAATAAGTCGTAGATATTTTCATATACAAGATGTGGGCTAACATTTTGGGCTCTACCCAAAATTGGCATCTACCCAATACTTGCAATAATTGCAACGTTTGGGTCCAAAGTTCTTTGTACTTTTGGGGCTGGGTGTGCCTTAAAAGATTTTTACATTAAACCATAACATTTTCCAGATGCTTCGGACGATTAAATGATTGGGCAGATAGATTGACTGATTTCTTAAAACTTCACATAAATATGTTAAGTTTTATTTTTTTTTATGTTTTAATAAATACACGAAGTAGTCAGAACATCTCGTTTTATACCCTATATACAAAGAAAATGCGATACGGGTTTTTGATTGAAAGGCAGGGACTTTAAATTTCAAATATCTTTTCTACTATGTTAGGCAAAAAGAGAGCTTGTAATTTTTTTTCGATATCTCGTCCCATTTTCAAAATATCGATTTTGTGACTTGGATTCTAAAGCATGCCACAAAGATTGTAAGAGTTGGCTATGTAGCCTTTTTCAGTATATAGACAACTTAAGAATATTTGACTTTTGAAATAACTGCTCCCAAAATGGGAAAAGACCTAGTTTATTATCTAAATGTTGTTTGATATGCAGAATTCAAAGCGTGCTACTAAAAATCAATCTATTATATTGCAGGGTATTTTGCAGTCCATCACAGTCGACAGCAGAGTGCGCACTTGTTGGCAAATATTTTATTGGAGTCGCTCTGCTTGTTATTTACATAAAAATCGGCGATTCGGTCTTAATGCTCTGGCAGCATTGCGATTATTCAGCTCTTAATCTGTTGGTCAACAATTTTAAAAGCTTTAGCCTTCAGCCTGTCACCATTCCGGGCAACAGCTTAATCCAAATATTGCAATACTCGTAATATGGATATACGTATGCATTTATAACATGCATATATGGACTGCTTGTGGTATTACAGCTAATTGGCTACTGCGGGCCGTTTACTGCTGCTGCTGACTGCTGCTGCTGACTGCTTACTGGCGCTTGTGTCTTCATTGTCGGGTCATTGTCATAATGTGCGTGGGGCAGTGCTTATGTATATACATGCATACATATATATATTTCAATATTGATATATTCCCTTTATCACGAGCCAATGGGGGCGTCCGGGGGGGCGTATACGTGCAGTTGGAGCAAATGGCATACATAAACAACTTTCAATCATATGAAATGCGCTTTCAATTGCGATTGCGTCTTCAAAATGAAATGAAACGCGAGCGCGACCCAATAAATGTATGTCGATCACGTATACGTCATGTGGACGGGCGACCACTGCCACTGTCCGCTTCGGCTGCCCACTTAACACTTATGTAGGTGGTTTTCCATGAGTGCGTGTGTGCGTCTGTGTGTGTCCACTCATAATAGTTGTCTTTCATAATCGGTTTGGCCAACACAACGCAACACAACACAATTTGAAAGTTTGCAACGATTTGAGCCAATTGGCAATGCAATTGCAAATGCAATTATGGGCAGCATCTTGTCTGTTAGCCTTAACCCCGCTCTCTTATCAGCTGTTGGCCATTTATTGATATCGAAATCCCGTTGCAGACACTCGACACGCTTACACGCATTTTGCGTATGCCGCGCACGTTCCCATAAACAGCATTTTATGCCGGGTCTTTATATTTAGTTGGCCCTGTGGTCACATCATTTTTGTTGTTTATATTTTCGCTCACTTTTGCTGTTGCTTCTGTGTCTATTTCCTTCTTTTTTTTCTTTTTTTTTCGGTTTCTTTTTGGGGCAGCGTGCATGTTATGTAAGCAACACGACCATGTTCAAGTTGTATTTGAATGTGCCCCCGCAACAGGCCCTATTCAAAGGCCTATGCTGCACATATTTCTTGTCGCTGTGCCGCATTTAAATTCAAAGCGCTTAAAGAAAGTGAAATTATAATAAATATTTTAATATTTAATTGTTGAATTATAAAGCATTTATGATTGTCTAAGTTGTGGCGTACGAGCCGGAAGTTTTTTTGGGTATGCTCTTATCAAGGCTGCGAACCGATTTGAGCCTGGAATTCCAATATTTTCATATTTGTTTTTCAAAAATTTGACAATAAAGTATATATTAATTTTAATAAATAAGAAACTTGTGTATAATTGTGGTTCTATTGAAAAAGGCCAGAGATTTGAGAGGCTGAGGAGCCACCGAATAGGCTTTGTGGGCTTCCAGCCAAGACTGTTATATATAACTATTTATTAACTATATATTAAACTATATAACTATGTATCCATACCTTTCGTATCATCCATGCTCAACCACTCTTAGCCGTATACCTTAACTGATTGTAGGTATTCAAGCCACCACAAAAACTTGGTTGCTGGCAAAATGTAGAAGTAGATGTATAGATAAACTATTGTCTTATCCGAAGAACATATTATTTAAAGGATTCCATTGCTAGTTTATGACCATTACCTATGTATGCCTAAAGAGTTCGAATGGGCTTTGTATCTCAGCTCTAAGCCGAAACACTTTCACGGATTCTTGTTCTTTCCCTCTATATATAGCTCTAGCTCTCCCTTTTTCTCTCTCTCTCTCTCTCATTCTCAAAGCTCCTAAGCCGATCCTTAGTTATCACCACATCATATATTTTGTGCCCACTTCATGGCCGCCCTCGAATGACCCAAGGCCCGATGGCACACACGGCCCGGCTTAAGAGTGGGTGTGGGGGCTGGAGTTGGTGGCTCGACTGTGCTAACACCTCACGCACATTGACTCGTAATGCTGCTCAAATTGCAGCACTTGCCGAAGACGGGGCCAATAAATAAATTTTCCATTTACCATCAGCTGTTGCCGCTGTCTTCGATGACTTCGGTGCCTTTGCTGAATGCCAAGTAAACGGCCCCAACGCCAAAGACCAAGTATAAAACGTTTGAACGGCGGGCGGGCAACGCACAGTCGCTATTTGGACAAACTGCAGCCGGTTTGTTGTCGTCGCCGATAACGTGACATTGTTGTTGTGGCCGTTGCCATTAATTAAGGCAACCATCAGAGAGCATCAGACAGACGGGCAACAGCCATCAGTCCACAGAGAGGGAGAAACTGCATCACAGCGTGGAATCTGAATCAATTACAATTAGCATTTGCCACTGGCCTCATAAATCATAGAAGCGGGACATGTTTGGCATCTGGTATCCCGGTGGTCTGTTGACCTTCTCCCTGCTGCTCCTCGGTGGGCTGCAGTATGCGTGCCATGCACAATTATCCTTTCACACCGATGCCAACACGAATTCATTTACGCTGAAGGCGCCCGGGTTACAGCAGACCTTCACGCGCTACTATGGTGCTACCAAGCAGCAGCAGGCTCAGGCTCTGGAGCAGCCACAGGCTGACTTACAGCAGCAACAACTACAACAACAACAGCAGCAGCAGCAGCAGCAGCAACAACAACAACAACAACAGGTGGTAAGTTTTGTTTATGCATATATTTTGTCAAGCTTGTGTCGGGGTCCAAGGGCCAGCTCCGGCTGCAGTCGAGCACTTCTGCGGCGACGACCGGCACCTGGTCGCATCGCATCGCCGAAACCGAAATTCATGCCGCCGCCCATCTTTTGGCCCAGTATCTCGACGCTCTGTTCGTTTCGTGCCGCGGCGCCGGTCTCCACTAGCTGTTTCATCTGGGCGGCAGCCAGCAACATGCTTGTTTCCAAGTCCTGTAACCACGCACACGCACACACACACGCACACACGCACACGCACATAGACACTATTAGTGGGGCATTCGGTGTGGGTCTGCTGCTTGAGCAGGTAAACTTACCTGCGGCCTGGCGCTTGTGCAGATGCTGAGGAGCAGCAAAGCAACCAACACTAAAGACATTCCCATGGCTCTGCTCTGGTTGTGGGTCTTTGCTTGGAACTGGCTGGCCTGGCTCTTGACGCGGCTTATTTAACCGGGGTGTCGGGTGGCCTGGCCATTTGACTAATTGGCAGCCGGCAAACGGGAACAGCACAAAACTTTTATAATTACCGCCAACAGCTGCTGTCGTGTTGCACACATCCGGTGCCCCAATCTCAGGCTACATCTTGCCTCAACTGTGCTGCATGCTGTGCGCGGGGATGTGTGTGCGAGTGTGTTCGCTCGATTTACATAACCGCTGACATGCGCTGGCAATGGGTTGGCTGCAATCTTGATGAACTCCAGTGCTGTACAATTCCGAATTGCGGAAGCTGTACGATCGGCTGATTAGCGCTTATCCAAAAGTATTTATAGCAATTGGATATTACAGTAAACTCACTTAATTGTCGGCTGTAATCTATTCACATTAATTGTGGCTCATTTATCATCTGGTTTTCATTTGACTTCTCTATAGATGAATGTCTCCTAATTCATTTATTAATTAATTTAGAAATATTGTGACCTTCTTTTCACCCGGGCTCTCATCACTATGCCAGCTGAATATAGCTAGCGATAATGTGACCCAAACGTAATGTGACTTTTAACGTAGTACTGGGTGTGAAAGTATATGTTTTTACACCTATTGAAAATTGTTTGGAATACTATATTCTGTATTACATATTCATCTTCTATAGTTCTTACGAACTTTCATTCTTAATTCTCCTCATCAGCTGGTTATATTCTAAATTGCATGCTTAAAGATCGGACAATGAGCACCGAACTATTTCAAAAATCAATTTCCTATTAAATGGTGCCAAGGGAAGATGAAGTATGCACAGAAGGAGGTGCGTCTAATCAAGCTAAACTATTTATGTTTTTCCTATGTTCCTTTCGTGAAATTTTTATTTCTGCCCCACTGACTAATCTGTTGGCTAAGGTTCTCTCTAGTGCTGCCTAAACTTAATAGAAGTCCCAAATATTTCTTTTGTTTTTTTATTAAACTTTGCAATTCACTGTGAATGCAGCTTTGAAGGCAGCTCTGATCAGTTGCCCACTGGCAGGGTTTCTGCATTGTCTTCGACGCCATCCGCAAAGACATGCCGCAGCTCCTCGAAATAGCTGCTGAACGAGTCGGCCATAGACTGCCAGGCATTTCGTATGCTCTCGCTCAGCTGCTGAGCCGCTGCGGCCAGGCGTGTGTCCAGTCTCGGCTCATCCGGGTAGCTTAGCTGCGGTCGCACATCGTCGTACTCATTCGAGTAGTCCAGCTCCAGGTCCTCCTGGCAGCGGGCTAGCCACATAAGCATCGCCAGCACCAAGACGCCGCCATATACAGAATACCAAGTGCAACTCATTGCGCTAACTGACCTGACGCCAACGTGGCCCTAACGCTTTTGTCTGGGCCAACATTGATGGGTGGCGTGCCCAGCAGGCAATGGAACTGCGGCACGTGCGCTGTCAGCCGGAAATGTCAGTGGTTAACTAGCTTCTACATATTCTTTTGTATATTTTGTTTTGATTTGTTAGTTTGTTGGTGTTTGAAGCTCGCAGCGATCAGATAAATCTGGAATAGCAAACATTTTGCCTGGCAGATCAGCTTGTTAGATCTTCAATTTAATTCGGTTTATTGTTATATATTTTTTTTAGTATTATTCTTTAGTATTTTATGAGAGCCGACAAACACTAAGTTATCAAAATTTTACGAATGTCATAGCCCATTAATGCAGACAGTATTTTTTCTGTTAGTATTTTCTTTACTTTATTAGTATTTTTAGCAAAAAAAATAGTTGAGAAATAACTGAAATTTCTTGGAGACATTTTAGCCAATTCAATATCTATTTGGTATATTTTAAGTATTTAAAAAAAAGGAAGTTAATTAATTGAAAGTTAAATTGTTTGCATGCCGCCAGTGGCTTGGGCAGTTGCACCTTTAACTTGCTGCCGCACCTGCTGCACCATGTCGGCCATGTTGTCCATAAATGAGAGAAGCAGGCCCTTGACCTGTTCGCCCAGGCCGGCGCCCAGCTGCTGCTGCTGCGTGGCCTGGCGACGTCGTCGCCGGCGACTCTCGAGCAGCTTCTTTTTGGTGCTCGTTTTGCTGATGCGCGTCCTGGATGCATTGTTGTTGGCGGCGCGCTTGCGTGCGCGTTTCTTGCGCGCCTCGACATCGTCGGCCGACTCCGTGGTGGCGCCCATGTTCATGCCGCAAGGCGACCGCTTGAGGCGATGCAGCGCCTGGTGCAAGCTGAAGCTGCGGCTGCTGTTGCGATAGCTGCCGCTGCTGCTGCTACTGCTGCTGGTGCTGTTAGTGTTGCGCCGCCGCCGCCGCCTTTCATCCGACTCGGATGAGTCGGAATCTTCGCCGCCGTCGGGTCGCATCGCATCGCCATAGCCCATCGCCGTCTTGGAGCGCACGGCCACCAGCCCACCATTAAAGTTCATCTGTTGCGTTGCCATCGCACCCTCCTGCAGGCTGCCCATAATGCCAGTGCCCACGCTGAGCGCGCCTACGGCCAATTTCTCGAGTGGATTTTCCGGGCTGGCACGTGACCAGGCGCTGCCCGTGAGCAGTCCCAGCAGCAGCAATTGCTGCAGCAGCATCATCAAATGCAATTGGAAGCACATTTTTCAACTGTGTTCGCCTCGCAAATTTGCCACCCGTTTTATGTCGCATTTTTGCACTGGATTCGTTTGCGTGCAGCGCATCTGCGCAACGTGGCGTATGATCAATATTTGCCTTTGGCACCTTTGTTTATTTTATTTATTTTCTCTTAATATGTTTTTTGTGGACAGCAGCAAAGCAGGCTGTGCACAATGCTTCCGGACTGTCAGCGCTGGGCTGGCAGCTCGGGACTGGGGGCTGTGTCAGTCTCGCTCGCTCGCTTAATCAGATTAGATTTCGAATTTCAGAATTTATTTCTCGTTTGAATTTTTAGCTTGCCGTAAAACTGCAAGATTCCGACAACGTTTGCCAAATTGTAGTTGTGTTTGAAACTAAATTCCGCAGAAGCAGGCAGAAAATGAGAGCTGTCAAAACTCGCAGAAATGGTGGTCGACTGGTAAAGGGGGGACAACCATGAAATATGAATAGTTTCCGAAGGGTTTTTATTAATTATTTGTTCTGCATTTTGTTTGGTTCGCAGCAAAATCCAACTCAATTCGCCGGACTTACGCCCACGGGAATACAATATTCAGCTGCGTATCCGCAGCAAGCCATTGGAGCTCACAGCAAGTCAAAGTCAGCGACAGCTGTCGGCAGCCCACAACAACAACAACTGCTACAACAACAACAGCAGCAGCAGCAGCAGCAACAATATCTGGCACAGCAACAGCAACAACTGCAGCAGCAGCAGCAGCAACAGCAACAACAGCAACAGCAACAACAGCAACAGCTGCAATCAGCTAATCTACCCAGCTATGCGGACCAGATGCAAGCCGCCTTCCTTGATTACCAGCGTCAGCGATTGGAGTTTGAGCAGCAGCAACAGCAGTTGCTGCAAAAGCTCTACACCTACTATCCCGATGTTTCCGGCCAGCAGCAGCACCAACTGCAGCATGAACAGCAGCAACAGCCGCAACAGTCGTCCGGCGGCAGTGGAAATGCTGCAGGGAATCGATACTTCACACGACAATCCACGTCAGTTTTTGGCAGCGGCAACGGATTGCAGTCGCAGTCGCAGCCACAGTTGCACACAACAGCATCCGGCGGACTGGGCAATTTCTACTCGACCCAGCAGCACATGGGATTCCTGCAGCAGCAGCAGCAAGATGTGCTGCGCGATCAGCAGCAGAATGTTGCGCAGCAGTTCGCCACCGGCCAAATGGCACCCAGCACCACCACCAACTACGGCATGGCAGTGCCCGAAACCTCCGTACTGGGTACTCCATCGTATCAACCTTCGTCAGCCGTATCCCATGTGAGATTCTCCAGCGGCAATCTTAACTACAACTTCTAAGACACACGCGCTCCAATCGCTTCCACAATATGCCAGGCTCTGCTGCATTCCGCTTCCAGTTCGCCACGTGGACCAGTGCACCCAGAAACTCAACTGACTAACTGATAATCGACCTCTGTTTTTTTTTTGTCGCTCTTTTTTTTTTTTGCACGCACTTAGTTTTTATTTATTCTAATCTCGTAATAGTCATTATTTAGTAATATCCTTTTTTTTTTTTTGTAACTATGTGAAAATTTTGCAGCAGCGTAGCTATGAGTCATACATTGTCTAAAATTAAAATTCGAAAATCAAAATTAATGTGTTTGCAATAATCCTTCCAAATAATTTAAGCAGCCTGCGTGTGACTGTGTGAGTGTGCCTGTGTGTATCTATGCGCGACATAAGCTTTATTTAATCCCTTTTAATGCCTTTTACTCGCCTCAACCCATTGGGAGTGGGTAAAATGTTTTGTGCAAATGTGTATTACGGGTAAAGTACAGCCCTCCGACCCCATAACGCTAATATATTATTGATAAGCATCTAGCAAAATATATAAGCTGGAGGTCTCAAATGATAGATATATAAATTCTCTCATGAGCAAAATGTGCTTCGTTTTCCGATATATTTGGATTAATAGCCGTGTGAAAGTGAATTCTCGTATAACTAAACGCCTACCCCGATCTGCACATAAAAAGAAAAATCTTAGGTTTGTAGGCACTGTCTTGGGCCTTGGTATGCACACACATTACAATGACATATTTAAGCCCTTAAAATGTCACAATTATCAAACAATAAACAACAAAGTTATCCGGGGCTGCTTGTACCCTAATGTGGAGATGAAGCTTGAGGTATTATTTCTGTATAAATTTATAGAAGAATTTATAGCGGCAGCTTGGCGCTAAGTACAGAGCATCTTATAGCCGGATACTCTCAGTTAGAACACATTTTTTTAGCTTGGGCCATAATCTTTAATGAGTTTTCGTTAATTCGAATTGTAAGTCCCTGTTGATACTATCGGTTAGCTCTAAATATTTCGTGAACTCTTCAGTTTGCGGCACAAAAGATGTTTGTATTTTAAGCTTTTCCATGCATTTGTGTTTTGAATTGTTTTAAAGTAGAATATCAATAGAATATGAATGCAACCTCATGGTGCAGTTGCACAAATGACCGGGTCAGCCTTTGCTTTTAGTTTCCAAAGTTTCGCCGTTCAGTTGTCCACACTTTGCTTCCGGCGGTAATAATTAACCACCAGCTGAAAGTGCTCGGCACACTTGACCCTGAGAAAATAATCGTTCAGCTAGCTGCCCTCCAGCCCCAGCCCCAGCCCAGCCCCAGCCAAATAGCACTTCCGCATTTGTGGCGCCTCCCCCTTTCGTGGGGCACGCGGTCTCTCTTTGTGTTCGGCCATTCGTTTTTGATATACTAATGTTTCCCGTTGGCAGCGATACTTTTTATTAAGCTGATTGAAAGCGTAAGCTCACTTAGAGTATACAACAAGTAAGAGTACGCTGGTTAGCAGTGACCAACAGTCCGATACCCTGTACCCAGTGGCGAACTGGGTATGCTCCATCTTGCCCATTTCCAACTCCATGTATCGGACTTGCTACCTCAGATAACTCCGGAGTTTATTGTCTGATCTTTATGAAATGTTCGGTACTTTTATATAGTATTCACATTATGTAAAGAATGTTGTGAGACATCTAATTGGATGTGTGTATACTAGACGAGAGCCTGTCTCATGCTCTTAAAAACTCCGATAAAGAAACAGTTTATAGATATCGAATTCCTTTAAGCGGGTGGAACTAGCGAAAGATATCGACATCTTTACAAGATGTAGAATTTTCGATAGATATCGAAGAGCGCGTGCTATGGGAGGAACTAAATTGCATATGTATGTAATGTCTCTTGCGCTTAAAGTCTGGGACAGACAAACAGAAGGACATGGGGAACATGGAGTCGCAGCTCCCTTCAACACCCACACACCCCTTGCTACCCAAACTGTATGGATTCGGACTATAATTAGTTCAAATTAGCTGCATGCAGTTGGCACATGGCAAATGTCGGTGGTCTGAACGTAGCTGCAGTACGAAATCTTTGGTATGTTTGAGGTAGCATTACGCATACGCCACAGTCGACAAAATTTGAATACGACCCCACCTGCCCCAAAGACCCGAAACTCTACAGTGCAGCACAGGTCACCGTCTGCACTCCCCACTTGCCCAACCCGCTTTGGAAATCAATCTGTACGGCTCAGTCGGATATCTAGCGAGGTGTTGGGCCTAGGGACTCGCCCATGGTCCTATATTTCTTGTTATTGCCAGACATTTTGGCTATGTTGTGTCCTGTCAACTAGGGAAATGAACAGGAAGCGGCTTCGCAAACACAAGCACCACACACACACACACACACACTCCAGACAGCATGCGGTCAGTGTGTAAAGGAATGTGTTTCTGTCCCTCCATCTGTCAGTGTGTGTGTGTGAGCTTGTGTATGTATCCGTGTGTCAGCATCTGTGTTGACCATCTTTTTTTCTGAGCTGCGCTGCACATTTCTGTTGACTTGCGTTTGTTGTTTGCTAAACGCACAAAATTGAAATTTTCTATTCAAACATGTCCTGGCATGGACAACTTCTGCCCGAATCCGAGCCCCCGAATCGCCAAACCGTTTGTATTATTTGCACGTGCTTGGGCAAAGAATTCCGTGCAACCAAGTTGACTTTGATACTAGTAAAACATTTTTATCTGGCGAAGGGCATTTAGTTAATTACTCTTTGCAGTAAAATGTGTCATCTCAGAGGCCATGACGCTGTTCAATTCCCTATCTTCGCTAGCTAGGCAGCTGAAACTTTCGCAGTAGTTACCTTATGTGATGAAGGTGCACGTTAAGATGAAACTTTTTTGTATGAAACTTTTTTGTTTACCATCCGATCGGCCTCAAACTCATTTCCAAAGATCATTGTTCAAGTTCATTTGACGGTTGTTTCATACTTTTCGAAGAAATGCATTCTTCCTTGGTGGAAATGGGGGTCAAAGATTTGGTGGGTGACCTTTCGCGCTCACATTCATTTCCAAGGATCTATATGAAAAGTCGTTTAAGACGTGTTTCACATTTTTTATTATTATTTTTTTTTTTTTTATTAATTAATATTAAATATTTGCACTTTGATAGTCCAAAAACCAAACAAGAGGGATTTCACAAACATCTTATACATGTTTTTGTGCTTCAATTATTTTTAAGCTAAGGTCTGCAAACTCAGACAAAACTGTCGCTGGCTCTTTTCACGGTTCAAACGAATTACCTGCCTTTGGGCTTGCTTCGTGAAGCTGATTTTTCACCTGCTTGAAACTAGGTGTTCGCTTGTCATATATATTTGGGGCTACATTCGATCTGTACCCAAATTGGCATCTACCCAATGTGGTTAGATAACTTCAATGATTGCGACCCCAGTTATCAGCTCTTGGGGTTGGATCTTACAAAACAGATTAACTTAATTTTGAGCCAAGCCATTTTTGAAACAAATATATGTTAGTATCGGCTTGTAGATGTTGCTTGTGCTTAAGGTTCATAGTTAACCATAAAAGCGAATTCCTCGTTCGAGCCGGGTATTGAAGCCAACGTCTAACATATTTACAGATTCACTTGCAAGTCTTAGCTGCCACACATTGAGTAATAATAATACCAATACGATTCGTATCTACGCGGTGCAGCATATTATTCTATTGCCAATTCATATAGTTAAGTAGCGACCTCTAGTTGAGTTGGCTCTTTGCTTTGCTTGCTTTGTCGTCTTGTGGAGGTCGCTTAGTTTTGTCGAGTGCCTCCTTGGCTCTGACTGACTTGGCCTTGCGAGAGATGTGTTGAGTCTCGAGCTTAAGCCGAAGAGGAAGAGCTCGCTCTAGCAGCTGCATTTGCTAATGAAATTGTCGTGTTTTGGCTTTGAGTTTCTTTTGCGCTTTTACTTTCCATGGCTTTAGCTGTTTGTTGTCTTATTTACATTGGCGCGCGACTGTTGTGCGCTCTGCCTGGCCCGGCCCGGCCTTGGGCCCAGGTGTTCTGAGTATTCTGGAGGGCAGGACTCGGCTTGTGTTTGTATTTGCATTCAGCTTGCTCTAAATGAATATGCCAACAATTTTTCTTTGCTTTTCTTCTTCTCTTTTCTCTTCTTATTTTTTTTTTTTTTGGCGGACAACTGTTGCTGTGCTGCTCGCCAGTTGGCTTTAATGTCCTGGCCAAATCAAATAAGGCACGTGTCAAGGCACGCGCACACAGCTAGCCGCAGGCAGCGGGGGCAACGGGGGCGTGGCTCTTACTTTGTTGGCTAGCGTCTGGCATAACTTTGCATCTTAATTGATATCCAGCTGCTTGGCTGAGATTCTCGCTGTGCTACGCTGTTGTGGCTAGAATATTGAATCAATATTTGTATGTCATACCCCCTTGTTTTCTATGTCAGCGGGTTTGCGTGCTCGTGTGTGTGTGTGTGTGATAGAGTATTGTGTTGTCTTTCACGCAACTTTTGTTCCGGATACAATTTCAAACAAGTTCTTTTCGAGAAACCTAACCTGTAGAACAGACAAATCTGAGCCTAAAACTGTTTTCGAAACATTTTCAAGCCGTTTGAGAATCAGTTTGTGAACTTTGTTCAGATTATCTAAAAAGTTTCTTTCGTAAACCATTTTCGAATCGCTCTTGAAGCGTACTCGCAAAGTAAGAGCTTTCACAGAGTTAACTAAAATCAGCTTTAAAAAACATACAGTCAGCTTTATGTGGCATATGCATTGACATTTTGATGCTCTTTGCTTTTTTTAACATATATCCAAAAATAAGCTTCAGTGTGCTATATTTGACTTTGCGCGGCGCACGCGGCGTATGCGTGATACGCAAACGACCTAAAAAGAGATTTTGGTCATTTGAACTTTAATACTTTCGCTTGGCTTTCACTTGGCATTTGGCACATTGCGAGTAAGCCATAGATCTATTCATGGACTGGACTATGCAGTTGCTATGTATGTACACATATATACATATATATATACATATATATATATATATATGTGGGGAGCATGATAAATTCCACGCATTGCGCCATAAAATATGCAGTACGTATGGCAAGTGCTCAACTGGAGCGTGGAAAATAAATCGTAGCATAGTTTTTGGAGCTCATATATCATCTTGTAACTGCAGTATTGGGAGTGTGCTGGGCCCTGGGGAGCGAGTCTATCGCTGTGTTACCTAAAAAACAACAAAAACAAAAATAGAAAAACACAAATAAAGCGCAACGCTGCATAGAGTGTATATCAAGTCGATATATATTAAACGTTTTTATTTTTTCCAACATTTCACATGCATTTTCTGTACAAAGTAACTTTTAAATAAAAAGTAAGTTCAACCGCGATAAAAAAAAAAAAAAAACAAAAAATAGAGGACACACGCACAAAATACAGAGGCAAATTACACAATTAATATTCATGTAACAGAGAGAATTTCCGTTCTTAACATGGAGCTTTGCTATGGCTTATAAAATAATATTACATACAAATTAGGCCAAAAACAAAATTAAAAAACAACAACAAATATAGAAAAAAATTGGCAACGTTGCAATTCGACATTAGCCATTTTGTGCATTTCGAATTTCGAGTTTCAATTAAACGGCCAAGGGACGCACTATTTACAATTCAGCTGGACATAAATATTATTTTTAGCCGCTTACTCCATGTTGGGGCTGTTGGCTGTCGGCTGCGGGTGGCGGATGGCGGGTGGCGGATGGCTTGGTGGACGGTGGCGGGAGTGGTGGTTGTTAGGCAGCATACTGTGGGTCATCCCAAGCTCTAGTAGCCATACTGAATGCCGTGGCCGGAGACGGATGTGTGCACCAGAGCGGGCGCGGCAACGGCAGCCCTGCGTAAACAGATCGAGAGGGAGAGAGGGGGGCAGTGAGTAGGAAATATAATGTGCATTCGCCGATCCATCTCTATTTATAAAGCACAGCGGCATTACTTACTTGAGCACTGGGCCGGCAGCCAGATGCGTGGCATAGGCTGGTGCTGCGTAGGCAGGTGCTGCGTAGGCTGGTGCAGCCAGTCCAATGCCATGTCCGATGATGCCAGGTGCTGTGGACCAGAAACACAAATTGCATTAACAACAACCGACTGGCAATGGAAATGCATAATCAGAGTTAACCCAAACAGAAGTGGAGGCAACGGCACGCTTAGGAATATTAATTCCGGGTACATTTATCTGGGAGCGATCAATAATCCTGGCCACTGTTTGTCAACAGTAACAATGAAAATGACCACCTTTCTTTCAAATTGGGCCATTGTTACAGCCCGGTATCTGAGCAGGTTGGCCCACACTCGGACACATGGCATGGCACTGACAAGTCGACATCAATCAAGTGGCACGTCAGGGTCTGCAATTTTATATTGTCAAGCCAAGTTGAAATGAGATACTCGGACGTGAGTAACAGTGTGTTACAGAAGGTCGCCAAAATCGGTCGTCTCCATATGAAATGCGGCAACAGTGCGTGTAACGCACATGTCAACAAAATTTCGAAGAAAATAGACAACGCGGACTTGTTTAGCAAACGGTAAAGGCTCAGCATAAAATGCATCAGCCTAGCGGCATTCCGAGAACTCACCACACTAACTTTTTTTTTGTTCGCCCAACTGAAGGGTGGCAACATGGCCAGATACTCATTAGACCAGTGAGCTCTATTCACCAACGAGTTGCACTTAATAAAATGGCGATTAAAAAAGAAACTCCCAGGAGCTTCCACTTAAATGAGCTGTGACAACAGAGCGTAAATCTTATCAGTCCAAGAAAGCACTTGTGCATGGGTTGAAGTAAAACAAAAAGTTACTGCAAATTAATAACTGTTACTGCAGCACAGAACACAAAACGGAAATAAGCTGCTTGTAATAAGTAATAAGCTCACTGAGGTTAGGCAACAACGGAACAAATTGAAAAAGGGTGCTTACAAAATCGTATATTTATATACATATATACATACATACATATATATGAGTAGTTTTGCAACACTTTTTTCAACTTGTTGAGTCTTTGTGCAAGAGTTGAAACGCGTTGTGAAGTGCGGCAACGCAGCACGCGGCATGGATTGGCCAAATAGTCGGGAACTGTTGTCCTGCGGACTGCTGTCGAGAGCCGTACGAGGCGGGCGCACATGGCCTGGCAATGCCAAATAGCACTTGTCCAAATGACTGACGAACTGACTGTCCCACTTGAGGACTTGCGAAGCGACACGACCTCATCATCATCATCATCATCATCATCGTCGTAGTTGTCGTTGTCGTTGTCGGGGCCACGTGTCAATGGTTTAAAGTAGTTGGCAACAATAAATGAATGATTGATTATACGACATGTTTTGAACGACATTGCTCTAAACGCCCCCGACCAAACACTTTCTCGACTATCTCCCTCTCTTTCTCTAGCTCTCTCTCTCTCTCTCCCTCTCTCTGTCTCTGTCCCTCTGCGCAGCTAACGCAAGCAACAGTGGCAACGCCTGAATATACCCAACGTCTGGCAGCACCCGCAGCACGCTGCCCTTCTCTTATTGAGTATTTCAAGTGACCCATTCGGCACAGCCCTTACAATATTAATGAGATAATTGCATAATGCTTACAGCCCGGTATCTATCGATTTTACTGCCCGGAAACTTTACTCAAAAGGGCTCGCTTTTGTTTGCTACCTTATCTACAGTTGGGGGTATATTCAATAGGCTCGTTGGGTTAGAATGAAGTATCTATAATAAATATTTACACATATTCCCAATGAGCACAACTGATGCAACTCTTAACAGATTGGATTATAAGGTTTTGTAACACAAAGGTAGCTGCCTAAAATGGGAATGTTTTGAAATCTAAACAGCTTTCGGTCTTTGGAATATGGCTATACCATTCCAGTTTAAACTTGGAACTCCAATGTTATATTAGGCATTTGTTGAAACAGTCGCCCTTGAAACTAAATTGAAAAACGGCTTGGTTCGGAAGAAGCATTAAGAAGCATAAGAAAAATCGCTTAACCGATAATCGAACCTAATCCTAATCCAAATTCATGGATATGGAAAACTGGGATCACAAGCCAACAGTTAAGCCTTAGTTTGAGCCACAAATGGAACCAGCGCAAACGTTTTCTGTGCATGCCAGCTCTCGGTTCCAGATGGTTTATATAAATTTTAAAAAATGTTCCGAGAATTTGATTCAACATACACGACGGATTAATTACGCAATAATTAAAACTGCTGCCTTGTGAAAATTATTTTTTGGACATTGATCCCGCCCACTTGCCACCTGTCCAACCTCAAAGGACAATATATCTGATCTCTCGTTTTTGCCAGAAATGTTACTGGCTTCTGAGAACCTAACTTACTTTTGCACTGGCCTCAGAGTCCTGGCACAAAGGCTTAATGTTTATGTTTTTCTCCGATTCATGCTGCTCTGAGCACACAGCCTCACCCTCTGGTTACATACCCACCCGCCCAATCGTCGGGCCCACTATTCAACTGCAGCTGTCAGTAACGTGGCGAAGCATGACCCAAATGAAAGTTGGGCTTTGTATATCAAGAGCGTCAAAACTTTGTTTTGGCCAAGTGCACTTGGCTAGCGAAATAAAGGAAAACACAATAAATTGCAGCAAGAGGAAAACCCAAAGACAACTCCAACATAGAGCAGATAAGTCAGGACTGAAGCTGAGCCGGCTGATCAGATCAGAGCCCAACAAGATGTTAAATTCACGAGTGAACGAGCTGGAAAAAATGTTGCTGGAAAATTAGTACAAGCTACACAACTACAACCACAACTACAACTACAACTTCAACTACAACTACAGCTAGGGAGAGGTGCAAAGGGTGCTCGGGATTAGATTTTGGCAGAGTGGACTACGGACTCTGGACTCTGTGGCACCTACCATAAGCTGGAGCGGCGGCGGCGTATTTTACAATGGGTGTGGGTGCGGCAGCTGCCAGATAACCATGCGAGAGCGCCGGTGCGGCAGCACTATATCCATAGCCATAGCCCAGATGCGAGGAGCCCGACAGCTGCAGAGCGGGCGCAGTGGCTGCATAGTGGCCCCCATAGGCCAGAGCTGGAGCGGCAGCGGCGTAATGACCGCCATAGGCGAGCGAGGGCGCAGCAGCGGCGGCTGCATAGTGTCCACCATAGGCCAGACCCTGGCCCAAGGCGGCGTGCCCGCTGGTCAGTTGTATTTGGGCAGCGGGCGCGGTGTGTCCAAGTGCGTAGCTGGCGACTTGTGGCGCGGCTAGATACGAATTTGTTTTTTTTTTTTGTTTTTGTTTTTTGAATGTTAGCATATGAACTACGTGCATATTGAATGAGGTGAAGTGAGTGCTTTGTGCGTGTTGTGAATGTCGGAGTGAATGTTGTTGCATGTGCAATGCGAATGTGTCGCGAATTGTGAGAGTGAATGCGGAGCTGACTTACCAGCATAGTGGGCGGGCGCCAGGCCGCCATCGTTGCTGATGCTGGAGCGCTGCACATGGGACTGGGAGTGGGCGGTCTGCACCTGACTGGCATAGTCAGACTGAGACGATTGGCCGTAGTGTCCCTTCACCGTATGCTCCTGTGTATTGCCAACCGAGGCATGGTCCACGCTGGGCGCACTAATCGAATAGGCAGCGGGACCGCCGGGCTTGGCCTGGGCACAGGCAATGGCTATAGCGGCCAGGCAGAAGATGAGCTACAACAGATGAACAATAGAATACAGCCTTCTGTACACACACGCACACACGCACACATGCACGCACACACCCGGACACAAGAGCGGGCATTCATAAATCAGTGAGCGCAGCAGCCGTAGGACAACTCATTTGTATTTTGTTTGCATATCGGCAGAGAACTCACGACGCCCTAGGAAATTGCAGGCGCATAAACTTTTAATTAAGTTGCCAAAGTAGTTGGGAATTCAAATTTTCTACCACTCACTCTCACGCCCCCTCCCTCTGTAACCCTTTCGCTATCTCACACACGCACACAAACTGTTTTTTGCTGCAACACGGCAGCCTTTCAACTGTCAAGGCAATGCGGCGTATACGTGGTATTTACGTAGAAATCGCTCGGAACGCTGCCATAGCAACATTGTGTTTGACTTGCAGCTTGACAAACTATTTTAACATATGGCACTATTTAATATCATATCAATTATGTTAACAGCCTTAAACTTCTTGTAATTTGTCAATAAGTTGGCGGCCTTCGACGCAGTAGCCAAATGTTGTCAGTAAAGCTAGCTCTCGTTCTTTTCAATTATTTATTGTTTACATGTCGCTTCTCATTCCTTTTTTGCTTTCCTATGTTGCATTTTATTTTCTTTATAGCTCGTATCAGTCTTGTTACTAGCTGCTCGCAGAAAGCTACTTGCTTCAACTCGTCCGGTTTCCTTTACTTGTCCTAATATTTATGGCTACTCGTCACTTCGTAAATTAGTTATTTTTAAAACGTTACTTGTTATTTAAGGGCTTATTCTCGTTATTTTATTTTATTCGCTTCTGTGCGTCCGATATTATTCAATTATTCGTACTAGTTACTATCTACTCGTGACTTCGTAAAATAATGAGCTTTACTCGTCAGATGTTATATTTAATTCGTTTTTAGCTTATTTAACCTCGCTTTCAAGTATTCCAATCTCTTTTCCATACAGCTCTTAGGGTTCGTTCTCGTTAATAGCTATCGCCAGCTACTCGCTACTGTTCGTCAGTTCTTATTTACTTCTTCGTACTACCACTAACCAAATAACATATAGACCGGACAAACCGTACTTTTGAGGGTGACATTCGAAATTTCTGCGGCTGGTCCAAACTCGCCTTCGTTTTTGTTCGGGTTCGAGAGATGCCCGCATGCTCTCAGAGCAAGAGCGTAAAAATACATATGGCCTGTGTCGGGGAACGGCAACGCTGTCTTTTTACTCGCTCACTCTACAAGAAACTGCTGTGGCTTACTCTCATCCATATGATTTGTGCGATAGAACGGCATCGCTGTTTTTTATCTCGCTCCCACTACAGGAAACTGCTTTGGCTTACTCTCAATGCTCTTTCAATTTGTCTATGTACCGTTTAAATGTTTGTGTGTGTATTTGTCCGGTGGCATTTCTTCCCTTTTGAGGGGACGAGTAATATGAAATAATGAAAGGGTTTGCCAAGTCGATGCGAAATTCTTTCTTTTTAGCTCGTTCTTCTTCGAAAGGGTACCTAAGCGTTGGCATGTGTGCATTTAAAAGTTTTTGGACTTGCTATTCACGCATACTTGCGTATTTTGTATATGAATAGAAGCATTTATGCGCTTGTGTGCCTGTTGGTCCCTGCCTGCCTGTCCGATGCAAATTTGGCAATATTTTTGGACTTCTGAATTTCGAGCTCTGCGCACACACACACAGAGACACAAATGTGTGTGAATGGGCTGATCATGGGCGCAAAATTTAAAAATATCATTATTGGCACGCGTCTGACGCGCGCCCTTCTTTTTTATGATTTTGGGTTGGTAAATCGTCAAATTCAAATATGAAAAAGCTAAATATTTTAAGACAATAAAATTATTAATACTATAAATATATAATTGCTCCTTTTTTGTATTTGGTATATTTGAATATTTTAAAGAGTTTATTTTTTACACAAATTTCCTAAAATTATTTAAGTGATCAGTCACTTGACCTACATATGCAGGTGCAGGTGTTTGCGAAAAGTTGACCCTTTCGGCCCAACGGGCTGCTGCAGGTAATAAGGGGTCAACATTCATTCATCAATTCAAAACCAAAATCATAAAAAAGAAGGGCGCGCGTCCCTCTTGTTTATTTCATTCCTCATTTCATTGCAGCTCGTAGCTTCGTAGCTTCTTACTCGCCGCTTGATTCTCGCTATTTATTGTTCGACTCATACTATTTACTTGCTACTCGGCTACTCGTACTACTGCTCGTTCTCTTCCACTCATTTATAGTGACTCGCTGTTTGTTCCCATTTCCTTGTGTGTCTCTCAACCAATTTTAATTGTCCTCTCGTAATAGTTATCTTAAAAACTACTCTTGCTAGGGTATTACAAGTCTGATTTTTGTTTATTGTTTAGAGTTTTACGTCTGTCTTGCTTCTTTTGTTTTCTTTTGTGACCTTAATTTTTACATTTTTGTAAGCAATTCCATAGAATTTCAATTTACGCGGAAAAATGCAAAAAAAAATATATAAGAAAGCAAAACATCCGAAAAGTTTGTGGATTGGGGCACATCAGCGAGTTGTGCTTGCCTTTTTTTATTTAAAAGGTATATCATTTCCCTTCGTGCCTCTCTAGCTGTGTGTTTTGTTTTATTTCACTGTGTTTGATTTTGTTTTGTTTTATTTTCAGCCTGTCGTGCCTGCCTTGCACTTGACTTGGCGCGGCTTTTATTTGTCTTTGGGTATTTATCTGATTTTAATTAAGCGTAACTGACTGCCGGCCAGGAATGGACCCGCACCGAAGGGGCTATGCAAACAACCCCCAAAATAAATGGGAAAAAGTCCAGAACTTTCGCTCAAAGCGCAACCTTTAACTGGACAATTTAAGTTGACCATTTGGATAGCTGCAGTCGGGGCTGCAAAGATGCGCGACTTCACACACGAAATACTTGCGAGGACAGCTCGAGGGGGTTTATACCCTGAACCCAGTGCAAATGGGTTTTAATGCAATTTTCTGATATGTTCAAAAAACCAGATGAGAATTTTGGCATGTAAGAAGGTTCTCCTCAAAAATGCACAAAAAGAGATAGAGCCTACAAAGTGCAGTGTGGCTGGACGAGAGAAATCACAGTGGCTGGATAATGAGAAACAAGATAGCATGTTTATTGACGCAGCTTGGCACAGGTTGCAGGGTATCCCCAAGTCAAACACTGGCCCCCAGAGCACCCTTGCTTGATTTCTTTGTCATTTGGCATTCGATTGACCTACTTCGCATTGGCTGCACTACGCGCATTGCACTGAAATTTTGTTTGCATTTAATTTTGCATATTTCGATATTTTTTGTTATTTACATTATTTTTCGCGGTAATTGCAAGTCTTGAACTACTTAATTAGCATCATATCGCTTGTCAGCTCGATTGCCTTCAACTATTTGTTGTTGGCTTCATATTTACTTATGCTTTAACTTTCAAAATATGCTAAAACATAACAGAGGACAACTGAAGTTGAAAGTTGCTTCGGGGAATTCAAAAGTTTTTCATTTCAGACTCTTACATTCATATCTTGCCTGGCAAGCGGTAACCAATTCCGAGACTTTAATACGATGTTGAGGGCTGACAGTGACAGTTGAAGTTATTAATTTAAGGTGCTTAAAGTCTGGTGAGCTTTCAAAGAAACTTTAATGTGCTTTCAAAGCTTAAGCATCTGAATATAGTCGAAAGCTCAAAGGCCAATGCATTAAAGCTAGCTAAAGCTAAAAGCTTCCTTATGCGAAGGGGGAAGGGAATGAGATACTGCTTACGTGTGCTTTGATTTTTAAAAATCACTCGGATTACGATTTGTAAGTGCCCTTTTACTGACCTTTAACAATAGTATCGAAAATTGAAACGTAATTTGCCAATCATTAAAAATTTAACAGTGCGCTGCTGAAGTTGAGCGGAATATCGCATGAAAAAATATCACGTTTTTTCTGACTAATTTTTTGCAACAGTACAAATATTTGCTTTTTGCAATTCAACCGAAATTTGTTCTTATGGCAGAATTGCTGCCTGGCTTTCAGTTCAAATAGGCAACGCTCTGTTTCACTTTTCCCGATAACTAAAAACTAAAGCGCAAAAGCACACAATTTACTGGGAATTTAAAAAAAAATAAAAATTGCATTAATATATACATATGTATGTATATAATAAGTACATACATATATGTATGTATAAAATAATGCAGATGGCGTTCACTGTGATTATTTTGCGGCACGTGTATTGTTTTTGGGTATAAAAACAAAAGAAATATGTAGCTTGATGACAACAGCTTTTGGGGCGCAGCAGGAAGAGGGTTGACTTAAGAACTCTGATATTTTGTTTTCTTGTAGCATTAGTCACTTATGCGTTGCCATCAACTGTGGCAAGGATAACAAGCAAAAGTTTGGCTAGCTCGGCTAGGATATTTGCCATTGCATTTGTCTGAATTTGCAACCTGGCAACAACTCAGGGCAAATGGCGTGCATCCTGACCAGTTAGTCTGTCGGGGACACACACAAACACACGCAGACACTTAGTCCTTACGCACCTTGAATGCCATTTTGAGTGTGGTTTTTGTATACGTTTGCTTCACGTGAAAAAAAATTTGCAGTTTCTGAACTGATTTACTGCACCGGGCTGCTAGGCTTCGAATCGAAAACTGTCTCAGTATCGCGTTCTTTGGGCCTATTTATACCGCGCCACATGATAAAAAAAAAAAGCGCTGGGAAAATATGGTCCAGCAGCAGCAGCAGCAGCAGCAGCAGCAGCGGCGGCAGCCATGGGAAACAAGTTTGGAGCGTCGCACTTCGACTTTTTGGCAAAGCAGGCAAACGCAGCGGCCAGCCTCTGTCTGGCTATTGTGAATGCTCGCACTGCGCAGGCGCGGCCAACGCAATGCAACGCAGATGCAGACGCAGACGCAGTCGCAGTCGCTGTTGCAGTCGCTGTTGCAGCCAACACCCGCCTCAATGCTGTTGCTCTGCCCATATTTTTGATTGCCTTTCAATTCGCTGCAAATTCAAGTTAATCGAAATCACATCAGAGCCATTATTTAATTGGAAATTGTTGTTGACTAATTTGTTGATCCGGTCAAGGAAATTCAATCAACAACGAACTGCGGCATGCGGCAGCAGGAAAAACCTACCAGCTTCATAGTCACTTAACAATGTCAACTACACATATCAACACACAAGCCACAAGAACTGCATAGCTATGCGACGCAATAAAAACATATTTTTTAACAATTTATTATCTGGAATGGCTAACAAAATGATCAGTTAGCAAAGCCCGACAAGTGTTAGTTTATCTTTATTGCCTACTCTAATGACTCGTTGCGCGTCAGCCGACAGTCGATGCTATTAGTTACCGCCGAATGCCAACTAGTTGCTCGTATTTTCTAATTAATTTATCGTCATCTACTTTTGATTCCTTTATCGTTACTAGTTACTCGCTCCTTTTTACTAACATGCGACTTATATGTACCAACTCGTTCCTTTTTACTTATTATTCTTTCTTTGATTCCTAAATCGTAACTATGTACTCGCTACTGTTTACTGTTTTATCTTTATCGATAACTCGCTGTTCGTTAGCCACTATTGATTCCTTCCAAGTGGCTAATACCAACTCGTTCGTTTTGATTTCTTATTCGTTACTATGCACTCGCCACTGATTACTGCTTAGCCGTTGCTTAACACGATGCTAATATCAACTCGTTCCTAATATATTCTTAATCCTTTTTCGATTTGATTATACTACATTTGATTCCTTAATCGTTACTAGTTACTCGCTACTGTTAACGTTTATGCCGTGTTGTTCTCATAATTCGCTCCTAATACCAACTCGTTCGCATTTTCTCATTCCTTTTTCGTCATATTTTACTTGTCACTTCCTATTCGCTGCTAGTTTCTCGCTACTGTTTACTGCTTACTCGTTGATCGCTTTCATTACAAACTTTCATGGATAATAACTTTTCTTTCTCGTTACTTTCGCGTCCTAATTCATTGCTTGTTACTAGTCACTCGTTGTTTCTTACTCTCTTATCGCATTCATACTGAATTTTCATATTTGTTACTCGTTAGAATATCGTTTGTGACGTGCTACTTTCCGATTCCGATTCTGACTACTCGTTACTTGGTATTCGCCCCTTTGTAAATAACCTTTCAAACAATTATGCGTATGCTGTTTTAATTGAATGATATAATAGAGTGTTATTAAAATGCATTTACTGGCAACGTTCGGCGTTGTTAATTGTTCTGCCTCGCAGCCAGTGAACAAGTTGCAGCTGCCACTTGAATCTAGTGCAATAGGTGCAACTCTCACTTGACAGCTTCGCAGCCCCCACATACATACGTACAAACGCACACACGCACGTTGCATAACTTCAACTCCATGCTGCATGAACTAATGTTCCATGCTCCACTCTTCGAGTCCAAGTCACGACTTGGGCAACGCATAAAGTGCGCATAAATTGTGCGACCCACAAAATCGAAAGCCAGCTCAAATTTAAGCAGCTAGCGACATACACAAGAATGCCAAAATCACAAATCAAACCACTTGCAAAAAGGCACCTCCTCTGCCCCGCTGCCACTCAGTAACGCGCCACACTCCTGCCCCACTGTTGCATAGGCATTTGAAAGCGAAAAGCCAGGCCCGAGTCTTGATGCAACGCATGGATACGTTGGCTGGCCCTGGCTGACTGCCCAATTTCCGCGCCTTTATGGCGGCTGCTGCGTGAGAACACCAAAAGAAAAAGGAAAAAAAAAACAGGAAAAAAAATTAACGAAAAACAGAAATACAAACCAGGCCAAAAATTTAGCTGCACCGTTGGCAAAATTTGTGAGCCAAACAGTGGGACCCATTAATAAAGCTCTCAGTTTAAGCCATGTAAACGATACGAAAATTTATAATCATTTAAATCAAATTACTTTGAATAAAATAATTAAAGGTTACAGAAAAATTACTTTTCTCTGGCAAATGTCACAGGTGTATCAGAGTTTTCATAAAACGTTAAAGCCTTAGGTAACTTAAGGACACTTTGCTGTTCGTTGACCTGCATGCCAAACTTTATCAAGCTGCTTATGTGTGTTAAAAATTCACTTAACTTCTTGTCAACTAAAAGTAACTGACAAAAGCTAAGCTAATTAAGGCAATCTCCATTCTCCACAATTACTGAAAACTCGATTCACAGCAGCGACGGCCACTCTAGTCTTGTTAACAGTATGCAAAATGTTAATGCGAGTGCATGTTAAGTGACAGCTGTTAAAGTAAAGCAGCAGTTGGGAAGTGTTACTTTTAAAGATAAGCATATCCGAAGGCGATTGGCAATTGCAGAGCTTAAACGCGTTGCGTGGACGATGACGAGCTGAAGGTTAATGCAGTATGATTGCATTCGAAAAATAAAGAAAAAACAAGAAAGAAAAAAAAAAACATCTCAAGCAGCATTGAGTGAAACGAATGAGGGTGAAAGTGTGCTTGGGATGCCAGCGATGTTAGCCATGGGAAATCCTGCTTAGGATGACGCCATATTCCATGGCTTGGCAACCGCCTGCGGTGCGGTATTAGCTGCAGCTGCAGCTGCAAATGGCAAATTGCAAATGGCAATTTCTCAGTTGCAGATCCGCCTGTATTTTGAATGGCTGGCTATTTAAAGAAGAAGATGGTATCCTCCATCAATGGCCATGGAACGATAGTGTTGCCCGTCTCTTTGTCTTTCCATTCTGTTTGCTGTCTGATATATCAAACTGGTTTCCATTGCAGCCACGCCCGCGACCAAACAAGGGGCTTCGAAAAACAATCTGCACGCTTTTGTCTGGAAATTAATTTGTATAATTGCAGCGACAACAACAGCAACAACAACAGCAACAACAGCAGCACAACCAACAATAACAACAAACAGCAGTTCACTGCGCAACCAAGAATGGCCCTGTGTATGGTCCTTCACTCCTGAGCGAGCCCCATCCCCCTTCCAAACCACCCTCTCCGCCTGTCAATTGTGCCAAGTCAGGCGCAACTATACGCGTCTATATAGGTCAAAAAGGCACAGACAATAATAAACCAAATCGAAAGCGAAGTCTGAATACCCTTACCTAAGTGCAGCTTTCCTAAATACTACTCATGCAAGATTGGGCAACGGCTGTAAATAGAAGTTTAACAATATTCAGTATTGAATGCCATAAATTAAAATGAATAAAGCTAAGTTAAAGACTTGAGATGCTTTAAACAACATATCTTACCAGAAATGAAATGAATCGAAGCCTTCCAATAATTCTCATTTATCCATTTATCCTCTGGGAAGGGTAAAAAAACGAGACAATGGGTTTTACTGACCGCTGCTTGTCAACCATTAGGCCAGGACAACAGCGTCGCAGTCGCAGTCGCCGTCAACGTCGCCGTCGCCATCGCAGTTAGCGGCGTGACAACACTTGTTTCAATTGCGCCTATTGATGTCATTGTTGTTGTAGTTCGCTGTTGTTGCTGTTATTCCCGCCCATTGTTCGGTTCTATCTGTTGTCCTGGCTGCTTGTTGTTCTTTTTGTTGGCTGCCAGCACATTTCCCTAAATGCACGCCGCCACTGTCAGCCAGCCCATCAGCCATTAACACAGGACGCAGGACTGAGGACCGTGGGACGGCATTGTGCAAATTTTTTGCTATTTTGCATGGAATTTCTACGGTGTTCAAGATTAATCACCAGCGTTTGTCAATTTGTTCTCGGCCTGACATTGGCATCGAACCCAAAATTTCCAACCCGCCGTCCCTCGCATATGGATCGAACACAATGTGCATTACGAGTCCTTTGCGTGTACAAATTGTTGTTTATATTCGGCTCCCGTTTGAATGGGTGCTTAAATTAAGTGTGCCATTCACAAAGATGTTGAATATGATATATGTATAAATATGCACATGCACGAAAATTTATATTTGCCTGTGTCCTGATATGCGACATATTATAACACATACATATGTATATGTACATGTATGTATGAATATGTATGCATGCCTGTGCATTAAGTTCATTTCGCTTAATGTTATTGCTTCGTATATGATCAACTGATACGTCTGGTATAGCTAGCTATATAGCTATACATATGTATGTATATCTCGTATTCAGCACTGATCGCATCTCTCTTCCATCCTGTCGTCTGTTTTTATTTTATTTGCAGTTCTTCCCATTTTTGAGTGCTGGCAACGGCTTAAATTATTTTGTTATTGTCCTACACTTAGTGACTGCTGTTCGATATTTTTCCCTATTAATCGTTATCGAGTTATCCCACACTTATGCCACTTATGCTGCAGCTGCAAGCTCTAAGCAACTGTCATCGAGTTGCCCAACACTTTTCCAGTCAATTTGTCTCCCATCACATGCGAATTGGAATGTGTCATTAAATTCTAAAGCGTCCGCTGTTTTATTTGCCATCAAAAGTTTTCAACCGTGTGTATTATAAGTTAAAGTCTACCTAAGTGTAAAGTGAACATGTGAAGAAGTGCGCCGAAGGTATAGAGTTAAATACTTTGAAGAATGGCAGAGAATGCCGACAGTCTAGTGCCGGATAGTCAAGTATCCTCGTACATTGGTTCGAGCACAGCGGAAAAAAAGATGGACGCTTGTCCAGAAAATAAGGTAATCGAGGTAAGAGCATTTTTTGCTGAACCTAGAATGACAGTCTTGTGCATGGGTATTTTTATACCCTGAACCCATAAAAATGGGTAAAAGGGGTATAATGTTTGTGTGCAAAATGTAAATGTATGTAACCGGCAGAAGAAAGCATCTCCGACCCCATAAAGTATATATATGTATTCTTGATCAGTATCAATAGCCGAGTCGATCTAGCCATGTCTGTCTGTCCGTATGTATGAACGCAAGGATCTCAGAACTGTAGGTCCTCCTAGTGCCTGCGCAGATCGAGTTTGTTCCCGATAATCGATAACTTATTCCGTTTCCAAGCAATCGATAAGAATCGATATCGACATTCTGTTTGTTGAGCAAATCGGGTAAATATTATGAGCTAGAGTCACCAAGCATGATTTGTTGCTTCTAGAATATTATATATATATCAAGTATCTTTCATTTTATACCTATCGCCACCTCCCTGCTACCACCTCAAGGAGGGTTCAGGGTATTCCCTTGTCGGGAGCTCCCGACTAGAACCTCTTACCTGTTATTATTTGACTGCACAGTGGCATCCATGTTTTTGGCAAATTAAGTATGTATGTGTTCCACTCGTAGATCGACTTCTCGAATGCTGTCAGAGCTCAAACAACTTACAACCCAAAGTTCTAATATGTTATTAATTCATTAATTAACTACGCTGTGAAAAGGAAAGCCAGAACCACCAAAAATATTTATTTTTTTTTGCAGTCGCAGGAACATGAAAGAAAACATGGCAATCAAAAGGCAAAGGCACAAGAAAAAGGTGAAGACAAAGCAACTCGTAAGAAAACCGACAAGAAAGATACCGATGACAAAGTGAAGCCTAGAGATGTGAAAAGCGTTAAAGAAACCCCACAACATCAGGCGCATGAAATAGGGGGTACCGTGAAGAAATCGAAAGCTCAGTCGCGTCGATGGGAAAGTGCATTAAAAGAACGAAATGCAATGGAAATCAAAGAATGTACCAAAATTGAGGAGAACCCAACAAAAGAAACTTCTATCAATGCCTCGGGGTCAAAAAGAAATGTAAAATTGGACGTAAGGGTAAATAATAACTATAAATTCATTTTTATTTTATGACAAGCTTTCATTTTACATAATTTCTGCGCTTCTCTATCCGGCAACAAATAATAGAAGCGGGATGCCAATTCGAAAACTGGAGAAAAACTAAAATCGCAAGAAAACCAACGAGGAGATCTTGGAACTCAGCGTACAACAGAGCAGAGAGAACCTGACGATAAGCTCAATCTAGAATGTCAGCCGTCTCAAGAGCAAAACGTTTCTAACGAGAAAATAGCTTTGGATAAAGCGTCCTTTACTAAGAAGGAAGTCAAAGCAACTTCCAGTGGAGCCAGCAAGGATAATCCAAAAAAAATTGGCATAAAAAGGCAATTAAGCTTGGATGCTCAGAGAGTAAGAATTAGTTTATTTATATACTTGTCTGTTAACCAAACTATATATATTAACCATTATTTTTCGTTAGTCCCAGAAAAAACCAAATGCATTAGATCCATCGCAGCGGAAAACGGAGTCGAAGGAACCTGATTGTAAAAAATTGAAAATAACGGATTATAAAAGCGAGGAACAAATTAATCCGCAGTCGCAGAATGCCAAACAAACTCCGCCAATCAAAGACCCTGTCAAGAAGCTCTCGGAGAACAGAGTGGCGTCATCTTCAAAACAATTGAGTAATAAACAAACACCGAAGTCAAATACTAAAACAGGGAAAGTTATAGATACAGCTACTAAAAAAACATTATCAGATGTTACTAAAGCTAAAGCAAAGATATCAATAAATGCTAAAGAAGATCTGTTGGAGGAAGAAAAAGTCAACTTAAAAAAAAAGGAAACTAAGAGCCGACAGAAAGAGAAACAAAAGGAAATCAAAGTAAGAGTTGGAGAAAGAAGTACCCAAATTCTAGAAGCCCAACATAAGCTTGAAGATCAAAGAAAATTGACAGAAGTCAAAAAAGTATTCGAAGAAGTTAAAAAAGTTGCTAAACCATTACCAAATATTAGTAAAGAGCAAGAAACTAAGGCAATGGCAAAGAGAGAAACTTTGAATGCCAATTTAACATCTGATGAAACGCCCAAATGTCAAGTAAAACCACAGGAGGATAGTGCAAACCGGCAAAAAACCGAAAAGAAAATTGATCCTGCTAAGAAATTCAAGTCCTTCGATGAGGCAATTGATACGTCAGTATTTACTAAGAAGTCGTCGAATAGGCCTCGCAAAATAAGCGTGGATTCTCGAAATGTAAAGATATATATACATGTATGTCCTCACGTATAACCCGTATTAATATTATTCTTTCCTCTTAATTTTTAATCGTTTGTCACAGGAGAAACAAAAGGAACCGGTTGCCAACTTAAAATCTGGCGAGCTGCCGAAGTTGCAAGAAAAACAAGATGACAATGTAGCTGCAATTAAAACAATGCAAAAAGAAATCGACAATACATTACTGTCCTTGGAAAAGAAACGGCTTGAAGAAGGACTTCCGAAAAGCATGCCCCAAAAAAAAAGGACTAAATACAGTCAGAAGGACAATAATAAGGGCCTAGTTGATATACAGCAGCAGCAACTTAAAAGGGAACTTGTTTTAAATGCCCAAGACGATATAGCCAATACACAATCTTATACGAAGATGGAGAAGGCATCAACGGATAAGACCAATCAGGATGCATACGATACAGCTAGCCTTGAAGACAGAGGAATCTTAAAAGGCCAAAAGGTGAATGCACTTCTTGATACCCTTTCAAAAAACATACCTTTTTTTATACTCTTGTATAGTATAAGATAAAAGGCAAACTGGTGTCTTACTTTTAACGTATGATTTTCGGAGTGCGGAAGATATTTGTTTTATGTTAACAATTATGTCTAAAACTATTCAATAGCTACAAGAAAGGCATGATGGAGAGCTGAGAGAACTTGAAAAGCAATTGGATAAACAACAATCCATAATCGAGAAATCTCAGCAACAACAATCAAAAATTGTTTCAAAGAAGAAAGGACCAACTGTTGGGAAAATGTCTCTAAGCAAAGAAAGAAACCCCACAACGGATAAGGCCGCTCAAGACATATCGAAATGCGGCGTAAACTTTGATGCTCAAAAGGTCATATGCGATGTACATAGTTATTACGATGATTTTAATTTTTAATTATTTCCTATTAACAATTCATACAGAGAATAACCTTAAAATATACATTTTTTTTGTCGTTAACAGGGAAAAAAGCTAGCATCCAATCGATTTCAGCAGACAATTGGACAAAACGCGGCCGATGATGATGAAAAGCTAAAACCTTTTGAAAACAGTGATGTCAAACAAACCCCTTTCGACCAACGGAAAGCATCCGTAGCTGAAGACCCTATGAAGCTTGATAAAAATAAACCTTCACCGTTCTGTGCAGACAAAAAAGTCATTGACAAAGGCCTTTTTTCAGAAGCCATATCAACGACGCTCAAAACTATGACATTTAGGAAAAAGGTCCAGAAAATAGCTAATGAACCTGAGCCCTCAATTGATAAGAAAATTGTACCACCTACTGAAAAACAGTTTGTTCCAGGTTTACAACAGGTAAGAATATTCTACAATCTACTCCTGCAAGGACTTATTGAAATGGCCATTTATTGCTGAGAACAAATAATGAACAACATTTAACAGGAAGGTCAATCATTGGTAACCGAATATCCACAGGACCTTAAGCCTTGCCTGACTTTTAAAAAGGGTGCAGAAGCAAAGGAGTCAAGTGAAAATAAATGTTTATCAGATAAGACGCTAATTTATAATAAAGATCAGGGAAGAGAACTTTCATATAAGACCAACATATCTTTACTACAATCTGAACAAATGATTGTTCCTAGGTCTGAAGAGGTAAGCATATTTTTCAAAACTGTATTAAAATTTACCCCGTTTTCTAATAACCCAGTCGTTAATGTCTCTCACAGAAAAAACTGTATGCATCTTATCCTTTTCAAAAGACAACCGAGCAAGACATGGTCGATAGTAAAATTTCAAATCCTTTTAAGACTAAAGACAGACTGGAGAAAATGTCTAAGCGAAAGGAAGATAAAGCAGTGGCATCGAAGGATCCCAAGGATCTTGGCAATCAAAGGCCTTGCCTGACTGTCAAAAAGGATATAGACAACAACAAGAACGACAAATCAAATATAAAAGAGAAGTCCGACGCCAAGAATACCAACATTAAAAGAGAAATGGAAATACCAACTCAGACGATGAACATAACACCAGGCTCTGAAATAGATGTAATCAATGATGGTCAAGAGGTAACAAAAAAAATAAAATAAAAAGATTATCACAATTTGCAACATATTCTTTTGCAGAAAAAACTGGGTGAACTACAGAAGATGAGTCGGCGAAAAGTTGTCGTTGATACAAAGCTTAGCCATTCTAAAAATATTAAACATAAACATCCTCAACTACAGAAAGATGTTATTCCAGGTTCCCAAGAGGTAAGCATCTCTTGAAATGAATTGCAAAAACATTTAATGTTAAGGAAATCAATCATTTTATAATTATTTATCACAGCAGAAGCTATTTAAATCAGACCTGTTACTGAAGACATCTGAGCAGAATACGGTCGAGAGTAAAAAGTTCAACCCCTTTAAAAATACAGCTGACATTCAAAAACCTTCTCAACAACACGAACCATGGGTAAAAAAAGATGCAAAGGTTCTGGTGAAAAATAGGCCTTGTCCCACTTTTAAAATAGATATAGATAAAGATACAACGCTCAAGCGAAGTTCATCAGATGATCAACTAAAGATCAAAATAAAGAAAGATCCGAGACAACACAATACAAATGAAAGGGAGAAATCTGAAAGGACTGTCAGCATCGTAACGGGCGCTCAAGAGGTAAGTTCTTAAAAAAAAAGTCGACTATTATCAAAAATGTAAAAATACATATTCTGTTTGCAATCAACTACAGAAAGAACGATGTGAGTTTCAGAAGACAATTGTGCAAAAAATTGCTCATGAAAAACAATTAAGCCATTCTAGAAATAACGATCAAAAACTTCCTCAATTACGGCCGGATAAATCAGATAGGGAAATTTCGCAAAATACCAACATAAGTTTACTGCACTCTGAAAAAATGTTTGTTCCAGCCTCTGAAGACGTAAGGATGTTATTTAGTATAACCAAGACTTTATAAATAATTACAATCGTTATTCTCTCTTGTAGAAAAGGCTATTTGAGTCAGATCAATTACTGAAGCCAGCGGAGCAGAACATAGTCGATGGTGGAAACGTAAACCCTTTTATTAATAAAGATGAGAAACAAAAAGTGCCGCAACAACAGGAGCATCAATCTTCGCTAAGAAAAGTCTCCAAGGAGCTGACCAAAAATAAGCCGTCCCCGTCTTTTAAAAAGGATGTTCCCAAAAAAGAGGCAAGTTGCAAAGAAATTTTAACAAATGATATGCCAAGGGGCAAAGAAAAGATGACGCAACACATGAAAGAATCGAGAAAAGAAAAAGAAATTACGCATAAGACCAAGAATCAACAAATTATTGTTCCAAGTTCTCCAGCGGTAAGATTCTTTTAAGTATGACCGAGAGAATGCATAAAATGAATGAAACAAAATTATTTTTATTCTATATTACAGAAGAACCTATTAGAGTCAGATCCGTTGCTGAAGACAGCCAAAAATAGGCCTAGTCCGACTATCAAAAAGGATGCAGCCAAGAAAGAGACAACTCTCAAGCAAAGTTCATCTGATGACCAATTAAAAATGAAAATAAAGGGAGACATGAAGCAAGTTGAAGGAAAAGAAAATAGAAACGGAATGGAAAATCCAGATGAATCCGAGATTATATTACCAAGCTCCAAAATAGATTTGATACCAGGCTCTCAAAAGGTAAAGTTCACATAAACACACTTAACTGGTATTAACAATTATGAATAAATTTTGAATAGTATCAATTAAATCAAGCACGACGTGAATTACAGAAGACAATTGTTCGAAAAATTGCTGAAGATGAACAGCTAAGCCGTTCTAGGAATAACGATCAACAAATTTGTGAGCTTCAGCAAGATGTGTCATCGGTTACCGAAACCAGGGAGGAACTAGATGAAAATAGGTCTTATTCGACCATCAAGAAGGATGCATGCAATAAAATGTCAGCTGATAAGCGAGGGGTGTCGGGCGACATAATAAAAATACAAGAAAAAATTGTTGAAATAAATAAACAGGAAAAAGAAAGGGAAATTTCGCAAGGGACCTGCATAAATTCACTTCACTCTGAAAAAATGATTGTTCCAGATTCTGAAGAAGTAAGGATCTTATTCAATATAAAAGGTTACCCAGATAGCTAATTATTATTGTCAATTACAGAAAAACTTGTGTGGATCAGATCTGCCACCAAAAACATCTGAGCAAACCCCAGGCGTTGCCGAAAATTTAAACCCACCTTCCAGTCTACAAGAAGAAGATCAATCATTTGTAACACCAAAATATAAAGAGCAAGGGGCCAAGATATCTCTACTACACTCTCCAAAAAGTGTTGCTCCAGGTTCACAAGCGGTAAATGAAGCCAAAAACAATAAATGTTTATATTGTCTGCTTTTATATTAATAGTTGTAAGCGTTTACAGAAAACCCCATCTGGATCAGATTCGTCACCAAAGTCAACTGAGCACAACAAAGGCGATAATTCAAACCCTTTTGAAAAAAAAAATGCAAAACACAAAGATTCCACGGAGCTTGATCAAATAAAGCCTTGCCCGACTCTTGAAATGGATGCAGATAAGAAAGAGACGATCGACAAGGGTGAATTATCAGACGGCGTTTCAAAACAAAAAGAAAAGAAGAAAGATAAGAAGAAAGACAAGAAGAAAGACAAAAAGAAAGATAAGGACAAGAAAAAAGAAAAGGAAAAATTAGATAAGTCCAAGAAACTTGTGCCTAGCTCTCAAGAGGTAAGCTTCTTTTACAGTAAGGCCTATGAAAAAACCAGCAAGAAACAAGTGAGGGTAATTTAGTGGAGGAAAAGCCGACTTATAAATACTCTGTCGCTGCGCCAAGCTGACGTGACAAACTACCTATACACCTACACAGAAACACACACATGCACAAGAACACACATGCATATTTATCGAAACTAAGAAAATAGAAGGGTTTCAACATTTACTTTTACATTATTGTGCATTACATAAATATCAATTCAAATCAATCAATCGGAATGTTAAGTCCGTCTAATAATGAACAACAAAAACTTTCTCAACAACAGGAGAGTAAAGTATTGAATACAACTGTCAGAAAGGATGGAGACAAGAATGAGATGACTGTTAAACTAGCTTTATCAGATGACAAATCAAAGACAGCGGAGCAAATGAAAGATGAAGCAATTGAACAGGAAAAAGAAAATTCAAATAATACCCAGAAGTCTGCACTAGACTGTCATGATGTTAACCCCAAATCTCTAGAGGTAACTTTGAAATTAAACCTAAAAATCAATGTTAAAAATCAACACTGATTGTCTACGGTTCGAGCTCTGCATTGGTTATCAATCAGTCAATCAGGACACAACAGTTTATCACAGATATTTTTCATTACAGAACATAGCCGATGGTAAAAGTGTAAAACCTGTAAAGCCTGATATAGAACAAAACGTTCTGCAGCACCAAGAAACCCATTCATCGTCAACGAACGGTCACAAGGAGCTTGACAAACAACAACTTTCCCCATCCATTACAGAGAATGAAGGCAAGAAAGAGCCTAGTGTCAAAGAACTTCCATCACATATTAGGCCAAGGACTAATGAAACGAAGACAGCTGATATCAACGAGCAGAAAAAAGTAAAGGAAATTTCGCAAGGGACCAAGATTTCTTTACTACACTCTGAAAAAAATGTCATTGCTGGTGCTCGAGGGGTAAGAACGTTTTTCAGTAAAACTGATAGCTCATAAAAAATATTCGATATTGTCCATCACAGGAAATACACTTCAAATCAGATCCGTCACCAAAGACAACTGAGCAAGACATAGCCGATGGTAAAAATGCACAACCTGAAAAACCTGATAAAAAACAAAAAGTTACGCCAAAGCTGAATGAAAATGGGACAGATGATGAAAAAAAGCTACAAAAAGAAAGTGTAATATCTTTCCAACATTCTGGAAAAAATATTTTTCCAGGTTCTCAAGAGGTAAGGACTTTTTCAATATAGTCAAAAGTCAATAACGTCTTACTTTGTTATTGATAACAGAAAAATCTTTGCGAATCTGATCCACCACCAAAGACGAGTGTACACGCTTGTGAAAAAAAAGATGAAAAACGAAACTTACCTCAGCAACAGGAGGATAAGTTATCACAATCCTATGAGGAGCTCGATAAAAATAAGCCTTGCCCGACTCAAATAAATGATGCAGTCAAGAAAGAGACAAGCGACAATGAGGATTTGTCAAAGCCTAAACAGATGAAAAAAGTCAAGAAAGAAATGAAGAAAGAAAAGAAAGAACGGAAGAAAGAAAAGAAGAGACAAAAAAAGGAAAAGAAGAAAGAAAAAGAAAAAGAAAAAAGAAGCACGAGAAGGACAAGAAAAAAGAAAAGGAAACAGCAGATAAGACTTCGAAAATTGTAGCAGGATCCAAAATACAGGTAAGCATATTTTATAATAAATGTCTTATAAATAAAGCACAAAAGCAAATGTTATTACTGATTGCTTGTAAATCTCTTAATATATTCTGTAATAGAGAAAACCTTGTGAATCAGATACGATACAGAAGACAACTGACCAGAAGACAAACGACGATACAAATGTAAAGTCTTCTGAAAATAAAGGTGTTAAACAAATAGTTCCTCAACAGCAGAAAAACATATCATCAGCAAAAGAAAAGCCAAGAGAGCTTGACAAAAAGGATGCAGACAAGAGAGATACAAGCGATCAAGGAGCTTCATCAGATCACAAAACGAAGATGAACGAAGAGAAAAAAGGAAAGGAAAAGTCGAACAAAGGCAAACGATCTTTACTATGCGCGGAAAAAGTGCTTGTTCCAAGTACCCAAGAGGTAAGGATGCTTGAAAGTGTGGCCAAAAATGAATAAATCTTAACATTGATTGCTATTAAATATATCATTATTATTTACGATAGAAAAACGTATGTGACTTTGAGTCGTCACAAAAAACAACTGAGCAGCACGAGGGTCAAATGCTGAACCAGTCTGAAAATAAAGACGAAACACAAAAGGTTCTCCAACAACAGGAAGACAAATCATCAGCAGCAGAAGATCCAACGAAGCTTGACAAAAATATGCCCTGCCTGGCTCTCAAAGAGAATGCAAACGAGAAAGAAACGAGCGACAAAGGAGCTCTTTCCGATGACAAAACAAAGATGATGGAACAAAAGGCAGATGAAGGGACAGAAGAGAAAATAGGAAAGGAAGAGTCGAATAAAGCCAAAAGAACTGTGCTATGCTCGAAAAAAGTGGTTATTCCAAGCTCCCAAGAGGTAAGGATGCTTAAAAATGTAGCCAAACATCATTAATTGTTAACAATCATTTTTTATGGCAGAAAAAACAGTTTGGTTGCGAATCTTCGAAAAAGTTAACTGAGCAGTACATAGTCGATGTTACAATGTTTAACCAGCCTGAAAACAAGGACGAAAAACAAAAGGTTTCCCAAGAACAGGATGAGAAATCATCGGCACCAGAAGAGGAGGTTGACAAAAATAAGCCATGCTTGGTTATCAGGAAGGAAGCAGCCAATAAAGAGACAAATGTTAAACAAGGTTTAACAGATGGCACATTTAATTCAACAGAACAAAAGACAGACGAAAAGAAAGAGGGGCTAAAGGAACATGAAAACTCTGAAAAGGCGAAAAAAAGTGAGCTCAACTCTGGGAAAGAAATTATCCTAAGTTCTCAAGAGGTAAGGAGCGGCAAATTAATTAATTTAAACACTGATTGTGACTTAATTTATCATTATTGTTCACGACAGAAAAAACAATTTGAAACAAACGTACTCCATGTTACAAAATTGTACCCATCTGAAAATAAAGAAGAGAAAGATAAAGATAAACCTTGCCCGACTCTTAAGACGGATGCAGACAAGAAGGAGACAAGTCACAGAGGAGGCTTGCCAGATGGCTTATCAAAGATTAAGGAGAAGAAGAAAGAGATGAAAAAAGAGAGAAAGGACAAAAAAAGAGATTTGAAAAAAGAAAATAAGAAAGCTAAAAAGAAAGAGAAGAAGGAAAAGAAAAAGGAAATGGAGAAATTAGATAAGACCAAGAAAGTTAGGCAACGCTCTCAAGAGGTAAACATTTGTATGAACCCCTTAAAATAAAAGTAAAAAACAAATAAAAGTGCCCTTCTTGGCCCCTTTTAATAATAAGAACAATCATTTTCTCAACAACAGGACAATAAAGAATCGCTTATAAAAGACCACAAGGAGTACGTTGGAAATGCACCCGGCCCGAGTCTTAAAATGGATAGAAACAGCAATGAGAAAAGTGATAAACGTTGTTTATCAGATGAAAAGTCGAAGATAACAGGCGAAAGGAGTGAAGGCGAACAGGAAATGGAAAACTTTGATAAGAAAACAGAAGCAAGCTCTGGTAAAAGTGTTAACCCAGAGTCTCAAGAGGTAAGCATCTGTGCAGTTTAGGCGAAACTCCATAACTCTTGCACTTGTTACCGCACTTTCTCAAAAGGTTAAGGCCCCTTTCAAAAACTTTATCAATTCTATATACAAGCGACTTTCCCCTATTAAGTTGATAATAAATTGTTCTTATTTTACAATCTTGTTTTATCATTAATATTTAACACGGAAAAAGCCAATCGAACCTAACCCAATGCCGAAAAAGACGGAAAAAAAGAAACTAATGGGCAGCAATTTAACCCTAATAAAATTAAAGATAAAAAAAAGCTGCTCCCAAAACGAGAAGCCGTGGTTAGCAAAGACCTCAAGGCCAAGCAAGACGGAAGTATGCAGAGTGCGGCTTTAAAAAAGGATTCAGAAGCGAAAGATACTGCCTTAAAATCGATAAAGGAAGAAACGAGTATTTCCGATACTATCGTTCTCTCTCAAGAGGTAAGCTTCTTTTACAGCCCAACTCCCCTAACAAATTAACAATAACCTAACTAGAATGAATTTGGAAACAAACCTTCTTCAAAAACAGGAAGCTAAAGAAGCCTCAAGCATAATCACAGACGTCAGGGGTGTACAAGAAACTATTCACGCTGCAACTCTACCCTCCCCTTCTGCCGAAGAGCAGAAGCCATTTTCATTAGATGCGATCCCAAGTACAAGAAGTGAGCAAATATCAAATGAGTCTAATGCAACGATATTAGGGACTGATACGGATGTTATTTCAACGCTTAAACAGGTATATATGATCCACAATTGTAGAACCATAATGAAATACAATATTGAAAATGTTTATCATACCATAGAATAACCACAATGAACAAAATCCACCCATGTCGAAAGTTGACCAAAAAGAGACGGAAAAAGAAAACGAAAAGCAGCTTCAACATGAAAATCCCTTACAGGTGAAAGAGACAGAAAAGATACCAGTTACCACAATGGAAGAAAATTCAAAAACTAATGACAAAATAAGAACAAACTTGAATGCTCAAAACGTAAGGATAGTAAACAACATAGATAAATGTATATAAACATATATGTTTTATATCGCGTTTTACAGGGAGAGCAAAAGAAATCAGAGTTAGCAAATGGAACTCAGCCGAAAATGAAGCAGCACAAAGAAAAAGATGATAAATTGAAATCTTCTGATGATATCGTTGTAGTAAAGCTTCGATCACCAGAAGCGTCGGAAATTACAGACACCGAGCAGAAGCATCAGACTTTGTTGGCAAATGTGAAAACAATTGGAAAAGCAACATCAGATACTACCACAAAATCGAATTCTTTAAGCAGCTTAATCTCAGATACACAAAATCAAAAGGAATTATTTGCCACTTCAAAGTCTGACAGTAACCCAAAGTTAGTAGAACAACAGATAAAAGATATTTCAGTTTGTAAGCAAACAGTGAAGAAAGAAATCGATGCTGAATTAATATCTGTTGATAATAAAAACCAGCAAGAAATATATCCAGAAATAAAAATCGAAAAGGAGCAGCAGAAAGATGTATCCCTAATTGAGAAATCCCAGCAGTCTCAAATGGAAAAGGATGAGCAACAAACTATCAAGATGGAACGGAAAGCAGTAGACGCTGAAGCCAAAAAAGATGATACCATTAAATCGGATCTTAAGCGGAAATTAAAAGTGGATGATCAAAAGGTAGGAATACATTAATTAGTCTATCAAAGATAGTTTTGTTTAACCAATAAATATGCAATCTTTGAATTGCCTTCACAGCAACGGGGAAAAAACAATATTGAAAGCAAGAAATTGAAATTGATGGATGATAAAAACCTAGAGCAAACACAACCTCAGCAGCAAAAATCAATTCAAATGCCGATAATAAAAGGGAATGAGAAGACTTTGGAAAAGAAGGTTGCGATTGAAGCTCCGCAGACCACAAAAAAGGAGCATGATACGAAAGCAAAAAAGGTTAAAAAAGCCAAAAGAGCCAAGCATAAAAAAGAAAAAACGGAGGAAGAGAAACTTAAAAAAGGCTAAAAAAAAAAAGAAAGCAAAGGAGCGGGAGAAAGAAAATGACAAAGATGCGGATAAGGATCTGGCAAAAAAAGCTAAAAAAGGCTATGAAAAAATCTAAAAATAAAACAAGAAAAGAATTTGAAAAAGAAAATACGAAAGAAACCCAAAGCGAAAAAGCCAAAGAAATAAAAGAGAAGCTACAAGAAAAAACTGGCAATGCCAAAGAAACATCTAGAGATAAATCTAATGATAAACTTATATCTAGGGAAAATCCAAACCAAGTAGATAAAAATACACATATAGTAAATAAAATAGACGAAAGTAAGATTGAAAGTAAGGACCTAAAGTCCCCTAACGTCGCAAAGGACGCTGAACTGAAGAAGAGCCAGGAAGCAAAGCCGAAAGGAAAAGAAAAGGACACATCTCATGCGATCAAGAAAACCAATCCAATTGTTAAAGCTACTATTCCAATAGCTCAAGAGGTACGCATATTCGGCAACTCGAGCGCTGAATTAATTAATTATATGCAACATCAACTATTATTATGTTTTCCAGGTGTCGCCAGAGCAAAGCAAACCTTCCCATGAGAAAGCAGAAAAAAACACTATAAATGTAAAGTGCTTGTCAAATAACAATATTGACCCAAAACAACAACACTTGGCAAATCAAAATGTCAAGATAAAGAAGCAAGCAACAATTAAGTCAGGAAATTCGACTGAGGTCAGAAAAAATATAATGGGCGCTAAAAGCCCTTTTATTCCGGCTTTATAAGCTAAAATAAAACCTTTTTGTACGCAAGCGCGCGCTAAATATCTTTCATTCCAGGTAATACAAAAGCAATTTGAACAAACCCAACGTGAAACAGAACTACAAGAAACACTTGATTTAAAAGCTGTGCAAAGCACAACAATTGAACAACAAAATCTAGCGGAGCAGGCGAATCGACAGCTCTCAACTAAACAAAATGTTGTAATAAAGAAACTTGACTCAAAGGAAGAAGACGCTAAGAAAAGTTTATCGGAAGTTAACAGCGCTGTTATTCCAGTTAAACAACAGGTACATTAAAGTTTATAAAACTCATTTATTTGCTTCTAGCGACCCGGCCTTGCCCCGGCAAAGTTATTCCTTCGAGTTTAAGACAACAGCTTTCCGTCCATTTCCCACAAGAAATACAAAAAAATCCTGATGCTTCAAGCTTTGTTCTTAATTTTACCACCAAGCCATGGGCTTTTTGATAATTCAGGATCACAACTTCAATATTTTTTACATAGTTCATTGAAAATGAGTTTGAAGTTTTTCAGAACAAAATTGAAACACGTCTCAACTAAATCAGTACAAAAATCTTTGAATATCAGTTTCAATCCGATCGAATGGTAAGCAAACAAGTTTCTTACAATCATTGTTAACCAATTTTCCACTGTTGCAAGTGGAATTTTTGAAAATCCCCGTCTTAGCGTGCACTTGCACCACATAAGGAACTACAGTAAAAAAAAAAAAAAAACCCAGCTATCGAATTCAATCAGTCAGGACACACAGCTTATGCATACATACATATATGTATCTAGATAAAACTTCGTTATTAATGTTTTGTAATAGCAGGCAAGTGAAGATAGAGGCAAATTATGCTATGGGAACACAGAGAGCCAAGGAATCAATGCTAACTATTTAAAGCCTTTGGCAAACAAAAATAGTGAACAAAAACTTCAACCGCAGACAGCTGATCGTCGGGCTTCTGTTAAGAAAAATGACAAGGAAAACGTGGAGCAGTCAAGAACAGAAGAAGATTCCAACCAAACGGCAGATATGACCAAGAAGAATGCGACAGACCTGAACAGTTGTCTTATTTCGACTGCCAAAGCGGTAAGCGAATAGTTTTTAATATCATTTATGCCAAGTAAAACATGAAAACACCAACCCAACAGAAAGCAAAACAAAAGAACAATGACCATAAACTTCATCGAGTGCCATTCGATCGGGAAACCCTAACAAAACAAAATGATAGAAAGAATGAACCCGTGGCTCAAAGAAGTTTACCAAACACTAACTACCCTGTAATTCCAGCTGCACAGAAAGTAAGAATAAAGTATTGAACCATATATAAAAGTACATTTTTATAATATCTGCAGGGTCAATATGAAAAACATGAAGCATTCAAAGAGATAATAGAACAAATGGAAGATGATGACAATAGCTTACAGTTTCTAGCCCATAAATACAATGATCAGCAACAACTTCTTCTGAAGCAGCAGGTAACAAGAAAGGAAGAAAAAGTAAGAGACAATCGAACATCTGATGAGACCAAGAGAAATGTGCCAAACTTTCCAAAAATTCACTTTGCTCATGGAGTAAGGGTATTCCAATACGCGAACGTGGAGTAATTTAATTATTATTATGATTTACAGGTAAAACAAGGAACACACCAAGAATGCCAACATGTGCCCTTGATAAGTAAAAACAACGAGCAACAGCTTTTTCAGCAGCAAGTCGATGCAAAAGCCTCAAAACCTCCTTACAAAAGTCAGATGCAGGAATCAAAGAAGGAAGATGGAGGAATGCAAACATTCTTGGGGGCCAAACCAAATGATATGCCAGATATTAATAATATAGCGCTGTCACAAATGGTAAATATATATTTCCGGGCTTAAAATTTATAAAAATGGAATTTTATTATAAAAAAGTGCATATTCAATATTCAATTCTCAGAGAAAACAAGTAGAATTCCAATTATCCGAGCGGAAAGCGGAAAAGATAGAAATCGATGATGATAATTTAAAGTTTCTGATCAATAAATATAATGTTTTTAATAATCCACAACAGCCAGTTGATCGACAAACCTTGTTAAAGTCAGGTGCCAATCCTCTGGAAAGTGAAAGCAATGACCAAATCCTTGATGGGAATAAGCGGGTAAACGACCAACCTCTGTCATTGGAAGCAGGAATTAAAAGATCCAAGTCCTATACAAAAATTAAACAAACTCTAAAACAGGGCAACAATCGAAAGAATGGCGATCCGGTAGAAAAGAAAATAGAATTGATTCCCATTGAGCAAGGGCAAAGTAAACTTGGTGCGCAAAAGGTGCCGGGATCAGGTTCCGTGGCAGAAAAACAAAGAACTGAAATAAAACCAAAGCAACACGAGACTGATGCCAATGTAGAGAATAGAGAAACTGAGAAAAGCTTACATCAAACTAAAGTTAAACAAGTTCCAAACATAATGCAGTTGAACAAAGAAAATAATGAGAAAAGCGCTTCCATCCCCCAGCTGCCAGCTGAAGAGGAGAAAGGGTTTGCAGAGGTAAGGTTAGAAACAGAAGCAAAACAATATGCGGTAAAAAGGACAACTGAGAATAACTTGCATCGAAAAAAAGCAAAACTGTCAGCTGCAATAAAACCGGAGGGATTTAATAAACGGCAATTAAAACGGAAACTTGAGCAGCAAACCACAATTGTGAAAACTCCAAGTGACAGTTATCCAACTCCCAAAAAGGTCGACAGAAAGGAATCGGATTTAAAGGAACAAAAAGAGCAACCACAGCAACCAAGTGTTCAACAACAACCGATCATTAAAAGGCTTGAAAAGAAAACAGATATTTCTAAAGAAATGCAGGCGCTGTCAAAAAAGGAGATCAGTGACAAGGCATTGCCTGTAGATGCGATGCTCAAAACTGAAAGCCAAGTAAAGCCAAACGAAGCCGACAAAACCGAATGCGATAAAGTGTCTGATGTCAGATTACAAATGAAGATACCTATATTGGCAGGTAATCAAAATGTAGAGGAAAGTCCTATTGCGACAGATTCCAGTCAAATACAATCACAGCAACTAATTGGGCAGGCTTCGGAGCTCGATCAACTTGCTAGGAGAATAGAGAATATTCCGGAAAAGAGTGATCTGATAAGGAAACCTGAGTATCGAAAGCCAATGTTGCAAAAGACAGAATCAATTAAAATGACACCGCAGAAGAAAAGAGAATCTGATACGAAGGAAACACGAAAACAACAACAACCAAGTGTTAAACAACAAGCAAACAAGAGTATGGGAAATATCATGGAAGAAAGAGGCGAAAACAACACTGAAAAGGTTTCTGATGAAAAGAATATAACTAAAAAAGAAACTGAGAAAAGTGTAGGACAAAAACAAGCACAACAACCGAGCGCCAAAAGTATGCCGGATATCGAAGAGATTGTAAGAAAAATGAATATGAATCTGGAAGACAGTGAATTGAGTAGAAAACTTGAGGATCAAAAAACAAAGTTAACGAAAACGGAAGAACCAAAAGATTTTACGCAAAAGAAAAAAGAATTTGAAGCAAAGGAAGAACGGAAACAACAACAACTTAAAAAGAAACTGGAAAAATGTATGAAAGGCCGATGCGAAAACAATGCGGAAGATTTTTCTTCTGCCAAGCAGGAACTAGAAATTGAGAAGATAAGTGCGAAAGCCAAACTTCAAGAACTTGCAAGAATAAACGCGGAGAAGCAAGAGCCGAACCTCGATGAAATTGTAAGGAATATGGAAAGAGATCTACAAAATAGTGAATTGAATAGAGAACTGGAGGAGCCTGATGCAAAAGTGGAACGGAAACAACAACCGAGTGTAAAACAACAATCGAGAAAAAATAATGTAGAAAATAAAATGGAAGAGAGACTCGAAAGCAATACTGAAAAGGTTTACAACGAAAAGCTATCACCCGAAATCAAGAAGATAAGCACGGACATGAATCCTATTCCTGATGAGCTAGGACAAAAACAACTACAACAACCAAGCGCTCATGATGCGTTGAACCTCGAAGAGATTGCAGGGAAAAAAGAGATGAGTCCTGAGAATAGGGAACTGAAAAGGAAACTTGATGATCAAAAACCAAATGTGCCGAAAACGGAAACTTTGGAAAATCCACCACTAAAGAAAATAAAATCTGATGCGAAGGAGAAAGGAAAAAAACAAAAGCCGCCTGTTAAACAGCCAAAAATAAAAAAAATAAAAGAGATGAAAAAGTGTAAGGAAGAGAGAAGCGAAAACAATACCGAAAAGGTTTCCGGCGAAAAAAAGCACCTGCAGCTAAGAAGAAAGCCACAGAAACGGAAGAAATGGAAACTGAGATAAATCAATCACAACAACTTAATGTTAACCAAGCGTCGAATCGCGAAGCGATTGCAAAGAAAATAGAAATGAATACGGAAAATACAGATTTAAATATAAAACTGGTGGATCAGAAACCAATGTCGCAAGAGAGCGAAACTTTAAGAAAAGAGGAACAACAACAAGAAAAACAACAGCCGAATATAAAAGAACAGAAAAAGAAATTCGGTAACTATTTGAAAGGAGCATGCGAAAACAATACGGAAGATATTTCTTCAACGAAGAGAGAACCTGAACCTAGAAAGATAAGCGCGGAAGTTCAGCAAAAAGAGGCCGATCTCGAGGTTGCACGGAAAGAAGACATTATTCCGGATAATAAGGAATTGAAAAGGAAACTTGGGGATCAAAAGCCACAATTTCAAAAAACAGAATCTTTGGAAAATCCGCTACAAAAGAAAAGAAAATCGGATGCCAACGAGAAACAAAAAGAACAAAAGCAACCGGAAATGAAAAAACTAAAGAAAATTGAAAATAATAAGGAAGAGAGAAGCGAGAACAATACTGAAAAGGTTTCCGCCGATGAGGAAGCGAAGAAAGGCATGCAAACTAATCTTATCTCTGGTGAAGCTAGTGAAGACGCTGAAAACGGGAGAACTGAGAAAATTGTGGGACTTAAACAACAAAGGCTTGATAAAGTGCCCAATCTCGAAGAGTTTGTTAGGAAAATGGCAATGGATGTAAACAATAGTGAATCGGATCGAAAATTTGGGGATCAAAAACCAAATTCACACAAAACTGATGCTTTAAAAGACCCTACGCCGAAGAAGAGAGAATCTAATGCGAAAGAGGAACGGAATCAGGGAAATGTGGATCGAATACCAAAAGTAGAACAGAAAACAGAGGTTATTGTCAAGAAGCCGTTGCTCGATGCACAATTAAAATCCGAATCAGATATGAAACCAACTGAAACCCATAAGATTGCAACCAATATACCCAGCACCCCAAAGCTTGTCGCTCCGAACCCGACTAATGTAAGTATAGATTCAAATAAAATGCTATAGTTTGTAGACTAATATAAATTCGAAACAAAAGCGTCCGGAAAATCAGGCGTCTCCCAACATACCAATTACAAAGATACTCGAAAATAATGTGGGAATTGGATTTTTCGAAAGGACGGCAGCTGCGCAAAAGCGATCCTCAGACGGTCGGTTCAAAATGGAAGCTAACCCGAAATCAGATGAGGCCCAGAAAGATGCATTTGATATGCCTACAATCACAAGACGCATTCTTCCAGTTGCGCAAAAGGTAAAAACAAACTAGATTAAGTTATCTGCTTTTATTTTAGTTTTATATTATTTATTTTTATTCCATTAGCCCATCATTGGCATCAAAGACCTTCGACCAAAGGGAGGCCCAGGTCATGTGCCAGTTAGCAAACCTTCTTCAGCTGCTAAGGAAGAGACTGCAAGCAAGATGCCCAGAACCTCAACATCGCAAAGCGTAAGTAAATGTGGCTTGCATCAGTAAATGATCCATGCCAAGAAGACAACTTCACTAGTAACGTTCAGAATGAGCTAAAGAACAAACATATTGATTCTTATTCAACAGCCTGAGAGCAGTGAAACGGAGGCAAAGAAAACTCTATTGGCTTCCAAGGAAGAGCTTGCATCCAATGTATCCAATACCCAAAAAAATGTTCCAATAAACCAAAAGGCAAGTTTTATACAATCAAAAGCAATCTGCAAACCTTTGAAATGCTTTTTATGCCCCTGCGAGGGAATTTTAATTTGGTCGCAAGGGTTTTAAGTCTTCAGCATTCCGCAAAGGATTACAGGGACTAATTGATTTGCATAAAACCCCTTTGCTTATCTGCTGTTCTTTTAATATGTTTCAATAGGCCATAGTCGAGCCTAATGAAGTAGGATCAAAGCCAAAGGCTGGCCTTATGCCCGACATCAATGCCAAAACTGAAAGCGCACCTAAGAAAAGTTATAAGCCAGGAAAGAATGCAAAGAAGGAAATCGCGTCTCATAACATTCCAGGGGTGGCATATTCGCAAGCGGTAAGAATATTCGGCATATCAAATGCGATTACAAAAACCAATTTTTATGATGCATTTCAAAAGGCCATAGTTGGGGATAAAGGTGTTGGATCGGAGCCAACGGCTGGTCTTAGGGCAGGAATCAAAAAGGGAATTGCATCTATGAAAAGTCATGAAGCAGGAAAGAACGCCAAGAAGGGAATCTCTTCTAGGAAAAATTCAGTAGGAGCATCTTCACGAGCGGTAAGAAAGTCGAGATTAGATAGAAAGACATCAGTTTATTTATTATTAAAGATTAAAAGTATGTTCAGTATATGATCTTCGGATGTTCCTTAACATTTCTTTTATTTTTTAACTTCTTCCCACAAAGTCCACAAAAGTACGAAGAAGAAGAAAGTCAGAACGCATGATACTCATCAAGGACAAAGAGGGAAATCTAGTTAAAAGAATATCTTTACGATTGGTAAGGAAGTTAAGATAAGATAAAATATCAATATTGATGTTTATTAAACAGTTAAAGCGCAACCTGAGGAGAAGGAAACTGAAAGCTATGCTACTGGAAGCCGCCAGGGAACAGTTCGAAATTAATACGCCCGATATCGCAGATATGAAATTAACATCGCCCAAGGTATGCAATGAAATGTTCAACTGGCTGAGGCCAATGTTCCAGCAAGTCTTGGGCTTTTTTGCCTAGCTATATGGTTTTATTTATTTCGTAAATCTCACATTATATAAAAATGAATCGATTTGAATTATAAGAAAGTATTCTCACTTATTTTTGTATTCTTAAATTAAACAGATCATCATCAAGTCCAAAGAAATAAAAGCAAAGCCAAAGGCCGAACGTAGCCCAGTTACCAAGACCAAGGCAAAGGATGAAAAACCAGTTAGTAGAATTGCATTTAAAAGATTTTCGATACCGGTTAGATAGTAAGGATACTATTAATTGCCACCATTTATGTTTATTCACCAGATGGGAAAAGTGAATGCAAGCAGGCCTCCACAAGCATTTTCTAAAGAGCACCAAAAAGTCGTTATCCCATTAGCTGAAAAGGTAACTAACTTCCATAAGAACCTTTGTTTCGTAAGCCGTGTGTTTTTTGACTTAGATTGATGCTTTCGCATATTTCAAACTACTTTTATAAAAAAGTCAAAAACATTTTTCTCTTCATATAGATCGAGCCCAAAGAAGCCGGATCACTTTCCGAGGCCTCGACCGCTGGGCGTTTTTATGTGAAGGAGGCAAATCAAGTTAGCAAAATTCCTGCAAGAAGATTTTCACTACCGGTAAGAGCGTCACGTTCATAAACTAAATATGCAAAATTCAAGAATTTCAATTCATTGAACAGTTTGAGAGTAAAAAAACGCCGGCAAACAGAAATGCACAAGCTGCCAAAGAAGATGGAAATAATCAAAAGGTATGTAAAACATCAGAGAAGTTCTAGGCCAAGCTGCTTTCGATAAAAAGAATTTTAAATTTAAATGCTAATCAATAGATGATTGTGGTTTCCAAGGAAGCCGAATCTAGACTAGGTAATGCCTATGAGGGAAGTCTAGCTCGGACACTTTCTTCGAGGAGGACCTCGCTTGCGGTAAGGGAACTAGCATGCGCTAATAACACCAGCATAAAAACAAAGCTATTCCTGTTTATCTTCTAATAGTTGGAGAGCAAAAGTTTGGAAGCAAACAGAGTTCTACAAGCTTTTAAGGAAGACATTGCCAAGCTGGCGGCAGACAGAAGGAAGCTGTCCAAGGTGAGCGGCTGTTTCAGGTCAAAGTGTTTCCGTATCCACTATAGCAGTCAACAATGCTTGACTGGCAGATATCCTGCGGCTTAAAATGCCCCCAATTAAAGCTGTGAAAGAAAGGAACTATCAGGAATCTGATATTGGGTGGATCTTCATATATCTTCTTACCCATTTTTAATTAAATGTTTAATCGAGAATAAATCGATAATATATAAACTATGAAATCGATAAATAATTGATAAATCTTTGTAAACCCCGTGTAGAGCACAAACTCGGAAACTTTAGATGATTGGGAGCCATACAAGGTGAAGGACATGAATGCTATCTTCAGAGCGCGCATTGTGCGCAAGGGACTGTTGCATGGCAGAACCCTGAAGCTGCCGACACGCCGCGAAGCGGCACATATGCAGCCGCATCTAGTGGATGAGGACGAGATGGATTTGGAAGAAATTGGCGTCCCAGATAGCTATGAAATATACTGGCCCAGCAATCTGCATGAGCTCGAGGCCAACAGCTTGGCGCATCCCGACGAGGTGGTCGAGATGTCGACGTTACTCTCATTGGATTTGCCGAAAATTACATACACGCCGGCGCTGTCGCTGGCTGAAAAGGCAACGGATCCACATCGACTCAGTGACTTGCAGCTGGAGGCCATGATCTATGCTTGCCAGGCCCATGAGCAGATACTGCCAAGCGGCCAGCGTGCTGGCTTCCTGTTGGGCGATGGTGCGGGCGTGGGCAAAGGACGCACCCTGGCGGCCATCATCTGTGAGAACTTTCAGCAGGGACGCAATCGTGCCCTCTGGATATCCGTGTCGGAGCATGTCCGATTTGAGGTGGAACGTGAACTGAACTACATTGGCGTTAGCGAACAGATCAAAGTGGAGCCCATTGGGAAATTCAAATACAACCAGATAGTCTCGGATGAGACGAATGATGAGTCCTTTACGAAGGGCATCATCTGCGCCACCTACTCAGAGCTGACGGGCGTAACATCAAATCCGACAACCAAATACGAGACACACGTGAGCCAGCTGGCTCAGTGGCTAGGCAAGAATGGCATTGTTGTTTTGGATGAATGTCACAAGGCGAATAGGATGAGTCTGAGCAACACCGAAAGGTTCATCAAGATGTGCAGTTCGGTGCTGAAACTGCAACAGCTGCTGCCCATGGCACGGATTGTCTATGCCTCGGCCACGGGCGCCGCCGAGCCGCGCAATATGGTGTACATGACGCGGCTGGGCCTGTGGGGCATGGGCTCCCCATATGCGGAATTCCTTGAGTTCGTCAATGCCGTGGAAAAGCGGGGCAGTGGCGCCATGGAGATCGTCGCCGTTGACATGAAGCTGAGCGGCATCTATGTGTCGCGCCAGCTGAGCTTGCATAATGTCAACTATCGCATTGAGCAGGTGCCCATGTCGCGAGAGTTTCGCAAGTTCTACAACTATTCAGCGGAGCTTTGGGCCAAGATTAATGAGCAGCTTATCAAGGCCTTTCGGCGCATGCGCATTGAGCCGCGTATCCAGGAACGGATCAATCGACAGTTCTGGTCCGCGCATCAGCGCTATTTCAAGAACCTGTGTATGGCCGCCAAGCTGAAGCATGTGGTGAAGATGGCCAACGACGCTAGGCTCAGGGAGCGGGCAGTGGTCATTGGGGTGCAGTCGACCAGCGAGTGCCGCGCCCTGCACTTTCTGGAATACGACCGAACTGAGCTGACGGGCTTTGTGTCTACCGCCAAAGCGATCATACAATCGTTTATAGAAAATTATTTTCCAGCACCCAGCATCGAATGCTTCGAGAGGCTGCTGAGGAGCGGCGCCTTTGATCCGGAGAAGCGCACAAATGCCACGGGCGGCCCGAAGCGTCCACGCATGACTGCCGACTGGTCCAGCACGACTTCTGACGATACTGAAACCAGTTCCTCGGAGGAGGATGAAGACGATTGCAATGATGCTGAAAACAAGCCCCGCCGCTCGATAACCTCCAAGGGTAAGTGATATACGAAATACTTAATATTAAAACTAGCTGGTATTTCCCGGCTTTGCCCGGGGCCCACTGCTTTTCTTCATATTCAATTTCCGCCCAATTCTGAAACTTTATAAGGAAATTATAAAGAGCACATCAACCAATTTATTAAACGACAGTTTTCCACCACATTGCACTCCCCGTCCGATCGCTTATTTTCCACCCGGACGGGGAAATTCCCAAAATCAGAGAATAACAAGAGGCTGTAGTCGGGAGCTCCCGACTAGGGGATACCCTGAACGCTCTTCTACTAACACCAAATGCAGGTCGCGCTACGCGCTTGTTTGCTTTAATTTAAATTGTGGCTTAAATTGGTGGGCAGTATAAATTGGTTTATTTGCTTGATTTAGGCTTTTTATATATGTATATATATATACTATTCCAGAAGCTTTATTTCAAGTTTGGTGACTCTAGGTCTTATAACTTACGAGAATTGCTCAAAAAATATTATTTCGATAACGATTTTTATCGATGGCTTGGAAACGAGAAAAGCTATCGATTATCGGAAACAAACTCATACTGCGCGGGCACTAGGAGGACCTATATTCAAACTTCAATCAAGTCTCTAGCTCAAAGGTTCTGAGATCCATACGGACAGACAGACAGACGGACATGACTAGATCGACTTGGCTATTGATTGAACAAGAATATATATACTTTATGGGGTCGGAGATGCTTCCTCTTGCTGTTACATACATTTTCAGAAATACAATTTATCCCTTTTACCCATTTTCAGTGGGTTCAGGGTATGAAAATAAGCCGGATCTAATAAATGGTTACAGAGAGAGTTTGTTGTTGTTGAGAGAGTTTGAGGCTGAAAAAAGAACAATAGTTTTCCACATGTTTTCCGCCCTTGCTGGTGAAATGTTATAAAAGCAAACAAAACGAACTATAGAAATTCAGCATTTGAACTAATTAAATTTGTTCTCTTCCTCTTCCAGCGGAAAAAACAATGCACCAGCGCATCCTGAAGCATTTATGCAACAACATGAAAGCGGAGCCGGAAGAAGAGGGCTTCGAGTATAGCTTTGATGGCATCGATCCCCAAGCAGACCAAATCACAGAGAGCGAGGTGAAGCGCTGCATCAGCGCACGGGATAAGTTTCTCTTAAAGATACAGCAGCTGAGTCGTCGAATGCCGCCAAATACTGTGGATAAGCTCATTGCGGATCTGGGCGGCCCCAGCGAGGTGGCCGAGCTGAGCAAACGTCGCGGTCGGGTGGTCAAAACGGGTGATCTCTCCTACAAGTACGAGCTGCGCGGTGATAAGGAAGCAAATTTGGATATGCTTAACTATGCCGAAGGGCAGGCCTTTATGGACGATAGAAAGAAGGTGGCCATCATCTCGGAAGCAGCCTCGTCTGGCATATCCCTGCATAGCGATCAGAGTGTGGCCAATCAAAGGCAACGAGTGTACATCAGTCTGGAGCTGCCATGGAACGCTGAGCGTGCCATACAACAGTTCGGATGCACGAAGCGCACTAACCAGAAAAACGAACCGGAATACGTAATCGTCATTTCGGATGTGGCCGCGGAGCTGCATCAGGCGAACATGGTGGCCATGGAACTGAAGAACTTGGGCGCGACAGACAGCAATCCGCCGGAGGGGGATCCTTTCGGTCGGGATCAATCGCTGTTTAACCTCAACAACAGCATCGGCAGCAGCGCTTTGGACAGCGTGCTGCAACAGATTACGGGCAAGAAGCCGCTGGAAGCAGCTCTCGTGCCCGATTTCTACAAGGGCGACTTCAGCCTCGACTGCTGCGAGGCACTGGCCGGCGTTGGCATGCTCCATATGGGCCTCAACAGCATTGGCCAAAGAAGCTATGTCGTGAACAATGGCAGCAATCACATACCCACATTCCTGAATCGATTGCTGGGCTGCCGCCTCGAGGTGCAGACAGCTCTGTTCAAGTTCTTCCTCAACAAGATGTACGCCCTGATGCTGCAGGTGAAGCGCACGCGTCACTTCAACATGGGCATCACGGACCTGGACGTGCATGGATCCGTTGTCACGGTGACCAAGCTCATCACCTTTAGGCGCACATATGTCACGAGCACTGCGAGCACGGAACTGTACACCGTTGAGGTGGAGCGTGGCCTTTCCTTTGATGCGGCTCTGGCGGAGTAAGTCAATCAATCAATCAATCAATCACTTTATAACTAATCCATGTACACTCTTGTCGCTCTAGGTTCAAGAAGAAGCAGCGTCAGGCCCATGAGGGCTTCTATATACTGCATCAGAAGCGCAACAACAACAACTGCGCCATTTTGTGCTTGAATACCGAATCCGATGAGGAGTCCACAGAAGAGCGAAGCGATCCGTCCAAAATCAATCTGGTGATCATACGACCAAATACGGGCGCTCAGGTGCGCACCGAGGCGCTCAGCTCCCTGCTGGGTCGCTATGTGAAGACCTCCCCGAAGGCGGCCCAGCCATTCTGGGATATGCAGTTCAGCAAGTGCCTGCACATCTGCTCCCACATTTACTGGAGCTGCAAGTGCTCCTACGGCAAGCGGTGCGGTCTGGGTCTGCGCGTGCGATCCTATCACGTGCTATCGGGTCTGCTGATATCCGTATGGGAACGTGTCGCGAGCATCATCGAGAAGAACGGACGACAGATGCAGATGGTGCGCGTCAAAACGGAGTCCAGCAAAAGGATTGTCGGCATTCTGGTGCCAGAGTTTGCATATCGTCGCATCGTGGCCGACTTGTCATGCGACGCGACAGTCGAGACCAAGGATTTCACTCGAGTCTAATGATCGAACAGATGTCCTACGCATTCGTTAAGTTTTAGTTTAGGTTTAGAGTTTTCGGGTTCCCACGAACTCTATAAAGAGATTTTAGTTTGTTTATAACTAAACTATGATTTGTAATTTGTGCTTAGTTCTTCAAATATTACTTCAGCTACTTTTGTTTACTATTACCATTTGATATTATATTCGATATGTTGCTTTGCATAAATATTAAAGCTTTAAACGTATATTTTATTGCGGGTATAGGTGTCATAAATAAAATCCAAGTTCCAACAGAAAATACCTTTATCGTTATATAAGCTCTATATCATAAGTCTTATACCTTATACAGATCGGTAGGCCCTATATGGTACATTTTCTAATATTGCAACCTAATTTAAAGTCATGCGATATCAATTTAAAACATATTCAATAGTTTTGGAGCTTAGCCAACAAGTTTTCGCATTAAGGATTTAATACAATTTAATTTTCCCATTAACTTTGCGCTCTCGAAAATTTTCCACTTGATAAGAACGCACGTGTCGCTTGACCGCCAGGTGGCGCCCAACAGCATAATTACAAATTGAGCAATTGAATTTGTGTGTTGAAAAGCACTTCTTGCTGGTGGGCGTGGCATGGTCCACTGCTACAATTTAAGGCGATGCTGTTGTGTGCCGTTGCGGCCCATTAACGAGGGCACACCATAGACTGTGCATAAATATATATATATATATATGTATATGTATATGTATATGTATATAAAGTGCTTATAGACACAAAGCCAAGCATGTTAAAATTCAGCCTTCATTTTCGAGTCAATAAGCAAAAGTGCCCACACCTCCCAACAGCAACAACAGCAACAAGAGCGCACGCCTCAAAAAGACAACACTGAGATTTTTGTTCGGGGCAGATTTTGTCTGTGCTGCGACTTTGTGCCATACACTTGCGTAGGGCACATTGATTTTGTAACGCTTTAAGAGAGGCAGCTGCGACTCCATAAACATATATTGTGGCTGCAAGGCCAAAAGAGACTGTCGATCCTTGAACCAAAATACATATATGTATCGCGAGAGAAAAGAGTCGGTTCACGGCTCGAACCTATGCCCTGGCTATGTGTATGCTCGTATGGCATACATAGATGAATAATGCATTCAATAAAATAATGCAAATTGAAAAGGAGAAATACCTTTTGAAGGCAGGCCTTGCGCTGTCGCATGTACACGTTTTTCAATGACATGTTCAAGCGCGGAAAATTTCATCAGGATCGGACTTTAAGCACCGAAGTTAACATTCACCTTAAACAGTGGGACGCAAAGGAAAAGAAGAAGCACAGTTGTTGCCGAAAGTGTGCAGCTGGCTTGTAATGGTAGCTTGTCGCTAGGTGCAGGATATCACCTCGTCGGGCATACCCAGCTAGAGCACTTTTACTTGTTTGTTTTTCACTAGATCTCGGCTTGCCAAGTGGCTTAACTGAACACCCTTCCCCTCCCTTGAAACCTGTTGATCACATCGGATAGGGTATCTCCTCTTCGGCATGCCGTAGATAGCTTTTTTGCTGTTTTGTCTTTTATTGTAGAAGTCGAATTGCTGTTGTTCGCGTCGTTGCCACAGCTGCGTTCTGGTCGGAAGCCACGCCCACTTTGTATCTCAACCTACCATCAATGCTGCTGCCCACTTTTGTTGTGGTTTGTTGTGTGCGTATTAATTTGTTATTAGATTTGTGTATTTATTATTAACATTGTATTGTGCGCCAGGTAAATTCCATCTGGATGAATATATAGAGGCATCTGCCAGATACTTTTTTTTCCAATTTACCTTTGACTGCCAGGAATCACAGGAATGAGCTTGTTTTTTGTACATTTTTCTTCTTCTTCTGCATCGATGGGCCAAAATATTTGCTCAACATTTTGAGAATAGCTTTCGCTGGCAACGCAGCTGCGAACATAAAAAAAGATTTTCTTAACCTTCGCATAATTTGCCTAGCTTAACAAATATGCTCATAAATAACTGAAATACTTTAATAACGTAAAAATACTGTCAAGCTAATATAATAATACTTGCGTGATAGCACAGCCTGGTCACACTGTTGAAGCTGAGGCTATATTCAGACTGCATATCTATTTAGATATGGATAGGTTTCTGCATAAGCCGATCACACTTTTGGAGTCTGATCGTGCTCAGCCGAGCACAGCAAGTACAGTGAAAGCTCCATAAAGCGAACTCCAACGGTTACTTTCTTTTTGTTCAGCTAAGGGGAGTCCCCGATTAAATAAAGAAGAAACTCTTTTAGTTGCTTCACCTTGAAATATATTCACAAATACTTAAAAAACTCTTCAAAAATAGTTGAAAAACAATAAAAGTTGTACAGTCTTAAAGGTTAAGTTCCCAATTTCGCTAGGTAGACTATTCCATTAGCTCCATTGAAATGCCAGCCATGCCCACAGGCGTTGGCACAGTTGAAAAGCCACTGGGATTGGAGTCTTGGCGCCCACAACGAGACCTGCAATCAGAAAGTTGCCTAGCGACACCTTTGTTCGGAAAACAGCGTATTTCGCAGTCAGTTACACCCGCCTGTCAGCTGCTTAATTTGTGTTTTTTGTTATTTTTTGTTGCCTGTCAGCTTTTGATGCCATTTGCAGACAAACAAATTCGAGGTGGGCGCCACAAAAATAACAATCGCTGTTTTAATTATCCCCGTATCGCCCGTAGGAACATTTTCCAATCAATTTGCGTGCATTGTGCGCCTTTTAAAAGAACTCGCGGCTGCCCAGAAATTGGCGCGAAAAGCCATGACTGCCAACGGCCAGTTGCAGGTGAAGTTCCCGTTTTAAAATAGGCGCTTAAAATAATTCATGCAGCTCGCAACTTCAATTAGTGCGAGCTGAAACTTAAGGCAAAGCTGTTTGCCGGAAAATGCCGAAACGAAACATTTTCATTTCAAAATTGTTTCGATTCAAAATCAATAACTTTTCAGGGCGAACCACGCGATTTATCTAACCAGACGCACATTTTTGGATAGGGTACAAATTTTGAGCATGAAAATATTTCAAATAATATTATTTCGTTTATACTTGAAATATGTTGATAGCAAGGTTCACAAGCCGAGCCTCAAGGCTGAAAGTTTGAGTGATTCGCGAGCCGAACCAGCGACTATTTTTTGTCTGGCATTTGCTGCTCTGCTTTCAACACGAACCGAAATATCTAAAGCCCTGTAAAATCGAACTATTTATACACTATATTCTTTAGCTTCTGAATGGTATGCAAGGGTATTTAGGACTTTCTTTTTGGCATTCTCCAATTTATTGTATCATGTCGAATCATCAATATTAATCAGTATCTTGAAGCTATTAATCGCTTCGTTTATTCAATTTTGCCTAACAGAAGAGTTTTGAATGAATCCAAGCTGTTTCTTAACGCGATCTCCGCCCAACAAAGGACAAGCTGCCGCAGCACCCGAACGCGGCTGCCAGGATCCTGGCTGACCTTATCAGAGAGAGAGGCGCCTCCGAAGGCAACAGCCCGACGACCTACCTACAAGGCGTGTTATTTAAATATCTCCTTCCCCTTCATTGTAAACTAGACTTCATTGTAAATATCATATGGGCTACATACTATGCATTCGTCCCTTATTTATTCGCTGGGTAGAAATCAGAAGGTACTGATCGATTCCAGCGCAAAATAAAAAACTAAGAAAATGGAAAATAAGCAGTTTCTTTTCACCCAAATCGACTTGGTTTTAAGCAGGTTAGGGGCTTAGGCAAAATTGATAAATTAACTGGCTGATAAACACGTTTGGGCAAAAAAGTTGCCGGCGACAGAAAATACGCAGAAAATTGCAGAAAATTGCGCATAAATGCAACAATTAATTGCAGCACTCGAAATGCGTCCGAGTTTTTCTTTTTTCTTATACATATTTTATAAGTTTTTGCCTTTGATTTTTGTTTGGCTTATATAGCTGCGTGAGCAGCTGGAAATTTCATCAATTTCCTTGGCTTGGGCAATGCTGCGTATACGCAATGCGGCCAAAGGCGTAGCCGCTGCCCCTTGCCAGTTGTCGGTTGCCCGGGAAGTGTCGGAGCTTATCGGGGGACTTATCGGGCCCACAGGTTCGAGCCGAGCTTAAGATTTGGAGCAATCAAATTGCAAATTGTGGCGCAACTGTTGACGGCTTATGTAAAATGCGACACGATTCGGCGACAAATCATACGAGGCATAAATAATTGTGCAGGCGGCGCGCCCCGCCTACCTGCCCCTTGGGCCACGTTGCGCGACGCGGGCTACAAACAAAACTTTTTGCGGCACAACGAATGTGGCATATACTTTCCATGCAGCTAAAAAAAATATAGGAATTTATGTGATAATCATGAATTTGATATGCATTTTGATGTAAATATTATGCTAGCTGGCAGCAGCAAACTTTGCAAATGTGTTAATATAAATACAAAGTATTTCATTAAAAATATATTTCATTTCCCAGAAATCCAATTAGAATGAAATGGGATAAAAGCTGATATGTTAACAGCTGCTACTTCGCTCTGCTCTGTTGACGATCGGCACTGTTGACGCGCTGCTCTGCTAAGGCGCTTCTCTGCTAAGGCACTGCTCTGTTAAGGCGCTGCTCTGCTAATGCGTTGCTCTGCTAATGCGTTGCTCTGCTAAGGCGCTGCTCTGTTAGTCTCTGCTAACTTATTAGATATTTTTAAAGTAATATTTTAAATGTACAATAATACTGTTATAACTAGTCACGCGCTGTTTGGAGCTGCTATATAAAAAAACTCGCAAGCAGTTTTCTATTAACATTGCAGCGACTGTTAAGACATAAAAGGCGAATACATTGTATTATTATGCAGTTATATTGTATGTTGGCACTGCATTAAAAATAAAGCATATGTTTTGTAATTACGTAACAGCCGCTGTGTCAAAATGCTGCTAAAACTAAACGGCCTCTGTTAAAGCTCCGTTCAGTGCGCTAGTTGGCATCTTTTAACTTTTAACAGACTTCTGACAGCTATTCACTTAACATACAAGCGATTACAGCCATGTTACAGAGCCTAGCGATCATTTTGAATGTCATTTATAACTAATCAAAGAGTATTCAAAACAACTGTTGACATGTCATGAAAGACTTGGCTTTTGAATTTGCAAGAGATTTTTGGCGACGGGCTTTGGGCGTTGTGCGAGCCATTCACTATAAGTTGTTGTTGTTGTTGTTGTTGCCTGCCGACTGCCTTTTAATTAAATTAGTTATATTTATATTTGCATTTATAGCCACAATAATTTCGGCTATCCATGTGGTTCTGGCTCCGCCCAGCCGCGGGCAGCCATACAAAAAAGGAAAAAATAAGCAGAAAAAAAAACCCCTTAAAACGTTTCTGATTGGGAATATATACATATATATATATGTATATATATTTGGCCGGCGTCAGCAGCAGCTGCTTAATTGAGTTGCTTTATTAGTTTTTGCTGGCCCAAAGGCAGTTGGCCGAGAAGCCCGCGGCATGTGGTCCCAATATGCGGCACTTAACTTGCGCATTCGATCGGAATGTGAGAATGGAAATCCGGAGGTGAACCTGATGAGCCACAGACAGCTCCAGTTGCAGTTGTTGTTGTTGTTGTTCTTGTTGTCGCACTCCCGAATTGGCTGGGATTAGCTTCAAGTTTTCGCGACGGGCGAGGATTAAGACGAGACTTTCTGCAAACAACTGATTGGCTGAATAATCATATAAGAAATTTAATTATGTGATTGGCTAAAACATGCACGCAAGCATTACCCGGCCTTGCGTGGTCAAAGGTCAACAATTGCTTACTGCCTGTCCCTTCCCCTGGTTAATTGGATTTTCTGGCGCATAGTTCATCATATTTGGGCAAACATGGGCTCAATATATTCAACAACCACGCCCCAGCTGAGGCACAGCTCAAGCAAGACACGCCCAAACACACACAAGCAGCTAGCATGGCTTGGCCTAAAGTGCCAGAGCGGGGCCTCCACTCACCTGAAAGCCAGAGAAGCCAGCGGTTGGTTGTTGGGTTATCATCTGTATTCCATAATTTATGAATCGATTTCGCTGCGGGTTTCCGCTGTGGCGACTCTGAAGCCGCAGGAGGCAGGATAAACGACGACGACGACGACAGCGACAGCGACTCGCGATGAACGAGCCGTCGCAAATGATATCCTGCTTATGTATTCAATGAGTTTGCCTAAACACTTCAATGTCGCCGTCTTCAGTCAAGGGTCGTTCCTCCAACCCAGCTCCAGCCCAGCTCCGACGACTCGACGACCCGCCGACTCGTCTATATGTATGCAATGTGCGTCTGTTGCGCCTGGGCCCAGCCACGGCTCCGCTTGTGCCGGCCTGCGGGGGGCGGCCAAAGTGTCTCTGGTGATTGTTGTTCCAACTAAAGCCGGCTAACTGTGATTGCGCCGTTAATTACTCATACGCAGCGCGGTCCGAACGCCATTAAAGCCGTCCATGCGTCTCATTAAAGTAAACCAAAAAAAAAAAACAACAACAACAAAATAACTATCATGATTTGAAAAGGCCCAACCCAGACACGGGCACACCAAATGCAATTAAGGTACGACCCGTAATAGTTTTGACCAAATTCGCGAGGCCACAACAACAGCAACAGCAACAACAACAACAACGACAGCATCGGCTAAAGGCAACAATTGACGCGGCCAACACCGTCGCTGCACATGAACATGGCCAACTTTTTTGCGCGTGGCTTATACCCTATCCGAACATACCCTAACCGAATATCAGCTCACCAGAGATAGACATGTCTATAAGCAAGGGTAAAAGCGAGCAAAGGCCTCTTCCCCTCATCATTAACGAAAAATAGTTGTAAATAAAAATTACATTAAATGAAAATGTTTTCTGTTCAAATCAGGGTTGCCAGCCCAATAAAAAAAGCATATGCTGGTTCAGTTGACGGGTTGCCTCAGTTGCACACAAAAATAAACTTACATTTTAATGAATTTTAAAGGGGCTCGAACCTTAAGCTTAAAAAGACTCATCATTTAAAATTAAAGTAAAAGTCTTCACGGGAATTGACTCCCTAAAGTTCAGGTTAAGGGTGGCAACTCTGGCCCACTTCGCTAGACAAGTAATTCGTCGAAGCCTGTGCGTTTTATTGTAGTTCCGATTGCGAACCGTTTCGAGCATAATAATAGACGCTGCTTGGTGAAAGAGCGAGGTTCTGGCTCGCAGCCCAGGCGTTTGCAATTCCCAACCAGTTAAAGCTTCCAAAAGGCGACAAGGTGCTGGCAATTCTAGAGTCGGCGGCAAAGTCTGCTTAACAGTGAAGTTTTATTTGAGGAGCTGCTGCGAATCTCAACTTATTTATACTTGATCTTTTTTGACAAGCAACATGCTTAGCATAAATATTTTGATGCTTTTACAAAATATATATGTATATTTATTGATATGTAGAGTATCAAAATGTTGTCTTGCTGCCGGCTGCTTTTCTGTGCCGGCAGCCAAAAAGTTGCACTAGCTAAGCTGACAACCGCGCTGGCAAAAGAGTGGGGCAAGTGGCAAGTGGCAAGTGGCAAGTTTGGTCAGCGGCAGCCAGTGGTTGCCATTGTTAATGTTGTTGCAAGCGTTGTTGTGGCTGCTGCTGCTGCTGCTTTGGCAGCTCGCCTGGTCGCCCCTGTTGGCCGGATCGCTTCCAGGCCACTTCACTTTATTTACCGTTCGCCTGAGCGTTAAGTGCGAAAACAGCGCCAGCAGCGATGCCGGCGCAACGCGCTGCACTCGTTTTTTATGGCCAGTTTATTGAAAAACCTGCCAGCCCGGCAACCGGACAGCCGGGTAGCCGGACATTCGGACAGCGGGGCAACCCAGCAACCCATAGACGCATCCAGCCAAGCATTTGAGTCCGGCGGCCAGCAGGTCGGGTTCAGGTGATAAAACTAAAACGTTGCGTAAGGCGATGCCCGCCAAATGGCCAGTGGCCGAGGCACTTGCGCTTGTTTGTGTTTCTTTTTTCATGCCACAATTGGTGGCGTCTCCCAATTGGGAGCTAGTCGTTGGCGGCGTCTCCTTTCATAAGCGCTGCCAAAGGAAGTGGCCGCAAGTGCAGCGAAGTGCCTCGTCAGCGTGAAGCATGCGGAAATTCAACTACATCCACTTGTGGGCGCTGGCATGGGCGTGGTAGGTAGGTGGGTGTGGCAGTTGCCCAGCTAAACGCTGAATGCGTTGCACTTGCCACAACTCAACAATCCATTTGATAAGCAAACCAATCAAACAGACTAAAACACAAATTGAATTTCAATCGGTAATGGAAAATTCAAAAATAATAATAATAATAATAATAATAATAATAATAATAATAATAATAATAATGATAGTAATAATAATAATAATAATGATAATAATAATAAAAATAATATTAATAATAATGATAATATTAATAATAATGATAATAATAATAATAATAATAATATTAATATTAATAATAGTAATTATAATAATTATAGTAATAATAATAATATTAATAATAATGATAATAATAGTATAAGAAACGGTCTTTAATTGTGTGGATAGTGGCTCTCAAACTGTTAACCGAAGACAGTGCCTTTCAAACGGTGACTAGAAAATGTTCATTTAGCTAAAAGTAGTTAATCAGCAACTTACCTGCCATATTTGGTCCGTCCACATACGTATGTATGCGTAGTATGTATCTATACGAAACTGTGCAAAATATAGTTGTTCCGGTATTGGGAACAGATACAAACAAAGAGTTGTGCGTTATCGACAAAAAGATCTCCTGTAATTAGATTTTACCTGTTAACAAATAGAGAAAACTGAAAGCGATAGAATTTGGTTATTCAATTAAGAAAGAGACGCCAAGTGAAAAGATTCCTTAAAATTGTGGTTTGGCCCGCACTTTGCCCTTGAAAGTCAACATAAAATGCCACGCCCACACGTTTGTCAGGTTCTCTCGCCTATTGAAGCTTCTGCTTGTGCAGTTCAAATGATTGCCGCCAAAAAGTAATGAAGTGTGCGTCGACAGCGCTGCCAGCTGCCATTAATGAAGTCGCATTGAAGCTTTAACTTTGTTTACAAACAACAAAAAAGCTTTCGCCGGCATTGCAGTCGCTCTCACAGTCGCGCTCTTCCGCTCTCCCGCTCGCTCTCTCTCTCTCACTCTCCATCATTTCTTCTGTTTTACGCTCTGCTTGCGGCTACGCTCTGAGAGCGCCTGCGCTGCAAACGTCAAAATTGCAATCTAAAATGTAAACGAGGGAAAAATTGTGGACAGCGAGCGGCAACAAACAATTAAACAACATTAAAAGAAAAAGATAAAAAACAAAACTTAAATATAACAGAAGCCCCAACAGAGCGCCAGCCTAGAGAAACAAATAAGCAACAGACGCGACCGCATGATAATTTAATAGTCGATGGAATTTTTCGATAGACGTCACAAAAGTGCCCACAATTCGCATATTCACAATTCCGTTTGTCGCGTCGCGTCGCGTTAACACACACACAACTTGAACATTTCTTCTCATCTTCAATTTGTTGTACTTTTTTTTTTTTTTGAGAACAATTTCTAAAACAACGTGACCTGCGTCAAGGTAGTGCAGCGAAAGGCGTGTGCAAAGTGCGAAGCCAAAACAAATCAAGTATAAAACTAAACAGTTAATTGTGCGATTATAAGTCAATCTACGTCTAACTGTAACAGGTATACATAATACATGTGTATGTGTATATATATGTACATACATACATATACATATAAAGCGTGTGAGTTTTGTAGAGTGCAAGCTGTCAAGTTAAACACATACTCAATTATTTGTTCAAATTGTGTTTTGCCTAATTAAATGGTGTGAAAATTCACTGCTAACTGTAAATGATGACTCATATGTTGACCGTGCTGCTGTTGTTGTTGTTGTTGCTGCTGCTGTTGCTGCTGCTGTTGCTGTTGCCGCACACGCAAGCGGCCCATGGCCTATGGAATCTTATTTTTAGACCCCCGTCTAAGCATATACATATGTATTACTGCGGCCCCCATTCGCACAATTGATAGATCGATATATTAGTCTGTTCCACATATCATATACATATGTACACCGTTGTGTATTGTTTTTGCCATCAGCCCGTCGTCAGGTTCATTACTAAAAAGCGCAGCAGCAGCAATAACAGCTATGCGCTCATACTTACATACATGCATGCATGCATGCATGCATACACGCACATGTGCACGTACATAAATATTTATGCGCACATCTGTATAACAGTTAATTGAGTGCGCATAAGTGCAGTCAAATTTGCACAGCATACTTTTAGGCAGAGCAAGTAAAATGCGTTTGCTTGTAATTTCGTTGTGGTTTCTGTTCTATTCGTTTCCTCTTGTTTTTGTATTTGTTTGTTTTGTTCATCATTACCGTTAATTAAGTGCACTGTTAACACGTATAATTGAGCTTAATATTTACACGTTGTGCTTGTATTAAACTGCATCGAACTGAGAGCACACGTTAATACGTTACTCGCAGCGGAATTTCGTACTTTTGTATTATTTTTGTTGTATTTTGTTGATTGTCTTGAAAAGTATTTTGACATCGAGTTGGCCACTTTTTCTTTATCAACGCTCCGTTGATCAATGTTCCGTTTTGTCGACGCAAATCATCAGTTGCCATACATTTGTGCTGTGCCACAAAGTATGCAACATCAATGAAACCTTCGGCTGGCGAATGTTATTCCCGCCAAATGGTTTTCGTGTTGAGGCCTCCCAAAAATCTGTTTCGTTAAATTTAAATTTGCATTTTTTTTTTTTTTTTTTTATGCGGCTGTACAAAAATTGAAATTGTTGGCACAACTACAGACACACACATGCAAGCAGATGCACTCGCACACTACCACAGACACGCACACACACACACGCACACACACATAGATACACATGCATTGGCATAGTATTGTTGTAGTTAGTTTTGTTTGCAACTGCGCCGATCCATGGCTTATGTTAACGTGCCGCAAGTGTTGAAGAACTTACGCAATTTGCAGTCAATCCAAACAACGACAGCGACATCCAAAAAAATAACCACAACTAGCGCAGCAGCAGGTGGAACTACGGCAACAGCAACAACAACAGCATCAGCAGCAGCAGCAGCAGCAACAACAACAGCAACAAACACAAGAACAGTTAAAGACAAAATTAGTTACTGCGACGCCCTGCTGCGCCAACTGAGCAGCAGCCGCAGCGCTTCAAATTATCAACGTCAGATAAGCAGCGAGCAGAACGGCAGTGGGCAGACGAGGAGGGGAAACAATACTGAAATCTCCTGCACCTATGCGACAAGGTTAGGCAAAATGACAACAATGTCGTCTCAAGAAGCAGCCGTTGCCAGCAGCATGGCCCAAGCACAGGCGGAGGCTCAGGCTCAAGCCCAGTTCACAAGAGAGTATTACGACATGCCCTATCAAGTAAGTAAGGCGAGCGAGAGCGGGAGAGTGCCCAGAGACTGTGACACAGCACGCACACACCCACACAAGTACACACATGCATACACATGCACACACACACACACATACACATGGACAGCGCTCGGTATGCAGACATATGCATATCAATCAGTTGCAGCAAAGCTCATTAGCTTTCTGTACCAATTGTGTCAGTCAGACACACGCACACACTTACACACTCACACACTCTCTCACACATATACTCACAGATGCAGGAGCATATGTTTTCCCCAGCTGCGATGTCCTATTGTGCACTTAATTGCTTTTGCTGCATCATTTTCTTCTTCTTAACAACAACTTCCTTTTCGATCGCTTGTCACATGCAACCAACCCAAGATGTTACGTGTGTGTATGTGTGTGTGCGTGTGCAGCCTTGTGGCATTGCAATAAATCCACTTTCGCCCTCCCCTTTCCACATACATTTTATTGTATCTTTTGCAGTGCGAAATGAGCGACTCAGCGCCCAATACGCCCGGCCCCTTTTCGGTACCCAAAAAATACTATCGCCATGCGGCTCACAGGTAAGTCGAAAAGTCACCCATCAATTACACAACGAATATCTTATGCTCTACCCATATTGAACGTGGGGGTGTATTTGCATAGGTGCATATATTATTCCTGTTATATTTATATTATCCTAAGAAGCAGAGAGAGAAAATATGCCACCCTTACGAGTGAAATATGGGTGAAATTGTTCTTTCTTTTTTGAACACCCGACTTAAAAGCTTTTTTACACATACATATGTACTTATTACTATTTCACAACATTGTATCTTTTATACAAGCTTCAAATGGCTTCGTCTTTCAGAATAAAACCTCCTCGTTGTTAAAACTGTGGACTTATATACTCAACTACCGATATTTGTGTACACTATTTGTATATAAAGAACTATATATTGTGAATCCATCAAATAGAGGAACTCGTGTAAGAAATTTTATTGGTCAAGCACAACAACAAATTCCATTGGCATTATCCGCTGCCCCACAGCTCCCCAGCTAGCGTTACCTTGTTTTGAGACCCTGTGACGTCACATAAGCACCGTGCCAGGGCTCGAGATCCAACGATTACGGTTAACAAACTCAACGTGGGGCTGACATTGAGTGTCGCCTCCTTTGCTCATTAGGCTGCCAAGACTAGCCCCAAGTTCTTATCATCAGCGACACTTGTCGTTGTTGCTCTTGTAATTGTTTGTTGTTGTTTTTCCTTAACCCTGTCACAGCAGGTGACATAGGTCAGACTGTAGTCGGCGGCCATTCAATGTGCGCACAACTGAGCCCCTCTGAGTCTCTGAGTCTCTGCTTAGGGGGTCTGTGGGGGTCTGTGCTTTCGAGCTCAATAAGTGTCAAGGTTAACTACAGTCCAATGCATCAGATACGTAGTATATATATATATGTATATATATATATATCTTAATTATATCATCTTAATTAGTTTAGCTCAGCTTTAAAGTTGTGTTTAATTCGATTTAAAATGTATTAAGAAAACGACTCTCTCGGTCTATTTCTCTCACTTTCTCCTTTTTCTCTTTCCCTCTTTCTCTGTATATATATATTTCTGTCTCTCTCTCTCTTACTCTCTATCTCTATCTCTCGCTCTCTTTCTCTTTCTCTCTTCCTCTCTCAAATGTAATTATTTAGAAACATATTTCATATGAAAAATTGGTTTGGTTCATATTGAAGAGCTTTTGAGGGCGTCTCAGTGCGATCCCTTGCATTTATCTAAGCATATTTGATAGATACAACTGCTGGATAGATAAATCTGAGGCTTGCGATATTATCAGTTCAACGGGCAGCTATAAACTACAAATAATATAAGAATAGTTCCAATATCTATCATCATGTTAAGGTTTAGTCCTTAGATTTTCGTTAACCTCGATTTCTCCCAGTGTATCAGACATCACTAGCTTTGTGCTTTGTGCTCCACACTTTTGTGGAGAGCGCTAATCGCGCTGCCCACATAGCTGGAATTTAACCTGTTCAGGGCCAATGCCGCCGAATGCAAAACTGCTGCCACCTTATCGCCTTATCTGAGGGGACAGACAGACGGACAGACAGACAGACAGACAGATAGACTAACAACAAACAGCAGTAGAACACACTCGGCGACAACAACAACAACGCCCATCAGTGGGCCTAGTCGGAGGCGTATTTACATAAGAGCGGGCACGTAGTTTCTCAATACACTTCACTTCGATTGCCTTGGCTTGCTCGGGCAGTTTGTGACAGCGAGCAAAAGGTGTCCGAGAAATACAGTAAGAAAGTACTTTGAACTCCATATACTCTTGCAGGAGAGGAGAGCGCATTCAATAGAATCGACATATTTAATCGCACTTATACGTAACATAACTTAGTCTAAGGCGAATCTGTTTCGCCTTCAATCATTAATTTAAGTATCTTATTTTTTAAGATACTCTATTGGAACTTAGTTTCAAGGTGTTCCGAAATTCAATCTGGATCGAATCGGATTGCCATATCATTAAGCTGTCATAGGAACAATCGGGCGAAAGCTGCGTTAGTTGATGAATAATTTATTTGGTTTAACAGAGTATCTTAGTCAAATGCAACAATAATACCAAATATATGGGCTATATAGTAGATGTGATAGGAACAATTAGTCACAAGCTATATTTTGCATAAAAACTGAGTATGTTTGGCCATAATATAGTAATATATATTAATTTTGGAAAACTTGATCATAAAACTTTTCTGAAAACAAACTTGTTTGGATATTAATATAAGTTAGCATGAATCCCACACATCGTTGAAAGGGCATTGCAAGTGCGGCGTCGTGAGTATACAAACTATTTCTTTTTGGTGTCATATTATTAACCAGTTTTCGAGGCGTAAACTTTTAAGTGGGCACTTTGGGCGAGTGTCAACTGCATTTTCCAATTAGACAGCCAGACAGCAGGTACGTGTGTATGCATATATGTACATATAAATAAATCTGTGTGTTATGAACTATATATATATATACGTATGTGTGTGTGTGTGTATATAAAGCAGTCTGATCTTTGCATTTGGCGGTCTGTTGAATTTGACATCTAATGCAGCTGACTTTGACACACAGCAAACTGTTTTGCTCGCGGCTGTTGTCTGCTTGAATACCCTACCCGACCCTACCCTACCCCTGGCCGCGCCCCCTGTCCGCCCTGCTATAACTCACTCTCGCTTCTGATAGCTGTGTCTTCGGGCCGAAGCATACGCATATTTGCAGTCGATGTGTGCCAATGTTTGCCTATTTTTGTTTTCGTTCAATGGAATTCGATTTCAATTCTTGTGGCTGCTGATTTTTGTTTGTTCTTAGCTCTTTAATCGCCCAATCTTCAAAATTGAAAAGCCATCTGAACTGCGAGTAAATAAACAGATGAGAGGATGAGTCGAGCAAATCAATTGCTGCTTTTTCTTTTCTTCTTCCTATATTTTGTATATGCTTCTTGCCCTTATGAAATCCAAACATGAATACACATGAACCGAATCGGACTGTATTGTAGAATGCGAGAGAATTATCATTAAAGTTGTCATAGCTAAACTTAAAGGGCCTAAAGCATGTCATAGCTGTGATTATGTAATGCTTGACTGGAGTTTTACTCGCAGCAGCAGATACCTAAATACAGACATACATGTGAATGGGAATTGCGACGAAATTCAATTGCGGTTTCGGTTCATGATTAAAGAGAAAATGACATTCGATTGGATCCGATTTGCAGCCGCAATGATCATTTAGGTTTCTGGCAAAGATTTTTCTACGATTTTTTACGCAGAATTCATTAAATATTTCAGGAATAATAATAATAATAATCGAATACAGCTGTCAACATTTGTTACATTTTATTAATATGCTAATTAAACTAATCGAAAGGCAGACAAAGTCATAAGCGTGCCGCCCCCACCTCCAGTTAGTATATTATTTAAATTATGATATGCAGATTGACACAAATACAAACTTGTATGTACATACATATACATATCTCCATTAATGGGAAGGACAAGCTGCCTCTGGGCTAATAAAATATTTATGAATCCACGTAGAAAACACACTCAACAAATCATTATTATAATTGAGCATACAGTGGGTGGAAAATGTTTGAGTTCACGCAAATATTTTAAAAACAAACATTTCATATGCTAAAATATGCATGCGAGAGCAAATTACAGTGTGTGCTCGATAAGTGCAGCCTTCGGAATTTTACATATGTATATTGCAAGCAAATTAAAAAGGCTAAAGCTTAAATATTTAAATATGCTTTACTTCACGTTCTTATCCCAACTAATACACACGAATATAAATACAAATCAAATTGCTTTGATTTAAAAAAGATCGATTTTTATGAATTTTTAACATAATTCATGGTAGACTGAGCTTTTGCCTGCACTGTGACTACATAAAATGTAATTTATATGGCCCCACTATCGAAAATCAAAGCCAATTTGTCAGCCAAAGGTGTCAAAGCATTCAAATTATATTTGCATAGCCCGAAAGCCAACTTAATTATGTACATATGTAAGCACATGCATATGTATGCATATATGCGTATATGTACGTATACATATGCATGTTATTGTGAACAAACGAATTCATAGAGCTTATCGGCTCTATAGATACACACACACACATATATATATATACATATATATTTGAAAACGCGTTTCACTTTTCAACAACAGAACTGAGACAGGCCCGCTTAGCCGAGTCACAAACCCACGCATAAATCACACGCCTAAACAAAAACCCAAGCTCAAGCTGATTTAATGTGCGTGTGTGTGTGTCTGTGTGTGCGTGTGTGTGTGTGTGTGTGTGTGTGTGCGTGAGTGCTGTCTATTGTTTGCGGTACTTATAATTTTTCATTTGCTTTCAAATGTGTCTTCCGACAAGCACTTTGAAATTTCCCTAGGTCCCAGCTATTTTTGAGTGTATGTACTTGTCTACGCTTTATGGCGTGAAGATAAAAAGCAAGCAGAAGCGCCAAAACGAACAAGCACAAGCAAAGCGAACTTTGAATGCTCTATTTGGTGAAACCACAGAGTGTCTTTGAATTTTACGAGGATTGTGTAACAATAAAATTAAATTAAATTAATTTTAACAAAGATTATATTGAACTCGTATTTGGTTTTACGAAATGTTCATAAAGATCCTTGGAAATGAATTTGAACCCGAAACTTTAACACACCAAATCTTTGACACGCATTTCCACCAAGCGGAATTGATTTGCCGAAAAGTGTGAAAGAACTCTTACATACATTTTAGTCAAGATCCTTAAAAGTGAGCTTGGAATGATCGGATAGTCAACAGAAAAGTTTCATCCAAACGTTTTTCGCGCTTTTTCCACACATGCAGGTGAAATTTCCTGAAATTTCATAAGCTAACAACAGCTTTCTAGCTCTTGCGGTTTTGTCTGTACATTGATCAATCAGTCCGGAGAAACTGTTTTAAATATAGTGCATGTTTGCACATATGTATGTATGTATGTACATATACATATGTTTATACATGTGCCTTAGTCACACTTTGTTAACACTTGGCCAAGCTTTTGCACCCTGACCGTCAGGCATGTTCAAGCTAAAATGCTCTCGACAAGAAGAGTGGCATTCAAAATAAAAGCCAAACAACTTTGTGTTTATTGCATAAAAAGGCATTAAAACAACAACGACTCAAATACACGACGGCAACAACAACAACAACAACAGCCACGACCACGGCAGAAAATACTAGCACACAGCTGTGCTACGCGCGCCTACTCTTTGACACGCAAATGCGGAGAGCTTTCGACAGCGACGCTGCTGCGAGAGAGAGCATGCGCGCGTCGCTCAGTTGCCTTCGTTCTCTGAGTTTTGCTTATTTGCCGTTTTGTTTTGTTGCTGTTGTTGTTGTTGTTGTTGTTGCTGCTGGTGCTGCTGCTTCCTTCCCATTTCTACTACGTTGCATTCGCTGAGCGCCGCCGTCGACGCCGCCGTCAGTTGAAATTCGAACGTTGACCGAAATTGTTGCTCTCGTCATAAACTCTGCACAGCAAAAGGCAAACAAAATATATATACATATTTATAAATATATATATGCATAAACAAAATCATTTTTATTAAACATTCGTATTTTTTTTTTTCGTGTGTCTTTCTTTCTGTGTGCGTGTGTGTATCTTATGTTGTGTTATACTGATAAGCATTAATTGTCAAAAGCAACGCCAAACAATAACAAAGCGGACAGCAGAACTTTAGCCCACGCACAAGATCATTCCAAAACCAGACGCAGTTGTTGTTGCTGCTGCTGCTGCGCTGCCTGCTGCGCTGACTGCGCATAGCTTCGTGACGTTTCCACTAGCAGCTGATAAGGCGCCACATATTACACATTTCGCACGAACGCTCTCTTCCTCTCTTTCCTCCTCACTCTCTCTCTGTCTCACTCACTTTTTCTCTCTCTGTCACGCTCTCGCCAATTGGCTTGCTGAGCTGTGCTTTTCGAGTGCTCTGAAGTCACGTCGGTTATCGGCAGCGACGCGTCGTCGCTATTTTGCTGGCATTGCTCTTTGGCACCTTTGGCTAACCAGACACAGTAGCAACAGCTGCAGCAGTAGCCAACTGACGAAAATGCCGCTTAAACAGCAACAACTGCAGCAAATGCAACAATCACATTCCAAAAGCAACAATAACAACAACACCAACAATGACAACAGCAATTCCGGAACACGCGAACGTACACAAACGATTGGGGAAACGGACATAGATCAGTCGGTGCTCAATGGGTTACACCTGGGCGCCGACGGCAACTATCACGGCCACAAGCGCCAGCTGGGACACAGGTGAGCAACGGCAACAACTACAACAACAACAACAACAAATGCATCACCTTCATCCAATGTCTTATCAGCTGAGTCAACAACAGTCACTGTTAAGTTTCGTCAAGTATCGTCAAGCTTCGTTAAAATGGCAACCAGCTGCATTCTATGAATTATCCCTTAGAATGAATAGCTTTCGGTTTTATCTAAATGACAGCACATAAAATTCTCCCATTGTGTGAGAGACAGAGACAGCAGCATTAATTGGTTGGTATCTATTTTGCTTCCTGATAGATGGTATGCTGATCGTCAATGCGAGCAGCGTATCACGTTTAATCACAAAGCTGATTACTGATAACATTATTTACCGTAACCTAAACCATCTAGAAATTGACAACAAACTTAATTTACTGACAGCTGAAAGGATTTTGTTAGGTGGACAAGTCAAATTAGTTGGGCAAGAACAGATTCATGAGATACCATAAGCAACTCGTGGTAAATAGAAAGACCGCGTTTGCGTATACAGTGTTGTAAAACGCATGCGCGTACAACACCCAATCGCCCAATCACGTAGGTAATTCCCGTAATTTATTTATTAACATGAATAACTGTAATCCAAAAGTCACACATCTTATGTTAAGCTGACAAAATTGTGATAACTGTCAGACTTTGTGTTGTATTCAGTGTTGGAAAATGCTTAACACTAGCGACTGTTCTATCAGCTTGCCCTTAATCTCATGCGTAGTATCCGTAGGGTTTTAGCTCGCATATGCTTATCTCTTCGCCGGCTATCAAGCTATCTGTCAAACTTTCCATGCCCAAGCTTTATCTTATCAATCTTTCAATCAATCATTCCATCATTCCATCAAGCTGATTATTGGCTTTTTACTAATTTAAACTATCTACAGGGGCTCAAACTTATAAATACATACCATACATTATTCATGTCATATTTTGCCACGCCAAAAGCTCAAGTCCCATCCATGGGGTTAAGCTGGCCCCCAAACCCAAAACCGAAACCGTTTGCCCCGATTTGCATCTTGCACTCGCGGCACTCGCGCATTCCGACTTTCACTTTGCTCTGCGAGCGGAAAGTTGTTGCATATTTTGAGGCGTGCGTGTTATCGAGGGAGGCGTGGCGTTAGGGGTTGGGTGTTGACAGTTTGCGGTTATTAACATGCCCTTGGCCATGCCTTCCGCTCTCGCTCTCTCTCGCTCTCTCACTCTCTCGCTCTCTCTCTTAATTAATAGCTGGCAGCCTGCCTAATTGATGTCGTCGCCGGCAACGCACGTCGTATGCGCAATTTCGATAATTTTCTAGTTTTTGCACCCCTTTTTTTTACCCTCCTAATTTCTACATTTTGCCAATTAATGTTAATTTCTGCGCACATGAGCACATGCATGCGGTCTGACTAATCTCCGCTACTAATCAATGCTGATTAGCCAACCATACCCAGCCCCAAGCCCCAAGCCCCAAGCCCCGCGCACCCCTCAGCCTCTTTACCGCGAAGAGGCATTTCATTGGGAGGTAAATGTCGTAAATCAGGTAAATTGACATTTATGTGATTTTCGCTGGCAACGCTTATGTTTTGCTTTTCGATTTGCCTTTCACACTCTAGAGAATCCCTTTGCTGCGAAATTGCTGCTTCTTCCCACACTGAGCAGAAAAATGAGCACGTGCTCTGCCCGGTCGCCATTTTGTCGCTGAGTTGAGTCGCTAGACGTGACCGTGCACCTGTTTTGCATGCAGCACAATTGCAAACAATGCCCCAGGAACATTGTCTTAAATCAAAAGGCTATATGCATTGCCATACCCCCGACCCAGGCCCAGACCCAGGCCCAGATCCAGACTCAAACCCAGACCCTGAACCAGCAGCAGCCCCTGCCGCTTTCATCTACGAATTGGGCGCTTGGTTTGGGCTCACGTAGTCGCACGCTTGCAACTTTTCGCGACGCCGGAAACGGAAAACCCCGTTACATCAGCAGCGGCAGCAGCAGCAGCAGCAGCAAATGTTGCAGCAACTGTAGCAGCAAGAGTTTAATGCAATTTGCATTTCATTGAAATTCAACTGTGTGAAATTTGTTTTTATATAATTTTTGTTATTTTTTTTTTTTCCTTTGTTCTATGTTTTTTTTTTTTGAAATAGTTTTATTTTCATTTTTATGGATAACCTTGATATTTATGGCAAAATTTCGCGTGGGCGACTTTAAATCTATATTTTCACATGAACAAAAACGTTGCGCTTTTTTCGTGAAACCAAATTAATTACATTGTTGTTATTGTTATTGTTATTTGATTTAAAATTTGTTTTTGCATTTTATTATTATTACGGATGCGCGGGTGCCGCGTAATTTATGCAGGCTTTTCCAGGCCTCTGCACATGAGCAGTGAAAAAAATACTTACTGCAAATGGATTTGCTCTGCGGCTTAATGAGAAATACAATTTCCAACATTCATAAATGCTATTTATGGCTGGTCTGGTCACAGGTCCACGCATGTGATGGCCGCATATGCTCAATGTGCAGGGGGGAAAAAAATGGGAAGGCAAAATTTCATAGCTCTGGAATGAGTTGAGCTTTGGTTAGTTCCCCCACAAAACAGCTTAAAGCACAGATACGTACGACAGATACAAATACAAATATAAAAAAAAAAGCTCTTCTCTTCCTTTGCACCACACTATTCATGGGAAACGCACTCTTGTCTAACTTCGGTGCTTAAAGTCCGATTTTTATACGATTTTCAGTGCTTCAATAGGGCATGTGGAAGAGTGCACATACCGAAGCGCAAGGCTGTGAAAAACTGAAATATTCTTATATCTCGAGAATATACGATACGAGAACGTACTAAGTTTGGTGTAAATAGCTCTAATAATCTTCGAGTTATGGCTAAAAAGCCATGTCTTATGAGAATGGGAGCACATATTGAGCAAAACTGATAAATTCGTTCTGCTTCTGATTCTAAAGAATATATATGTAATAACAACTTTAAGGTCTCTCGCTTTTCTCGTAGTTCTCGAGATCCACGCGTTTATACAGACGGATAGACCGACGGCCTGGGCTAGATCGACCGAGCTCTTCGTCCTGTCTGTTTATCGAATAAATATTATATATGTATGAGATTGGATATGCTTTCGACTTTCGCTTAAAGCTATTTTGAATGGGTTAAGGGCATAATCTTTACCGGGTAATATTCATTTATTTATCAAAAATGTTTAACAGAATTCGCATTAAACTTTTGATGAATAAAGATATAGATATGTATGTAAGTTTCGCTGACATTTATCACATATATTACATTTATATATATTTTTAATTTGCGTCTGTTTACCCATCCGTCTAATTAATGAGAAAGATTTCACATTTTCGTCACGCATTTTCCATTTGAATTCCGCGAAAAATAACGATGAAAAGCGTGAAAAACAAACTAATACTAAAAATTGAAGGTCAATTGAAACTAATTGAACCTTGCAGAATTGCGAATTTGATGAATTAATAAGAAATTTGAAATCATTTTCAATAATTTTACTGAGAATTATTTCGCATGATAGGCTAAAGTGGGCGTGGCCGCTGCGCAAATGTGACAAACTTTTGCACAATAACATTTCTATGTGCGTCATTAATATGCAAATAACATTTGCAGAGTAGCCGGCCCAATGGCCACGCCCACAGCCCCCCCTCCCACCAGTCACCTGCCACCACGTCACGTTTACGACGACACAAAAGAGCACAAAACACACACAAAATGCCCGTGTAAAAAGCGGCAAAAAAGTGGAAAATTACCGTGCAGCTTGACAGGTTTTTCAAACTTGGCTTTCAGCTGGCATACAAAACCGCCAACGTTTACGTGCTAGCCGAGATTTGCAGGACTAGAGCCAGGATGAATCTGTAGTGCCAGCCTCACGACCGTGGCAATAATTAAACATTCTCAAGACACTTGAGGTTGAGCACCAAAAACGTGTGCGCACAGCAATTCAATTTGATTGCAGCTCTCTTGTAATTATATTTACTTAACACTCTTTTCGAATCTAGCTTTAATTGAGGAGAAAGCCCAAAAGAGATCCCTAACAGTTATTTTAAGTGAATAGCATGGAAAAGCATGACATTTTCACAACCAAGTTTCGGGTTCGACGTTCATCTGCATGTGCTGTTGTCTACATTTAAATATTGTTGTTTGAAATAGTTGAATTGATTTCTGGTAAATATAGCCTTTGCTTCTGCAATATGCTTGATGCACACCCTCAAGCTCTTATTCACGCATTTCCATTTCCACGCATTCACCACATTCGGCGGATTGGACTTGCCGCAATCGTTGAATCACGTTTAAAATTAGTTTGATTAGACTTAAATTCGATTAAAAGATGCATTTAATGTCAATGGGCTGAAAGAGAAGATTTGCTAGAACAGTTTTTGAACTCTGAGAAATACTCAATAAATTTTAATCCAATGAAAATCGAACTTGTGCCCTACAACATTTGAGCCCGACTGGATGAGTTTTCCGTAAAGTGTGCAACACATCCCAGATGAATTTCTACAAAGATCCTTCAGAATCTATTTGATTGGATGGCAAACAGAAGAATATGTGATTTACAAACGTTTTCCGTCCGTTTTTCACGCTTTCGGGTGGAAGTTTTTCGAAAGCCCGTCACATGTGAAGAAGTTCAATCGGCCAGTTTTATATAAAAATAGAATGTACTCACTTACGTTTACAGACCAATTGATTTATTTACCAATTGCTTATTTGAGCATTTCCGGCTGCGCTTCCTTTATAGCATGTCCATTCAGCTGTTCCCATATTAAATTTCTCACGCCACAGAAGCGACTGGCACCGATCCACCAGCTGCTCTCAATTAGATTAGATCTGAGAGAGAGAGAGAGAGAGAAAGTAAAAAATTAATATGGCAAAAAGCGAAAAGAGCAACAATGACAAACAATTTAATTTACCTTTATTTATTTATTTGATTAATGAGAATCATGCCGCTCACTAGTTGGGCCTTTGTCCCTGGCTCTCTGGCTGTCTGGCTGTCTGGCTGTCGGACAGCATCCACTGAGCAAGAGGAAGAGGAGCAGAGCAACAACAAGTACTGAGGGTTGCCCTTGGGCAGCAGTCGGAGGGGTTGCTGCCCCATTATTGAGGGGTGCCTGGCAGCCCTTGTTGCCTAATTAACCCCGCCATTCACATGCTAAGCCGACCTCAATCAATTGAAATTCCCGGACAATACCGGCATATAGCGAGCAGATGCGCCCCTCCTCTATCAACCCTTGTCGCAAAGCAACAAATAACCCCCGCTGCCCCGTCGTCTAGCGAAACGTGCTCTGCCCCAAGGCCGCACGCAATGGGCCGCTGCTTGAAAATTGAAAGTGCGAACTTTTTTTTTTTATACTCCATACCCATTAAAAGCGAGTTAGACAGCAGGCATATTGCCAGCTTAAAACAGTATATAGTCTATAGATTCCTGATCCGTATGATAATGCGCGTTGATGTCAGAGATCTCACCACTTCAAATTAGGAGACTGCAGGATCTTCAAAGGAAGAAGCATTCCCGCAGAGGGGTCTAAGGACTTGCCATATACTTATGTATATTCCATACACCTAGCTAAGTGTACATGTTTACACAGAAGTGTAGGGTATCGCTTAGTCGCACATTCTCAACTAGAGAACTGTTGGTGTTTATTTTTGTATTCGAGAAATTTAGTTGTCACACGCACCAAACGCTGTGAGCAGCGGCTCACGCAGCTCTCTCAACTAACTTTTTTGATCTCTGAACAGGGAAAGCGCGTCGTGTGGGAGGGACGGCGGGGCGTCGGGAGGGGTAAACAAGTTCTACATAGAACAGGTCGTTTCTTTTTTTTTTTATTCCTAATCGGCTCAGTTTGGTTTTGGTCGAAGTGCAGTTTGGACAACAGAAACCCGACGCGCAATTTATTCCATTCGAAAGGACTTCAACTATTCCGACGGCCCCAAAGGCAACCAGCCGCATTGTGTGTGCGTCTGTGTGCGTCTGTGTGCGTGTGTGCGTGTGTGTGCTTAATTGCATTGTGTTGTGCGCATTGTACTGTGCCTTTAATACCTCAACCACCCAACAATACCGATCCCTAGTTACCTAGCCACCTAGCCTTTCGAGCCGCTTAAATGCTTCTATACACAAATCTATTGGCAAACATTTAATATCTACATTTTGGGGCAGGCAACATATGAGAAACTAATTAAACTTAATTGGGAATATTTGAGCTAAGTGTTTGAACTGGACAGCAAATTATGCGTACATTTTTACATATCCTATAAAGTTACTTTTTTACTAGCAAATATGACTTTAGATTGCCTGTAAAGCTATTTCTGCGATAACTCAGCCTTAAACCTGTTCATCAAAAACTCACAAACCTAATCAGTATTTTTTTTGTTCAGTTTATTCCTTGTATGTTCTTTGTCGCATAGCTCTCTCTCTCTCGACTTTCCTGTTAAACTTTCAAATAGCTTTATTCCAACATTTCCTGGAAGTTGACCAATAACTGGGCGCGAATACCAGGCTAGTCTGCTGTGCATGGACTTGGCATTGTCTCAGCCAAATGCCATAGTAGCATATATCCATAAATAACCATATCCTTCAATTAACAACGATTTTCCTATATTCCTGCTCACTGAGGCCTCTACGTCCTTGGTTGCCAGTGCGTGATGTATTCTATAAGTTCTTCTTTTTCATTAACCTCAACACACGCTCGTCGTAGCTTTTATTTCTGTAGCCTAAAATTTCGGTCTCTAATGTACTCTAGTTTCTTGTTTATTCAACAATCACCTCATCAATATTCTTGTTCTGGAATTGGATCTAAAGCCTAGCTCTATGTACTACTTATCAAGGCCGCAAACGGGTTTGGACCCCTCCGGCTCGCACCGGAAATTAGTTTTACCATGAAGCGAACTTTAAGCCACACCATTTCCCTTTCATAAATGGTTTGTTCTCATATGGATTACTTTTGTGCAGAATCAGCCCCAAAGCATAGAAAACCTGGGCGCCAATCACTGCATTTATCTGACCTTACTCGGATAGAGATCACATCTAGCCCGCATTTTGTGTTTGAAGATATGCACGGCCTGCAATATTTTCAGCAAAACGGGCAATTGTACATTGAGAATTAAAATATTTCATTAACATGTTGAGACTATATGAGAAAGCAAAGTTTATACCTAAACTTGGGTTCAGCGAGCCTTAAGGCAGGGTGCTGGTTCAAACCATATACCAAATTACACCTTATTTTTACACTTTTCAAAGAAATCTTTGCCTCCTTATATTGCATTTTTCTAAATCCAACTACATATTCTTTAATTCTGTTATGATCCTTGATCCTCTTATTAAAATAATCAGGGATTTCTTCTTTCACACGTGCTCTCTCGATCATTCGCTTACTTGCACTCCCCCTCTCTCTCTCTCTCTCTCCCTCTCTGTCTCTGTCTATATCTCTTTTACTCTGTCTCAACTTTCGCTCTGCCTCTCTCTCTCTCTCTCTCTCTTTGTCTTTTTCTCGCTATCTGTGTGTCTCAACATCTCGTTGTCTTCCCACCCCAACCCCCATTTGCTTAAGTAAATTGCTTGTGTTCGGCACTTGCCCAATTTTGTTGACTAGGTTACATTTTTCCCTGCTACACTTATTGTCACATGTGTCTACATGTGTATCTGTGCGTGTGTGTGTGCGTGTGTGTGTGTGTGTGTGTGTGTGTGTGTGTGTGTGTATGCGGTGGTTTGTTAGGCTATTTGGTTTTGTGGTTATGTTTATTAAGTCAATTATCGCCCAATTGTGCCACCACGGATACGCATGTGGCCAGCAAGTGGTCCCAGGCCCAAGGTCCCTGCTGCCTGCTGGTAGCTGCTAGCTGCTGCTCCCTGGCTCCCTGGTTCCCTGGTTCACGCATTCGAAGCGTTAGTGTTTGTTTATAATTTGGATTTTAATTGGAAGCACATACTGCAAAGGGACCCAAACATACCAACTGTCGACTCCTGTGCGGTATTTTCGCACTGACCTTGTTCGAGAATTCAATTAATTCCAGCCTGGGGTATTAAATGGAAATTGGCTTGGGTGCCGCCAGATTTTTGTGGATAATTGAATGCGCATCTTTTTCAACTTGCATAAACGCAAACAGCAAACATTTTTAGTTGCATTTCTATTGCCGTACTCATCTGCAAATACATGGCCATAGATAGTTACCTATTAGGATTGTATAGCATCAGAGTAATACTTGGCCCTAGTTACTGTTTAAGACAGCTAATTAGTGTATTTTTTTGACTTTTTTTTGGTTTCGGTATTGTAAGCCAGCAAAACAGAATTTTCATTAATCTGTCTAACATTTGACAGACAGTTTGGCTTTCAGGCAGTGTAGAATACAATACAAAGAAGTTTAACTAGTTGTTGACTTTAAAGCGAACTTTAGCTAAGATTTTAGTATTTTTTGGGGCTTTCTTTTTAATTTGCCAGGTGGCAACACTGAAATTTAATCGTTATGTCAATTATTTATCTGTAGGATAAACCGAGCAACCGAAATCAAGCTTAAATGGTTTGAAAATTTAATTTGAAACTTACCAAACAATATTATTAGGATTTTCAATTAATTCGGCCAGGTGGCAACTCTGAAATTTATTCGTAATGTGAACTATTTACCTGTATGATAAACTATGTACACGCAACGCCATATTTCGGAGTAGATGCTCCCTCCTCACAGCCTTGCACGTCTTGAGTATGTGAGTTGTAATCGTAAAGTCAATTATCGTATTGGCAAACCCTTTGGCCATGGCCATGGCCATGTACGCTGGTCAGCCTGTCAGTTTGTGGCCCGAATAGTTTATCTTGCGTCATCAATATGCAGGTGACAGGCGCAATATGCAGCTGACCGTAAGACGCTCTGGTTGTGTGGCTTTCACGTGGCAGCTTTGAGTGTTTCAATTGCCAACTGCTGCTGATGACATTGCAACAATGCGAAATATAAACTTAAAAATGTAATATAACTCAATTTGAGCAACAATGGGCGATATGACGCATACGCAGCGTTGACGTTGGCGCCAACGTGACTGCAAGTGTGAAAAGTAGAAAAAAAACCAAAAAAAAGACCAAACAAAGCAAACCTACAATATAATCTTCGGCTTGCCAAAGCTGGCATACTCTATGTAAAAAATTAAATTTAATTTAAATTGATTCATTTGTCAGTTTTACTGGCAAAGCACGTTGAATCAGTGTTGTGTAGCTGTAAAAGAAAAGCTAAGAGTACGCTTGAATACCCTATGCAAGCTGTTTATTAAGCAAAGAAACGATAAGCTTTGAAAGCACATAAAAGCTTTGGGCAACATTAAATGTATTATGTGATTTGATATAACTTAAAGCTTGGAGCTCAGCTTAGGGCATTGAAAGCGCCTAAAACCCTATGCAAGCTGTTAACTAAGCAAGGAAGTATAAAGCATTGAATGCACATGAAAGCTTACAGCTTGGAGTTTAGATGAGAGCTTCGAAAGCTCCTGAAACCCCTAGTAAGCTGTTTATTAAGCAACGAAGCAATGAGCTTTGACAGCAGAGTGTTAAGTGTTGTGATATAACTTAAAGCTTGGAGTTCAGTTGAGAGCTTTGAGCTTTTGTTAATATGCGATAAAAATAATGATAATATATTAACTCAAGAGAGGCAGCTGAATAAAAATGCATCAGTTGCATATTTCAAGACTTCATCTGTATAATGTTTTGTGTAGGGTATTTGGCAAATTGAAAAATTTGCTGACGTGTTGTGAGCTTAGACATCAGTATAGCACACACACGCGCCGCACACGCACACACACTACCGCACACACTTATACAATGCCCCCGACAATTGCGCAATTGGAAAATTGAAAGCCTGTCGCCTGTTGTGCCATGAGCATTATAAGCTGTTATCCTGTCCTGTACTGCATTGTGTGCAGCTCCTGTCCACAGTCCAGTGTTCAGTGTCCAGTGAGCCATGTCAATGGGGCATGTAATTGGCAGCATTGGCGTATATTGTCATTATCATGCTTGATCTGGATCTGTAGCTCTAGCAGCGGGCACTGTAGAAGGATGCGAATTTCGGTCGCCATTGCGTTTGCAGCGCGATGCAAGGATAATCGCAATAACAGCCACTTGACAGCCTTGGCGCGCGTGTCAGTCTCTCTTTGCCGTTTATCGCATTATCCTTCGGGCGACCACACACTTTGCTGGTCGCCCAGCTCTTAGTTCGCTCTTAAAAGTTGCTTTCGGCCCGACATCAAAAACAACTCGAATATCTCCCAATTGATGCAAACAAAATTCTTGATTAATCGATCTTTATGAAATTGTCAGGTGTCCAAATGTGCGTGAGGTACTAAGGCCTTAGGCTAATCCTGTATTTATTACAATTTTGCAAGTAACAGGGGAAGGCGATCTTATCGGATGTATTGTCAAAAGTATTCAAAGAAGTAAGAGAAGGCTTTCGATATCGCTGCCTATCGTGGAAATGGGGCGGTATATTTAAAGAAACTTGATACGCTTTTATACTTAGTCTTTGAGGTCGCCGCGTTCATACATACGGACGGATAGATAGATAGCTGGACAGACAGACAAACAGACAGACAGGGCTGCCCGTTACTAAATTTGATCCCTATCCACATATTAGCACAAGTTATTTGTCCTTTAAGGCTGAGTCAGTCACAGAAGTTTTTTGAACATGGTTGGGTTGGATATGCGGTGCCTCTAGACATATTCATCATGAACAAATGCTTGAACCCTATTAAATAAGCCAAAGAAAACATAAGACCAACAATGCACAACAACTGCAACAACAACAACAACAACTTAAGCTTAATCTCAAAGTGTTGTCATGCCGCAGTTGCAACTGAAACTCGAGGACAACATTTAGTAGAAGGTGTCGTCGCAGAAGTGGCAAGACCTGCTTCGAATGCAGTTACCTTGCGGCAACTGCCAAACACTAACAACAACAACAAAAATAGCTGCAACCACAACAACAACAACAACAACAATAACATCCCGCCAAAAGCAACAACAATGCAACAACCACTAAATTCGTAAGTTTCAAGCCAAAAACAAAACTTTTGAATTCTGTTCATCACGATGCAAAACTGAGCTCAGTCAACCCCAACTGTCCCGATGAAGATACTTGCTTTTAATTTCTTAAGAGCACTTCAAGTTGCGAAAATAAATACAAAACAAAAAAGTAGATTAGTCGACTAGCAGATACCCTAAGCCTGGCGTTGGCTCTGAATGAACTTCGGTGCTTGTAGTCCGATCTGCACGAAACATTCGGAATATATTAATATGTGTGTAAATACTAAAGTCCAATATATATAATCTGGAGTCCTTGACTTTTGTATGCTCCGATACATAACAAACAGGAAATCGATATTTATTCTTATCGATTTCATGGAAACCGGGAAAATTAGCGATGATTCGAAATAAACTTGATCTGTTTTAAGTCTCCAACTTTAATAGTTTCCGGGATCGTCATCTGTTCATAAGGATAGATGGACATATAGACAGAAGCCTGTTCTATGCGTTGTATATACTCAAAACAAGAGTATAAAAAAGAAAGAGCTATAAGATATCATAGTTAGTGTAGGGTATTTCCGAATGCAGAAGTGCTCACACTTAATATACACATTACCTGAGCTCTACTGCATTTATCGCACTTTATCTTATAGAAACTTTTAATATTGTTAAATTGTTTATATCATAATTATCAGCATATGGAATAAAGTTTAAATTAAAGCTAACTAACAATTAGTTGCATGCTGTGATTGAACGCTTAACAGAATATTGCTTTGTCTTCAAATATTTTGTAAATCAATCGAAACAGCAAAGCGCATGTTTAATGCAAATGTCAACAGCCCAATTAAAATGCCAATCTACAACAGCAACAGCAACAACAACAACAACAACAACAACAACATTAACATTAACAATATCAAATCTGATGGTTAAAAGAGCAAACATAGACCCCAACGAGGAGATACTCTTCCCGCAGACCTTTTGCACGTGATAACTTATTTGTAGGCCCTTGCGAAACATTTCCGTTCTCCGATTTGCGCTCTGTTGATTGCGAATCGAATTATCAACGAACTTGGGCCATATATATATGTATATCTGTATAGCCATATATACATATATATATATATATATATACATATATTCAGTAAATGCCTGATCAATTGATCGCATGTTTTGAAGAACAAGGATTTGTTTGCTTTTACGATGCGCGGCCAATCCATAAAATCCAATTGCAACATTTTGATGGCCTTTGACCCTATCTCTCTAACTGTCTCTCTCTCTCTCTCTCTCTCTCCCTCTGTCAGCACAAGGTCATAAATATTGCTCAGAAGCAATGTTGCCAGCCATTTCAGAGTACATAAATACTTGTTTATGCATGTGCGTGTTTTAGTGTCGGGGTCTAGTGTGTTTAGTTGCCACGTTTTTCACATTTCAAAACTCATGCGAAATTTGACAATAAGTCAGGGCTAATGAAAACAAGTAGAAATGGTCTAAGCGAGTTGACCCGACTAGGAGATACTCTCTACCCAGCGCCAAGCTGCCATACCAAGCATTCCAGCCTTCTTCTCTAACTTCGGCATTTATTGTCCGATCTTTGTGAACTTGTCGAAGCTCAAAGATCGATATCTTATATCTTATATCTTATATCTTATCCACAAAATGAAATACTTTTAATCTGTATATACTATACGAACCCCTAAATACTCGTCGTCCTGATCAGGAGTGTCTACTTTGTGGGTTCGAGTTGCTTCCTTCTGGCTGTTGCATACCTGTACACACAACCATAATACCCTCTCTACCCTTCTTTCAATGGGTTCGGGGCATACAAATTGAATCTAGCAAATCGTAAAATCAATGAAAAATATGTGGCATACAGATACATACATATATAATCGTCGTACAGATTAGTCTGCTTGGGCCATGACTTCCTATTGATTAACAGTCATTGCAATTGCATGAGAGACGATGAGACTTAATATCCTTAGCAGTCGTGAATTGATCAGAAGTCAATCATAACTTTATTTATCTGTTAATCCAATATCGGGATGCTACCCATATAATATATATCTTTATATATCCTCTAAAGGAGAATATTCCTCGCCGCAAGCCCGAGAGAGAGAAAAGCAAATTGATTTGTTGAAAATAATTAAATAAAATGTCTCTCTAACAAAATCAATAATACATCAATTTGTTTTTATTGTTAACACCTTTTTTTCGTTTCGAATATTATTGAGGTCGCGCCGGCGAAAAGCTTTTAACACTACGTATTTTCTATTTGAATACATTTCTATTTATTTAATTATCGCCAAAGTGCGACGCGTACTAAAATAAACCCCATGATTTATGGCATTGCATTTTCCGGTTATTTTTAGAAATATATTTTATTTTATTTTTCCCGTTTTTCTTTTTTTTTTTAATTTTAGTTATTTTCATTAATTGATGCTCGAAAAACAAACAGCAGCAACAGACGTCAGATTAAATCGCCAGATGAAATCGCGAGATTAGCGACAATTTGTTTGCATTTATTTATTTTTTGCTATATTTAGGAGAACTTGGGGGCCTTCAAGCGCCATTCAAGCGCCATTCGCATGTCCCGAATTGATAAAATGTATTTATTTTGATTTTGGCCTCAGAGCTGCTAACATATTTTTGGAAACATTCTGGGAGCCAAACTGAAAATTGGCAACGTCGCCTGCTCTTAAATTAATAACAACATTTTTCGGCTTTTCGCAAACAATTTAAAGTTTCCAGCCATCTCTTGTTTGCCTGCTCTCTCCTGCCAACATGTGTGTGTCTCTCTGTCTGTCGCAAATTTATGCACTTTGCTCGAATTTGGGTTAAACAACAAGCAGCAGCAACAACATCATCAGCAACATCAGCAGGAGCAGGAGTCAGCGGCAAGGATGCAACTTTTCGCTTATTTGGCAAATTTTCAAGTGAAGCAAATTGCAAAAGGGACAACAAAATAACACACATACATTGTCTGCCTAACAAAAAGAAAACTGGACGGGTGTGCTCGACTAGCAGATACCCTGAATCCATTGCCGCACTGCCTCTTCCCTCTGCACATATATACACGAAGACATAACTATGGGAAACTATCGGAAATACTTTCTTGAACAACTTAGATGCTTTCTGTCAAATGCTTTTCAGGGCCCGCACAAGATTCTAGTTCATTTTGTAATAAACCGGGGTGGGTATCCAAAAAGTGAAGTTTTCCTCAACCTAATTTACTAAACGAGCGCTTACCTATCAAATTTGTTGCCTTTAGATCTTGTAGTCTTTAAGTTAAGCCTAAAAAAACATGTCTTTAAAGCGAAATTGACGAATTGATGGGAGATGGGGCAGCTAATATACGAGTTAATATATTTCTCTTGCAGCCATTTTCTATGGATTCAGCGTATTCAAATAGTCGAAAATAAAAGTTAACTTTGACTAAACAAAGTCTGTATATTCTGAGCTTGTTTCAATCGAAACCAATCGAAAACCTCAAATTAGGCTTAAATTGTTAAAGCTTGAATGGGTTTTACAGAGAGTTTGACCTATCTCTCTCTCTCTCTCTCTCTCTCTCTCTCTCTCTCTCTCTCGTTCCCTCTCTCTTAAGCTTCTTGGACTCGTGCAAAGCTTTTAAGTAAGCACATTAAAGCTGTTATAAAGCTTGTGGAACTAATTGACTTGTGTTTCTACAATTTGTACTCTCTATGCTGTTATATTACAGCTGATCAGCTGGCTTTTCGCAGTAGATGGCAAGAAATGCAAGCTGGCCTAACTTTTGGAAATGGTAAAAGTTAAAAGCTCAATTTTATAGAGTTAATCAGCTTGCTTAAAACATCTTAAACTTAATTTCAAAGCCCTTGCAAGTTGCCTCATGGAATTCGCATGCCCTTTCCCTTTCCCTTACAATATGCCATTTTTTTTGGGACCAACAAAATAAAAAGTGGAAAAAAATAGCCAAGCGAAGCGCGTCCCATGTTGCTGCTGCTAATGAGTTTTGCCGCAATGGGGGCGCTTCGCTTGTGGGCGTGTCTGTCGCGGCAGGCGGCAGGGGGCGTGTCGACGCCCACAACAAGTTTTTTACACTAATTGCTGACCGCAAAAGCATAGCCTGCGGCCAATGTGCACCGCATCGCAGGCTCGTTGTAAGCATCGAACCGCGATTGCGAAAATCTGTTTTACAGCCATCGATTCGTGCCACATGCCATTGGATTGATTGTTTTTTATTTGATTTCTGACTTCGCAGCTCGATTTGCACTAATTCGATGCCATTTGACGTCAGCTGAGCGCTGCAATTGCCGCGTTGGCGCCCTGATAAACTCCTGACACGGCTGTGGGTCAGCCAAAGGGGAGCCGCGAGCCGAGTCAATAGATGCAAAGCGGCGACAATTGCAATTTTGTGATAAGGGAACGCGAATCGAGTGCCTGCGCGCATTTAATCGCACCATTCGTGACGTCAGAGACGAGTCAATGGCAGCTCGAAAGCACACAAATATTGACAACTAACAACCAATTAGCTGACTCTGGAATTGTGTACAACTAAGTGTGTGCCAGCTGCTGTCGAGTAGATGCTCCATGTCCAGTTGGGCTATGCGAAAAGTAGCGTATCCCTGATACTATATACTGGATAAGGCATAAAGTGGCATATTCTGGATATGTGTGCGCTCTACGAGAGTCTAAATGACAAACTTGGTGTCTCTATCTATTGGGAGCTTGGAGTTGTACTCTTCAAGCCCAATCTGAAAATCGATTTTTATCGATTTCAAGGCAACACAGCTAGTTTTATTCATAACTCTGATCCGCGCGGGCAGAAGGAGGACCAATGTTATGTGCCTCTAACTCCGCCTGTGCCGCCTCTTTTTGCTACCAATCGGACACGGCATAATCCTTCCTGCTTGACCTTAAGCCTCCTCTAGCCTATAGCTACAGCAAACGATTGGCAAACACAGCTCTAAGCTGAGTTGAAGCCACGCCCCGCATTACAGCCTCCTAGATACAAGCATAGGCGGGACCCAACCTTAATTGGAGCTCACTTTGGCTGCTAGGACATGCCATGATCTTCGTCCAGAATCACATCCAAGATCCATTTGGGGCACATCTGGCCAGTCTTTGGTGCTCTTGTCAGACCTCGTGGCATGGTAAAAGTGCCTCATATTAATTAAATATATTTTATGTCTATGCCTGTGGCTATGCTACAATTTTCTTCCCTTTTTTTTTAATTAAAGCACAGTTCTCGTATTTGTTGTTAAAAAGATGCCATATTAATATAGTTCATGAAAATACTCGTGAACATATTTGAGAGAAGCCCGTTTAATAATATAACATCATTCGTACAATTTAGTTAAATCTCTTCAATGCACTTGTTATTCAAATTGTTCTTTTGTGTTCTTCATTACAGAGTATTTGTGAACCGATCGCTGCATTTGGAGAACATCAAGTACTATGGCTTCGATATGGATTATACTCTCGCGGGTGAGTATCCACTGTTGCCACGTTTATGTAACCCGCACTTAATTCGAAAATTTACAACATTTAGAATACAAATCACCGCAATATGAGCAGCTGGGCTTCAACTTGGTGAAGGAGCGTCTGGTCTCCATGGGCTATCCGAAGGAGATATTGCAGTTCGAATATGATCCAACATTTCCAGTGCGTGGCCTCTGGTTCGACACGCTCTATGGCAATCTGCTGAAGGTGGATGCCTATGGCAATATTCTTGTTTGTGTGCATGGCTTTGAGTTCATCAAACAGTAGGTTTCACTGTACGTGCGCTAGCGCAACCCTATTTAATTAATTGCCCTCTCCCGCGCCACAGCCACCAGGTGTACGAGCTGTATCCCAACAAGTTCCTCAAGCTGGACGAGTCCAGGGTTTACGTACTGAACACTCTATTCAACTTGCCCGAAACCTATTTGCTGGCCTGTCTGACCGATTTCTTTACCAATAGCAAAGATTTTGTTCGGTGAGTTCCACGCAAAGAGTCTGAGACAAGCTCCCGTCTACATTTTGTATGACTCGAGTATCCCCGTCTACATCTACATGCCACTTTCTAACTCTCTCTCTCACTCTCACCATCTCTCACTCTCTCCCTCACTCTCGCGCTCTCTCTCTCTCTTTCTCTCTCTATCTATGTCTACTCGTTTACCCAACAGCGTTGAACGCGGCATCAAAGCTGGTGATTTTCTATTTACGTATAAGTCGATTTTCCAGGACGTGCGACGCGCCGTCGACTGGGTGCATTCCGATGGCGATCTGAAGCGTCGTACCACACAGGTGAGCCAAACACCTTTTAATAAATACATATATCTTGCTCTTTACTCGTTTTAAGTCACATTTTAATGTTTTACCTTGTTCTTGCCGAGACACGACGTTCCTCTCCGCTTCCGATTTATCATTAGCTCGGCTAATCCAAAAACAGACTTGAAATTTGGAAAGTCCGTCCTCCAAGTCCACAAAAGGATCAAGTTTATTTTGAATTATCGATATCGACATCAGGTTTTCCTGCGATATCTGGAAAGTGTTGGGTCGTAGGATTTCACATACATAAATAATTACTTTATGGATGCTTCCCCCCAAAATTGAAAAAGAAAACAAATCATTTTTCAATTTAGATCCGTGGGCTTTGGCATACGCACTCATTTGGATGCCAAATTAAGGCCCTGAAAATGTCATAAAAATCGAAAATTAATCGACAATGGATTTTCCAGAAAGTGGGTTGAAGGGAAGACGAAACACAGCCGCTGCATAAAGCGTGCAGCTTTCAGGTTCAGGTTTTACTATTCTGACAGAAGAGAAGTTTCTCTATAGGATCGAATCTCTCTCCCCCCCGGTCTCAAAACAATTATCCATAAACAAGAACTGATCTATACTAAACACCCAGCTGTAACTTTACCGAACTGTTTAGCTGAACGTGAGCTTGACTTCTTTTTGTCCTTCCGGTAGAATATGGCGTACTATGTGAAGAAGGACAAACGGCTGCCGACGGTTCTCTCGCGCATACGTGAGTCGGGCGCAAAGCTCTTTATGCTGACCAACAGCGACTACACGTACACCAACGAGATCATGAGCTATCTGTTTGACTTTCCTCATGGAGCGACTGCGGATGAGCCGCATCGGGACTGGAAGAGCTACTTCGATGTGATCGTGGTCGATGCACGGAAGCCGCTGTTCTTCGACGAGGGCACGGTGTTGCGACAGGTGGACACGAAGACGGGCGGATTGAAGATCGGCACCCACATTGGGCCGTTGCAGCCGGGTCAGGTGTATTCGGGCGGTTCGTGTGAGCTCTTCACCAAGTTCATCAATGCCAAGGGCAAGGATGTGTTGTATGTGGGCGATCACATCTTTGGCGATATACTCAAGTCGAAGAAGATTCGCGGCTGGCGCACGTTCCTCATCGTGCCGGAGCTGGTGCGCGAGCTGCACGTGTGGACGGATGAGTGCCAGCTGTTCGCGGAGCTGCAGAATCTGGACATCAAGCTGGGCGATCTGTATCGCGATCTGGACTCGAGTGCCAAGGTCAAGCCCGACATATCACAGTTGCGCACCTGCATACGGGACGTGACACACAAAATGGACATGTCGTACGGCATGATGGGCTCCCTATTCCGCTCTGGCTCACGCCAGACCTTCTTCTCTAGCCAGGTGGTGCGATACGCCGATGTCTATGCCGCGACGCTGCTCAATCTCATCTATTATCCGTTCTCCTATATGTTCCGTGCACCGGCCATGCTGCTACCCCACGAGTCAACGGTCGCCCACGATCAGGCCCATCCGCTGCCCACAGCGGCGTCAACGTCAAGTGCTTCCTCAGCGGCGCTTGAGGGTATCTTCACCGGCAGCTCCGCCCTTACTGGCACCACCAGCAGCAGCAGCAGCAGCACCACCGTCGCATCCAAGCTCAGCTCGGCTCCGCGCGCTGATGAAGTTGTAGCTGCAGCAGCGGCCGTGCCTGCGACCGCCGGCAAGGACCCCAAGGATTTGCATCGTGCGGTGAGTCCCAGGTGGAATTAATATATGTGCAAGTGCATCCATAGCTTATCTACTGTTTGTTTGCAGAGCTCCATCGTGCACACACGCCCGTCTACGCCCACTGTGGTCACTCACACCCACGACGAGGACTACTCGGAGGAGGAGGAGACGGCCAGCGGTCCAGAGTCCGCATCCGAGCAACAGCAGCGCGACGCATCCGACTAAATGATGTCGCTCCCCCAACGCGGAGATCAACGAATTTGCAAACCAACCTGTTTCTTTTGTCAATTTGGCAGATCTACTCCGTATACCTAAGTGAAGGTTGCAGTCTCCCTCCCCCAATCACCCAATCCCCCCTCTCCCCTTTTGCCACCTTCCCAATTGCAACTAGTGAGAAACAAGCGATTTTTTTTTCGATTTTACATACATATATACAATTATAAAATCTATATATAAAATATATTATATGTATACATATATATACACTAGCTGGTTGGTTCCATTTGCCCAAAATATATAAAAGATGTATTTTGTAAAAGCAAAACCAATAAAATATGTTTTCTCTTCGGTCTGGGTTTGGAGATGCGATTGTCATATACATCGAATCGAATAGTCAGCTAATCAGGCATTGGGCTCGACTCAGGATCAATTGAAACTGAAATTCCGGGCTTGAAGCGCTTCGAGCGGATCGAAGCACTTTTATCTCTAATACACTTTTGAAACCCTATTATTAATCACACATTCAAAGACTTAAGTATATTATTATCCATCCAATGCCAACCAATTTGAAGAATTCCAAAATGTGCAGCTGCACCTTTTAAGGTATGAAAAGACAAACTTTATTCAATTACGACATATTCCATAAATTTAAAAGTTATTGTTGGGCTTTTCAATAATTAGATAGAATAGATTTGGGGAAACTCCTATTAAAAGTCCACATCAATTTTGACAGTCATAAAAAATGTAATCTAAGAATTTAATCGATTCTGTCGGATGTTCATCCTTCTAAAATTGGAGCTCAGCAAAACAGGAATCACTTGTGGCCAAGTAAAGTTCAGACAAATCCTGCATGAATCCTTTGTCAATAATAGAATTCGAGCTTTCGGTAATGATTCAGCGATGCACCCGAAACTTATTATAAAGAAACAAATACTGTGTCATCATATGTATGTATTTAGGAAAAGCAAAAAAAAAAAAAAATAATAGTATGCATATCTATTCGTTAATAATGGGGGCTGCAGATGCAAATGCCACACCCACTTATTATTGCTTGGCAATCTTGTTGGCATCGCAATGCAGATCGTTGTAGATGTGCTCGTTCTGGTAGTCGCTCTTCAGCTGCGTGACCAACTCGACGGCATTGTCCTGCAGGGAGACGGAGTGTGAATTAAATGAAATCTGGCATGGGTTTGGGGACTTACATCAAAGAGGACATTCTTCTCGCCCTGCTGGTACTCGCCAAAGAGTGTAAAGACATCGACAAACTTGCCGTGGGCACCGAATCGCTCCGAGATGAGGGCAAACAGATGCTTGATGGTCTCCTGCTCGACGGGCGTGGTGTCGGCACGGGCAAAGATCGCTCGTGGCAGCTGCACCTCCACGTTGCAGCTGGCAAAGTCGGTAACGGGGCGACGCTCCAGCGTGGGGCAGACGAGCTGCCAGTCCTTGTGCTGCTCAAGCTGCTTTGCGGGCACAATCAATAGCTGCTGCTCCGTGCTGGGCAAGATGTTGCACCAGTTCAAGCTGCGACGCTTGTTCAACAAGGCGGCACTCAATCGAGCGCGTTCGCTGGTGGCATCAAAGTGGCTGTAGGCAATAGGATTAGAGTCATTCGCTGCAGGACTTTACACACACACACACACACAAGGAACGTTTGTCTTACATGGGCGCCTTCTGGAGTGCATCGCGGTTGAGAGTAGGCGGAGCCACGGCCACAAGCAGCTCATTAGCGTCCAGTTGCTCATAGACCAGCGGCAGCAGCTTGTGCTCCCGTGCATCCGCATAGTTAGCTGCGGCAGCGACCAGCATGTCAGCCTTGTTGGTGGCCAGCGCCTCAATACAGTCGGTGGACTGGACGCACTCGAGCTCTGGGCGCGCATCACGGGCGTAGGCGGCGCGATGCAGAGCCTGGCACTTGGAAAACTCAGTATCCTTTTGGGTGCAGAGGCGCAGCTTGCGTATGGCGCTGCCATCGCGCTCAATCACATCCTTGTAGCCGGCACGCTCCAGATAGACCTTGGGATCGATGGCCTCCGGTTTGCTGTGATAAAACGCATTTTGATTGATGAGCAGATGGGCGGCTGCCTCCTGATTCTGAGCGTGCAGGCCATTGGCAAAGAAGCGCTCCAGACGCGACTGCAGTTGGTGGAGTTTCTCTGTGCCGTGCACAGCCTGCTCGTTGGAGATATATCCGCTCCAGGGGCGCTGGGCCCAGGAACAGGCCGGTCCGGTTATGGGGCGACGTGTGCCGTCCTCGCACAGATACTCAAAGTCCTCGGGCTTGCCTTCTGCTGGCGGCGCCGTCGGGCTGCCGGTCAGGCCGAAATACTTCTTGATGAACTGCACCTTGGTAAAGGCGACATCGCCCTGGCCCTTGTCCAGGCAGCGTATGGCACCATCGTAGCCACTGTACTTATCCGGATAGTTGCACTGGGCCGGCTTCTCGCATAGCGCGCACAGATTAGCATATTTCTTCTTGAGCAGGCGATCCGTCTCCGGATGCGCCGAGTAGTTGCCCACCAGGCACGATTGCGTAAAGAACTCCGACAGCGATTTCAGCTCCCGCTCTGTCGCCGAGATTTGCGGATCAGCCGACACCTTCAGCACGTTCGTATTCTTCAGCTTGGTAATCGGAATCCTGTAGCCCACATTGCGGCCAAAGCCCGTGTGGCACGACTTGGCGCCGCGCAGCTCCTGCAGCGTGTGTATCGCTGATGATTTCTTCACCAGGATAATGCCCTCATAACGGAAATCAGCTGGAAATCAGGAATTGTTGTTAAACTGGGATACCTAATATTTTCGACTCCGAATTTCAGCACAAACGAAGCTTTGTTTTGCATACATCAGGCCTGCATCTAAATCCCTCCACATTATATTTATTTTATGTAATTTATTCTTGAATAAGAAATAGTTCTCTATTCAAATTTCACTGTTAAATAGTTCACTTCACTTTCAGATTTCCTAAGCATAAACATTTTACATGTTGACTGCTTCGGTTCACTGGCTTTTTTTTTTCAGAATTCCTAATATTGTACTTAAAATACTGACTGCGGCAAAAAGCTGGTTTTTCTATTCCAAATCAAGACATTTTTTTCAACCAGTTCACAGGCTCCATTTTTAAGATTTCACTATTTGAAATAAAATTAATTCACTGCTGCATTGCAAATAGATAGTTTTTCTTATTCAAATTTAACGGATAGTTTTCGCTAGAGTGCTGCCACCTTGTTCATATTTTAGATCATGCCCAAATCGTTCATTCTTCCAGAATTGCTACACATTATTCTGAACTTTTTATTTTTAATTTGAATTATGGATGTTTTACTGATGCACTGCAAAAACAAAAAAACTGATTCTCTATTCCACTTGAACGTTTTACTATTTAATAGTTATTTTCACAAATTCACTTTTTCAGAATTCTTAGAGATTATCGCATACCTTCATTTCAATTTTGAATTCACATATTTGACATCTGCAAAAAGCAGCTTTCTCTTTTTATAAATTTAACGTTGTAATATTTCAGCTCATATTCATAGATACATTTTTTTCAGAATTTCTACAAATTTTTTGAAATGGTTGCAAAAACTGTTTTTTCTAATCAAATTTATTTATCGCTGGGAACGCTTCTTAACACTTTATGCCTACAGCTTACTTGTCGTCTAACTTCCTTCAGATTTGATCAAAATTATTTTCGAATTTTAAATTAATCAAATTTTGACTGCTGCATTGCATAAAGCTGCTTATTCTATCCAAATTTAATGGTTTGATATCTCAGTTCATTTTCACAGGTTCATTCTTTTAGATTTCATTTCATTTCATATCATTTCCTTTGTTCCTAATTGCATAAAGCTGATTTTTCTATTCAAATTTAACGGCTGATTTTCACTAGAGTGCTGCCACCTTGTTAATATTTCGGTTCATGTTCACAGGTTCATTTTTGGAATTCGAATTCCGCAAATTGAATAATTGACAAATGCTAAAGTTAGAGAGACACTAGATTCTGTAATCAGGTGCTTGACTATATATGTATGTGTGTATTCCTATATGGAGATCAAGTTCGTGTGAGTTTCTCGATCTGCACCGCCGCAAATAAAAAAACAGAAACATTTTTAAATATATCGCCTTTTTATGCGAGGTTCGTGACCTCTCAAGTAAGGCTAACAGAGTTTTTTTGGTTTTGTGTGTGGTTTTTGTGTATATAGTTTTGTTTGAAATAAAATAAACTGTCTTTCTGGTCCCTGACTATCTCACTTCCTGTCAGCCGTCATATCATCCTGTTCTAAAAATCGCCTAATGATAACAATCGCCTAATTGAAACTGTGAGCCAATGGGCCACATTATGTGTTATTATTGCTGGCAACAAGCAATTACCATTTCTCGCACATTGGGAGTACTCACCATCCTTGTCCTCCTGGGTGCGTATCTCGGATATGATACGATAATCCTCATTCTTGCGATGATATGCCATATACATGTCCTCCGGCTCGCTGGCCAGCACATCGGCCTTGCGCTGCTCGATCAGCTCCAGGCACTCGATGCGATCGCGTCCCGATACGCACTCCATGCGTATGCCCGCCTCGGATGGATCTTCGAGCAGCTTCTGGCAATCGCTGAAATAGATTTGGGGCACACACAATCGATCTGCAATAGAAATATTTCGATATATGTATATTAGTCTCCATTCCAATTCCCATCCACCAGGGGAGTTCAGTTCGTTGGCTTACAGATTGGCTCCTCGGCGGCCCCATGGCTGCAGTGCAGCAGCAGCAGCAGCAGCGTTGCCGCTGGCAGAATCCGTGTGATCGTCGTTGATGCCATCGTCGCTTTAGCTCAACTGTGGAGCTCGGCTTGCCGGCCGGTGCTTTATATAGGCGCGCCCGCAGGGGTCGCTGTTGCGATGGAATCAATTTGCTTTTTGCTCTATTTGCTATTATTTTCGCCTTTGCTTTTGTTGTGTTGTGCTATGTTTTTTTTTGTTTTGTTTTGTTTTGTTTTATTTTGTTTTGTTTTGTTTTGATTTGTTTTTGCTTTTCCACCATGTGCCGCTGATCCCTCTCTCTCTTCCTCGCGCCTTTCTCTCCCTCTCCCACTCCCTCGCTCGCTCGCTCTCTCTCTCTCGCTCTCTCTCTCTCTCTCTCTCTCTCTCCCTTCCCCTTCAACAACGGCCGTTTTGATTGCCGGTGATCTTTCCATTAAGCAACAGCCACAAAGAAAACAAAACTTTAACGATACTGTACGTAGAAACGTCTCGAGCACTTTTGCCCGATCGGCGGGTTCTTCCCGGCTAAGCTGAGCTCTGCGCTACGCGTTGGTCGCCGGGCGTGTGGGTCTGCCTAGCTGGCATGACATGGCCCATGAAAACTAGCTGGATGTCTAATTTCAATCTGTTAATCAATTTATATTGATCGATTGCCCACAGACGTGATCTCGCGTGTTCTGAGAGACAAAAGATCACTAAAATCGAATCGGATAAAGCACAAACCAATTGAAAATCGAAAGAGAGGAGAGGACGGGGGGCAAATCGAGTTAAGCCATATGCATATGGCAGTTAATCAGTATTGTTTAAGCAACTAACTATATTATATATAGGTTAAGCGAAATCCGATAATTAATATTGGTTCCCGTTCCGAGAAGCTGGTAACTAGATAATCGAGTTACGCTGAGAACTGACCTTCGAAACAGCTCATCAGCCAGTTTTGTGGCACAGCCAAAAGTAAATAAATAAAAGTTGAACAAAATTCTAATAGCTTACAGTTATTCAATTGGCCAAGAATCGTGAAGTGTTTAATACGTATATATAACAACTATCTAAGTAGATGAATCCAATTTCTATTTGGTATAATGTAAATTCACTTCCTTGTTGTTGTTGGTCTCCACCAATTGGCTGAATCAGCTGCTTAAAGCTAAGCACGTCCATATCTTTGGGTACACTGAACACATATACACTGAGAGAAAAGCGTCGGGATGAAATTTATACCATTTTGCTTCTTAGGCATATGTAAGTGTAAGTAATAACTTTTTCAATGCTCTAAAATAAAGCAGAAATTGAATTGTGAACTCTGTTCTCTTCTGACGTTGCAATTTTTCGATCTTATTCGTTATTTGACAATGTTTGTCATTGATTTCCAGTGTTTTTCTCTGAGTGTACCCACATTTATTAATAGATTATATTTTGAACAGGTTATCGCTGAGAAGCATCGGTTAGACCACAGCGCTTTCAGAATAATTTCCCAGTACTTATTGGATTAGTGCAACTAAGTCACTTAAAGTCCAATCCAGAGTCCTACACACACCCCCGCCACGTAGTGCCTACCCCCCGCCACGTCGACTACTAATTGATGACCCCAGCTTGCATTAAAAAACGGGCATAGCAAGCAATGCGAACTGTCATCATTTTTTTTTTTGCTGTTTTCTTCTTAGGCCAACAATTGATTTATTTGCATGTCAGAACCTGTTTCGTAGAGCTCACAACAGGCAATCGCATCGAAACCCCTTTGCGAATATAAATTTTGCGATCTATTTAAAATGCAAGTGCGCAATGGTCAGGGGCAGGGGCAGGGTGGGGCGGGGCGGGGCATGGCGGGGTCGGCAGTGGTCACAAAACAAATTGTCAGTTTTGTGGTGGGCGGCGGGCTTATAAACGAAGCTAAATGAAATTCGCTGGAAAAGTCGGATAAACAAGATCACAAAAGTTATTCTTAAACGTATCGCAGCGGGCGAACTTAATTATGTATTTTATTTATTGTTATTACTGCTTACGAATGGTGCACTTTTTGGTCAGGGCACCGAGTTGAACCAATTAAATGCTGCCGCTATATAAGTGCTTAGTTTATATTATTCATAATAGTCCTCTAGATGTGCATAACTCTGGGTGCATACAGGGTAGATAACTAGTGTGTGTGTGCAAATTGCACTTGTATTAAAAGGTCAATTGAAAAACACGACGAATTGTCGCAGCACGACGGGACTTTCCAAATGACTTACGGGGAATTTCAAATTCAAATTGAATCAAATCTCAGTCTTAGATGTAGCGCGGGGGAAGTGCGGTCAATTTTTATTGCCGTTTATTACTGTTGTTATGCATAATAAAATGAAATGGAAAGCAGGAAAGCAGGCAGAGTCAGTTTAGCGATAAACAGAGTAAAAAAAAAACCACACAATTTGTTCTAGAATTTACGTTATTTTTAAAGCCAAGCAAAACAAACAAACATTTTGAAATGGCAATTTAAATTACCCGCCAAATGGCAGCACTGATTGTTCTTGCCGCATTTGTTAACACTAAAAGTGTGAGCGCCGCCTGGTGGCTTTTCAGTTAACTAGCCTGGCACACGCATCCGATTCTATAGCTGCAATATGGTCACACATGCCTAGTGTCAAAATATGGAGCACTGGTCACACTGAACTTTTCCCCCGAAACAAATGACACGTCAAGTGAATTGCATATTGGGAGGCAAACAGTGAAATAAATCGGTAATAAATTATACAATTAACTATACAATTCGATATACAAATCGTGGACAGCATTGCTGGTTAGTTTGGTGCAAAGATGACCCAAGTGCCGTGTTACACGATCATCAACTCGCCGGACCTCGAGGTGCCGAACGAGATGCAGCTGAAGCAAGACCTCGAAAAAGGCGACACGAATGTAAAAATCGAGACGCTCAAGAAGGTGATCAAGCTGCTGCTGAACGGTGAGCGCTATCCGGGTCTCATCATGACCATCATACGGTTCGTGCTGCCCGTCCAAAATCACACGATCAAAAAGCTGTTACTCATCTTCTGGGAGATTGTGCCGAAGACCTCGGCCGATGGCAAGCTGCTCCAGGAGATGATACTCGTGTGCGATGCCTACCGCAAGGTGAGTACGCAGTCAGTCCAATCCCAGCTGGCAACTGACCCGTAACTGCTTCATTCCCTCAGGACTTGCAACATCCGAACGAGTTTCTGCGCGGTTCCACGTTGCGCTTTTTGTGTAAGCTGAAGGAACCGGAGCTGCTGGAGCCCCTGATGCCGGCCATACGTGCCTGTCTGGATCATCGCCACTCGTATGTGCGCCGCAATGCTGTCCTGGCCATATTCACCATATACAAGAACTTTGATTGGCTGGTGCCAGATGGTCCCGAGCTGATTGCCAACTTCCTGGACACGCAGCAGGACATGTCGTGCAAACGCAACGCCTTCCTCATGCTGCTGCACGCCGACCAGGAGCGTGCTCTTAACTATCTGGCCTCGTGCATCGATCAGGTGCAGAGCTTTGGCGACATACTCCAGTTGGTCATTGTGGAGCTCATCTATAAGGTGTGCCACGCCAATCCCTCCGAGCGTTCGCGCTTCATACGCTGCATCTACAATCTTCTTAATTCGTCGTCGAATGCGGTGCGCTACGAATCCGCTGGCACCCTGATTACGCTTTCGCTGGCGCCGACTGCAATAAAAGCAGCTGCCGGCTGTTACATTGAGCTGATTGTCAAGGAGAGTGATAACAATGTGAAGCTCATCGTGCTGGACCGTCTGATTGCCATGAAGGAGAACGAGAACATGGAGAAGGTCATGCAGGATCTGGTAATGGATGTGCTGCGCGTGCTTGCCGCCCCAGACATCGAGGTGCGCCGCAAGACTCTGGCCCTGGCCATGGACTTGGTCTACTCACGCAATATTAACGAAATGGTGCAGGTGCTGCAGAAGGAGGTGGCCAAGACGCACAACGTTGAGCACGAGGATACGGGCAAGTATCGCCAGCTGTTGGTGCGCACCCTGCACACTTGCTCCATCAAGTTCCCCGATGTGGCCAGCAATGTGATACCGGTGCTGGTGGAGTTCCTCTCCGACACAAACGAGCTGGCCGCCGTCGATGTGCTGATCTTTATACGCGAAGCAATACAAAAGTTCCCTGCGCTGCGCGGGCTTATTATTAAGCATCTGATTGAGGCCTTCCCACAAATTAAATCCTCAAAGATCCATCGTGCTGCCGTCTGGATATTGGGCGAATATGTCGAGGGCGAACAGATTCTCGAGGTGATTGCGGCCATACAGCAGACACTCGGCGAGATACCCATGGTGGATGCGGAGCAACGCCGCCTCGCCGGCGATCAGACCGAGGAGCAACTGCAGCAGCAGCAGCAGCAACAGCAATCGGGCACGGCTGCCAGCGGCGAAGCAACCATTAGCAGCAGCAGCAACAAGGTCACATCCGATGGCACCTATGCCACGCAGAGCGCCTACAGTCTGGCACCGTAAGTCGCTAAATCCATACTTACTCAACACTTCAGCGCCATTTATTTGTGTCGATCTCTTGCAGCGTAACCAAGAAGGAGAAGCGACCACCGCTGCGCCAGTATCTGATGGATGGTGATTTCTTTATTGGCGCCGCTCTCTCGGCCACGCTGACCAAGTTGGCGCTGCGCTATGCTGAGCTGGAGCCGGATGCACGCACACAAAACCGTCTTACCACACAGGTGATGCTCATCATGAGCTCCATATTGCATCTGGGCAAATCTGGTTTTCCCACCAAGCCTATCACATACGATGACTCGGATCGCATCATGATTTGCCTGCGCACGCTCAGCGAGCGCACACCGGAGGCGGTGGCCGTGTTTATGCACGATTGCCGCGACGCACTCGGCAAGATGCTCGATGCCCAGTCGGAGGAGGATCAGCGCATGCTGAAGGAGAAACAGCGTGCCACGGCCAAGGTGCAACCGGATTCGCCGGTGCTGTTTGCGCAGCTGTCAAACGGACGCGACAATCAGCTAGGCGAAAATGTTTTCGAATCCAGCTTGAATCAGGCATTGGCTGGCACCAAGACCGCCCAGCTCAGCGACATGTCTTCGCCCAACAGCAAGCTTAACAAGGTCACCCAGCTAACGGGCTTCTCCGATCCGGTCTACGCCGAGGCCTACGTTAATGTCAACCAGTACGACATTGTGCTGGACGTGCTGATCGTTAACCAGACAAGTGAGTGTAGTTCGCGTAACTCAAATCTCTTTTTAGTCATGATCCCATTCAATATGCCATTCCCTCAGATGACACACTGCAGAACTGCACATTGGAGCTGGCCACACTGGGCGATCTGAAACTGGTGGAACGTCCGCATCCAGTGGTGCTTGCGCCGCACGATTTCTGCAATATAAAGGCCAACGTAAAGGTCTCCTCCACAGAGAATGGCATCATCTTTGGCAATATAGGTGAGTGACCAGTTAGAGCTTTGCAGGTAGCCGCCTTATCTTTAACCATTTGCATCCGTCTGTCGCACAGTTTACGACACGGCGCTGAATACAAACGTCGTGGTACTCAACACCATACACATTGACATCATGGATTACATCATTCCGGCCAGCTGCACAGACACCGAGTTCCGCCAGATGTGGCAGGACTTTGAGTGGGAGAACAAGGTGACCGTTAACACCAGCTTCACAGATCTGCACGAGTATCTCAAGCATCTGCTGAAGAGCACCAACATGAAGTGCCTGACGCCCGAAAAGGCGCTTTCTGGCCAATGTGGCTTTATGGCCGCCAACATGTATGCCAAGTATGTAAACAATGCCTGCTCCTTTCCAGCTATCAGCTTAACAATTCCCCATTCCAGATCCATTTTCGGAGAGAACGCCTTAGCCAATTTGAGCATTGAAAAGCCCGTCGATGATCCCGACTCGAAAGTAACTGGCCACATACGTATACGCGCTAAGAGCCAGGTGCGTGTTTTTGCTTACGTTCCATTGCTTTTTTTTCACTCACTGTTCATGTTCATCCGCAGGGCATGGCACTTAGCCTGGGCGACAAGATAAGCTCCTCGCAGAAGCAATCGGTGCAGGCCGCCTAGTTGATCATTAATAAAGGAAACAATAGGAGCAGCAAGAGCAGCGGCAGCAGCCAGCACAAGAAATTCAACATATTTTAGAGGTAGTCGAGCCACGGCCTGCATTCCGCCTGAACTTTGAATAAAAGCAGACCACAACAGCTACAACATACAACATACCACAATAATGCATTCAATTATAAACATATTTAATAAAGTTAACCGCCCCAATTCGAGTGTTCTTTTTTTTGTCACGCACACAATTTGTGCACATTGTGCGAAAGAGACAACCTATCCCTATGTCAGTACAATGTGCTGTATGCTAGAGCGAGAACGCACATGCTGCTATGTTTCCATAACCGTGCCAAGACATCAAATATTTAAAGGCTACAAGCCTGTTTGGCCAGGATGTTATCTAGATTGATTCAATATTCAAAATTTATTTAGATTTATTTTGAGGTGAACAAATTTTTAGGGATATGTTATTTTTGGTTACGTGTCAAAATTGTCATCAAATTATATATATTAGCATGTTTAAAACAAGTTTATTTCGTCACAATTTAAAATGAACGATTGCCACACGATAGTCGCGCGCATTCAACTATCGATATGTTATCGCACAAATTCGATTTAGTTTTCCCGATGATTGTTGAGGCGTTTGACAGGCCCAGCGCTAGCCGCTGACGTGTTTCCAGCAATACAAAAACACGAATCAGTTTATCCACACACAACATAATTTAGCATATTTAACTGGCAATGTGCGAATTCGTGATTTCGTCCACAAAATAACACAATAATCATTTGGGTAAAGTCCAAATATATAGACAGTATGCAGGGTTAAACAATTCAATAATTATCAATTGCCAACATTTTAGGCTCCGAATGAAAGTTGGCAACTGCTGAGCAACAACAACAACAGCTAAATCAACGGACACAGCGGTTAGCACTGGGGTGAAGCGGCCACGGCAACAAGAAACCAAGTGGAAAGCCAGCCGCATTAAACTGTAGCCGTGGCCACAGTCGACTGCAAGCACGCACTAATCACACACACACACACACACGCACGCACGCACACGCATACACATACCCATTTGTGGCTTACGTTGAGGTTGGCCAGGTCAAAGAGCAGAGGACACAGGCATAGACATGGCGCTGCTGACGATGATTGCCCGTGTCATTGATGGTCTGCCACTGGTGGGCACCATGCAGGACGACGAGCAGGTGCGTCGATTAGCACACAAAACGCACACAATCACCTAAATAGCTTTAAAACGAAAACACTTTCACTTTTTGTGCATTAGAGCGGTCGCAGCATCTTGGACTACCAAAATCAGGCGAAAATGCTATTTCGCAAGCTGGGCACACACTCGCCGGCGCGCAGCAGCATCGAAACAGGACCATATTTATTCCAGTGAGTACTAATTAAACGTTGATCAACACTGAAATGACAATTCAATTAACCAAATAACATGAATTATTTTTACATTGCCTTCGATTTCGTTTTCGACTTCGCACCCGTACAGCTATCTTATCGAGAACGATGTCTGCTACTTGGTGATGGTTGATAAAATGTATTCAAAGCGCTTGGCATTCAACTATCTGGAGGATCTGGCGCAGGAGTTTCACACAAACTATGGCAGACGTGTCAATTCGGTGACACGCCCCTACGCCTTCATCGAGTTCGATGTGTACATACAGAAGGCGAAAAAGCAATTGACTGATCGCAGGCGCAACATCAGCAACATCAACACACAGCTGCAGGATGTGCAGCGCATCATGGTCCAGAACATTGATGATGTCCTGCAGCGTGGCACTGTCCTGGCGGGTGCGTCCAAACACATTCGTTTAAGCCTAACGTAAATATAAATCCATTCATTCCAGAGCTGGATACAAAAACGCAAAACCTGTCGATGATGTCGCAGAAGTATAAAAAGGATGCCAAATTGCTGAATCGCAAATCGATGTACGTGAAAGCGGCCGCCGTGGGCACTATATTTCTAGTGTTTATACTATATTTTTGGGTTTTGTAATATATGTATGTACGTACGTTAGACGCATTAGTTGTTTAGTTGTTAATTGTAATTGGCGCGGCGCAATTGATGTTTGCTGTCATCGTTGCCGCCACAACGTCATAGACGTCGTCGTTGGCAGCGCAGCAGCAGATCGGGGCGGCAGCAAGTGTGCCGCTCATTACAAAGGCCAAAAGACATTTAAATATTTCATATAGTAATTGTATAACAACAACAACAGCAGCAGCAGCAACAACAACAGCCTAGTTAACAATAGACACTTAATTGGAGGCAGGCAATTTTGATATGCTTTACTTTATTATTACCTTGCGTTGTGGGTTTAAATTTAATTTCCAAACATACACACACACACACACGCGCGCCCAAAGAGGGGCAAAGACTAACGAAACAATTCCATAAAACAGCGATAATCCTCAACAGTCCCATTGACTTCTGTTTATGGCCCTTTTTCATATCGCATTTAATTGGTTTGCGAACGGAATTATATTGCATGCAAAAGCGTAATTGCCGCATTCATTTTATATGTAGCTTTTATCTTTCTTTCTTTTTTTTTTCCGTTTATGGAACCTGCCAGGCAATGAAATTTTGTAAATTGTAAAAATCCAAGCGAATGTGTGTATAAAATAGTTTGTATATGATGCTAATCATGATAATGACTAATGATGGATGGTATGTTACATCAATAAAATACAATATTAGGCAATTTATACAAATTAATTATTAAATTAAAGCAATCTAAATGAGTTCATAAAGTACTGAGTACTTGACACTTCTTCTTGGTAAATAATTATTTCAGCCAACAGAACCTTGGCTCTTCAACTGGCTCTTGGTTTTCCATTTCCCCGCTCAAATGCCAACAATAAAAATGCTTACTTGTAATATTGTTTTGTTTTAGTGATTAATTTTCCCTTTATATATTTCCTTTCATTTGAGTGATGATATATTTTCGCCTATTTCTTGCCATATTTGCGCTGACAAATGTGTACGTATATATATATATATATATATATATGTTATATATATATATATGGTATATATATATATATGGTATATATATATATATGGTATATATATATATTTATAGTTTAATGCCGCCCTTTGGCTTGCGAATTTGCATATAAATTTTTAATATCAAATTTTTACAATTAGGAAAAAAATGCGCTGTTACCATTTACACAGTTATGCAATGTTTGTATATAATTTTCCTTTTGTTAAATATATGTGTGTACCGTATATATATATATATGTATATATGTGTATACTATACTTTATTAAAAGTTGATTTAACAAAATTCAAAATGATATTCCAAAGCGCTTTGAAAAATACTTAGTAATAATGGCCAATCGACAGGGAGCAGTTTTTTTTTTTTACTTTATGTTGTTTCAAATTTGAATATAATATTAAAAGCGTTGCATGTGTTTTTTGTTAATTTTTTGTTGTAGCTGCTTTAAGCCTTATGCATTTGTTTTTTGTTGCGTGTATAACCTACTTGGGAATTTGTTTTTCTATATAAATTTAAATATATGTATACAATTATTTCATTTTTGTCAATTGTTTATCTTGTTTCTCTGGATGCTTCTTTTGTATAAATTACAAAAGAACATTTCTATGTTGTATATCAATTGCAATCGTTATATTTGCTTAAATTTGTTATTTTTACTAGAAGCTCTGGCTGTGTTCGGTTGGCTATTTATTACTTTTACAAATATATTTTGTTGTTAACATTTTTAGAAGAATTTAAATATATATGAAAAAAACACATTTTGCTGTAAAGTGACGGGACACAAAAAAAAAAAAGAAAGAATATACAATAAAATATTTAAATAAAATTAAAAAAAAAAAAAAAATGTATTATATGGTTTATAATATGAACACTTCCTTTCACATCATAACTAGACAACATTAATATATGTATAATGTGCTCTCTACGCAAAACTAACACGACTGACATGATCAGAAATCATAATGCCTAGTCTATATATGTATACGTATGGTATCTAGTGCTATGCTATATATGTTTTCTAATTCCTCAGCTTTCGTTTATAATTTAAAAAAAAATGCAAAAAAAAAATGGTATCTCATGTCTGGGCATGAAAAATTCTATACAAAATATGGTCATTACATTTTTAAATCTTCCACCCTGGTGCTCATGGGTAAACCTAATGCTTATTGCAATTTCTGCTTTAGCTAATGTTTGTTCATTTTGTTGTTGTTATTTTTGGCTTGTTTCGTTATATTGGTTTGTTGTTGTTGTCTTCTTCGTCTTCTACATTCAAAGGCAGTTTTTGAGCATGGAGGGAGACAAGGTGAGATTCACGACGAAGCACTGATTAGCAAGAATATCGAATATAGTAACAGTACGAGTATACAAAGGTGAGAGCAGAAGATTGAGACAGAAAAAACAAGCAGCAGAAGAAGAAGAAGAAAGTGCTGAAAAAGTGATTTGTACAAATTGCTGTACAAATAAAATAAAATCACAAAATAAAATCCACAGAAGGAGCAGAAATATACACACACATTGAATAATATATATAATATATATATTATATATATATATATATAGAAAATATGTGGTATGTACCTATCGCGGGGTACGGCTTATAGCTATTCAAAAAAAAAATCTGTTTACAATATACGCATATATAGGTATGCTTGTATGGGCTTTAGAGTACGAGTACCGTTATTAGCTTAGCTTAGGAAAGAACGTTGTTGTTTAGTGTTGAGTAGCGCGTAAAGTGCAAGAGCCCGGCATATTTGACGGCGTTGCTAAGACTACGCAATGCGTTCTAACTGCTCCTCTACACGCATGGCTCTCATATACATATGCATGCGTGTGTGTTTACGTGTGCATTCCAGTGCACGGCCTGATCCTGTTTGCAGCTCACTTGATCCGCTGATGGTCGGGCGTGCTCTTCAGTATATCCGGCTGATGCGGATGCGGATGCGGATGCGGATGATGATGATGATGATGATGATGATGGCCACCCGTCTGCGAGTTGAGCGTGCCCTGATGGCTGCCGCTACCGGCACCGGTACCACCAGCACCACCTACACCACCAGCGGCACCACCGCCGGCGTGATGCGAGCTGCTCAGCGTGTGCGAGTGGGTTGAGTTGAGCGTGTGGGTTGCATGCGAGTTGAGCGTGTTGTGGGCCGTTGTGGTTGCATTCGTGGAGAAGCCCGTTATGCTGCCGGCGGCGCCGACAGCAGTGAGGCCAACAACACCAGCGCCACCAGGACAGCCACCAGGACCAGCACCGGGTCGCTGGGAGGTGCGCAGCGAACGATGCGAGCCGTTACGGGTAAGCGAATTCATCTGCGGTGTGCCGGGCACCGTGTGCCCCAGCGCATTCATGTAGTCCGCAATGAGCAGCGTGATCTCCAATATCTTCGGTTTGCTCATGGCAAAGAGCAGCTTCTGCTCGCAGCCGCCCGCGAGGGTGCCGTCATCGTGCGAGACGACAAGCATGAAGTCATCCTGGCAGCCGCCGAAGGTCATCACGGTGCTGTACGGGTAACGCGCCACAGGTGCCATCGTGGACAGCTCGAGCACATTGAGTGCATCCTCGGCAACGGCCAGCCAGGCGACGGGCGTTCCGGTGGCCGCATGCGGCTCGCACTGGCGCGGCTTGGCTTGGAATAGGCAGGCGCCGAAGTAGGGCCATTTGCGGCAGCAGGTCAGATAGATGCGCACGCAGTCGAGCGTGGAGCGTCCCTTGAGTAGCGTCCACTTGGATATGAGCAGCTCCTGTACATCCTTGAGCTGCTCGGCGCCGAGAGCATCCCGATACCGATACGGATAGAACTTGTCCAGCGCCTTGAGCCCGACATCGCGTGACTTCTCGTGCGTGTAGTCGCCCATGTCGATCTGCGACATCAGCGAGGCCAGCTCCAGGGCCAACTCGCGTGAGAGCGGAAAGCGGCCCTGCACAATCTGGGCATTGGTCTGGTAGCACAGCAGCAGGCGCTCCTTGTCCGTCTCGCACTTGATGGTGTGCTTCCAGTAGAGTCTGTTCTTGTAGCTCAGCTGAATGACGCGCGAGTTCTCGAACTTGCCGGAGCCCTTCTCGCGCAGCGCCGTCTCCCACTTGCTGATCACATCGCACAGCTTGGCCAGAGGCTCCAGATAGTGCTCCAGATCCTTTTCAATGGGATCATCGCTAAATAGGCAAAATCCGTTGTTGGCATCGCGGGTGCCCAGCTCCTGGGCCAGTGTTGTTTGGAATTCCTCGATGGTGGTGGAGCCGTCGAAGGAAACCACCTGCAAAGAGTTGATACTCAAATTAGAATTGAATTGGATTCCTGAACGTACAAATAAACACGAAATCTCTCTAAACCTCTTTACCTCTCCCTAATGAACAGTTCACAAACTTCTAGGATATAAAACTACAAGTAAAACAGTTCATTAATGGAAACTGCGACCAGCGAACTATTGTACTTGTGAACCAGTTCTACAAATAATAAGCCGCTGTTTTGTTTATAAACTAGTTCAGAGAACTAAGCAGCTGCTGAGAAACTGCATACGTAGTTAATGAATGAAAATGAGATCACCGTTGACTCGTTGGCTAGTTTTGGTGTGAACTAGTTCACAAAATAGTTCCTTTTCCACAAAAAAAAAAAAAACCAACTTGGTAACCCTATCTTAAACTTATTGAGAAAACAAAACCAAACAATAAGAACTACTAAGTTTGATTTGGTGAACCAGTTCACGTTTGCTGCTTACCTGATACGTGGTGTTCATCATGTGTACGGGTATGGCATGCGGCAGGGAGTGATGATATGGATTCTTCAGCAATATGGAAAGGACCTCCATGCGGGACGGCTTCGTCTCGCGTCCCCCGTTCTTCAGGGTGCGCTCCAGTGCCCGCTCACAGTAGGCGGCATATTTGCCCGTCTCCGTTTTGGTGTCCGCATTGCGGGACAAATGCAGCTTGAGATACCAGAGCAGACGACTGGATTTGGGCACAAATAATGAGACGGCCAAAGCGAGTAGTTGCCAGCCCTGGACAAAGCTGTACGCGGGCGGATTTGACTTGCAGTCGATAATGGGCGTGGAAACGGGCGCCTGTTCAAAATCAACAGAGAAAGAGAGCGAGAGAGTCAGTTGAAGATGGGAGCATTTTGAGTTATGGATTTGGCAAATCTACAATTTACTACATAAAACTGAAAGCAATCGTACTACTTGGGACACACGATAATAAACAAGTCGTGTATCGTATATCGCATTTGATTATCGTATATCGATTATCGAATGACAAGACAAATTTCCCCTCATACCTGTATTGATGTGGGCGAACTGCCGTTGGCTTGAGCTTGGCCTGCCTGTTGGGTATCACAGGTGAACAGGCTTTGGGTGGCGCACAATAGTAGTTGCTGTAAATTTCGTGAGCATTGTCGTCGTTGTCGTCAAATGGTTTACGTACAGTGTTGGAAAACGGTTGGTATTTACGGTTTACGGTTTACGGTTATCGGTATTGGATTTGGTTCGATACACATACAAACGAAACGAAAAACGTTTCAAAACGAAAAAGAAACATAATAGAAGAATAGAAGAAAAGCCAAAAAACATTTGCTGATCAATTTTTTGCTGTTTAGCTGAACACAGAGTTGAGTTTGTTTTTTTTTTCTTCCATGTGTTGTGTTTTTTTTTTGTTTTTTTTGTGATTTTGTTCTTTTTTACAGAGTATCTTTAATGTATATGTATGACACGCTATACAAAAGTAGTTCTCTTTTTTTTTATTTTTTTTTTTATTTTTTTAAGAAGCGCAACTTGCAAAGGAAATGAATAAACTTTATGCGAAACATTCAAAGCCATTGAAAAATAATGATAGCAGCAAAATAGGCGCAAATTGAACAACAGAAAGGGACAAACCATAAACGAGTTATATAACGCTAAAGATCAATAAAGTGGGAGACAATTATGAATACAATGCACGGTTTATGCGTGGCCACCTTAAACGTGATTAACAATTTATCGCAAATCGATATTAAATCGATAACAAATTGGATGAGCTGTACTTTCTTGGCAAAGTTCTGGTCACGTTAAGTGAGCTGCGCATAAACGTAGCACAAGAGACAGAGAGAAAGAGAGAGACAGAGTGAGTGAGAGAGGCAGAGAGCGAGTGCGTGTGGTAGAGAGAGAGTATTCGAATAGTATACGCATACACTGAGCGTAAAAGTATACTTTCAACTCGAGTTGCTGTTGTGTAAGTGATTTGGGTTGTTTCCTTTTCATGTATGTGTGTAGGTTGGGTTGGGTAGGGTATGGCTTGTATGTAGGTTTTGTTTCGAGTGAGGTGTGCTGTATGTATGTATGTATGTACCTATTAGGTTGGTAGAGTATGTAGATTGTAGAGTATGTAAGAAATTTACAGCAAATACTTAACACATACTGATAACGAATCAAAAATAACTAGATAAAAACTATACACATGGAAATCATTTTTATCGTTTTTCTAATTTGTTGTTGCTGCTTGTTTTGGTCTTGAAAGCTATATATGTACTTGAGAGATCATGTATGTGGATATGTGTACACATACTAATATTTGAGTAATAGATAAAGTATGACAGTTATGGGGGAAATTTATTGTCTGTTCACTACTTAAAATACAAATACAAATAAAAACAATGAACACACACACACGCACGCACACAAAAAAAAAAAAACAGAATAATCGAGCAATTTGTTAAGATTAAGGAAAACATGCAAAAAACAGATGAGCAAAATAATGCTTGAGTGTGATATAATAGTAGGCATGTCTTATGGGTATGTATGTATGTTTAACTTAATGATTAAAATATTTTTCATTGATTATAAATTTATAAGCGTTCGTAAGCTTTTTAAATGTAAGCAAAGCTTTTTAAAAGCTGGCCAAATGTCGCTGATCGTTGTACTGAAGCTATGAATTTGTTAGGCAATCAAAATAAAGCAGTAGAATACAAAACTTGGGTAGTACTTGAGATACGATACCTAGTTGAATCGACTTTTTAGGTTTAAGTAACGTCTTAAAGCTGCATCAGACGAGAAGCTTTTAAGGCTAATGCGAGCTTTTTGTGAAAAAAGTTTAAATCGGAGTGGCGTTCAAGTTTTTGAAAAAAGTTTCGCCAATTGACGAAACGGAAGCTTTTATAGAGCTTTTTAATGTTGCCACTTTTGTGATTGGGATTCGTAGTGACACGTGCAAGACATGTATGTACATACCCAACTAGTTAGTAACTGGGGAATCATATGGAAATCATAAAGTAAATGAGAATATTAACAGCTAACGGGGGAAGGGGGAACACTGGGGGGATGACAACTAAAAGAGCTTTTTGAGGGATAAGAAGCTTTGCAACTGAAAAACTTACGCGCGTTTGCTTGCCCAGTTTCTTGTTTACCTGGACACCGACACTTAGTTTCTGGCCCATATGTCGGGAGGTTTGCTTGATCAAAATGCAGATCATTTCGGTCTGTAACTCCGACATGTCCAGGCAATGCTGCAGGGCGTTCTGGGCGAGCACCACATGATAATCGATGCCGGGCTGATTGACGGCCACCGACATGAACAGCTGAATGCTCTGTGGAGGGCAGAGGACATGCGTATGCATATGTACTATATATCGAAGAACCCAATCTTGGAGTCCGGCTGTGAGCTTACCTTGAATAGCTTTATGGCCTCCGGTTGCATGGTTTCCGTGTGCATGGAGGAGAGTGGAGCTGTGATCGTATCCTTAGTGTGCAGCAATATGGGATGGCGCCAGAGCACACAGTCTATAGCAGATATGGAGTTGACATTGTGAAGATGTGTCTACATTCAAGTGGCTATTAAGCTGCACTTACTTGGATCTCCATCGGTTTCCATGAGCTTTTGGACCAGCTGCTCGTACTGGGTACCCGCACTGGGTCCGCCGCCCGAGACGACGGTCAGATGATACAGCCAATTGTCGCGCTCCGGCTTGCCGGATAGAATCAGATACGTGGGACCCTGATGCGCCGGGTAGATGGCGACAGTGAGACGCGCCTGATCCTGTGCCGCATCCTCGCGCTCCTCCGAGTCGGAATCGGAAACATGCTCAACTTCTTCTACGCGCGCATCGCGCATATTGATCTGACCCAGCGGATTCTGTAGGATATAAACGGAATTCGTGATATCAGTTGGCACCCAAGGCTTGTGCTGGCATTGCACTTACCGTCTCAGCGGGCGCCTTGAAGTAGAGGAACATCTTGCCCAGTAGGACGCACCAGCACTTCTTGGCATGTCCGTTCTTCACCTTGGTCACCCAGCCCTGGACTGTCGGCTTCTGGTCATCCCGGCTGAGCAGCAGCTTGGTCGCATTGCGACGCTGCACATTCTGCAAGACGCGTATCCAGTCGTCCATGGTGGCATGGGAGTCGGCGGTCAGGTAATAGACCTTCTTGCCCGTATCGATCTCAAAGGTGGAGGCGCCCTCCGCCCGGCTGATGCGGCAGGCCTCGTCCAGCTGAATTTGGCCCTGCGGCTTGCGCTGCACATCGTGCTGACTCTTCCAGTAGTTGAGGGTGCCGTTCTTCAGGACGAACCAGCGTTTGCGCCAGGTCTTCAGTTTGCCGCCCAGCTTGGCCAGGTGACCCATCTGGGTGGGGAGCGAGCGAAGCTAGGAGTTAACTAAAGTCGCAGATAATAAATTCGTAATGCTCACCTTCTCCAGAGATTCGAGCTTCTTGCTGGGCGAGTCCACGTATGATTGGCGCATCAATAGCGATGGCATCGAGGCGTCCATGCATGTCGATTCCGAGACGGCGTCCGGGGGCAGGGCGTAGTCATCGGAGAGGCCTGATTCAAAGGAAAGATCTGAAATTACTGTGCCACGCATGTGGGGGCTCACGCGCAGTTGCGTCAGCTGCGCGCCAGTGGTAGTGGGCGTATGTAGGCGTGGCAGAGTGCTCTGTACACTCTTCACGGGCGCCAGCACCGGCGCCTGTGGGTGTGGCAGCGTGTGATGATGCTGATAATGGTGTGCTTGTTGTTGTTGTTGTTGTTGTTGTGTGCAGATACGCGTGTGGACTGTTATGTGGAGGTGTGCGTGTGTGTGTGTGTGTGTGTGTATGGTTAATGGCGGGAAATGATGGAGGTTAATAGTGGTCATTGGTGGTTATAAATGAGAGCACCACACATATATCGAGGTGGAGGGCGAGGCGCAGGTAGGAGATGCAACCAGTTCAAATAGTTGTTAGAATATCCATTGAAAATTAGTTGTAATAGAGTATTGAAGGACCGAAGTTAGGGAATCTTTTGGAATTGGTACAGACCTTAAATCAAATATACTACAGGGCTGTAAGGAACTAGGTAAGAAAAACAAAAGTAGAATCCAAATGCACTCCAATTGGGAAATTATGCAAGAATTGTATACATATGCAGTAGATAGAGTTTGGGATAAACTATAGAATACAAGAAAACAATATAAGATTGTTTGCATTTAAGTGGGAAAAATACAATAATATAATAAATTGTATAAAAATAAGGATACAAAATGTAGGAAAAGATATCGGATATAACGAGGAAAGCACATTCACTCATTATAAGGGCACAGCTTTCACTTTGTTATAATGCTCGAGCAATGTCAAGGGTATACGAATAAGAGTATATCAATATTGATTCAATATGAATTGAATCTTATAACAAATTAAAGCAACTGTGACATTAAAAACAAGAGTTAAATAAAAGATCAATTAAAATAATTAGACAATGGCAAAATGTTTTATGTTGTTGTTTAATATTAACTAAATTTTAAATTATACTTGACCATAACGACCAACAACAACAAAGAATAAACGCCAAGCCTTGTCGCTTTCTCGTTACTTATAATTCTCAAGAGGTTAAAGCTTCGGGCCGAGGAGAAGGCAAGAGCAAGAGCAAGCTAAACAGGCAATCTGGTCAATGGCCTCTTAAAATTAAGAAAGCTTTAATACTTTTTGTTGCTTATAATTCTTAAGTAGTTATAGCTTCGGGCTGAGGACAAGGCAAAGGCATTGCAGCACTGGCTAAGTGTGTAATAGAACTGGGAGATTCTTGAAATATGTGAACGGAACACATGACCATTGACCCCTTAACATGAAAGAAATAATAAATATGATACTTTGGTGAATTATAGTTTTGAGCTTGACAAAGGATGAACTCGGCAATACGAGTTTGCTCTGAAAACTGTGAACTAATGTATTTAAATGCAGGACAGAGAGAGCCAGGATAATTTCAGATAGGATGGTAGTTTGATGATTGTTAGTGTTCAAGCTGGGGGGGGGGTTGCTCTGGTGGTTGGGTTAGTGCTGTTATTGCTGTGGCTTCTTATGTTGAGTTACCGCTACCACTACGCTTTACTGGTTTACTGGTTAACTGGGCGGATGCGCGTGCTGGGAGAGAGGGGCTTTGAGGGGTCGTACATACCACGGGCCTTGGCATTTTTGGGGCTCTCGGAGCCGCTGCGTTTGGCTGGGCTGAGACTCGAGGAGGTCTTTAGACTCTTTGAGGGGCTTGAGGCGCTGCCAGATGTGGAGGTCTCCGTGTTGTCCGTGCTGGATGAGTTGTGCGAATTGTGTGTAAGCATGACGGCATGATCCTCGCCATCGCTGGAATCGTCACTGGAGTCGCCCGTGAAGGGCATCGAGCGTATTTGAGAGGCACGCCCTTTGACCGTGGCATAAACGGGCACGGATATATCACAGAAGCCGCCGCTGGCGGTTTGTTGCTGTCGCGTCGGCGGCTGGGGTGTGCCCGGTGTGCCGCTGCTGCCCAGCGTGCCATTCGCATCATGGCCATGCCTGGTTCGTCCATTTGGCAGGGTCAGGCTGTGCTCCTGCTGCACATCCGGGGTTGGCTCATTACTGGCGGTGCTCTCCGCGGTGCTGGTGCCGGTGCCGGCAAGTCCATCGTTGGCCACCTGATAGATCTTGGCCTCCCAGCTGGGAAAGCGATGCAGCGGTGGCGTCGGCGGCCTTGGCACGCCCAGTTCGCTGGTTGTGGTCGTTGTTGTGCTCGAATTGCCGCCGCTGGCCATTAGCGCCGGATTGTTCTTCATCCAGGCGGGCAGCTTCTCGCATGAGGGCGTATAGATTTCCGCATAGTCGTGCGCCGTGTCCGTATCGGAGCTATCTGGCCGGGTGCTTGCCACCGCAGCGGACTGCGCTGCCTTGCTAGAGATACTGGAGAGCGGCGCCAGGGTTAGGCCATCAACGGCCGCCACCAGATTGCGCTCCAGCTCCTGCGGCTCCATGGATAGATTGCGTCGATGCTGGTGATGCGGATAGGAGCTGGTCAATGGCCGGCTAATTATCTCCTGCGGATCGAGGCTCTCACTGCGTCTTCGCGTCTCCGGCGTACTGGCAAAGTCCTGCACATCCAAGCTCAGGCTATTCCGCACAGGTCCCACAATGCTGTGCCGCTGCGATTGGTTGGCAATATGATTCTTGAGCAACTCCAGCTGCTGATTGCACTTGATATTCTGTTCACGCAGCAACTGATTCTGCTCCTCGAGATCTCGCAACTTATTGTTCACCCACTCCTTGATCTTGGCGGCCTTTGCCTCGATCTGGCGTGCGTCATGCAGCCGCAGCTGCCGTTGCTCCTCTACCTGAATCTCCAATGAGTTAATTGTTTTCTCCGCCTCGTTGCTGGGCAGACAGACTCCCACGCCTAAGCTCGCTGGGCCGCCTGTGCTGCTGGCCAAGACGCTCTGCTGACAGGCAGCGGCTAAAGCTGCAGCGGCGATTGCCTGTTGCTGTTGTTGGTGTACGGGCGAGCTGGTCGCAGTGCCCTGCTGAGAGTGTTGTTGTTGTTGTTGTTGCTGTTGTTGTTGTGCTGGTGGCTTTGGCCATTCACTGAGCCGCTGCTCCATGGCACGCACCTGTAAGCATACAAAGCGGAAAAAAGTGTTAGAAAAAGCTCTGTCAGGTAAGCCCGGCAATCCACTCCCTTGGGCAATCCCCACAGCCTGCCCCAATACTCACTAAAGCGAAAAAGTTTCACAGACAGTGCAAAAAAAACAAAAGTCTTTTGAAAATTCAATTAAATTTGCGCTAAGCTGCGGCCGTAAAATGAAACGTTCCTTTGCCAGGACTAATGGTTACATATGACCCCTGTTTCGCAGGATTTGCTGAGCAGCAAGCAAGTGGTAGGAACTTGGCCAAGAAGTAAGCAAGTTTCCAGCAGTTAGTTCAGCTGAGGTGGATCAAGTTAATAGTTAATGGAAAAAGTTTACTTCTGCAGGGATTGGCCTGTAGGTGGTTCCTATGTGAGGAGGCGATTCAGTTACGATTCGTCCTAGAAGAAGGTTCAAGACTGCGGCAAATCGTAAAGAAATTTTAGCTTAAGGCAGCAAAAAGTCAGATATATCGGAAGATTTGCTAGATGGAGCTCGTCTGGAAGATGTGCAGGAGATCCCCTGTAAAACTTTGAACGAGAATTGGCTTAATGCAAAGGTTTAATGCCTTATACGGCTCAAAGAGGAGTTATTCATTAAGAAGGTAACTCAGGACTGAACCGAATTAAATACTTGTTGGAACCAGATGATACAGACATGTTGTTAGGTTAACAAGCGACAGTCCAACTACAACTAGCTATTATTTATAATCGGATGTGCTTGTTGCGCACATAAGGAGCTAGTCTAGCCGGTGCACAGGACTCAAGACCCAAAGGGCCAAAGGACTGTCAAGCGCGCGGTAAAATTATGAGGCGCAGTGGCGCAAAAACTTGTGTAATTAAACGCAACCATTTGGGGCAGACTGTGGCATGCATTTAACACTTGGCTGTGCTGCAGTTGAGCAAGGCATTCGAGCAATGCCTGGGGGCAATGCCTGGGTGTAGGGACGGAAGGGCGGATACCAAGTACATATTTTTTTTTTTATGGGCACACAACAGTTTGCAAGTAATGCTCGAAGACGATGGCTAAGAATAAAAAATAAAGAAAGGGGAGAGAAGAGAAAAGAGGGGGGGGGGGCAACGAGAAACAGAGACAACGGAAACGCAGGACATGAAGGAAATAACTTCATTTGACACGCCAACTTATCAGGTTGCCCTCGAGGCTGGTCACCACACACGACAACTGACAACCAAAGCAAACCCGGAAGCATGCTGAATGCCACTCGTGACCAAGTGGCAAGTGGCAAGTGGCACCTATTGCATTATTAGTTGCCACTTTGGTTTGTGGCACTACGCAAATGGGTCAATTGCCCAATGCTCAATGCTCGGGATGTGTTTGCAGGTCGAGGAACCCGGTTCGAACTCTCGCTCAATGCCGGCGGTAGGCGACCCCCGCTTGCAACCTCAAGCAACATCTAATGCCCCCTTAAGCTCAGCTGGCGAATGTTAAAAATAAATAGACTGCCCAAAATAACAAACGGAAACTCAGGTTATTGGACGCTTCGCATATAAAATGCCAAAGTGTATGCTTCTCCTCACCCAACCAGAAGTCTGACACACACAAACAAGCACCCACACATTGGCAGTTGCGAGCCCTAGAATCGACAGGGTTAAGCCAATACATACATATATATAATAATCAATGGTTACATACACATACATACATACAAACATTCAGACATACATACATAGTACATACATATGTGCAGACTTAAATACATACCTTTTCCAAAAATTAATCACTTCACACTCATCACTTATAACTAATGCAGAAAAAGCTGTGAAGCTTACATGAATTTGTGAGAATCGAGTAGTAGGGCAATATTTAATAAGTTTTATTTAAATTGCAGCGGCAAGTAAAATGGTCTCAGTTTGCCATAGAATAACATACAGACATACACACATACATACACGCATACATGCAGAGATATATATACACATATATATGCAAAAATTACCACATACATACATACATTCATATGAAAACATGTATTAGAGCGAGTTCAAGCTTGGCAGAACCAATCTTAGTGAACTACTTTTTGATAAACCTGCCTGGAACTGTAACTTAAAGACCAATCCCCATTCAATAACAATTCTGTGAAAAATCATTTTAAAAGAAGTTTTAGTTCAAGCAAGTTAATGGCTTCTTCTTTGAGTTGGTAAAAGTCAAAGTATTTATAGCGACACTTTGCCAACTATGCACGTTTTGTAGGATAGTGTAGCCAGGCAGCAGCTAAGCCGCACAGCGAATCTACGTATTAACTGCACCCAAGTAGTTTCGGTTTCAAGTTTCTGTTCGAAAACTTCAGCCATAAAATTTGTTGGCGTTTAAAATAAAGGAGAAATAAACAAAAAAAAATAAAAAAGTTAAGTTTCTCTTAGCCATAGCGACACAACCAGACAATCCAGCAAACGGGCTATCTGAAAGCTGTTTAAGTAAAAGTTCTCGAATGATAACCATATGCGGGGCCAAAGTTCAAGAAGTTTTGCATTTGCTTTTCGGCGTTGGATGCATTTAGGCGTGCGACAAACGAACAAATAGCAATAGAAGCTTGACGATAAGATGGGTGGGCGGGTGCGGGCGGGCTACCGGGGGATAAGCTGACTTTATCTGAGTCTGCTCGGGAGCTGTCGTGTCGCTTGTGGCAGCAAATGTTGGATATGAAAATAAATCTGCGCTCTGTCAGTTCAACCAAATCCGACAATTTGCGCCATTTGATTAGATTTAGCTGCCAGTATATGTGTACGTGTGTGTGTATGTGTGTGGGAGGGGTAGGTGTGTTTGTAAAGGAGTCCCAATTCCTGTGCAGCTGTTGGGTCTCATAAACGCAGTCTATACCAAGCTCTGCTTCACATTATGCCAACTGCTTCTTCAGTTTAGTTAAAGAGTTTTGTCTAGCAACTTGTTCCAGATCGAAGGGGTTCACTCGGGGGGAAATACTGGGCTTACGCTTTACGGCTGAGCGCAGCTGCAACTCTCGGGCGCAACAGAAAAATAAAATATAAAAATGGGATACAATTCGATTTTTATTGCGCAACGACATTTTTATTGCTAGCTTCCAGCCAAAAGGGTGGGAGTGGCCAGGGGCTAAGGGTAAGGAATAAGCAAGGAGCAGGGAATAGTAAGTGCCGCCAGATGCCCGACTAGCTTCAATGTCTGCCCACTTAACATAAATCTCGTCTGGCGTCGCCTGCTGCTGCTGCTTGTATTAACTGCAAATCCCAAAGTCCTACACAATAATTTGCCTCAACGCACAAACGGATTATGGAAAAGAAGAAGACATGGCAAGAAAAAATAAATGAATCAATTTAAAGCGCTCTACTCGAGAGTGCACGACAAGAAGATGCCCTGTAAGTAACTAAAAGCTGTTATAAAGCATACTTTATGAAGCGCTTCTTATTTGTATTAGCTAGAAAGTTACGATTTTCACAGTAGGTACCTTATGTGATGAAATTCCATTCGCATACATATGTACATACATACATACAAACAAACAAACAAACATACATACATACATACATACATACATACATACATACAAACAAACATACATACATAAATACATACATACATACATACATACATACATACATACATACATACATACATACATACATACATACATACATACATACATACATACATACATACATACACACATCCATACATACATACATACACACATCCATACATACATACATACATACATACATACAAAAAACAACACAAAAAAAAAACAACAACAAAATCACTACACTACCAGCTAGGCATGAAAAACTTGCGGAGCCTACTTGAATTCTTGAGAATCGAGGAGAAGAGTACTTAGTAGAAATACGTTTTATTTAAATTTGCAGCACCCATACACACACACACACAAACACACATACATATATACACGCACACATGCAATACTTATATGCCTTCTTCTCCTACTTTGTTCCATATAAGCTCACTATTATAAGATTTGTGTTGAATGTATAATCTATTTATTGCTAGTAATATAGCATACATACTTCTTCTGGGTATGATATATATCTTTAAGATCACGCTGTTGGCTATGACAAAATCGACTCACCACGCAGTGCTAAGATCCCAAATATATTAATAATCATAATACCCATTTTCTCTTGAAGCATTTTTGAAAAGGTATAGATTCTTATGCTCGTTCGCTCAATAAAAAACCAAATTTGCTAGCTGAACGAAAGATGAATAAGTTAGGGAATGAATATACATATACTCATCTCTAGTTATGGGCGCCTGCGCCCAAAGCATTTGAATCCAAATTTGGATTTGAATTTTTAATGCGTTTTGTAGGGGATTGGGGCACGTTCGGCATTTCAAGGATGGAAATAATCATTTCTATTCAAAGAGACATAAACTAGTCGGAAGGGCGAATGAAAAATGGGAAAATTGTGAGGAAAAACTATTCAATGCGTCCATTCAGTCAGTCACCGATTGAGTGAGTGAGCCATTAAATAGACCGTCTCCCCGCCAATACCCTCGTGCTCCTCAGCATTCCAATTTTTGTGCCAGCTCCATTTTGCTGGCTCGTGCTCTTGCCAAGCATGAATCCTGTTTTTATTACTAAATGAACAGACGCAATTAAGTGGCGTAGGTTGCGACCGCCTGAAGAGTTGAACGCTCGGAAGGGGGAGTGCTAGATAAGGGCGAGGGGGATGGAGTATGGGGAGCGGCGTCATTGCGGCAGATGACTAACGACAACGAGCCATTATGTTTGGGCGCTTCAATGGGCGCCCAGCAAGTGACTTGTTATGGAAAATGTATGTAAGCTGAAAACTAGGGGAACGGGACGCAGCAGGGGTGGGCGGGGGCTGGATGTGGAGCGTTCTAGTCTGGCCATTTGCGGTGAGTCAGTTGCTATGTGCGCGTTATGTGCGGGGTGGGGGCGGTATTATCCACAGTTTAAGTTGCTGTCAAAGCAGATGATTAATTAATTTGTAATGAGCGCTAATGTGGACGCTAGATGGCGCTGCGCAACGCGTGCAATCTACTGCAATTACATACACTCGAGGTCAAAATTATAAGTACACTATTAAATACCAGTTACCTGTACATTAAGTTGGAATTACAGAAAGTTGAGAGCAAGTAGTTAAATCTAACTAACTAACTAAAGTCTGATAACGACTTTCAACATGCTACCCGCCAAGTTAATCAGATGTGTTTTTGGTTCGATCTTCAGCGGAGAGCTCAAAGCGCTATATTAAAACTCTGATCACTTTAGTTCTTAAACTTTACTGGTATGGGCGTGGCCAAAAAATGTTAGGTCGAGCTTTAGAAGTGGACATTAGTGAACTAGCTTAGAAGTTTGGAGTATGTATACTGTACAGGGTATAGACTTTTCGATTTGCCATTTGCCAGTAGGGTATATAGTCTAAATAGCAAGTCTTTTTCATGAGACTTGCAGCCAGATGGCATTAATGTTATTTTACCAAGATCTTAAAGAAACTTCCACCATTCTCTTTCTCCCTTTGTGTCTGTCTCTCTGTAAAGTCCCCATTTGTTCATGTTTGACAACCACCTGTCAATTAATTGACTCTGTTTGACAGCTCTTAGCTGCAAATCCAAGCTTATTTGTTTATCTAGGCAGCTGTATTGTGGACTTTTCTTAGCATGAGCTGCATTACACTCGCCCTACAATCTGCCAGAGAGGGAGTGGATGGGGTCGGGTGTTGGGGCTGTGTCATTTTTCTGATGTACAAATTGCTGGCGCCGCTTGGCAATTTGTTAAAACACATTACACAAATGTGCCGCAACATGTAGCATTCTGTTAAACGCCGCCTTTCTCTCGGCTTTCATTGCCCTGCTCCCTCCTTGCGCTCTCTTGAGACTTGGCATCCACTTTGCTGCACATCATCTTTGGGGCATCTTACATATGTGCCCGGCTCACGCCCCCTCGTTTTATTTGCGTTTCTTGTGTGACTTTGACTTCTTGAGCAAATAGACGCCGCACACACTCTTTATTCTTTAAACGCTTCATGCCTTTACACACTTTACTCTGCCACTCTCCGCACCCTGTTGTCATGCCACATTTTCGACGTTTAATTTCGAGTCATGATTCCATTGTTATTTATAGTCAACAAAGCGGCAGCAACTAAAGCAGCAGCAGGAGCAGCCACTCTAGACAACACTCCATAAAATATTGTTGGCTCCCCAAACTGCGCCCTCCCTCCAGAGCAAACAGCATTCAGCTGCGGCATCTCTCTTTCTCTCTGCCCCAAACCAGCGCTGGCACGCGACGCGTCGTCGTTTAGTCTGGGGTAGTAGCTGCCACAGTCGCTGCCGTTGCCGTTGCCGCTGCCGCTGCCGTTGCCACTTAGCTGCCTGCAGCTTCCGTTGTGGCTTTAAATGTTGTGTGGCATTGCCATAGAAATTTTAATTTAATACAAGTATAGAGATGATCTGTGCAACATAATGTCGCAGCTAGTCATTTGCGTGCTGCTGTTGCTGTTGCTGTTGCAACTTCTTGTGGCACTGTTGTCGTCGCTGTCACCGCTGTCTGCCTGATGATTTTTCCATTAGAGTCAAAGTCAATATTTGCAGCATGTTTTGGCAGCTTTGAAATTGAAAATGTGCTTGTTGCAAATTGTATGCGACGTGGCTGTTGCTGCCTTCGCAGATCATTTTCCAACCACTCGCATCTTCCTACGACCGCTCCCACACTCGCACCGTCGCTGCCTTTCATCGTCGTCGGCCCGCCCGCTTGCAACAATTAAAATCTCGCGGACATTGCCACGTTGTGTGTAATTGTGGTAGCTGATGGTACTGGGTGCTGCATGCTGCATGCTACATGCTTTTTCCCTTCTATTCCGTCACAAGTGGCACTTGTCAGTCAAGTGTTGCGCCTGCCGCGTCGCTACTGTTGACGTTTGTCATTTTTAAAGGAAAGTGTTGCATGATTTATGGCGCATTTAATATTAAATTACGCCTTAAAAGCGCGTTCACTACAAAAATCATGTTTAAGTGTATACCACACTTTGAATTGTTATGATAATAAAATAATAATATTAATAAAAATAACAATAATAATACTACTAATAATAATAATAATAAGAATAATAATAATAATAATAATAATAATAATAATAATAATAATAATAGTAATAAAAATAAAAATAAAAATAATAACGATAATGATAATGATAATGATAATGATAATTATAATAATAATCATAGTAATAAAAATAAAAATAATAATGATAATGATAATGATAATGATAATGATAATGATAATGATAATGATAATGATAATGATAATGATAATGATAATGATAATGATAGTGATAATTATAATCATAAGAATTCTCGATTGTTAAAATGATTATGATTTTCACGATTACGATTGGGTCGCAACTAAAAGAGCGAAGTCCTCGATGCGGTTCAAGTAATTTGACTGGAAACTGTGGCCGACAGCTGCCACGCCTACACGCACGCCCACCCCTTAGCCAGCTTAACTTAATCAGTTTTCAGCAAGATATAAAGCCAAAAAGGGGCGTGGGGACTCGTGTAGAAAAAACTTTGCAGCGCCTTTTGCCAGACAATAAACTTAAACAAAAGTTTCGCTGCTGATAAAAGTTTTGAGCATGCCCAACCCAATAGCCGCCATTTAGGATTTCATGGAACTGGGAATTTGGAACTTTAAAGTGTGACCTGTTTGGTGCATTTTCTAATGCTCAGAGCTTGGTTGGCAAATGGGTTTTCAGCGTGCATTGACTGGGAATATGGCTCGCATTTCAGATTTAACAACTCGAAAGTATCTTAAGAATACGATGTCTAAAGTGTGCCCAGTGCTCAAGTATCTATGGCAACATTGTTGAGCGTCAAAAGGCAAACAATATGCCCAGCCACTGCAGCGGGGGGCATTGTGTCTGGCGGGGCGGTTCCCGTTCCATACTACGGCAAGAGACCAAAGCAAAGATGCCGACAATTTTGCGACAAAAAAAAAAAAAAAAAAAAAAAGTGCATGGAAAGTGGACAAGTAACAGGAAAATGGCAGGAAAAATGCCAACGATATTTGTGCGCTTTTCAATAATTTTCCACTTTTTGTTGTTGTTGTTGTTTTGTGCTCGGCCAGACGCCCCAAAGTCTGTAACAGCTGCGCCAACTGTTTCTGACAGTGGGTGGCATGCGGCACGCCTCATTTGTTGCCCGCTTTTGGCCGTGGTGCAAACGATGTTTTTACGCTCGAGTGGTGCCAGTGGTGCGGCAGCTCACTGAAATTAAAACTGAAGACGCGCTGCCATCATTTCCACTTTCCACTGATCGAGAAAGCATATATGTATTCCCCAATTCACAATTGCCTTTAAAGGGGCGCTGTGCTTGGCCCCGCCCATTGTTAATTAGGCGGGGAAACCCCATAAGCTGCACAAAGCAAAGGGTCTGGCCGAACGTCCCCTCCGCCTCGAATTGCACTTTGTTTTCGCTTTTGCCTAACTTTGTGTTCGTTTTGTTTTTTTTTTTTTTTAATTTAGAAAAGGGCTTTTGTGCAAATGTTGCCTGGGCAAATGACAAAAAGTGCATTCAAGTGTAAATGAGAGGGAGAGAGAGTCAGAGAGAGTGAGAAGGTGAGCAAAAGACTGTCGCTAATGTCTCTGTTCAACTATTTTTCAACAAAAAAGTGTCGAGAATTCTCGCAATTGAAAAATAGCTTTAAGTGGCGCCATCTATTAAAAGATTTAGGCTTAAGCTTGAAAGATATATTTGCTTTATATACATACATCTATATTTGGAAGATATCTGATGACTTTAAGTTCCAGTTTCAATATAAATATGATTGAAATATAGTTATTTACATAAAAAAGAGCTCAAAGTGCTTTAATGTTGGTTCCAAATAATATAATTGAATCTAAATAATAATATTTTACAACCAAAAACAATAACAGGCATAAATCGGTAGACCTATTAATTCTATTCTTTATCTATTTAAATTTAAGGACTATTATTTAATTTGCAAAGAAGTTCATTTGAAATGAAATGGTTCGTATATCTGTCTTTCAGAGAATTTTTAAATTGTATTCGTTTACGAAGTAGCACAGTTAAATTTGAACAAGATTCTCTTCAAAAATTAACTAATTATTACTTATTATTATAGATTACTACTAATCAACTAATGCATTAGCGTATTTCAGCCATGAGAGCAAGCAATTGCAAAGATATTTCTTGGCATATATATTTTTATGTTGAGGGTATTCCATAGTTCTAAGTGAATATAAATGAATTAATTGTAGTACTATATTTTCGCACCGGAGACTTTCTTTTTAAGGGTTCAAAAAGTGTAGTCAAGAAACAGTCATAAATGACTCTCTACAAGCCTAGCTAAACTCTTTTGCTCACTTATGTTAATGTTTCTTAATATTATCATTATAAAACGCATTAATTGGAAACACACCCATTAGCAATTATTTGTATAGAATTAACGAAGAGACGCAGTTTTTTCGTATTGAAAAGAACTTTGAACTGCATCGGGCAAAGGCGCTGCCAACTTTTTGATCACAACTCATAAACGTGACCTTTTCGATGTCGCTAACCAATTAAGCGTGAAGCGACCGACTCCCTTCCCCCATAACAACAACAACGACAACAACAACAACAAAGACAACTTCATCCAAAGTCGCCTTGGAGGAGCCCAACGATGCGTTCGACGCTGTGAAAACTCGTGCAACAAACACACAGACACATATACACAATATACAAGCAGACAGACGAAAACTTGTAAGCAATTAAAAGCAGTTTTCCCCTCTCATTGTTGCTCAGTTCGTTTTGTATTTTCTTTCTCATTTAATTTTTTTTTGTATTTTTGCTTGCACTTGGCAAGTTTTTTCATTGCATCTTCTTTGCCTTTGCTGCTCATAAATATTCGATTTGAATAGTTTGGCACTTCCCAACACTACTCGACAAAGCTGGCCCAAAGATCGAGCAATAATATGCAGAAGCCGTCTAAGCTTAATTTACGATATTTATCTTTGTAGTTGCAGTAAAAACTAGACTGATTTTGATCTGATCTATAGTTATATTTATATTACATAGATCATCTTTTGGTGATTCAAGACACATTTCTATATACTTTATTTTGTATATCTTAAGAATTTGTAAAGTCTGTTAAATATGTCTGTTAATGTAGCTTATTATTTGTGTAATACGAGAAAACATTGAAAGCACAATCGATATTCATATGCCCAAGTTTAAGCTTTAATTAAGCTAAATAATAAACTAGTTAAACTAATTAATGCTGGAAAGTGTTTTATCATAATATACAAATATATGAGAAATTCGGGAATCGTTCAAAAAGCTAGAAATCATTGTTATATATTCTGTATTATCAAAGAGAGTAACAAAATCAGTAATTCCCCATTTTAAGAGCACATTTGGTTTCACAAGAAACATCTTTGATTATGGTTAGATATATTTAGGAACGGGTATTACGTACATTTTGGGCATATTGTGCAGCTGCCCTGCTCCAGTTGAATGATTGCCATTTTACTAGGATTTTCGATACACTTTTTTCACAATAAGAGTCTTATATAGTTACTTTCCTTAGTGGAAAAACAAACACGCGAATGACGAATCTTATTAGATCAGAAGTTCATTGTCATAATGTGCTGGGCACAATAAGGGTTGGGGGTTGTTTTTCCAACTAACGCACAAAAACTCTGCGTACAATAATAATAATTCGCGTGGCCAAACTATTTTGAGTATAAACCGGTTTGGTGGTGGTGGGCGGAGTAGGGTAGGCGGTCACTGATCGCGAGTTCTGTTGCTGCTGCGGCAGCTGTGTGAGGGTTGATTTTAGGCACCCCTTTCTAAGGGTTTCAAAAATACTGCAAAACTTTTAAATACAACAAAAATACAAAAAAAAAAAAAAATACAAATATTAATTTTAACACTCAACAAACACCGGCAAATAACACTTTGAAAATGATGCAACACATATGTATGTATGTGAGTAAGAGCAGCGCCTTTTGAAATTCAACAATCGGTACCGTTAGACAAATATTAAACGCCGCCAAGCGACGCGCACGAGTCGAGCAACTCTGAAGCACTGAACCGGCTGCCAGGCAAGTAGCAGCCACCAAGCAGCAGCAGGCGGCAAGTACCAAGTGCGAGTGCGAGGGAAATTTTCGCGCGCGTGGAGGTGGGAAATTCGTGCAAGTGTGTGTGTGTGTTGGGTACATAGACTATCGTTGACAGCTGAGCGAGGGAAGTTTTAGCGAAACGAAGCATTGCCCATGTGCATGTGTATATGTGCTCGTGCGTGTGCGTGTGTGTGTACGTGTGCGTGTGCGTGTGAGCGCGCTTTATTTCGGGGTGGCAGGTAATTCATCTTGCAATATATGTCATATATCACACTATTTGGGCGCACGCACACACACACACACACACACACACACACACACACACACACACATACATAGATTATAAGCCAAGAAGCGCATAAATAAATAAATAATAAGCGCATAATATAGCATAGAGTAACTGTAACATATATGAAAATAAAAAAAAAAGGAAATTTTATAAATCAGTCGGCCTCAATGGGTTATCGGTATTCGGGCATTAATGCGTCTGGGCTCCTGGCTGTTGGCTCTGCTTCTGGTTTTAATGGGCTGCCTTATTGCATAGTTCAAATGGAATTTATAGCAATAAAATACGTAATTCACAGCCGCCCCTCCCCCTTCTCAATTTCCCCACCACCCTGCTGATTAATACCAAATGACTCACGCAGGAATGACAAAGCTAACGGCACTTGGATTGCTTTTAATACTCTATATGAAGGTCTCTAAGGATATGTGATCATTTTTGGGCAGAAGCTTGTATAAGATTTAAAAAATGGCGTAATTTGAATCCACGACAGATCTTTAGTTAAGCTACATACATATGTAAATATAAAGCAAAGACGAAGGTGCGATATAAAAATAATACTAAAATAATACTGATAATATCTAGACAACACTGGATTATAATTGTTAAGGTTAATACCTTCTTTAATGACATATTTTGTATATATAACTTCTATTATTCACATAGAACAGTCCAAGGAAATGCAAGGGATGCCCGAAAGAAATGAGCTTGAGCTTGGAATTGATTTTGATTAGGATTGGATTATTTCACGGCATCGAATCCCCGCACTTCCCAGGGTATCTTGGGTAGTGAGCATCTTGTGGTTTACTTTTTTCTGGTGTCAATGACTTTCGCCAAGTTTTGCGGGCTTCATTCCGTGCGGGTGGGAGGACGCCAACAGACCAAACATCAGTCACTTTGCCTTCCTTCCGGCCAAAAGTGCGTGTCATGTGAGGAGCACAACAAAATGAAGAGATGTGATGTGATGTGTGGGTGTGGGTGTGAGGGGGCAGGGCTTAGATGCATGTCAGTTGTCAGATTATGTGTCGGAACAACATTGAGAACAGCAACTCGCCGCACAATTTATCTACCCCACCCACCTGATCCCCCTCTTTCTCTATCGCTCCGCTAGAGAAGTTTGCCGTTAACCAAATATTGTTGCAGCTCCTGCCACAGCTGGCGCCCCAAAAGAGTACCCAGCACCCAGCTCGGAGCATGAAATAAATGTATGCACATCCATATAACATGTTGCTCGGGCTTGGCTAGCATCAGGCCGCAACTTCGAATCCGGGATTCTTGGAGCTCTTTAGCTGATTGTTTGCGGTTGGTGTCAACAATTTGGCTGATTAAAAAACAACAAAACAGTAGCTGAGTATGGAATTGGTGGCCATACGAGATGCGAGTTGCGAGTTCCGAGATGCGAGTTGCGAGATGCGAGATGACTCAGTTTCATTGTCGTCCTCGTCATCCGTCAGAGCGCCAGCCAGCATGAAGATTATTGGCTAGACGCTGGCAAAAACAACAACGACAACGCGAAAACCATAAAAACAAACCCAAGCAAAGAACAATCTGAACATTGCCGACGTATAAATACCCTTGCGGCTGCATGATGTAAAATGTTGATTTTAAATAAAAATATATCATTTATAAATAAATAGTCGAAGAAAAAGAAGAATTAATTTAATTTAAAGATAATAACAAGAAACAATTAAAAGAAATCAACAGCAACTTTATGATATAGTAGTTCGCTGTTAATAAGATTTTGCAGAGTTGTTTGTAGAAAAGTGAAGATAGTTAATGCGAAAAGCTTCTGTGATGCCGACTTTCGATGTGGATGGGGTGAGTATCATAATGAAGATTGAGATTGAGATGAGATCTAGTGGTGCTCGATAGTTTACATATACAAGATAGAAACTGAGCCAATCTAACAAATATAGCCTATTTATAGGGTATGTAAGAAGTCAAAGAACATCCTTCGTTTTGAGCGTGTTAGTGTGATACGCCCCGACTAGACTGGCTGGCAGCCAAAATACAGCTACCCCTACGGCTAACGCTAAATGTGCCCCTCGTGCCCCCCAGCCCCCTCGCACACACGCACACACACACACACACACACAGTTGCCCCCGCTGCCGCTGCACAGCTGTTAAAGTGCAGTTGGTCTCCAATAAGTAACTGCTTAAAGCGCCATTACGCGCATTCGTATGGATCGCATCTCGGCCATAACTCAAAGCTGGCTGCAACAAAGTATCTGGCAGCGCGATATGGCACATCATTCACATGCGGCAACTGTTGCATGGAGCAGCAGCACAGCGGGCCGCTATTTTTAAATGCATATTAATGTGGAGGCAACTCGCGCCAAATGATGTCGTCGACTTGCGGATGAGTTTTAAATAAAGAAAAGCAGCAGCAGCAGCAGCAGCAACAACAACAGCAACAACAACTAGAAAAAGACCACTTAAATCGAGAAGAAAAAAAAAATTCAGCGCATTAAATTTTTCAAATGTGCAACAGCCACGGCAGCGACGCGGACCGCGAGGGCCAACTGCGAGTGGGCGGCCGCTGCGGAGGCGGCTTCAAGCGAAAGTGGCGCCGTCGCCGTCGCTGTCGCTGCCGACGTCAACGTCAACGTCATCGTCTGCGCTGCACTCTGATGACGGATGCATGCATCATTAATTCAACTGAAGCAGCGCAACAACAAAAGCAACAACAACAACAACAACAACGAGAAAATAAACAACAACAAAAAAGAGGCAAACGCCAACGCGCTTTGCTTTTCTCTTCATTCTGTGAACTTTTATGCATAATCATAGTGAAAAAAGGGGTATAAGAAAATTGAATGGACATAGACGAACTTCGTATACACTACAGGAAGTGACTAAAAGTTAGATATAAATGTGAAATGTTAAACATAGATTTAAATAATGTGCGAAGCTTGAGATTATGCAATTATTTTTTGAGCATTTCATATTGAGTAAGAAAAAGTCCGTGAATTTAAACTTTTTTTTTTGGAATTAAGCTAGCCTGAATATACTTTTTTTTATATTGCAAAAACAAAAAGAAATTATTTAAGAAGTTATATATGGAAAAGATTTTGCCAAACGTGCAGAAGTTTTGTATTCTATGTATGCATACGTATATTTCCAGTTCCACAAGCTCTCCTCGGCATTTGTATTGCTCGCATAAGCCAAGCCAAAGCTCCCCAAATGTGTAGGGCAACCGAAAGCCAAGTTCGAGCGTCTGGCGAAATGCATTATTGAGTCAACCGGCGAATGCAATCAGCGCTTGGCCCACATAGCAGGGAGACGAAGTAGAAGAAGCGGAAGGCGGGGCAGAAGAGGCAGGACGAGTAACTGTTTGTTGTTGCTGTCTCTATCTAATCATCTATGCGCTTTGTTTACAAAAAGATAAATGGCCACTGTGCGGAGATTGGCCCGCGGGGTAAGGAGAATGTGGCGATAGCTGCACTTGGAGGCGTCTCTTGAGATTGGCACGTGTCCAAGCAGTGAATGCAGCTCGCAAGCTGCAAGCTACCGCGTCAATCGACAGCTGTTGGGGCAGAGAGGGGGCGCTGCTGCTGCTAACTGCCACAAGCAATCAATCAACTCTTGCAACCGACAGCTGCGACTGGCGGCGGCGCCGCCGATGTTGCTGGTGCTGCGCCCACGTTGCACGTTAATTGATTTTGCAGTGTTTGTGCTTTTGATGAGCTATGCAACGCAGCGCGGAGGCGCCACAGAGTGGGGGCAACAAACAGAAAACAAAACGCCACAAAGAGATGACGACTCTCAGATAAGTGGCTAAATAATTGAAAAATCCCATCAACAGATTGACCCAATTCCCTGGAAAGGTTAAAAGTTCAAATACGAAATGCGAAATTTTTAATTGAATTTCATTTGCAGCTAACCTCGCTTGGCCGGGAGGGGGGCGACAGGGCGATTGGGGGGCGGAATGGAGGCTGGCGCGGAGGCGTCACAAATTATGTACACCACGGCTGAGCGATTTTGAAATGTGACATAAATTTGAATTTCTTCCATTTTTTTGTTCGAACGTCATGAGTTGATTTTGAAGAAGAAACTGAGGCGTATTCGGATCGGAATTGGGCCCTAATTTTAGCCAACTCTCATGTACGAAACATAAAATGAATATAAATTTGTTATGCGGTTTAATGGGGGGAACTGTAGCTGCTGCCCCTTGATCCGATCTTGCAACGCCGTGGCTGTGGCAGCCAGGTGGGCGACCCATTCGGATTACCCAATCGAATTTTACAAATACTCAAGCGAGAATTTCGAAAATGTTTTGAAAGTCATTTAGTTTTAGGAGCTCAGCTAATTTTAGCTGTTCCCAAGTGACATTCTTTTCGGTAATTAGCTGCGCGATAAGATAGTTTAGTTGCTTTGATTTATTCTAATATTATGAATATCAGCTTGAGATTGAGTCAAAAGATGTTGAAGCCCAGTCAAATCGAAATCGAGTGCAACATTTTGGTTTTAGCTTTGGTTAGCATAATTTACATAAAAAGTCTAGACAACAATTGAGCTTATTTCCCGAAATGCATATTTGAAATTTTTACATATTTTGAATCAACGAGAAAATATATTATTGAATATCTTTAAAACTGAAATGGGATTATTAGAATAACTGTGTGAGGATATTTTAGGTGAATTATAGCAGAGTTTTGAAACATCTTTGAAGGCAAAGGTATTTATTTAAAGCAATTTATATAGTAGAGATTATTTAAAAATCCCGAACTATTTTGTGAGTTGGTGAAAATTGACTGGAGAAACACTGAACATATGATCAAATACAAGCCGATCTTTAATTCGTTTTAAAAGCGGATCTTTGATTAATAGACTATTTTTTAAAACAATTTCATAATAAAGGATTGAGTTTCCGATGAGTTTTCTCGAATACTTTCCAAAGTATATAATTACTAGACCATTTTCCACGAATAAATTTGACTCTTTTGGGGTCTTTTCCCTTAATTAGGATTTTTTTTTTTGAGTTTTCTTAAACGTCTTTATATTAATTTGTTGTTTTTCTTACATTCTCATTCTCATTCTCTCTCAAAAAAAAAACCTCAAAATATTCTTTAATATTTTTGCATATTTCTTATGCACAAAAATATTCAGAGATTTCTGAAACTTTCCAAATTTTCAAATACATTTTGAGCTGTCAAAACTTTTGCAAAGTCTTAATAGACATTTTTGGGGACTAAGTTTTGGTCTATACTGGAAAATTGACGGATCCTGTTTATATATATATACATATATATGTGTGTAGAAGCGATAAATTGAAACGCGCTCAATCGCTTACCTTTTTTCTATAGTTATCCATTCATAAAACTGGTTCGTTGCACGTTTTCAATGTTGAAGTCTTTATCGTTGTTGTTGTTGTTGTTGTTGTTGTCGTTGTCTTGAGTTGTGTGCCAAAGCGGGTGGGCGGAGGGCGGTTTGGCTCATTTTCTCGTGCAGCTAGTGCAGCTGCCGCTGTACGCATTGTCTTTGTTTGTGGCGGCAGCAAACGCAACAGCGGCGACGCTTGGCAGCCACGCGGCGACAGGGCAACATTTTATGACACTGCTCAGCCCATGGGTTAATAACCAATTTACTGTTGTTGTTATGCTGTTGTTGTTGCTGTTGTTGTTGCTGTTGTTGTTGTTGCTGTTGTTGTTGCACTAGTTGCAGTTGTTATTGATACGTTCGCTGCTGTAGCGGCATTTGCGTCTGGCAATGCCCGGTAAGCTTTGAACGCTGCTGGCAATGCCGAGAGCAACAGCAGCCTGCCAGCGTCCAGCCAGCGACAGAGTCCGAAAGCTTGGCTTTACATTTGCTGCTGATGCTGCTGCTGCTGTTATTGTTGTTGCTGTTGTTGTTGTTGTTGTTGTGGTTGTTACTCTTGTTGTCTTTATATTAATTAGTTCTCTAATATAAGCCTATGCATGTATACATGAGTTATTGCAGTCGCTTTGTTGTTGTAAATGGACGTTTCTTGTGTGTGTTTGTGTGTGTGTGTGTGTTCTCTATTTTGATATGTTGGCATGTGTAATACGCGCTTGTCGTTGTTGCTGTTCTTATTTGTGCCGTTTCTTGCTGCTGCTCTGCCTTAGATAGTTTATGCACAATTTACATACGCACACACACGCTTATTGTTGTCTCCTTTGCGGTTTGCTGCTTTCTTATTTAGTGTTTTTTTTGCTTTTTTCGTTATTTCCATTTTTGCTTTGTGACTCTGCCAGTCAGCTGTCTGTCATTGACATGTGCGCGCGCTCTCACGACGTCCAGCAGGCGCGCTCTCTTCCTGCATTCGCTCTCTGCTGCTGCTGCTCTTCCCCTCGCCCAGTCTCTCGCAAACGCCAATACACAGCGTGGGGTGGCGCTCACTCACTCACTCGCTCACTCGCTCACACGCACACACACGCACATGGAAGCGCACATGCACGTTGTAAATGTGAATGGCCGCTTTGTGTGTGTTTGTACGATTTTGTATATTTTTGCGCAACACAATGCCAAATTGGGCCTTAAATATACTATATTTGGTACATTTGGCTGCCTTCAGGCCCGCACACACAAACACACACACACCAATCCATTCAAACAGGCACACAAACACTATTGCAAGCTTTTATTTAATTGCCAAATTTGATTATTTTTACGCACTCGCACATGCAAACACAATATATATATATTTTTAAAATTTTTGCTTTTTGTTGTTCTTGTCTTGGAGTTGCCACATAGTTTTGAACGGTTATGTATTTGGGCCGTTTGTTGCCACCCCGCGCGCCTTTTACTATGCACCGAATATTTCTTCTTTATTTTCTTTACTCTGCACCAAACTTGTCTTTGTTTATTGTTGTTGCTGCTGGCTTTAGAAGTGCGTTAACTTGATAATTCGCTTTGTTGCAGCCGCTTGATTAAAATTGTTTAAACAAATGGAACGGAAAATAATAAAACGCAGCCTGTGCAGCAGCGTCGGAGCAGCTACAAGTCTTCTTTTGCACAACTCTTGCGCTGTGCTGTTTGTTACGCTGCTTTAGTGGGCCGCTTGCTTTCGTACACTCGTTCGTGCTCGTTCGCGTTCTCTCAGTCAGTCAGTCAGTCAGCTTTTTTTTCGGTGGTTGTTTCACTTTTGGCTTTCTTTTGATTCTTGACGACGCCTCCGCTCCTCTCCCCTTCTGGCAACTCCTGTTCTATGTGATATCCTGTACACAGCTGGCACCTTCAAAGCTGCAGCTCAGGATAAAACTCTCGCTGCAGTTGCTCGACAAAACGTTTCTCGATTGCAGTCAAAAAAAACAATTGCAAACACACGCACACGCACACACACAAATAGAGAGTCACAGGCGCTCTCTCGCTCGCAGTATGCTCTCTGTCGCCCTCTCGCTCTCTTTGGCAGCTGCTGTCAGGCTTTGGGCAAAGCAACCACCGAAATTGCGCTTACAGTTTTAGCGGCACTGTTCGGCCGCACTGTTTGACATGCAGTTGGCGTCTTTGTTTTGTTTGCCATATGCACGCACGCGCGCGCGTTTCATTATGTTTTGGTCGCATTATCAGCGTTTTGCAACACTGAGCAATGTGTGCCATGTGCGCCTTTGCGTATGCAACAAAAATCGAAAGGACTTTAAAGGCTGTTTAAAGACAGCGCTCGCCGAGCCGCAAACAGGCCGCCCGCCCCGTACGGAGTCGAGCCGCCGCACTTCCTACAGGCAAGGGACATGCACTTAATTGCCCGGCGTGGGGGCACATTTAAGTGTGTTTATGTTTATATTTTTACTTTTCAATGCATCATTTATTTGATTGGCATGAGACAAAGAGGTGGAAATGCAATTAGGAATGGAGCGAGGGGTGCACAGGTAATATTTGGCTAAGTAAGATTTTTATACGCTTTGCTGGGCATATAGGTCGAAGAGAGGGCGCGAGGGGGAGGGATCGTTGTTCTATCAAAGCATATCTAGGACGCGTTTTTGTTTAAGTAGCTAACGAATTAAACGACTTCTGATTATAATATATTTAGTACATTAAAAGATTTCCTGAACACTTATGGGGCAAGCCTGGAACTTAGATTTTCTAAGGCTATGGGCAATTTTTATTTTCTTAAATTTAAGATAATGTAGAAATAAATAATATATTTTTAAGCTATCTTGACATATCTTCTAACATGTCGGCAAAATCGTATTTAATGTCATAATCATATTCTTTTAAAAAGACTCTTTCAGAGATCAATTGTATAAGAATATTTGTCAACCATAAATGTTCTGTATAAAATCCTTATATCTGATACAATTTCTGATTATTATAGGAACTGGACTCATAGTCTCTTAAAGTTACCTCTTCTTTTTAAAAGGTTTCAATTCTTGTACGATTTTTCTTAAGCACAGTTTCAGAATCACAAATGTATTCACTGGAATTGCGAAATCCACCAACACAAGCGGAAAACGTGTGGAAGCTACTCAGTCAGCCAAGACAAATGAAATATATAGATCAAATATTACTCTTAATTTAAATCGTATAACATAGGCTTTTTATTTTCTTGTCTTGAAGACGCCAAAGTTAATTGTGAATGCGATTGGCTTCCACTCGTTAACAGCCAGTTTGTCGTGGGTCATGGCTAATAGTTTATAATGGGTGAACCAGCTTAAAGGACCGACATGGCGCTGTCTAATTGAAGCATAAGTAATAAGCCTGTTAGCGACTTGTGAGCTGCTGTTTTAAACGAGTTCGGGCAGCTGCTGAAAGCCCAACAAAGGGTTGCAACCCCTGGACTCGAGTCGTAGTCGTTCGCCCGTTCGCCCGGCTCGCAGCTAGTTAACATCCACGTGTTTGTACATGAATTTAATCTCGGCGCAAACAAAGTAACAAGAATTCAATTTGTCACAGTGGTTGGCAGCGGTAACGGTAAGGCTAAAGCCAAAGGGGCCCAGTCGAGAGAAAAAACTGCCTGGAACTTGGAAAATATTTGCATTTCGCCTGCTTTTTGGGCAACAGGCGAGGGGGGGTGTGCGATTGGGCTGTTGCGTAGGTAAAGCCAAAAGCCTCTGGGGACTTGTTAATGCAAACAATGAGCATTTGATATTGAAAACGCGTCGAGTCGAGTCGAGTTAAGGGGTAGGTTGGGGTCGGGTGGAGTGGGGGCTTGGGCGCTTTTTGCGTGCATTCGGGGTAGTTTTGTGAAGTCTGCTTTTGAGCAGGGGCTGGGCGAAAAGCGGGCCGGGGACGCCAAAGCCCAGCATCACTTGCAACCACACGAACTTCAATAAACGTTGGGCCAAGGAGGGGCTGGAAGCGGCAGTTGCGGTTGGTTTTTGGCGAAGGGTAGGGGATGGCTCGGGCTAGTAGGCGGCGTACGCAGCATTGCATTAATGCGTATTTCCGGGCTCTGGAACGGAAGTCGATTTATGTATTGTGCAGAGCCGCGTCTGGGGACAGTTGGCGACAACATTTTGTTGTCGCTTGGGTTTGTTGGTCGGTCGCTTGTTTGCCCGCATGTGCCAAAAGTTCGTGTCGCTGTCTGCCCCAGAGTCCAGCCGCAACCATGGAAAACAAGTAAAAAACAATGCTGTGCATGAATGCGCCCGACTGTGCAATACCCTGTGCCCAGTCGATTGTCAAGATTGAAATAGCTGGGTGGGGGCGTGGCAAAAGCAAAAAAGCCTCCAAAACGGCATTTTACAAAACTGTGACTCCAAAACTGTACCTTTCCAACTGTGACTTTGAGTTGTATGTCATATAGACTTTTGCGATTCGGGGCGCAGAACTTCAGTTTCAGCTTTGATGGAGCTTATTAAATGACTCACATAACGTATGTATATGCGAAAACTGTAACTCTTCTATGTGACTTTCAAACTGTAAGATATTAAGGGGAAGAGACTGTGTGTGATGCTTAAACTGTGCCCCAAAGTGTGAACTAAACTGTGACCAAAACTCAACAATGACTTACAATCTATGCATTTTAATATATTTTACAATGCAAGGTGGCAGAAGTGGGCGCGGTAAAAGTGGGCGTGTAAACTTAATGTGGCATATGTTAGCAAAGGAGGAAGCTTTGCGTTGGCGGGGCAGGACGTGGCAAAATCATACTTCAACTTTAACTGAGGCTTAAATAATGATGTTTAAATATTAGTGCAGTACGAATTGGACAAAGTCGAACCGTGCAGCATACCAATATACCCCGGCTGCCTCTATTTAACAGAGTATAAAAACAGCTGTGATCCTGGTTGCGATGGCCGATGGTCGCATTGTCATGTAAATGCCGCACACGCTTAAATGCTTTAAACTGGCCTCTAATGAGGCCCAGACGCGGCTTCTGATGCCTGCCGTCTGGATGCCAAGGATGCTACCCTTGTTTTAATATCCTTTGTGCCCAGTCGCAGGCTATAGGGTCGGTCGGGGGTCGGTTGGGGTTGGTTGCCAGCTAACTGTCAGTCATTTAATGGCTTACCTTATCTTCAGCTTCCTCGGCGCGTTCTTCCGCTTCGATGACGCGTTGTTCGAGTTCCGTTAACTGCAAAATAAGAAAGTGAAAAACGTATGAGTATGTGAGTGAGAGAGAGAGAGAGAGAGAGAGAGAGAGCAAAAGCGAGAGCGAGGAAGGGTTCGTAAATGGTCTTCAACTTACTTAAACGACGGAAATCATGTGCAAATAATCGAGTGGCTAAGTTTATCAGCACATGACACATCAGTTTTATTATTAAAGGTTGCTTATTCTATTTCCTATAAAAATAAAATAGGAAATTAAAGCAGAACCAGACTAGCCAAGGATAATATTCTGACTTAAGCAACCTCGACTTATTAATTCTACTTAAAAGCGCCATTATATTTAAATAAAATGTCAAAATGACATGCAAAGGTGGCAACGCCATGCCAGGTGGCAGCTCCGTTCCTTGACGGCTGTCAAAATTTTAGCGAAGATGAGCTAGTTGGCTGTCAGATCAGCTCACAACATCAAGATGTTAAAGCATTTGTTAGCTTTGACACTAATTATAGGAAGCGCTTGCTCTTTCGCTTTACATCCGATCGATTGTTTGGGTAAAAATATTGATATAGATATTGTAGACCGATTTCATGCGAATTCGCAAGGTTAAATCAAGATATTTTTCCCTTACGAAAACAAATTTCTAGCTGATTCTTGCCATAGAACCAGAAAAGCTTTTTAAATCTTACAACTTATTCTTTTTGCATAGGCTATTTTTTCAATAACTGAATATTTTTTTATTTCTTTTTAAATTACATAAGTATTTGTTTAATAATATTTTACTGTATGTTTTCGTTTGTTTTGTTTTTAAACTTTTTAAAAATAAATATACATATGTATATGCTTTGAATAATCCTTGGCAAAAGCTTTCACAGGAGCTTAAGAAAGCTCAAGCGCCTAGCTTAGACAGCCACCAGCTGCAGCTGAGCCACAAACCGGTGTACAGAATTTCCCTGTATTTGGTGTGGTTAAGTTGTAAAGCTTGGCGCACAGCAACTGTGTTGAGTTGCGCTTGTCGAGGCACAGATGGCGCCACGAGTGCTGCTTAACGCATTTCTGGCTAAGTCGAGCCGAGCCGAGCCGAGCCGAGCGAAGCTGTCCCACGCCCACAACAGCTGTCTGCTTGCGCCCAGCGCGGCATCCACATCAATCAATCAATCAGTCAGTCAGTCAATCAATCATAGCAAATGAAAGACTATTTGCGGTTAGTAAGGATAATGCGCCAGCTAATACAATTCATGGCGAACGCTCGCAGCAGCAGGCGGAAGTTGGAAATGGGGGCTGGATTAAGTGGAGCGAGGGTCGTGTGCTCCATATTGAGTTGACGGCGCCAAAATGTCTGCGGAAATAATATACACATAGCACCGGCCAGGCCCCCATTGTTCTTGGCGTGTGCCACACCTTGGCGAGCCGCCGCCCAAAGGCCACTTGAGGCAGCCACAAACAGGAGACGGACGAAGAGGCGGACGAGGAGGCGGACTCGGCGGCAGTGGCGGTTGGGGTTTGTCAAAGCAGCTCACCAGTCTACGACTAGGCGAGGGAAATGCTAATCTCGCACTTTTAACTGCTCAATGGTTTGCCATTAACAGGGCCCATCACGGATATATAGGGGAGCACAGTCAAAGTCGACCCCCGGCCACCCCCTCACGGAACTGCTTGTGGGTGTGTTCTGTGCCGAGGCACTCGAGGAATTCCATCAATTAATCATCAGAGTGGCCCGCGAGCGCCATCAACGTTAAGGACTTGATTCCGCTATATAGAGCAGAGCTAACCCTCCTTCCCACCTCCCCTTCCTCGCCCAGCCCTCTTAACCGCCATCTATTTGAATGCTTTGGAGTGCATTAATTTCCGCATTTTATGGCATTTAAGTGGCCATTCAGAGCGTGAACTTCAAGCGGCTTCCATTGATTGATGGCTGCCAACCAAAAATATGAAGGAGCTGCCCGCTCCGCCCAGAATAAAAACATAAACAGGAACAGCAGCAGCAGCAGCAGCGGCAAGAGAAGGAGGAAGAGGAGGAGGAGCAGCAGCAGCAGCTGCGGAAGTGCCGGATGTGGAGCATATGGCGGGGCTAGCGGGGCACCGGAACTCATCGAGTCAACCAGCTTGACTCTGGCATTTAGCTAAAGGCGTCTCTCAGGTTTCACTTTAGTGACAAGGATAATGTTCAGGCAGGCAGCTCCTTATCGCGCCCCAACAAAATTTTCCTATTTTCCAAAAAAAAAGAAATGAGTTTGAGTTTTGCCTAGCTTGGTGTGTTTTAAGTTAAGTCTGAGCAAATGGATGGAGTAGGAATATCGAATATCAATATCAATAAAAGGCATATCAAGCGATCGGGAGTGCTCGACTAGCAGATGCACTAAACACATTGCCAAGTTAATTTTCACAATCATGCCAGCTTTCTTCTATGCACACACACACTTCCATTCTATGGGAGATCTTTATAAAACTTCCAGGGCTTTAATATGTCACACAAGACATAAAAAAATGGAAATATTTACAAACTCTATTTGCCTTTTAATAACCTACATACCAAGTTTGATGTGTCTAGCTCTTATAATTTGCGAGCTATGCACGAAAAACAAGTCTTAAAATCGATTTTTATCGATAGAATTGAAAATGGAAGCTGTATTCAAGCATGCAGAGATACATTTAAGGCATAGTTAAGCTAAGATTCGCCTAGACCAAGTCCCGCTTATGATATTCCCCATTTTCTATGCATAACAAGCCATATCGATACTAACGATATTCTAGAAATAGCGCGATGAAATGATAAATATAAAAAAACAGGTCTCCAAATCGATATATATCGATATTTGGAAAATAGGTATCAGGATAATATTCACCTAGACAAAGTCCGCTTAAGAGTATTCCAAATATAATAAACCGTGTCTCAAAATCGTTACCCATCGATATTACGAAATTGGGATAATATATCGACAAATGATATGATACACAGAAAATGATATGGTTTTATTCTTGAGAACAGAATTAAGCAGGCAACAGAATACGTTGCGTCTACTCAGGTTAAGATTCGCCTAGAACAAGCTCCGCAAAGAACATTCGTCATTTTAATAATCTTCAATGCACGACATTTTTGATAAATGTTTTGTTCGGTTATCGAAAATGAAGATCTGGGCTCCAAGAGTTAACCTCTATCCAGAGGCTGCCGACGACACATTCTATAAGCATATTTGTTTTTATTAAGTATACGCAGTGTATTTCATAAAATCGAGCTAGAATTTAGAGTACCATTAAATTGGGCCAGGTGGCGACACGACTCAGTTGCATGGTATTCACCATGGGATTATCGAGTTCCTCATCGACGATGACAATTTCCAAGGTGAGCGTCGATACCGCATTCCTGGAGAGCTCCGCATCAGCTGTGTGCCTGATGCAGCAGCAGAAAATGCGGCTCAAAATGTGCCTCCACATGCTGTCGATGCCAAGAGCTGTCGTCCAACTGCTTAACTGCTCCGGCAAAGCCATTAAATGACCGCTGTGCGTCACCCAGCGAAGCCATCGGAGATCGTCTAATCGGATAAAAACAGCTGTCAGTCGACTGTCAGTCAACTGTGTTGCTATCAGCTGGAACACTTAATAACAGCCAGCCGATCGGGCCGGTGCTATAAAGAAGGCGCTGCGCTTGGACTTGGCAACCAGTTGCACTGCGAGATGTGCACCAGCCTGGGCAAGTTCTTCAGCTGCACCCAAGCGGCCGAGGAGGAGCGCGAGCACAGCAGACAGGATGACCAGCAGGGCTACAATTTTGATGAGCGACACAGACAGCAGCTGATGGCGCTGAGCAATCTCAGCGCCGAGGCAATGGCCCAGCGTCGGCGCCCCTTGCGGCCCAAGCAGCCGCCGCCGCCGCTGCCCCAATCGCAGTCGCATCCAGCTAGAGCAACTGGGCTGAAAAGCAGACAGCGGGAGCGGGAGCGAGAGCGAGACAATTGCAATTCGTATACGGCCATGGAGCGGCATGATCAGATCCTCGAGGACAATGCAGAGCAGCTGTAGGCAGACGGCGGGCGGCGGACAGAGCCAGAGGCAAGGCGAACAGAGCGTAGACATACATAGATATATATGTATATATATAAATAAACACATTAAAGAGCAACATGGTCAAAAGTTAAACAAATGCCCCAATGGCTCATCAATGTTGTGAACAGGGTGCGTGGCGCGCTGAGCTTGAGTTTGAGTTTGGGTTTTTGGGGCAAAAGTTGTGGCAGCCAAAAAGCTAATGGATTAGGCCAGAAAGTGTGAGTGTGCTCGAAAGTTATGCGAGGTTTGCGTGCGTGTAGGCAACCAGCCAGGAGCAGGAGCACAAGGCGGGGGAGGGGCAGCTGCCAAGGTGTGTCCCGGTCACACACACATACACGCTCATACACACTAGGCAAGTGTTGCCTTTGGCTGTTTAATTATAGGCGCTGCTGCTGCCAATTGGCAACTTAATTGGACCTTTTGACCAGGCTTTAAGCAGCTACATTTGTACTTAATTGCAGGGGCGTTTCACAGCAAGTTATTGTTGCTGTTGCTATTGGTGGTCATAACGCAGCTCACAGGGACATGCTATTTGGGTGTCAACTTTAACTTTGTAGTTAACTGCCGAATGGCAAACACAAATCTCATTTGCCAGCCACGAATGCAATTTGGTGCAAACAAATGACCACAAGCAGACACAGAGACAGAAATGGAGAGCTAGAGAGAGACGGAAAGACAGTCGGCCAGACAGTCTGTCAGACAGGCAACTGTTTGTTGGCGCAAACAGTTGGCACAGACATGTAAGCATTTGGGCGTTTATTTGAATCATTAGGTGACCAAAAACAACTGCCTTTTGCCATTGATAGGTGTGAAAAGACACACATTCACTGCAAGTCTTCTGCAGGTTAAGGCTGCAGTATTGGAAAATGCATTAAGCAACTTAGAAGCTAATAGAGAAGTTTTCTAAATGTATCATTATCATTATCATTATCATTATCATTATCATTATCATTATCATTATCATTATCATTATCATTATCATTATCATTATCATTATCATTATCATTATCATTATCATTATCATTATCATTATCATTATCATTATCATTATCATTATCATTATCATTATCATTATCATTATCATTATCATTATCATTATCATTATCATTATCATTATCATTATCATTATCATTATCGTTAGCATTATCATTATCATTATCATTATCATTATCATTATCATTATCGTTATCGTTATCGTTATCGTTATCATTATCATTATCATTATCATTATCATTATCGTTATCATTATCATTATCATTATCATTATCATTATCATTATCATTATCATTATCATTATCATTATCATTATCATTATCATTATCACTATCATTATCATTATCATTATCATTATCATTGTCATTGTCATTGTCATTGTCATTGTTATTGTCATTGTCATTGTCATTGTCATTGTCATTGTCATTGTCATTGTCATTGAACTTCTGACTTGAACTTCTGACTTGAATTTTCTGATTTCTTATCTAGAAAATATAAATCCTAGGGTAGCAGATTCTTTCAGCCTGTTACAAACACTTGCCCAGCTTTATTATAACCGCTTTATTCACTGTCAATGGATACGGGGATTTAGAATATACGAATCAAATCCAAATAACAATTACTTCTTAATTTAAACAACATTTGCAGACTTAATTATTTGTTAAAATAAAAATATTTATTTATTTATTTATTTTTTGGTTTACAGTTAATTTTGTTTCGTGTTTGTTATTGATAATTTATTTGGAATATTTTATGAGCAGGATATGTTTGTGCATGTCACAGAATTAAACAATTAGTGCCAGAGGCAATCGAATATGCGGTGAGGAGCCTTTGTTAGCATTTGACATGCGGATTAATATATCGTGCTATTAAATTTCTATCCATTTCATTTGTGTTTATTTATCTTTTGTGTCAGTTTGTTTTTTATATTTATTTATTATTTATTTGTATTCACTCTTATTTACTTTCTATACGTATTTTATCAGCTGTCGCCTGCTCATGTGTTATTATATTTGTTTTAATTGCAAAAAGTTAATTTAAAATTGTTGTAATTGAATTTTATTTTTGTTGCTTTTGTTGTTGTTGTTGACGTAGTCTGGCCATAATGACATTTGGGCTCTGATTAATATTTGGCATATTGGTTATTGTCAATAAAACGCAATTGGATAATTGAGTGCTTTAATTGAAGTCCACAGCTAAATTGCTTAATAAACAAATAAATACATCTACATAATGAATGGTCTTTAAAACTAAATAATCAACTCGGGTAGGCGGGGATCATCGTAGCCCAGGTCATCGTCCAGCTCCAGCTCGAGATTCAGCACCGAGTCATAGTCGGCGTCCATCCCGTCTGGCAGATCAATTGACGTCTCATCCGTATTGCTGCCTGGCGTCTGGCACACAGCAGCCGGTGGCATGGGCGTCGCAGCTGCTGTGCGTGGCAGTGACAGTGGCAGTTGGGTTGCTGTTGCCGTTGGGCTGGGCGGATTGAGCGCCGCTTGGCCCAGTATCGATTTGCGGCACTTGAAGAAATCCAGAAGGAGGGAGAGCAACATTCTGGCCGCCATTGCTGATCGAGACGCACTGAGAAATAGAACCTGGGCTCAGCTGCATTTTAATGTTAGCCCCAAAGCACTTTGTTTATCTATATGTGGTTGTTGTTCCTGTTGTAGCTGAATATCGATTGATTTCAGCTCTAAGCGTCCCAACTGTATAGGCAGCTGCTTTTCACCCGATTGTTTGTAAACCACTAAACGAAACTGTCGCAGTGACACTAGGCGAAACTTTACTATTCTTAGAGCTGATTTTATTCGTATTCGAAAACATATAACTGTGTGCTTAAATGCACTTCAGCACACTGAATTATGTTTTAATCGCTCAAAACAGACACATACTTTTGAAGTTTGAAGTCATAAAAAATCGACACATAACATAAATTTAAAGCCTTAAGCTTTACTGGCTCTTTGCTAGCATATATCACATTAAAACTTTCCGAAACTTAAACTCAGCAAAAACGCTACAAGTATAGTTAACGCTTAAAACTAAGCAGAAAGCATATTAAAGCTTAGCGCAATAAAAGCTTAACTAAAAGCACATTAAAGCTATCCAAAATGAAAGCTCGACTAAAAGTACGTTGAAGCTATCCGAAATAAAAGCTCAGCTGCAAGCCTTTTTTTTTTTTTGTACCACTTTCAGCGAGTGTCATTTGCAATTGCGCTGAATTTGAAAATTAAATCAAAATCGAAGCGTAACAATTAGCGCAACAAATGTTGGCAACGGCCCATTGATAGAGCCAGGCTGGCGGCTTAAAGTTAGGGTCGTAGGGAGGAAGGTGGTTAGGGGAGGGGGTTTGGGGGCGTCTCTTGTAATGAACAGTTAAGCAAATGGCAAAATTAATTAAAATTAAATGCAGCCTGCACGAGTCGCTTGTTCTGGCATTATGAATAATAAATAAATACATAAATATTAATGCAATATACTTACATATACTTATGCATTTATTCAATGTATTCAAATTTATGTACACACACACACACACACACACACACAAAGACATGGACATGCACAACAAATGCATTATATAATTACATTTATGCGCGCGCCCATCAAATTGAATGGCTAACACATTTGCATAATGCACTCCCCCTCTACTGCAGAGCCCCCTCACAATCCACTCAGCTCCACCCATGCGCATTCACAACAGCTGCTTTTCGTTTTAAAATCGTATTAATGGGCTGGCAGGGAGGGGGGGGTGGAAAAGGGCTGTTGCAGCGGCAAATGGCGCGTAGCACGCTCAACGTTTTGCTCACTTTATTTGTTTGTTTTCTTCTGTTTTTTTCACTGTCTTTCTCCTCTTCCACTGTCCGTCGCGGCGATGTTTATTTTAATTAAGGGACGGCGCGCAGGGATCGGGTCCACTTGGTGGACGCCAAGTGAAGGGCCACGCAGTGCAAAACAGCTGCAGCTTTGTGAGTGCAGCATAAATTAAAATTTACAAAAATTGCTTATTTTCAATTATGAATGAAATAAATTACTTGCAATTATTTCGTTTAAGAAATCGCTGCATTATGAATCAATCAAGTCAATTCACCTACAAGCGCGGAAAGTGAGTGAAACGGAATTGCTTACTACCTTTTTTCGAAGCCAAGAACATGTTATTTTTCTTTCAAAAGTGGTTTGTATTCACGAACCGAGCCTGAAAGCAGGGAGCAGGTTCAAATCGTAAACTCAACCATTTCCATATTTATTTAGCATTTGCAGCTCCGATGTGAACAAACATTTTAAGCTATTAAAACAGGTGGCTTTTTGGAATATTAACAATTCCGCCCGCATGGTCGAAATATAGGTGGAAAACTAAGTTGGCCCAGGCAGAACCAGCCATATCTCATATAATGGAGCACATGTATGAATCGAGATCAGCTGAGTTGGCTTCTCGACCGTCAAATGCACAACGCTTTTTTGTTTCTATTTGTGGTAGAACTTTAAGCAGGCCAACAGCGTCGCGTAGGCAATTGGTGTCAATTGCATCAAGGCCAACACACAAGCGCACAGCTCACACACACGCACACACACATTCCTCTTAGCGACAAGCCGCATGTTTTTAGGCCATTAACCCATCGAAAACGGGTGGAAGGTTATAATGGTGTTGTGCAAATGTATGTAACAGGCGGCAAAAGGCAGTTCAGACCCCACATAAGGTATAGAGTTCCTATCCATCTGTATAAACAAGAATTTTGAATATATATTCCCGTATACGATACGCAGAAGGAGTTTATCATTCTTTACAACATGTTATCCTATTTTTGTACCGATAAATATCAATTTAAAGACAATCTATTTTAAGCTTGCCTCGAAAAATATAAGGGCTACTTACATCTATCTCGCCGTGTGGGTTCTCGTTTAGTATACACAGATTATGCATTTTTTACCTTTTGGATACGCATTTCCGATTCCCTTACAAATGGTTAACAAATCATATCATGATCATTAAAGCAAAAGCCTTGCGCTTTGATATATTCACACTGTTATATGCCAAATTTAAGCTCTGTATGAGACATAGTGTGTCGCCGGACTCGGGTATCTTCTAGTCGGACCGACCCGACTAGCGCACTCTTGTTGAAATACGTACATTTACCTGTGTAAGTTATTAACATAGCTTAAGCATGTTGTTGACTTTGGGTCAAGTACCTCACACGGAACGGCAGCAAGTGCTGGCCCAAAAATGTAGGCTAACTGGGGTTAAGGTGCCTCATTAACCAAATCGTACAACTTTAAAGGCGACTGCAGGTGCAACTGGAATTGGCCAGCTGAGCTAATTAAGATGCGACAGCCAAGAGAGTCCGGTTAAAGATAGCGCAGGGCGTGGTCGCCTGACTTGTTAAGCAGCTCAGCTCAAATTGACACAAATTGGCGTGGGGCAAGTACATCATAGCAATCAGATTATCAGGAGCAGCAGCTGTGGCAGTGACAGCTACGGCAATTCCGCTTGCCCATGTTGTCTCCCATCGTTGCGACTATCAACTTACTTAAGGCGTCTTGCAACAGCCCCGCCCCCCTTCCTCACCTCTTCCCTTTATTGCGTGGCAGCCAACGTGCTGCTGTCTGCAGCCCAATTGAAGGCAAGACACGCAACGCTTTGCAGCTGCCTTCAATCATGACGCACGGATTAGGACTCAGGTTAAAGATTAACAAAGCCAGCAGCGAGCACCAGCAGCAGCAGTAGGAGGCGGAGCCAGGCGCGGGGGCGTGGCAAGACTACAACGGCTTTTTCTAGTTAGTCAGTTAGTCAGAAGCCGGCGTCACGCCCACCATTAGTTTGCTCTGCGGCATGACAAAAGCTAAGCCGATTGCCAGCAGCAGCAGCAAAGCTTTTCCAAAAAAAAAAAAGAATTCGCTTGAAGCAATTAGGTTAAGCGTAAGACAACCGAAACAAATCGCAAAATTTAAGGAATACCGCTAAAGCTTAAGATGCCAGCCATATCTCTGTGTTAGACTTGAAAAGCTTGAAAAGACTTGAAACACAAGGAATACATTAAAATGCTCTACCTGGCCCAGAATAATGTATTTCAGTTTCAGGCATTGCCCCTAATATAAAAGACTACCCGGCTTGCCAGTTCCAGATCCCAGAAATACCTATATTATGTTAGGCTTAGGACTGGAATAATAAAGAACTTCAAAAATGTATATAATTTTAAAATGTTTGTTGAATTTCTTGCATTTTTTCTACAGAATACCTCTAATGTCTTGGGCCTGGGTACGGGAGTAAAATAAAATTGGGGAATATCATTAGTTTTGAGACACTTAAGGAACACTTTGCTGGTGTTCAACTTTGTTTAAGACTTAAGGAAAGCCCCTAATGTGGTACTTCCAGAGCTAAGCTAAATATAAAGCTTAAAATTACAAGCAAAAGTATCAAGCTTTTAACAAAAGTTTTTTTTTTTTCAAATAATATGAAATGGCATCGAGTAAAAGTTGTTTGAATGACAAATGAAAAAAAATACTCTACAAACTATCCCTGTGCATAATTTGATTAAAAATTATTAAACATTTGACTGAATACATTTCTGTCATCTAACTTACGCAATGGACAGAATGAAATCTCTGGCAGATTTCTGAGTTTTCTCAAACACAGCTGAACCAGAATAGGAAATAAAACAAATCGAGTTTATGTCCAAAAAGTTTCAAGTGCTGTTCGAAGCAATTTAAAAGTTCAAAACCTGAAACACAATTTGTGCCGTCTATTATATACATATCATATTGAGCAAGTTGTTTGCGCTTATATTTTGTGAATACTGTGATTTTTAAGAAAAATGCTAACGAATTCCAAACGAAAAAAATATTAGATGAGGAGTAGCACTTGGAACTGAAACAATGCAAAAATGAGTGCATAAATGAATGAATGAGTGACTGGCAGAGGAAAAAGAAGCACAAGAAGTAGAAGAAGCAGACGCTGCAGTCTATTAGCAGTTGATAGCCGTAGTCCCAAGCACTTGCGGCCACGAGTGTTAAAGATAAAGGCCCAAAAAAAAGAAAAGAGAAGAGAGACAAAACAAAAAAAAGAAGCGCAAACAATTTACAGGCGTGCGCGCAATCAGATGGCAAGAATAGCAATTAGTGCATACTTTTAGGCTTTGGAGCGTCAAGCAAAACATGGAGAGCGCCTCAAAAAGAGAGAGAGAGAGGGAGAGAGAGGGAGAGGGAGAGAGGGTGGGAGAGGCAGGGATAGGGAGGGGCAGTCAGCACAAAGCGCAAATGAAAAGACGCGCGTGCAATAATCACTGCCAAGTGCTGCATATTTATAGGCGCAATCAAGTTAATTGCGCAGAGAAAACCAGAAAAGGACAAAAAAAGAGAAACAGAAATAGACGCAGATAACAGACACAACAGCAAACAGCAGCAGCAACAACAACAACAACAACAGCAGTGAGAGCGAATAGAATGCTTAAACAAAAGCAAGACAGCAACTGTTAATGGACTGCGACTTGAATGGCAGCGTGCAGGCAGGGGGCAGGGGGCAGCAGGGCAGCAGGGGGGGCAGTCGCTTTTAGCTAGCAAGCAAGAAGCAGCAGAATAACTGTTTCTTAGGTAAATAATGTGTTTGTTTTACATCTCCTCTTTTCATTTTATTTGTTTTTATTTTACACTCTGCAGCTATCAAATGTCCAAAACAGTGACAAGGTGGCAACTCCGCAGCCATAAGTCATTTATAACAGCCTGTGTCTATATGTTGGGCAAATGGGTCTATAGATAAATCCGATAGGCTGCCATTTAGGATAATGTTAATGGTATTTGCTTAATCTTAAACAACCTCACAACCAACACAGAAGATACTCAAAAAAAAAAAAAATATACAAAATTGAGCGCAGAGATTTCGAATAGAGAAACTGAAAGATTATGATGAAATATTTCTCCTAGAAGAGAAGGGAGATTACAGACTGGTTGGTTTGTAAACAAGAGTCGTGTATATCCTTATCCATCGTCTATAGCTATTTCTACTGTAAAAGCTAGTAAAAGCTAGCAAATATAGCTTCTAGGCGATACGACTTTGGTCAGACGAAATACTATACGACCTATTCGCCAGAACTATTACAAATACTCCACATGAAAGAACCGCCGAATATGAACCTTTGGATGTATATAGCTTACACAGAAGATATATAGCATAGTCGACAGATTTGATGCGATTTTGTCGATACACAAGGGAAAGCTCGTTAATGCCAAGTTTGTTCGAGATATTGTGAAAAAAAAAAAAACAAAAAGTTGTTCATGCAAGAATTCAAACTTTGACCCATTCTTCATATGGCAGCTATATAATAGAGTGAACCGAACCAACCAAATCTGATTGTGCTGCATTGATAGAATATAATAGTTAAATACTTTTGGTCTGTTTAATGTCGAGGGCATCTCTTAGCCTTCCACTCTCGACAAGATGATGGCCATTTGCGTGTTTTTTTTCTATGCTAATTAGCTTAATTGTGGGCATTTAGCATGTGCTTTTTTTCTTGTATGCCTTGTCAAGTGGCAGCCACTCGTAATTGCCACTCAAAGTTCAATGCAATATGCAAGCTGCGGCTGGGCGCCGTTAAGTATGCAATAATATTTTTCTACTCTTGCCAAGCGGCAAGTGGCACTTGAACTTGTCCACTTCAGCTGGCCGTGCGGCCAAGAATTATGCAACAAGACGCTGCCAAAGTCGAGTCGTGGCAAAAAGCCAAAAGCGAAGCAGAGAACAAAAAAAAAACACACTCAAACTTTTGACTCAATTTACGATTGGTTCAGGGTGGAACGTTGTGCGTGTGTGTGTGGGTAGGTGGATGGCGGGTTGTATTTTAGCTTAACGCGACGCATTAGAAAATTAGCCAGCGAATTAATGAGCAAGAGAGAAGCTTAAGAGAAAGTCCGCGCCCCTCGCAAGCAAATCTTTTAATAACAAAATTCGCGATGCTTAAGTTTTTGGTCTGTCCGGCAACGCTGTCGCAAACGCACGACCAGTCAAATTGCATAACAACTTTTGTTGTAATGCTCTGTGCCCCATGCCGCATGCCCCATGCCCCCCCCAATGGCTCATTCTGGGGATCCGCTTGCGGTGAATTTCAATTATCCCAGATGCTTCAGTCCGGATGCGTCTGCACATTTTCATTTTCATTTTTGTTTTCATTTTGTTGCTTTCATTTTTTCTTTCGCCTTTTAAGCCTGCGCCTTGTATTTCATTTTCAGTTTTATGCATGAGACGCCGCCTAGTTTTTCATGCCCATTCCGCAAAACGCAATCTCATTTTTTCTGTTTGTGCTTCTGGCCCGCCTTCACTTTGTCTACATGTTTTCTTCTCTTTTTTTTTTTTTTTTGTGTATTTTTGCCGTTCATTTGCGCTGTAAATTGTTTGCATACAATAGAGCAACGCCCAGTGCCCCCGACCTAGTCCTAGTCCTAGTTCCAGTTTCAGTTCCGGTTGCCCTTTCCCCCGGTTCCCTTCCCTCACGTCCCAGCCATTTGTTGGCCTGGGCAGGGTCTTAACTTTTGGCGCGGCTTATTTGTGCGGCTAGATTAAGTTTCAAATTGATGGGCATTTCAAAATCCCTTTGTGAGAGAGTGGACCGAAGCGGGCATAGGCCCCCCTCCCCATCTCCCTTGATGTACAAGCTTAAATTTTCTCATGTCTGGCCCTCACCTCGCGCAGTCTCTGGCCACACCTTAAATATATAGAAATAGCCAAAATCAAGGCAACAACTATCAAAAATGTCAAAGTTTACAAAAATGTTGCAAATGCATTTTCCAACTTTAAAGAGAATATCTCCGAAGAGCCTCGACATTATGCCGTTGGACTATCGATTACCTTGCCGATAGTATCGTCAAATTAAGATGATCATGCGTATTTCTATAGATCATAACGATTTAGTAGACAAGTAGGGCTTTCGACTTTGTGATAATTATTAAAGAATAACAGACGTAAGCTAAATATATTACAATCCTGTTTTGTAGCAGGATTATAGCGACAAAACAGAGGAATTGCGCCTCCTATCGATGACTGGCAATCGGAGAAGGGGTCTGAATCAGTCTGTAATGATCATACGAATAAAGCAGACATTATTGTATTTTACGGACCCGAATAACAATTTATTGAAACGGCTCTACAGTTTTTATGCTAATAATAACTAATCGATAACTATTGAATATCAAAGCTCTCGATGAATATGAATAAATAATGTTGTTCAGCAATAGCTTTAATAATGTTATATGGTTATTTTTGCAATCAATAGGGTAGGGTTTAATGAACCTTGAGCCTAGCTCATAAAGCGATCAATTCTACTTAACAACATTGATTTGTTTTCCTTATTTTAGCAGGCTGTGAAGCTGAATCTTCTATCGATAGCTAGATGTTTTTTTAAGGTTCGTCTTTCTGTTGCGTGCAGCACACATTTTGGAACCGACCGGAACGGACCACTAAATCATATAGCTGTCATAGGAACGATCGCTCGATTTTCTTGTTTATCTAGATATCTTGACCAACCCCGTCATCTAATACGTAAACTATGCTGCTCTCATTTGAGCATTCTGTTTACCAAGATATTTTCATTAAACTCAGTATTAACGATCTCAACTGTTCCCATATGCAAAGACGAAAGGCAAACGTCTGCAAGGGTATTAAATGTGCAGCGTGTCTCAGATATCCTACTCTCTAGTTTTTATGCACAATAAAGAGATATTCAACCATAGTGGTCTACCCAGACCCATATTGGGTATACTTGCTGGGTCTGTGCAAAGCTTTTCTAGCTAACATAAACATTTGAATATATAGACGCTTGTCTGGTGAGTTTTCAAGATATCTCTAAGCAAGTCGACAAATTGCTTAGATCTTGGTGACCTTTGGTAATGGAGCCAGTAAATTTGGTATTTAGCTGACATTTGGCCAGAATCTTTGGGATGAAGCGACAATGAAGCACGGCACAATTTGCTATTAAATGTCGTGGAAACAAACGGAACGACACGGAAATTTGCAGTTGATGGCAATGAAATGCCACGCCCACGTGTCTGGGTTAGCTGCACTGCAGGAGCGAGGGGGGAGGGGCGGGTGCGATGCACGATGCAGCTGCCACTTTTGCCAACGACTTCCGGCAAGCATTTCCGGCATCTTGGGCTGCCAGCGAAGGCAATTTATGCGTCGCTTGTGCTGTCTCGGACAACTCCGACTATCCAACTAACACTTAAATGCCACGCAGTTGCCACTTGGCTGGTCGTGTTAAATACCAAGGACATTGTTGCCACAAAATGTCGCACAGACGACGAGCCTCACCTTGACTGCAAAGAAAAGAGCGCACAACATATTTCTCTCTAGCTGTGTGTGTGTGCGTGTGTGTGTGTGTGTATGGGGCGTGAAAAACTTGCGCATAAAATTTCCATATCAGCAATTTTATTTGCAACAATTTGGCAACACTTTTGTGTGGGGTAAACGCCATACACACCCCGCCCCTGACACTACGCCCCCTTGGCGGTGACGTATCAATTTCCGCTTGATTGCATTTAAAAAGAAGAAATAAGTGCAGAGCGGCGAGGTAAAAGCAGAGAGCGCGGCAAAAGTTTTTGGCGCAAATTAAGTTTTGGTACACCTCGCCCCCTCCCCGCTCCGCTCGGCCCTAGACTGCCATTCATCGCCGCAACAAATACAATTCTTGCGGCAAACGAAAATCGAAAATAAAGTTAAAAATTTTACGTTTTGCCAGGCGCGCGTGTATATGCTGAGTGCGACACTGACTGCAAAAAGTTTGCGCCCCAACAAACTTTGCCGAGTGCAAAAGTTTACAATTTTCTGTGTTATTCTTTTTCTTTTTTTTTTGGTGCTGCGAGTTTCTGTTCCTGTTTTTTCTTGTGGCTCGCTCGCTTGCGTCCAAGTTTAAAGGTTAATGATACCGCAAAGTAACACCAAATAAGTTAAGGACCACCGCAACTGGCAAAGAAAGGTGAAGGAAAAACGCTTCTGATTGGATTTGCTACGTGCAACGGCCGAGACAGACAGACCAAACTTTTCTACATACGAGAGTCGAGCCGAAGGTGCGTGTATATGTCTCGGCAGTGTGACCATACGACCATTGTTCGAGGAGTATTGAATGCATTAAATGCAACAATTGGAATTGAAACATGAGCCACGATTAATTGATCTCTACAAACGAGAATATATCTGCAAATGAGAGTCGAGCTAGCGGAGTGCGAGTGCAAGTGTGTGTAAATGGCGGGGCAGTGTGACCATACGGTCACTATTTGAGGAGACACTGTGCGGTAACTACATATGAGAGTCAGGCGAGAGAAGTGTGACCATACTGCCATTATTCGAGGAGTTGACAAATGTAACAAATGGAATCGGAGCATGAGCCATGGTGACTCTGCTATACAAGACTATGAGCATAGCAAGCACAACGAAACAAAACAATTGGGATACAAAAAAATTAGTTGAATGTTTAACATTTTGCAACACTGTTAATTTTCTAATTCATTTCTATGTTTAACTTTGATATTTTTTAGTTTCGAATTTTAGAATTCAAATCAATATATTCACAAAATTCACTCAGTGATAAATTGGCGCGTTTTGGCTCTTTTAATTTTTAAAAGAAGAAAAACGTTTGAAGAAATGTTACAATTCTTAATACAAAAATTTGCATACTTCAAAAAAATAAGCGTAAAACGTTCCAAAAAGATTTTAAATTAAGAACTTTGGATTTTGACTTGGAGTGTTGGAAACGTATTTTGTTCTTTTAAAAATTTACATATTTTGCAACACTATAATAGTTTAAACTATTATAATTTTAATAAAATTTACGCTTATAATTATGATAGCCTTTTGTGGATAGAAGGGTGGAGGGGGGCAGATCTGTCGATATCAATTGCATAATTGGACATTAAATCGCGAATCATAGGGATTAAAATCTAAATTCATATCGGATGCAATTCTGAGCTCCTCCATGGAACCAATGGACTCCAAATGTGTCGCCGTCGGCTGCCTGGTCAGTGGTGCAGTAGATGTGCTTTTTATTGTGACACTGCCTGCAACTGCCCCTCCCGCTGCGGCTGCTGCTGCTGATGATTTGGCTGCTTCCAGATTCAGCTGCTTGATCGGCCGCGGTCTGGAGGATATACACGCGCCGTTCCACATGCAGCAAAATTGTAAAACTGTCAGCATTGCTGTAAACGGCTTTCAACTAACGAGAGCAACCGACTAACTGATGGATTGAATTGGGCCTGGCCAAGCCCGGAGCCCTAACCAAAAGCTGTTGATAACGCAACAATAACAACAGCAACAATAAAATGATACAAATATTCGTTTGGACAGTTGACAGTTGGTTTTGGCCAGCCGAGAAGATAGCCAGACAGCAGTCCATCTTTCGTGATCACATCAATTACCAAAACACGTGTGAGTCAAAGTGAACGGCACCATGCGGTCTTTCCCGATAATGGAGCACATTTAAGTAGAGCGGGTGAATAATTATTTTATGAACGCATCTGCATGTCATGAATCACATGCAATTCGTCAGCTGTCAAACAATAAGCTGAGAATGCGTATAAATAGAATGTAGGTGTTTGTATATCATGCGCAGAGCTAGTCTTAAGACCCAATATAACTTGTGGGAAATACCTTTTCCTTATCATAGGAAGAATCGCCCAAAAGGTGAAACTATGCTTAGAAGCTTTGAGGTTAACAATTAGTTAGTTGGATTTGTCTAGTTCAAGAATGTTACTTCCCATTGTTTTTCACCTATTTTCCAACCGTTTTGGTGGATTTACCAAAATGCCCATAAAACGTATTCCGACACGAATTTCAAATGAATTCTAGTCATTTTCGAGCCTAAATACAGTTTCGATTGCATATTTTAATTTTAATTATCTAATTCAGGCGCACGTAGTATGTGCCACGCGGCACCCAGAGCAGCAGTCAACAGCTGTTGCCTGCAGGCACATGTTATTTGCCACATGCCACATGCCACATGCCAGATGCCACATGCTACATGCTACATGCTGTATCCTGCTGTATGAGGTGGCGCACAGTTTGCTTAGTGAACATTTAATTGTTGTTTACATTTGTACTTTGGTTTATTTTCCAGCACTTTGTTGTCTTTGCTCTGCTGCGCGGCGCTGCCCATTCCCCCCAAACACAAGCTCTAATGTAGACAGAAAGCTCGTCCCTTTTTAATAAGACTCCAACACATAAACAACACACACACACACACTCACACACAGACACACACACACACACACTCGCATAACAGCCAGGCTAAAAGCAATAGCAAAAAAATGTTGAGCGAAAATTTACATTTTAATTTCTTTTAATTAAAAGGGAACAAAAACAAGTATAAAAAAAAAAAATAAAATGAAAAAATATACAAAAAAAAAAAAGCAGCAAAAATAATACATTGAAATGTTTTTTTTTTCCATTGCCATTCTTTTTTTTATTGGCATTAGCATTTGGCATGCCAACGGGGCGGATAAGTTATGGAAATGAGTCCGTGAAGACGACGCCGTCGACAACAGCTTTCAATACAAGTTGAAAGGATTCCAGTGCTTAAATTCTTAAATGGCGCACCTGGACGAAAGGAATGTCTGTGGAGTCCTGGCAAACACACACAAGTGTCCCTCGGCGCGAGTTGACTTCAATTTGAATGCGAATTTCCGTTTTTGAATTTGGAATCGCCGCCATTGATGTCCCTTTTTTTGTTTTTCTTGTTTAATGTCTTTTGGTTATCAGTTGGGAGCTTGTCGCAAGCACCTTTTCTTATGCCGTGCGGAGATAGGATCAAGTCGTGGATAAAAACTGTTTGGCTTAATGCCTCGTGCGTGGGATATACCTATGCGCATTATCTAAAACCCAAGGTTTTGTTACGTTTTGATAAACAACTTCAAATTCATATAAAACAGTTGTGTCAATCCATCAGAGTTTAAACAATAAGTTTGAATACTTTTTAAAAATAATTTAAAAAAATGTATCCTACATAGTTGCTACACAGTTCGTTCTAGATACCCTTGTAGGAGGTTTTATTTTTATTTTTTTCATGAAACCTTTAACGCAAAGAAGAAGACATCTCCGACCCCATAAGGTATATATATTTCGGATCAGCATCAACAGCCGACTTGATATTACAATGTCTATCTGTCCGTCCGTCCGTCTGTCCGTTCATATGCTTCCCTCAGTGTTAAGGCTATCGTCTTGAAACTTAGCTGAGGTCCGTCTTTCTGTTGCAGGCAGTACATATGTCGGATTCGGACGTAACGGACTACTATATCATATAGTTGCCATACCTTACACCCTTATTAGTCAAAGTATGCTGCTAACATATGAGCCAAACCTTATTAAGATCGCACTTCTATATTGTATAGATAGATAGGAAGTAGCATATAGTCCTCAATACAGTTAATAAGAAGTCATTTGATTGTTATATTTAAGTCGCGTTCGAATTCAGAAAGAAAATGCATTGCCTATGATAAGAATCATGCATTAAAGACATTTTTCTAGAGGACATCGAGACCTAAAGATTTCGAGCCACATAATTTAAAGCATGAAAAGAAAATCTAAATAGAAGAATGTTAAACTTATTTTACGTACGAAATATTACGTAACGTAAAATTCGTATGCATAGCTTTAACATAGCCCAACATTTGATGAGGCAACGCACACACATGCCAGCACACATGTATTTTTCAGTTTTGCATGTTTATATGGCCCTTTGACGTTTGGACCCTTCCCCGTTTAGTGCCTGGGTAAGGTGAAACTGTGAAGAGAGGCGAATTGGTGGCAGAGACAGGTGACTGGGGCGGGGTGATATTTGAGAGCAACAAGCATTGCACCGAGCATTGCATGAGACCAGGGCCCACAACTTAAGGCCCAGAAATGAACCAAAAGCCAGCAACGATCCAGAAACCAGAAAGCAACAACAAACCGCAAACGGACAGCTTCATTAAGGGATGTGTATGGGTGTGTGTGTGTGTGTGTCTCTAGATGTGTCTGTGTGTATGCGTGTGTCTGTATGGATAAACTTTTCAATTTCTTTTGCAATTTTCCATTTCACTTTGTATTGCAGTGGTCCCCGTGCTGTTGCTGTTGCTGCTGCAGTTCCTCTATGGCTAGGTCTGTGGCAAATACACGAATGGAGTATATTTATCTTACATTTTTCAACTGACCCACACAGCGAACTCCCCCGACTAGCAAACCGCAAGCAAGCCCTGCTGCAGTAACAGTTCTACCTGACAACATTTTGCGCAAATTGAAGTATTTACCATTTTGGTAGAGGTAAATGCGTGGATAGCATAAGTATATATAAACAAATATAAATGGATATATACATAGATACAGTAGTAGTTATATATATATACTATACAAATATATTATATGTATATATATATATATAAATATATATATCTATATCTGTCTATGTTTCTTGACATGAAACTGTTTTACCTGTCAGCTTCTGTAGAGCAAATGGTTAAGAAAATTGCATTTAAATCTGATTTAGAACTCGTGTAGATTGTACTACTTTTCATTCGCGCTTTTCTCCAGATTGTACAACATTTTTTTATCCATCCAGAATTTTGCTTGACATTTTTATAGCATAAGAGCCTTTACTACATTTTCTTCTGTTTCTCAATTCGCATTATCAAGCTATTCCGAGAATTGCGAGTAACTCTCTCTGTCTCTTTTTTTCAGCTGCATACAATCTCTAGACTGGATTGGAGAACAAATGAAAACTGCTTACTGTTATGAGAATGAATGGTTGGAAAAAAATGTTTGTCTTAAGAATCTTTATCAAATAGTTAGCTCAGATCAACATCAAGAGATATCACAGAGAATTCCTGAGAGATCCGAATTGTATTCGAATACTATAGAGCCAGATAAACAATGGAGCGAATGGATCAGCTCTTTAGGAACTACAACTAACTAGCCCATATAGGTTCCCGCAAGGGTATTCTTTTTTTTTTTTTTATATATTCTTTATTTGTTGCGCTGGAATCGATCAGTGCCATCTGATCTCTACCAAGCGAATATTAAGGGAAATATTTATAGTTACTACTAATATATGTAACTTGTTTAATATATAAAGAGATTTTGATTTTTTTTTTTTTAGCTAATACGCCTTGTAGGTAGGTCGTCGGGGTGCAGCCTTCGGAGGCGCCTCTCACTGATGGGGTCAGCCAGGACCCTGGCGGCCGCGTTCGGGTGCTGCATCAGCTTGTCGGCGTATCGGCTGCTGAAGAAGTTTAATTGATCTCCGACCTTTGTTAGGCGGAGATCGCGTTCGATGGCGTCTGTCGTAACATACCATGGTAGGCCGGCGACCTTGCGTGCTGCCTTGGCTTGGACCACTCTTAAGCGGTGCAGCTGGTGTGCTGACGCCGTACCCCAGATTTGGATGGCGTATGTCCAGATGGGCGTTACCATTGTTTTGATAAGCAGCGCCTTTGTGGAAATGTGGAGCTTGCTTTGCGGTTTCAAGAGCCAGTTGAGTTTTTGGAGCCTTCTTAGGCATTTTGCTTTTGCTGCTGTGATGTGGCATCCCCATATGAGCCTTCGGTCTAGGTGAACGCCCAAGTAGCAAAATGAGCTGGAGTGCTCAATGGTTCCTCCATCGAACCGAAGCCCCTGGCAGCTGTCTGGGCGTAGCGTGAATGTAACGCAAGCGGACTTGGCACAGTTTATAGCAATATTCCAATTAGCTGTCCAATTTTCGATCTGCAGCAGCCAGTCTTGCACTGCATTTGTTGCAGCTTGCAGGTGGTCGTGCGAAGCTAGGAAAGCGGTATCATCTGCGTACGTTGCCACAAGCAGTCTCGCGGGGCTGAAGTCTGCACTGTTTTGTCCTTGTATGGGGAGGTCCGCAGTGTACAGCGTGTACAGCATCGGGCCGAGGACGCTGCCTTGTGGGACACCTGCTCTAATGCCTTTGTTGGCCGACCTTTGGTCTTTAACTGCCACGTTAAAGGTTCGTTCTGCCAGAAAGGAGCTCAGAATGCTAAAGTATGGCGCTGGGAGTAGGGCTTTGACCTTGGACAGAAGGCCGTCGTGCCAGACCTTGTCGAACGCCTGTTTGACGTCGAGGAACACTCCGACACAGTATTCCTTTTCTTCAAATGCCTTCAGAACATGCTTTACTACCCTGTGGACCTGCTCGGGGCAGCCGTGAGACTTTCTGAAGCCAAACTGATGATCCGGGACCAGGCGCGTGACCTCGTCGAGCTCCAGAAGTCGACTCAGTAGGAGCCGCTCGAAGACTTTGGAAAACGTTGGCAGCAGGCTTATAGGGCGGTAAGACTCCAGCTGAGTTAGCGGCTTACCGGGCTTGGCGATCATAATTATATTCGCACATTTCCACTGCTTTGGGAAGTGACCAAGCCTGAGCATTGAATTAAAAATTAACGTAAGCGCCATGATGCCTTTGCGTGGGAGTGCCTTGGCTGCTCTGTTGTCAATTTCGTCGCGTCCAGGGGTCTTCTTCAGCTTGAGCGCTTTCAGCTGTATTTCGATTTCCGCGGGGGATACGCTTCTTATTGGGAGAGCCATCTGCAGTGGCGCATCAAGTGATTCAGCCACTTTGCGGCGCTGTGCAATCTCTGCGAAATCGAAGGGCGTAAAAATCGCTTCCAGGTGGTCAGCAAACGCAAGGGTATTCAATCTACAACTAGCCATGAAGATAACTGTTTTGTCTTCCGTTCAACTGCTGTTTTTTTTGGTTTTTGTTTGTTTTTTTTTTATTTTGTTGATTTTTTAAGCTGTAGTCGCCCATCTTGCATTTCAGGTTCATTTGCTTTATGTAAATTTGAGAGCAAGACAAAGAAATAAACCCAAAAGGAACGTAGTTCTGCCTCAACATGGTTTATCTAGCAGCGCTTTTAGTGACACGCAGTTGGCCACAGTTGGTTGTCCTTTGCTCCGTTTGCTCTGGCTGGGTGGCCCAAATGGTTGGCCCCGCTATGGATGGCTGCTGCACCTGTCAGGCAGTTGCCACCCGGTTGCAGCCATTTGTCTCGTGCCATCGTGCCACGCGCCACGTGCCGCATAGCCAGCACCCGCACGCTGCTCAAACAAAACGTTGCGTAAGCATTTGCCAATGTTCCACTGAGCCCCAACTCAGTGGGTTACACGGCTTACGGCCCATCCACCTTTCCACGCAGAGCTATCGTTTACTGCACCTGCACATGTCTGCACGTTTTTTTTTTTTCGTGCTCCCGCTGCAACTCGCCTGCAGCTGGAAAATTGCATAGCGCAATTCAAAAAGAACGAAAAAATAAAATGGGAGTCTGGGACCTGCTGGGGTTTTCTGCTGCAGTTGCCCCATCTTTGGCATTGGCATCTATTTGTTTCCTGAATTGCGGCGTGTTACGTTTCATTTTCAATTTTCATGCCATTTGCTTTGGCTTTTGTTTGCCGCATTTTACGCGACTGATGCCGCAGCTCTAACTAGTCCAGGAGCGGTTCAGGCGCAGCGCACACACTTGGGCCGCAACAATATATACATATATATTTATATATATATATATATATATATATAATCATAATAAAACTGAAATTAAATAAAATGAAGCAAGAAAACATTTGCACTTGTTCAAAAAGTAAACATAACAATAGAACAAGCTGAAGAAGCTGAAGAAGAAGAGCTGGGGTACTGCGAAGAAGAAGAAGAAGCAGTAACAGTTTACAGTGAATGAGTCCATTAGCTACGCACAGACCCATAGACTGGGGGACAGCAGTTGGGGTTGCCACGACTGCAGCCTCTATTGCCATTAAATATTTACTTCGCGCACTCATTTCTTTTACTTAGGCTGCTCCGAAAACCGGCAGGGCGCGGGGTAGGGCGCTTTAAGGGGAGTGGGCCAGGGTAAACAGCCTTTGGGCGCAAGCCAGATAAACATAACCGTTCCGTTTTATGTGCAACAATCATTGCTTTTGATTGCCACACTGATGGCCAGAGTTGCCAACTGCCAACTGCGAACTGCGAACTGTGAAGCTGAAACTGCTCGAGTTTCAGCTTCGAGTTTCAGCTTTAGGTGTTATCCCTGGCCAAAGGTGTAAAATGCCGCATTGCATTAAATTTTTTATGTCTTCAACTGCTGCTCCTGCTTTCTCTCTCTCTCTCTCTCTGAGTGTGTGGGCGTGTTGACGTCCTGTGGGCTGCTCTGTTAGCCGGTTATTGTGTCGTTCTCATGATTGAAATCCATTTCGCAGCGCTGGCCGCCTTTTTCTTTTTTGGCCAACTGCCAGCTACTGGCACTGGTGGCATGCCACATGGCCGACTGTCAAATTGATTGTGGCAGCGACTCATTGAGGCAATTGTTGCTGCCAGACAGACAGCTGGTTGCGATAGGCCCATTCGTTAGCCTCGAATGGGCATCGCCTCAGAAGTGAGCAGCACTTCTTGAAAGCCCACTGCCAGCCTACCAGCATATCAATTATGGCCATAACAATGTGTGCGTGTGTGTATGTGCGTGTGTGTTTGTCATAAGCTGTCACGTTACGTTACGTGTTACGTGGCATTTGTGTTGTCCTTTTTTTGTTTGCATACAAAGTACTCTCGTCTTACGTCGTGGCTGCACAATAGTTAAGTGTGCGACTATTTCAGCGTTCGTGTCAACAACTCTTCAAAGACTGCGTAAGTGCTTACGTTACGTAATGCGTTTTATTATAGTTCTTTTTGTAAACATTTAAATTGGTTTTACGTCTGGCTACGTAAGGTAAATCGTTATGGCTTATAACAGTAAATGGCTTCATGTTTGCGTAATGTTATTTTACGTAACGTAACGCATTTTAAAGTTTATATCTAGGCTCAGCTTTGATTCCTAAAAGTTGATACGCTAACTTGGTATCGAATGTTGCGTAAGACTACGTAAGCTCTTATGTAGCGTAACGCAGTCTCTGATTTGTGCCTTACTTCAATTTTCCTCCCATAAATAGTTTGAGTGATGGACCAAAATTCGAATTGCTTTCGACTGTTGGGAAAACGTAAACCCTCTTAAATTTGTGAATATATTAATTATCATTCTATAAGTAGTTTCAAAGTCGGGTAAAAGCTAATGCGTTTCTGCGCTTCAGAAAGTCCAGATTGATGAGCATAAAAAGAACAACGATCAAATGACAAAGCCCCAACGTGGCCCAACCATGGATGAGCTAACCCGCAACACTTGGCCAACTTGTAGCAACTTTAATGAAATTTCCTGCATATTAAGCGAAAACTTCCGTTTGGAGCTAAGCGGCAAATGAAAGAAGGAGAATGTCTATACACACACACACACACACAAAGGCAAGGCAAAAATCGCTGGCGCGGTCCAAGTCCAAATTCAACTCCAAGACGGCGTCGAAGTCGATGCCAGGAGCAGAAACCAGTAATCGCTGGCCATGTCGTGAGTTTGCTGCGTTGGCTTCCTTTTTAATTTCCGTTTTTATGTATCTGCCCGCTGGCTCCAAGGCGTCGGACTTTGTGGGCGGTCGCCCAGCGGGCGGGTCAGTGCTTGTCTTTGTATTCACTGCGCGTTTCTGCAACACCTTTGCCACCTTTGCTTGGCCACGGCAAGGCGCTGATGTTGCAAATTAGAAGCCGCCAGCAGCCCGGTGTGCTCACAGTCGATGATAAGCATAAAATTATCGACACAAAAGCAAAATTTTCGTAATAAAAATTTTAATTAAGTATTTTTCCATACCCTGTAGCTATGAATGTGTACATGAAATGTGGGCAGCATAGGGTGGACATTTATTGTTTTTTAATTTATTTCTGTTTGCTTTTCGAACCCCCAGTAGAGGTAAAAAGCTGAAGATTGCATCGGATAGCCCAAAATATATGTCATTTAAGGGTACAAGAATAAGTCCATGGAATTAAACCTTTTAATCTATCCTCCTGTCTATAATGCATGATCCTAGACGAATTGCCCTAAATTCGAATTTAGTTTTCAAGCATGCAAATAAAAGTATATAGGAATTGTTTCTTAAAAGTTGTGCAAATATTGAACAAACCAAGGTTGGGATAAAAATATAGTTACATGGATGTGGAAAACCCAGTTTGCGAGCCGAACGCAAAGGCAGGGAGCTGGTTCGAGCCTTGAACCAAGCCAAAAACCATTTATTTTTGAATTGCACGTCTGATTAGAAAATAAGATATTATCTTGTTAGCAGTGCTAACAGGGTATTTCGTAGTCACATACAACCCACTCGCAAATATGATGCCAGTGGCTCAGGCACTTCTGAGTGTCATCGTCATCCACGTTGGACAGCGCCCGCGGCTTTTGTGGACCGGCGACGACAGCGTTTCATCACGCCGAGAGTGACAGAGCGCGAGCGGGGCGGGTATATCATGGCGCGTAAATTTATGCAAATCGGTTTGTGCCCCGAGTTGCGTCTGTGCCTGCTCGCTTTGGCACCGAATTAAAAGGAAAGTCCTCCAAATGCAAACACATAAAAGCGTAATCGAAACGACAGCGCAGCGCAGCGATTAACGATTTTAATGAGTACTAACTCGCCTATGCAATTATGAGATAGCAGAGCGAGAGCCCAAGTGAGAGAGAGAGGTGGAGAGAGAGAGAGAGAGACAGCGACAGCCAGGGGGTAAGGCAGCGCGTGCAGAAGGATAAGCTTAAGGACGTGCTGGAGTTTGCTGCGTGATTGCCGTCGCTGACTGGGAAATTAAATGGTATCTAAGCTACACGTAGATACAAATATAACAAAGGAGGTAAGCGAGAGCAGAGAGAGCGAGAGAGAGCGAGAGAGAGAGAGAGAGAGAGAGCAAATGGAACTTAAAGTTTGACAAATTTAAAAAGGGCGTTTTGGTAACTCTTTAAGTACTTGAAAAAATAACAATTGTCCTTGCCGGCGGTGCCAGTGAATCCTTAACGAAAAGTTTGCAAAAATTCATAAAAATAAACAAATAAATATTGTATTGCACCCAGTGAAACGTTTACGAAAGACGCATGAAGGAGAATAGATAAATTAAATTCGCTTATGTAAAACATAAAGTAGGGGAAAACGAGTAAAAAAGTGAAACACAGTTAACTTCCTTTACACGTTTTTAATAAAAAGCTCTTAACAAAGGCTCATGATCATGTTGGAAGAGCTAATCAGTGGGTAATACGCATGTAATGTGCTCGCAAGCTGCATAACGCTAATGCAGCGCAATCAATTTAAGTGCCTGGGCATCGTGTTCTGGCTCAAGTCCTCGCTCCAGACCTCGCCAGACAACTGTCAGGGACTTGAGCTGCAAATCTTTGGACCCGAACATTTGTCACACCTTGCCGCTGGTCGGATACAAAGGGGGCAAAAAAAAAAAAACAGGACGACAGCCAAAGAGAGAAAGGCAGCAAGGAAGACAGTTGAAGTTGCAGTTAATTTATACACAGACAGGTGGACGACTCGAGCTTTGTGAAAAGGATGTCGGCCCCTGTCGGACATGTTGGCTGGAGCTAGGGCTGGGGCCAAAGCCAAAGTAGCAGTTGGAAAATTTATGCGCGGCCGTTTCAAGTCAATAAGCGCATTTGTCTTGCCAACGGAATTTCAACGAAATTTATTTAATTCACTTACACACACGATTACAACCAAGGACTAGAAACGGCCATAGATGTGTGAGTCGTGCCAGGCTCTGCTGCCTAACGTCTGGCTGGCGTGCCTGGCCAGCGGGGGCTGCAAATGCCAAAGGAAGTCAGACAAAAAACAAGGGCAAGAATAAGACAAAACAGTTGCCTGAGGTATATTAAAGATTTAATGGGAATATATTAAGATATAATATGCGAATCTTAGCCAGACAATGCGTTTCGCAAACAGCTCGATCTATTGTGCTTAGCTAAATGATAAGCATATCAGACATTGTTTGGATTCTGATAAATTGTAAAAAAGCATAATAAAGTTCGTTAGCCAAGAGCGAAGGTTATGAAAAGTGTAGAAAAGAGCATGCGAAATCAATTAATAGCATTTGTCAAATGTAGCTGGATGTTTCTTGGGCTCCGCGTAAGTTGCAAAGGCAAAAAGAGAGAGGGAGAGAGAGTGAGAGAGAGAGGGAGAGAGAGAGAGGGACAAAGGGAGCCAAGAATATGGCTACGTGAGATGTGCCACGATAACTAACAGAACAATAGCCAGCTATACGCTTTCCAGTCTGCGCGCGTCTTGAGGCATTATTTAAAATTCAATCAAAGGCCATTTGCTGCACAGAAGAGTAGCGGCAGAGAAGGGAGCGCGGGGATTGCGGTCTCGGAAATATTTGTAGTCAGGGCAAATTTGATTTTTAGCTGCTCCATTGGACAGACACGCGTTGCAGCTGCCTGCCCCTTGACCCAACTACTCGCCACCTTCTCTTAGCCAGGCCAATGTGCAGGCGCATAAAAAGCAACGATTATTAAACGACCTGTCCAAGGGGGGGGAGGAGGCGCACAGGAGGTAGGGCTGCCAACGCCCATGTAATGGCGCTTATGATGATTATGATGATGGCTATTACAAACTACGCATACACTCGACTACAAGGAATTACATTTATTGTTATGTTTATGCACTGGCCAACAAAAAGCCACAGCAACAACAAAGAAAGCAACTATTTGGAATCTGAATTTGAACTTATGAAGTTCGGATATAGCCAGAAACACAATACCAAATGATATAGTCATAGGAAATATAGGAAATAAAATCGAATGCTTATGGTGGGAAATACGTGGAAAACGCTTCAAAAGCTTACAAAACAAAAACACGCATTCAAAAGCATGACAATAGAAGGCATATTTTCACGGCCTTCCGCTGGGCATGCGAAACATGCCGCAATATCAATTGTGATTGCAAATGCTTAAGTAGGGAGTAATCGGCTAAGAGATACCCAAAGCCCACATGTGCTTCTTCTTCTCTTAGCCCCACACTTTGCAAATTGCGTTCGCGATTAACTACGGAGCTTATAATTCGATCTTTATGAAAGTTTTCCAATATGCCCAAGTCTCTAGCTCTCACAATTTTCGAGATGTGCTTTAGTAACTGGATGCTGATGTCGATTTTTATCGATTTCGTAACAATGCTGCGAGTCATCGATATATTTAAATAAGCACCATATTTTCATGTGCTACTTCAAGTCTATAGCTCTTAAGAGGCTCTGAAATCGAAGCCCAAGACTCTACTTGTTATAAGATTCGAGAAATGCTTGAATAACAGCAGGCCGATATAGATTTTTATCGATTTCGTGGCAAGGGGTCGAGTTATCGATGATTTAAAATAAGCCCGATCTTTTCGTGCATAAAACTAATATGCTCTTTAGCCTTTTGTGAGCGGGTATTAAAATATATCTATTAACTGAGATTCAACAATGCAAAAGGTATGAAACGTAGCACAATTGCCAAAGTTGCCTGCGGGCGGCATGTGGCAAAAATAACAACCGCATGGCAAATCCCACGTAACAAATACAAAATCTGGCCATGAGGTTGGCAACTCTGGCCAAAACTTTTTGCCAAAAGCATGACCAATGATTTTGCTGGCTGCCTTTGTTAGGTTTTTGTTTCGTTTTTCTTGTTTTTCTTGTTTTTCTTGTTTTTGTTTCAGCTGCTGTGTCGCAGAGGAGGCGTGGCAACTGTTTTTGTTATCTTACGCTTCGATTATTTTGCGTTAGTCGTTGTAGAAAATTAGCTAAATTGCTTATGGCAACGCACGTAGCGGACGCCAGCAAATGCCAAGCCCGCCTTCATGCTACCCAGCACGGCAACTTTCAGACCCAACAGCATTGCCGGGCCACCCATCCACCCATCTACCCAACCCCAACCTCCGGCCACTATCAAGGCAACTGGCGTATTGTTTGCCGGTTTTTGGATACGGGAAACGCTTCTGAGGTTTCTGTTTCTGTTTTTTGCTGCTGCTGTTTTGTAATTGTTAATCACAGAAACGTTAAGTGTGTGTGTGCGTGCATGTGTGTGTGTGTGTGTGTGTCAGCACACACAAAAATTTACATAGCGCATTTGCTTTTTCGCTGGTATTCGAAATTTTTGCGCTAACCGCGCTCTATTGTTTCCTCGTTTTTGTGGCCCATTGACTTGGCTGACTTGCTGGAGGGTAAACATTGCCAAATCAGTTGCCCCCTCCATCTCACCCGTCTCCCGCGCTCTCGCGCAGCTCTCGCTTATTTCAGCCAGGCATTGCGTACGTGCAGGTAACGCATAATTAGGAAAATTCGTAGACGTTTCATTGTTGCCGGAATTAGAAAACTAAAGCAACAAAACAAAGATGAAAAGAAGGGAAATGATTTTTGTTCCTTTTCGCTGCTTTCGTTGCCAAACTGAATAGTTTGCTAATGATTGGAGCTCTTCTTGTGGCTTGCCAGCATTATAAGGTGACCTTTGTTCGGCTGTAGCTCATATGCATCCTTTTAGGTTCGAATTCTGACTGGGATTTTATCAGACTATTCATTTAAGTATCTATTTATTAATATTTGTATTCATTGATTTATTGTTTATTATTAATATTGACTAGACTTTCGGAGCTTGAGAGTTAAGCTCGTTTCTGAACTAGTTGAAATGATAAAACTGATTAAATTTAAATTTAACCCCCATACAACTGGCACACGGAACTCAAGCTGAATCAGGATCCGGTTTATATGAATCGGGTTCTGAATAGACTATGGACCATATTGGCACAAGGTCTTCAACAGCTTAAAATATGGTTAGGTTTGTAATTGTTTCTGTTATTTGAAACTTTAGCTTGACTAAAATGTTTGTTTATACGCTTTACTTAAAATTGCATTAATAAAGTTCACGCAGCGGAATTTTTTGGTACTCACAAATTGAAACAGTTCCGAAAGCATCTTCGATCATTTGCACAAGGTTTTCAAATAGAAAGTAACTCACCTGTAAAGAGAGAAAGACAGAGAGATAGTACATAAGTAAAAGCAGGAAGAAATGAACATAGGCAGAGGGAGAGAGAGGGTAAAGACAGCAAAGAAATTAATGTATGTGTGCGTATGCGTGATATTTGGTTAACGGGTCGTATGAGTGATTTTATGGCAAAAAAGTAGCTGGCCAAACATTTGCCGTTGCCCTTCTGTTAGCCATTTATTTGCGCACGCATAAAACACCATTTCCCAATTTACGAGACGCCACTGTGTGCAGCATGTGGAGCCCCTCGCTCCAGTTGCTGCAGGTGCCGCTCGTTATTTTCGTTTAGGTTTTTATTGTCTTCGGCTGGCAGCCTCTTTTGGGGCTGCTTCGATTTCGTTTCCGCGCAGTACCTAAAATTATGCCATAAAAGAGATGCCCGGAAAAGTTGCGCCTGCTGCGTTTTCTAATTAAATCAACATAAAAGCTGAAAGCAACAACAGCAACAACAACAAAAACCACAACAGCAGCAACATTCACATGTGTTTTTCCAAGCGCTTTTAATGTGCTTGGTTCGAGGGGTGGAGAGGTGCAGGGGGAAGGTGTGGGCTTGCTTTTGGTAACATTTGTTGTTCTGCAATTGCGTTGCTGCGCTTCTTTTCTGGCCAAAGAAGAAATACGAATTAATGGTGTGGAAATTGCGCAAACGCATTGCATACTTCCAGGCGTCGCTCGTTAATTTTATGGCAGCGCCAACTTCTGCAGCCGCGCGTTGATTTGATTAGTTTTACATCAAAAAACATCAAAAATCACGAGTCGAGGGTTTTCTTCTTGCTGCTTTTTTGATAAACGAATGACTGGCAGCAGGACCTACGCATGTTGCCTCGATCTTTAAAGCCGCGTGTTATTTCCTTTATGAACTACAGAACACTTCAGACTTAATTGTTCGACTTGAAGATACGCTGTAAGCTTCTGACACTAATACACACACATCTATGCAAACATTGGTTTGAATTTTTGTAAATTGATAATTGAGAAGAAAATATGTACGCTCTAATGAAATTAACCCATTAAATTGCAAGCTAAGATAGGGTTTTTGGGAATTTCACCCGCAAGTGTGGAAAATTCGCGGTATTTGATAAAGTGAATCTTTTTATACCACACGAGCGGATTCGAGCTTGCTTTCGAAGAACTTTGTGCAACTTCGCTGGAGAGGAATTTTTGGAAAATGCAGCCTTTCTTGGCGGAAAATGGATGTCAAAGTCTTGGGCTCGGTTCAAATGCTGCACGAGCGAAAAATGTTTGGACTGTTTGAATCAAACTATTACTGTTACGAAATATAATCTACCCCTCTCCACCGCATCTAGCGGCCAAAAACTGAGCTGCTTTCTGTCTGCTTTTGTTTCATTTTCTATTTACCTTTTTCCAGCATCCGCAAAAACCCTTTTCAATTGAATATATTAATTTGCTTGAAATCAGCAGCACAAAAAGCCCAACATTTTCTATTTTGCCTAATCAATTTAATGAAGCCACAAATTTTTCATGCCCCAATGTGCAGCAAAATGTTGGGCGAGTGGCGACTCGACGACTCTGGCGACACTCAACAACTTGCCGCAAATTTTACGCAGCATATTTTTCGATTGACGGCCAACAAAAGGGGACTAGCATGGCGCTGTTGCGAGCCAGGGGGAGGGGCAAGTGATAGGTAGAGGGGCTGAGCGTACGCACACTGCATACATAAATCAATTTCAATTAACGTTAATTAAATACGCATCAAGTGGGCATGACCACAGCAGGAGCAACAGCAGCAGCAGCAACAGCAGCGGCAGACAGGGGGAGGCAAGGCAGCCACAGAAACCATTTCCGAAAAAAGGGAGCAACAAAAAGAAAAAAAAGAAAGGAAAACGGATGGATTCTCAATTTGGGGTTAAATCAAGTGCGGAGCACACGGTCCGGACTGCTACACGGATTTGTATACGGATTTGCCAGCAGAAGAAACCACAAAAATAGAGTATAAAAGTGAATAAATGAGATTTGCAGCAGCTTTCATTTCAGCTGGCGGCTGCTCGAACTTATGCAACACCAAATTGAAAATAGCTGCGTGGCAGCCGACAAACGTGCAACGTACAACAAGGACCATTCAGGGTGGATACACTGGAGCTGCTGTTCATGTTGCTGCTGCGTCTCGCTGCGGTTATGCGCTTGGTTTGACAGGCACGAGACCAGAGCCAAATAAACATGCAACAACAACCTTAGCATATACTCCACAGTGTGCCAAATGGCCGGGCAGATCCATGTGAAACCGCAATGATGTGCCACAGCAGCAAAAAAGCCCACGCACAAAATACACGCAACAGACAGCTAACAACAACAACGACAACAACAACAGCAACAACAACAACAACAACAACAACAACACTCTCAACCGCACGCACAACTGACAGCAGCAACCCCCAATTTAGCACAAGGCCTGTAAATGACATTGAAATTTTTCTAGTTTGCCTGCCCACAAGAGGCAACAAAAAGAAAGATGAAGAGAAATTAGGGATATCCTCGTCACGCCGAAGATTTAATACCCTTGTAGACATATTCCCTGCGGTTTTGCTGACATGCGAGCATATTGAAGCTCCTTAATGCTAAGTGTAATTTGCTTGATTTTTCCTGTCCGATCCAGCTGGTTCCGACATATCTACTGAATTGACGGATGACCAGGCGGACGGACGGACAGAGGGACATGACTATATCAACTCGGCTGTTGATGCTGAACAGGAATATATATACTCTATGGGGTCGGAGATGTTTCATTCTGCGCTATATACATCGCTTGTCATGCGATTATTAATTATATACAAGGGCTTAGGAAGTTTTTTTATACAGACATGCACAAGCGCATTTCTTTCCCCTGCGTTAGCTTGTTTCTTTAAAAATAAGTTGATTTTTTTTAGGGGAATATTCCTAATTTGTATATACCAGAATCCAAGTTTGATGAATCTAGCTTTTATAATCTACGAGTTATGCTTAAAGAACCATCTTTCAAAATCGATATTTATCGATATTATTGTAATGGAAGCTATCGAAAAGAAACTCGTTTTGCATTTAATATATGAAATTAAATACTCCGCATTTCAAACATTAAATTTGATGCTTTCATTCTTTCTCCTCATTCCTTCTCACACATAGTCGTAATAACCATTTTTGTTCACGCAATTTTAATGAGCTCACGTCATAAAAGCACGTTGCACAACACTTAAATGAATCATAGCGACACATAAAATGTTGCCAACCGCGTTTCTGTTTGATGAACTACAGCTTAAAGCAGAATAAATGAGAAGCTTATTTCATTTCGTTCGTATTCATATTTGCGCTTTCATTAACAGAAAACCCTGTTGTTTGTAAATTATTTCGAAAATGTTTGTACACATTGTTTTTAATCTTCTACACAAAAGCATTCATTATTTATTTATTATTTGTTTTTCAGTGCGTGTGGAAGAAATATGAATGGCACAGTAGTCCCTCCTTAGGTAGCACTACCAGCAATTGGAATTGCCCAAGAAAATATATTCAGAATATTTATGAATATTTATGTCTTTACAACACCCTATAAAATCGGCTAATAAAAAGCATTTATATTGAATGTTGCATAATACTAATTTCTATCATAGTCCGAAATTGTAATTCGGTATTATTAAGAATCAAGCCCTTAATCGAATTAGCTGTATAAGCAAAAGCTGAATCTAAACCTGAACAGAAACGTTCGACTTGATGCCAACAGCTATTAAAAATGAAGAGAGAACAGGAAATTCTCTTGAGCGTCGACTGTACAGACTGAATCAGGCATATTTTCCCGGCCACTTAGTATTGTGTGCAGCCAAACGCACGATGGCATCGAGGGTCTGAATTTGGGTAGCGCATTTAACAATTGTTGGCAGCGTTTATCATCGTATTGTTTATGGGTAGATGGGCATTCGGTATGGGTATTTATAAGCTCCAGTTCCCCGTTGTGGATGCTTTTATTTAAATTCTGTTTTGAATTTCTGCTCAAGCTGCTGTTGTAATTATATTCAACTTTGCATAATTGCAAAACTCATTAGAGAACAAGTTTGGGGGCGACTGCTGTGGCGGCTGGTGGGGAATGTGTAGCCTAAAAGTAGACAACGAAAAGTGTAAATTGTGTTTGACTGAGGCACGCGCCCAACAGCCAGCTAATTGAAATTGAAACTGTCTGAAACGAAAAACATGAAATTGTGTTGAGCTGAAAAACAAAAAAAAAAAAAAAAAAAAACACAAATAACAAAATAATGCAAGAAGCAGCTGCTGCGACCTCGCATCGATCGATTAGCAAACAGCTGACAGACCTTTGCCAAAAGTGAAAAATCAATTTGCATTTCAATTAACTGAGCAACTGGAAATGGCGAGGCCGCGGTCTATATAATTGTGACACTTGGCCGCTGGCGGCCGTTCCCACTGGCCAGTTCTGGCCCGGCAGCCAAGTGATGCGCTTCTTTGCCGAGTGCCTGTTGTTTGCCTTCTGCTTCAAGCAGCATCAGGACGACGAGCAAACGTTTGCCGATCAGCTCGAACAGCAGCCGTCCAGTCACACCAAAGTCGAGCAGCCGGAGCCGGAGCCCAGAGCGCAAGCACAGCAAGTATCGAAGCACCCGAAGGACCCGGAGTCGGAGCTGATGGCGCACACATTGCGGCCAGCACAGCAGCCGGAGCAGCTGGCAAAGCATACAGCGGTCGCCATGCGTGGCTCCCATTCGCCCGCACGCCTCGAGGAGATTAGCATCTGTGCGGATGTGCATCCCCGCAAATTGCTGACGGACCTGACGCTGCCCAACGGAACAGCCGCCGCCGCCTCCAGTGAGCGTTACTCGGGCGTGGCAGTTAAAGATGAAATTGAACTCTTTACGGATGTGGATCTCGGCAATGGCGCACATTATTACGCCTTTTAGCCAGCTGAAAGTTGACTCTAGTCAGGTGCTTGGCCGAATCAATCAAAGGACGACAATAAAAAAAAAAACAGTAGCACAAATGCTGGCAAATCAATTGTGCGCAGTTCAAAGTTCTCTTTGAACTGGGCTAAAATTACACATCAGGTTTCAGTTCCCGCTACCTTTCCAGCTAAGCAACCTTTTTGGCCAGCTGTCAGCATTTAACAGCATTGTGTGCGTGAAATTTTAGACGTCAACACATTTGCATTTTTCAAATTGGTAACACAATCCAATTCACCCCCTCCACAGCCCGCTCAGCCTGCCCGGCCAACTTTCCGACAAGCCCCAAACCATCAGCTACTGTTTGAATGGCCGCAGTATTAAGCCTAATTTATAATTTATTATAATAATTTATATTTATATATATATTTTGAATTTTAAGTGATTTAATAATAATCCGCATAATTATTTTATCGACAGAATTTTGCATAAATTTGAAACGGAATCGAGTTTGTCGCAGCTGCTGATTATGAATACCCCAAACTGTATTCGGTTACAATTTGTTATTCAATTGAGCTGCTCCCACAACTCACTCGCTCTTCCTCTCACACACTCTCTTACTCTTTTTCTCTCCCTCGCTCTCTCTCTCTCTCTCTCTCCGTTGTCTGGTAAAACAGTTGCCGGCGCAAAATTCCAGCAAAAAACATAAATTGTAAACATGAGAATTGCTTCTGGTCTGGTGGCAGGCAATTCTAGTTTGATTTCTGGTCGCATCCATATAAAAAGTTGCCATGCAACGGCGCCTTGCAACAGTCTCAACTCACGCTTGCCACAATCGCCCCACAAAGACGTGGGCCACTGCGCTGCTGAAGAACTTACTTTGGAGCAGCGTCGATCTATTGACTATCGTCCAATCTTCTCCAGTCTGCAGACTTAGATTCAGAGATCTCGAGAGTTAACAGTTCTGTTTTTCCTGCTACTCGGGGCAGATTCCCTCGCCCCTCGCCAAGATTCTCAGTGATCTATTGTTTGTGTAAGCTATTTCCATTTTTTGAGCTAATTTTTATATTTCTCTCTTTCTATTCATCAGACTCTCACATTCGCTGACTTTCTATCTCTCTCTCTCTCTCTCTCTCTCTTCTCTCCTCTTTATATTATAATTTATTTTCCACATTTTCACTCTCTCTTTCGCACTTGATTATAATCTCATCTATTTGTAAAAGTTTTCTTTAAAACTGACTATTATTAAAATTTAGCTTCTAACATCTTCCTCTCTCTTTCACTCTGTTTCTTTCTCTCTTTTTCTCATTCTCTTTGTCCTTTCATTCTTATTTCTTTGTCTTCCCAAATTTCTATAGCTTATTGTTTCGGTTAGTTAATTCGATCATATTCTCTCTCTCTCTCTTTCTCTCTCTTTCACTCCTTTTGCTTTTCTATTCTATTATATTCTGTCTCTCTATCTCTCCTTCTCTTTGCATTTATTTTCCTCTTTCTCCCCTTATTTTTGTAGTTTATTGATTCTGTTTATTGTGCTTCTATTCTTCCTTTATTTCCTTTTGATCTCTTCCTCGTTTACTTTCTTTTTTAATCTTTTGTCAAACTGTCAATGTCCCTTTCACCCCGTTTCTATCTATCTTTATTGTCTTTCGCTGTCGCTGCTTATTCCTTTTAATCATGAACATTTTGTGATCTATTCATATTTTTTTCAGCTCTTTGTATACTCTATTTTTCACCTTTTCATCCCTCCTCCTGACTCTTTCCCTCGTTATATCTTCCATTGTGACACATTTCCTTCACATAGCCATTTTTGTTGCTTCATCCCAGTTACCCCCTTTTAGCCCTGCCCTTCCCCCATAATGTGTCTCAAGATCTGTCGCTGCTGTTGCTGCTGCTACGGCAGCTCCTCGCCAGCGGGCAGCCAGCAGCAGTGCCAGGAGCTGCAGCTGAAGGACCTGACACCCGAGCTGATGATCACAATCACCACACAACCGCACAACAACAGCTCTCACAATCTCAGCTCCAACGCGAGCCTGGCGGAGCGGCCCAACATTCTCGGGAGCTGGAGCTGCGACGAGGAGATCGAGCAGTACAATGTCGATGATTACGAGTCTCGCACGCCGACCATGTGGCGCGCCTGGTGGCTCCAAGGTGCCAGCGAGCAGCTGTCATCTGTTATACTGAGTTGAGAACTTAAGCAGGTGTGCGCGTGTGCGTGTGTGAGTGTGTGTGTGTGTGCGGGACAGCTGATAAAAATGGTCAAGCCAAGCCCGCCACCTGCTGCACATTTTAATGCACCTGCGTCTTGGAGAGCAGCACAAAAATTAAATATCATGTTTAGCGAAAGTGTCGAGAGTGCGCGACTGGTAGATACCCTGTATCCATTGCCGCCGCATACATTCGGGCATACTTATACATACTTATTCATTCTTTTATAAACCAAATTGAGTACCTTCTATGTTGATTAGAAGGGTCTATAAATGTTATTTAAAACAAGAGCATAAGAAAATGTTGCTGGTTCGGTTCACGGTTCTCCTTGACTTTCCACAGTCATATGTCATGTGTTCGTGAGAGCGCGGAATAGGTATATATACTTAACATAGAAGAATCTAAGTACAGCGTATGACTAGCTGTTATCATATCTGATCCATATATACTTTTTATAGTCCGACATATCACTCACATTTCCTATACAGCCGCACTTAGCCATTTTTAATAGGGTATCATAAATACAAATGTAACAAAACCCTAAACTGGGCGAAAATAAAGCCGAAAGCAAACAAACATTTCGCCAAACTTTGTCAGTTCCTTACCGAGGAGCAGCTAATAGTTTCATGTTAACCACAAACACACTCTCGCACACACACACACACACACACACACTCGCACAAGCACACACACACACTCGCAACAGCACACACATGCACAGCATGCATTTTTAAAATGAAATTACGCCACGTTTAGTTAACTGTCTGGAGCTGAAGGGGCTGCTGGGTCTGGCAGCCGGTTAAGACTATGTAATGAAAATTTGATTAGCTGCTTGTTTAACTTTAATTAAGTTGATTTTATTGCGCACAAAAGTCTTTCGACAAAATACAGTCAAAAAAACTAGTAAGAGTGCTCTAGCGGGAAGTGCTCGACTAGAAGATACCCTGTGCTGAGCGCTTTTAGCTTCCATCTCTACATACATACACAAAAACGCAGCTGTGCTCGTCTTCTTAGTCCCTCAGTTCGACTCTATGAGAAATGCAATAACTGCATTATTTATGGTCAAATTTTTATGAAACTTTCAGTGGCAAAATATGGCATCACAATTGTGTGTACACGCCAAAGCGCAAGGTTGTGACTTAAAAAATAATTTATTCGCGCTGTTAGGAGGAAAATAAATTGGTGTACATTAAACGAGAAGCTACAGGGTATATAGAAAAATGTATAGTTAGGCAAAGATGACTCCTGGCCAAAGCCAAAACTAATCAAATATTTAAGCAATGCGCCCGGTGGTTTGGCTTTTGGGACGCTGGCTCAGCATATTAACATTGTGTTGGGCAAACAGGCAAACAGTTTGCCCAGAGCCCAAAATACACACCAAACAAGCAGCATAATATTCATGATTGTCATTAACATACACACAGACACACATGCATACATACATAGTGTGCGCTGCATGCGTTGCGATTTCATGAGTTGTGCACGGGGCGCTCCTGCAGGACTTTTGGTGCTGACATTGCCGCTAACATTTGACGCCTGTGCATATCACATATGCAAGCTGAAAGGCATTACCGGAGAGCGCGTAAGAGAGGGGGAAAGAGAGAAAGAGAGAGCAAAGGATGCAAGCAAGCTGAAATTTAGTTAACACTTGACCCTAAATATGCCCAGCGTTAAATTTATTGCTTAGTCTCTTTCTCTTTCTCTTCCATTCTGTTTAAATTGTTTACATAGCGGTTTGCAATTCCCCTTTGCGCAGCATTCTTAAACGTTCTGCTGGCATTTTGGGCTAGCTCATGCCTAGACTGGAATACATTAAACATGCACAAATTGTGATTGTCTAGTTTTGTTTAAATTTCCTCTTGAACAGCATTCGCAAACTTTTTACTGGCCAACAAAAAATATGCGTAATTGCGATCGTAAAAACAATTGTATAGTGCTTGAGAAGTTGTATATAAAGCTCAGCAAATTCACAATCATCAAAAATTGCGAAATATGCTGAGCAATAAACATTTGCGAACGATGCCAGAAACACACACACACACAGGCAGGCAGGCACACATCGCTCGCAATGGGAGTTGGCAACATCTTGAGAGCGCTGTGGCATGCCATAAAGGAACTTTGATGCCCCGATGCCTGCCACTTAGCCAAACACTGTGCATATTATCGATGGCCATAATGCGAGGGCCCGAAACCGAAGTCTGTTGTTGCTGTAGTTGAGCTGCGGCTGCCGTTGCGTTAGCCATTAAAAACTTTCCGGCAACGCCATTAAAATAAAAATCGAGAGCGTGTTAAATGATTTACAAAAGCAAAAGCACGGCCAGACGAAGACGAGGCCAAAAACAATTTCGTTGCTTGCGGGTTTATCGCATTGGCATAATGTGTTTCAGGTTATCCCATTTGCCAGCGCTCCCGACAGCCTGCCGTCCTCCTGCCATCCACACCCTGTATTTATTTTATGCGGCTTTTGCGACAAGTTAAAGCTTTTGCCACGCCTACCCCCCGTCGCATACACACCCTTTTTGGTGGCGCCCTTGTGCTTGTGCAGTGACATTTTTTTGTATTTTATAGCTCTTATGACTTTTCAATAAGTTTTGCCACGTTCTCGTGCCGAGTTTTTAGCTGCCAGCCTCTTGGCTGGCAATACAAATTTACACTTATAGCAAAAGTCTGTTTTGCTATCTTTTTAACTTTATGCGCGATATCAACTTATAGCGAAGTATTAATTGTGATTCCCAGATGCTTTAGTTTTCAGGCTAACACAAATTCAAGGAAACCAAGAAATTCCAAAATAATATAGATATATACTCAAGATCCTACGGTTTTGCAGAACTGTGAGCATAGTGTAGCTCGCAAATGCTGAGCTGGATGAAAAGTGTAATTTTGAGGAAATCTTTAACTTGTGTGCACACGTGCAAGTAAACTGTAAGTAGCTGAAAAAGCTTTCTAAAGCTCAAGTTAGGAACTATTTAACTATAAATTACTATAGAAGTAACTGAAGAGCCAGCAATCGATAGCGTTGACCTTCAATGAACTGATTGATTGTCAGCCAAATAAAGGCAGGCAATGTCCCGTAGCCCTAAATTGTCCTGAGATAGTTGTGCTGCGCTTGCTATTCAATTACGCACTCACTTGATGAGGTGGAGGGCGGATAAGTAAAGTGGTTGGCGCTGTCTTGAGTGGGTGGTGCTGGTCAACTTAATGCAACTAATCGCCTACCATTAACCGCCAATGACACTTTTATGCCACTTTAATAAACTTGAGAGACACAAGTGACAGTGCCCAGCACAGTAGGGAGGGTGGGGAGCAGGGGTAATTGTGTGTGGTGTATGGTGGTGTGTGTGTTTGTGTCCTTTGTGGTGCTTGGGTGGTTGGAGGATGCGTGTGACAGGCGCTTGTCCAAGCATCAGAAAACTTTCGGCACGTTGCGGCAATGTCTTAAGTGAGTTTCCCAGCCAACCCCGCTCGGTCAGCATCAAAGCTTCTCCCAGGAGTTAGGACAAGTTCCTTCATGTTGTTTCAGCTGTTCGTAAAACACACACACACGCACACCCGACCACCACCAACACTTATATCAATAATAATTCCCATTTGTAATAAAGCCAACTTGAGGGCGGCCTTTTGAGGCATTGAGAATTAGCTCAGCGGGGGTGGGGTACAAGAGTTGCATGCAATAAGTGAAATGCATAAATAAACAACAATTCGAAGCACTCGCAACGGGGGCGGCTGGGGGAGGCGTAGATGTTGTTGCTGTGCGCCATATCTAAAGTAAATTGATACAAATTGCATAATAATCACGTCGTTGCATTTTATTTTTGTGCCATGGCAACAGCAGCAACAATATTGGCAAAAAAAACAATGGCACGTGTGGCTTAATGGTATTAACAACAACAACAACAACAACAACAACAACGAGCAACAACAAGCAGCAACAACAACTGTTTCACTGCGTTGTGGACAACTTGGCAAAGTGCTGTGCATTAGCCTGGCGGCAATTTCATTTGTTATTAATAGCACATGGTCACACTGAGCATAGAGAATGGCAATTGATGAAAGCGGGCAGAGAGAGAAAGGAAGAGAAAGAGAGTGATAGAGAAAGCCAGAGAAAGAGGGTAAGCGAGAGGGGAGCGAGGAAGAGAGTATAGGAAAAGTAACTATCGGCTTGCCAAAGATTTAATACCTTAGCTCTTTACAATTTCTTTCTATACACTTTAAGACAGCTATGAGCTATATATACTATCAGCAGTAAGAAATGGAAATCTAAATCAAAACTACTTTCATAATACTTTCAAATCAAAATAAATATCAGGCTAAATAAAAAGAACACAATGAATTATACTATTTTTAATAATAATATTTTTCGGCTTTGGAATTTGGTCCTCAACATTATTACACACTACGTCAGTAAATCGAAAGGGACTCAGAAAGTTCTTCAAATGAGAAATATTGAAGAATATGATTTGTAGCTTTGAAATATTTAGAACAAGTAAGCAAGTAGTCGGGAGTGCCCGACTAGGGGATATCCTTAACTTTCTTGGTGGCTATGAAATGAAAGATTCTTGATCTGTATATACTATTTTGAAAGCAACATGTCAAATTTGGTGACTCTAGCTTCTAAAACTTGAGAGATTTGTTCAAAAAACAGGATTTCGATATCGATTCATTTCGATTGCTTGGAAACGGGGCAAGTTATCGATTATCGGTAGCAAACGCGTACTGCGACAAAAGAACCTACGTTTTTGAATTCTCTCTCTCTCTCTCTCGCAGGATTAAGGGGTCGTAAATGTTTCCTACTGCCTGTTACATAGATGTGCAAATAAGCATTATACCCATTTAAACCATTTTCAATTGGCTCAGGGTATAGAAATAAGAACTTACCAAAAAATAACATTTGCTTGTTGTATGTTTTATGTATGAACTAGAAGAAGTTACCCGGCATATCTGTAATTGTTTGTGCAATTCGCGTCAAATTCAGGCAGATAAATGGCTGCTCTGTTGTTGCCTTGGTTTTCGTCTTCATGGGGGTTGGGGGTTGGGGGTTCGAACCCCAAAGCCACTTGTCTAATAGCAAGCGTTTTCTCTAGATGTCAATTACAAACTTTTGAAAGATGATTTTTGTTTCCCCCTTTAAAATTAATCAATAATAAAGCACTTGACATATGATCGAGTGAATTTAAATATGTTGAGCACGCATTGGATGCTATCGATGCTCATTGTTTCCATTAATTTGAAGTGCCGGGACACGCTTATGCCAGACACCGCCCACATCTCCACATCTCCACATCTCCAGCCCCACCAAGAAACGCCCATGCGATGTTATTTATCATGTGGTAATGTTGTAATGCATTTTGTAATCGATACAAAGCAATCACAACGAATTAAAGCCCAGCACCGTGCGCCAGGCACGTGACCAATCAGCCCTGGGCATGGGCTTGGCTCTGGCTAAGAGTAAGTGTATGACAGACCCGCCCCACAGTTTGTTCGCTGTTGTATGGTATTTTTGTGGTTCACATTAATGGAACCGAGAAACTGGCTTCGTGAAGTCTGGCCACCACGTACACGAATTCGCGGACCCTGGGCGACCCATAAATGCAATCAGCAAATAATTCAAAGTTAATTTTCGATTAGAAATCGACCAAATGAGCAAATGCTAAGACACAAAGAAGGGCATAATAGTTAAACTAAAGGCAAAATGGATTACTTTGGTAGTATAAAGATTCAAAGCTAATTTAAATATTAATTGTCATTAAAAAAGTATAAAATTGATTTATGCTTTTTATTTTTTATTAGCAGACATTGCTACTAGCTCCAGATATGCAAAAACCTCAGCAAGCGTTTGCAGCTTTAACTTGTTGCGAATTTCAATGCGTCAAGCGAGCATAATCAAAGACCTGTTTCTGTATGCCAACTACAACCTACTCAATTCGCTGCACACAGTTTGTGTTTTATTTCATATAATAAAACATAAATAAGATAAACTGTATAATTTTTATTTTTCTCCAATTAACTAGACAAATAAATGTCAACTTTTGATTGTATGTATATGCATATATATTACAAAAATATATTTAAAAAATAATAAAAATATTGCTTTATTGGAATGTGAAAGCGGCTACGCTCTGCATTTTCTTCACAGCATCACAGTTTAAGCAAAAAATTTAAAAAAAATTTTAAATCTTTAAATTGCGTGTGTTTTTCATTCGACTTAAAGGCCATTTTCCATGCTGGTGCCATGGCTGTGGGTTGTCAATGTGACAAACTGAATGAATGGCCCCAATAAAATGCGTATTTGAATGCCAAGAAGTAGGCTACAGTTTATATGCAAATATAAACTGTATATATATATATATGTATATATATGTGTGTGTTTTATGTACATTTACGCTGTATCTAAACGGCTGCAGGGGCGGAAATAAAATGTCAGCTGTTTGGCGGCAGGGCGCGTGCTTTTGACTGATAACAAGTGACAAGCACCGTGTGGCACCTCGACAACGCCCGAGACCCCAGCCCGGCACAATCTTACAGCCCGCATTGATTTTATGAGCGCTGCGGGTTCTGCCGAGAGCAGCGTTTTTCACTAGCTGCCACTAATCAGGCGGCGTAAATGCTGCACAAGTGGGACTGTGCCACAAAAATGAAGCCAGGGTCGAGGGGGTTTGATAATATTACGGCAAGCAACTTTTTCGGCAGCAGCTATAGCTGCATTAATTTGCCAGCATTGAAAGCAGGGGCTGGGAGTGTGGGCGTTAAAATCGAATTGAAACTTTAATGACTTCATGCGGCAGTTGCAAGTGCCGGCCAACTTGCCACATGCAGCGTGCAGCATCTAGCATCTAGCAGCTTGACCAGAGCCAAGTTTGCAACTAGTTGGCCACATTTCCGTTGGCCCAGACAATTAAGTGCGCAACTTTTAGCACAATTGTACTTTAAACTTTGGCCACGCCCACTGAAGGATGTTGATGATGATGCTCCGAGTGCTGCTGCTGCTGCTGCTGCTGCTGCTACTGCAACACGTTGAACAGATTCAATTAATTAACTGTCAATATTCTAGCAAGCACGAGCGCGTGCCACGCCCCCATTTCTCTGGTATTTATTCGCCTACATTTGTGCCGGCGCGCTTCGTTTCGTTTCGCTTCGCTTCGATTTGCTTTGCTGGCTAAATAATTAATGAAAAGACAAATTGCTGTTGGCACAGCATCAGTCCCCTCCCCCCCCTCCCTCCCTCACACGCTCACCGCCCTTCAACCCGCTGGCTGCCCCGTGCAGCGCGCCTCTGCTGGCCTTTCCATACATTTGTGGCTCAATCTCTGCACTCTAAGCCCATGGTTCGGAATCTAGTTGCCCACCAAACAGTTTTTATTTTTCATTGCATACTTTTATGCGCTGCTTTGATTTTTTCTCTACTATTTCGCATTATGCCATTTCCGCCTTTTTTTTATAATTTTTTTTTATTTCTTTACAGATTGCGCTTCATTAATTGCATTACTAATTGGTTTCACAAAAAGCATAGGAGTGCGGCAGAGATAGAGACAGCAAGAGACAGACTCTCTCTGTCTCGGAGAGAGAGAAAGAGAGAGAGAGAGGTAGAGAGGGGTAGAGAAATCATTTGGTGGGCCAGCTGCTGGGCAGTGGGAAGTGATTGCAGCTGTGTAAGTTAGTGGCTCAGTAACTGGGCAGAAGAATCTACAATTTGTTTGCCCAACGATAGTTTGTTTTATCGATAGTTCCTATTGCTTTCCTGTAGGAGATTTTCGTTTATATCACTAGCTACTAAATAATTTTGATGAGTCTGTATTGAATAATTTATCGCAAATATTTCGCTTAACAATTAAAATTAAATAAATACATATTATGAGCAATTTTAGCTTAAAAATAAGATGTACAACTGGAGGAGTCCGAATGCGGAGGAGATGGAGAAGGTCTCATCCAACCGATCTCCCAGATCGCTTTGCTTAGCCAAACTATTTTTCTTAAATTTATTATGTTAGACCTAACTGTAGAATAAGTTGTATTCGTAATTATTTAAATTAAGTAGTTCCTTAAATAATAAAATAAATGTTAGAAATTAGAGAGAATATGAGAACTGCACATTTTTAACGATTTTTATTAATTTTAATAATAAATATTCCAAACTAAAGCAAAGTAAAACTTGGATGCTGTTCGAAGATAACCTCTAAGATTCACTACTGGAAATCGATAAGGCATTAAAATATTATACTCAAAATTGCCTATTCCTTGAGCCGAACACAATGGAGTCCGGCAAAGTAATCCAATAAGAAAAATGTGAATTAAAATGTTAGGTCAATTATTATTTTTCTTAGCTCACGAAATTGAAAAGCCAAACTTAATCTAAAAGACAACGCTTCACCAACTTTTTGGCATATTTAATTTAAGCCTAGCAGCTCATGTTAATGGCGCCTGGCTAAGATCAGGAGCAGATCAATTCGCCGCATTAGGCCAATCTTAAATGCAAATCTGATTGAATGCTCGCACCTACGGGTGCTCCGAGCTGGGAGCATGATTTAGCATGCAAATGTGTCAGAGCTTTGCCTCCTGGCCGGGACTCAATGCATAAATCATGGCTGGCCTAAGGAATAAAACAAAAAACAACAAAAAATGTAGCACGAAGAAAAGAAAGGAGTAAAATAATAATAAAAGGGTTGCACAAGTGGCAGCTTTCGCTTTCGCTTTCGCTGGGATTTTGGCAGCGACTGCCGCAGCTTCAGCTCCAGCGCCTGCTCCTTCCCCTCCCCCAGCCACATCTTGCTCTGTTGTTGCAATCGATAGTCGGCGTTTTTATGCCGCCAATGTTGGCCGTAGCACGTTCAGCGTGCGGCACAAAGTATGCTAAGCTTATTTATTATTTACACGAGTGAAACGTGTATGAAACGAAAAGAGCTGCTAAAAACCTGAATCGGCGACTGTGCCCCAAAACTCGGGCAACTCGTGTGTGTTTGTGGTTGATTTGATTGCTTTATGCACCCAGTGAGTGGCCGCATGAATTTCAAATGAGCCGCTTTACGCCGTGCCACATGCCACATGCCACATGCCACACAGCATCAGTTTCTGTTTCTGTTTGCTTGCTTCCCATTGCCCCGCGTACGCCTTGTAGGCAACAGAAAGGTGCCAAATAATACCAAAAGGCATATGAAAAGAAAAAAGGTTTAAAAATGTTAAGATACGGCCACAGCGCAGTCATTAGAGCTCTGCCAGCTCTCCCTCTGCCCCTCTCTCTCTCTCTCACTCTGCCACTCTGCCGCGCTTAGAATCTCTCTGGCCTTCTGCCTCTCACTCGCTCGCTCGCTGCCATATCTAACGTGTTGCACACGTTTCGCCTGCCTGTCAAGCAGCAGCAGTGTGAATGGCAATGGAAATGGAAATAAACATGAGAATGGCGCTAGCCATAGGAAGGAGACGGCCAAAAGGAGAGAGCGAGAGAGTGTGAGAGAGACAGAGAGAGAGAGGGAGCGAGTGTGTGTGCCGTGTCAGTGTTCACACGTCTTTGTGCAGGCTTTGGACAATCGTGTCGACTACTACGTAACACACCCGCCCTTCCAAGTGAGGCCCCCTGCACACCCACACTCATATATATGTACATTCCGCCACCCCCTCCGCCTTCCCGGCCAAGCCCCTGGCCTGGTACTGGTTCTGTTTTCTGCGCTGTTCCCACAGTAATTTGAAATTCATGCGCTTCGTATGTGGAATAAATTCAAGATTTTGATTTGCTGCTACGTGTGGCATCTTATTTCTTGCTCTCTTTCCCTCATACTTCTTGTGTGTGTGTGTGAGTGTGTGCAATTGAAGGTGTGAAATCGCACATAAAGGATAATAAAAGTGAAAAGCGTGAGGCGCCATTCAAGCTGTTTCCCTTAAAGCAGCTGCCAAAAACTCAGGCATACGCTTTTTTTTTGCCGCAGCAATTATTAGCCTGGTCCAGACATTGATGGCCCCACAACAGCATATTTATGTATGTGCGTATGTGTGCGTGTGTGTAACACTTAAGTGTACTATTGTCAACTACAGACAGCTCTGGAACTGCCAAACAACTAATGGGCCCTACAGTTGCTTGAGGTGAGGCAGAACAGTATTTGAAAGTGTCGTATATTTTAACAGCCTGTCAGAGTACATGTTAATTGACATTCAGTTCATTTTAGTTTCACATTTCGTTGCAAAATATTTTAAATTAAGCAAGTGAGACAACGTCATGTCAACCAATTAGAAGTCAAATAATTCCCAGCGACAAGCTGGCAGTCGAAAAAGTTGCTAAGTTTATTTTTATACCTGCATTTTACGGCTGCTTCAATTCATTGACAAGGTGGCAACACTGGCAGCTTGCACTTTATGTGAAATGCAAAAACTGTCAGCTATTTTAAGTTGACTTGAAGCTGATGCGAGCAAAATAGAAGCTGATGATGATGAAGTTTAGTATAGTAAGAGGTTAAAATGTATTGTACTTTGACAGAAACAAAACCAAATGGGTTCCAAGTTGAGTAAAGGATATGAGAAAATTGTGGTAATACTGGCAGTTGGCATTTTATATGAAATTTCAAAACTTGCAGATTTGTTAAGTTGATTTGAAGCTGATGCAAGCAAAATTGAGCTTAACTAGAGGTTAAAGTGTATTTTGACAGGAACAAAAGGATATGAAAGAATAGTACTTAAGGATAACAACTGGGCAATATATATTTAATATCTGTGTCCACATGAATTAAATAAGATTTCTGACTTTAAACTGGAGTAAGTGTTTATTTCGTTTATATTCGTTTCGAACGAAGCTCGAGTCAGAAGGCTTGTAAAGTTATTTGCTGCTGCTCTTGTTCTATCTGGTCAAAAATATATTTCCCATCGATGAATAATATTCGCTGATTAAAAATTGGAGAAGAGTCTAGAACATTGGAGCGACAATTTCATATATTCCTACAGGTTGTCGGCCCCTTTGGTTTCCTGCCTTTAACTTTCCCCTGTGACCGCTCCCGGATCATTTAATTGGTTTTTCGCTTATTTATGCCATACGAAATGTAATTTATGATTTTTAACGCCCAAAGGCGTTTGCCACAATTTCGCGGCCAATACATACGTCAGTTCCATTGCCCTTGCCCAAGCCAATGCCTCAGCAACCCCCCATTCAAATATTCTGGCGAAAGAGGCGCAGCTCAGTTCCATCTGGCAAAGCTGCATGACGCGTCTTTGTTTGCACTGGGCTCACATAGCGACTCTTGTTGTGAGATTTTCAAATGATGCCGAAAAGTAGGCAACACACACACACACACACACGAGCGCACACACCAACACACTCAAAAAAGCAAATAAACACGCGCAAATATTACGAGCTGCTTGACTGCTGACGTAGCTCCCCGAACATTCTCCCTACCGCCCACTCTCTTATTCTATCACTTCCCCACTTCCTTTCGTGCTCATTGGATGCCCATCTCTCTCTTTCTGTCCCTCTCTCTCTCGTTCACTCGCCATCCACACCTCACACGACAGCTGTGCGTTTATTTTTGGCATCGCAGCGCGCCTGTAAGTATGCAGCAGCCGGCAGGAGGAATACATGTCAATGACTTTACAGAAAGCGGAAACTCATAAAGATAAGTGTTGACATGGCTGCCAACTTGGTTGGGCACTGTGCAACACCGGCCCTGTGGCCCGCCCTCGAGTACCGTGCACTGAGTACCGCCCCGCGGTCCTCTAAGTGGCATCTGTCGTCCCGTATTTGTGTCACTCCACGGTATGCGTCTCACACTCTGCTCCTCTTTTTGTGTGTATGTGTGTGTGTCCTGTATCGCATCGCGCACTTTTTTAATGTCCTTTGCAACAAGCAAGAAACAGTTATTTGCGCATAGAAATTGGTTATTTGAGCAAACGCCTTTTAAAGAATTTCGAAAGACTTTCCTGTCCAAAATGCAGACAAAGAAAACTGTATAAAGAAACTGATTTTATTGTCATATGTAGCAGAAACGGAGAAACTTTTAGATCATATCTATGCGATATAGGTCGATATTTATTGTCGTTTTTGTTGCCTGGCCGCAGCTCTACTTATATGTAATCACAAAGAGCTGGCAAATGTCGTAATACTTGTTAATATTAGAAGCCCAAAAGTTTGCTTTTATTTGTTGCAATTCAGTAAAATTCCAATATATCGATAACTATCGATTTCTTGCTCAGTTAAACCTTTGGATTTCTATCATGCACCTTTTTAATTATGCTCATATACAATCAAAAAGGGCTTTCTGTTATTATCAGTAGTCTAAAAGAAGGATCCAATTTGATGCAATTGACCAAACTATCGATAACTATCGATCTCTTGTCGAACCTAATGATTGTGAACTTGCTAAAAATAGGCTCCAATTTGATGCAATTCAGCAATATTCCTAAGTTTTGACACCTATCGATTTTTAGCATTATTCATTATCATCAAACAATCATTACAGTCTAACAAAATTGTCTTTCAAAGTATCGATACTTATCGATAAGCTTAATTCAGAGGGTAACACTTAAATGTTGCTCATATGGGACATGAATTATGAGTTAAATAAACGCCAGACCCAGAAATAATGAAGCATTATTGCGATATGGACACACACACAAGGGGGTATGGCATGTCACACACACACACACACACACACTAATACAGCTCGTGTGTATTATTATTACTATTGGCGAAGCCATGCTTATAAAGTTACTGGACAATCGAGCACCCAAAGGGGCTGCCTGGGGCAGCACATGTTTTATATGCATAACCGAAAACAACCAGGCGTCAATTGTTTCGGCATAGCAAAGGGTGGGGGGGAGTCTATTGTTGAGCACCCGAACCGGGGCTAATTAATGTTATCGCATTTCATGCATCACTGCTAATTGTTATCGATAAATAATGCAATGTCAGGCGGCAAAAATGTGTTGCCTGTGTATTTGGTGTTGGCGACTTGCTTATTATTATTTGTTACCATTGTTGTTGTTGTTGCCATTGTTGTTGTTGTTGTTGTTGTTGCTATTTGCTTTGGTATTATACGATTTATCAGCGGAACGCGTTAACGGAATGTCAAGTGACAAGCATTAATAATGGGCAGGTGGTGGGGTGGGGCAACTGCGTTGCGTGTAAACATAAATCTCGAAAGGCAATCAGAGGACTTATTAATGGTCACATGCAAACGGAAACGGCAAAACGGAAACGGAAATGGAAACGTTTAACCGCTATCAGCGTTTTTTCTTTTATTATTTTACAGCGCAGTTCAATGAACACAACGAGTAAACATTGCGTGTGCCAAACAAAAGTGTTTAAGAGGCGTTTGGTAGGCGTAGCCGTAGTTTAACTGACGATAAATTCCCAGAAGCACTTGCGCTTAGCTTCTGGCCCATTTCAAGGCAGACAAGTTGATTGATTAACTGTTTGACGCAGGTGCGTCTAGGACGGAGAAATTCTGTTATTTCGATAATTGACTTTAATTCCATTGACGTTGTCACACAGGAAGAGGACCCCCAAAGCGAAGTAAAATGAAACCTTTGACCCTTCAAAGACATATTTTAGTCTATGATATTTAAAATATATCTACAGTTTTCACTTGTACACTTTGATCCCAGACGAACAAAAAAATGTCCAAATACTTTCTTAAGGCAACATTTTATTATTTTTCCTGATAATTTTGCCTATCAAATAAAATCTCGAAATATGTTTTTAAATGAATTTTTTCAATTTTTGCGTTGCGTCAAATAATGGCTAAAAAGGCTTTGCATCAGTTTCGTTTGGAGCATTACTTAATGTCTAGTCGTACAAAACTCCATCAAGCTATTCTATTAAAGTTGATTTTTGAGTCATGTTTATTGTGGTCTTTTTTTGGCAGCGCATAGCCAAGGGCAAGTTGGCTGGCATTAATTAAAAGCTGAAAAATAATATGCGCCATATCTGTGGCTAAACTTAATAAAAAGAAAAGCCAAACAAACAACATAAAGTGAAATGTTCAAAATAATTACCCAGAGCCGGAAAAAAGGCTGCTGCTGCTGTGCTGCTGTTGTGATTTTGCAGTTTGTTTTATAGCTAAAACAAAGCAAAAGGCATAACAAAGATTAATGCCTTGTCCGAAAGGTGGGAGCAGAAATTTAATGCGCCCCAAAAAGTAGGCAAAGCAAATTTAAGCAAACAGACGAAAAAAATACAGAAAGAAGCAGCACAACGAGGGCCTCAAACACAGCGAAAGTATTTAAGCAAAAAGTGTATCCCTAGAAAAACTCTCGCCGTTGCTTCCTCTTTTTTTTTTTTTGGCTAAAACTTTTTAATGTTGTTGCAGTTGTTGTTGTTGTTGCGGTTGCATGATACGGAAATTTTTGTGGCTCGCAAAAGTTTTTGCGGCTTGCAAACAGACAGAGAAAGAGACACACACACACACACAGACGCACACACACACACGTGTGCAGCTGTTGGTGCGCTTGAAACTTCAGTATTTAGCCGTAAGTGGTAATAATTACGAATCTGACTGCTTCCGCTGACTTGTCGTAGTGGTTTACAGTTGCACACACACACACACACACACACACACATGCACACACAATCACAACTACACACCACACTAACGCACACTCACATACGCAGGTTAATTAACTTTAATTGGATAAAAATTATACAAAATATGCAGACAGCAGAGAGCAGGAGAAAGCGCGGAATAGAGAGAGAGAGCGAGAGAGAGAAGGAGGGAGAGAATTGAAAGAGAGAGAGAGAGAGAGAGAGAGTGAGGGCGAGACAAAGCTCGATCTATAGTCAATTAAATACTCTATACCCTACAAATTAATTAAAATTCTGTATACTCTATACAAATGCATCAAAACGGATAATCTTGTGTAACAACAATATGTAAGCAGACATGCTTAAAATAAAGAAAAGATAATTTAAAAAAAAAAAAACGTTATGCCATACCCTTGATTACAGGACATTTTTAGTCGAACACATTCGACCGACGAATGTGTGAAAATACCATATGATATTAGTTCTCGATGCCATTTATCTATCATCTATCCATCCATCTATCTACCTATCTATCTATCTATCTAAAAACAAGAAAAATAATAAAAAAATAATAATAACAATAACTATAATAATAATGCTTATTATTATTACTAGCAAATAAATTACCAACTGACTGATATATTCAAACTTTTGAGGATATTTTTTCTTGTTGCCAAATTATATACTGTACAGGGTATAAAAATACTAGATATTGAAATAAAATAATAAGGTTTTTTTTTTTTTTAAGTTCAGAGAAATAATAATAGTAAAAAACCAAATAATAATACCAATTTTTATAATTTTAATAATAATAACAATAACAATAACAATAATAATAATAATAATGATGATAAAAATAAAAAATTATTAGTAAAATTGATTATAATAATAAAACAAAATGACTTATGCTAATTAGAGTAATTCTTCTACAGGGTATCTGCTAGTGCACGCTTCGACATCCACTCGTTTTCCTCTCAAAATCAGTGCATACTCTTCAACCGCTCTGTGGAAAATTATTTTTCATTGTGATTTTGCTTGGGCCCACGGCTGCAGCCTAATGGAAAATTCTATTAGGCTGATGGCGTAAGGGGCAAGTTTTTTTTATTAAGCAGCCAACTAATTTGACTGGCGTCTTGCATTTTAGAAAATGTCGCACTGGGAGCAGGCTCCCTCTTGCCCGTTCCTACTACACTCGCCGACTTGCCCCTTGCCCCATGCCCCTTGCCCTGTGTCAGCGTGTCATTGCAATAGGTTTTGCCAGGCTGCACAATAGCTAAAACACTCCCCAGTGCACTATTGTTGAAAAGGAATCGGGCCGGGCTGGAATGGAGAATCTAGGGGAAGGCTGTGAAGAGGGGGGAGGTATAGGCATGAGCTATGGGCATGCTTTAATTTGATGTTGCCAGGCAATTGCCAGCGTGTCGCTCTGTCTCACTTTATCTCAGGCTTTATTGAAATATTATGCAACAAAGTTGATGAATTTTTAGCCTGACAAACTTTGGCGCTGCATGGGGACTGCGCATTAAGCAAAACTTGCCACACACAAGAGGCATGCCCCTTGCCACTAACCCCTCTCTTCCCCCCTGAGCTGCCGTTGTGTATCAGGTGTTTACCAAACCGACGAGAGCACAACGAAAAGAAAAAAATATTATAATAGCAATTGAGAATTGCTGATGAGCTTTGCTGCCTGTCTACCTGTCTGCCTGTCTGCCTGCCGCGTTGACAAGCAGGCCCGCCAAGACACCGTCCGTTGAACGCACCCCAACCGCCCCCTCTAACCCACTATAAGTTGCCAAGTCGCTGGCACAACAATGCAAGGAACAGCGGGAAGCAACTGGCAACTGGCAGAGGCCAAAGCTGAAGCTGAAGTTGGAGCTGAAGCCCCAGTACAAGCCCATGTCGCTCTAGTCTTTGTACAGACTTGTTGTCGAGGGAGCATTTTAATTATTCAACATTGTTGACAAAGTTTCAGCTGTGACTGAGCCAGCAAGTGGCAGACAGAGAGAGAGAGAGAGAGAGAGAGCGACAGAGCAAGAGAGTGCGCAATATGATTTGCTGCCTGAGCAGTCGAAAGTTGAGGCACACAAAAATTGGTCCACAGGCAGCGCAAAATCTGCGGCTGTTGACACTGCAAAAAGCCAGCGGGCTTCACAAAATGTCAAAGCTACAACCTGGCTGTGTGTGTGGGTGTGTGTGTCGGTCGGAGGGGGTTGTAGGTTTTGGGCGTGCAAATGGGGCTTATTTAATGATATTCTTATTTCGCTCCTTTGCTTACCAAATATTCATGGTACAAGCGCTCCCATCAAATTGCTCTACACTTTAGAAAGTCTGTACCGGTTAAATGTGTGCTTATAACCGATTCAACACCATAAATGTACTGTTCATTTCATACGATTGACTATTTAGAACGATTCTAAAACGCATCTGCTAGAAGCTCGAAGGTTTTCCTGTGAACCACATTGGAATCATTACTAATTAGTTTCATGGCAATTTTCAACCGGTTCTAAAGCGGTTTTGAAACTATTTTAACATCAATTGCTGCGAACCACTAGACCATTAGAGTAAGAGCTTTACGCAACGACATTCAAACTTGTTCTGAACCGAACCAAATTTGGCTTTGAACCCAACCAATTTATTTTGTACTACAAGCCAAACTTGAAGCCAATTCTTAACCAAACCAACTTATTGTTTTTACGGGCCGAGCTTTAGGCTGGCTTTAAAGCGAACCAGTTTGTTTAATACTATAAGCTGAAGTTTAAGCCGGCTCTGATACGAACCAATTCCAGCCATATTTGCTGGATGACAACATTCGTTAAAGACCAAATTTAGCCCCGATTTTAATGCATTGTTTCATTGCAATTATAAGAATGTAGACTAAACAAAATCTTGAACCCAAATCTAGGTTTAAGGACTTAGAAAACCAGCCTCACCAAAACTTATGGCAGGAAGCTGGTTCGACGACCCGACATATATTATTATATTTTGGCTTATTTTGACTATATCTTTAGTCTAACTACATTCCAAGCAAACGTTTTAAGCTATTTGACAACCTATCGAACCGGTTCAGAAGCAGTCACTAACAATTAAGGCGTCATCTGATGCCTGCTTACAAAATGGAAAATTTGTGCAATTTTTTGTTCAGTTTGTTTTTTGTGGAATTTACCTCACAGTTTACCATTCAATATTTCATTTATCGACCTGACGCACATCACTGGCCACTGGCCAACTCCTTTGCCAGGCGCTGCTGTAATTTAATTCTTTTACAGTGACCCAAAAGCCACAGCGACTGCAGCTGCAACAGCATTGAAAATGACGAGGACATCGCAGCTAAAGCTGAAGCGGATGGCAAAGGACTGCTGAATGGTGTTCACATGGCTGCAATTTTGTTATGCACCGAGCCCATTGAAAATGGGCAAAAGGGTTTAATGGCTATGGGCAGATGTATGTAACGGGCAGAAGCCAGCAGCTGCGACCTCCAACTGCAGAACAAGTTAAACATTTTAATTGATATATCGTGAGATTTCCATAGTACCGATAAATATCGATTTCGAAACATGGTTTATTGAGCATAACTTGAAGATTATAAGAGCTTGATATATCAAATTTGGTATGTCGGTTTTCGGATGCACAATCTTTCAGTTTTTGCATGCCTTCTCCCATTCCCAGCTACACTTTTAAAACTAAATTCAGGTCATTTGGTACTAACAGCCTTTGATCGTTTGGAACCAGCCTTCCCATAAAAGAAAGCTGCAATTCTTGTACAGATAGCTCGGCCTGGGTTCAGTGTATTTGCGGGTCGGTTACACCCGACTAGAGCACTTGTTTTTTTTCGGCCGCCGCGCTTCAATAATTCTGTTTGCTCGTATAAACACCACCCACGATCACATATATGTGCACACACACACACACACACCAATGCCCGTGCAGCAAGCATATTTCGAGTGGCTTTTGTGGCATTGACATCGACTGTTGGCAAAAGGCAAAAATACCAGCAAAACTGCAGCCCAAGTCGACAACAGCAACAACTGCTGAAAAATTACAATGCAATTGTTTGCCATTGGCGCCCACAGCGCAGCGCAAGGCGCCTGCCAGACAATGGCCAAAAGTCAGCCAGCACCAGAACCGGATCCACTCCACTCCACCACACACACACACACACACACACACACACACACACACACACACACACACACACACTGCAGACATTTGGGGGGCTGCCCAGAAAATGCACACAGACTGCTTGGCATTTGGCATAGCCAAGGGGTTGGAGGGAACGAGCCGGAGCCTGGGTGGCTTAATTCCGGGCAACGGCGCCATTTCGCGGTCATCATCGATTTAAAGCAATGCACTTTCATTATGGAACTAATTGAAACCGAATCTCGGACAAAAGGCATACGCAAATGAATTGCCATTACGAATATGAGTGCAGTCGGAGTATTGATCGATTGATGTGCTCAAAGAGCATGACCAATTACATGTGCGACAAGGAAACATGGTAGCCGAAAATAAGTTCATATCAGAGAAGCTTCTGTGTTCATCGATATATATCGATCATTTATTTCAAAATAATCGAAATTCAAGGATAAGCCTCGGATTGTCGTTGAATTTATAGGCATAAAAAAAAGAAGATACTACGACAGTCTTCGGCATCCCGAATATAAATACACTTGCATACATGTGGCTTATGGCTAAATTAAAAAGTAATGCGGTTTGTAAACCTTTTAAAAGCTAAGTATGTTAAGGATATCTTGGAGAGCAGAAAAGTTTCTAAAGAAAGCTCATTTTGCGACCGATTCTTTATATAGAGCTATCTAATCTTCTGATCCGATGTTAATTCAATTTTGCACATGCGCATAACTAACATATTTCAACTGATAAATTGGGTGTTTAGTCAAGATATCTTATAAAAGTTATATAATTTAATGGTGCGATCCAGTTGAGTGCGACATATGCGAAGTTTCATGACAATTCATGACTATGAACCCAATTTTCTTCTATTTTCAACGTTTTTGTTCAAACGCATTAGATAACCAAATATAAGCGTATTTAATCCCCCTTTCCCAATATATATTTTATTATTTATTTTAAATATTTTTATTAATTTGATTTTTCTTTCGACTATCGTCGCCAGCTGTGCGTGCTCGTGTCACGACTCTGTGCGAAGTTACTTAAAAATACATGTTTGTGCTAAAAACAAAAAAAAAAAAAAAAAACACGCACTCATGTGCATATTTGAGCACATGAGCCTCAACACTTACATATCTGCACCCCCCCCCTCCCCCCTTTCCACCCTTCCTTCATATGCCCTGCACACCTCCCGCCGCATCATCATTGGACCCTGCCCCAAACACGCAGCTGCTCGGCTGCCGCGGCCTTAAACAATGAGGCTTTTGTATGCGACAGCGCGTTTGCCTTTTTGTTGCTGGCTGCGGCACACACATTTGCCAATACACACACACGCACACAAACCCATTCATTTACACGCACACGTACGGCCATTGTTCCGTATTGAGCCCCAAACCTGGTCTGGAGCTGTGCTGCTGCTGTCTTGGCTGCTCGACGCCTTTGCCCGGCGTTTTCATTTGCGCTTCAAATCTAAGAATAATAGCCGCCTTGATTACATTCACGCCGCTTTATGACAAACGAAAACAACAGCAGCAACAACAACAGCAACAACAACAGCAGCAACAATGAAAATAACAGTGGCAACAATCAGATGCTGCACAGTGGGCACAGCTCGAGTGCAAAGCGAAAACAAAAGAACAAAAAAATAAAAGAACATGCGGAAAAATATAATGACAACTAATGATTTTTAAAGTATTTTAAGATAGAGTGTGGCTAGAGAGCTTCAAGAGAGCTTTACGCGAGCTTTAGGCGAGCTTTGCGCGAGCTTTAAGTAATCCTTAAGCGAGCATTAAAAATGGTCGAAGAGAGAGTTACGCGAGCCTAAAGGGAGATTTAAGCTAGCTTTAAGTAAGCTTTAAGACAGCTTTACGTGAGCCTGCTGCGAGAGTTAAGCCAGCTTAAAGTAAGCCTAAAAATAGCATTAAGAGAGATGGAAGCGAATTGCGAGTGAGCTTTAAGCGAGCATTATGACAGGTTGTTACGAGCTTTAAGTGAGATTTAGGAGAGCTTTATGTAAGCTTAGAGCGAGATTGGGGATATCTTTAAGCGAGCATTTAAGTGAGCCTAAATCGAGATATAAGATGGCTTTAGTTAGTTTTAAATGAGCTTTGATTGGGTTTTAATTGAGCTTTAAGAGAGCTTTATTTTTTCCATTGACTAAGCACAATTTTTGCAACAGTTTGTTGCACTGTACCTCAGCATTTTGGCCAAAATGAAAAGAAATGAAATTAAGTGGCATGTTATTCTGTAAGTGTACGTGTGTGTGTATGTGTATGTGTGTGTGTGTGTGCAGGCGTACGGTACGTGGTATGTAGCATGTGTAGCATGTATATGCCAGCACACCCCCAGCCCGCACTCACATCAACTTGAGCCTCCCATGTTAAGGCCTGTTCGAGTGTTAATTGTGTGCAAACAACAACAACAACAACAAGAAGAGCTGACAGACAGACAAGACAACGCGACAGACAGTTGAATGGACAACTTAACAGCCACCCAGCTGAGCCGAAGCCAAGTTGTGATTTGTGCGGCTCAAGACACACACAAGCTATCCCCCGCACCACCCCTCAACGGGTCGTCCTGTCCTGTCCTGGCCACTCGCTCGGTAATTGCAGTTCGAGTGCAGGATCAACAAAGGGCAGAGCATACGCTCAGAATTGAAATTCAATTATGCAACAAGCGGCAACAAAGCGCAACAGTATTCGCACGCAAAGTAGCGGCAACTTTTTGTTGCATGGACATTTTTTAATAATAATTTCTTATGTTGCTGTTGCTGCTGCAGCCGCCCCGCGTCCCGCGTAGCTGCTTCCAATGGCAAATCAATTTGCGCTTTACATAAAAATCAACAAAAGACTCCACGGCAGCTAAGTTGAATGGAGTGTGTGGATGGACTGGGTAGTTGGGTGGCAGCAATCTTCTCGAAAATCACGGCACATAACCCATTAGTCCCCATGTTGCCCAACTACTTATGCTCACGGGCCACGAGGTAAAGGGGGGGAAATGGAAATGGAGCAGGCAACAAAAGGCGATTTTCATACAATTTTCGTTCTCGTTGTGCTCGTTGTCGTTGACGTTGTCGCATTTACATAATGAATTCATATGTTTAATAAAATCTACACGTGAACACGAATACACGCGAGCGAGCACACACACACACCCGCACACACACACACACACACACAAAAGGGCAACCTGAATCTGTAACTGGGCTCTGGATACGGCAACTGGCAACTGGCAACTGGTATCTGGATTCTGGAAATCTGCGAATCTGAAACGCAAACAGAAACTGAATGCAGCCGCGCACAAAAGTATGCAAAGATAAAGCGAGCCAAAAAGCCAGCGCTGAACGAAGCTGCTGGCGATGGTAGGGGGAGGGGACAAGGGGCGTTAGCAGCGTGGGTAGGCGTCGTGTTGTTTCTGCCTTACAATTTTTTTATATTCGTTTTTTTTTCTTGCGTACTCTCTCAACATTTCAATAGTTTGGCTGATGACAATGACGATGATGATGACTGCAGCTACACAAACGATAAAAGTGCCCCCTTGTGTGTGTGTGTGTGTGTGTGTGTGTGTGTGTGTGTGTGTGTGTGTGTGTGTGTGTGTGTGTGTGTGTGTGTGTGTGTGTGTGTGTGTGTGTGTGTGTGTGTGTGTGTGTGTGCGTGTGTGTGTGTGTGTGGCTGAGTGCTTTGTTGTTGGCCCAAATTAAAATCACATTCAATTTGCATATTTTTGATGTGCGTAGGGATTTAGTCGACAGTTATCGATAAGCACACAACATGAACAGTTATCGATAAATATGTAAATGCAGCTGAGTAAACAGTTGATAAACATTTTGTTTATCAGGGTGGATTTAATATGTTTTTCCTTTTCGAAAAAAGGAGATAGATAAAATGCTTTCACTTCAGTAGTTGATAACAATGTATGCTTGAAGTCAGTCCCACGTGCGTCGATAACTGATTTTTATTAGATAACATTTGCTTGAATATCTAATTACGAAAAATAAATCTATTGAAAAGTACTCTCGGGTCTCGTGAACCTACAAACATACAAATTTGTCTTTAAAAAAAAAAACAATAATAATGATCAAAATTATTGATTTCACTGTTGAAGTTTTGGGAAATAATTTATTTGCGATTTGCTATAAACCAAAACACAAATTGTCATAAATTCACTCACATTTGTTTGGGGCCAATTATCGATATATTGTTTATTGCATCTGGTCTGGAGATAAACAAACAAATTTTACGCATTCAACAAACAAAAGTTTTCAACAAATTTGCAAACACAAAAAAACAGAAAAGTCGAATTGACCCAATCTCTAAAACTACACACTAAGTGTGTCAGAAAAGGGAATTGATGGGACAGGAAGTGGCTGGTATGGTATGATAGGAGAGTGCAATTGTACATAAAAAGGCAAGGATATGTGCTATGTGAGAAAACTCATGATACCAGCAAAAGCGAGGGAGGGAGAGGGAGAGAGCAAGGGAGAGGCACTGGGCCATTTGCCTGGCCTTACCGAGCCGTGGAGCTAGTTGGAAACTCGGTCAAGTTGTTGCCAGGCAGCTTAAACACACATTCACACACACACACAACATACACACACGCACACACACAATAGCATCCAATTGCCAATTGTGATAAATTGTACTTTTAAGCAATTTAAGCCCAACAAAAAAAAAACAAAAAAACATTCAACAAAAAACAAGAGAAAAAAGTTAAGGCAAAACAAACCGAAACCGAGCGGCCCCTCATCAAAGTTCTTGTCAAGAAAAAAAAATAATAGAAAAAGGTTGACTCTCTGGCCAGGCCGGACAAACGGCTTTGGATACCCTGTACGCAAGTTAGCGACAGGCATATAATATCTCAACCCTGAATCGATCAAGTCATAAAACAGTTAAGCAGATCTGCGGCATGAATACTGATCCCACATAGAACAAGCCACAAATAAATAAGACACACACCCAAGACGCAGGCATGGTTGTTGTCATCGCTACATCGCTGCATTCTTGAACAGGGCATATATTAGTCCTGTATACTCTATGCGTTTTTTTTTTTTTAAATATGTAAAACTACTTTACTAATAATGCCTCAATTGTGCGCCATTTTGAGGCCTGAGCCCGTCTCCAGCTTTATGGCAGTGGGTCCGGCTGATTTTGGGCATTTTTGGGTATCCGGACTGGACTGCATATATGTATGTGTGTGTGTGTGTGTGTGTGTGTGTGTATGGAGCACATATGTAAGGCATTACCCTAGTTAAGCGTACGCAACACTCGTTGCAGAATTTTCTCTTTTCTCAGCTTTTCTATTTTGATGCTTGTTGTTTTTGGTATCTGGAGTATTAATCCTAATTGAAGGGAAATCCCTTGATGGGCACACGCACATAGCCAAAGGCGTGGGCGGGTTGCCAGGAGCGGTTAAGCGGTAACCCTTTTCTATTCTTTTCTCTTTTTCTACTCTGGGGCCGTTCTGCTGCCCGAGTTCGTTAGTTTTGCTATTTTATGACGCTTTGTGTGTGTGTGTTTTTTTGTTGTTGTTGTTGTTGTTGTTGGTTTTTCTATTTTTACGGTTTTGCTTTTTTGTTTCTACTCTTTTTGTTTTTTAGCTTATTGTGAGCAGAGTAGCGCTTAAGGAAATCTGCTGTGAAGGGTTTCCACATGAATGTGTGAGTGTGTGTGTGTGTGTGTGATGCAAGGATTGCCAACATGTGGCGCAAGATAAATGCGTGACGTCTCAAAATTAGCTGCGTCTATCAGTGCCACTCTGCTCATACATATACACACACACACACACTCGCATTAAGCTTGAGTCCCGTTAGCTTATAGCTCTGCTCAAGATTTGCACGATATGCGAAATGAGAATGATTTTCAATTCTTATCAGAATTCGAAGCTTACATAAACCAGGCAGAGAGAGAGAGAGAGGGGAGCGGCTTACTAACAAGGCGAAAAGGGGAAGGCATGCACAATTTACTAAACCCACACAAAGCTCGTAATTAGAAGGTATTTACGTTGGCTGACAATAGCTCATTGCTATACGTCTTCCACAAATATGGCTACCGAGTGAAAGCAACAGAAAAGGCGAAACGCACAAGCCCAAAGACACTGCCAATGAAAACCGTAGACGCAACGCCCGACTGGATAAATACCCTATAAATAAAATAAATGTACGCTAAGCAAAAGTCGCAGTTTGAAAAACTTGAAGCTGACTTTATCCATGAAATGCTTCTATGCCGCACTTTTGGCACATAAAATATAAATAACACCCGGCTTTGCGCGGGCTTAATTTTCTCCTCAATATTATATATCACTTTTACGGCCATTTCTCCGAGAAAAATGCAAAATAAAAGTTGCGCTCAGTTGAAACTCGTAACCAATCCCCAAGTTTCACACGACGAAGGAAGGACCAAGTATGTTGAACGTCTTCAACACACTTAGCTCACATTGGGGTAATTATTGTATGCGTTGATCATCAATCAGTCAGTCAATCAATCAGTCAGGACAAGCAAGTTTTATGTATATATATATATATAGATAGATAAACAATAAAAGAATTTGTAACGCATCGTGCTTACAGTACATACATAAAGTAATATTAAATTCATTAATTTTAAAATAAAAGTTACAGGCACAAGTTTGCTATGCCCGTGTCGTACACATTTTATGGTTACAGGGTATTAAAAAAGCGCAAATAGACATTTAATGATTCCCCATTGTCATTATATAAAGGTGGCTTATAAAAACATTATTTCACAATGCAGGTGTTGTGGGTGGGTGTGTGCGGATGTGTGTGTGTGTGTGTGTGTGTGTGTGTGTGTGTTGGCGTGTTGGTATGTTGGTGTGCGTTTGCTCGTGCGTGTTTTTGCTTGCGTATGTGTGTATGTATGTGAGCTTGCTTGAGATGCGTATTGTGTAGCAGTTTTGGGGCCATGCGGGCTGCTGCTCATTTGTTGGCTGACACAGCTCCCAGAACGAAGGCATTTCATGGCGACTAACGAGCGACCAGGGCAAAAAAGCTAACCCAAAGAGCTAACCCAAGCCCTAAGCACCCCTCTCCCCCTGCCGTCACAAAGCAGGCGTGTAAGCAGAACTCACCCCTCCTGCCGTGTGCCCCTCGTCAGACCCACATGTAATTACGTTAAGGTGTGTACAATTTTTACCCCCACGCCCGGGTTCATATATTAAATAATTGTGAGCTGCTGGCCTGCGTCGTCGGGCCATTAAAAATGCCACTGATAGGGCCAATAAACAAATGCAAGCAGCACGAAGCACGCATATAAGATATGCGTATTTAGATATGTTGTAGTTTATGTAGTTAATGATGGAGATCCAAGAAAAACTATAACAATATAATATAATAATGTAATATAATAATAAGAAAAACTATCACGCCAAGAACCATATCCATGATATGTTTGCGGTTACATTTCCTAATAGATTAACGATTAAATAAGTTAAGGCTGGTCAAAAAGTTCACACACTGGGCACACTCATTGTTCGAGTCACTTCAAACGCAGCTGGGCACACTGTACGCATGCTAAGCAGCCGTCAAATAGAAATCAATAGATTAAGCCTATTGCTGGAACTGTCGTCTTTTCTTTGGATCGGTTTCACTTCGACCACTTGAAAAACGCAGCCCCAAAGTTTGTTGACGCTTCAAATGCTTCAAACTTGCGCCGCAACTCGATAACAACTTTCGACTTGTTGTTGTTGGTGTTCTTCTTCTTCTCCTTCAGCCCCAATTCGATTTAAGTTCTGTGCTTGCTTTGGCTCTCGCCTCTATTGCCGTTTTGCCTTTGACCTCGTCTGTCGTTGATTGCCGCAAAGTTCTAGCGCCCAAGTCCATCTAATTTCCAGTCTATGTTTATGACAAACGTCAAAGTGAATCGAGCCAAACTTTGATTGTCAGCGAGTGGCCCAGTTTTCTTATGGGGCGGCCAGGCCGGTACTCGCCGGCTGAAGTGGCAGGGAGAGCCCAAACAATGAAATGTCTGCATATTTTGGCACATTATTCAAATTGCCATTATGCACGCGCCTGGACGGGAAACTATGCCACAACAAAATTGCAATCGCAATGGCAAATGGGAAACGGCAAACCATAATAGCAACAGCCGCGCCGCAGTCCGTCGCAACCGTCGGCAGGTCCGCATGCCGCAGATCCGCAGCCCGCAGGTCCGCTGCCCGCAGCTCCATTATGGCGGCCACAAATGCAATGCAGCAGCAGCAGCAGCAGCTAGAAACGGCGGCAACAACGTTACCAATACCGATACCTACATCAACCATCGACCCATTAAAGGGGGGCAAATGTTAACCGGTGGCAATGCGACACTGCACAATAGAAACAAATAGGTGTGAGCCAGGTAAAAAGGGCGCACGACTGGCAAATACCCTGCAGCTACGACATTTGATGGCCAGAGGCAGAGAGTTTGGTTAGGGTTTGGCTTTGGCTGTTCCTTAACCAATTAGTCTGGCTTACGGCTCGGCACAACATCGAATTCCGGGCTGCGGCCTTGGTATTCGTTCAGTTTTATGAAATCAGGATCTAGTATATACTTTCTGTTGTATGTTTTTCAATACTAAAATTCAAGCAAACTAGTTTTGCATATTAAATTGAATTTGCCTTGACTCTAAAGACTCTCTTAGCTAAACTTTTGACGAGCTGTTCAGCCTTTGGCTATTATACGCACTGCCACAACTTGAAGATACCCCATTTCAGGCCCGTTTCAATGGGTGCACGCGCGTACAGGAGGCATAGTTTAGGGGGGGCACATGCCACAAAGTATGCAACGGTTTCGTTTAGTTTCGCATCGTTTCGCGCTGGTGCACGTGGAGTTCATTATCGCTAATAAAATGCAAGCGGCCAAAATGGTCTAACAACACACACACCCATACGAATACGTAATATGCACACGAATACGTATACGTAATGCAAATTTGCACGCACACTAAACCCAAGCCAGTTGCCAGGTCAGATTGCGGCATTGTTGCAGCCAGGCAGCCAGTCCGCCAGCCTATTATACATTAGGCATTCTTTCGGAGCGCATAACAAATTTAAATTGTTTGCATGCCGCTGCCATACACCCCCACAACCCTCTCTCCCCACACTCTGCCCCTCACAAGCAAAGAAAAAAACGAGAAAAATTATTTTCATAAAAAAAGGAGCCTAAAAAAGGGGTAGAAAAAAATCTTGTCGCATATTATTTATGGGTCGGCTGCGCGCTTAAAAATGTTCAACACGTAAAAAGCGCTGCATATTTTTTGGGCACACGGCGCGTCTTGCAGCACACGCTGTGCTGCCGGACTAGGCTCTAGATTTATGGCCACGGCGGACAGGCAGACGGACAGCAGACGGCCAGACAGGTCCAAAAAGTCGAATAGTAGACGGCGAAAAAGATGCAGCAGTGAAATGGGAGAAAGTTACCAAGGGACAGAACAAGGACGAGAGGGCGAAAAATGTTCTTAAAGAGCAGCCTTAGTACTTAGAATGATGTATATATATATAAAATATAGATAAATAGAGATAAAAATAATCTTAAAGTAAGGTCCATAAGATAAGTAGACCCAGTTACTCATATAACTAGCAAGATTTTATAAGAAATTCACTTTGCTAACAATTTGGTATTGCCACAAGGGTCATACATTGCAAGGTGGCAACACTTGCATGTCAAATAAATAACAGCTAGATAAAGGGCATGCTAAATTTTGTAATCCAGATTAGGTAGATGCTTTACTTTGTCTTGCTTACTTTGTCATCGATTTTAACAATAGATTAAAAAAAACTGCAAGTTAAAAATAAAATTATTGGCGTTTCGGTTTCAGGTTCCAACCAACTCCATGACTTTAGTTTAGGTTCGTGAACCTTTTTTTCCACATCTGTGAGTCCACTTTTTGCTCATACATTCTACAACTTATATTTAAACATGTTCGCTTTTAATTTATAATTGCCAAAGTTTCCGCCCAAACAGACAGTTGAAGTAAATTGAACTGCATGCTAGCAAAGAACAAAATATTGCCACATTCAATTGGACAGGCAGTTAAAGGAGCTTGTATATGCATGGTAAAGTTGCTGGTATCTTTGGTAGTAACACGAGAAAAACAAACTAAAGCTGGAGGTCTCAAGTATGCTATTGTTATGCTCTGCCATCTTCTTGAACAACGATCAGAATATTGTGACAGCTCAATTTGACAGGCAATTGAAGTAATTCTGACTGCATGTTAAAGTGGCTTGTAAGTTGGGCAGCCACTCAAGAACAGTTTTATGTTGTATATCAAAGTAAAATATTTTGTAGGAACGAAATACATTGTGAGCATTTGTTGCTTTTACAATGCTTATTATGTAAAACATAAAAAGAGAAATAAGCTCCTTACCTTTCGAAGCATATCGTCCAGAGAGTCCACATCGAGTCCGGCGTAGTTGTTGTTAAATTGACTGGAGCAATTCGAGGAGGTGCTTGTGTAGCGCTTACGTCGGCCCAGCGCGGGCGAATTGACCAGCGAGCTGGGCCCACTTGAACCCACATAGCCCAGTTGGGCGGCAGCCATCAGCGGATACAGCGAATGATGTGCTGCCATATGCGGCACATGGCCCATGGTCATATGATGATGCGTGGACGCGGCGGCGGTCGTTGAACAGCTGACTGCCAGACAGCCGCCGGGTGGGGGCGAAGCACCCGAAAGCTGTTGTTGCTGTTGCTGCTGCTGATGCTGTTGTTGTTGGTGGCGCACCGACGCCAGTGGCGAGGGCGGCGCCGTGTGGTGCAGTTGCAGCGAATGATGATGATGATGATGATGGGCAAGTGGCGAGTGGGAGCCGTGGTGTAGATGATGATGCAGATACGCCTTGGCGGGCGAACTGTTGCCCGAGGAGCTGTTCGAGGTGCCGGCGATAACAGGTTCGATTACAACTGCATTTGAGCTGGCAGCGGAACCAGAACCGGAACCGGAGCCAGTGGCAACAACGGTGACGGACATTTCGTGGCTTTGTGCTGTGCCGCTTGTTGCATCACCGGACGTTTGGCCGCCCGACTCGCCGCTCTGCCGTTGCATGTGCCGCTGATGCGAGTGATGCGAATGCTGATTATGCATCTCGTTGGCCGTGGACGCGTCCACCAGCATCAGCGTCGTGCCGGCGACTTCCATGTGGGGCTCCACTTTGTGTGTGTGTGTGTCTTATAAGATATTCTGGCACAGTGTTGTCTCTCTGTGGTCACACTGTGTGGCTGCCACTTAGGCGTGGCACTTACAGCTTAGGGCTGCATTTGGTTTGTATTTTGCTTTTGTCGCTCATTAAACGCTCAACGCCTAAAAATGATGCAAAAGCAATTTGGGCCAAGCTTGAGCTTGTGTGTGTGTGTTTGCGGCAAGGAATTTGTTGCATACCTCACAGCTGCTGATGCTGTGCACCCCACACCCCACACCCCGACCTCTCCCTACACTCTACACTCAACATATGTCTGTCTGGCGCTGCAAATTTATGTTGCCGTTGCGCTTTGTTTGCTTTTTAATTGCATGCCGCATGCTGCATGCTGCATGCCACAGTTGCTGCATACTTTTAGGCGTCACCCACATGATTAATGATTACCCAGGGAACGGCCCGGCTTGGCTCCGGGTTGGCCGTGGTCTGTTGTTAACCACAAATGCTCTGCAGTAACTGAAACTGAAAACCGATTGTTGTCATTTGCCATTTGATGAGCGCAAATCGAAACGCCAAGCGCCATAAAGTAGACAACAAATATAATAAATACGCGGTATATACGTAAATATATATATATGTACATATATCTGAATAAATGCGTTGCGATTGCAATTGAAATTACTGTCCAATATTTCGAACCGAGTGCATAATAAATAAATAAGCTCACAAAATAGCGAGAGCGAAAAAAATGGTGCAAAAATATATCTGAAAATAATTAACAAAAAAGAAAACATGCGAAACATTGATGAATATTTTACAGGCATTATCGATAAGCGTATACCCTGTGAAATGCATCAAAACCAACTGCATTAATGTCCACAAATATTTACAATTAATTAACCATATGCAGCTAACAGCTTAACAGTTGCCAAGCTGTGTTTTTATAAAAAACTTAAATTCCACTTGTAAACGTGAAAAATTTACGTTGAAACTTTGCAGAAAAGAAAGGTATACAAAAGCTTTTTGGCGGACTAATTGTGTTCATTATTATTATTTATTATTTTTAACAATTAATGCACCTGATTTAAGAGCTAGGAAAGCTACGTATTCAACAGCACTTAATATTTATGACATAGAATTTCACGCGCACAGGTGGAAAATAGATGAAAAACTGTTGAGTTAGACAATTTAATCTCTTAAATTATATATGAAAAGCTTTTCTGGATAGTACGTGTAAATGGAATGAAGTTAGCGAACATGCTTAACTGGGCAAGTCGTATAGGCATACCTATGAGCAAAAGTTGAACTTTCATTCGAACGATTTCGGATGCTTATATGAATTTGCATCCGGGCGAAGCCCGGACAGCTTGTCAATATGAAACATTTATAATTTATGTGTATAACTGTCAGTTCAACTATTGAATGTACTTTTATACCAAGAAAAATAAATAAATTGCTGTCATATACATAGCTAATGAATGTCATGCGCAATAATTAACTATGATCTAATTACAACAGACGTCAAAACAAATATCAGCTGAAACGATGTATTTTTTCGTTGTCAACTTTTAGTTGGTAGAACATAATTAATTTCAAATACAAAAAAAATATAAAATAGATACATAAAATCGAAAAGCGCAGTTAAATGTATTTACAGCACAATTTGGAAAAGTTACCCGTAAAGAAATCAAGCAACGTCCAAAACTGGATTGAAATGTAAAATAGAAAAATTCTAAGCTAGAAAAAATAAATTTATTAATAAAAGGAGAGCTCTTGCGACAGGGCTGAGAAGTGCTTTAATACATCAGATTTACTTTAGAACGCTTTTTGCTATAAAAGTTCGATATAGATAGGATTTCACGCATGTGTACGCAGCATAATGAAACTAGTAAACGCCAAGCATGTACAAGATATTTGGAGAATATGATAAACGATTTGGTCCGGTCCGACCGAATCATATATATATATAGGACCAATAAATTATATAGGAACGATCGGCCTCGAAGTAGGTTCTTGTATGACATATTTCTACATATTTCCCAAGTCGTATATATCATATGGGTTTGATAACTTCTACTAGGCATTACATATTTCTGTTTACTTTCGACAGACCTAAGAAAACTGGAAATGCTTTAGCTACGCCTCGGACTAAATAAAATGACAAATAGAAAGTTTCGGAATTTGTATAGAAAAAAATTGCTGCATACTTTGCAGCGCAAATGCAGCAAGCAAGGCTTCGCATGTGTGCGAATCTTCGTGCGCGTTGATTATTATTGATGTTGTTGCTGTTGCTGTTATTTTCCATACTGCCTCACGCTTGACTTGCTTGACCAGACGTGGGCGACAACGGAGAAACAGGAGCACGGCAATTTACAACAAACAGCAATCAATTCTGAAGCATAAATAACTCAATTTCTAGCATTAGCCATTGGCTGCTGCTGCTACTGCTGCTGCTGCTACTGCTGCTGCTGCCTGGCATCAATAAATTAGCAAAGGATTGAAGCCAAGTGAAGAGCAGCTGTCTGACTGTAGCTGGGCGGGCGGAGTATTGGGATAAGCCGCTGCGGCGCCGGAGCCAATTAGTGGGACGCATATTCTCATAGCGTTTATGCATTGGTCTGATTTAAAAATCCAGTAAGGGGTGCGGCAGGGATCTGGTTAGATGCTTGCAGCAGCTAGTACTATATCAAGATCTAATTTCAAGTTGCAGCAGAGCAAGAGTCGAGTAATTCGAGGCAGCAACAGCAGAAGCAGCAGCAGCAGACAGTGGAGGACACCAAAGTGCCAGGCGACATGTTTGGCAGGCGGCAGGACATGTCGCTACGTTGCATGGTGTTGTTGCTGTTGTTGTGTGTGTGTCTGTGTGTGTGTGTGTGTGTATGTGTGTGTATGGGTGAGTTGAAGTTTTGTATCGTTCATTTAACAATGTGTGCCACAATGCACGATGATGATACACACATAGACAGAGACGGTAACGAGGTTTGGGGCACATAGAAAAAGGTACATGTTTAGCATGCAAGTGTGTATGTGTGCGGCAGACATTGGCCAGCAGTTGGTGTTCTTGTAAGGACAGAACGTTTTGGAATCTATATGGCCAGGCCATAATTCACTAGAGATAATATACATATGTCTGGCTCACTGGCAGGCTGCTTGGCAGAGGCCAAGCACAGGGCAGAGAGTCATATGCAATTGCCTTGCATGCACGCACAACAACAACAACACACACACACGCAGAACTCGGCATATTAATGACACGCTGCCTGACTTGCAACTTAAAGGGGCACGCTTAAAGCTATGCAACGTGCAGCACTTTTTTTGCATATGTTTGTCAGCGTATGCTTATGCAGTTTACAGGCCGGCATATTTATTTAAGAACGTTTTTTTTGTTGCTTTTCATTCGTGGCCTCAAAAGCAAACTAATTAAATATGCCAAAGTCTTGTTCTCATTACTATTTTTGTTGTGCTATTTTTGAATTTAAAATGCTTATCAAATATTTATGGCCAAGAAGAACACATATATATATACACACACACACACACAGACAGGCACACGCGTTTTCTTTTGACAGCAAAATTCATCAAATATGCTCGTATTTTTGCTTGACTGCGCCAAAAATTATGCTACAAAAAAATAAGAAGAGAAAGCAATTTGCTTTGCCACTGAATAAATATCCTATGTCTAAGTGGTATGATATAGTATTCTGATCCAAGTCAAGCAACTTCCTTGTGTAAAAAATCTCAATATCTATTTAAAGCTGTGAGGATATGAGATTAAACTCAGCAACTTCTTGTGGTTGGCTTTGCCAGAAAACCAAGAGAGTTTTTATGATAACAAATCAGTTTTCTATTAATATTTTGCACCTGAGCTACATGATATAGCCAGCCGATCCGAAGATATAGAAAGCTTCTTTTATATAGCAACAAAAGCCAAGCGACAGGCGGACAAGAGTACATTATATCGACTCAACTTTGCCAACAGACTCTGAATATGTGTGCATATAGTTAAGGATGAAAAATATATGAACATATAATTTATCTAGTAAAAGACTTTGGATATTTGGTCAGCAAGTCTGCTCTGTTCAGGGCAAAAGGCAGGCCTTTTGAAAATGGCGCCAGAGCGTCTGCTATTGTATTGGCCTTGGCAACAGCTAAGCCGACGCCTCACATAAGCCCGCATGGCCCTTAAAGCTGCTTGTCAAGTGCAAGAGTCAAAATATTATGAATACAATTCGATTTTCTTGCTCCGCCTGAAAGTATGCAACAAATGCCGCAACACACACACACACGCAAACACGTCAATGTATTTTTATTAATATAAATTTGTATGCATTATTATTTCTATTAGTTCAGCTTTATACCTTAGCGGCAAACAAAAACACACAAAAACACACTTGAAAAAAATAAATAAATATAAATGCTGGAAATTGTTGTCGCTTTTCACTTTTTCGCACACATCACATCACGCAAAATGCCGCGGCTGGAGTTGTTTTCGTTTTGGTTTTTGGTGTTCCTTGTCTTTCTTTTTTTCGTTGCCTTTGGTCCAAATTCGACAAGTTGCGTTCGAAATTCGTGGAGCGCACTCTGAAAATGGCGAGCGAGGCCGTGTGGAAGCACGCGCTACGCGTTACACAGCCAAACACAAACTGATTGCCGTGTGCCGTGCCATGGTTGTGATTTACCGACAACCGACAACCAACACAACCGACAACCGACAAGCGACAACCGACAAGCGCCCCAGTCAGTGCCGGAGTCAGTAGCACAACAAGGAAACGACGGCACGACACACACACACACACACACACACGCACACACACACACATGCGCACACTCCACAGCTGTCCTGCATGTATGTGTGTGTGCGTGTTGAAAGAGCAAAATTTCCCAGTTTGGCTGGGAAAACCTAAATACAGGCTTTTTTCCTTTGGCCTTATATCAAATATTTAACAAAATACCTCAGAAACAGCTGAATGAGACTTTAAGAAATTAAAATCAATATTTAATATTGCATTACCCGGCTTTGCATGGGCCACGTTTGTTGTTTTATCTTACCGAAAAGTCTTTCGCTCACATTTGAACCCATTGGGAAATTTAAACCAATTTATGCTACCTCACGTTCTAAAATTATTTTACCTAGCTGTAGATACAACCTTTGACCCATATTTTCACCAAGTGAAGTACGTCTGAAACGAATTTTCATAAGATTCCGCAATATGCAATTCACGCCGTTTGGATGGTTAACAATACAAAACTTTCCTACAACTGTTTGGCGTCAACTTTCGCCAATTTTTCGCAGTTGCGGGTGAAATAACCACAAATAAAAACCTTTTATCATCACTTTTCATCAAGTGGAGTTTGCAAAACAGTGAAATTATTCACACTTTCGACCACAGCCCAGTCTTAACGTGCACTTACATGACATAAGCTAACCTTAGATAAAATTTCAGCTCCTTTCTTGGGTTTTGGCTATGCGTGGTTTACTTATTATCATATCAATCAGTTCGCACAAACAGTTATATAAATATATAGATATAGATTAAGGGAACTTTTGCTCTGATATGTGATCTGTATTTGCAAAAATAAATCCGATCGCATCCAAATGCCTGAAACGCCAGCCATGCGAAACTTTTAGGGATTAAAATCTTTTTTTTATTAAACGAGTTGTTGTTCTTATTAATAATTAATTGAGAATTAAATACTTTTATAAGATGTTACCAGCCCTTTGTTCTAAGCAGATTCTCAGCTATTGAACGCAGTATTTATTGCATTTTTTTTTTACTCTACAGGATTGTTTTGAAGTCTTAGATTTTGAAAGATATATAAAAATAATTATCATATATCATAATAAAATAACATATATAAAATAAATTAAACTCAAAATATCAGTTAAAATAAAGCATGACAAATGAATTTCTTAAAGCTGCAAAAATGAATTAAAGCTGCGATCTAGCTAAAAGCTCGCTAATAAATGAACGTGGATAAATCTACACTAAAAGAAGCATAATTCAGGCAAAATTTGGCCTGACGAGCTTTCAATCGTTAAGCTTTAAATTGTTAATTACTAATAAAATCATAAATTATTTTATTCCAGGCAATATTGTAGTCGAGAATGTATGAAAAGATGCTGTTAGACAAAGCCAACATTTAATTTCCCGATATTCCACATGGGATATACGAAGGCAAGCTGAGGATATTTTTGTGCCCTTCAGTGTGGTGAACAGCGTCGAGTTCGTGTTTGGCTTGCCAGCCGATGGCATCCCCTTTAAACATGGTTGGTGTGAGTTGAGGTGTGCGTGGTGTGTGTGTGTGTGTGTGTGTAGCATACTTTCGTGCGCTGATTGTGTGCGTATTAAAGCCAAACGTAGTTAGCCTTAAAGACGCAACGCATTTGTTTGGCCGCCTGCGAATTTTAATGACTTCGACTTTACCTAGTTGCGACCTGTGGCAAAATGCTTTTGCATTTGAATTTTCAATGATGACAATGATGGCATGGAAATTGTGAGGAAACTGAGCTGATGGTGCGTATGATGACAACATGTTGTCAGTTTTCAGTCGATGCGGCAAAATGCTATTGATTTTTGGCGTGACCTTTGGGGCCACCCCCCCTTCCCCTCCTCGCCACTAAGCATCTTTGCAAAAAATGAATATTTTGGGGCCAGGCAATTAGCGTGCCATGTGACAATGGTGGACTTAAGTCGTGACAGCAACGCATCAACATCAACATCAGCATCAGCATGTGGCGACCATTTTAATTGTGGATTCCCCAGATTGTCATGGCCCAAATCCGCACCTGCTGCCACACACACACACACACACAGGCGCGCACACAGCAGCTGTCAACAGCATTAGATGATGTTGGCCGTGTGTGTGCCGCATGTCACAGCGCCTGGCAGGTGGCCTTTGCTCAAATTGAATGCTAAATTGTATTCGTATGCTGCTTTCCTTTTTTCCATTTTCCTTCTGCCGATTTTATTTGGAGGAAGTGTGGCGGGGACTCTAGCAACGCCGCACGACGCCAACTTGTTGAGCAATTAAGCCAACGCTTAAACCGCCCAGACAGCCGAAACAGCCAAAGAGAGCCAGGGCGCCCATTTGCCAACTCTATGAATTTATGTAAACTCCAAATGAATACAAATACACATGAAATAACAAACACACAGACACCCGCACGCACATACACTCACACATGTGTGTGTGTGTGTGTCTGCACCCAGTGGGCTACTGGCAGGCGCTAAATTTGAACAAAGCATTCAGCAAATATTTGCGCAGCTCAAATATTAACAAATATTTGATTAATTTCAACTTTAAGCACATTTAATTGAAGCATACTTTACATAATAGAAATATACATGAATAGCTTGTGGAACACATTCCTCTTTGATCGCTTTTAACTGATTGTTAAAATTCCCAAGCACTTAGTGGACTTTTGTTGTGCATAAAGCTGGACTTTCAGAGCTTTAAAAAAAGTTTCAAATGAAAGTAATTGTTAACAATCTGCTGATTGACTGGCTGACTGATTGACCGACTGACTGATTGACAGACTAACTGAATGACTGAAAGACTGATAGAATGATTGATTGACTGACTGATAGAATGATTGATTAACTGACTGATTGGCAGACTGATTGGCAGACTGATTGATAGACTGACTCATTGACTGATTGATTAATTGACTGACTGACTGACTGACTGACTGAATGACTGACTGAATGACCGGCTGACTGAATGACTAACTGATTGTTGGACTGATAAATTAACTGACTGACAGATTGATAGACTGACTGAATGATTGGTAGACTGATTGACAGACCGACTGATCAACGTACAGCCCAAGTCCAAGACTGCATTTTTTTTTGGTTGAAAACTTATCTTAAAGGTCTTTTACAGAATTTGGCCTACCAGCTGGGGGGTTTGTACAAACTTGTAACATCATGAGCCGTGTTCCATGTGTCTAACAAGCGAGAAGACGCTGGTTCAACTTCAGAAGAAACTGTCAGTTTTTATATTTGCCTATTGTTACAATGAAAGCAGCAATTATAATAGATAGAATAATAGAAATGAAAAATAAATGAAAACTTTTCCTTTGTTTTGTAAAGTGTGATATTTAAATATCTCTAAATTTATGTGTATATAGCTACATTTGCCTATATCAATATCTGCCTGTATAAAATTGCATTCCCTGTTAACAATATCGTTCTATTCACCTTTTGTCGCCTGTTTTGTTGCGTAGCATCTGTTATGGCCATTGTTAGCACTTGTTTAACCGAAGCGGAAGCGACAACTGGCTAATATCCTTTTTAATCCCATGCCCATAAATATATATGCTAGTGCCTAGCGTAACATTGAAACTACCTACACAGTTGCCACAAGCCGCTGCCCCGTGCCCCCCACCCGGCACGGCAGCTAGTGTGTGGTCGTAAGTATTATTGGTGTTTGCTTTTTGTAGTTATTGTTGTTAGTCGTTGTTATTGTTGATGTTGATGTTGTTGTTGCTGCCTTTTCACATAGTTTTTCATAAATTTGAGACGACTCTTGAAGTTGGACTCTACTATGGCTATGGCGCAGTGTTTCTCAGTGTCGTCGGGCAATCCGCTTAATATCATTTTTCGGCATTACTTCTGAGTGTTCCTTCCACATTCTCTTCATCTGCTTTAGTCAGTACGCCAAGCAGGCGATCCTGTAGCTGGCGAGCAAATTTCAGCTGACATACGGCCCATGGCCATATGTGTATAGTGCATGCGTGTGTGTAAGTCGTGTGTATATCGCAGTAACACGTAACAACATAAACGGCTTAAATACGCAGCCAAAAGCCGCTTAACACACAACTTTAGTGCGGTTTTCTGCGAAATTTGTTGAGTGGAGGCTAACAGGATAGCAACAGGGTGAAGGGGGAGGGAGGCAGGCGCGGCTTTTGTGTACAGGGCGCAAGGCGTAGCCAGCTTTAATTGCAGGCAGAACTTTAGGTCTCGGTTTCTGGCTGCTGTACATAATCATGTTTTATGCTTCGACCGCGCGAAAAAGTAGGCAACGAATTCGTTTTAATAACTGCAAAACTAAGAAGCTGCCTTTTCTAACCTGCCTCTTCACAGCTTCTCCCCAAACCAGCATCACTGCCGCATTATATTTATTAGCTTTTTTAGGCATTTGAAATATGTCCCCTCGCAAGTGGAGAGCATGCATGCAACTTATTTAAGCCGCGCGCCCAAAGGCTTATAACAAGTGAAACACCAGAGCACAGTGGGCAAATTTTCGATTAAAACGAGTCGAAAGAAAATGGTTGTCAGAAATTGTTCACAACAGGGTAAGTCAATCGATAGAAATGGTTTAGCTGGATCTTCAAAACTAATCGTTAATCGTAACAATTATCGTTAAAAATGAGTCGAAGCTGTCCGAGTTCATGCAGATGTTAAACTTTCAAGCCCAAGTTATTTATCGATAGCCCGAACGCTTCAAAAATCGTTATCTCCTTTTGGGAAATTTCTCGATAACACAAATTAGTTTTCTATATCAACAATCCAATCTTTTAATTGAGTCGAAACCTGTTTTTCTATCAAACCTAGGAACATAGCTTTAAATTATCTATCGACATTTTCTGATATAAATTTTATTCAAATTTATTATCTTACCTTCAAGAGTTTTATAACACATGAATTATTTTTATTTTCTGCACAATTTGAACATTTCCATTGCCGGCATTTGGCTGGCTTTTCCAGGAAAAGATGACCAGTTTTGCCCCCCCGCCGGCCAATTGCTTCACTTGCTGTCCCACATTCAAATGCTGTCGTCAACAGCCTGACAAGCGCATAAGTCAAGCATGGCTGGCACACCCCCTGCCACAGGGCCAGCTCAGCCCCGAATCAACTCACTTTCAGTTGCTCGAAAGCAGAAAAAAAACCATGAGATAAAAAGGACAAAAGCAAAAAGGACAGAGCACAAAGAAACAACAACGGCAAAATACTTTTGCCTTGAAATATTTATTTGAATCGAATACCCTGTATCCACATAGTTTAAGCAGCCAGAGGCTATCTAGTTTTTCATTCCAGCTGAATATTATATACTGAAAAAAAAAAACATAACAAACAATTTGCAATTAAGTCTTAAGACAGTTAAGCTGAATTGAATGAGCAAAAGATCGAGTTAAGCATTTAGAAAAAATTAAACGAGCTGGGATATAGCTCACGGCTTCGAGGGGAGTTATGGGAGTTATATAACACGGCTTGGAAATATGTACGTCCATACGAATTGCTGAGCGTCTTCTAAGGAGACACAGAATTTGCGGAGTTCGAATGCAAAGAATATGGCGGATCGATCGATCTCTCGGACCGGTTTGTGTAACCAAACAGAATGCTGTCATATGTATTCATTGGACATTTTTCTCGTTCCTATCGATTCAGAAAGTATATTTAGATCCCAGTTTTGATTAATATTCATGATTTACATTTAAGGCGCATAGAACGGAGTACATGTTAGTCGAGCATGCAGACTTTCTGTAATTTGTCGCTTTTGTTTTGACGTTTTTGTTGTCCTCGTCGTTTCTTTTTGTTTGTTGTTGCCACTGTGTGCTATATTTGCACCGCTTTTACAGGATTTGAATTCAGTTATTAAAAAATAATAATAATGAAAAGAATATTTCATAGTACTTCAAGTAGTACTATTTTAATGCATGCAAAAAAGATTTTAAAAGGGGGGCAAACATAAACAAAGGACCTGCTCGTATTTAGTTTTGAGCGTCCAGTTGCTGCACGGCCGAAGTTTGTGTAGTACTCGAGAATGCCAACTGAATATTACTTAATCCGCACGGCAAATGGGAGCGCGAGGACAACAGACCAGGACATATATGTGAGTCAGGGTAGAACGCGGGGGGGGCGGCTTGGCATTCTGTATGAGGCATTGTCACGCATAATTAAAATTAAATGCGCTTTTGGGAATAATTCAAATGAATAAACGAGCGTGGCCAACATGTGTGCGCTGCATACGCAAAATGAGTTGTCCTTGTCTTTGCGAAGACATGAGACATCCCCCCCCCCCTCCCCATCACACAATCCACCGACTGGCCCTCGCGCCTCATGCCACACGCGAATCTGTTTTGGCTGTGTGCAAAGCATGCCGCCTTAGACACCAAAAACTTTACAACTTTTCTGTCTTGTCGTGTGGGCGGGTGGGCGTGGCCGAGTAAACGAACGACGAAAGACATTGCTTCATTTATTATGCGACTGATGGCCATTAATTTTGCAGGCCACAGTCGCTTGGCAGTTAGTTGCCTCCGCATGTTGTCGCCTGCCTCGCAAGTTGCCAGACAGGCGACGCCGAAAAGTAGGCAGCACATGTTGCTCCTCTGTGTGCGTTTGTGTGTGTGCACGCATGTGTGTGCGTGTGTGCCTGTGCATGTGCATATTTAAAAGTTGTCATAAACAAAAACTAACCGCCCCACAAAACGGACATGAGAATATGCCAGGCGCAGGCCTACGAGTGCCAAGTCCTTAACCCATTGACGCACAAAAGTATGCAATGCATTTCGGCTACCAATTAATTATACATAAATGCCGCACGGCTCAAGCGCCAACAGCCCACGCCCACGCCCGCGCCCGCAACCTTGCCGTGCTGTCGAACCTTGCCTAATTGCTCAAATAGTTGAGCGAATTTTCGTATAGTCCATTTGACAGCCTCCAAGCGCAATTTATGCCCAGACACGAAGCTGTCGACAATTTTTAATTAAGAATGCCGCCCCGAAAAGTGTCCCCCGTTTGTGAATCTTCCCAACTCCATTGCAAACCCATTTTATTCGTTTCCAAACATTTCAAGAGCTTAAGCTCGCCGAGAGTTTATTAATAAGAAAAAAATTATTTTGCTTCACGCATTTCATTACATTTTTGGGACATTTTACTTTGGACACAAACAAAATTTTGTTCCTTACACAGTTTGTTGAGAACAGATTAAATTTAAAGCTGCTCTTGAAAATATTCGTAGGACTTGTAAAAATACCAACAAGAAATCATAGAGGTATGCTTAAGATCAAATACCCTTCCTGAATTTAATACAAAACTTTACTGCCAGCCGATTATTTCTGAAGGGCCCAGATTTTACTCCCGAGCTTGGTCAAGAAACCTTGAAAAACTGAAACTAAGTTTGCGCCCGAAGCTTCCTAAAAATATATATATGATATATTAGATCAGTATTGATAGGATTTCGCTAATATGTTAGGAGTAGTAAATGCAATGTTAAGTCAAGATATCTGAGAAAACAAAATGTAAATATATGGGATAATTTTGTGTAGTGATTGATGATTGATTTGATATGGTTAGGCATATCAAAATCAAACACGTCTACTCTCGATACACGATATACCTATTTATCGTTTAATATGCAATGTCATTTAACTGGGGTAACAACTGTCCCAACACGACGTGGCACATGAGACATCCTTCCGGCTAAGCTGGAAAAGCGTCGCTACATTTTCAATATTCCATTGTATAATGCGCATAAACAAAGGCAACGCCTCCTGCTATGCAATAATGGAATATGCAAAGTGTGCGAGTGTGTCTGAGTGTGTGTATGTGTGTGTGAAATCAGCGCAATGCACGCTCATAGGCGCCTATCTGGCATCTGTCGGATGCGGCACTGTTACAAAAAGGCGTGGCCCACAGCCACGCAGTCAACGACCAAACGCAACCAGATGACATTCCTGACAGATGCGACTGTTGCACCGGGCTACGTGTGCCCATTGTTGTTATTGCAATGATAGCACATACCCTATAAGGTGTGCAATGGGTTAGTACACGTACTAACACAATACCAATATATTCAAATGGACATAGAACCTTTGGCGGTCAATAAAAAGCAGACCTTAATAGCAGACTTCAGAGTTTCACATTTTTCGCAGAATTCAGGCCCCCTTGTTTGTAACCTTCTCCCTTGCTAACGCATTCTTAGCTTTTTCCTTCTGCTTGTCAGACATTCCCCTATCTTCGGCTACTTCTACTGACTTTGGCACTTTCATCTATTTCCTTATCAATTCCAGCTCTGCTGCGCTTTGGCTCTCATACAGGGTATCGAAGAGTCGAGCACTCTTCGTTTGCCGCTGTTCTATATGTTTATGTCATGGATTTTCAGCTGCATCCGATTTTAATGGACGGCAGGACACAAACTTTTGTCACCGTTCCTTCATTTTTTGGAACCAATGGGGAAATTGAAATGGCGGGCAATGCCTCTAAGCGCAGCTTTCAACGCGCTAACGCGCTGAACACACAACACACACGCACGCACACACATCCCGAGGCTTATAGCTTATGGCACTAATGTGGCCACTTTTGGTGCCAGCCTGTTTGCCTGTGTATGTGTGTGTGTGTGTGTGTGTGTGTGTGTCCAATGTGCAATCACTAGCAACTGGGCCGCTGGCATTGCAGATTTATTGAGGCCCATTTACGTTCATGACGGTCACATAAAAAACAATACAAACAGAGTGAGAGAGCTAGAGAAAGACAGAAAGAGAGAGAGAGAGAGGGGGGGGGACCTAGGCAATTGACAAACAAAATTTCATAACAATGCGCGCGCTCCAATTGAAGGACGAGCAATGCCACTTGAGTGGCAAAAAGTCGCTGTGGCCGCCATGCCTGGGCAATATCTTAAAAACTTGCCTTAACACTAGAAAGCCGTTGTCTATAGAGCAGCACGGCGCGGCAAAGTACACTTCAACCCAGCAACAAGCTAAGGAGCTTCGGCTGAACTTTGCAAAACAATAAAATAGGGATTTGAGCACAATAAGCGACCGCTTGAATGGGGTCCAGTTACTTGGTCACTTGAATAAAGATTTCATAAAATTTGAAACAAGCTGAAAAGAAATGCAGTGCAAATGAGCAAATATGAAGTGAAATTTGGCAACGTTGCAGCAATCTTAGTACTTCAATACGATAGTATTGATAAAATTGCTGTTTAGATAATATAAATAATATGAAGTGTGGCAACGCTGCAGCGACCAGCCATTTTACAATCTACAGCGAAGTTTGGCAATGTTAGCACTTAACTTACTGCAACAGAATATTTCGCTGCGAGTGAGTTTCGTAAACGCTATGAAGTTTGGCAACTCCATTCGCTAGCATAAATAAAGTGTGCAAGAAAAATAGTGAAGTTTGGCAACTTTAAATAAATGTAACCTTCAAAACTGTCAATTTTGCTTCAAAGTTAACTGAAGCACGGCAACGTTGGCCCTTGAGTATCTAAATATTTCATTCATGATAGGATTCAATTGAAGACAACCTTTTCACTTAGTGTTAAAAACGCGAAATTTGGCAACGTCGCAGCTGTAAACACAACGATATGGGATATTGTGTGCCCAGCTACGTAAAACTTTATTCATTCGGTATTCTTTTCGGCACAGTTCTTCGCCTGGTTGGGCCAGTTGTTTGGCTCGGACGACTGTGAACTTCGACTTGGATTGGGCTGTGCTGCGGCCGGAGCTGGAACTGGGGCTGGCTTGGCAATAAACTTGAATTTTATTGTCGTACAAGAATGTTGCAATATGCTTGGCCATAATTTCACGTCTTGCACATTGTTGCCAAAAAACATTTGCTAGCCCAGTCGATGTTGTGGTTTTTAGCTTAACGCCTCTTTTGATTGCTCTTTCGGTGCGCCCCAAAATACGCCCTCTCCCCCTTGCCATGCCCATAGCGTGTCCCCATCCTTTAACTTGTGACATTATGAAAAGTGAGCGACAGCCGAAAATTGTGCTTGACTGGAAAATTTGCATTTTATGAGCACTCAAAAATATAAATAATAAAAGGTTTTTCTCGGCAGATTTGCTTAGTTTTTATAAATGGGCTTTGCCATGGTTAAAATAAAATGAAAAGAATATACAAAATAAATTATAAATAAACATAATGTTTGCAAAAGGCGGTCGGGGCGTGGCCAAGCTGCAAGTTTGCTGCAACTAATTTAAAATTTATGATGACAAAAATGTGCTGCACTTGAAAGCTGCTGCAGCTGCAGCTGCAAAGTTGCAAGTTGTGTGGCAGGCGGCAAAAACAACCAAAAATAGAAGTGCTCATAAAAATGGGCGACGAAAAAGGCGAGAGGCAAGCAGCAAACAGCAAATAGCAAAAATGGCAAATGGCAAATGCATAAAACACAAATAAAATATTCATTGCATACTTTTAGTCGTTCGAGTTGTTATATTTCTCATTTTGCGTTGATATCCAATTTGGCTCTGCTCTGATATTTTCGAATACCCTGTAGCATGACCACGCAGCGGCATAGCCAAATTCTATCACACGTTAGCCCCAACTCGTGTTGCGAATGGGAGTAAGAACCAGTTTTCTTTTCCGCTCAAAACTTTTGAAAATGTGCAACTTGTCAGAAGCTAACTAAAAGAATTCCTGCATAGTTTAAATTTAAATTTAATTTAAATTCTGCAATTATTTCAAAAGTAAAATCTTTATTTATTTGTTTTTAATATTTAAAATAGTTTTGTTTTTCTTTTCTTGTTGGGAAAACTTCATGCAGGGCATCTGCAAGTCGAGCAGCGCAAATGCGATAATACTTCCAGTTGTTTGCGTTCATATCCGGCGCTGCTTTGCTTTGATATATAGTTATATATATATTTTTTTTTTTGTCCACTGCTTTGCGAAATTTGCTGCCAATTAAATATTGAAAAGTACAGCAGCAGCATTTCAGGTGTTCAGGTCAAAGGTTCTTGGAGTTTTTGCTTTTTGCCATAAACAAGTTTTAGTATTCGCATTCAATTTATGATGCTCGCTCGCAAAGTGAAGCGGGTATATTGGGCTTGGCCGACTTGTATGGCTATGGCTACGCCCACAGGAGGCATGGCAAATCTATGTATTGTACTAAAGAGACCATTCATTCCACTCGGAATGAAGACTGCTGATGAGCTCCGTTGGAGATCGATAGCAAAAAATGTATGAAAATAATCGATATATGTATTAAACTGTTCGTGGAACTGTGGATGGGCATGGCTCAGTTGGCTGCACACGATTCATACTTGTTTTTATTTCTTTCATTAAAAGCGACATGCGACAATGCACAAAGCAAACGAATGCATTCGCCATACTCACTTCATGCACAACATTTCTGCCACCCGCACTGGCCTGGCAAATAACAACAATGGCCTGCAAAGTTTCCATTGCATAGCAATAGGCGCTGCACATATGCACACACATGCCTATACACGAGCGCACACACACACACACACACACACACGCGCGCGCGCACACACACCTTGACACCAACGTCGCCTAACATAATGAAAACAACAATGCAGACGCTGGAAGTGAGCAACTTTTGAAGAGGTCATTTCGGGTTATTTGTTAACTTCTCGAGCGGCACAAAGAGAATATGAGAAAGGGGTGTTTGTGGGTGAGGGGGGAGACGAGCTAAAGGCGAGCGGCATACCTGCTGCCAGCTGCCAAGCTGCCAAGCTGCCAACTTGCTGCAAATGTGTCAAGACTCTATTTGGCCCGGCACATTTATTATAGATGCCAAAAGTTTGCAAATAGCACTCTGCAAACGTGTGATTGTGTTTTCCTTTATACTCTGTTCATTGGTCTATCAAGAGTATATTGGTTCTGGCTGAGAGACAGTCATCGGTGTGTCTGACTATATCTACAGATTAGTTCCAATCTGATTAATCAGTTCCTCAAGTTCCAATCTCGATCACTGCCAGCCCTTGCAAAAAAATGTGTGTTTCCATTTAAGGCAAACTCTCGACAACAGAGTATCTTATGTCGAGCCGTCATTTTATTTTTAACTGAGGCCATATGAATTTGGTCAACGCAAATCTTCTCTTGAGGGCGAATGTTCTCGTGATTGTAAAAAACAGGAATCTCCTTCTCAAAGAGTCTTCGTGATTGTAGAAAACGGGAAACTCTTCTTAAGATAATCTCCGTGATTGTGGAAAATGTTTGCATTAAACTTTTTTGCCTACCAACCGTTTGGCTTCAAACTCAATTTTCAGAAGCTTTGTGAAAATTCATTACAAATAATCTAGAAAAAAGTCGGAAAAGCCAGCCAATCCTGTTCTGCGTTTGATACTCATATTCAAATGTCCTTATAAAGTGTCATTTAAGGAGCGAATCGCTTGGAAGAGTAATGTTGAAATTTTCCAGAACTCAGCTTAGGCCGTGCAAGGCTGGGTAATTTATGTATGAACAACGTAACATTTAAACTGCAAAAAAAAAGACGTATAAATATGAAAATATGAAAATATCAGCAATGTTGCACACATTTATGCATTGATTCACTTGTTTAACTTTGAGCTGGAGGTTTCATACATTTTATTGTGATTGAAAAAGATCGGCACACAAAATATACATATATATCCGAAATGGGCATTAAGTATGGGCGCGCTCAGCATAATGCATAATTCATGCAGCAAAAATCATTGAAGTGTAATTAATTTATGTCACGACTCATGACCATGTAACCATGTGAAGTGTATACGCCATGTGCCATGTGCCATGTGTGCGGAGATGAAAGTAATCCTCACACACACTGGCACACACACAGACACATTTTAATAATTCATATAGTTTTCGCATTGCTGCGCCGCTAGATGGCGCTGCCAATAAGCCTAATGACAATGCCGTCGCATATCGCTGCGAGCTCCCTGGTGTTGAGCAGGCGCGGATCGGGGGCTGCTGCTGCTGCTTTCATTTTGGCCAAATGCCTAATGACTTAATTAGGCTAATCATAAAAGGACTCAAACACTCACACACACACACACACACACACACGTGTGTAGAAATTGTCAACAGACAGCTGCACTATTTCCGCTACAAATTAGCCAAGGGGCAAGTAAGGGAGTTACGGGGGGGGAGGACTCTGTTCCTGGCAAGTAGATTAGCTTTTGGCCTGATAATTGTAAGGGGCCGTCATAAAAATGTTTTAACCATGGGCACCATAAATCATCATTAAGCACAAGTCTGTGCGTGTGTGTGTGTGTGTGTGTGTAATTAATGTGTCTGTGCGTCACTTTGTGCTTGTTATATTATATTTTTTTTCTGCTCTTCTTCTTCTTGATGCTCACTTATTAACTCATTTACGCTAATCAACAAGTCCCCAAGCGTTCCCATTGCCGGTCGCATACGCTTATCCATTATGAACTTGTTCTAGAACAAACTGCAAACGGAACCAGTTCGCAAGTTTTTTATTCACTTTATGCGAATTTAGATGTATATATATAGTGCTCCTTGAAGTACATTCTTCCAATTAATTCTAAAATTGAGATCCTCATAAGCTCACAAGAAAAATAATTTCTGTCACGAAACAATGAACTGAAACAATTCCACTTTACTTCAATCATTGAACCTTCATTCAGTTTAATCAAAGCATACAGAATATAGCTACTAAACATTCGAGAACCGCATTTTTTCACTGCATTGAGTGCAAAATAGTTCTATTGAACCAGTTTTATTCCGGTTCCGCTTCCAGGCGCAAGTTTTTGTCATATTCAATGCTAGCGGCTTTTGCCAGATATAATTAAAAACTGAGAGCTGAACTAGTTCGCGTTTGCTTAGGCAAACATATATCAAAAGAATATGAAATGGGCTCTTTCACATTTTCTCAATAAAGGGTAAGATACTTTTTGAGTTTATAATGAAAAGATTTAGTGCTGTGAAGCGCTGAACCAAACCAGTTCGATTTGGCCTCAACATGCTCAACGGTTTCAGATACAGTTTAATAGAAAAGTATTTGGACTCACCTTTTCGCGCAGCATATCACGAATGCGACCCGCTTGATTCTTGGAGCGATGCAGCTCCAACTGCAGCTCCAAGCAGCGCTCCTGCCAGTTGATCTGCAAGGATAAGAGAGAGTGAGAGAGAGGTCAGCGGGACTTTCTTGAGCCGAGTACCATGGGGCGCACCTCGGGTAATGCCTGTCCGTAGTTGTTCAGCTGATGCACGTTCAGATGCTCGGTTAGCGTGGAGAAATGCGGCCAGGGCGCGTCGGGTGCATCGAGGGCGGCAAGCACAGGATTCACCGGGGCTGCTGCTGTGTTCGGCTGCAGCTCCTTGGCCGGCTTTGCCGGTATGGGCGGCGGGCGTGGTACACGTCGCGGCATCAGACGCGGACTGTTGGGCGTCGATGCGGCCACCAGGCGTGCCTCGTGCAGCTGGGCGGCGCGCGTCAACGGCATCTGTCCGCTAAACGAGGTGGCGCGCTTGGCCAGCAGCGGCGAGCCGTGCAGCGACTGTGAGCCAGAGCCGGAGCCGGAACCGGGCGCCGAACCAGAGCCGGAGCCCGACAGCCGCCCGGGTAGATGGGTGGGCAATGAAGGTGGCTGCTGCAGCTGATGCTGCAGTTGCAGCTGATGTTGATGCTGCTGCTGCTGCTGCTGATAGTAGTGTGAGGAATGTTGCGCGGCGGCCGAGGCCGGGAACGTGTGTAGGTAGCTGGCGCCATCTTGCGGTCGCAGAAAGTAGTTGTGCGTGTGCGTGTAATAGAGCGTCTGTGTGGCGGCCACGCCCAGCGCTGCGGCGGGCGTGGCACGGCCCGAAGTCGACGCCGAGGCACTCGCTGACGGTGAGGGCGATGAGGAGGCCGAACGTCGACGCTGCTCCGCTGCCGCCGCCTGATGCTGCAGCTGCAGCTGTTGCTGCTGCTGCTGTTGTTGTTGCTGCTGTTGTTGTTGGAGTTGTTGTTGTTGTAAGTTGGTAAGTGTATCAAAAATTTGCGATAAACGTCCCAAAGGCACTTCGTCAGACATTTAGGCGAGCGACGGCAGCTGCAAGGGTAGGCAATCAGAAAAAACTCAGTTAATAGAGCGTCATTTTGGGTATTAAAAAGCTGAAAAGAAAACTTAAAAAGGATAGAAAACGTTTTTGATCGAACCCAAAATTCCAATTTAGTATTAACCATAAAGCGAATCTTAAACCGAATTATCTGGATGAGTTATAGTGGAAGCTATGCCTGAACCAAATCATATTTTTTCAAAAATATACCCTAACCCCTTGTCAAAAAGTCATATTGTTTTATATGCCAGCAGCGAAAAGCACTTATATATATCCCTGATCAGGAAGGATATTGGTTATTGATATAATGAATCACAAGAGATATCTTGATATTTATATATATGCCCGTCTACCATACGCAGAACGAGTTATCGTTATCGAGTTATTCGTATCGATATCTGATATCATTTTTATGTTATTGATAATAATCCGATTTCGAGAGACGGTTTTTTAGGCATAACTCGAAGCTTATAAGAGCTAAATGCTTGGAATAAAGATGGTTTTTAATATCGTATAATATATATGCAGACTTAAAATACTTTTATATGATTTTACCATTTGATCCATAATATAAGTTAGATTCAAATCTAGCACTAATTTATCGCCATGGCAAAGCAAACGTGCGCAAAACAGAGGAAAAAAACTGAAAGCGAACGGGCAGCTGCTGTCCATTGAGCCAGAGCCCAGTAATATGGGAATTGGGAGAATTCGAGAGCTGAGCAAAGTGGAGAACTACAACTACAAGGCGAAGTTGTCAGTTAACTGGGTGGAACTCATCTGCCAGAACGAGGGCAACAACAGGTGCGCGAATCTGGGGCGTCAATTGCGATTACGTGTGCGCAATTTTTAATCAAGCCGGGCAGTTGCCCGTATTTGTACTCAGTTCTTGTGCAAAAGTCCCAGCAATTATGGCAAGCATTGGCAAATTGAATGTGCCACACAACATTTGTTAGAGACAATAATACACAACAACAAAAAGAAGCTGAACCTGTTGGTTTTTATCTTGAGCTAAGGAAGAAGAACGCCACTTCAATCATCAAAGTGTAAGAGTTTGGCCTTTCATCTTTTGTGCGGTTTTGTGTCTGAGCCAAAACCAAAACCAAAACCGAACAGACCATCAAGGCTATGGACCGTAGTTACAAAGTCTCCAGTCAGATGATGGCTTTTGAAGCACATGCAGGTTACAACAACAACAACAACAACAACAGGAAAGACCAGTGCATTTGTCGACTTTTCTTTGCTGTGAATTTTTGTGGCCATAACGTCTCTCCAACTTCCAACTTGAACCCGAACTCCAGCTCTGAACTCCTACAGCTGGCTTCCCATTTGCAGCTGCCGATGCTGCTGCTGTGGTCGTAGGGTGCGCCAAGGCCAAGACCCTTGGTATCCAAGACCAGACCGGAGCACAACTCTCGGGGCATTCATGAGAATTATATTCAAATTTTGTGCTGATTAGGAAGACGAGAACGAAAAGGACGACAACTGGCAGCTGCCCATGAAATTGGAATTGAAGTTGAGGGTTTTCGTTGAAGTCATCGAGTGACTCTCGAATGGCTGTGGGTGTATGCGGGTGTGTGTGTGTGTGCGTCTGCACTTCATTTTACAAATTTTGATTTAATTTAAGTTGATTGAAATTCAAATTCCGTTTTTGATTTGACAAAATGTGCACTTGAGGGCACAGTTTTGAGTTCTGTTGCTTTGGCCAACTGCACTTTACAACAAAATTGTTTGCTAATTGAAGTTCGGCAACGTCGCAAATGGCTCTTTGAGTGCAACTGGTCAGCAATTAGAGAGCCGGACATGCCCAACTAGAGCGCCTGAAGCTTCACGCATTTTCAATGGGATTGGATTGCCTTTGACAATGTTGGCAATTTGCGGCTCTCAAATGTGGCAGCAATGCTTTGGAAAATTTCTTTTGAAAAGTGGCAACAACGCAATGAAGTTTGCCTACAGCGCATTGAATAGTTATTTTCAAACGTTTTGCTGCAGTTTCCAATCAAAGTTTGGCAACAAGGCAAAAGGTTTGGCAAGGCTTTAAAACGACCATTTGAAATGTGACAACAATGCAATGCAAAAATGCTTTTGAAAATTAGTAAAGGGGCACTAAAGTTTGTCTACAGAGTATTAGTTATTTAATAACGCCTTTGCTAGCAAGTTAGTTTCCAGTTAAAGTTCGGCAACAAGGCAAAGGGTTTGAGAAAGAGGTGGACTCCAATCAAATTTGTCAACAATGCATGGAATGCTCTGAAGATTGAAAACTGAGAACGACGTTTCGAAGATTAAAAATAGGCTCTGAAAATTGACAACAGTCTAAAGTATGCTGATGGGTGCTTGCTTTTAAATTATAAACAAATTGCTGACAATAAATACACAAGACAGAATCAATTTCTTCTGCTAATGGGCAACAATGCAGCGAACACGTGGCATAGAAGTTTGGCAACATAGAAATGTTTGAGGGTCTTAAGATCAGGATGTCCATGCTTGAAAATTAAAGCTGGACACTTTGAAAACTCAATCTATTGAGGTTAGAAAATTTCTCGGAAATACATTGAAATTTGACAACAGCGCAGCATGCAGTTTGGCAACAGCGTAAAATAGCTTAATGCTAAATAGATATTTGTTTTTTATTTGTTAACAAGTTGAACGAACTCATTAGCCCTGACAGCACTTTGAAGCTTTCAAATCTTAAGCTGCTTAGCAATATGTAACTTACAGATATAGATACTAAGTATTTTGCAGTTACCATCTATGTTTGTGACTCGGCTTAATATGGAGTTACACACACACACACACACACAGACAGTAGAGTGGATATGTGCAGTTCCTATTTCAGACTTCATTGTCTTGTGTTTACTCTTTGGTTTGCTTAGCCTTACGTTTTTGCAACAACTCGCTAATGCACACACAAATACAAAATATACACACACACACTCACACACGCACACACACACACACTTGTTTATAGACAGAAAACCAAATAAGTATAAGAATAGCAGCGTCGGCGGCGGCAACGACGCATGAAAACTCACTCAAATAGTTAGCAAACTTGTTTAGTTGCAATGAAGTGCGGCATGTTGCAAGTGTAGCTGGAAGCAGAAAGCAAATTTGAGACCCCCAGACGACAGTTAAGCTGCAAACACTCCGCAACGATCCGCCCGAGCATCCACAAATATTAGACAATGTATTTGGGTATTATCAAATACATGTGTGTCTGCTGCAGCAACTTACTTGCTACGGTGGGGCGCACTCAATAGACTCAAGACACTGCGGATTCTTTGGCCTTGACAAACCCTTTAAAAAGGGGTCGGTAAATTGTGCTAAGAGCAACGATTTATAAAGTTTTCGATCAATATAGCAGAGTGTACAACAGCATAGAGCGAAGAAAATAAAATTGTTTTAATAGCCATTTTTAGCTCAACTTGTTAACTTTTAATGCAATGTTTGACATATGATTTTGACAGAAAAAGTTTTTTAGATAGTTTATCAACACAGCCAAATAATATTTGTTCATTAGCTGGTTTATCAACACTGGGTGAAAGCAATTGGAAGACTATTCGAATTTAGAAAAATTTAGATAAATAAACGCTTATCTTAAGGGCATTTGTTAGTTTTTCAGCAATAAAATTACGTTAAGTTCATTTAACAAAAAAGCATTGGCAACGCCGAGTCAATAAGTTGGCAACTCTAAACTGAAGATTTGGCAGTGTTGATTAACAAATATTTTATTTATTTTCAATTTTGACGGTTGCCAACGCTGCAAAGTTATTCTATTAACATCATGTTAAAGTGATTGTTAAATTTGATACGCACACACACACTCAATAAAATGGCATATGTTAAGTCATTTAACGCTGGGTTAAACGCAAATCGCTGTCGATTAAATTGTTCAACGTGTTTAAAATCCAATTGATTAACGTTTAATTAAAGCGATAAATAAAAGTTAATAAAATTAAGCCATAATCACATAAAAATAAAGTCAAGCTAATGGCAAATTAATAAAGCAGTTCTCGTTTCATAGAGCAATCAAAAATGTAACTGATAGACAGTGCACACTCACACACTCACGACACACATGCATACAGACAGACACACACACACACACACACACACACACACAACTCTATAGCCTGAAAATCAAGTGTATTTGGCTGCAAATAATGATATATGATGCTCATGTTGCAAGTTACAAAATGCAAGTTGTAAAATTAATACTACATAAAATGACACACACACACACGCACACACACACACACGCACACTACTAGTATGTGTCAATATGCACATATATATATATTTTCGCAGCCCCGTTTCCCGCTGGCAACACTTCACCCAGTTGGGGCACTTCAAAAATTTAATAAACGTTGCAGCATCGTTCGCATGCCAATAATTTTACAGCTTGCCACGCGCCCCAACATGCACCATGCCGCACCTCATAGAACAGCCACCCACCCCCAACAGGCCCTCCCACTCAGCATATCTTTCTATCTCTCTCACTCTTGTTGTGCGTCGTCAATTTGAAAAACATTGTCAATGCATATTTTGTCGTGTGTGTGCGTATGTGTGTGTGTGTGTGTATGTATTTTTGTGTATGTGTGAGACAACTACTAAGCGTGATATTAACAACATTGTAACATGCACAGAACATAGCGGGGGCAGCGGGGCGGTTTGTTGCACATGCAACGGTAGCGACTGTACCAGCCCGACCCGCACAATAACCCTCTCCCCCCCACCCTCTCCCCTCACCCACCCCTCTCATCAGCACTCATTCAGTCAACCCCCTGCTCTTATGTTCGGCTTGTTCTTTATGCGCTTTTATTTATTTTCTCCCGCTTTTAAGTTATTTTTTTCTCTTGGTTTTTTACCAACTATTTTTCAGTCAATTCCAACGAAAAATTTATAATAAATGCTCGTGCACATGTGATGTCGCGCATTTTAATTGGTAACCCCGCCACCTTCTATCCCCCCTCCCCAGCCGACACACGCAACAGAGACACCCGCAGCAATGGCAAAGGCTGGGCTGGCCTAGTCGCAGCAGAGCGGGGAAGGGCAGGGGAACTTATTGTCTGCGCTGCGGTTTAGCTGTAAAAACGATTGTCATTGTTGTTGTTGTTGTTGTTGTTCATGCTAGTTGGTAAGTACTTCTGGGCCAGAAGACAACAAGGTGTGGGCCATGCGCAGGGGGGGGGAGGCACCGCTCTATGACCTACGTGACAAGCCAAACCGAGGTTGGCAACTCTAAAGACTGCAACTTGGTCGCCAGATCAAGTAAATTATGTGTATATGCAACTTAGTGCGTGTGAGAGTATGTGTATGTGTGTGTGTGTGTGTGTGTGTGTGTGTGTGTGTGTGTGTGTGTGTGTGTGTGTGTGTGTGTGTGTGTGTGTGTGTGTATTGTGGGTGCTTAATGGTTTTTAATAGCCACTGCATAATGCATGACAAATGCAAACGCTGAGCTCATCGAAATGCAACCCAACAATGTAGCCAGTGTTGTAAAAGCTGCGGCGACAATCGCAGATCAAAGTGAATTCCCCAATGGACTGCAAATGGAGAGCATAATAGGTATTGATGACTAGTCGAAATAAAGCATTTTAGTACCTCTTTAAACCTATGACTCAGAAGTGCTTTATCCGTCCGATTATTCATATAGGCGCCATATAATAGAATGGTCCGATTTGATGCGGACTGGCAGATGTGTTGAGAGCATAGTTTGGTCAAGGTATCAGGAAAAACAGAAAAGTTTTCCGCACAACAAACTTATTTATCGAGCGAGTCTTTGCATGGAGCTAGATCTATAGTAATCCGATTTATCCCAAACGCATTGTAAGCTGAATTGTGGCCTAGCTCAAAGCAAGCGTATATCAACTTTATTTGTAGCTCCAAGAAAAAAACCGGTTAGTTGTTGTTTTAGCTGCCAACAATTCGGCCACCCGCTCCAAGCACAGCCGGCAAAAGCGTCGCCTCTAATGAGACAAAAACAACAACAATAACAACATAATGAAAGATATATGAGCAGCTAATTAAGAGGCATGTCGTTGGCCATACCCACCACCAGACCAACCAAATCCAAAGTGAGCCCAACCCAGCGAAACAAACAAGCAACGACCTTCGCTGCGGACCAGTTTACGGTTTGCGGCTTAAAGTCGAGACAAGTTGGTGAGGCCTCAGAGCAGGCAAAGTGTATACAAAATGCAAAAACAGCAACAACAGTTATAGTCGACGATTCAATACCCTACCAGATACCCCACATACATGCATCACAAACGATTGTTCATATTGGAGCTATATGATATGGTACTCTTCTCATATTAGTGAAAATTCAATAAATTAAACAAAACTATACTCTTTGCCAAAAAAAAATGCTCAAAAATTAGAACTTTTAAAATTAAATTGCACCGAAAAATTCCAAATTTCCTTTTCAATAAATTATATCATGTTTAAAGAGTTTATTTTGGAGAAAAATATATAACTTTGGTTGTTTAGCAACACTTGAAATATAGAAATTTTAATAACCAAAAGATTTACGCCTGCAGAAACCAACTCGTAACACTTTGGAATTGATTTAAATAGAGCTTCCGGAAGCTAAAAATTGTTTACCCATTGAAAGAGTTGATATTTGGGAAAAATATAAAGCTTTGCCAGTTTTGCAACACTATAGAAATCAATATATTTTAAGCACTTATGAACATATGATAATTTTAATTCCAGAAGACAAAAATTGTTAGCAAATTTGAATAGGTAGGAATATCAGGTTATGAATGAATCCGAGGGTAATCAGTAAAAACTGCAGAGCCTAAACATAATGCGGAACAGGAACTGAAAGCTGTTGGCCATGTCTATAAGACCGAATTAAAGCTGCGAGCAGAAATCGTTAGCCTGGCACGTTATTCGACAATTGGGTCTTACAGTTGCTGCGCTGGTATTATAATATTTATGATTCGCATTCGCTTTAATTAAATTGTAACGACAAGGCCCGCAACCGCGCCCGCGCTCGTGCCCGCGCCCTGAGAATGCGACTGTGCGCCCATGCCACATATTTGACTTTACGACTTGCATTTAATTAAAGTCAATTAAAGTAAAAGAGATAGAGAGAGAGAGAGACCGCGAGTGAAAGAGTGATAGAGAGGGAGGTATTCAAGTCCCACTTAGGTAACCTTTACATGCAGCTTTCACGCCTAAAGCCAAATTTCCGCTATTTCCGGCACAGTACTCCATAAAAAAAATTGTGGAATGTTCTAATACGTATATGTCTTCTTTAATAATATTTGTAGCCTGGACTATCCTAACATTTTCATAATAACGATAAATATCGATTTTGAGAAATGTTTTCTTTAGCATAATTCGAAGATCATAAGTTAGTTACCAAACACCCTTCCCCCCACTTTCCTACAGAAAAAGTAAACTATTTGGGCTCTCAGAAGTTGCATAAAAATCGGAGTGCGAATACCGAAGCTATATATTCAAAACTTCATTTTCCATAGAAATAATAGTTGCAATAAGAATAATAATATTCCAGTAATCGCCCATTAGCTGATCACTGACTTTGCGCACAATTCACGCCCACTCCTTAACTTCAATTTATTTATAAACAGCCTGCAATGAACTTTGGACAACAACTGATATGCATACATAAATATGCATATCCATGTGTGAGTGTGTGAGTGTGTGCATGTGTGTGTGTGTGTGTGTGTGTGAGTGTGCTGTCATAAACTGAAGTTATCTTAATTAAAATGCAACAACAATATAAATATGTAGAGTTGTCTATGCAAGAACGATAGAACAAGAAATACCCTGTACTCAGCTCAAATCTTAAACAACATTGCAAAATTTGAAGAAAACATCCAGAATGTATGTCTAATATATCATTATTGATTAAAGCGTTTAATAACGGTTGACTATGGCATACTCTGTTTTAAATGCGTGTACGTTATTTGAAACCGTTTGTGTTTATTATTTACACATTTGAAATACCTTTTGTTGTAATTGCAGTGTTTATAATGAAACTATAAAGAAATTTATAGAATGCATTTTATTGGAACTAGGAATGAACAAAAATCATTTTGTAAATGTTGTGTTTTCTGATTCTCAATTCTGGATAGTTCAAGTTTCGAGAAACATAAATTTGTAAGCAATTACAGCTAAAGTGTTACATACTGCTGCACAAGCTGATGCTACCCATGTTATGCGGATCTTTGACAAGGGGTATTCAAATAAAACTCCCACAGCAGCCAGACAGAGGCTACATATTCAAATATATGTATATACAAATGTATGTGTGCGAGCTTGTAGGTGTGTCTGTGTATTGTGTTTGGTAGGCAGACTGAGCCGCGCTCAGCTCACAGATTGCAGTTTTTATCGTTAATAAACAAAACGGGCTTATGCATGCGTATGAATAAAGTACAAGCAAACATGCAAAAGTGAGAAAAAATCTATACAATAATGCCAATAACAATAACAACAACAACAGCAGCGGCAACAGCAGCCGTAGCAGCAGCCGTAGCAGCAGCGGCAGCGACAACGGCAGCGGCAGTGCCAGCAACTGTGACAACTGCGCATAGCGCCAGCGACAGCAACAACAGTTACTGAGCAAACTGAAAAAGTCAATGGACTGCAATAACAACAACAATCATACCAACTGGCTGCAGTTGCAGTCGCAGCGAATGCGGCAGAGGCAGCAGCAGTCAAAACGTCAACGTCAAATGCTCACTTACAAAAAAATAAAAATAAAACAAAAGCAACAATAACAACAGCCGCACATTACAAGCAACGACTGCGCTGCGCCCCCACTTGCTCAATTGGCGCTCTCTCACTCTCACGCTCTCAAGCATAGCTGCTCTCTGCGCTGCTGTGTTACAAGCAGCGGACAGAGTAGTTCACTCACATTGAAATGCGCTGTTGCGCCGCTGTTAGCACTTAACAGACTGCTGTTGTCTTACAGCAAACAATGCAAGCGGCATTGCAAACTATTGTTGTTTATTTTCTATTGTATTTCTTGCTGCTGTTGTTGTTGCTTGCTTGTTTTTGCATAACGCGAACTGAATGGGCGTGTGCCGACAGGTAGTAAAGGTAGACAGGGTAGACGCTGTTGCTGCGGCAGCAAAAGCCGCACGCTCCCTTAATACAGCTAAGAGCTGTAGGTGCTCAAAAATAAAAGGCCAAGTTTGTTTTGTTTACATTAAGTGGACAGAACTGTTAGCTCATATTATTACAGAAAGAAAAGGAGTATATTGGTTTTGCGCCACGTTCGTGCTGAAGTCAAGTCAAATCATGTCAGTTCAGGTAAATCTATATAATAATATACAAATCTATCAAATTCATATTAACAAAAGATCGACCAAAATATGTTTGGCCCCACCCATCCCTGGCCATTCTATCTATGTATTTTCTAATAACTTTATCGGCCAGCAAATGTAAGAGTATTGCGCAGTTGGTTACACCCGTCTGCTACATATTTAGTTGTTTTTTCCATTTCTGTTTTCTTAAATTTACTCAGTAAAAGCAATTTTAATAGAGTTTTGTTGTGTGTGCGTTTAATGAATGAATTAGCTGGGTCAAGAGTTTTTGAGAAAAGTGTCTGTCGTTTTTTCCAAGATGTACTTTATGTTTATTTACTTTATTTATAACATCTACTGAACTCAACTAAAGTGCTTTGAAGTTTTTCATTAAAAATACACTTGCTAAGGGTTTAGTCATAAATATATATTGTACATACATATATAAGATTTCTTTCCATAATAACTGCTGTGTAGGAAAAACTTTTCTTATCTTGTCTATCTGAACATCGGGCGACAGTTTCCTTTTTCTTCTTCTTAGGAAACATATTCTATGTTATAAATTTACATTTTCAGCAGAAATGTATATCAGTTCAGGATTCAGGCATAAAGCAATGATAAAAGAAATTTAAGTCTGTGAATAGAAAATAGAATATTCTAAACAAATTCTCATATGCACATTCATGGTCTTTTTTCTATGTATTATCTTTCCTACATATGTTTACAATGCTTTAGAGTATGTATATAATATTTGCTTGCATATTTATGCAACTATGTGTGTACGGATTTGGACACGTAGGGATATATATTTATGGTTGTTTGTACGTACTCTGTGTATGTGTGAAATATATGTTCGTCTAAACCAAATAAAAGACACTTTTACTTTCCGCTGTGCTGCAATTTAAATAAAACGCATTTTTAAATCTTGCCCTTCTATGCGATTCTCATGAATGCAAGTAAGCGTCACAGGTTTTCATACATTGATTGTGTTACAATCATAAACAAGTTGTGTTGACTATCTTATAAACTTCAAATCTGCTTTTACCCTCATTTAATCAACTCTCTTCCAATAGTGCAAAGGGTAGACAGCTACCTTCGCGCTCTCTCTGTCTTTTCCCATCTAACCTTTCCTTCATTCTTTCCCTACCAGAAAATGCAATAATGATTAATGATGATTAATTCAAATTTTCTGTAAGTACACAATCGTATATATTTATATACACAAATAAAAAGATATGTTAAGCCATTTCAGACCTGGCACAGATTGTTTGCTAGTACTCATACATGTCTAACATGTTTATAAAAAAACACGACTGTATCTACGCGGCACTCGCCCCCAAAACTTAACAACATATACAGACACATCAACTATATATATCCACATTTATATGAGAAGCAGGCTAGGAGGCAGAAAAAAAACCAAAAACTGTAAGCTTAAGTGGAGTGCAATTGACGCCATCGATTAAACAAAAAAAAAAAAACAACAAAAAATGGGTAAACACTTTGCGACGGCGCCACTAAAAAGATTCTTTTGAAAGAACTCTTAATTGCCAGCCAAAAGCGAATCACGAAAAGCGCTAGGAACGGCAACGGGGGCACAGGGAAGATGTATACTTATGGACATATGTATGTATATAGATGACGACGAAGACGACCCTGACCTTGATATGGGCGTGACAGCCAGGCGCGTGGCAAATTGATTTCGGCAAATAAATAGTTGGCCATAGGTACTTGCAATAAAACAAAATCATTTTTAAAACAAATTCCAATAAAACACCACAAATGACGAAAAAAGAATGAATATTTCACATATTTATTAAAGCATAGAATTTTTAATTATATATGCATATGATTTGCTTGAAGATAATATAGATTATACAAATTATATCCAGCATTTTCTAGTCCTTAAATATATTCCGCGTATATCGCGACGATCTGCAGTAATTCCTATTAAAAAAGGACGAGCATAAAATGTGGAACAATCATAATTCTTGGCTTTTATCAAATAAAACAACAAAACCATACAAAAGGTACAAAAGGGAAATGCTCATTAAACGGGAGGAATGCCAACAGCTACAGAAAAAACAACAAGTACGAGTGTTTCAGTCGGGTGTGCTCGACTAGGGCATACCCTGGATACCCCTGGTATCTTAAAAGAAATAAAATAATAAATAAAAAAGTCTGTATATAGTATACGAGATATATATCCAAAGTTTGCTGTATCCAGCTCTTCTAGTTTTCGAGTTATGCTTAGAAACCATGTTCCAAGATCGATAATTATCGATCCTATGAAAACAGCAAGAGATATCGAAAGCAAATTCTTAACACGTTTTACGTATTATATACGAAAATATATATTTCCGATTGGGAATCTCCAGCTTATGCAATTTCGCCCATTCAGGCGGACGGACACGGCTCAGTTCTGACAAAGAATATAGAATATAACACCTTATAGGTTTCAGTTGAGCATAGATTTGCACAAAACCAGTATACCCGTTTCTACCCTATTTTCAATAGGTATAGGGTAAAACAAGAAGATGGCAAGACGTTGGGTGGGCGAGAAAAAATATAAAGGAAAACAAGGCCGAAGTGCAGGAAATGTCAGCGTTGACAAGAAAATGCACTCGCTTCGCCAAAAGGATATACACTTGACACACACACACACACACACGTGCACACACATTAGCATATGACATGAGTGTGTTTCTGGGCGTGTGTGAGAGGGGGAGGGCAAACGGCCTCAAAGTGCTTGGCTCGTGCCCTACAAGAACACAACAAGCGAACAGGATGAGTGCGAATGGGTGTTTGTTTAGGGGCCGCATAGGCAAAGTGGAGCCAAGGGGACTTGGCCCAATGCACGGCAAAAAGTTCAAAGTTCAAGCAACAAACAAGGCCAACAACACGCACACACACACACACACACAAACACACACTCCTAGTACCATAAAAACTAAAAGGAAAAATTAACCAAAAAAAAAATGTTAATAAGTAAAAACAAAAGTTTTCTTTTAGACAAAAATAGAGAGACTCCCGAGTTGATTTTAATTAGTGTAAAATGTTAGTTTCCGATATTTAAATGAAAAACAAGCTAAGACTTAATTAAAAATATATACTATATTACATATATATTATATTTTATATGGAATTTAACTACCTCTGGCTTTTATTTACTTCTCATTTTCTTCTCTCTTATTTTATTTAAGCAGTTGACACAAGCGAGAACACCTTTTCTAGGCAGGCCGAAGACTTAATACCCTTACAGATTTATGGGCATATATTATATCATATTATTAGTTTAGCCAAGAAGTCTTGAAACCTTGAGACCACTTTTACAGGCAAGAACTTCAATTCTGATCAATCGCTCCTTGGAAGGAAAGTATTTCGATGAGATAGGGCTCCGATCCGGCTGATTTCATCAAAATACGGACCACTCAAAGGTTTCATGACAATAGTTTTAAGACCGAAAGGCAGCTAGGTTCACGGATATATCGGCTCGGCTGCTGATACTGATCAAGAATATATATATTTTATGGATACAGAACTGTCTCCTTTAATTGTATGATAAAGTACCCTTTGCAAGGGTATAAGATTTCTATGGCTTGGCCGAGAACTAGTTCGATGAGCGACGATTTGAACAAGTTCCGCGCTTCAGAGCTTCGTACAAGCTCTGCAAAATGTTGTTTTCATTTTGGCACTTTGCATTTTAGATTTAGCCAATAATCACAGCACTTGCCTAATGCCATAACCAACGTACAGCACACACACAACAACAACACACACACACACACACAACACACAGGTTAAAGGGGCTGGCAAGTGGTTCCATAGGTTCCATCTTGTTTGAAGTAGCTGCTACAAATTCCAAACGTCGTAAATTCACATTCACATTTTTCACGGCTGCTGCACGGGGATTCGCGTGTGGCTTGGGCCCCGGCTCTGGCTGAGGGTCTGGCTCAGGGTCTGGTTGTGCCCACAGTGGGGCATTGTGGGCGTGGCAGGCAGCTAAGGCAAACAATTTGAACGCCGTTTGCTCGTTATATGGCCAGTCATTTAATCAATTATGCAAAAAACGACGTCGACGATGTCAGCGACGATGTAACCGTAAAATGTTTGCCACGGCTACAGTTACGGGCGTTTCTTTCTCCGTAGCCGCCAGCCCCTAGCCTAACCCTCCCCCCCCCTTTCCCACTATAACATGGCCCTTGACTAGCGTTGGCTTTGGTTGCTTCTTGCGTGTTTTTCGGGCACGTTTACCTTTTCCGGTATAAATAATTAATTGAATGTACAACAGTTTTGGCCCCCACATTGCAGTCAAGCCAGGGCTTGACTAGGCGCTTACCACGGCGGAGAGTGTGTGAGGAGGGGGAAGGGGTAGACAGAGGGGTGGGGGCCGGGCAATCGCAGTTAGACGCTCTCGGCAGCTCATTGGGCAGTTAGGAAACCACTTCGTTTAGCTGAATGGCATTGCATGAATGCCTGAAATGCCGGAATGAATGTGAATGGAAATGAATATCGAATCACTCGTTCATTCATTCACTCAATCGCACACTCAATCGTAGGTGCCAAGTGGCAAATAAGTTGAAATAAAATAACAAAATTGATTCATCACGATATGGAACGCATGAATTGGTTTTCAGTGGAACTAGTTCCACTTTGAATGATTCACGATGAATCAGAATTTGTTTATGTATTGATTGAATACTATTTAAAGAAGATTTCTATATTCTTATTTGTATATTTATGTTCAATATTCAAGCATTCAATGCTAACAAACATCACTTACCAGCTCTTAAGATTTCCATTTGTGAACTAGTTCATAATAGAACTGAGTCAAAGCAACCCCTAATGAGGAAAAGTGCTTAGACTTAGCTAAGATTCACTTTTGTTTCTTGAATAACAGATCAGAATTAAAAAAGAAACTCTATTTCAAACTAGTTCACAAAAGGAACTCAGTTAGTTCTTTGTGATTTTAACGCATGACCAACGTGCTTTTCAGCTTTCACCAAAGATATTCGAATTCTTTTTGTTTCAGCATCAATTTTATATGAGACCAGGCCCTGTCGCACATTGTTGCTCAAATGAACCGAACTAGTTCACTGATATTGTGTTTGGCGCCCGCTTTAAAGTGGCTCGCAAACAAGCTGCGCTAGTGCCAAAAACTTAGAGACAACTTTTTAGAGTGCTCGAAATCGAAATCGTTTTGCATTTAGTTGGGGCCCATTACCTTCCCCCTTCGCCCCTTCCCCCCGCTTACCTTCAGCCCGTTGGCTTTGTGTACGGCCGCACTTGACACTAAAATGCAACTAGAGAATTTGCATACACGGGCCATTGCGTGGTTTTATTGTGTGTGATGTGTGTGTGTGTGTGTGTGTGTGTGTGTGTGTGTGTGTGTGTGTGTGTGTGTGTGTGTGTGTGTGTGTGTGTGTGTGTGTGTGTGTGTGTGTGTGTGTGTGTGTGTGTGTGTGTGTGTGTGTGTGTGTGTGTGTGTGTGTGTGTGGCAAGCACTTGCCCCACTTGCCCCAAAGGGGCCACTTGCAACGCATCGCAGCTGCATGATGCCGTCTTCAAGTAGCTCTCTTAAAGGGGGCCTCGTGTCCAAATTTGGGCAAGTTGGACAACATCACGTAGCCCAGAGCCAGCGGCTCAATGGGAGAGGAGCTCGGCTCGGCTGGGCTGGGCTGGGCTGGGCTGGTCTGAGCAGAGTCTGGGCGAGGGTGTGGTCGAGTCATTTGCTGTTGCTATTTTTACTCCGACTGCAGTGGGTGTCAAATCTGTGCACAAGATTCATTTTAGCAGGGTGGACGGCAGCGTTGACGCCTTTGCCATGTCAAAGCGTCGCCATCGCCACGGCAAAAATAATCTACGGCAATTGCATATGGCAGGCAATAAACTTGGTCAAGTCCAAAAAACAACAGCAGCAACAACAAATGCGGCGGGTGGCCAAAAAAGAAAAAAAGAGCACGACTCGACGCCATTTGCGGCTGCCACAGCCAAAGCGCGCGGCGAGCGGGCGAGCGGGGAGGTGAATGGCTGCAACCTGGCGTGGTTGTGTGGGCGTCTCCAGTTTTTCCTCTGCTGCAGTTACTTCAACGAAAAGTGCTCTTGACATGTTTTTATTAAAGTTTCCTCCTCATTTTTTTGTACCCTGTACTAACAGAAATTGGCAGCTCCGCAGCCACGTGGTATGTATATATTAAAAGATATATGTAGATAAATCGGTTTCAATCGCCGATTCAATATATAGCTATGTATATATAAGCTCTACTTTAATATGTCTCGCTTTTCAGTTAGCTTCAAGTCTGAAACTTGGCCGAGATTCTTTTTCAATCCGTTCGTTAAGCCGGATCGAACCACTATATCATATAGCTGATATACTGGCTCGCCAGTTGGATATTGGGTTTTTAAAGGCAACAACAATTAGCTGAACTAATTTAAGGTCACGCAGGAGTAGAATTAAAATTTCCTAAATTTCAACAAAAAATCAATCTGACAAGATTCCTGCACAATCCAACATCATCAAATAAAAGCAATTCGAAGATGTAGAACATCGTGTTATAGAAAAAAAGATAAGTGTATTTAAACAAAATTACCCCAAAAATATGGATATTTTATGTATATATGAAAGAGTTTCTTCATTTAAAAAAGTTTTTTGCTTCTAAAAATAATATACTTTAAAAAAAAGTATCCGAAAATAGATTTTTGATATGAAAAAATTTATAAACTTAAAAACATTTAATTAAAAAAAAACAAGTAAGAGGTTCTAGTCAGGAGCTCCCGACTTGCGAATACCCTGAACCATCTTTGAGGTGGTAGCGGGGAGGTAGCGATAGGTATAAAACGAAAGATTCTTGACATATATATAATATTCTAGAAGCAACAAATCATGTTTGGTGACTCTAGCTCTTATTATTTGCCCAATTTGCTCAAAAAACAGGATGTCGATATCGATTATTATCGATTGCTTGGAAACGGAGTAAGTTATCGATTATCGATCTGCGCAGGCACTAGGAGCACCTACATCTAAAATTTGAGCTCTCTAGCTCTTATAGGTTCTGAGATCCTTGCGTTCATACATACGGACAGACAGACGGACGGACATGGCTAGATCGACTCGGCTATTGATGCTGATCAAGAATATATACACTTTATGGGGTCGGAGATGCTTCCTTCTGCCTGTTACATACATTTGCATTTTGCACAAAAACATTATACCCCTTTTACCCATTTTTTAAGGGTTCAGGGTATAAAAAAACAAACGACAATTTTGCGTTTTATGGCGATTACATTTGATTATTATTATATTTCTGCACAAGTCCTTCTGTCTGTTTGTCTGAACATCAGTCTTAGAGAATATAAGGACAAGGCCACTTTGAAAATCGATAAATATCGAACTCCAGATTGAGAAACGAAAGTTAAAATCAAATTCTTCTTATAACTAGCTGCTGTATATTTACTTTATACCTCAAAAATGATACAAGAAATTGAAGACATTCGTACATTGTCAAGACTTTACAGGGTAGTTCCCAGTTGCGCACTCTCCACTAGAGCACGCTTGGCTTTTTTTTCTACTTGTGAGCTCTTGTTTTGTCGGCTGCTGTTTTTCTTGGCCGGCTTGTTTGGCCATATGTCGACGGTTCGGGCCAAAAATGCACCAGAAACGAAAATAAAATTGTCTAGCTGCGTGTGCTTCTATGCGTGTGTATGTGTGTGTGTGTGTGGGGGGGGGGGGGTATTTTGTGGCAAAGTTATGTTTATGTTGTGTGCGTGCACAGTTCATGGAATTGCTATTTGAGGCTTGCATTTTGCACCGCCAGCTGATGCCGCAAAACCAGCTGAAGCACTCGAATCATTTGCAGAACTAACCGATGCAATCTGCAGTCCGCAGCTGGATTATTCGACAGATTGCAAATTATTTATGTTTTAAGCAGTTCTTTTTCAGTTATTGGACTGATTAGATAAAGCAAATCCTTTATTTTGGTTCCGTTTTGAAGGATCCAGTTCGGAAACGAAAGATATTGTGTCTGTATTCGCATGAGAAACACAATGCGAATCCCTTTTTTGCTGGTTCCGTTTTGAAGGTTCCAGTTCACAGCTCACAGGTCCTACGGTTCAGAGCCCTGGTGCCGTTTTTAAGCTCACAGTTCTTTCGTTTCAGAGCCTTAATAAATGCTCCAATCGAGTAGAAATTAAAAACGAATCTACTGTGTTTAGCTTTTCAACATTTTCTGGTTCAAATGAACGAAAGTTTCGTTTGGAAGTTGGGCTGTCAAGCCAAAACGAAATTGTCACTAATTAGTTACACGGTTCGAACCAGCGACCTGCCATTACATTCACGATTCGTATGCCTGCACTTAGAAGATTTCAGAGTATAATTATGAATATTCTATATTTTTTGTACTATTTTCATAAAACCTGAACCTATTTTCTTAAAGAAAACGCTTTCATTTTTGAGTTTTTCTAAAATTTAAGGTAATATTTCTGACTGCATTTTTTTTTTTTTGTGTAGCCTTCAAACTTGACTATACATATGCGAAGTTTCCCTCGAAAGAGTTCCATAAAGAACCAACTCCCTCTACAATTAGATCCACAGCCTTCATATGATAAGCTAATATTCCTAAGGTGAACTTTCCAATAACTAAGTTCCAGCAGCAGCTGAACAAAAGTTAAAGTTCAGCTCAGGCACATTTTATGCTCAAAAAATTTGAATCTATCAACCCAACTTGACCCAAATAAATGTGGGAAACAAGAAAAACGAAGAGTGTAATCAAACGTGGCAAAAACGAAATGAAAATCAATTAAACGAAACAAATTTCCGATTGCAGGAAAACGCGCTGAAAAGTATTGACATGGCGCCAGTGTCGAGGGAAAAGAAAGGAAAACAAAGCAGAAAATAGAAAATGAAAATGACAACAATAACAATTTTGCAGTGGGAGCTAATAGAGGCAAAAATGTCAAAGGTCAGCTAAGCAGGTGCAGCACGGATAATGCAGGTGAATGTTGCACACACACACACACAAACACACAAATAATGGTGCTGTGTTTGGAAATGGAGAGAGAGAGAGAGAGAGAGAGAGAAACAGATAGAGAGAGAGAGAGAGAGAAACAGATAGAGAGAGAGAGAGAGAGAAACAGATAGAGAGAGAGGGAGAGAGAGAGAGAGAGAGAGAGAGAGAGAGAGAGGGAGAGAGAGAGAGGGAGAGAGAGAGGGAGAGAGAGAGAGAGAGAGAGAGAGAGAGAGAGAGAGAGAGAGAGAGAGAGAGAGAGAGAGAGAGGGAGAGGGAGAGAGGGAGAGAGAGAGAGAGGGGAGAGAGAGAGAGAGAGAGGAGAGAGAGAGAAACAGATAGAGAGAGAGAGAGAGAGAGAGGGAGAGAGAGAAACAGATAGAGAGAGAGAGAAAACGAGGTAGATAGAGAAAGAGAGAGAAAAAAGGAAAGAGAAAAAGAAATAGAGAGAAAAATAAATAGAGAGAGACGGCAAGAGAAAGGTAGAGAGAGAGAGAAATAGAGAGATAGAAAGAGATAGAGAGAGATAAAGAGATGGAAAGAGATAGAGAGAGGTAGAGAGAGAGAGAGAGAGAGAGAGAGAGAGTGAGAGAGAAAAAGAGAGCGAAAAAGAAACAGAGAGAGAAAAAGAATTAGAGAGAGACAGCAAGAGAGAGGTAGAGAGAGAAAGAAAAATGGGAATATTGCGAGTAAGGGCGCGTGATAGAGATGGGTTGCAACTGAAAGAGTTGTTTACACAAGCCCAGCAAAATGAGACGCTAAAAATGATCTATTAACGATTTCCATATGATATCAGAAATATGTTCACCCCAGCCCCAGTCCCAGTCCCAGTCCCAGCCCCAGTCCCAGCCCCAGCCACTGCCCTGACGCATTCCTGGGAATGCGTCAAGATATGCAAACAATTCGATTGCAACGTAAATATCTCAATGGAAAACTTGGAACAATCAAAACAAACTGAGGGGCCAAGCTAATGCGTGCGGGTTAACCCTAAGACACAACCTACCCCAAAATGAAAATAAAAATAAAAATAAATAACAGAAATAAAAGTGGAGCCAACCAGACAAAAGCAAACCAAACCAAATTCAAGGAAACCAAAACCAAAACAAAGTTATAGCTAAGCAAATAAGACAAAGGACATGGTTCCTGGAATGTAGCACCAAATTAACATAAATTCCGTTTTCCAAGCCGGAATCAAGCGGCGAGGGGGCAGCGACAGAGCGCTGAGACTCAAAGGAAGTTAAAGGTAGAAAAAAAAAAGAAGAAAAACAGAAGAAAACGCAACAGTAAACAAGTTAAAATATCTTGTTCGCGACTGCTCGATTGGGCGCTACCCTGTAAACGTTTTAACAGTGCAGCAACAGAATGCATCTAATCATGGATAGATTGGAAGAAAAAACATGTTTGAGGATATGAATCAGACGCAGTTGGAACTGGGAATATTTTAGTGGAACTGGCTAAATAAACTAGGGAGTTCCGATAGCAATAAATCTATTGAAACTGAACACATTTAGTGATTTCCAACACTGGTACTTTTACATTATTTCTAGGCACAATTTCACGGAAAAATTGTCAAAATTTACCAGACGCCAGGCAAGTTTTTAACGATAAGCTTGCACCGTTAGTGTTCAAAAATGCACTCATTTTGTGATTTCCAACACTGGATTTTTTTTAAATATTTCTGGGCACTTTTTTATTTAAAAATACGAAGTATGTACATAGGGCTATATAGACTAAGTTTAGTCTACCGATCAAGAATACATAGATTTAATGAATTTTCCTTTCGACAGTTGCATTCGATTGCAGTACTTGAGTAAACCCGTTTTGTGGGCTATATAAAAGTCTAGGGTATGTTGCAAAAAGAAACATGGCTATAAAGACTCAGTGTATATATATGTAGATGTCATGAGTCTACCGTTGCCAGTTGCATGCGTTCACAATAGACCCGCTTTGTAGCTATTCAAAAAGTCTAGGGTATGGCAGAACGAGGCATGTTGCAAAAAGTTCAACGACGCGAACGAAGTAGCAGCCCCGCTTCCGCCGCCCCCGCCGCCGCAAAGGGGTGCGCGCAGTACTCGGAGCACTGCGTCAGGCGCCGCAGCGTTCGGCAGGGGCTGCGACTACGGCCGGGGGGAGGTTGCTGTTGTGTCTATATCCCTGTCTACCATGTCCATGTCCATGTCCATGTCCATGTCCTTGTCTATGTCTATGGCCTGCGCCTGTTGGCCGTGTGCCGCACTTATATTTTCCTATTCCCACAAGAAAAATCAATGGAATTGTTTGGTATATTGTTAGGTCTATGGGTAAATGGGGGTTGCGAGGGGGTTGCGAGGGTGTGTGGGCGGCGCGGGAGGTGTCTGGCAGAATGCCTTTTCTCTTGATTTGTCTTTTCGCTATAGTGAGTCTTTCCTGCTCCTTTTTGCACTCGCTTTCGGCTTTCCTGCCTTTCTTTTCCGATTTTTTTTTTTTTTGGCCAAATGAGCGACGACATTGGCGACAAATGTTTCAAGTCCGTAGTTCCAGCATTTTCCACCTCCCCCACCGTCCACCAAGCCCCTCCAGCCCGACCATTCAGCGTCCATCTGCTGTGCAAATGCTGTTGACTCAGTTGACATACTTATTGATGGCACTGTGGTGCATGCAGCGCAGCCACGTGGGCGTGTGCTGTGTGCCAGGATGGGAGGGAGGCGTGGCGCGGGTGTGCCGAGAGCGATGAGAGGATATTGCAAAATGCAACGAGGACAAATGGCAGCTGTTCAACTGCAGGCACTGTAAATAATACGATGTGACCCATCAAATCCAACAAATTCCCAATGCCAACCGCGCCTCGTCAGACCTTAAGGAACTCTGCGGAAAGAGTTAAAGCTTCAAACCGAACCGTTTCGAAACCAGGAAGACCAAGTTCTATAATATTATGGATCGAATATGGGCAACAAAAAAAACAGACGAGCCCAACACAGAACCAAGGCAACAGTTAAAAGGTTTGTTGAAAACCAAACTTCTTTTGAAATATGAAAATATTGTTCCAGTTTTTTTCTGAAATTCTGACAAATTAGCAGAATTTGATAACATATTCGGTATGGTATAAACAAAACAAAACTTCATTTAAAATTGGAAATAATGATACAATTTCTTGAAACAAAACCTGGCTGACTGGAAATTGAAAATCTAGTTCATGCATGGAACCAGGCATCGGTTCGAACCGCAAGCCGACCAATTGTTTACTCGTTCGATGTTATTTGTTCTTTGTTCTGTGTCTTCTGTTCTTTTGTCAATCCACAAATCTACAAGTACATAATCATGAAAAAGAACTTGACCATAGATATTACCCACAAAAATCATCAGAATTTACCCAAGGTCTGGCAGAATTAAGAATTTTACAAGTCAAAAACCTTTGTTTTAAAAAAAAAAAAAAACAATTACTAAAACAATATAGTACAATTTAGTAGAGTACAAATAAATGATATGGTATTTCACAGTTCTAATACTAAGGATTTGAACAAAGTGGAAATACATAAATAAGAAACAAAATTATAATACTTCCAGCAAAACTTAAAAAAAAACCGATATAAAGGCAATCTTACTGAAATTATTTTGTTTTAACATTTTGCCAGCTAAGCTGCATATAAAAAATGTATGGCTAAAAAATGTTATTTAGCTGTTAAGTCTTAAAGAACATTTTGTGAAAAATTCTCTGTTAAAAATTACAGTTTTATATTCCAAAATCCCACATCTAATAAGAATTAAACTTATTGCAAACTTAGATATAAAACTAATTAACCAAGTCTTAAGGAAAATGATGTCACGTAGCGTTAAACATGACTTGGCAAATAAATAAAAGAAGTTATCGGAAGCAAGAGGTTTTTAATTTAAAGATATAAGATAGTTTCTAATTGGCCTAATAAAATGCAAAACATCCCAAAATATACATACACATATGCACATACATATATATGTATATTTGCATATCTGCTCTCTCACAGCGATCAGGAACCGTTACAGCATCTAAGCAGAGCTACAAATTTACTCACCTCTTTCTCTGTCGGCAGCGTCCAATTCTGCAGCTGAGCTTATCACAGCAAACGACGCCGACAAGGAGATGTCGACGGCGGCGGCGGCGGCGACAGCAGAGTCCAAGTAAATGGATGGTCCACTGTAGCTGCTACATGGCCGCTGCAGCAGTTGGAGTAACAGTGGCAGCAGCAGCGGTAGCCAAGGAAATGTAACAGTAGGCGGCACACAAAATAAACTGTAGAAAATGTACTAAACGGCCGCATGGGAATTTCTTTGCATTTATCAAACGGGCCGCGGCCGGCGTCGCAGTCGGCGCAAACACGTGAGAGCGCCAAACTGCGCAGGCAAAAAAAAAAAAACAAGAAAAACACAAAAAAAAACTTGAGAAACACTTTTTTGCCTGCTGCTGCTGCTGCTGTTGTTGTTGTTGCTGTTGTTATTATTATTGCGGCAGTCGTTGTTGGCCAGGCGTCTCTCCGCAGCGCACAAAAAACGGTAAATTTGTATTTACTGTTAGCTTGATTTGTACAATGGGCGTTTTACTGTACATTTATTTCGACTGCTTTTAAATAAATTTTAGATTTGCCAATGCGACACTTGTCAACTGGCAAACAGCTGTCGCTTCATGTAACTGTTGTTGTTGCTGCTGCTGCTGCTGCAGCTGTACTGCACTTGTTGTTTTTGTTGCTGCTGCTGCTGCTGCTGTTGTTGGAGACGCGCGCCGTTAATTTCGTTCGCTTAATTTCACAAGGCATCACAAAAACAAAAACAAACAAAACGCGGTTTATTAAAAGCCGTTACATATGGTATTTAGTATTAACAATAATTTTAACAAATAGTCAAAACGACGACGACAACAACAAACACTGAACGACGCGACCGCGACACGGACACAACTTGACGGCTGGTGAAAAACTGCTCTTTCCCAATAAGAAAGAGAGTACAACACGTCGAGGCAGCGGCAGCAACGTCGACGTCGCAGCTGTCACGCGCGCTGCTCGTTGGTGTTGTTGTTGTTAGTTGCGTTCTATGCTTTTGCTGTCGTTGTACAACTTTTTTTTGCACAACACAAACTGTGTGTGTGCGTGTACGAGAGAGCGAGAGCGAGAGCGCCGTTGCTCTCATACTTGCTCAACAGTTGTTTGTATTAACAGCACGCTGTTAAGCAACAGAGCTTGGGCATGGCTATTAGGTAACATAACACAAATTGATTCAAATGTTAAAACGATTTACTGTTATTCCGTGGCGTTACATTTTGCCTGCACGAATTTATAATAACAATATAATTTAGAATACGTTAAGCACGTCAATATGTGCCCATAGATATGCATATGTATAATAAGTAAGCCCCGTAATTGGTTATGAAACCTTCCCGTCAAAATTATTCCCGTGTGCACAGCTAAAATAAGAAAAAAATTGTATATTATTTTAAAACCATTAGAAAGTGGTCCAGTCGGGAATTCCGACTAGGAAATACCCTGAACCCAGCGTCGAGAGCTGCTGTTACAGACATTTTATCTTCCCCTTACGGTCACAACCATTTTGTAACCATTTTGAAGGTAACGGAGCGAGGTATTTTATAGTTTTGTGCCTTCAGCTTTGATAGGCTTTCAGATATAATCAAAAAGCCAGAATTTCCTTATTGGATCTATATTTGGAGATAGACGAATTCGGACACGGCCTCCGTTCTGTTACATAGATTTGCTCGAGACCATTATACCCTTTCCACTCATTTTCAATTGATGCTGGGTATACAAATGGAAAGTTTACTTACGGATCTCGATCACGAACCGCCTCTCCCGGCGGTTTTTGAATTTGAGCACAGTACCTTTGTGATTCGATTTTCTCGAAGCTTGGCCTTAAGTCCCTCCTCTGGAGATAGCTTCTCCTTTGCTACAGCTTGCACATTATCCGAATCCTTGACTATAACGCCGCCAACAGAACCGGAATATCTGGTCGTATTGTTCACCGCCAACTTCACGATATCCCGGAGTGTTAGGACACCGACGGACTGCACCAATGTGCTGAATCGATTCCACTTAGACATTTTGCACTTAAAAACAAAAAAATAAAATCCTTTCTCAAGACGAAAATTTTTCTGAAAAAAAATTAATAAAAATTTTTAGAACTGTTCTCGACTAGTGTTAAAATTGAATTCAACTTCTGTACGAAACATGGGCAGAATCTGGAGAAACAAAAGCCTACTTGGATGTTGGTCATCACGTTTTGAGCCAAAAGGAAGGGGACAGAACGAGATAGAGCGAGATAGAGATGGCAATAAAGAGAGAAGCTGTATTCAAAAGCCTTTTTGATTATTTCGGAATAAATAAGGGAGATATAGATAAAAAAAAAGAAACAGAGAGGAGAAATGTCATAAGAGTCGAATCAGTGATCGATTTTTTGCGTGGAAGAGAGAAAGAGAGGGAGAGAGAGGGACAGAGAGAAAGGCAGAGACTACATCCTAATAGTCTGATAGGTTTTTAGCGTGAGAGAGAGAGAGAGAAAGAGAGAGAGAAAGTGGAAGCGACGAAGACTATATCCTGAGTCTGATAAGTTTTTAGCGAGAAAGAGATTGATAAGAAAAAATGATATATATTTAAAGAGAAAGAGACTGTATCCCTAAAGAATGGTTAAATTTGTATCGAAAAATACAGAAAGAATGAGAGAGAGAGACAGAAAGATAGAGAGAGAGTGAGAGATAAAGATCGAGAAACGGTGATAGTCTGATAGATTTTTAGAAAGAGATAGATAGAGAGAGAAAGAAACAAATAGAGAAAGAGAGAGAGAGAGGGAGAGAGAAAGTAAAATAGGGGCAGAGACAAAGACAATAGCCTAAAAGCTTAATAAGAGAGAAAGAGAGAGCGAGAGAAAGATAGAGAGAGAGACGAAGACTAAATCCTAAACGTGTGAGCAATTTTTATCGAGATAAAGATAGAGAAAGAGATAGAGAGTAAAACGAGGGATTGAGAGAGAGAAAGAGTATAAAATCTGATAAATATTTTATGAGAAAGAGTGAAAGAATTTAAATCAAAAAGAAAGCTAGGAAGAGAGCACGACCGACATGTTACTTTTCGATTAAAGTTGAACTCTGTAAGTTCCTATAAATAAAAGCAAGAAGGCGACATCGTTCGCTCTCACTCACAACACACAGTTTTAGCCTTGGCCTCGCACAAATGGTCAGCTTTGGGTGCTTTGAAGGACTTCGCAGCCAACGGGACTGTGTGTCCTGGCCATGTCGTCTGGATGACAACAATTAACGGCATTCCAATGTGTCTGGCCGCTTGCAGACTGACGGGAAATTTCAAAAATTTCAATTCACAAAAATTCACAAGAATGCGCCCATTCACACATATACTAGACGCGCTCTACGTACTCTCATGTCCTTTTGTCCTGTTGGGCGAACCGTGCCGATGCCCGACCGGTCCAGGCAGGTGTGTGCTGCCCACCTGAACTCCTTCCGGGCAACTTGTCGGCTCGGCAGTTGTAACTACTCGCAATTGGCAGGCTCGTCCTCTCTCCATTGCTGCATTGGAGCCTTGTCAAGCTATCAAGCTTTTGATTACATCAATTAAATATCCTTTGGTCCTATGCAATCAACTTAATTGCTTTATATCTGCTGCAATAAATTGTCAACCGCCGTCAGGTGGGGCTTATGGGGTCCTTGCCTAACCAAGGTCCACCCCCTGAAGCCCATAAAGACCCAGTCATACATATTGAATAGCATTTAAACTAACATAGCGAGGCCTTGAAAGCAATCCTTGCAATCCATTCATTGTCCTTGAATTGGCCACCTCAAGGCTGCAAAACCTTGCCATAATTTTCACAATTGGGAGAAAAAACTTGACTTTGTTGATTAGTTTAAGATTTTTTTTTCATTTCGGAACTTAAATGAAGTTAGACCTAAGTATTTTACAGACAAATTTTCAAGCTCTTGATTTCAGATAGTTTTAATTACTTTAATTACTTTAAAATGTAAACTAAGAACTAAATAATTGTGCTTCAGTACAAAAAAATCGATTAAAAATTCGAGCTTAAATATTTTTGTATACAAAAATAGCCCATTAAATATTCATGTCTAAATATTTCTTAATTCAAGAACTAATGAACTTAATGAACAGACTAACTAACTAAGAACCTAAAACCATAAAATTACACTAAAATGCAAACAAAAATTATAAACAATTTATATTTAAAAGAAAACAGTCCAACATACAAATGTAAGAAGCTGGATATAAAAAAAATACGCTGTTTCAAGTTTAAATATATTTGAATCGAAGTAGAAACTGAATACCCTAAACAATAAAACTCAAATACTTGAGCAACAAAAATTGATTGTATTCAAAGATTTCAAGATTTCATAGATTTAATATTTAAAAGAAAACTTTTGATTATGCATACGAATTTCGTACCAACTGAAATTTCGAAACAAGGCTTGCATAAGTGTGCTGTAGGTCGCCAAATCTCGGCAGCTATAGGAATAGTGTCTGGTGCAGACTTCGCCAGGGCTGACCACAACTTGAGCAACTTATCCTTGCAATCTTTGGCAGCACAAGGCACATTATCCTTAAAAGCTTGTAAGACGCTGTGGCCATAACAAAGTTAAAAGCAACTAAAATAGACACCTGGGACATGGCCAAAAAGAGTGTGTGTGTGTGTGTGTGAGTGTGTGTGGGGGGTGGGAGGTGGGAGGTTATGTGGCTGGAACAGGTAGGCGGCTGCAGCGAGACTCTGGAGTGGCTCTGAGAGTGGATAGTCGGGCTAAATAAGTGCAGCTCAGTTCAGCTCGTTGGCCAATCCAGTGCCACAAAATTTATTGACTTTGTCGTCCTCAACGTCCTTGGATGTCCTACGCGTTGGATGTCGCTGTCGTTGTACCCGTCCCCATCCCTGCCCCTCTCTCCGTGTACAGTTGCGACAAAGGTTGTCTGTGTCCGTCTCTCGACTAGAGTGCTTGACAGGCTGTGGCAGGCTGCCGCTTACGAGCCTGTCTTAATAATTTGGCATCTTGCTAAATTAAAACTAAAGTCCGGCCACATAAATCTTCAGGCCCAGCCACATGATGAGCATCTACTTTAGCCGGGCTATTTGGCTGCTCACGATGTTCATGATACCCTGTAACCATTGAAAACGCGTTAAATGGGTTACATGATTTTGCGCATGCATTGAACGATGCCATATAGTCTCAGCTTGACAACTTGAGTCGATCCGGGCAAGTCCCTCTTCCTTTTCTTCCGTTTGTCTTCCCTTTCCTTCCCTTCCCTTTCTTCTTCTTCGACATCGCCCTCTCTTTGCATTTCATCGATAAATATCGATGATTAAAAGGGTTATACCATCACAGCTTGGAATGTATGAGAGCTGTTCATAAGGTTTTTTCATCAAGGCTCGGAGATCATGAAAGCTAGTTACACTTTATTTTATGTATGTGTACTTACAGACAAAAAATCGATCACGTTTTGGATACCTCACCGCGTTCTCCAATAAATATTGCAAAAACCACATAATGACAGCTAGAACCTTGTGCTCTGGGCCATGCATACATTTGTGTGCCACATTTAAGTCCTGCAAACTGTATAAGGATCGGACTATAAAAAACGAAGTTAGGCAAGAAAGCTTTTCCTTATATATAGGGTGAGGCAAGGAGAAGAAGAAGCGCAACCGCTATACAAGGCGCCGCTATAAAGATGAGTGCCTGGGTGTGTGTGTGTGGCTTTCTTTATATGTATAATTGGAAGGCAATTCGAATGTTTGTAAGTTCAGCTCTGAGTCACTGAGTACAGGGTATCGCCTAGTCGGATACACCCGACTGTTGCATGTTGTTGCATACATGTATCTTAGCTGTGCTGTTGGCATTTACAACTTGGCCCGTTTGCTGGCATTTATGTTCTTGTTTATGAGCACGTGTAATCACTGGCCAAACGGCCATGCTCCATGGAACCACTTCATTGCCAGGCGCTGCCCGACTGCACCTGACCGAAGGGTGGCAACACTGCCACTGGCCGTGGCAGTCAGTTGCCCCTTTCAGACCGTTGCCATGCGGCCAGTCAACGAGGACGCTCGCTTCATTTATTGCCGCACTGGCCCTGTTGGATGATGGCCCTGTGTCACCGACACTTGGCCACTTCAAGCTGGATGACTATGTTGTGCTCCATGCATTATTGTAATTGCAATACACAGTGCTTGATTTTAACGTTGTTGTTGTTATTGTTGTTGTTGCTCCACTTGAAGTGTCCTCGTTGATGATCCGAGTGAGCTCTGATGGATGCTGATGCATCAAGTGCTTCAGTGTTAAATCATGGAAGCTATGCGAGCGACTGCTATGCAGCTGCTTCACTCAGGTGTGTGCAGCCAACTGCGGTGTGCCTGTGTGTATATGTATATGTGTGTTTGAAATAGATTCACTTCAAATTCATCAGTCAATGGCACTCCATTCGCCATGTCAAAATCAAATGTAGTTACCAAACATCTCAACTAAGGCCCATTTTGTCAGGCTTGTGTTAAAGTTCATGTTAATGCTAACAATCAGTTACTTTGGACATGTTATTTGAAGATGTTTGTTAAAACTTTCAGACAATGTGGCAACCCCATGGCCATAGGTGAAAAGGCCAAGCATCAACAAGTCCGGCTCTATTTATTTATCTATATTTGTCCACCAGTTCCCTGCAAATCTATCCTCTGATTAAATATCTAAATCTAGATGCTACTTATTTAATTGCTTTTTAAGTAAATTTATGGTATTACGGTTCATCGAGAACATAAACAAATTTGATTTCCGCGTCGAACCGGCTCGGCTTAAACCCGATTTGCTGTCTCGATTTCTAGTAGCACACTTCTCAGCTAAAGAATCTGTTAGCTACGCATTATCCTACAATATCAAGCCAATTTTCTCATACCCTTTCTATAAAAAACCAAGCCATAAAAAAGATCTCTCGATCATAGTGCTCACAAGCTAAAGGCCTCGGATATCGACGTAAAGCTCCATAAATTGTTTCAAACGCGTTTCAAGGAACAAAAAAAATTTCAAAAAGCATCAAGTTCTGACGAGTTACAATGGAAACAATCAAATGCCTCGGGCTGAGATGATTGAGGCGGCTCAACCCACAGATATTCCAGGACATTGAGGACAATAACAGGCAGAGTGGCAAACAAAACCTTGATGACAAATGTGATCACGCAGTGCGCATAAACAACGACTGCCGCGTAAAAGTTATAAAACCAACAACAAAATAACAAGAACAACAACGACGACAACAACAAAATGCGTCGTTTAGATGGGCGTGCAGTTGAAGTGGGCGTGGCACTGGGAAGTAGCTGCTGCCGCAGTGGCGCAACTGAACTATAAACCATACGAATAAGACGTGCGAAGTGATAAACAACAAGTAGGCAAAAGAATCGGCCAAGTGAAACAAATTGATGCCCTGCCATATTGACATCTAAATGAACTAGTTCACCGCTAGATATTTAAATGCTCTAATGAACTTTGTTAACCAGCTTGAGCTGAGCTTGACATATCACTTAGGTTACTTAAACAATGTAGTTTGCTGCCATATTATTATCTAGATGAACTAGTTCACAGTGAGCTGGTGAATAGAGTCAACTTAACGCTTTAATGATGCTTGCCAGAAGCATTAACCTAGTTTGACAAATCTTTCAGTTAACTAAAACTATCTAAAATAAGTCATATTGTCATCTAAATGAACTAGTTCATTTCGATGTGCTGGAGCTCGACCAATCCCAACGATGTGAACCTCTAACCTCTAGATCATCATGAGCGAATGAAAAGAGTACCTTCGATGTCTTAATGAACTTTTTTTTTAACAGCTTCAACTCAGCTTGACATATCTTTAGGTAAACTTAAAGAATGTAATTCGCTTGCACATTGTCATCTAAATGAACTTGTTCACCATGAGCGACTGAAACGCTCAAATAACTCAAAATAATGAAAAGTCCTATCATATTGTCATCTTATTGAACTAGTCTACAGTAAACTTATGAAAATACTCTATTAAATTAATTTTGCTAACTAACGATAACTCAGATTTTACTCGGCTTAACATATCAATGTAAATCGCTGACTGAACTAGTTCACAATGAACAGTGAACTGTAAGGAAAGCTTCATTGCACCTAATTTTAAAATATGGGAAATAGTTCAATTTTTTGAGCCCAGCTATATGAAAAAGTTAATATAAGCTTAAAAAATATGCTGGCTTACTTCAAGATGAAACTTTCTCAAAATAAATACATACCGACATAAATAATAACTGGTTCCGATAGTTCTCAAGCTCTTTAAAGCCCATGTACACTGCACAATTAGAAGAAGGGCATGTAAAGAACATATGACAGATTATTTCTAACATATGTAGGACGGGGCAACGGTCTCCCATATTCCGGTGTCCCGGTGTCCTGTGACCTGAGTGTGTGTGCGTGGGCGGGACTTGGGTGCGAATGTTGTGCACATACACTCGTGTTCGCAATGCGCGCTACGTGTACTACATATACGTACTGCCTGTGTACTCATTACAAATGAAAGCCGGGCGAATGAAACACCTGTGCCAAGGCGTTGACAACAACAACAACAACAACAACTGCTACAAGTCGAACAACAGCATCAGCCATTCAAGATGGAACTGGAGGGCAAACGATGTATTGTTGCGCCATTAGAGTAACTTTGGCAGTCGAGCGCTGCACAGTGGGGAGACAGCCACGAAAAACGTAGAGAAATGCAAACATGGAAGATCAAAGGCAGAATTCAAGGATTTGGTTCCAGTATTAGGTAAATTTATTGAAAAGTGTTTAAAAAAAGAAAGCGAAACGAAGCTGTTTTCTTCAAAAAGAAGAATAGCAAAGGAAAAGTTTAGTCTATGGAGCTTAAAATACGGAAGCAGTCAATATTTAGGAAAGAATATGTAAAATTTGTGGAGAGCAAAAAGTTTATTTTCTTACAATCACTTATTTTGATTTGATTTAAAAAATTTGTCTTATACTTAGTAAATTTCTTTATGCAGAAATGATCATTTTTGATAGGTAAAGTTGCAATTAGCCCCACTGTGCGTGGGCACTCATAAACACCAGCGCGAATTGGGCAATGGAACGTGAGATACCGCTGAGCGTTGAGTGTGTGGGGCAGACAACCGGAACCGGTGCGGACTTTACCTCCGTGCCAGCCAAAATTAATCAGAGTTTCAATCAAACATAAAATAAACGCTGAGATTTGATATGACAGGCCCGTGCATTGGGCACACGGCAACAAAAATGTGTTAAGTGCCACATGACATACGTTTGACAGCTGTCATATGTGTGTGTGTGTGTATTTATATAATACTGTCTGCCAACAAAATATCCACCCTCGATTGCATCGAGACCAATTTATTGTTTTTTCAATTCGCTGATTCATAAAATTTCAATGAATCTGCCTCTTCAAATTAAAATCCTGTATCAAGTTCAGCATAGGAACAGTTTGTAAATGAAAACGAATCTGACTGAATTTCTGGCTAATTTAAGTAAAAATCTAAAGCTGGAACGATGGAACTTCGAACTGTGAAAAGTGAAAACAGAAACAGCGGAATGTAACTTTGGAAAATGGAATGCATGACATGAACAAGTTGAACAGAAACACAGAAAGCTACGCAAGAAGAAAAGTGCAATTCAGGAAAACGAAAAATTAATAAAAGAACAACGAACAATGGAACAATTTCATATAAAACAGTGGCATATGGAACAGTGGCCTCTAGAAAAAAGGTGTATGAAACAATGGCAAATGGAACTAGAGCATATGCATTGGCGCTAGTTGAAGTAAATGCGCATGGCAATATGCATAGCGAACAGTGGCATAGGAAACAGAGGTATGGAACAGTGGTAAATGAAACAGTTGCTTTTGAAACGGCAACATATGAACAAGTACACTTTCGAACAGTAGCAAATGGAACAGTATGAAACGTTAGATAGTGTCAAAATGGAACAATGACGAATGAAACAGTAGCATATGGAACACTTATATATGAAACTGTGATAAATGGAACAGTGACATATACAGCTGTAGCATATGGAACAGTTTTAAATTATAGAGTGGAATATAGAGCACCTAAGGCAAATGCATATGTAACAGTTGCCATGAAACAGAAGCCTTTGGAATAGTGACACATGGAACAGGGACATGTGGAACAGTGGCATATGGAAGAGTGCCATACGCAAACAGTAGAATATGGAGGAGATCCTTAGGTCTAGTCCGATCTGTCTGCTTGTGCAATCATTCAGTTCATGACTTTTTCGACTCTGTACCATCCAATAACACGCGTTGGAAATTTGATTTAATGCCAAAGCGTGCATGTGTGCGTGTCATGTAGACACGGTAATTTTTCAGGCAATTACACCAGATGGGCGGGTAGAGAGGCGGGCAACAAACGCCTAGCATCCCACCCCTAAATTACACACACGCGCTCACCTACACACATGCACACACACACACTCACACACACATGCACACACATGATACATTTCACCTGCAAGTAAAATATTATTCAAAAATCAGTTACGCCCCGCATTGTGAAAATTTATTAGACCGGGCATTAGAAAGGGCAACTGGTGCATTACTTCCCCCAGCTAACAACCCCCCTCTCTCTCTCTCTCTCTCTCTTCTGGCAGCACCACCCCAGCTCGAGCAGAGCACTTAAGAAACGTGAAGTCTAAAAAAAAAGAAAAGCAAAAGGAAACCCTTTCCCTTTCCAATTTCGTTTGGCAGTTGCTTGGCTTTAGAACTACATTAAGAAAATCACTCGAAACTCAGCTCAGCAGCTGCTGGTTGAATTGAATTGAATTTATGGCTGCCAAGAGCATATGCCCGTGTGTGTGTGTGTGTGTGTGTGTGTGTGTGTGCGAAGGTGTGCGTCGCATGGGCGTGTCATTAGCCTCATTGAAGAGGGCCAAAGAAAATAAGCAACGTGAAATGTTTTATAGCGTGTGTTTGCCGTGAGTTATGTGTGGGCTACAACACGAAATTTACATTATGCGAACGTCTTGCTTGAGAAATTAGCGCCAAACTCTCAGTCCCTTGTCCCCGCAATCGCTGGCAGCCCCTCCTGTCCAGAAAGCGCGAGACATTTTGCTCAAACGAACTTTCGCATTTGAAAAAGAAAACTCACTTTTGAACTAATAGCCTACGGCTCTGGTATTTAAGCACATTTAAATTTCATCCCCATGCGATTAAAATTTCATAAAGATCGGGCAATAAGCACCGAAGTTATTTAAGCACAGCTTTCAAAGTGTGGGACGCAGGGAATGTAGCAAGTGGTACGCGTGCTTTAATGTGTGTGTCTATATGTTATATGTACATATATAACGAAGTTAGAATGAATAGACAGAAGGAGAAGCTGGATACAAGGTATCTTCTAGTCGGGCATTGCATATATTGCGCCTTTTTTGTCCAAAAAGTTGAAGCTCATGTTAAAATTACCAACAGAATGTAAAAGCTTCTGTTAATTCTGGCATTCGCTTTACAACAAGCTCGTCTAGAACAAACAGAAAGAAAGAAGACGAAGCTGGTAACAAGGTATCTTCCAATCGGAAATTGCCAACTATGGCGCCTTTTTTATTTTTAAGAGTGGTTTTTTGTCAGTAAGAAAATTTGATAAGTCCAAAAAGTTAAAGCACATTTTAACTCCCCATATGGAACAGGGTATAAATGCTGCTCTTAGATCTGGCATTCACCTTAGAAAAGAAAGAGGAAAAGGATTGATACAAGGTATATTCTAGTCGCCCTTTTACTGTAGCGCCCTTTTTTGTCCAAAAAGTCAAAGCTCGTGTTAAAATTACCATATGAAATAGCATATGAAACGTTTTTTTAACTCTAGCATTCGCCTTAAAGGAACCTCATCTAGCACGAACAGAAAGAAGAATAAGCCAGATAAAAGGTAAATATTAGTCGGGCATACTTAACTATAGCGCCCTTTCTGATTCGAAAGCGAAATTATTTAGCTCATGTTAAATTACCATATGGAACAGAGCATAAAAGCTGCTATTAATTCTGGCATTCGCTTTGAAAGAACTTCATCTGCTTGTTCCAATTTTACAATTTGCGTTCGCCCCTCTTAGATGTACCCTAAGAGTGTATTCGCTTTTTAATAAGCAGCTCACATCAAAAAATCAAGGCATTTTATCATTATTTTTTTTTCCGGCAGTCCGCTTTTAGGCGTATTCAAAATTAAATTTGCCGCCGCTGCGAACAAGGGGCGATTGTCTTGGCCAGCCCGAAAAGATGTGGCGTTTTTTTCATTTCTTTTTCTTTTTTATGTTGACTGACTTTAATGAAATTAGATTGATTTTTATGCTGACGTCCGACGATTGCCGGTTTCAACCAGAAACAGGGCTCCGCACTCGTCACGGACTTCACTTTTTTACGGCTACTTATTCATCAAGTTGAGCGACTGACTATATAATTTAATTTTTGTGTGTAGTAAAAATAAATTTTTGATAGATGCGTTTGCGCTCGGCCAGCTGCTACGCTTTCAGTTTACGACTTCGGTGCCAGGTGAGGCAGCCCAGACGTTAGCCATGGGCCATGAGGGGGACTTGGTTCACTTGGAGGTTCACTTGGTTATTTACGATATGTACACATATTTTCGTTTGGGCGGCCGAAAGGTGTGCTACAGCTTAATGGCCACCAGCTGGCAATCGCGGCAAATGTGTGGAAAGCGTTGCATACGCTTAGGCGCTCGCCAAGATTAAAGTCATCCACAGTTAACACTTGACAAAATTATTAAACTTTATTAACCTCTTACGCTGTCTGCATTGCCAGGGCCCCATAAATTCTACCCGACATTGCAAAGCGCAAAGCACACACATATGACTGTGCGAATATTGTGCCAGCTGGAGGGGCGCGGTTGGCGGGGGCAGTTGGAGCTGCAGTGCAGCCAATTGGTACGCGCCAGCCACTTGTAAATTATGGCCACAGTCGGCAAACGACAGCGCGGGCTTCAGGATTCAGTTGCCTGGCGGGAGTGGAGGACGCCAGAATATTGCCAGCGACATTTTTGGCCAGCCATTGGGGGACAATCACTTGTGGCTTTAAGATATTTGCCATGTGCGCATTTTGCTGCAATATGTATTTGAACTTTGGATTCCGCATGCGAATCCAACCAAATGGGTTGCTTAGCGATTGCAACGACGCGATTGTCCTTCTTAAAGCCATTAAGAAGCTAAAAGGGATAGGTTGACAGGGTTTAAAGCACTTGCGAGCTTGCCAGAGTTGTCACCAAGGCCGCAGAACGGTTCTGATTCGGAACTCGGAGTTCAAAGTACTGGAAATAACAATTTACTTTTACCGGTTCATGTTCAAACTCAGCTCTCCAATTAATATTTTATAGCTATGGATGTTAAAAACCAGAAGTTATAAAATTAGTTCTAGCTCTGAACTAAATCGCCCAGTGATAGTGTTGGGTGTGCAGCCTGATCTTAAGCACATCCAGCCAAATTAGTTTATCAAAATGCGAATTCTTATCTATTTCGAGAGATTTTCATATATATCTTTAAATGATAGTCGCTGTGCTTGCCAGGGTTGTGCTCAAGTTGCCTGCTAGTCAACTGTTTAACATGCAGATAAAGAATTTTTAATTAAATTCTATAGATAAACAGCAGCCGTATTCATGGAGAGTACAACTCTTTTGGTCAGGCTGTTTATCATGTGGCTGTTAGGCCATGAAAAGTGTTTGTTAACATGGTCATTTTTAAATGATATCGATAAGAAAACATGTATCGATCAGCTACAGGATTATAAGCACAATACCAACTGTGCTTTCCAGAATTGTCACCCTGTTTCGCTGTCTGCACTCACTTTCATTTTGTACGGCTCACACACACGCACACACACACACACACACACACACACACGCTCAGATACTTTGCAAGTGACTGTGTGAAATTTGTGCCATAAATTTGCACATTACACGAAAAGTTAACACGAATTACTGTTGTAAGTGAGCAAAAATTACAATTGTGCAGCACGGGGTCGAGCACAATGTGGGGGACACAGACAAAAAAAAAAAAAAGAAAAAGAAAAGTCAGCAACAGCAAGAGCAAGCGAGCTGGTCCAAAGTAAAAGAAGGAGTCGACCGCTGTGTATTGAATGTCCATAAATTTTGGAGAATTTAAGCGGTAAGCTGGTGACAAATATATGAAAGCTGCATGAAAATTACTTTAGTTGGCTCTCCAAAGACGATAGACAGGGGCAAGCATGCATGTGCGCGGTTATCGATAGCAGAAATAATTGCATTACTAAGCAAGGTTTACTTTAAAATTGCAGAGAGAATTCAATTCCTTGGCTCTTTAATATGAAGCAGCCGACGGTAAGCAGCGGAAATGCATGTGTACAGCTATCGATAACAGAGGAAGGTAATTTAATGTTATCGATAACAGAGAAAGGCTTCATTTGTTAAGCTTTCTAAATTCATTGCCTTCAATTGTTGTATATGATTCGGATAAGACGATAACTAAAAGCTCTTTGATTGTTATCGATTATGCATTATGAAGATCGTTTATATTATCGATTGTTTCTATAAATGATTCATTGTGTCATTCGTAAGCCTGCCACATTCAAACGATTTCTCAATATATTTTTAAATATTTTTTTAAAGAAAACTGGCTACTAGACAAACGATTCCTAAGTTGAATTTATCTAGGGTATTTAGGATATTATAGAGGGTGTTTTAAAAGTGTCACGAAATGGGTAATGTATAGGAGATACTAACTACTCCTTAAAGAGTATATATATTCTTGATCAATATCAAAAAATTAGTTGATAAAGGGATTACTTTATCAGATAGGTCTATTGGAAGAATCGGTCGAAGAAATGAGTTAGAGTGCATCAAAATATCTTAACCAGACTTAGCTAAAACTAATTCCACTTTTCTCCCAACATGTCTGCAAGACCGTATCAGATTGGACTACTATATTATATGGCACCTATGTGACTAATCGCTCTGATAGGGTATTTAATGTTCGGGTGTTTCTTTCTTGTTTTTGTAATAATTATCGCGTATCCAGTGGCCAGCATTCTGCCAGGTGTGGCATAAATAGCCATTCAGCATGGATTTGGCCAAAATAAACATGCATAAACACCTTGTTATGGGCCAACTGCTGCGAATGCTGGTCATGGGATTTGTGTATCCCGTTTTGAAATTTGTTGAAGTGAATGCATTTGGCATTTTGTGGTCACTTTGTGGCATTCAAATGCATTTAGCCCGATCGCAAATCGCTTTTGGTGCCGCTTTTCTAACGATTTGTTCACTCACTGGCATTTGGCATGCCAATTGTGGCCAAATGCACTCCATGAACGACTATTTACAATCAAATTGATGGTTGCAATCGGTTAAAGCACGCAGCTGCCAGCCACCCAACACAATTTCCAAATTCGCTGTGAATAATATATAATCTGAATAACAGGAATTGTCAATTAGTTTTTTGGCTAGCCTTAGCTGGAATAAGAAAATTTGATATTGTTCAAATGCGCATAATTCGAAATATAAAAGCATATTTACCGCCATTTGAATTTGTGTCAGTGGGTATGCACGTATGTATGTATGTATGTATGTATGTGTGTGTGTATGTATATAGGTATTTATATGTGCATGCATATATGTATGCATGCGTGTACGTATGCATGCGGGCATGTATGCATGTCTGTTTGCATGCGTGTATGTTTGAATTCGTGTATATACATATGTGTGCTTGCATGCATGCATGTTTGAATGCGTCTATATTTGTGTGCAAGTGTGTATGCATGTTTAACTGCATTAGTATGTATGTATACTAGTATATATTTAAAAATGTTTGTATGTATGTATCTATGTCGGTATTTATATGTTTGTCGGTATGTATGTATGTTGCGTATGTAGGTATGTATGTTAGTATACATGCATATATGTGTGTGTGTGTATCTATGTACGTATGTATTTAGTATCATGTATGAATGCATGTATGTATACCATATGTTTGCATGTCGGTCTGTACATATTTGAATGCATACATGTATATGGATGATGTTTCGGGTACAAAGCCATAACCAAGGATCTTTATGAAAATTCATTTAATATAAACCAAGCTTCAAGCGGTGGAAAATGCGAATCGAAGATATTTTGGCGATTGGCTTGGAAATTATTGTAGAAGCCCTACATAAGAACTTAATGAAGACGTCTTTCGGAGATTTTGGAACTTCCACCCTAGTAACTATTTTATTACGGTTTTTACCAAAAATGTACAATTTATTTGTACTTTCTGTACCAAAAATAAGCTAAGGGTCGCATCGGACAACGATTCGGCTCATGGTATATAATCAGTTTTGAATTCCAAGTTCGAACCGGTTCGCCTTAAAATTGACAATTATACAATGCCCAGATATTTAATACGCTTATATGAGTAGAGATGAGTAGTATTTGTGTCTATGAAGTTCGGGGTATGCTCGGGTAGAAAATCATTTATAACTTTGCTTTTGCTGGTCCAAGTATTTATGAGCATTTTATATGCTGTCTGCACAGAGGTCACATGACGATATTATTGTTTTGTTAAAAAAACAAACAGGAAATCAAATAAAAAATGGAATATATAAAGGGGGCAAAAGCATTGCATACTTTACGGCTGCTTTATAAAATATTTAACGTGCTTTTCATTGTCTCGATGTCCGTTGTGTTTCCGCTGTTTGTTGTTTTGTCTGTTTATGTGCATAAATTTTATTACACATGTGCTTTTGTTTATGCGACGCAACAGCAAAAAGTTAATGCAACATAAAATTTTCGTTTTTTATTTATCACTTGTGCTTGTTGTTCTTCTTTTTTTTTTTTTGGTTACGCTTTCCCAGGGGAGCGCAGACTAAAACGAAAAAATAGACCAAAATCAAAAGGAAAATACAATAAAAAAAAATATATATGTATATATATATATACATACATGTATGTGAAATACAAGGACACAATAAAATGCCACACACATGCCACACACACACACACACACTCACAGACACATGCCAAGCTGGCATAAACCACAGACGCGGTGCCACGCCCACAAGGCCATGCGCATTCATATATCACAAATATGCTAAATCAGCATATTTGCGAGTTTATTTACAAGGACATTTATAAAAATTTACGGCCGTGCCGTAAATTGCAGCCGCCGGGCAGGTCTTGAGATTTATGCCTCGCCGATTATATCAAAAGGGGCGACCCACCGCCCCCCTCCTCTCTACCACTCACCCACACCACCAGACTGTCTTATCGTTCAGCAGCGATTTCTCACATAATTCAAAAGTCGTTGCATAACACCAGAGCTGCCAGACGGCAGAAAAGAAGTTGAGCTGGGTCAAGCCAAGAGGTGTGAGTTTAGGGTTGTCGCCGCAGCTGGAGCGAAAGATGTGACCCAATTTAGTTAGGGTTAAGCAGGTGTAGCTCAGCTTAAGCAAATGTCAGGGCGGCTTTTGTGAAATTATAATTAAAGCAGGTCACACAGTTGCAGGTGCAAAACGTTTTCAAGAAGCAAAGTGTTATATGTATGACATTATAATCCCTTATGCTCAAGCTCCTAGCGAAATGTTATACAGCCAAAGTGTTATACCTAATTCAAATGCTCGCATATTCTTCAAACACCTTTATAACTGTAATATAAGCAACAATTGTTGTACTGTTAGATTGCTATGCTGTTATACTGTTATACTTAACCACTTAGAGATCCAAGAGAATCAATATTTAAAGAAACTCACAACTTACTTGATCTGTTGACATATGCAAACAAAAAACTGTTATACTGCACGTAAATTTACTCTACTGTTTTACTCTTATACAAACAATCCTTAAATTTGCTTTACTCTTTTATTGTTAAAGAGTGCTCATTGATTACATTTGCAATCAGAACATTAGGGAAAAGTAACCTAGGTCAAAATTTCCCACTATATACATATAACTAAACTACAAGTCGGTTAAATCCCATCTCATGTTCACGAGGCTTGGCTCTTTGATCATGCTTTGGCATGTAGATCAATTTGGCATCTAAATCTGGCAATAATTTTCTTGGTCAAAATTCATCCCATATAGGTAGGACATAGGTAAAAATTTCCCACACCCAAAACTCGGTTAAAACTCAACCGGTTTTCACTTTCATTTCAGAAACTTAGTTAAATTGAAATCATTTAACGTTAAAGAAGCTTTTATATATGTAATCATTTGGCAACCCTTAACGGGTGCTATTCATTTGTTTAGTTAACTTTGGAACGACCTTTCCATAAAGTCAATGGCTGGCAGTAGTTGCCAGCGCTTACCCCCTGGGTGATTCATCATTGATTACTGTCGTGCTTCATCTTCGTTGGCGTCGTCGACGTCTTCATCTTAAATCAATTTTGTGCGCTGCGCTGCGGCCAGGGTTGCCGCTGCTGCAGCTGCTGCACACCGTAGCATTGTACCGTTACAGCTGTACGGCTGGAACGTTACACAAATATCATTGGCGTTAATCCTTTTCTACATCATCAAACAATTTCATCAAATAAATCTAAAGTGATTTGTATTTGTCACACACAGTTTTCAACTGCTGCTCGTCATTCGCGTTGCATGCCCCTTGGCAGCATCAGCATCGGCATCAGCATCAGGCGAACGACGACCGGCAAGTGTTGCCAACATGTCTGCAACATTGCCAGCACCCAACTCCAACTCCAGCTGCCGATTCTGACGCCCTCTCCAACTCCAGCTCCTGCTGCACGCTTCGTCTGTTTTTAAACGCTGTAGCATTTTATTTATTTTTCTTGACTTATTTTCGTGTTACTTTCTTTTTTTGCCGCCCCCCTCCTCCATTTTTTTTTCTTCGCGCTGTTGCGCTGACTGCTCGCTGATTGACTGCCATTGCAGAAGCCAGCAGCAGTCGCGGCAACCAAAAGCCATGCCACACGCCACATGCCCACATCCTGCAAACCTAGCAGCCAGCATCCTGCATTTGCTGCATGTTTACTTTGCTACATTTCTCATTTGATGCCTTGGCAATGACGTTGACTCGCCGGCTCTAGCGGTGATTGAAAAGTTTGTTTTAGCATCCACTGTACACTGAGTGTTGAGTCCAAAGTGCCCCTCCCCATCCCGGCAACCCGACTTGCCCCTAGCAACCCGTCTTGCCACCAGCACAGCTGCCATTGGCCTCCTTCTGTGGCAGGCGCTATACTTTCCTTAGTTTGCTGTTCTTAAGTCACAATCAAATTTGATGAAAATTAATTCCAATTCACATCAAGCACAATATATTGAGAACTGTGCGATTTTATGTTTCTTGTGATCTTTGCCAAAAGCTAACTTTTTCAGCATTTTTCCCTTTCTTTTGATAATTGGGAAAATTTCTTTTTAATAGTCTTGTTTTCTTCTTATTTTTAATAATATAAATATGTGTTTTTGCAAGGAAAATGTTTTAGATTTTCAAGAGTTTCAATATGCTCTAACCCGTGTCGACCCGGACTTACTATACAAGGGTATTTAAGGTATTGCTTACGAAAGTATTTAATTGTCATTATAATTTAATAGCTATTCTTTCTAGTTTTGCTCGAATTTGCCAGACTTGAAGCATCATATAAACTAGATTTATTTTAAATTTGCATGGACACAAGGCCTGGCCTCGTCTGCGACGGCTACTCTTCAACGAAATGCAACACAAAACGCCTTGTGTTTGAGCGTGTGCGTGCCTGTGTATGTGTGTGTGTGTGTGAGTGTGTGTTTGTGTTTGTGTGTGTGTGCACTTGACATTTTCAATTTGCTGGCCATCAAGCGGCAACTATGGATTGCAACGTTAACGCGCCCAACAAAACTCTGCAATGGACTTTTTGCCCTGCCAAAAAAATACACATTGAAATCACTTTTGTTCCCTTTTACCATTTGTCAGCGCTGAACGAATGGAATGGGCGAGCAGCGAGCTCATATTATTAATGGCCATTTGTGTTAGCTGCATTTAAAGCTCACTTGCTGAGCTGGTTGTTGCCTTAAAGCAGGCACAATTGGATTTTTGCAAGAGGGGCTAGGCAAAATGGCCGCTGGGCTGCAGCGTATCAACCAATACGCACACACACAAATACACACACACACACACAGCGCAAACAAACAAATAAATAAATAAACAGGCTTTGTGCACATTGTTCGCATTGTTGTTGCTGTTTGTTGCATATTCATGTGCGCTAAAAAGTATGCAGCATTTGTGTGCCGCACGCCTCGCATTCATATTTCCACAGCACACACACACACACACACACACAATAGATGTATATATAAATAAATAAACAAATGCCGCATTCGGCCGACAAGCAGCAATGGAATTTTGCTGCGGATTTAACTGGGCGTATGCGTAATATTTTTTTGTTTTTGTTATTTATTTATTTTTCATTTTTATTTCGTTGTTGCGCCACCCGGCCCGCTGGCGTCTGGCACAAAACTTGTGCAGCCACAACATGTGGCAAGCTTAGAGACGGTTTTGCGCCTCGCAAACTTCACAGTTTTCGTGCATTGCAATTTTCTAGTGGCCATTTGGCAACTTCAGTGCTGGCTGTTGCTACTTTTGTTGCTACTTTTGTTGCTGTTGTTGTTGTTGACGCCTACGCAGCCGAAAGCTGCATTTGAATGTTGCAGTTGCAGCATTATTGTTGCTGCTGCTGCCTCTACTGCTGCCAGTCACGCTTATTGCAGCTAAAGCGCAAGACGTGCGAGCCCCAAAAAGCAGGCAACGCAAATTCCCATTAGCGCTTTGCCATTTGACTGCCGCAGCTACCTTAAGCGCCCTTACCAACTGCAACCACCCCCTTCCCCTAACCCCTCTACACAAACACACACACACATACACACACACAGCATGCAACCATGCCAGCGCAGTCGACTACTTTGTGGGATAAAGTTGAGGCGAACATATGGCAAACTTCGACTTTGACTATTCATATTTTCACAACTATCGCTGAGCGTCTGCGAGTGTGTGTGTGTGTGTGTGTGTGTGTGTGTGTGTTATTGCCTGGTTAAGTCTGTCTGTGTACGTGTTTGCATAACAAAACTAACATTTAACAATAACATTTCCTACGCAGCGATGTCGACGCCAAAGCTGAAAGGATAAACATTTTGCGCTCATCGCCTGTTATGCGCTTACCAACACTGGCCGGCCTTGTTTGTTTTGTGTAGCTCTTTGTACACACTGTGCACTTAACTAAACTCCCATTATACTTAACTTGTTATTTGATATGATTAACTAATACATTTTAAGCTAGCTGGTATATTTGCTTCAAATTTTAGACTTCGGTTTTCCGCACGTCTCAAGATAAAGCCGAGATAAATCCATCGCATTTAGTTGCAAATGTTAGAATCAATATTATCTGCCCATTTTAGTCCCTTGGTATTAAGTAATAATATTATATAAGCTTTTGCCCTCATTTTTCACCCAGGAGACGGGGATTTTGCAAAAAGTGTGAAGCACGTCTCAAATGAATTTTTACCAAAAATCTCTCATTGGATGGTAATTAAAATGGTTGCATACAACCTAAATCGCTGAAATACGTATTCATTAACCTCATATGTGGAGTTTTAATAAAACGTCTGAAGTCGCTTGTACGCAACTTTCTTTCCTTCGAAGGAGGATATTTCGAAAAGTGGGAAATAAATCTCAAATAGATTTACATTAAGATCCTTGGATATACGTTCACCCAATTACACCAAGAAGATACGAATTTTTAGAAAAGGGTGACAAAGCAGTAAAATCAAATTTGAACAGAAATCTTTGAAAATAAGTATACAGCTGGTCGGATGTAATTACAAAATTAGCGTGTAACCGTTTCTCACAATTTTTCCACACTTTTGAGTGGAATTGCCCAAAACGACGTCGTTATGTGCAATTTCCTAGCGCTTCGGATGATATTGTCCTTCAATAGCTTTGATAATAGCTAAGTTTGACAATCCGGATCAAAATGATGCGATTCAGATTCTCTAGTGTAGCTGCTTAGAGTGTATTCAAGCTTCGGTTTGACTCAAAATTGACATGCCACTCTTGTTATTTGCTCTCTGGGTGAGCTTTGATTATCATATTTCTTGCTACGCTTCTGCATTCCACATAGCCCGCATACCCTGGCCGCAAGCTCTTACCATCCGGCAATTCCTTGGAGTTTTGCGCTACTTGAAATGCATTTTCTATATTTTATTTTTTCTTTTTATTTCAATGCCTGCGGCTGTGGCAGCCTGTGAATAAAGTTTAGCGCAACATTTTGATGCGTTTTGATATCTGTCTGTGCAACTCTGCGGGCTGCTTTATATGAGCGTGTGTGTGTGTGTGTGTGGTGGGGGGTGGGAATGTGTGTGTGAGTGCCTCGACTGGCGCTTACGGTGGCGTATGCGTAATATGATTTTTATTGGCTTAGAAATAGTTCAAAGCGTTATTCGGCATCTAAAAAGTGGCTGCCAAGCTGAATGCATATTTGGCAATTTACTAGCGAGACGCGCACAAATTACCAAGGGAAGGAGAGAGAGAAAGAGAGGGGGGGGAGTAAGGAAACAAACTAAGCCAGTTTGAATTGGCGCTTTGTTGCCTTTGTTGCACAACTGTCCATCGGCTGACAGAACGAAGCATCTTGCATGAGAAGGATAATCAAGTATATGAGGTATAGATAATTATATAGAATTATCGAACAAATAATCTCCATTATGAATTCAATACGATAAGTAGCTTGAATAGTGAAGCATGTGATTTATACCTTTCAATTTGTTGTGGCAACAATTGAACACGAGGCTGAGTGAGTAGTTGAGCCCATCGATTGGAGCTGTAAATAACACAAGTAAATTTATTTATCGATTAAACAAGCATTGAGTATATTGATGGAGTCTTTATCAGTTGTTCACAGAATACATTTAGCTTACAAAATTGAAATCGATTGCATAACAAAAGTTGATAATTTATTTGTATTTATTTATTTATTGGCAACTCTCTGATAAGCAGGAACTATAACTTGTCAGTCCTATATGTGACCTTTCATTTTAAGTTCGAGCAGCCCTCTCCCCGAGACCAACTTTCCCCCTTCTGAGACCAACTTAACTTATGAATGTTTCATTAAAATTGCCAAAATATATTTTATGTGCAACTCAAACAAGGCAAACGAGTGGAAAAGTTGGCAACGAGTGGGCGACCCTAAGGTCGGCAGCTGTCAAATTATGACCAACAGGAGATAGAAAGTGGCGTACAGATGAAAGAAGAGAGAGCATCATAAAAAGCATGTTGTTTTGGGATCGAAAAGTGACGTCCATTCGCCCTCTCAACGTTCACGCCCATTGTCCAGTGCCGAAGGCTGCTGCTTCTGCTGCTTGTCAATAATGTCAACAATGTTGTTTGTTGGTCCATAAATTACAAACTCTCTACCTAACTCTCTTCTGCTCCACGAACTTCGTTTTGGCAGCGGGTCCAACGTTTTATGAGTGCAGCTGGTGCCGCCATTGAAGCTGAACATGACTCAAATAACAATTTATGGCTAACCGATGCCCTAATACCCTAACTTAGTAAACTAACACTTAGGCTGAATGCTAGGAGTGCATGTTAAAGTTAATGTTAGTTACAGATTTTTCAAGTATATGACTTAAATATCGTATGGTATTCTCATGTTAAGCAAAAAATGTCTGGCAACGCCACTTTCTTAAGCAGGCAACGGTCTTTTTATTTGCTTACATAGCAAATGGCAACACTACAGCCCTACTTGCATGTCAAATATATTAGCCTGCAGTTAAATTTGCAAGCAACAAGTCTCAAAATAGTTACATTTTATCGATTGGAATTATGCGTGAATTTGATTATTAAACAGTCGAGGACTTTTTATTATGAAATTTGTTAATTATTGAATATATGTGTATAATTCGCTTGTATTCTTATATAGGCTTCGTCCTTTTTACTTCAATTTGTAGTATATTAGCTTGAATCGTTTCTTCCCTTCTTCACGCTAATCTGCAAACTTTCATCTTTATTTGTTTGCCATTATTTTGAATGACCAATTTGGAAAGAGTAATAATAATCCGTACAAAAATGGTGAACTCTAGCCGCACTTTGTATGGGTATTTTAAGCCCCACACCTATGCAAAAGAAATATTTGTTAATTTTTTTTGTTCGCTCTTCAAAGTTCTGCATTTACAAACGAATGCAATACCTTTGCGAAATTATGTTATACTAGACTTAATAGGTATATGAAAAATATAATATAAAGTCAAAGCAGAAGAAGAAGCAGCAATTATTTTTGAGTCAACTTTTGGCAACTTTGTTAAGTTTGTCGTCATTGTGTGCTTGGGACTGGCATAAAATGTTTATGATGCGCCTAATTAGAAGCGAAAACTTTCCTTGGAGTCGGTGCCAAGTCATAAAAAAACGAGCTCAACCAAATGCACGGGCGGCATATTGAATTAAATATTCAATCATAAGAACAAAAGGCAAAAGTTGCTACGCAGCTGGAAATCCATCCAATCCCCCTCCATTAAATCCACTCACGCCCCCAGCCACCATCTAACATTCGCCCCATCCAGCTGCTCCACTTGCTTCAAGTGACATTTTATGGCCTGTTCCGACAGCGACGTCGCGACATCGTCAGCTGAACTTGATAGACAATTTTGAGTACGTCATAAACATTTACCGTTCGACGTGAGCCCAGGCCCAAGTGGGGCAGGAGGCAGGCTCGAGTGACATTTCCATGGCAATCAGAGTGCGTCTATCGGCATGTGAGTTCAGCATGAATAAGCCGACAACCGCCTGTATGTATATATATATATATATATATAGAAAACTGTGTTTACTCACTGATTGACTGACTGAATGATTGAATTAAAGAATTACTGATTGACTAACAGACCGCCTGAATGACTGACTGACATATATATACATACACATATATACATAACCCACATTGTCTAATTGACTGAGTGAAAGAATAACTGAATAATTGATGGATTGACTGACTGACTAACAGACTGATTGATAATCAACGAAATTGCTTATCATGGCTGTTTGATCACGGATTGATGGACTAACTGACTGACTGACTGAACAACTGACTCAACAAACATCATTATATATATTTCGGCCTGCTTGTCCTGACTGATTGATTGACTAATTGACTGAGGGAAATAATAGCTGAATGATTGACTGACTGACTTAATGAAAGATTGAGGATCAACACGCATCTGTATTCATACATACGTTTATAGAATTGTTTCCCTTGACTGATTGACTGACTGGCTGACCTAATGCCTGGATATCATCTATTTATAAATACATATTTAAAACTTCTGATCTCGACTGATTCACTGAATGAATAACTGAATGACAGAGTAACTGACTGATCGACTGAATTAATGATTGAGCACGCATTTATATACATTCATAAATAAAACTGTTTTCCTTGACTGATTGATGATCAACAGGCATCTTTGTACTTCCTTACACATAAAGGATTTCATTCTTGACTGAATGGCATTTTATTAAATTTAAGTATACCCTTTATTTTGTGCTCGAATTCGATTCTAAGACCATGCCCACCGCATCGGTCGCATATGCAGTTAATATTCGTATGCGTTTGTTTACTGCTTTGAACAGGCAAATCCCTTTGAAGCCCTTAAGCTGCTTTACCGCTAATACCATGAGGTGGCCGGTGGGTGTGGTATAGAAGGAGGCTCTTCTATATTTTGTGTATTGGCCCTAGTCCATGCCATATTATGTGCATTGTGGTTGCAATTTGGAAAGTGCCTGCAACGCACTCGCAGTTTAGTGAAACGGAAATCTTGCGGCACTCGAGCGACTATACTCGACTCCCAACGCCCCGCATCCAGCCCGGCCGACATCCTGTGCATATGCATGGCATGTAATTATTATTTTATGGCATACAATTAGTCGCCGGGCGGAAATGCTGCCAGCCACGTGGCACGGCACGGTGCGAGCTACGTGAGCCGAGCTAACAGCCGGCTTTACCGGTTGTCCCGCCGTTGCCGTTACAGCCGGGCTCCGAATGGCTTTGTGAGCTTTGCTCCTGCTGTTGCAGTTGTTATTAGTTATGTCAGAGGCAATTAGCCAAAATAATTTGTAATCTTATTAGGCGCGCGCACACACACACATACACACACACGCACACACACATAGAGTGAATGTCTATCAAATATTACTGACAGTCACTCGAAGAGTTTGCTCGAAGCTACGCACCTCACACAATTGGCTGAGTGTGTGTGTGTGTGTGTGCCTGTGTGTGTGTGCGATAATTACATGCATGAAAATTACGGTTTAATTTTGTGCTTTGTGCACATCATGCATGTACTATTTTCAATTGAGTTGGGGCAAAAGAAACTATTGCATAACCAAAGGCGCACATTTGCCTCACCCACACACACACACCCACACACACAGACGCCCTTTGACCCACACCTGCGGCCACAGACAGTTTTATTTGATAGCTTAACATTATTAATTTAGAATCAATTGACAAACAGGACACACATCAAATTTCGTATGTGCCTAAGTAAATATTTATGCTGCTCACAATTGACATGCCATAACATGCACACACACACACACACACACACACACACACATAAGCACACACACGGACACACTCAACACTTAGCATGCATTCTGTTCATCCGATAGACAGGAATGTTTTACATTTGCCGAAACATTTAATTGAATTTAATTTATTGCTTACTCCGAATCAACTATGCATTTTACACATGATTAATGCTCGTATCTTATGTGTTTCATTGAAGGACTCGCACACTTTTGAAGGACAAGAAATCGGTTGGTTAAGGTAACCATAATAACATAACGTAACACAAAGGTCTTAAGGTTTGGTCGTCAGGACTTTTTGAGCAAATGCTACGCTGTATTTTTTTCTCGTTTCGACTTCTTCGAAAATCGTTCGATTTATTCTGAATTCTTATTGTATCAAATTGTATTCGCAAAGTGCGCAGGTTGGCTGTATATCTCACGTTTGGACTTTGATTTTGCTCGTATTGTTGTTTTTCGTTTCTTAACGCTTATAATTCTCAAAGAGTTAGAGCAGCACATAGTTGGTAAGCTAGTTGATAAGCTAGACCCTTAATTCTAGCCACACAGACAACTTACAAGCTTAATATATCTTATAATATTATTATTATAAATTATATTTTGTTTTAACAAAATAAAAACACAAATTGAAAGGTAAACAAAGTGTCTTTCAGATAGAACATATTATTATATTCGATTCCTTTTTATTTTAACTAAAAACCACAAATTAAGAGAAAAATAAATCATTTTTCGCATAAAACAAAAAAGTTTTTAGTTAATTTTCTCTCAACGGCAATGGTAAGGACCAACTTGGGTGCTCAAGAGGCTCAATTAGTCGCACCTAACCTAACATTATGTATAAAGTTGGAAGCCGAGTTGATAAAAGCATGTTACAAGTGCACATCATATATATTTATATATATATATGTATGTACGTGCCAGCCAGCCGAAAGCCTACCCGAGAGCCCTACTTATTAGCAAGAGTATCTCATATATGAGTCCCATACACACGCACACACATATACACATTCGTCTATTTAGATGGTAGGGGAGCTCGTGTTTTTACCGTTAGCTGTCATCGTCATGCCGAATCCACTGAGCCCCTGAGCAGGCAATCATTTGGTCCATAAAGCACACGATGCGCCCAAATGTCATGTGCCAAACGGATTACATGTTACAACACGTGGGAGCTGAGTGGGGGGGGGGTGGCGGGACTTGGGTGTACTTGGGGTTGGACAAAAGGTGGCTAGATCTCATATAAAAGTTAAACGGCAGAAAAGGAAGCGTTGACGTCGCGTCCGGAAATCAGTTGAGGCATAGAGCACAAATTCAGGAACACTCTGCCTCAAGCCTGGCCTGGCTGCGGTAATCGTACTTATGTGTGCGTAATAGTGGAACCTTAACCTTTTGACACACACACACACACACACTCTTGTTGTGTGTGCCATAAAGTAAATGAAAACTATCGCTGGCCATAAAGCTGATAGGAGCGGTTCGAACAATACCAAACCCAAGCAGCCAGCCGCGATATATATGCCAAATATCCTTCAGCGAATGTCACAGCATTTACTTAACCTGCAAATGGGCCGTTCAATGCTTTGCGCCTGACTGTACCCCGCTCCGCAGTGCTGTCACGGGCGCAACTGTACCCTTGTTTCGGGCATTGGGTAACGGTTAAGGCCTTGCCATGGCCGCATGCAGAACGTAATTACTTTATATTGCATTTCTCTCTGTCTGCCCAATTAAACTTCAATTGCCAGGTGTTGTTTTAATGCACCTACGCAGCTTATGCTCGGGTATCTTAGTTGGCGGCAACCGTTTGTAACATGTCTAGGCACGGCTGCTAAATGTTTATTTAATTTCTTTGCAATATATATATACATATATATATATATATATATATATATATATATATATATATATATATATCATCTTTATTGTAAATGCACACTTTTATACTCCACTCACAAACCGAAACGGGGCATATAGGCTTATGCAAATTTGGCTTGCCACCTTTCAAACTAAAGTCTTCAAACTTAAAGATGAGCTAAGACAAAGTTTTAGCCTCTTTTTTTGATGATGAGTAAACCATGAATATCATAAGCCATGAATTATCATGAAAACTCTATTCGTCTGATTGCAGCTACAGAATCTACAGAGCATTGCGCAGTCTGTTGCACACGAGCATGCTTAACAGCTGTTAAATAATTAACATATATTCGACATGCATAACATAACATATGCATGTTGTTAAAATGTTGAAATCTCTTTCGCAGATTATTCTGTTACTTTCATATTTTATTCGAAACAATAAATCGCATTCTTTAATCGAATTTGTTCAAACCAAAATCTCTCACTGAAAAGCTGCTGTAAAAGTGTCTATTATAGTTTCAAATTGAAAGATTCTGCTCAAATAGAACTAGAACAAATTGAGATATATCACAACAAGTCCCCAACAAAACGCTTTCGTAATGCGATGTGCTCTGCGACAGCACACTGAGCAAAAGGTTTAGAGATCGAACCCCTTAAAAATTTTCTAATAGAGACGATTGAGTTTTGGTACCACTTGCATTTGACGCACTATTCCTTTGACCAGGGCGACGCCGGGTAATTTCTTTGAGTACTATGTATAGCTTTTGAGTACTTATGTTATTAAGCAGCGAGGTGCTCGCCAATTTACTCTTTTGAAACCTCGTGTAGGGTATTTTATAGGTGTTCTCATATGCACATACGGTAGAGGGTGGGGGGTTGGGGGGTACATGTTTGGTTGCCTGGGGCGCAGTTTTTTAATTAAACTTCTCTCGGGGAATACGATGCAATGGCAAATGGTAGAATTGAGTTGTGCCGGAATGGCCCAAAATTGATGCCTTTAATCAGGCAGCCACTTTAATGACACTTTATGAGACCCATGCCATGGGCGCTGCGAGGCGCTGGTCGGGGGATGCGACGGCGCAAATCCTTATCCCAATAAATTAATCGAAGTTGGTCAGCGGAATAATGTGGAGGGGCAGCAAAAAGAGAAAAACTTTGAAAAATGCCACAAGTCAATTTAAGTAAAGTTCCCGCAGCCTGCTGCGGCAGCCGGCAACCATTACAAGTTAACCCTTTGTCAGCTGTGGGGATTGGGGACTAGAGATTGGGTATTCGGTGGACAAGGGGGGCCGTTGTTGCTGTAGTTCTTTTTGGCGTGCTTCAATTGCCATGAAATTTATGTGTTGGCGCTCAGCGTGAACTTGAAGCGCATAAATCCACATGAAACGGATATTAAAAAGCATCATGAAACGAAAGCCGAAACAAACCCCAAACCCAAGCCCAAGCCCAAGCCCAAAAACCTCATCCGTTTCGGGCCTGTTACCAAAATGCCTGCATATAGACATATTATAAAGCTGATTGACTTCGATCGCATTGGCTTTGTTGCCTTTGAATTATGAACATAGAAATCGACAGGCGGCAAACGGAATTTCTTTTCATTTTTCTTTCCTGCGTTTGCCAAGGGGAAAGTGTTCAACAGCCGGACATAGCTGACAGTGACAGGGTATTAGTTAGATGATATGAGATTGGCTGAAACTAAATGGATGTACAAGTTGTGAGTTTCCAGGGCCAGAGTTAAGGGTGCACTTGAGCTGATTATGTTAGTATTCTTTTCTGATTAATTGAAATTTTACAGCTGTTGAGTTCTTTTCTTCATTTCTCACTTACAATTCATTAAATAAAAACTTTAATCGGAATTTTTCCACCCTCAGGGGTGAAACATGTGTGAAAAACTGTTGAATCCTATTTTTACTGCTTTCTCAGCCTCAAACTCTCTTTAAAAATGCAACCAACCAATGAAATCGCCACAAATTACAACGTCTTTCGAAAATTCACGCACAAATGCGGAAAATGCATGAATCTTTAAAAAAAAAAAAGAAGCCCCCTCGAGTTGTAAATTAGTCACGCAGCTAATCCATTCCGATAAAATAAACAACCGCACTAAAACGAGGCGACACTCATAAATATTAACGGGGAAAACTTCCACAAAAATTGTGTAAACACAGATCAGAGATTTAAATATATAAATTTGCCCATAAGCCGTTGCAATCGTATCGTTGTCGCACTTGCCCTGGAGTCCCTCAATTCAGATGATAGTTTTCAAATAATTTAGCATGTTTCCATGCCAGCAAATTGAATTGAAATGCATGCACTTGTGTAACTCCATCTGTAGCTGTAACTGTATTTGTATCTCTATCCATATAGATGTATCTGTATCTGAAAGTTTGACATGCACAGGACTGGCACATATTCATTCTTCTGGCCGCACTCTGGCGACAGAGTTGAGCGCGTGTCGAGTTTATTAACACGGCACAAGCCTTGAGTTCAATAGGTTTGTCGATTTCAGATTGAATTAAGAGAAATTTTGACAGAACGAGCGTTGCCTGGAGGTGGGTTAGGCATATCCTTCGGATCTCAGGAACATGTATCGCCTAGGGAACGCATTAACGGCGTTTTATACAAAAACAAACTTTTTTATTGGCCCTACTACAAGAAAAACTTTATGTTTCTGTGTTTCCTGAGCCGCATAAATAACTGTAGATAGCTCAGTTCCCGGCTCGACTCCACTTCCTGCCAGGTTTGGTTTACAGCTCAAATCCACTAACTGCCTTTTTATTGGACCTATTACAATATTATTTGCCTTTTCTCCTAGACTGCACAGATAAATGTAGATGGTTCGGTTGACGGCTCGAATCCACTTCCTGCCAGATTCCGTGCACAGCTCGAACTCACGACCTGACTCTGATTTCGGTTCGTAAAGCTGGTTTTTGGCATCCATGCACCCAGGTTTTGCACCCAACCTAGGCTTCATATATATAGTTTCCAAAACTTCAAGTTTTGGTTAAGCAATTCAAAATTTTTTTAAAATACCATCCGCAGTACTGATAACATTGCGAGCTTTAACTATTTTCAACCCAAGTTAACGCTGAGTCTTCCCTTAAAGCTTTTTCAATTTTGATTTTAGTTCGGGTTTCGATTCGCCTGATTTTTGGCTCGGCATAAAAGCGGTTCATGGTTTAATCTTCTATGCTACCATCAAGTATTGCCATTTTAACCTATTGACAATAATCGTGTTAATTTATTTGCAAGATTCACGCACGACACGCAGCCAGCTCTGCGATATTCGAACTGTGGCCAAAAAATGCCTGCCTGCTTGCTTGCTTCAGTCAGCTCCAGGCCTGGAGGCAGCTCCGAGTCTCTGGTCCTGGCATATTTGATTTTGTAATTTGCATTTGATAAGCAAGCAACTAACTGAGACAAACCGAGCCAAACCGAGCCAAGGCGAGTCGAGTCGAGGCGTAGCTCAACACGATTTGGCTTTGTCCTTGGCAGCCTTTTGTTTTGTTTTAATTCCATTGAGCTATGCTATCTAACATTATCCATCTGAGAAGTTGCCATCAACTCTGTCTCAATGTGCTGCCGCCAGTTTGTTTGTCTACAATTTTATTAGGTATTTGTATTTCCATTCCCATTCCCATTTTTGTTGTCACTTCAGCTCTGCCCCGAGCCAATGCCAACTAACATTAGCACATTCTCTCTGCTGAGTGTGTGCGCGTGTGTAGATGGGTGTTAAAGTTTCCTTTGGCAAATTGTTCAGCTTTTGAACTGACAAAAATTAAAAATACCCAGGGGCGTCGTTTGACAATTGTATCCATATTATGGCTAGGCATTCCCTGCGGGCACGTTCCGAGCCGCTAGTTGCCCAAAAATTCCAATTTATTGAAAAACATCATTTGTTTCTTTTTTTGTTTTTTTTTTTTTTGTTTTGGCTTTTATTTTGAATACCAATTGTATATTTGACTTTATATTCTTGTATATAAACTACGCTTAATCAATAATATTTGTTTGTGTTAATACTTTAATTTTGGGAGCTTTCCAGATTTTTCCTTTTCCATTTGAGATGCAGTTCAAGACAAGAACGAAAATGAATGAGCTTACCGAGATATTGAGTAATCAAATATATGTACAGGCATGAAATGGTAAATATGTGATAGAAAACTAAAAATTATTCTTTTTGAATAAATTATAAAAATATTTGCAGAAAATAAAATGCAACATGACCTCAACAAAAATACAAAGTCTGAACAAATACTGAAATATATATTATATCCTATTTCAAATATAATTTAACACAAACATAAAATATAACAGTTGGCTTCTTTTAGGATAATATATATGTTTCTCAATGAGCATAAATGAATTGCGAATTATATTAATAAATTCGGGCCATAATCAATATTTGTGAGTTTTATTTTTATTACTCAGAAAAGAACGCATTAATCTGTACGCCAATATATAAAATCCGAAAATAATCATAAAGGGGTTATATAATATAGTAAATAAGGAGTGTTATAAAAGAATGATGACGATCCCTGATAAATGTGATAGAAGGTGATTAAGGACAGGATAAGTTATTGTATAAAGCAGGACTTTCTTAGCAAATATTTTATAGTTCAAATATATGAGACAGTTGTGTGGTTTGTTCAGCGTCAACTCAATTGTTTGTTACCTGTTGAGCATAAATAAAACCACACAGGTGTCATTTATATATTTTGGCTAACGATACTCGCTGCAAGTCCAACTTAAACAAAGCTAGTTCTGTCAAAAAGTAAAAGCATAAATAATGAATGTATTAGCTAAACAAGGGCTTCAATTGAATAGATTTTGAATGCGTTAGTCAAACAAAAGCTGCAATTGTTTGATGAGTGAATGTTGTTTGCATTGAATGAAATACAACCACTGCAGATCGCAAAACACTGGACAACAAATTGTACGTTATATTGCAGACAAGTGTTGTATAATCTTAGTCAACACTGGTTATCTAAAGTCTAACTAACAACAGTAATACCCATTAATAACATCTAGTTATTTTATATCCTTAATACATATTTGTCCAAAATGAACAAAAAATTTATTTTCAAGAAAAAAGTCATATAAATAATAGCATAATATACATAAAATAAACAATGTTATAAGAAAAATAATAATAAAATATTGCTTATTTAAGAATACATAAAACTGAAGCATAATTACAATTTACTAATACTCCATAAACATTGAAAATTAATCATTTAAACATTTAAACAGAAACAGCTATCACAACTCTGTCCTAATATACTTTTCTGGCAAGACTTAAGCAAATCAAATTTCTTACAATTAACAATTATATAAAAAAAAAAAAACATAATAAATAAAAAGAATTTAATATAACGTTGCAATTGACATTCAAAATTTGTTATTCAATTTCTTTATAAATATTTGTAAAACGTTAACTGTTTGTTTGTTCTTCCTCATCTATTGCTTATGTTGACTTGAGTGCATTGAAAATTATTTGTTTATGGACCCAATTGAAAACATGTTAGATCGGATCCATATCTTTATATATAGATAGAGTATGTGCTATATAGACGAGAGGCTGGAATTCAATGCGAACATAACTTTGTTGGTTAGTGTTAAACGGCATTTGTAAACAATTACGCACACAGTTTACAAATGCTTTGTATTTATGTTGTTGTTGTATATATATCTTAGTATGTATTCATATTTGTTTGTTTATGTGTTAGCTTTGAGCTTGGACATTTAGGTAGGTAACTAGTAAAGATATTGTTAAATCGAATTGCAGCGTCAATTAAGTATAGTATAAGTAAACGATAATCCATATACCCATTAAACATGCATGAGAACCTTTAACTTCTAGGTACATATTGTGTGTATCCATACACATACATATATAGATATACATATCTATATACACATATGTATAGAGGCTATAGCGTAGAGTATATATGTATGTATATATATAGATTCGTTATAAATTATATCAAACAATACTAATATTTTTATACTTATTCAGCACATACATAATACGACTATTTTCTGTATCCTTAAGCACAATTCAAGCTACCAAAATTGCATCTTATAGCCTTCAATTCTACGATTTCCATGGTTAATGTATTGATTCTTTCAAGAATCCAATATATATGCGTCTGTTCTTTATAAATAAATCCTGGCCGTGTCAATTATATCTTTAAAACGAACTGATCATCATTTGATATATATTTCCTAGACTAAAAAAATCTCAGATTACGTTATAGATTTATTTTGTAAATAATTCTACTCTATCAATTCATCTATGTTCCTTACAGAATCCTTATAACATATTTTGGCTCATCCATTACAAATAGATTGTTTATTCTTTGCATATTCGATTGGGTTTGCCACATCCGAAAAGTACATCAATCCAATTCATTTTGTATATGGTCCAGATTGCGTTTGAAAGGTATTAAAAGCCCATATTTAAAACTTAACCTTCCCGTTCTTTGGAAGACTAGGGAATGCGCATAGTTTTTATATGATGCTGTATCGCCCATATGAGAAAAATTTGAAATATGATAAGGTATCATGTTTTCAGTAGACATGGAGTTCGGTTATCAGGTTTTCGACTCAGCAATTGCTTGCTTAGAATAAGTTGAGAAAGTTCTTGAGTTTATTCCAGACAAAATTGATGACAAGGCAAATGCATATATACCGATTTTTGGAGCAATCAACACAACATAGAACGTACGAAGTCTTGGCTATCAACTATCAATGCCTTTGCGACTAACTTTGTCCTGGAACTGGCATCCCAACGACCCTATTTAATCTAACTTCTGAAGGGTTTAACCGTAGTCCAACAGCGATTAGTATTTAATATACATATCAACGCTTAGATACAGCGAATATGTTTTTACATATAGATATATATGGATATTTTGAGATATATATAAATAGAGATTAGACAATTGTATATATATACTGTATAGATACTATGGTGCTATGGTATAGATACTGTGGTAATTAGAATTCTTTGTATTGGAAGATATTCATATTGAAATTGCCTTCATTTCAGTTTACCGCAACAATATTGGAGCAAAACACTAAAGTACCTTCAGTTCCAGGAGCACTAAACATGTAGATTATATGCATACCTATAAATCCATTCTTATCATAGCAATTTTAACTAACAGCTACCGCTTACAACCTACACAAAAGACGATCTAAGATATCGAAATTTCTGACTCTCTCTCTCTCTCTCTCTTTCTGTTTCTCTCTGTCTCTATCTATACTGTGCTTACATCGCTGTCTCCATCATATTCGTTTCTTTGGATTGTTGATTATTGTGAGTATAAGGGCGTGTTTGTATGTTTTGTGTGCGTTTGTTTTGTTTTTTTTTTTTTGAATTATGCAAAAGCATTAAAGTTTGAGATTATTATGCCAGTTGGAGATTAGGTTAGGATTTAGGAACAGAAGGGAAGCAGGGTTTTTGCTTGGGTGGATTCGTTGCGCTACCAACCGCTACTGCTGCTCTACGTGCTACGGCCGATTTGCAACCAGGCGAGCAACAACTGCAAAGCCGGCTGTAGCAGCACTATTTTTCAGATATCGGCATTGATATTGATGCGGGTCAGAAACTCGCCTTGCGAATCGGCCACAGCGCGTATTATCTCCAGCAACAGTTCGCGCGACAAACCTCCAAGTTTGGGCAGCCTGGCCACTTTGGCAAAATCTTTGACAATTAATTTCAATGCATAATCCTTTATGTCATAGATTTTTGTTATATCGGACGCCTCCAATGTTTGCAGCACATTCTCTGATGTAATATTATGCTCCAATGAGTATTTGCAGAAGGCATGCAAACGATTGTTGGACAGGCCATAAAAACAGGGTGCCTGGAACAGGTAGAGTGCATCCTGGGGCGGCATCTTGGTCTCCCCATAATATATATAGCGTAACAGCGAGTGGAAAGCCTCCAGCGAGGGTGAAATTTCGCCAATTTGTATCTGATGGATGAATAGATTAACAGACTGATACATAATTGATAACAATCGATGGCATTTACATTGACGGTATTATCCGGTGGCATGAACGAGCGAAACATGCCCTGGAAATAGGTACAACGTGCTGATAACACAGACTTATGGGCCGGTATCACATGATCCTCCAGTATAAGGCTTATATCGCAAAAGTCCTTGCCCGTTGTCTCCAAGAACAAGGACATATCCAGCTCCAACGTGGTGCCTAAATACATGCATGGATATGGATTTGTAAATATATATTTGTAAAGATATATCTGTATTGGCGTTAGCCGGCCTTGTCCGTACCGAATACTTTACTTCCGTTGCGCTCGATTATCCAAATTTAGGAATCTATTTTTTGTTGAATGCGGAGCTTAAGTCCAGGCAGACGGAAACTTACATTTGACCATTGCCAAACGAGGGGCAAATGAATTTTCAAGTTTACTTAAGAAGAAAGACTAACATTATAGCTATTATGAACGCCTTCTTTGGTAAGACTTTGCAGATACGCTGGCAGAACAGCGAGGCTTGTGATTGCTGAGTTTGGTGAACATTTGTTGAAACACGGAAAACTTTTCCCTACAAAAACCCAGCATATGTTATAATACTCCATGTGGATAGCTTGGTCAAGATATCTTGAAAACCAACGAGTTTTTCATACAAGAAGCACAAGTTTGACTTATTCCTATGAAATATTTGGTCACATGTACTGCCTGCTATGCACAGGAATAGCTTGCATTGGTTCGGATACGTCTTATTCAATGCATTTAAATAAGTTAAGACTTTAAAAGGGTTGAAAACAGAAGAAACAGTATACGTATATATTGGTCAAATACTCACCAATATTTGACTCAAAGCTGATGTCCAAGACCAATTTGCTGGGATGCAAACGCTTGCGTATAATCTCGACCAGCAACGGCTTGTCAAGATCACTGAACTCACTGGACATTACCACTTCGGTGAAGTTCTCCTCCTTGATAATGAATTGCATGCAGTGATCCTTAATGATTTTGATGCTGAGACGTAAACCAACGAAATTGAATTGAATTGAATTGAATTAAAGACAGACAAAAACTCACTTGTTTTTGTCAGCATTGTAGAGCGCTTCGAGCACATTTAACTTGTTGATCTTATAGTCCAGATACTGTATGCAGCCGTGAGCCAGGCGCGGCATAGTGAACAGGCCAGCCAATTGATAGATGTCGGTGATGAGTATGATGATGTTCTTGCTGTAGGAGTCCTTCAAATCAATGCGATCCGTATAGATGTAGTTAAGTATGATCTCGAACGCTTCGGGTGAGGCATGCGTCAGTCGCACCTCCAGCATGGGCTCACGATCCGCACCGACGCCCGTATATAATACCAACGCATCCACCTGACCAACACCATAGACCTTCTCCATTTGCTGTTGACGCGCCTCGCGCGCCGACAATATCTTGTTGCGCAAATACTTCGAGCGTGCCGCCACAAAGGCAATGTGCGCCAGAATGCGTATCTCTTCAGCGCCAACCACAAACTGAATGTCACAGAATTGCTTCTCTTGAAAGAACTTGCCAAAGTCGTCGCGCAGCGTACACTTGGGATAGCTGGAGAACTGAAAGCGATACGTATCACCACGTCGGACGCTGTTGTCAACGGTGCCGCCAAAAATATACATTGCATCGCCAATTACGGCCGATGCATGGAACACACGACCGGATGGCACATCTGAGTTCTGTTCCGGATGTATTACAGACCACACCTGCGAGTCCAGATCGTAACAGTGCAAATCATTTGGCAGCGTGGAGTCTGCCGAACCGCCAAACACATACAGGAAACGATCGTGATGCACCATGGTGTGACCATAGCGGCGTGATGGTGGCGCCGACGTGGCACCACGCAGCACCGGCTCATTGGAGATGCGACGCCAGGTGCGCGTCTTAAAGTGAAACTCAAACAGCGAATTTGTTATCTGCAAGCCACTCTGGCCAGAGAAGACATACATGGCATCGCGTGCAACGGCAACGGGAAAATTGCAGCAAGTGGGCGGACGATCACCCTGCTGTTCCACCTCCTCCCATTGATGATTCTCGCCGGTCAAATTAAGCGTCCACATATCATTGAGTCGTGCATTGCCATCGTAGCCAGCATAAATCCACATTTTGTTATCATAAACTGCAGCACCATGCGCCGAGCGTGGCACGGGTTGCCTGTCAAATTTAGAGGCAGAGAGCAGCAGCTTTTAGTTATGATTCCGGACTAGCGACTGGTGATTCGTCTTACCTGCCCGAGAATTTCCACTCCACCCACATGGCGCTGAGAAATTTGTACTCAAACAAATCATTCTTATTGGTCAGATTCGAGTTGGAATGTATGTCGCCCGTATAGCCGCCAAAGATGAACATTGAGCTGCCCGCGACAACAGCTGAATGATGATAGCGCGGTGCTGGTGGTGTGCCCGTTGCGCACGCCCGTCCCCATGACTTGTCCTTGACCCCAAATCTTATCAGATCGTTGAGCATGTTCTTGCCATTGTCCCCGCCGAACACGAACATGGCATCCTTGTAGGCAACCACCGTGTGCTTGCTACGCCTGTAAGAACGAACAACAACAAAAACCACGTTTAAACATGTTGCTGCATTGCACACCTGGCTATACTCACTTGGCGCCCACAAACTCGGCACACTCCAGCATGCGTGTCCATTGATGCGTAGCCGTATAGGAGTTAAAGTCCACATTGAGCGCATTGCAGCTGTAGCTGCCCGGAGAAATGGCTTTGCCATTGATGCTGCTGCAGCTGCCATTGCTGCTGCCATCGTATGCTAGGCTGCAGCCAGCGAATGGTACCACAGCGGAGGCCGTGCTGCTACTGCTGCTGCTGCCAGCGCCGTTGCCGTTGCCGCGTGTGCTACGCATTGAGCTCGATGTGGACATCTTCAGATTGTTGCGTATATGCTGTGCGTCCAAGCAGCCAGCCGTTGATGCACTTTTGCGTGCCTTAATCCGCTTGCCCGATTTTGATTCTCGCAATTGGAACGCCTCAGCCCCAGAGGCAAATGCCAGCTGCTGCTGCTGCTGGTGCTGTGAGCTGTTTGCTACGCATGCGGAGCAAAGCACGGAGGCTGGTGTGCTGCCACCGCTTGTACTGCCACTCCCACTGCCACTGCGACTCGCACTCCCACTCCCACTGCCACTTCCGACTAGGCCACAGACAGCACTTAGACCACTGGATATTGAGCTGGAGCCAAGGCCGTAACTGCTACCACTGCCACTCCCGCCACTACTGCCGTTGGCCACGCCAACGCCTCCGCTTGGTATATCTTCCGCAGAACCATTCGTGTCCGCGCCAAGTATGGACTTTAGCATTAAAGCATTACAGTTGTAGAATCTCCTTCGTTGGCTTATCTTGATGGAAATTACGCTGCAGGGCCAATGCCTTGCTCAACTCTGACGCTATTTACGAGATCACTTTTCACAACCCCTGCAGGTCAAGAACTAGCGATGGACAAGCAAAGAATTTCCATGTATCGATATTTAAAACGAATCAGTCGATAATTTGTATCGCCAAAATATGCAACTCCAGGAACAGTGCGAAACAAGAGATTACGCCATACGTTGCAAGCGATTGTTTTTATAAATTGTGACGTCACCGCTTTTCGAATTCTCGTCTAAGCAATACGAATGTGGATGTAAATATTTTTAATGCATAGCATCTATATAAACCTAAATGGGGTCAAATGATAAATGCAATTGCCGAATTTGAAATTCTCTTGGACTTGGACTTCGTTAGCAATCATGACGTCAGAAATAATAATTTAAAAACCGCGGCGTTATCTTGTACTTGCCATAATTTCTGACACTATGCGCGCATATGAGCAACCCTGCTAGGTAGCCAAAATCGCGGCAAAGACCACAAATAAATTATAAATAAAGCGAAATAATTTTAATAACAAACTGTTAACTTAAGAAAATTTATAGCCCTGCAACAGCCGTGTGGTTGATTGCTGCGCTCACCAAATGGCAAGCAGCTCACGGACCACAATACTGCCGCAATCGAAAGAGGCGCTGCTGAAGTCCTACAATGCGCGCCTCAAAGATGATGTGCGCAGCATGTTGGAAAACTTTGAAGGTAATAACATATACATTTATGCCAGATATATATGTGTATAAGAGCTAGGAGCTGGAAATGGCGCGAACACTGAAGCTGGAGCTGCCAATGGGGCTAGAAGAATGATTTGAAACGACGCTCGGTACGGACACGTTGACGACGCTGTCGTATCATGCGATAGAGCAGTTCCATGCCCTCGAGGACGCCATGTCCGTTGGCGGCGCTGACGCCGTGCACCTTCCAGCGCTGGTGTAGCTCGTCCAAGCGCAATCGCAAGGCTAGATCTGCCGGTGCAATGGCATGCGGCAGATCCTGCTTGTTGGCGAAAACCAGCACGACACTGTCCTTTAGCTCGTTCACGCGCAGCACCGAATGCAGCTCGGTCATGGCCTCGGGAAAACGTTCAACATCGGCGGCATCCACCACAAATATAACGCCAGCTGCATTATTGTAGTAATATCGCCACATGGAACGCACGCGCTTCTGGCCGCCAATATCCCAAACGGTCAGACGGAGGCGCTTGTATTCCAATATTTCCACATTGAATCCAATGGTCGGTATGTTGGTTAGAGTGGCGCCCAGCTTAAGTTGATACAGAGTTGTGGTCTTGCCGGCTGCGTCCAGTCCAATCATCAACACACGCACATCCTCCTTGGCAGCAAACCGATCGAAAAAAAATGAAAATGATGTGCCCATTGCGTATGCGAATGCGAATTTTGTTGTATTTTATAAATGAGAACTGAGCAAATATTTTTGCATGTAACTGTATGTAAATGACAAGATCCACACGCGTTCTGGCTCCAACTGTAGCTCTGCCTGGCTGCCACAAGGCAACCATAGCCTCTCTTTAAGCCCAGCGGCATTTGTTTATGCCACCCGATACGAGCAGAGTGTGTGTTCTGTGTGTGTTCTCTCTTTTGCACTCCGCTCTCAAACAATAACTGACTCCGTTGTTTATGCATTTGTTTACAGAAATTCTGAAGCTGGCGCGGCGCGAAAGTCACAGTCAAATTTCAAAGACAACACAGTGCGAGCAGGATGCACTAGAGATGCAAGTGAGAGCCGCCAATATGGGTAAGCGGACAACTAAATACATATAGAGGCCACAGATATCAGTTAGCCTCCTGTGATGGCGCACATTAAATACCCTGCCAAATGATCTTAGCCATACAACATCATTATTTATATGACTCGCTTCTATGACAGCTTTATGATATAGTAGTTAGATCTTATTAACGTTTTGGGCAAAATGTTTTAAGCCCGGCAAACAACAAATACACAAGTATTATACGGCATATTGACATCAACGGATAGTTCAGTTGATTTAGTTGACAGGATCTTACAAGATAAATCGAATCCCAAGGCAAATATATCTTCATCTTACAAACTACGAATTTTTTCTTTGAATAACTCCATGACGACTGATAGTTCCGATATATACATATATATATATATATATATATCGACGACAAATACCCTTACTTCAACAAACCGTATTTGGGGCTGCCTCCTTAAATGACTGAACGGCCATTTTGTGACACATTTAAAATACCCTCGAAGAAAGTATATTGAGAGCCCTTTCTCTGTGTTGCAGTGCGAGCTGGTGAATCGCTGATGAAGCTAGTTGCAGATCTCAAGCAATATCTTATACTCAATGACTTTCATTCGGTGAATGAGGCAATCACAAACAACTCACAGCTATTTCGGGCCACGCAAATTGAGTGCGACAAAAAGCTGATGAAGCTGCGCGACGAGATGGCCATGGACCTGTACGATCTGGAGGAGGAGTACTACACTAGCATATTTAAATAGCTCTTAATTAGAATATAGTTAGCTACACATATTTATATATGTATATGTGTATACCTTGTGTATATGTATGTAGAGATAATGAAAGAATGAAAATGCATGCATGACTAATGAAAATCTTAAAACTTCTATTTAGGATTAACACTGCTAATGCTGGGGCGTTCCTTTGAGTTCCTTTGATTATCTTGATCACCATGCGACAGAGAGGACAACGATGCCGATGTATTGTCCGCTGTGTAGAGCTCATCGTTGACGTTATCCACAATGTCGCCGGTATAGAAGAGTATCGCCTTGGGCACAATTTGGGTGCGCAGCAAATAGCCCACCTCAAAATCGGCGCCAAGTACCATTTTTGTCTTCTCATCGGCCAAAGATAGATCCATCGCCTGCGGCGGTGAGAAGAATCGAAAGAAGGACTCACGTGGCATCACCTTTGATATATTGCGTGCACCCTTCCGGGGACGTTTCTGTTTGACTGTCTGTAATGTCAAATTAGAGCCATCCCGCCAGTGGATGTGACAGCCCTCGCAACGCACAATTTCTGGACCCTCGAACATAAATGGATAGTCCTTGTCCGCCTCGTGGCGCAGTATATATTTTTTGGTTAGCTGCAGAGAGGATGTGTGCAGATACCCATTGGGACGAAACTGAAAATGAACTGTATAACTATCTGGCTCGTAACTAATGCGCACATCGAGCAGGCACTCGAGCAATGGCTCATCGTGCTCCTGCACCAGATCTGAGATAAGGGCCACATTGCGGAAGACCGTTAACCAGAAACTAGGCACGCCCACCGCATTGGATGGCAAGTGATGCAGCTGTTCGGTCAGTTGCTTAAATTCCTCCGTGGTCTTAATCTCCTCGAGCAACTCATCGGGCTCCTCGCGCCAATAGCGCTCCATCACCGGCGGCTCCACATCACCGGCGACAATATCGCGCCGGACATCAAAGAGCGTACAGCTCTGCAAATAGAAACGCTTCTCCAGATCATAGACCTCGCGAAAGAACTGCTCCGATATCTTAATCTGCTGCAATTGATTGTGCTTCAGCGCCAACACACGATTGCGCACCGTCTTTGGCAAATGATCAACCATGTGCTGTAGAAAGGCTCTGCGACTGTTCGACGGCATCTCTGCCGGACTCAACTTAAAGCTGTCGGAGATGGCACCGGGACTCCGACTGCGACTGCGACTACGACTACGACTACGACTCCTACTACGATTGCAATTAGAAATTGAGGCAGTTGGCGTATTCAACGCATCCTTCACATTTACAATGGTCGCCGTTGAGCTGACTTCCGAGCTGGTGCCAATGTTGAACATCTTAAAACCTATGAATTTTGATATTGAATTTTGAATGGAAGCCTGACAAAATTCTTATATATTTCTTTTTACTTCTATATATTTTGAAAGCAAAATGAAAACTGTTTCTATAAACAGCTAAAAAAAAAAAATGTCAGACAAGAATTCAAGTCGTAATGCAAATCAAAATGATGCCAAGCAATAAAGTGCAGGACATAATGTATAATCTACTAGAAAATACAGCTAAGGAATCATCTAAGAACAAGACAAGACAAGATTAGATACTCTTATGCCTTATGACAAACGTTTTTTGCATAAGTCAAGATTACGATTGTGGTCCTAAAACAACTTAAGAGCGATTCGTTCTGTGAAATATTCTATACAAGTTTTATCAAGTTCTTTGTAATTAAGAATTTAATACTAGAGCGCATTGACTATATATATAATATCTGATAGCTTTATCTACGTCTTCTATCTATTGACAGATAGACTATCGTGGCACGACGTGACTTCGACACGGCTGTTGATACTGATCCTTACACACTTCGTGATATAATCATAATACGCTCTGCGAGGGTGTTAATTGTATGCCCTAGGGTATACAACGCCGCCAAGATAGAGCTTTCAGTAATTCTACGAATAAGCACTTCAAGCGATATGCTCGGCAATCTAAATACTGCGATGATCACAGTTCTGGCATTGCTTTTGTATTTATTTTTTTTCAGTGAAATAACTACTAACTATCTTAATACAAACAAAAACCAAGCCCTGATTTTGGACTTTGAACTTCGTTAATAACATTCCATGAAATGTCCAGAACCGTACTTACAGAATGTTATCCAATTTAATGGTCTGTTGGGTAATCGTAAATCGTGGTCGTAAACCGATATTTGTCGTAGGTCAGTCAATCATAAAACAGCATGAATACTGATTACCTTGCCCCGTCGCAGCCGCATATGCTATTTACAAAGGTCTTGATAGTTCTTGAGCTTTCCCTTATCGCAGGAACAAGGTTCTACCCAGCTGGACTGGATCGTTACTAATCCCAGGCATAAGAGCGTTTCGATAACACAAGTCATTGTCTTCGCCTTCATAAATCAGGGGTATATAAAATACGTAACCGCCTTCCTTGTTTTATTTATTGATAGAAAATCCCAAATATTTTCTTATCTTATCCCAGATTGCTCACGGCTGCGGCCCGGTAAGCTGCATTCTAGCTAACGTGCTCAAGTTGATTTATTTTTAAATATTTAAAGTACTTGTTGGTGGTCCATATTTAAAAATATATGGTATTTGCTATAATTCAAACGATTAGAATACAGAAGACGAAGCATCTGATCTTCAAAGTCCTTTACTTGATTAGACCATCAGTAGATATTCTCAAGCATATGTTAATTTCGGATATCTTTTGCACACCCAAGTTTTAATATATATCAACAGCCGAGTCGATATAGCCTGCCCGGCTTTTCGCTTGTCTATTTCCAAACTTGTTTCTCAAACTTTAAACTTACCATAGACTCGTCTGTCGGTTGCAGGCAGAACTTATGTCAGAATCGGCCAGATCCGAGCATTATGTTATTTCATTAAAACGATCTTTCGAAAATTAAGTGCTTGTATGACAAAGGATTTTGTTTCTATCGATATCTTGACCAAACTTGGGATTTAAGGAATTTAATAGGCTTCCTTCATGTGAACAATCTTATCCATTGCGAAATACTATATGTAACATGTATATAAAGCTCTATAGGAGGAATCGGTCTTTTCTGAGTTTCAGAATAGTTTGACCAAACTGATCAATTGGGAAGTTTATTGTACTGTATTGTATTATATAGCAGCTATATTATAGTATACTATATCATATATCTGTCCTGGAAACTTTCGTTTTATGACTCTCACAAAGGAGTTTCCTGAAAACCCAAGAAGGCTAGGTTTTAGCTTTCTCAAGGGCTAAGAGTTCTAAGAGCTATTAATAGAAAGTCCTTGAGGGCGTCTTAAATTAATTTTTAGAGCGTCTCGTTTGGTGTTTGTCTTCCAGCGCTGTCTTCTTTTAGGCATAAGCTTTAAACAGTTCTATAATGTGTTCTAACATGAATTATAATTCATAGTGAACGACACACCCGAGGACATGTCCTTGAGTATGTCATCGGGCAAGACACAATTGCTGGCCCAAAAAAATCCTTTGGTGTTCAATAACTACATACTTTTATTTACTACTGTTAAAGAGTTACATTATTTATCACATAGATATGCATCAAGTTGTATATATATCCAATTTAGGATGTCCTAGAATATGAAATCCTCATCGCAGACCAGCTCCATATTGCTCAGACTGCGCTCGAAGCACTTAATGCGCTGATACCATTGCGGATCCTGGGCGGTGACCGACTCGGGCCGTCCCATGTTGTGCCTGTAGAGATATTCGGCATGTCCCTGGCCGCTGATGCCATTAACGGTACAGGCCACAAACTGATTGTACACCTTGGACTCCCAGTCGCCGCCCACATAGCGTACAGCGCTGTGCTCCACACGTATTTGGACCAGATAGGCGAGCTCCGCGGTATGTACTATGAAATTCTGATGCTGCGGCGGTGTGCCCTTCTCCCCGTAGGAGTACAGCTCAAAATTGCTGGCGGTGATCGGCTGATAGACACCTTGGGGCGTGCACACATAGCCCACTTTGAGCGAGGATAGAAAGAAGGAGGGCTGGCTAAGATTGCCAACGACCATGCTGCTGCCATCGTCCAGGAGTAGGGCAAAGTAGACATAGCGATTGATGGAGCTCAGGCAGCGCTCGGTGCCAAAGCTGTGATCCCGAAAGCCGCGCAGCTCCAACTGCAGCCGGCTCTGGCCGAGCACAATGCTGCCGGAAAGCTGACCATTCTGCTCATAGTGCGTACGCTTCTCCACAATGTGACCGACGCTTTTGAGCATGCCATAGAAGCTATCGTTCCAGGCCTCGCGCGCTATGGAGTCGGCAATCAACGATGAGCTAAGATCGCGATTGTAGTTAAAATGTTCCGCCGTGCTGGTGAATTTCATATCCAGCTGCACTTCCACCAACTGCTCATCATTCGTCTCCGGCTCGTTGATCATGGAGCGTCGCAGCTGGCCCACATATTCGAGTCGCCAGACGCGCATCGATTCCTCCAGATAGATATGGAAGCCAGCACCACGAAATTCGGTGCTCTCCTCGTTGCCATCGCTGGTAAAGTGCACCATGTCCGGCAGCTTGGGCAGCGAGTACAAATGACCATCGGGTAGCCAGAGATACAGCGCCGCCTTCAGCACGCCGCGCCTGCGTCGCTCCAGCGACACCATTAGCTTCTGGCCAGCTGCATTGGCAGCCATAAAGCTAACCACGTCATAGCTTTTCGGATCATTGGTCAGCTGCTGCGGGCGATCCAGCGTGGCCAGATGCGCCGCCGAGCTGAGCTGCTCCTCGTTGCGTTGGTAGATGCGATAGCGCAGCTGGCGCAGCACAAGCAACGCAATGCCATACTTGATCCTGTAGAAGATGCCCTTGCTTGGATATTTGCCAAAGATGAGCGCCGACTTGCGGCTGAGCAGCAGCAGCGACAGGCCCAACAGTACCACCAACAAGCCAAGGAGGGGCAGCACCACCATTAAGCCAAGGCTAAGCAGCGCCGCCATTAAGCCAAGGCCAAGACAGATTATCAAGAGCATGTTGCTCGCACTCGAGTGGCGTTTACGTGACTGAGCTGTTCCAGGCAACGGACGGCCAATGCATTGAAAAACTGTCGGCGATAAGCAGTCACTTCCACTTCTCCCTTCAGACCTCGCACGCAAACAAGCCACTTGGTCAGGGCTCTTATCAACATGGGTCTTATCAGTTGGCCACATTCGCGCAGCCTTTCCCTTACAATACCAGCAGAAACGTTAGCCATTGATACCGGCCGATTGCTCAATTAATGTTGCATTTGCTTTTGGCCATAAATCAGTTGACAATTTGTTTGTTTAATTTATGAGTATATCGTAAACCCAACCCGTCAGTCGACGATAAAAAGTAAATTCTTTTCCCGCTTCCCCATTTGAGTCTTATGCGTAGCATTTATCTTTTGTCAGCGCAGCCAGAGGCCTATGCACAGCTATGCTATTCATGTATACACACATTATTCTTTTATATATCAATAAGCTTTTGTCATGCGCAGCATATCAGAGAGTTTGCGCGGTTAATATCACAATATGCTTGCTTACACTCGTCCACAAAATGAAATGAGTATATTCGGTCTGTTCAATGTCCATCATGCTTGCCGTCCGACTGCCCGTCTGTCTGCGACGTAATTAAAGTCAGAGACCTCAAATTTGGCAATATATATATTCGTGTATACTCGTGTCAGATAATGTTCAGATTATATGGTTCCGTCCAATAGGGAGTTTCAGAGGTACAGTGACTAAATTTAGAACGCAGGCTAGTGATATGGTGCTTTAATGATCGATCGAAACAAATTTGTAAGACCACATACATTTGTAAACTCAAGGAACCATAGGGAAATTAAAACGTAATGTTCTATGCATGTGCATAAGTTCGATTGCATTCGAAACATTTTAAAGTAATTTCTAATATTAAATCAAAAATTCGATAGTCTTGTTTTTGTTCGTATCTCATCTACTATGCTCTACTCCTTGAAGTATACACAGGAATATGTGTATGATTGCGTTTTCCAGCACTGACAATATTTATTATTAACCGTTAAGAGTGTTGCCAACAGCAAAGCCAAATGCGATTTGCGACTGCGCCAAAACTTTTGCAGTTTTTCGAGCTGCTGTTGCCTGCGCTCGTCTCTCTTCGACTGGCAAAACAACAAAGCTAAATCAATAAAAACATAAAATTAGTGCGCAAGGAGCATGCAACAACAATTGGCACAACAATTGGCACAACAGCGTTTGGCGTGAAGCACAATTAAGCAGCAGGAAACGCGAAGCTCAGCAGCAAAAGCGTCCCGTAGTGTCCTTGCTTCCCGTTACAGATTCGCAACATTTACAGTTACACACGAAAAAAAAAAAGAGAAAGAAGAAAAAGGCAGAGAGCAAAGGGCAAAGCAAGTCTCAAAGTAAGTTAAAAGCGCAAAAGAACGGAATTAAAATGTACAAAACAATACGGCACGGCGAGAACAGTTTGCAATATACAATTTTGCCGCAAAACGACGATTTTCGGATTGATGGCAAACTGACAAACGCCAGCTGCTTGGCAGCAAACACTTCCGCATCCGCGTCGAATACGTCCGCCACGTCCTGCACGTCCGGGGCGGGCGGCAAGCGCAGCTCGTCGGCGGCGCCACGCAGACGTCGCACATTCTTTGCATATCTGGGCCTGATCTTTGTCTGCACGGTTATCATTGGCGCCGTGCTTATACCGTTTCTGGTCTCCGCCGAGTGCTTGCCCAGCCCCGCAGAATGGTTCCTCAAAACGAAGGCGGCCTTTACTCACAGCGGCAGCGGCGGCGAGCGCCAGTTGCCACACATGGCAGCCGGAAAGGCAGCTACAGCTGCGGCTCCTCCAGCTCCGCCAGTGGCTGCCATGTTGGGCCAGAATGTTGGCAAAACTGTGCAGATTGTCGATCACAATGGCATTGAGCAGTTCGTCCTAAAGCTTGACAAAACTGCGCCAACAACAACAACCACAACAACATCCACAACAACCGAAGCAGCAACAACAACAACAACTCCTAGCATGCAGACAACTGAACAACAGCTCCCGGCTGGCACCTTGCCGCCAGCAACATATCCAACACCGGCAACAGTTGCCACCACCACCACCACGACCACCACCGCCGCCGCCGCCGTCCCACCGCTTAGCAATCGCCTGGCCGCAACCATAACCACGCGCATTATACAAGTACCGCTGCTCAAGTCGGCAGCCAAGAAGCCCATCATGCCGCCCGTGCTGGCCAAGACCCAAAGCACACAGCTGCAACAGCAGCAGCAACAGCAGCAGCAGCAACAGCAGCAGCAACTATCGCCGGGCGACGCGTCTGAGGCGCAGAACAGAAGCAACAGCGCTTGGATGAACACACGCTGGGCCTACATAGATCCATCCACATACGTCCAGTGGTCGGTAAGTATCGAGCTTGTGGTTTGCGCCTCTGGCCTCGGCCTGACTCCCACACACTTTCGTTCGCAGGGCTACAAGGCTGAGGATAGCGTGCTGTTGCCCGCATTGCTTGGATTTGCGCTTATTGGCATGATTTTAATTATAACGGTCTGCCTGGTGGCACGCAACAAGCGCACCATTGTGTCCTCCGTGCGCAAGCGGAATCGCAACGTGAGTACAAATGCATTTAATTACCATTTCGCATGACTGCCTTGAAATGCTTTTCAAATTTCACACAATTGACCAATATTTGTAATTCTAACCCATACACTAAAAAACCGGGTAAAATATTGAGTTTCCCCAACCCTAGTACTACACGCTTTGTTGGGGAGAGTTCTAATTTACCATATTTTTAAGGCGGACACGGGTTCAAATCCCAGGCAATCATTTCATAGTCTAAGGCCGTAAAAGACAGAAGTTTTTCAAATTATGTCGGTTTGATAGATTGCAACCAATGTTGCAAAACTCATTAAAAGTGTTAATGTTTGGTTCGCGAGCCTGGTTCGAGCCGAGAATCAAAGATTTTGTTATCATATCAAATTTGTCACATCTACAGGTTTGACTTTATCGACATTAATCAGATGTTCATATTCAAAAACTCTAAAATTTTAGATCTTCAATAGAAAAAATGTCGTCCTAAACCATAAAGTCGTTAGAAAATTATTAAATTACGTTAAAATGGACATGATCTTAGATAAATAATTAAAAAGAAGCTCGCTTTGGTCACGTTGTGGGCATGGAAAATCATGTTGTGGACAATCATAAACAACTGACTTATTATTATTATCTCTTTAACATTTACACAACTCAAAAAAAAAATGCCCTTAAAGGTTAAATAATGAATAAAAAATATGTCCAACTGCAGTGTTAGCTAATAATAATTAACTCATAATTGGCGTTAAGTGCTTAGATACAATTTTTAGTTTAATTTCCCTGTGAGTTAATCAATAATCTACGTGCGCGTTTATTGAGTTTAAAATATATTTGAATTTCAACCGTTATGTTCGAGCAGTGCAATGAGCGCGTATTAATGTGAATGGCAAACAAGAAAGAGAGCAGTAGCTCTGCTAAGAATTCGGTCTTCTCTGCGCATGACGTCAGCAAGAAAGCGTGAATAGGTTGTGCTAACAAAAAATGTGTATTTCAAGTTACATAGATGGCGTATCTAGCATAAGCCTTGCCGCATATCCGAGTATGTGACATCACGCGTATAACGTCGCCGTGGCCGACCTCTCTTTTTGCGGGCCTGTTGGCAGAGTTGCAAAATCGATGATGACGCCCATTGTGTCTATCGATAAGCCAAACAGACAACGAATTCCACGTCACTGTCGGCTGGCACACGAAGCAAACAAAAATCAAAAACGGACATCGTGGCCAAACATCGTGACATCTACGATTGGGTGCCCCAACATAATATTGTGGCGCTCTGGGCGTGTGGAAGCGAGAGCGCATATAATTAGCCGGCAATACGTAAGCGCTACGCTGTGTGTGCGCAAGTGAGCAGGCAATAAACAACAACGTGAACAAGTGGTAGTGAGCAGAAACAACAACAACAAGAGCACAGATACACTATTACCCGTTGGAGCCGAGAGTCGTTTGCGTGGCAGTTTTTGTTTTTTTTTTTCTTTTTCTGTGTTGCTGTTGTTGCTACCGCTGGCTGTATGTTTTGTTGTACTGCTGCGGCTGGTGGCAGCGCCGTTGTTGTTGCTGCTTGGCTCTGTTTGCCAGTAGGCCGCCTTGGCATTCACACACACACACACACAGCGTTTTCGGTGAAACGTAGCCACACATTCATTCAGTTAGTCAGTCAGTCAGTTAGTCAGGCAGTCGCTCACTTACAGGTGAGCAGCAGCAGCAGCAACAGCAGCAGCAGCTAAACTAAAAGCCAGAGGCAGGCAGGCAGCAGAGGCGGCTGGACCACGGGCGCACTGGAATAAGAAAAATATATAAATTAAAATTAAAAAAAAAAACTAAAAGTGTTTAGCGAGAATAACATAAAGAAGAAGAAAACAAATCACAAGCAACACACAACTGGAAGACGCCTACGTCAGCAAATTGCAGCACAAATTCCAATCCTGTAAGCAACAAAAAATAAACAACAACAACAAACTCGCTTGTCTAGTGAAAAGCAAAAAGAAATTTGCTTGCGTGTGGCGCTAGCAGCGCTGCCTCTCTCTTGTGTATGTGTGTGCCAACAAGGCAGATTTGTATTGTGTGTTTTGTTAGTGTGCTTCTGCGTGTGTGTGTGTGTGCGTGTGTGTGGACTGCACAGGCCAATTGGCATTTGCATGCACATGGCCATAATTCTGCTGGCGATGCGATGTCAGCTGCTGCTGACGTTGCAACAGCCACGCGCACACACCCGCACCGACAGCGTGTGTGCGAGAGAGAGAGAGAGCGTGAGAGAGAGACAGGCAGAGCGAGAGGCAGTCACTTGATTGCATTCACCAAACACTAATCCAACTTGCAACATTGCAGCAACTAGCCAGAAGAAACAACAACCACAACAACAACAAGAATAACTATGGCCATCAAACCGGGACTCGGCCGCAAGACGAGCAACAAAAATCCACCGATACTGAGCCACGAGTTTGTCATACAAAACCATGCGGACATCATCTCCTGTGTGGCAATGGTATTTGTTGTTGGACTGATGAACGAATCGACGGCATCGTTCGCCAGCGCCTTCATATCGCTGCATCACAATGTTAGCGGCGAGGAGGCTAGCCGGGAGCAGCCGTATGGCAAGCCATACACGTATTTGGCCGGCATTAAGGACTATTGTGCGATATTCTTTTATACGCTCACCTGCATCATTATGCACGCCATCATACAGGAGTTTGTGCTGGACAAGATTAGCAAGAAGCTCCACCTATCGAAATTCAAGCTGGCACGCTTCAACGAATCCGGCCAGCTGGTTGCCTTCTATCTGCTCTCATTCGTTTGGGGCACGCATGTGGCGCTGCGCGAAGGCTACCTGGGCCAAGTGGCCCAACTGTGGGAGGGCTATCCGGCGCATCCGATGAGTTTCCTGCATAAATTCTACTTTATCATCCAGTTGGCATACTATCTGCACATGCTGCCCGAACTCTATTTCCAGAAGGTGCGCGCCAAGGAGGAGCAACAGCCCAAGATAATACATTCCATAAGCGGATTCACGCTCATCGTGTTGGCCTATACACTTAGCTTCCAGCGCTTGGCGCTCGTCCTGCTCACGCTGCACTACTTCAGCGAGCTGCTCGCCCACGTCTTCCAGCTGATTGGCGTCTTTGATCGCGAGGAGCGTCTGGCGCGTGTCAACATTGTGAACAATGTATGCTTTGTCCTGGTCCGCTTTGCCACCTCTGTGATCGGTGTGCTGACGCTCTATTATGGCATTGGCAGATCCGGCGGCAGCTATAAGGCGCGTGCGGTAATCGCCATGATTGGCCTGATCGCCCTGCAGGGCTATCTGGTGTACTCGTTTATCACCGAGCAGCTGCGCGCCAAGCGGGAGGCGAAACGTGAGGCTAAGCTGCTGGCGGCGCAGACCAAGAAGGCGAAGGCGCCCAACAAGGACAAGGTGAAGCGCAAGAAGGAGAGCGATCTGCCCGAGGCCGACCAGGCGTCGCCCAGTCCCGTCAAGCAGAAGCTCAAGTGAATCAGCTGTGCACAGCTGCATCTCCAGCAACAACAAAATCTTCCGCACACTTCCAGACGCTCAAGCAACAAACAACAACAACAACAACAAGAAGAAGAAGAAGAAGAAGAACACGAACAGAACAGACTATCAGCAAGCTCCAGCATTTGCTACACTAAACAACACAACACGTAAAATATTTTTATACTGTCGCGCTGCATTTACAATATTCTCTCAGAGCGGAAGCTATTTGTAAACCTAAATGTTTTGTTTCATTTTAAGTTTTTTTTTTTTTTTAAACATTATTATTACAAATTACAAATATTTTTTATTTGAAATAAACAAATTTTTTATTTTTATACATGACTGCGAAAAAATCAAAATTATGTGAACAAATGTGTTTTTTCGTCTCCGTCTCTCTCTTTCTCCCGCGCTCTCTCTCTCTGTGTGTGTGTGTGTGTGTAAATGTGAACTACAAAAGCAATGTAACATATATGTATGTGCGCATTGCTTATATGTATGCATGTATGTAAGCATATGTTTGTGTGTATATCGAGCACTTTTAATGTTAGTTTATCATTTTGATCGTGTGGTTTTATACGTCCTAATGAATGTAACGAAAAAAACAAAAACAAAAACAAATTGCTAAATATATTTTGTATAAGAAAAATAACAAACATTAAGCCTTTTTAATGCGGGCTTGGGGCTAGGGGTTAACAAATAGCTGAGTTTTATTACGCGCAACAATGGAACTCGGTTTCTATCAAATGAAATACTTGTATTTACTTAAGAACGCTTCTCTCTCCTTTCTCATGCAGGACATTGAAGAGCAAGGCGCCGAAGATAATGCCACACTGCTTACAACAACAAATCTGTCCGACGATGATTAATTTAAATGTATATTAAAAAAATAAAAAAAAAAAACAAAAGCATAAAGTTAAAAACCCAACTTCATCCGTACGTGTGCCCCTTTATTTTGATCGCTTATTGATGTCTTATTTGTTTCTTACTTTTATTTAACATTTGTATCAACATATTTTTATGATATATATACAAGAACATACAGGCATATTAAGATAACAAATTTTTGATCAAAACAAAAATTTGCATTCAAAAGAAAAAAAAAAAAAAAATGAAAGCTTGATACCAACACAAAAGTAAAGTTATATAAAGCGTATTTTAATCAAATGTACCTACTACAAATAGACAAGTATGTGCGCCATTTATGCAGCGTAAATTCTCAAACAACATATTGAAAGTCCTTAAAATACACATGCACGATATATGTATATATTTGTATATGTTTGATGATATTTAAACTGCTTGAAACGCGCGCACATTGTTGTCTATTCGTATTTGGGCTATACCTAGGAGCGTATTTAGCATATTAAGCATCTAAAGAACTTTCCCAGAAAAAAATGCTGTCCAAGCTAAGCTACCCATAACAAACGCAGCTCGCATAATGAAATGCCATGTTGTCAAACTTATTGACACTCAAGCAATTTTCAATGTTATGTTTCCAAAGTAAACAAAAACCGACAAAAAAAAAAAAAAAATCCGCAAAAAATCCAAAAAAAAAAAAAAAAAACCTAGAAGACTGTTTCTTGAAAACACATATTAAGGATTCTTTAAATAAGCTGTTACCATATATCATATTATTATTAGTTTAATTTTTCTTGGCACAACTCTCCGTTTTGAACAAATTTCTTTTCTTCATGTATGCTCGATTGTATGTGTGTGTGTGTGTGTGTGTGCCTGTTTACATAAACTATTTGCATACACTTATTAACTTATACGAATATTTATATGTATACATAATTTTTAGCACAAATATTAAACGATTCTTAAGCTTAAAATGCATTTAAGATGGCAAATTTTGAGTGTTAAAAAAAACACAAACTTATCAAAAACGAATGTCACGCACAAGCGTGCAAGGGGGTGGGAGCGGGGGCTGACTGGTAGAGGGTGGAGGGGGGGGATGCGATGCACGTAATTCTGTAATCATTAAGTCGCAGTCTATATAACTCTTGAGCACAAATATATATTGCAGCAAATGAATGTTTTTGAAACATAAGTATTAAGTTTTCTTCTCGGATCGGAGCAGAAATTAGCTGTGGGAAAATTAGAAATGGGTTAGCTTCTAGATCATAGTTCGATTGATAAGAAAAGTAAAACTATGTACACTGTATACACTATATATATTTATGAATATGTATGTATAACTGTATAACTTATATGTCGATCTATATAGCTGTGTATAACTATGTAAAAATCATTGAGAGCTGTAATTTGAGATGATCTGTATTTTTGTAAGCATAATATTTAACGAAAACAACAAAAAACAAATACCCTGTGTGCTATAAGGCGAGCTGGGCGTGGCATGGCGCACTCACGATTGATTTGCTCATTATACTATGTACTATATACATATATTTATATGTGTGTATATATATATATATATATAGATATAGATATATGTATTTGTATGGTACACATAAAGATTATTTGCTAAAATATAGGACAAATCCACGACGGCTTGCATTTACATATACACAAGCATTATCCAATAAATCAAATCAAAGATTCCAAAATGGATAATATATCCTTCATATATCACTGTAATTGTTACAAATAATTTGCAAAGCTAAACACTTAAGTCCATATATATACCAGAGAACTACGCGAACATTATATACATACACACACAATTATAAATATACACACATACATATACAACAAATATATATAAAACCAAAACAAAAAAAAAAAAAAAGAAGAAACACAAACACTATATTGAATGTTTTTGCTTGTTAAAGTGAATAAAATAATAAAGAACAAACTAACTGCATAAAATATAAGGATTTATTACGAATTTCACAGAGTTACATACGTGTGTATATATATATATATATATATATATATATATATATATGTATATGTATATAGCTATAAACATTGCTTTGTTTTTAGCTTAAAACTAGATTTACTGACGAGCTTAATCTATCGCTTAAGATTTCTGTTCCTGCTGCGCCCGCTGCTGCTTGTCGCGCTTGTTTTGCTGCGCCGTCAAATGATCTTGAACGAAACTGTGAAAATTTTGCTCCTCTGTTGTGTTCTTGGCATCGGCTTCTGACTCCTCTGTATCTGCATCCATTTGTACCGGCACCAGACTGGGCGCCATGAGGAATACACTGTTGTCCGCATTGTTTGTAGGATCCTGCAAATAGGTATATAATAGTAATAAGGTAGGTCTTTGTTATATCATTTATAACTAACACTCAGATTTAGGCCCATGGGCACCGCTGTGCCCGCCTCATCGACGACTGTCGCTGGGAATGAAATGGCCTGTTGGTCGGCCAGGCGCTGTAGACGCATCTTCTCATACACCGGCTTGTAATCGCGCTCGTATTCGTTGACACAGTCGAGGATGTGCTTTATCAAGGTGGCAAAGCCAATGCCCGTTTTGGCTGAGACACCGCATGTGATTAGATTCTCGTAAAATGTGTCAAGTGTAAGCGACATGGTGCGCGTCAGATTGTTAACGTAGCTGTGCTCCTGTTCCAGTGCATCCTGGAACACCTCGAAGTCGGTCATCCATTCCTGCACAAAGCTGCAGTCCTTCAGGTCAATCTGTTGCAACGACAATAATTTTAGCTTTTAAAGAATCTGTTTCTCTCATATCTATTGCACTCACCTTGTTGAGCGCTATCAGAAAGGGCAGCCGCGTCTTGTACAATATGGAACAGGCGTACAGCATATTGGACATGAATGTGGTGGGGCAAGTGGAGCGCACAACATCCATAACATAGACAACTATTGTGGGAAACATGGTGGCCAGGCCCTCAGTGATAATGCTGCCCGATGCTGACCAAGTGAACACCTCTATCTGACCGGGCGTATCGATGATGCACCATTTGTGGCCACGCTCGCCGGCACGACGCACCAGCTCCGCAAATTTGGGCATCTTGGTGGTGAACATGTTCAGCGCAGTCACAATGCCGCCATTGGGGCCCAGCTGATATTGTTTCATCACCTCTCTGTAGTTCACCGTGTCGCGTATGTCAATATGCGCCGCATAAGGAACCTCACGGCATGCTGGATCAAGGTTGACCACATACGGATTAAACTGCGCCTGGGCATGCTGGATAAGACTGCGTGTAAACGTTGTCTTGCCGGAGCCGGCCATGCCAAGCACGATAATGCAAACGGGCGAGTCCCGTATGCCTTCGCTGAGTGTCAGCGCCTCCAGATTGATGTCATCAATGCCAGGATTAGCATTGCCACGGCTGGTGCTGCTATTGCTGCAGCTGCTGGATGGTTTCGTAGTCATTCTTACTGCAGCTTGCGCCAAAACAAAGTTGCACGTTTAAGAATTACTAAGCATTCACACTGCGGCGTAGTCTTGCAAAGGCTGGCAGCACTACCAAGTATCATTTGCGGCGATGTGGTAGCTCAGAGTAACTAATCAACAATAGATGGCGGGCTATTGCATGATCAGGCACATGCGCATTTAAAAAATAAGTATTGACAATAGGTGGCATCATCAAAAGTGTGCTTGCTGTGTACGCTGAAACGATAATTTGCACTACAACATCGGATTTTTGTACATAGATGGAGATACATTATGCACATGCGCACAAACTGATATGATCTTTTTCGGGATATCTGGCATTTAAAATTCAGGTAATGACAACAGATGGCGGCACACAAGCCAAGACTATTTTAAAAACAAAACTCAGCATTAAAAAACTACACGCCAAAAATATAATATGTTTTATAACATCGGCTTTATTGTACAAATTAATTACTTGTAGTGCCAACGGATAATAGATGGCGGCACATGGCTTGACAAACGCATGCGCTGTACACTCATCAATATTTTTTTTAAATGTCTGGCACTTTAAACGTAAATATAGACTATAGATGGCGGCACACAGCTTCTTTCAGCTCGCGCGAAATAAATTTTATTTATTTTGATAAATAATATTAACATTAATTATTTAGATAAATAATTGTACCATCAGCTGGTACTGCTCAAAAGATATCTAGTTGCATTTGCCATTCACACTAAGACGTAAATATTGTTCAACTAGGTGGCATCCCCTATTTGCATTTTGGCGGGACCATGGAAGCACGTTTAGAAATTAAGCTGCTGGAACCAAATCCACTCTTCACGCGCTGGCTAGAACGCTGGCTCCATGAGGCCGAGCGCCGCAATCGCAAGTCCCAGCACAAGCTGCGGCAGGCGCTCGAGGCATTGCGCAACTATCCGCTGCCACTCTACAGCGGCCGCGAGTGCGCCGTTCTGCGTGGATTTGGCTCAACGCTCTGTCAGCTTATCGATGATGAGCTGCGCCAGTACCAGATGCTGGCAAGCAAAGGAACGCTGCCCATGGCGGCGACTGTAACAGAGTATCAGGAGCAGGTTCAACAGGTGGTTAAAGTGGTGCAAAAGAAACAACAAAAACAGCAGCAGCTGCTGAAGCAGCCCAAGAAATTATCCAAAAAAGCACTACAGGAGCTGGCAGCAGCCGAGGAACGGGAGCGCATCGTCCACATGAGCGCGGGCAGTTATCGCATTGTGCTGCTCGTCGACACGCAAGAGACAAGCGGCAAGAATAAGCGCATATTGGATCAGACGCGCAGCTATCTGCAGACACTGAACGTGGAGCACGAAGTGCGCCGCCTAACCGTCGGCGACTTCCTGTGGATAGCACGCGATGCCGCCGGCAATGAGCTGGTGCTGCCCTACATCGTGGAGCGCAAGCGCATGGACGACTTGGCTAGCAGCATACGCGATGGCCGATTTCACGAGCAGAAGCATCGCTTGGGCCAGTGCGGTCTGCCGCACATTATCTACTTGATCGAGGACTATGGCGACAATGAGCAGCTCGGTCTGCCGCTGGAGTCCCTGCTGCAGGCGCTGACCAACGCGCGCATCCAGTCCGCCAACATCCAAGTTGTACGCTCTGACAATCACTATCGCTCCATGTACTATCTGAGAGGCGTGAGCAGCGCCTTGGAGCAGCTCTATGTGCACGCGGCCAAGTCGCTGCACAGCGTCGACAAGACGCAGCTGGAGGCACAGTCTCGGCACAGCTCCTATGTGGGTTTGCTTAAGTTTCGTGCCCTCTATGAGGATTCTGCGCGCAATGCGCAGCTGACGGTGCGCGAGGTGTTTGTGCAGCAGCTGCTCCAGCTGCACTCTCTCTCCCTCGATCGTGCCTTAGCCATTGTGGAGCGCTATGCTACGCCGCGCCAGCTGCTGGATGCCTACGGGCAGTGCCAAAGCGAGGCCGAGGCATGTCTACTGCTGGCCAGTCTATGCTGTGGTCCGCTACAGCGTCCACTTGGCGAAAAGGTGAGCCAGTGTATCCATCAGTTTTATATGAGCGAATTTTAGGCATTAGGTTTAGTAATTGTATTTAGTAGGTATTAGTTAATTGGACATATCTAAAGTTATATACACATATTTATACATTAAGATTCATGACTTGGACTAGTTTTGAAGGGAGAACAAAATTTACGGGATGCCACAATCGAATTCAGCTTAGATATTGCGAAAATGCCTTATGGCCAGATCCACGGGCAAATCGAAATCAAACTTGGACAGCGCGTCAATAGAGCGCAGCGAGTCGCGGAATCCCGTGCATGCCACATAGCTATTGGACGTATAGTATGTATCAATAAGCTCGTTGCAGCTGAGTATCAGATTAAGCCACTCCACCAGAAGATGTGCGCTGCGAACAAGAAACAAAGATATGAATCTGTTTTGATATAAGTGCATAAGTTAAATGTTCAAGCAAGAGGTAAGGTTTGGTCTGGGCGGGAGTGTCCGTCCGCGTGCTACCCTGTTCAAATTTTGCCTTAGCAACTAGATTTTTGGTTTATTTTAGTTTAATACTCGATCTCCCAAAATTTAGGTGTATTTTGAAACAGACTTGATCTAGTTACCATATCCAAATATAATATATGCATATATGTTGCCTCCACTTCCATATTAATATATATATATATATATATATATCGATTATCCCAAAATTGGGTGTGTTATCGATCATTTGAAATACACTTGATCTGCATTCTAAATTCAAATTAGGTATCTATTAAATCGATTATGTAAAATACATTGAAGGTAAATTCTATCTAGCGCTTACGAGCTGCAATTTAAAGGCTTCCAAAGCGTGCGCTCTCGATCGATATTTATCGATTTGAAATAATTTGTTTATCATATGGTATGCACTTGACATAGACAGACGAACATGACTAGAATCTAGTCGGGAATATAAGCTTCATGGAGTCGGAGATGCATTTGCACAACTGCAATATACCCCGTTTGCAATGTCTAGAGGGTATTTAAGCGTTAGATTGCGCACTCACTTAAGTCCGGCACAGATTAATGCCTTAAAATGGGCGTTGTAGCTGCGTTTGTAGGGCCGATGCATGGCCAGGATCATGCCAATGGCGCTCAGCAGGCTCTGCTTGGCCGTAACCACCTGTGCATCCACAATATCCAATTGGAAGCTTTGGGATAGCTTCCGGGCCGGCGTATTGTTGTACTCCTCGCCATGTTTCAGATTATAGTACTCAAGTATTAGCTCCCAGGCGTGCATGGCACGACCAATGCCAAGAAATTGCATCTCTGGCGCCGCACCCGCCGCCACACGCTGTGCGCCCGGATGCAGGCAGCGCATGAAGGGCACCATCAGGCTGGTGGCCGCCGATTCGGCCGGTATGCGCAGTCCGTGCTGGATGAGCTGCTGGAGTGTGCGCGCAAAGTTCTTGCGCACCACACTGGTCAGTTCGCGTCCGATGGTGGCTATGGAATCGCCGCGCATATGCACAATGCGTCGGCCCATAGACTTGTCCTTGTCCCAGTCATAGCGATCGTAAATATCCTCATCCGAGTCAGATGAGGCGGCAGCCGCTGCGCTTGCGGCATACGGCGTCAGCTCGTGGCCGGCGGCGGCAGCGTTGGCAACTGCACGCCTGCAACGTGGCGGCAAAGTGGTTAATGCCCCATTTTGTGCATTAAACGAGCCGCTCGCATTGTTGGCATTGGTCGCCGCCAGCTGCTGTTGCTGGCGCAGCGCGCGCTTGATATTGGCCAACTTTTGGCGATCGCAGCTTAGTGTGGCGGCCAATGCGGCTACCTCCTGGATGTCCACCTCCAGCTGTGCGCGCAGATCCCTAAAAAACAAATATGTATTAGAAAAATTATTGATTTGATTTGTTTCTCCGTTCTTTCCATCGAATATTGTCAGTTAAATTTGATTTCAACAATTGATCGATCTGTGCTGCCAGCTTGTCGCGGAGCAATATTGCCAGCCTTTGCAACATGGCGTTGCCACAATCGAACGATAAATTCTAGGATATTATTACAATTAATCGATTAGGTATTGCCGCTGACGTTGCCACCGTGGCATGCAAACGTAACGCCATTTCGAATGTACTCGCAGCTGTTCCAATTCCCATTTTTATATAATTGCCCATTATTGGGTACTCACCCCCAGTGGTTGCCCTTGTGCGTTTTCTTCAGCGAGTTTTGCTGAAAGTCCGCTTGTCGCTTGGCGAAATGGGTTGTGGCAAACATTTGCATCAGCAGCGATGCCTTGTCAAGCAGTCCGTGCGCCTTGCTGTGCAGGCTTTCGCGTCGTGGTTCATGCTCCGTGGAGGATGTTCCTGCTGCTGCAGTCATGTCCCTGCTGCTGTTGGCTGCCGCTGCTGTTGCTGCCGATGTGGTTGCCATCACGGGCAGCTGGGCGGGTGTCTGACGGGCTGTCTGCTTGGCCGCATAGCTATTGTAGGCACCACTAAGTAGCTTCAGCTTGTCGCTGGCGCTAGTGGTGCCGCTGCCGCCACCGCCGGCGGTGTCGCACTGCAGGAAGGCAATAAAACGCTCCAGATCGGTGATTTGCGTTTTGAGCTGGGCCACCAGCTGTTCCTTCATTTTGAGCGGGCCCACAAACTCGCCAATGGCATTGTCCACCTGATGGCGCAGCTGTTCGGTGCTTAGTGCGGGCAGCTGATGCTGCTCCACCTGCAAATTGAGCTTGGTGCGCAGCTCGTCCAGTATGAACTTTTGCTTCTCGAGCAGCACATGCTGCGGCAATACGCCCGGCGCACCTGAATCATACGCCAATTGCTCCAGCTCCGTTAGCTGCGACTTCAGCTGCTCGATCAGCTGGCCATCGGGTGGTGCCGTCGTCGCCTGCATTTCATCAGTGCCATTGTCGTTATTGGGCTGCGCCACCTCCGGTATGCCCTGAAAGGCGAAATCCTCCAGATCACGCAACAATTGATCTCGCTCATCTGTGGGCGCCTCCACAATTTGTCGCACGCGCAGCTGGACGTGTGCAAACTGTGAGGTCAATGCCAACAGTGAGCTGGTCAGCAGCTCCTGCTCCTCCTCAATGCTGCGCAAACGTGCCAATTCGCTGGCATTGTCCCCGCCAGCTGTGACCACTGTCGGCGGCGGCGGCGGCGGCGGCTTGTCCAGTGTCAGGCATCCAAGCAACTCGGGCTCATCTAGCTCGGCACAGTCGCCGCCGCTCGTCATCAGCTCTGAGCTGGCGCTGTTGGCATCATCATAGTTGGCGCCCAATGGTGACCAGCGTTCGCTCAATGGCTGCGCCTCATCCTCGGCGTCCGCCTCCACATCTGTTTCTGGATATGCTTGACTATCAACGTTTGCTTCGTCCACAGTGACAGCGACAATTGTTGATGATGTTGTTGTTGTTGGTTGCACATTGTCACAGCTGCTGCCGTTGCTGCTGCTGTTGCTGTTGCTGTTGCTGCTGCTGGTCGCTGGCTGCTGACCTTCGGCCAGCGTGTCATTCATTTCCATATGTGTGCTTGGCCAGCTCACTTGCCACACTTTCCCCACGCAACTGCAACGTTCGCCTCAAGATTCAATGGCGAAAAATCAATCGGTCGCTTCTTCAATTCCAACAGCTGTGCAATCCTCACGCATATATGTGGGCGGGTGTGGGTGGTACTCGAGTGCTCAGTTATGGCCACAATATAAGGCGACGAACCAGGCTGTTGGGTATTGCAGTCACGATGCGCACGCTGCGACTGCTCTTGACGCACTGACAGTTGCCAACATTTTCCATGGCAGAGCTTTTATCAATGGGGTTGCTTTCAGCTTTAAGCTCAACACTTTTAGGGGTTGCACGGTGCATGTCATGCCAAAAGCTCGCCACATATCGCTACCTTCGGCTTCCAAGCTTTTATAACACAAAACTTTGCCCACGGATTGATTGTCTACCAGCCGCTGAGCTAGTTAGTCAAAAATAGACACAAGCTTTCAGTGCTAACCGAACTTGCCCTATGAATAGTTTGACAATTACTTGAATCAGAACTTGCCAATTCTCGAAGCTCAGCCAAAGCTGGCTATGTGTACTCTTCTTGCTCAAGATATCAGTGCTGCTCCAACAGTGCTTCTTTGTACTGGACTTTCAGCATCAGTAAAGTTGTTGAAGCTAAGGAAAGGTTGTAAGGAAATTGTTCAAAAATCATACACTTCATTTCGTGAATTGTGATTAAAATTCATAAATTAATAAATTGCAACAAATTTGAGAGAACAAACATTAAATTATACAAAATAATATGGTACATTTTGAAAAATCTTTTAAGTGCAAACTTCAATGGCAACAATTAAAAAAAAAAAAACTTTAAATTATACAACAATATTTCATATTGCGAAAGTTGTGAGAAAAATTAACTATATAACTCGAATTTCGTTTATCTACTAAAATAATAAAAAAACAAATATTAAACTATTTAACTTATAATTTGAATATGTAATTAATAAATTGCAACATTTTAACAATTAAAAAAAAAAATTGTTATAACATTTTGAATTGCAAAATTTGCGAAAAGAAACATTTCTCAATATGATAAATTAAATAATAAACTTTGAAAGGAACCCATTTAACGAAGTAAGGTCATTTTGAATTTCCAACAAATATATTTCAACATTATTGAGAAAAAAAGCATTTAATAATACAAAATAATTTCGAATTTAAACAAATTTTAATTCAATATCGTAATTTCGAATAACTAATCAACACATTTTGGAAAAAAATAACATTTATGTATAACTCAATTTCGTATATCATAGACAGAGAATTGACCAAAAATCTTTTAATAATATATAACATTTATAGATGAAACGGCAAATTTATATCAAATACTAATTAGCATTTTTTGCCATTTTATGATAAGGCAACAGCTTGGTATAAGCCCAAAACTGTGCATAAAAACAACAACTCTGCAGTTAGGTGTAACCGACTGCGCAATACTCTGTTCACAGTTTAATTGCAAGTGTTTAAATCACTTGAAAGGAGTCTTCTTGATTGGTGTCAAATGCAAATATCGATTATTTTAACTTGTGGAGGTGGCCTTTAAAACTTAGCTCAATCTTAAGAAAAGCTCCTCAGTAAACTTCTTTTCTAGTAATCTGGCTTTAGAACTCGGTATATATCTGCTTTCTAGACTTTTCTGGCTTAACACTCTCTCTGATATACACGAGTGCATATTTTAAGCTTCGATGGCCCGTTTTACAGTTGTACGGCGTTAAAATTCGCAACAAGTTTAAGCTTCGAAAGAACGGTTCTTCAATCAGCTAAGCAGGCAACCAACTCTTTAATGTTTATTATATAATGAATTACCAACTTATTATTGGGCTTAGAACACTTAAGTAAAGTGTCTCACCGCTCCATAGTAATAGCTATTTACCTGTATCATTTTTTCTACCAAAAAAATGAACCATACATAGCTTGAGCTCCCTGAGCTCACTTCAGTATGGTGCCCCGTACAGGTTGCTTCGCTCCGAAAACTTGTGGCACAATGCTATTTCGAGCACTCAGAAGCACTGTTGGAGCAGCTCTAATATCTTTCAAAAGGCAAATTGAATTTCTTTTCTTACTCTGTTTTGTAATTTAGACACGTGAAGTGAACGTTTAGAATGTTGTGTCAACAATTTAAAAGATTGCTTTGCGTTTCAGCATTTTGCATAGAATTTCTCTAGCATTAGCCTACTTATAAATAGGTTAGATCGCTTTAGTCGGGCTAGAAGATGGAAAATAATTTCCATATATGTTTTGGTGCTTAAAATGCGTGTATTTACCAAGGGTCATCATTTTGGAAGAAACGGGGAGAGATACTTGAAAGTGTAATATTTCCAATATTTGTACAACAATTTTGGTACTCATTGAAGATGTTTTTCGGACTTTTCGGAAAAACTATGTTGAAGTCTGAAGTCTTTTTAGTCTATGGATATCTCTACTGTTGTTTAAAGAGAATATCGCCGATTGTTTTTCTTTTGCTCTGGACGGTTGACAGACTAAGAAACTGCTGAGTAGAATCTTCTTTCATCTTTTTTTTTCAACTTCCAATTTGAAATAATGACTTAGCGAGCGCAAACAATTAACGCCGCAGGTTGAAAATGGGGCTTAAAGATAGAACGTGTGAATTTAAACATTCCCATGGAAAGAAAATGGGTGGAAAAGTAAATTGACGGAAGAAACTTTGAGTAAGCCGTGCGGTAACCGTTATTCTTAAATATTCAGCAAAAAAGTTTGAATAATTATGAAAATCGCAACCGATTTTGTGTTAAAACTTGATTTGTGCCTATGCATAAGCTAAAAGCTTTCAAGCTTGGTTCAGTGCACGGCTAAAGCTTTACGCGAGCTTTCAAAACTCTTAAATCCACCATAGCTTGGCGTTGGTGTATCCCAAAGTTGTCCCAAAGTCAAAGTCCCTACATTGTTTACCCATTACGTGAGGGGAACAATGACCTACACATTGCAAGTTTCTCCTTCAACGAAAAAGAAACCGAAAAAAACCCAATATTTGTGAGTGGCTGATAAGTGCAGACTTAAGATTAGGAAAGCCCATACGCATGTACGTATGAGGTCTGAGATAACCAGTGTCAGCTGTATCTGGAGGCATTACATATATGATGGACATGTTCTGGTCGGCGGTTAAGTTAACTGAATTGCTTGCGTGCGGCTGTTCGTGATAAGCTGATAAGCTCGAGGCGAGTCCGAGTGGAGGGCAAACCATGACGGTCATTTTGGGGTCGTCTGGTCTGGAGACACGACGACCCACAGACTGAAGCCACACGTTTTAAATTTCAAACAACATTCGCATTTTGCATGTATATTCGCTTAAAAATAGGAACAAAACAAAATTATAATAATAATAATGAAAGTGTGACCTCGGGGCAACTGGGAATACTTGGTGTCATTTAACGTGGCGTAAAATTATGCTTGCCACCATCGACGGGCAGCAGGGCGCCGGTGGTGAAGCTGGCCTTCGAGCTGGCCAGAAACGCAACGGCCTCGGCCACTTCAAAGACATCGCCGACGCGGCCCAATGGATGGGAATTGACGGCACGTTCGTGCACCTTTTTATATTCATCATCTACAATGCCAATGCGACTGTGTATATTGGTGACCACAAAACCGGGATTCACCGAATTCACACGCACACCCTGCGGCGCCAGCTCCAATGAGACAATTTTTGTAAATTGATCCAGTGCCGCCTTCGATATGCCATAGGTGAGGGAGTCAGCGAAGTGACAAATTCCGGCACAGCTGCTCACATTGACCACAGCGCCCTTTGTCTTGAGCAGATGCGGCACTGCCGCCTTGGTTAACAGCACAATTGCGCGCAGATTCGTATTGAGCACCTTGTCGAATTCATTAATGTCCAGATCAATGAGCGGACCGGTGCTCAGGATGCCGGCATTATTGACCAGGACATCGATGCGTCCGAATTGCTTCAATGTCTGCTGTATAATCACATCCGTATCCTTGGTAACATCAGCGACGACAGTCAGTGCCTGGATGCCCTTGTTTTGCTTCTGCAGTAAGGCGCGCGTTGCCTCCAAGTTGGTCACGTTGCGTCCAACCAGCGACAGATGCGCTCTCTCACGGGCCATCACCTGTGCAATGGCCACACCAATGCCACTGCTGGCGCCCGTCACAATCACCACCTTGTCGCTGAGGCTCATCTTCACGACTGTGCCCGTCGTGCGCTGCCCTCCACTCATTTATGGCTCAACCACTACCTGGCCAAGCAGAGCTCTTCCATTCCTCTTGCTCGCTGATAAGATTAAACTGACGACGGCGAACGTGACGCAAATCGCTGCATTTTGTGCTCGAGTGCAACCTGTTGCGGTAATGCGTTCCCCGGGCTCAGCTGTTGCTCACGGATTGACAGTTCTATTGGTGAACTGGTTCAACCTGCCCTCCCCCCCCATACTTTTCAATTACCCCTTTTATTTTTAGCAAGTCAAGCGTCAAGTTTTTAATTAAAAGTTTTTTGCGGCTTCTGTGAATTCAAACATTTGTGAAATCACGCTCCAAGCTGACGCCGCATCCGTCGCCATCCAGAAGCTCATCCCGTTCCATGCAGCTGGAATCTTTAGTTTGGAGCTCGCCACCAGACAGGGACCTTCTAAATGCCTGCGGCCAGCTGCCAGCTCACATTAACTTAAAGCGTTTCCGTTGTCAGATAATTAACATTTCCATTTAGCTAGCGTTGGGCTGGCGAGCTGGCGGGCTGACGTCCACGAATCGGCTCATATATCACCCAAATCAGCCAAGAGAGCGTGCTCAAGATATATGAGCGGGGAGAGAGAGAGAGAGAGAGACAGAAAGAAAAGGCGAGAGAGTGAGATAGCTGATGACGATAACAATAGTTGCAAATTATCGTAGCACTTATTATGTGGAATGTAGACCAAGCGGTCGGAATCTGTTGGATTTACTAAAAATATTCCATTCGTTAAATAGCCAACTACTTATCTGACCGAGCCAACAGTTGTTTTAAGCATCTCATAAATTTTCTGCAAAAGTTACGGAGTCATTTAGGCCACCGAGCAATGGGAATTGCGGGCTCAACTCCTACTCTACTGTAACAGAAGTGTATTTTGTTTGACTGACTGATTGCTTGATTGTTGATCAATTGTCTTATGTGAAATATTCCATCATCGCCTTCATATGCATTTTCCAAGGTTTTCATACTCGAAACATTAGAGCTCCACATAAAAAATTATTAAACAGATTTTTCAAAGATTTTTGGAATGTCCATAGGCGCACAAGCTGTATGAAAATATTTCTTTTTTATTCTGGTCTAAGATCTGCATAAAGTTTCTTGTATTTAATATTAACGGAAAATTTAGCTACCTGGTTGGCAAATTGTAGGGGAAAGTTGGGGAAAAGCTGTTTAGAATTTGCAGATAAAAGCTTGGCCTGTGCAGACAAAATTAAATCAACCTGTTTGATAACATCTTTTTGAATATAGCTCTTCTATGCGATTCTCATAAACCTAACGCTTACAGATTTTCACGCTTTGATTAGAAGTCAAATAATATGGTATGTTGGCTGTCAGAGAAACTGTATTTTTGTCTCTATGTGCATCTACATATATATGCACGGATGTATGTATGAATGTGTGTATGTTTGTATGTTTGTATGTATGCATAGATGCATGTTTATGTGTAGGCATGTATGTATGGATGTGGTTGTGTCCACTGCGCTGCCAGTAAAGAATTATTACTCAATACTTAATTACAATGCGAGTCTCATGACTTTAAGTAAGACTTACAGCTGTTCATGCATTGATTATAAGTGTTACATTAAAAAGTTGTGCTGCCAATTTTACAAAAAAAACTTTATCTTTATCTCACGAATGAATTCTGTGCGAAGCCGGTTCGTAGCCTTGTTTGTTATTTGCTCAGATTAATGCCCTTTCATTCGTTGTATAAATTACAAATGTGTATTACCTTCTATTCAAAAAAAGCACTTAAGCTAGAGAAGGATCTAACAGATACGAGTCCAAAATGTTTTCACAAAAGCTGATTAAAATTCTTTGCTAGTCGCAGTTATCAACTCAATTACACGGCTATCGTCGTTTTTTGCAATTCCTTGAACAACGCTGGAAAACTTTCTTTTTCCTGTTTGTTTTCCTTTCACCAGTCTCCTGGCTTGCCGCCTGTTCACACTAATGTATGCGTAGCAGAACAGGAATTAATAAGTGACTGCAATTAAGGAGTGTCAGGCACAAAGTTTATGGAAATTGACAAGCAGTTGCAAGATTCATTTTGTAATAAATTAAGTTTTAATAACAGCAGAACAAAAAAAAAAAAAAAAAAAAAAAAATAGGAGAAAAACTCAGGAATAAAACTAAAAACTAACTATATATATAGAGCAATCCGTTAGCAAATTGATTGGGGGAAATTGTGTTAATGAATATGGATATCGGGTTACTTCAGTACGGCTTTGTTTTTCACGGGCAGAAATGAGGCCAAGAGGCAGGCACCTAAAAGGCAGATACATGTGTGAGAATAAATGGCATTGATACAGGCTAACAACTTACAGAACATAAAGGCGCTGACCATAAGGAATGGCGGCAAGCAGCCCATCGACATCAATGCCGGAAAAAAGATGTTGCCCGCCAAGGAGCCCATGCGCCCCACCATCATGCTCAGCGATACGATCATTGTGCTGTAGGAAGAAACATTTCAAAGTTAGAAAAGGTGGGGAAAACGAGAGGAAGTGATAGCATGAGATAGAATGAAAGAGAGAATGCGACAGAGAGTGAGAGAGTGAATGAGAAAGATCAAGAGAACACGAGATAGAGAGAAAATATGAGAGAGACAGAATGAGGAAGAGAGAGAAACTGAAATGGAATGAGAGAGAGAGAGAGAGAGAGAGAGAGAGAGAGAGAGAGAGAGAGAGAGAGAGAGAGAGAGAGAGAGAGAGAGAGAGAGTTAGCGAGAGTGAATGATGGAGTATGAGAGAGAGCGAGAAACTGATTGATAGAGGGAATAAGAGAGAGAATGACTTAGATCTAGATGGAGGCAGAGAGGGGAAATTAGTGAGAGAAAGAATTGGAAAGAAGAGATAGCATGTGCGAGTATGAGAGAGAGAGAATGAATGAGATAGAATGAGAGAGAGGGATAGAATGAGCTAGAGATAGAACGAGAAAGAGAGAATGAGAGAGATAGACTGAGAGAAAGAGAATGAGATAGAAAATTTAAAATGAGAGTAAAAAAACTTGAGTGTAAGAGAATGATGAGAGAAAGGATGAGAAAGGGATATAGAATGAGAGAGAATAAGATCGATAGAATGAGATAGAGATAGAGTGAATCAGAGAGCATAAGAGAGACAGGGAGAATAAGGGACAGCGGGAGAGTGAGATAACGGCGATCTTACACCTACCGCAATGAGGTGGGAAACATGCTGAGGGATGCGCTTATAAGAGATGTGCCTGAAATGCTGCCCATGCTGACAAACACAGAGGCAAGCGCCACGGTGGTCACGGATGAACTTGACCAGTACATGCCCAGGGCACAGGAGCCGGCGGCAAAGAGACACATGGCTACAAATAAATGAAGAATAAGTTTCTAGAGAAACATTTCGATGATTTTCTACGCACACATGATCCGCTTGAAGCCCACCAGATTGACCAGGACACCGGCCAGGGTATAGGAAACCAAACCAGCGGCGGCGACAATCAAATTGTTGGTGTAACTGGCGGCGCTTACATTGACCGTGCAGACGGCCAATGGATCATCATCAAGGGCAGCTGCCGCCAGTTGTCGCTGTGTGCGATTCACGCTGTACTCAACTATGTTGCAGATGCTTGTGCCACCGGACTCCGGCAGCTGGCTGCTGGCCAGCTGCTCGTACTCGTTGATGGAGGCAAACAGCTGTGGCAGCCACAAGCGCATCGTGTTCTGCCTGCCAATTGGTTGGGATAAGCTAAGTTCATATAAAATTGACTGATGCTTACCCCAGGAGAACGCAAAAGTTAAGCAGATACACCCAAAGGGAGAGACCCAAATAGGGCTTGACAAACAGCGGCCGCAGCTGCAGTAGACCCGAGTGCAGCGAACTCCTTGGCCGGTTGGCCAGCTCCACGTCCGCTTCGGCAGCGACTACCTTGGGCTGCGATTTATCGACAACGTCCATCTTCGGTTCTGATTTAGCGGGCACTTCATTGGCAAGTTGTTTGATCTGCGAAACAGTTCTTTAGTTTTCATATTTGAGATTTTCCATTCCATTCACTCACGGGAAACGCGTCGCGCGGCTGACGTGTGTTCAATGCATAGATAAACTTGAAGGCTTCCAGTGCCTCCTTGTTGCGGCCGCGTGACATTAAAAACTTGGGACTCTCGGGAAAGAAGGGGAACAGCGCACAGCTCAAGATGCTGGGCAATGCACTGACAGCCACAAATACCTGCCAAGCATGCACTGCAAGCGTAAAATTGAAGTTCTTGTTAAATATTTAATTACATTTGACATAGAGAGAGCAACTCTCCATTGATATTGATTGGTTATTATGCTATTATTTTATGGGATAATGTAAAGTGTGTAAATAAACCACTTGCTAACCCAAACAAAACAAGCAGCTGTATCTGTATCAGCTGTTTGGGTTATGTACGTCCAAGTATCTCAGATAAAAGCGACTGCTATCAGTAGCATTATCAGAGAGTATATAAATACTGTGTGCAACTAGCTTAGCTGACAAAACAAGGTGAAATGCCCTCAACGGATATTCGTCAAGGGCAGGCAGCTCAGCACCTGGGGGGTAAATGTACTTACATGACAGGCCCAAAATTTGAATATCCCAGGATTGGGGCAATATGCCCATGGCCAGGCCAGGCAAACTGAGCGTTGCTATCGAAAACATAATGCCAACTGCCATCATAATCCGCTGACGATATTGTCGACCATGCAGCTCCGTTAAATAGGTCATCAGCACCGCAAAGGGTCCGCTCATACTAGGAGGATGTACATCAAAGTACATCGTGTTTGGGGCGTATTTAGTTAATTGCCACTTACATGAAGCCGCCCAAATACTTGAAGATCATTAGCTGCACCACATTCTGGCTGATGGCACCGCCCAGCACACAAATCGTATCCGCCAAATAGCCATAGACAAGCAGCTTTTTGCGTCCCTTCGTATCGGCCACATAGCCCCAAAAGATGGCCGATGATATCATGCCCGCATATGTGATCGCATTCAGTACACCCTTATCGATGAGACTCAGATGCAGATCACATTCGGCACTGGGCAGTATATACGACATGGTCGATGTCTCATAAACTGTGCCCATGGCAGCCGGCACGGCCACCAGGAGCAGCAATATATTGAACATGCCAAAGCCAGCCGCATCGATGGCTGTCTCAAAGTCCGCTGGTTGATCTGTTGTTGTTGCTTTTGTGGTGGGTGTGTCTGCGGATGATTTAACACTTTCCTGCTCTTCCTCTAGCTTGGTCATTTTGTTTGCTGTTGTTGTTATTGTTGTTGAGATTGTTGTTGCCACTGGCAGGCCTCCAAGCTGTCCTCCAGTTTGGCTTATACCGTGTGCTCTCGCAGTCGTTGGCCTACTAAACGTCTACGTCGCAGTTACGCCGTATCTTGTAGATGCGTTTATCTTAAATCTGTCCAAGTGAGAAAGTTGACATAGCGCCTACTTTTGTTTATCCAGCGCTCGTGGCATCCAACACCTCCCCGCCTCAACGACCATCTTGATAGAAGGGTAAGCTAAGCAAAGCTAAGATCACGCCTGTTCACACGGCTGGGTCTGGCCCGATCACGGCACTGATTGTACGGCCATCATAAATCCGATGACGACATGGTTGCTTTGGCGCCACATTTTGATTGAGGGGAGTGTCCACAATTGGCGACGCACCTGGCAACCCAACGAAGAGCTGACGAATTCTCTGGGCAAATAAACGCTAAGCGGACTAATTTGCCATGATTACATGCCGGTTCCCAGGGCAATTAAAACCTCCTGGGATTAGTCATGGACATGTCATTACTGAATGGAACGGCACCTGTGTGTGGCGTGTGCTCATGTTTGTTTCGATTAGCTGCTTTACAGTGGGGCAAATGCGCCAAATACTGGGCATAATTGGTTATGCTGAAGAGACTGAAGCGATAAGTTATGCAAAGCAGCTAAAATATGCTCCCAAATTTGGCCTTTCATGCAAGCTGTCTCCAGTGAGAAGCGATGACAGAAGTAAGTGCAGAAAAAAAAGAAAAATTGCTAAAATTTAAAAACAAAAAAAAATTAGTTCTTGAAACGTGTCCAGAGCAAAAAATGATGAGTGTGAGAACAAAAAAAATGCTTAACATATTCGCAAAAACTTTCTTATGCAACTGCTTGACATGTGCCCAAAGAGAGAAGCGTTGAGGGAAGCGCAAAACGGGCTGCAAATGTTTTCCATGTGAGTGGCGAAGCGAGAAACGCGTAAAATAAAAATAGAAAGAACGAAAACTGGAATTCCTGTCGCCAGAATTTGCTTTCTTTTGTGCTTTTGAGTTGATTATATTTCTGCAGGTGTCTAGAAATTTGATTTGATTGCGACACTTTTCGCCTTGCAACTTCACATAGAGTCCGTTAGGTGGCAAAGAGTCGCGAATAATTTAATAAAAACCAGACAAAGTTGTATTAAAGGCTGCCGTTCCTTTCAAATGGGCTTAAAGGCAGACACAGGCACACAATGCCCAATCCTGTGTGTGTATATATTGTCACAGGATTGTTGTTATCTAGTGCGCTTGTAATTATAATAATTTCAAGCGCTTTTATTCCTAATCTGCCCAAAAGTGGCTGGGATTAGTGATGGAGCCGCATAATTCGCCTGCTGCCGCATGCGCCACAGCTTTGTGCTCGCCGCACTGTGGCACCCTGGCAACCGAGGGGCGACTACATTTTTGTCATTCAATAAGGCTTAAAATCGTATCATTCTATGGGTTAGTTTGAATATAAAATGGCTTTCAATATTCTGGCTTGAATACCGATGTGTTGCAATCAAAATTCCAAACATTCGACAAAATGTTGTTGTTATTTATTTATTTATTTCGTTGACAAGCCACCAATTAAATGCATATTAAAAAACAGGAAAGCTTTAATCGGGTTTGAACGAGTAGCAAATACCCAGCTTTAAATTGTCGTTACAAACAGGACTTAGTAATGCATATTCTCTGTCCATTCTATATAAAATCAAAGTTGTACAAAGTCTGATTTCATTGCCTGAGCTTTAGTATAATTTATAGGGTATATTTATGACAATCAAATGTGTACATTTACCAAAAGTTGAGCCCAAAAAGGATATTTGTTGTTTGACAATATTGAAATTTGAAAGTATTTCTCTTAATCCTCGACATATGCCCTTTTTAGTCCATCTCCATGACTACAGGGTATATTTTAAGTTATATTCGATTATTTTATCTTTCGTACATTCGTACTCGAATAACAAATAGACAAAACAAGATTTATTAAGTTAATTGACGGTTTTAGTTGCTTAATGTACTGAGTTAGTAGTTGCTTTATATATATATATATATGTATAAATATATTTTATTTTTAGTTTCTTTGTGTTTCTCATCTAAAGTGCGTCTTAACTAGTTTTCGTTGTCGCTGTTGCTGGTTGGGCTGTTGCTTGGCCTGGCCATAAGCCAGCCATAAAATATATGACGTAGCTAACTGTTAACTGAAATTTTTCCACGCTTCAAATTTGTAAAATTTCATCAGCATCAGCAAAAATCTAGCGCCTTCCGTTATCAAAGTCAAACAGAACAGGAATGAATGACTAAATGTGGCGCGCCGAAGATTAAATACTCTTACGTTTTTAAATTTCTTGAATAACAAATATTCTTTTCCATATTAAATCTCATTTAACGAGCTATATGATATGGTAGTCCGATGTTGTTAAGATCCTGCTGATATCTTAGGCTTCGACATTTTCTATGCCAGCCATATGATATAGTTGTTGAATCCAGTCGACTTGGTCATATGTACCAAGTACAACAAAAAGATCGAGCTATTTAAAAGTTTCAAGACTGAAGGACTAGTTGCCAGACGGACATATCCTTATAGACTAATTCGTTGCCACTGATCAGGAATATATATGCCTCGTGGAGACGTTCCCTACTACGCGTTACACATTTCATGATAAATGTATAATACCCTTTAGAAGGGTATACCGCGCAACTGCAGAGGCAGAGACAGTGGCTAAAAGCAAAATATATAGGTATACATATATAATAGTTATATAGGGATACATAGACAGTCGTGGCGTTGCTTCTTGGAAACTTTTGGCAAGCCGAAAAGTGTCAAGAAGAGGGGTGCGGGGTTAGCGCTAAAAGGCGTGGAATGCGCGAGCACTTCTGAAGGCGTTGGCCAGTTAACGGCTTTGGCATTTTGGACAGCATCGCAACTTGGCAACAAATTGGACTTTTGTTTGTGTTTGCTAAAAGGCTTAATTTGTTGTGCCACGGGCCCTAGGCAGCGCAAACATTATGAAAGAGGCTAAAACCCAAACTCAACCTCTCGAGACTGCACCCACCTAAGCCAAGCATGGAAGCAGGCTTGTGCCATCTTAAGATGCAAACCAGGCAAAAGTGCTTCAAATAACTTGTCGCCACCACGGCTAGCTAAATATGCTTGAGGTATATGTGTGCGTGAGTGAGTTTGTGTGTTTAAGTGAGTGTGCGTGCGTGTGTGTGTTTAGCAAAGTATGTGCTGCTCGCCTAAATCAAGCTTAAACAATTTCAACTATTTGAATTGCCGAGCAGGCACTCTAATGTGCCACAAACGCACACACACACACACACACACACACACACACACACACACACACATACGCACGCACACACACAATAACAGTGGGTTGGGTGAAATGGTGGGCTGGTGACTCGCACATGCCACTCGGCTAACGACGTGCCAAAGTAAATGTCAAACTAATGCCAACAACCAAAGTGCCACCACAATGCGGCCACCAAATGGAGCTGGAACGGAAGTCAATGCAGGACACAATCAGGTGCAGCATGGAGCAAATGACGGGAGTGCAGACGGAGTTGGGCGGTCAGCTGCTAGTCAGCCGTCAACGGCCAGCAATGGCCCCTCGTTGACGTTTAAGGTTGATTTATGCAATGGGCTGTGCCGTGGGCAGAGTATTGATGACTCGAAACGGGGCGGCACACGGAAGCCGTCAAGTTAAACGCCATTTATTGCACATAACTGCTCAGCGGTTGTGGGCAAAAAAAAAAACAGACGTCTGTCAGACACATTTGAGAGCGAGTTGCCGCTGTTGCTTATTAGTTAAAGAGTTCTAGTCAGGGGGCTGGCTGTTACATTGGCAGCTCAACGCACTAAAACGTGATCGAGCTGTAAATTGGCATTAAATTGTTGCCCTCATGCATCTCAGTTATTCAATCGATCAATCAGTCAGTCAGCTAGCCAGTCAGTCAGGCAGTCAGGCAGGCAGTCAATCAAGGCAGTCCATCAAGCCATTTATTATGCCGCTTAATGCATCAGTGTGGCAGCAGCTGTTGCTACGTGATGCTGAATTATGTGTAGCAATAATATATTGACTCGAAATTCAATTAATTACACATTATCATCGATAATAATTGCTATCGATAACAATGGACAGCAGCAGCAGCAACGCGTCAATATGTGTAAGCTGAATATTTGTTGTCATTTAAATATTGTTCAAATCTCTAGAAATCTTAAGCCTGCTGCATTAATGTACAAATGTGAAATAACAGTAATGCGTTAAGGCCTTCCATAAATATATTTGTGAAATTTATGAATCGAGCAGAGCTTACGAAAATGTCATCAATTTAAGCGTTAATTTAAAGCAATTTCTCAATATGTGACCTCTCGCTGAGCTTCAATACAGACGCTCAATCTTGAAGGACAAATAGTTGGCCATCGCCACATGTCCTTACGTTGGCTGGCAGCTGAGATGAACGATGGCATTTGGAAAATTCGAAAATGCGCACAATTTGAAAGTAAGTGCTGCACAACGATTTCAGTGAATGCATTTAAATAACTTAAAATTCCTGAATTTAATTTATCGATCCGCCCCGCCGACACGTCACAAAGATGAAATCAACATTTTAACATGGTGCTGGCTGTGGGGCCAACAATTTTTGCATTTTGTTTTAAGAATTACGAAACACAATTTCGTTGACAGGGATTTGAGCAAAACCCGGTTTACAATTTAACTTCTGGTCAACTAACATGAACTTTGACCGGAGCACCAGTAAACTGGCCTTATAGTTGAGTAATTACACTGCCTTAAAGTTTGACAAATGAGTTGCTCCTCCACCTAAACTTTCAGTCACTCTAGATGTGTGCATGTATGTGCGTATACCCTGTACTCATTGAACAGGGGTATGACAGGTTGCATGTAACAGAAATAGAGAGAGGCATAACCGTATTGGGTATATACGTGTGCGAGATGAGTCGATCTGGGCGTGTCCGTCCGACTGTCTGGCTGTCCGTCTGCCCGTCCGTCTTCCCGCTCGCCTGTGCGTCCGTCCATCAGACGGCCAAACCTCAAATTTATGATATGCAGACTGCGTTTATTACATCTCTTTTCGATGTCTTATTGCATTTCCATAATATCGATAAATATCGATTATGAGAGTTGGTTTATTAGGCTTAGTTCATTGAAGCCAGGTCTGTTGTTTCTCCTAGAGTATTCACTGCTTACGAGTATTTAAAAAGTTTTGGAACATCCCCTATTCTCCAAAACCCATTCTTAATAGTATATAAAGTGTAATATTTCGCATGTTTGGTAACGTCAGCTCGGCGCTGGCTACAGGGTATCTTATTATCGAGCACCCCCGACTGCTCTACTCTTACTTGCTGTATATGTAGGTATTATCCTTGGGAGTGGCAGCCCAGCTCGTTCAGTCCATTGCCACCTTGGACTTTCGTTTAATTTTCACAGTGTGTACGCTGTCATCGCTGTTGCTTTTGTTATTGCCGCTCTGCTCGTAACTTTCCGCTTAAAGAAGCTTAGGAAATTTGCGCGCGCTTGGGATGCGAAAGCGTTTCGAACTCCCACACACATATATATATACATATACACATACGTATCCCAAACGACCAAGAGGCACATGCCCAGTTCCAGACCCATACCCAGACCCGGACCCAGGACCAGATACCGCTCCACTGTAACTCTTCCGGCTAGTGCTTGTTTTTTCTCAGCAACTAACGGGGTAATAGCGGGTAATGCCCGCTTTAAGTTGAATACTTGGGAGAGGCTATGCTTTGCTGTGCTGCACGCAGTTCCGGGCCTGGGACGCAATTTGCACGCATAAACAACAGCAACAACGCGTCCAGAGAGCAAATGGTGAGCGGTTGGGTGGGGGTGGTGTGGGTTGGGAGAGGGGCTGGGCTGGAGCGTTGCCTGCAGGCTCAACCGCAGAGCTAAGCCATGGCACATGCTAAATCCTTTGTGCCTCTAATTTGTTATTGTATTTGCGTGCCAGAGCTTTCTGTCTGTGTGTGTGTGTGTGTGTGTGTGTGCAGCACACTCAAATTTGAATGCTGTTGTTGTCGTACGGCCAACCACACGCGACAGCCAACGAACGCTGCGCTGGTCACCCATCCAAAACAAGAAACTGTGCAATTTTTTAGGGGGCAGCAAAACACAAAATGCAACAACAACAACAACAGCAACAAGAACAACGCGAACAATAACAAACAACAAACAGAACCAGAAACAAAAACAAAAACCATGCAAACTGCCAACAACAAAACAGCAATTGCTAACACACACACACACATACAAAGGCGCGCGCGTTCGCGCACACACACCACACGCAACATTTACATTTACACATGTAAGCACAAATGCATGCACAGACACACACACACACACGCACGCACGCATTTAAATGGTTTTGCGTGTGTGTGTGTAAAGGACAGTTCTGGGCAGGCGACAAGTGACGGCAGCTCCCTTTTGGCGATTCAAAAGAGAAAAAACAAAAATAAAACGAAAAAGAAAAAGAAAAAGGAAAGGGGAAAAAAAGATACCAACAAAATGTACAAAGGCTGCTGCAATCATGAATTTTACTTTAAGCCGAGACACACACTCATGATAATTACAAGCAGCTCTGTCCCCTGATATATGTACATATGTATATGCACATACATATGTATGTGCATATGTATAAAATGTAACAATGCATCAATTCAGCTCCAAGGCAGATGTCATTTGCAGTGTTACCGTTTCCTCTTTTTGTACATAATATGCTTGTTTTGTGCATATTCTCTTTGGTGATGTTTTAATTATTAAAAAAAATAATAAATATTTATAATCATGGATAAATTACAGATGCAGCATACGACAAGCTTTTTGTTAAATCTATATTTTTATTTTGTATGATTTTTTTATGTAATAAATTACAATATTTGTTATTATTATTATAAATAGTGCTGCAAGCCGATAATTATGGCTAGCTAGTTAGTTTTACAGGCCCAAGAAATCCAGTTTTAGGTTTGAATCTTGTTTTGTTTTATTTTCAAAACTGTAATAAAAGAATTTAATGGCCGATCTATTGAAAATTATGAAAGCCCTATATATTTTCATATCGAATTCGCGGGCTATATTTGATCTTCCCCCAAAGTTGGCTTCTATCGAATATGGTCAGATAAATCCAAGTTTTTGAAACTTTGAAGTTGAGTCTCTATCAACAATTTTTCCTACTTAAAGTTAAAGTGTTAATGTTTCGAATCGGATAGTAATAAATACATTAGAATTTCAAGCTCCAGTAAGATTGATTGTTAACAGCGATTCGCGTCATCTTCCTAGCCAAACGACTATTATCAAAATCGTATCAAAATGATATTAAAATCAAATCAACACATGCTTTTAGCTTATTTTCTACTTAGCTAGTAACGTGCTTATCTATAATAAAAATTAAATTAAATGTGGGAGTACCCGTATTGTGTCAGCGCAATATTAAAAAAAAGTGTGTTGTGCTTTTCTCAAACCTATTACCGTTCAGTGTTGAGTAGCTTACAAATGTGTAAATATTCATTTTATAGAATTTTATCTATAACGAAAGCTAAGTCAAATTTGGCTCTAATTGCCAGTGTAATTTTTGCTGTGCTTTTCTTAACATTTTGTACTAGTGTTGTGTAACTCACAAATGAGTTAAAAACCTATTTAAATGACAAAATTACCTTCTATATAACAATAGCTAAAAAATATAAAATACAAATTATATCCAATGCAGGGAGTGTAGTATATTATATATGTGCAATATTGAGAAATTGGGATAAGTCTCTTTATTTTTTAAATCTATTACTATTTAGTGTTGAGTAACTCACAAATGAATTTGATTTATTTTTGTCGCCTGTCCGCTGTGGTTGGCTGGCTGTTGTCCTAGCCACTCCTGCTGGATGCATGTTTATCAGCTCATCTCTAATGGAACGTTATGTTTTGGCGTTGGCTTCGACGTCGGCGTCGCTCTGCTTGGCTAACTTTTGCGACGCGACGGCAGCCACAGCCACAGAAGCAGCCACAGTCGTTAACCGCCCACGCACATTTGCAGCGCTCAGCTTCATTAGATGCGCAAATGAACAGCAGCATCCACACAAACATACACACTCATATATACAAGCACACACACACCGACACAGACAGACACATGAATGCAGTGGCGGGGATGGCTAAAAAGCTGTGTGTGTGAACTTTAACAGCTGGCAGCAGTTGGGCTAACGGCTGCTCTGCTCTAGCGTTACCAACAATGTTGCTGATACCTCCCACACATCCGATGACTCATCACCCAGCCTCGGGCGCCCGCTGCAGTCCTTCCATTTGGGCTGACAGCATTTGGTGTTTGGTGGTTTCAACGTTTTGTTTTTGTTGCAATTGTAGCTGCAGCTGCACAGAGTCCGGCAGGGTTCCGTAGGAACTGGGCACAGCTCAGCGATGCTTAGCCAGTTACCACAACAAGCAGCTGGCCACGGCATGGGGCATGCGGCATGCGGCATGAGGCACGGGGCACGGGGCTTGGCTAAATCGTACGGCATGGTGTGGGCGTCAGCAGCCACAGCTCATAGGCTTAAAAACAACTTTGCGCCATTTCGCCATTGGGCAATAAGGCTGCCGTTTTGTGGTATTTTCTAGCCGGCTTACTTCCCATCAATTTTTAGCTTTTAATCTTAAAAACAAGTGCATCGAAGTTAACACTCGGCTGATTAGTTTGCCGTTGCAGTTTCTAATTGGTTTGTGCAACAACCAGAGCCCATCGGCCAAATACCAACTCCATACTGCATTAGGTATGCTTAGCGAACATGCTTTACTATATTCCTCTATTCTTAACGTTTAATTTGTGTAGATAGCGCAATCAAGCTTAAGACGATTGCAGCTTTTCTTAATTGCGTTTCTATTTGGGTTGGTTCCGAAATCAAAGGCTTCCTTTTTACACCACGAATTCATTGAATAAATAAAAGTTAGAAGGAAGCATCCCCAATTCCATGAAGTATATGCTATATTTTTGACTCTTCTTCTTAAGCTCTATTTCGATCTATTTCTTCTTATGTCCTCATGTCTGTCTCCCTGTCATAGAAACTATAAGCGCAGACTCGTTTCTCATATGCAAAACAAGTTAATCGTTTTCTTCCATATCTTTACCCCTTGGTAAATCGATAAAAATCGATTTTGAAGCATTGTTTTGTAAGCATATCTCGAAAACTATAAGTGCTATGTACCTCACATTTGGTACGTTGGTAGATACACAGACTATAAATATTTCATTTTTTAGATACCCTTGGCAAAATTAAAAAATCTCATTCCGAAATATGGAAATATGGAATATGGAATTGTGCTTTTGGTAGACATTTGTGATGCCATATTATAGTCTGTAAGGCTTGAGAGTATCGTCTAGTCGGGCACTTCCACTTGTTCTTTATGACTTTAATGTTACCTCTACATTTATTATCTTTTCCTGATTCCATTCGGTAGGTTTTGGTATCAAGCTTATGACAGCCCTTGTGTGGTGTATGACCATATGGTTAGACCCTTGGTAAGGGTATACAAAATGTAGCACAAACGTTTTCAATGTCAGTGTTGACGTCATCAATTCTATTTTATGTTTTTTTTTTTTCTTACCTTCCGAGTGATGAATCGTTCTGCGTATTGATAAAAAAAATTCGCAATTTATTTCAATCAAAATTTGAATGTTCTAACATATTGTCGAATTTAGGATCTTAAATCGACATGTGAAATGCTGGGATTTGGTTTTTCTTGTGCATGTGCCAAACGCTGCCAAGCACCAAACGCCATGTGGCATGCGGCGAGTGGCATGTGGCATGTGGCATTAGCCCTCACAGTGGCAGTCTGGCCATTCAAAATTTCAATGCGGCTACGTTCTGTATTCATTCTTTAAAATTGAAATTTGACGCTTGCTGTTGTCGGATTTTTCGCTTTTTGACCATTTGGCTAAAGCAATAAAATATTTGATTTGTTATGGTAATTGCATTTGCTGCGATGCCATTTTTGCCGAATTGTTTTTTTTTTTTTTTTTTCTTTGGGGTTTTGAGCTCGTATGTATGTACGTATGCATGCGCGTATATTTGGAATTCGCGCGCAATGCACAATGCAATCAATGTGCACAAACTGCAGCGGCATGTCCGGTCGCTGGGCAATGGGTTTCAATAAAATTACAAACCATCTGAAAAACGTAGCTTAAACATTTGCGCAGCGCATTGCAAAATGCTGTATATTTGTTTTTGTGCAAAATGATCCATCAGAATTTTACATTTTATGCGGAATAGTTTCATGAAAACGCAATAGAAACTCCAAAAGTTTCTTTACCTAGTTCTAAATAGGTATGTTCACGGGGCAACATTAATTTTTAATACTCTAAACCCATTAAAAATGGGTTAGATGGGTATTATGAAGATTTTGGAGGTTGCTTCGAAAGATTTGTATATCGAAATATGTAAATATTCGGGTATTCCTTACGCAGAACGAGCTTGGCATTTGTTTTGCGGTATTTTCGATCATTTCCATTTTATCGATAAATATTGATTTTAAGATGTCGATTTTTTAACATAACTCGAGAATCATCGGGATTATTTACATCAAATTTGATGTGTAGATTTTCAAATAGCTTATATAGATTGGAAATGCTTTATTTTTTGTTTATCTCATTCCCATTTCCCCATTAATCTGGAATGTACTACCAAAGTGTGGCTCAAAGAGAAGAAGAACAAGAAGAAGCATGCGTCTGTGTGTGTGTGTGTGCTTGTGTAAATTTAGAAAGAAATCTGAAATTCTTGTAACGACCGCTTACCGCTTGCTTCAGGGTATCTCCTATTCGGGCACTTTCGACTTGTTTACTTTTCTAGTGGGTCACAATATTCGATACGAATGTACACAAAGTCACGCGCGTGGCCAGCCCAAGGTGAATATTATTATACCAAAATACTAAAATAAGGATTTAAGGAGGTCTTAACTCGGTAAGCTTTAAAAGGCAACATATAATCTTGTTACTACAAAATACTGAGCACATATATCGGTAAAAATGTGATAAAAATGTCGAAAGGTCTTTTGTTTTTCTTCTTCTTCTTCCCTCTTTTTTTTTTTTTTTGCTTGGAATTGTGATTTTTTTAAGGGTCACGCACGAAACTAAATTTTTTTTTTGATTAACATTGTGTTGAGGTAATGTTGTAAAAAAATAAACGACACGTGCTCACAGCTAGCTCCAGCTGCTGTGTTTGGGTGTGAGTGTGTGTGTGCTTTTGTGTGTTTGCGTGTGCGTTTTGTGTGTGCGTTTGTGTATGTGCATGTTTGTGTTAGTGTGAGCAGCAATTGCATATGTTCCATGCTGGTCAAGTTCAACATTCAATTAGAATACATTACAGGCTCGGTGACATGGGAACCCAGGCACAGGCACAGGCACAGGCCCAAGCCCGGGCCCAGGCTCAGTCCGTAAATAGAAACCCCAACATGGTAACTGAAACTAAAACTGGTGTGTCCTGCCCTTGGCACATGACCTGCTGGTCGGGCGCTGCTAAAAGATTGGCCAGTAAACCTGCTGCAGTCAGTCCGGCGTTCGACCCTGTCCGACCCACTATATGTGCGTTTTGGGAAAGTTTTTCTCTGCTCTGCCAAATGCCCGAATAGTTTTATATTCATATGCATATTTGGGCAGCACCATATGAACGAGTGAGCAATCGCCGGATGTGGAATATGGTCAACAAATGTAGGAGGTCGGACGTGCAACGTGCGCGGCAATATGCAGAGGATACACTTGTTTAAAGAGCCGGCAATGCCATCTACCTATCACCTAGTTACTTGGCTTTCCATTTTTGCTTTTAGCCAGGCACTTTGCCCCAATTTTCCGGTTTCGTTTGCCGCTTGTGAAGCTTATGTACATTTTTATGGCCTATGTGGATATTGTAGTGGAGTCTGTGTGTGTGTGTGTGTGTGTGTGTGGGGTCTGAAGGGTTTTTATGACTTTGTTATGAAGTTTGTTAGGTGTAAATTTGATGTGGCAAGCGGCTGTTACCCCTCCATAACCCAGTATCAGTAGCCTCGGCCTTTTTCGGCACGCTTCTGTCGAGTAGATGATGATGATGTCCAGTGGCCGCCCCCCGGCTGTCAGCCAAGAATCCGGGCGAGCACGTTGCTCGCCTGGCAACATAATTTATGGCCTGACCATGACATGTTATGAAATGGAAAACGCTGCCAACGGTTGCCAGCGCAATTGAATACAAATTCGCTTGCAACTAATTAAACAGATGGCCAGAGACAGCAAGGAGCAGCTCGCAGAGATAGAGAGAGAGAGAGAAAGAGAGAAAGCGTGTGGCGTGTGGCATGTGGCAGCAAACTCTAGCTCGCATTATATGATTTGATTTGGTTACAAACTAAGCTTCGACTCAGTTTGCAATTGCAGTTGCCATGCATGCCGCTCAAGTTGGTTACCCCCAAAGGCATGTGGCACGCAAGGCGAGTGCGCATATAACAAGCTGCCACAAAGCGTTGCATACATTTTGGGGCCCGTCGTGTGTTGCCTGCAATTAATGCCCTGCGTATAGTCTGTTGACGACTATTCACCGAGCCGGCAACACACTCATATCCATATTCACGTCGACTGTCCAATCCAGCTTACACTCGGACATATGTACACATACATATGCATATACAGGTTCCTCACACAGTGCCTCAATGGCAAAAATTGACAGCAATCAACATCCAATAGCCCGCAACGTCAACTTCCAAGTCCAATTTTCAGCGGTCAATGCATGAACAATGCAGGGATTTGGCAATGGGCCATTCCGTGAAAAGGATTTTCTTTCTAGATATAACCCAGGTGTGGATTCACTTGTTTAACGAACTGTTATTTGGTTCCTTTGTAGTTTTGATAAATTTGAATAAGTTAAATATTTATTAAAAAAGAATACAAATATAGTTCATTTACGAAGGTGCTCAGAGACGCAAAGTTTCGCGAACATTACCAGAGTTCAGATACTCCCTCAAATTTTTAAAAGCATATTTCAACTATTATTATAATTTTTTCAACCAGTTGAACAGCTGTTTTTTTTTTCAAAACTAGCTTGTTTTCAAGGTTCCGCCACAATAAGCCGCTTTCAATGCCAATTCACATCAGTCGAAATGTGGCAAATGATACCAATGCCACAATACACAAGTTTTATTGAATTCTGATGATATCCATAAAGCCTTGTAAAACATCCAGCCGGCCAGCTGTGACTGTCAATGTTAAGCGGTCAATTAAAAAGGTTTTGATACCCATTGTTAATGGGTAGCCAAGGGTATAATAGGTATGTAACAGGCAGAACGCCCAGCAAGACGAGCTGACTCAATCTCGCCATGTTAATCTCGAATATTTAGAGTGCTAAAGAATTGAAATATATATATTTGCGTATATCATCTGCAAACAAATTTGTACTTTTTCGATTTCTCTTGCAATTGACATATCATCCATAAATATCGATCATTAGATAGGAGTTTTTTATCATAACCGGAAAACTAATCAAACAAATCATTGTTTAAGGTAGAGCTTTACGATTTGGTACTTATAAATATTTGCGGGCCATGTTTAGGAACCTAAACTTCATATGGATCGGACTATAAACACTGAAGCTAGTCTAAAATGGGTTTTCCATGATACAGATTGAGGCGTGCCTGCTTGTGCATGTGTCTGTGAGTTTTTGTGTGTTTGTGTATGTATAGCAGGAAGCTAGAGCTTTGGTAACGATAGCTTGGCGCAAGGCTTAGGGTATCTCGCCAGGCACCTCCAACTGGAGAGCTGTAACTAGTTGTGACTAAATATATGCTAAATACACTAAAGCAAACGTCTACTAAGATATACTCTGTAAAGTTATAGACCTCTAACCTGTGCTGCCTGGAACTAAAGTGTGTTTGTAAAAACGTGGTCCTATTGTTAAATTTAAAAAAAATAAATGTTTTGCTGCGTGTGCCCGACCCTTATACCATCGAGAAAGCTCTTTATGGAGAAAGCACTCTTATAAGCTCTTCCTCGCTCTTTCACTCTCTCTATTTTTTGCCTTTGCCCCTTTTTCTTCTTTTAACTCCTAGTCAGTAAATATTTTTGAGTCTCAGATCCTTTAATACTCTCGCACTTAATCTGCTTATCCCTCTCCATCTCCATCGCTCTCTCTCTCTCTCTCTCTCTCCCTCTCTCTCTCACTCTCTCTCTCCCTCTCTCTCTCTCCCTCTCTTTCTCTGTCTACCGATTGGGTAATCTACTATCTGCTTTTAGCTTACATTATTTTTTGTCAAAATTTTCTTTATTGTCCATTTTAAAGCCATTTTAGTGTTATAGGGTATTAAAACTCGGTGTTGCCGTGAGTGCTAAGCTCGTAAGCTCCACTATACACATGAATAGTATGTGCTGTAAGTGCGCATCTATGTGTACACATGTTGGCCACAAGCGTCGCGACGTTACGTTCAATTTTTAAGCTGTTTGTAAACGTTTCGACTTTTGTGCCCCATAAGAGCGCGTGTGGCTTATCATTTGTTGTTGTTGGCAGCGTGTTGCATGCATCGCTTTTATGGCCGCTTTGCCGTGTGTCTCCAATAATAATGACAAATCGGTTCACACAGCTCCAGCGGCATGCCAGTGTCCGGGTGATATGTAGTTGGCTGTAGCTTTCATGTCACGTTCCGGCACGGAATGGACTCCATAAAGTCAAAAGCCCAGCCACAAACGTGAATCCCGGCGAGGCTATAAAATCAACAGATTTATTGGGTCTTATCATATACTATATATGTGCATATACATATATCTTTACATATATATATTTCTTTATTTATTTATATATATATGTTCTTATATTTATTTATATACATATATTATAAGGAAATTAGGCTTATATAGTTAACTATTGTGTGTATAGCAATTGCCATGTGACAAACATTTGTTTAACTGAAAAGTGTACATGGTTACGCCTTTGTCCGCTTTAGCATAAGTTTTGGAAAAACATGTTAAATTGCTTGAACTGTAAATACCCTGTAGATCAGTCACTTTTCAATGTGGGCGCTAAAGGTCGTAAGTGGGACATTAAGCGGAAGATAAGACTCACATATGGCACCGTGTAGTTAAGTGTGAGAACTTCAGGTGAATGATTCTAGCTACAAGAGATTTATGTTTATATTGCTTAACAAAAATAAAAGATCGTTGATTGGGCTCACGGTTTGAACCAACGCCCTTTTTATAGGTTCGGCTCGTGAGCCTGGTTTTCGACATCCATGAAAACAGTTTAGCTGAATTTTTATTTGGTTCCGGTTTCAGTTTGCTTTAAAGATTTTGTTCATAGGACAAACCGAAATTTCTGCCTCGCACCGGTTCAGTTCTTGAAATTAATATAAGATAATTTAATTTTATTTGTATTGTCTGAATTGTGCAAAATCCACTTGACTGGAGACATTCGTAGGAGGGCCCGCAATCAACATACAAACACATACAAAACGACTGATTTTCAATAACACATAACTATAGTAAATTAGCTTTTGCTTATCAGTAAGGTCAAAGTTGACAACCTTTTGCCCATTTGTTGCGGAATGCAGGGTATTCCGAGACTCGTTACGTAAGCATGAGGCGCAACTATTCATGCATTTGTCGCAATGAGCAGATAACGTTTATGGCTGGCTGGACAAGCCGTGAGCGGCAAACAAAGCCGACGCACACACGTTCACACACACACACACACACACACGTACACACACACACACACACATGCGCGCACACACAGCATGGAGTGGGTGTGCATGGCCGAGGCAGTCAGGCAGTCAAGCATTAGCATGTGTCTTGGGCCCTGACAATGTCAAAAACTGTTTATGCTCCAACGCCTTCACACTGTTTGCCATGTGCGTACACAATGGCCAAAAGCCACACCCCCTGTTACCCTAGCCCACTGTCCGGGCCGCAACGCCCATGCCGAACCGATTGGCCCGACTGTGTCGCTGTGTTATTTTCGCATCACTTTGTTTGGGTGTTGGCTTAAACACGATATTTATTGGCTCACCACATGGATGTTGCCGGGACCCGGTCGCACTTTTCACAGTTGACATCTCAATGACGCTTTTTTACGCTTGACAACAGCATCAGCAGCCACAGTCCCAGTCCCAGCCCACAGTCGACAGTGCCCCCTTCCGTTGTATCCAATTCGGCCCAGTCTCCTGCTACATGGTCTCACTAGACAGCACCAGTATTCGCACGATGGGAATACCAATTGACAAAAGCCACCGATTTCTTTTTTTTTTTGTTTTTTTTGTTTATATACATATACATACTCGAGCGTACACACGCATGTATGTGTATATTTATGTATGTAGCATACGAGTAGGTATTTGCAAATGGGTTCTGTGTCGCCATATTTGTATCTGACTCTGTTTTTTGGATGATGAATGCCATGCATGTAGATTGATGGCCAACACCCACCAGCTAGCACCACTAATGGCAGACCTAGCACCACTAGACCGGCTGCGACATATGTACAGACATACATACATACATACTTACATACTTACATACTTACGTAACTACATATGTGCGTATGCCCAGGCAGCTGTCACATAGTATAGTGCAGTTTGTCATTCGGTTGATGCGCGGGCCAATCTGTATTGGCAGTCAGCTTAAATCAAGTTATCGATAAATGTGTCCAAAAAAATAAAAGAAAGCTGGAATAAATTCAATTATTAAGGCTATTGGATGCTGATCCACGATGATGGGATGTGCTTGCCTGAGCCTTGAATAATTGATGGGCTTATCATGATAATATATCGATAAGTCAATTTGATATGTCGATATCCGGCACAAATATAGCTATTGAGAAATGTGTCAACAAATTGTTATCGATAGATGTGGCTCAAAAGCTATTCCTACTGCTTTGTGGTGTGCTTAGAAAAGTGGTTTGCTAATCGTCGTCTTACATCGTTAATTTAAAGCTTCGATAAATGTTTAAAAAAGGAAAGGGTTCTAATTGACCGATATATATCGAAAATATATAGAAGAGTTATTTATAGGAATGTATCAATAGCTATTATTTGAAATTTATGTGGACATATTAAGTGGAGTCCATGTTATAAACCAATCAATCATGTGGGCGATAAATTGCAGTTTAATCTTTTAGCATTAGTTGGGATCATATTATTCAATTGTGGTTAGCAGACTTGTGGTCTCTCCCAGCGTGAGGAAAACCCCTACCCATGCACGTATAAATACGTATACGCATATAGCCCATTCCAGATGCCATTCCCGTTCATCATTCCTCTTGAACTTTTGTCGCCTGCTTTTCACAGTATTTATGCGTTTTGCTCTTTAGTCATGGCTCGGAAAATATGGCGATAAACATGTCACTCGTTTGCCGTTACTTCTGACTTGTTCTGGCTGCTTGTTGTTGTTGCTCAGTCATGGGACTAGAAACAGAAACAGAATGGGGATTGGGGACTGGGGACTGGGTACTGCGAGCTGGGAGCTGAAACTGGCAACAGGATCAGTAGAAATCAGAATAGAACAGAACCAAAACCTGGTACCAGCCACAGGACCACAGCACGCACAACTTCGGTTGCGTTTCGACGACTGGAGGGGTATTTGTGTGATGGTAAGAGGGGCTAGGTGGGGGAATTGTGGGACACAATATGGCGATGCTGATAATACATACTCGTAGTTACTAACATAATACATACTTGTCATACTTGCACTCGCATATCATTTGATTTACGTTTTGTGTCGCACTTGTGATATATGCGTTGGCACGCCCCCACTCCTAAAGAGCCCCAAACCCCTCATCATTCCTTTGCAGCTGCCCCTGTCGTGGACTAAATGGCAATGTATTCAAACATTTCAGTTTCGGGCTTGATGGCAGCCATAATTGAAAGCACAGCGCGCGCTCAGCAGGACCGGGAATCCAATAGACCAACACACGCACACACACACACACACACACACGCACACAAACAAAGCGACATGTGTAGCCAGCCATTTTGAGTTTAAGTGGCAATACGATTTGAATTCTTTATGTGGGCGATTGGGCGTGTGGGCGTGGCAGCGGGAGCAGTGTGGGTTAGCTGTTAGTTAGTGTGTCCTCGTGTTGAGAGCCTGGGCGCGCGCCATGTACAGCCCCAAGTTCTGCTTCTTTTTTTTTTGGGTCGAAGTTCGGGGGCCAGTCCCTTGGGTTGTATTGGATTTGCTTGTTGATTGGTTTGCATATATATGTATATACATATATATTTTGTTTTTTTTTTTTATTTATTTATTTTATTTTTTGTTGGAAACGCGCTGATTATTCATGTCTTCGACCCGGCTCAGCCACGAGCTGCTCCGCTCCGCCCCGCCCAACCCCCAACCTACGCACTTTTCAATGACACTCGTTTTGGCCAGCTGGCATTTAAGTGTAGTTTTTATTTTATTGCATATTTCGAGAAGCAGGCACATGAATGTTATGGCCATGGCTCTAATTTGTGTGTCAGGAACAGCAACAGCAGCAGTCGAGCAGCAAATTATGTAACTACATTTGAGCACAACAACACACTTCCCAGATACATATATATATGTATATATATATATATATATATATATATATATCTACACTATTTGCACAAAAGTGTATGTGTATGTATGTATATGTGAATATATCAGTTATGTGTACATTATGGCCAACAATGAATGGCTCTAGTTTCAATGTGCGTGTGTGTGTGTGTGTGTGTGTGTATTGCATGCACATTATATTGCTTATACGCGCCTTTGTTGCTTAAACACAACAGCACAAAGCAGAAAAACAAATAAAGAGTTATCTCAGAATAACCGAAGATTAAACACACTTGCCGACAGTTGCCAATGTGCAATAAATTCTAGCAGAGAACTGTGGCTTAGTGGCTTTTTGAAATATAATAAATTTGTTTACTAAAATAATAATTTGACTAAGTGATGGGATTCCATCGACAACTTTGAAGAGATGAACGAATAAAACAAAAATTTGATTGAAACAACTAGAAGAAAAACTCAAAGCTGCAAGGCCAAAATTACATTTTGGACTCAAGGCTCGTTTCGAACAACTTTTCACATCTTTCATTATGGGTTTAAATTTGAACCTTGGTTCGCATGTTTTTTAAAGTATTCATTAAAATATCTGCATATATTTCTGGAGCGAAATGAGAAATGAACTGACCTTAGCTTAATTTCAAAAACCACAAAACAAACTTATTTTACTTATTTTAAATGGTTCGGTTCAGGCCCAGAGGTTCGGTCTTAGATTCAGTTTAAAGTCTAAAGTTTGGGCTTTAGTTATATAAAAATATTGGAATTAAGGATGAAGGAAACAGATAGATAGATAAATAGATAGATAGATAGACTAACGGATATGTTCTAAGCAAAGAAGAATATGATAAGGAGTAAGAAATAATCCGATATATATCTTCATCAAGTCCCAACGCATTTCGTGATTAAGGAATTGGACTGCCCGCTGATAGGGTATAAAGCAGACAAGAAATGAAACAGGAAAGAAGAAAAACCAACTGAGAGCTCTGTGAAACCCGCATATGTTTGAGTAGCACATCACAGCGTGAGTGAAAGGACGTTTTGTTGTGGCGTGGCGGGAGGTGTCAGAGTAGCGGGTAGATTGTGAGAGTGAGCATTGCGGGAAAATTGGCCTGCTGGGACAGTGGCAGGGGCAGCGCAGCGCCAACAGCTTGCATAAATTTGTATATTGAGAGACTATGGAATGGAATAACTGCTAAGTTCCCTTCACCACATTCGCTTTCACAAATCGCATTCGTCATTCCGCTTGCCTGACGTCTTTGTCAAATATGCGAGTAGCTGTAGCTGTCGAAGGCGACTTCAATCTCAATGGGCCTTCCGGCCACGTGTAAGTCAGCGTCAGCGCCAGCGCCAGCCCAAAACGGCCCACTTTCAATACCAATGCCCAAAATTCAAACTCAAACCCAGTCCTAATCCCCAACTCAAGCCCCCAATCCCAGTCGCAGCCTTTTTGTCGTTTCGAGCAATGATTTGTCGTCATGTGGCATGTGAATCGGGCGTCAAAAGTGGGCTGGGCAAACCAACGGTTAAATATGCGTAGGTATGCCACATACTCGACAGTAGCTGCCACCTGGCGAGGGCAGGTGATGGAGCGTCTACTTAAACAATTTTCTTCACTGCGCGCAAACCAGGCCAAATCACACGCCTGAGCGGCAATTTTAGTCGCTTGATTGAGTTTTTGCTTGAATTCTATATGACGGACTACCTACCATATATATAGATACATGTATGCACATATATGCTTGCCAAGCATATTATAAAAATAATGCCATTTGGCATATTCACTTGAATATGTTCGCTGGCATGCCTTTTTGCAAGGCAAAATGAAACAACATTAGTTGTTTTTATAACAAAAAAATATTTGAAAGCGCTTGTTTCTAAGTTTTATTTTTTTTATTTAGGGGAATAGCCCTAACGAAAATGCTTTGCCACAAAAATGTTTACATGTTCGCAAAGTTGACAGTTCAGGCAGTTCAGTTGGCAAGAATTTAAGGTTTCCAAAATACAATTTTTCCGTTCTTAAATTCAACAATTTATCTTAGCAAAAGAAAAAATGTTGCACAAAAAAAAAAAAAGAAACAAAGAAATGGTTTAATTATATTTTGCAAGAAACACTTTTGATATTTTATCCATGACAGTTTGATAGTCTGGCAAATGCAGTTTTAGAAGGGTAAAAAGGGTATAAGAGTATTGTGAGAATGCATGTAACAGCCAAATGCAAGCATCTTTGATACCATAAGGTATATATATTCTCGATCAGGACGTTCAGCTGGTTCGATGTATCTCACAAAGTACACGAGGTCGAGACTTGAAATTAGTTATATATTTACACGCATATCATATTTTCGATATCGATATTCGATATCTTTTATCGATAACTCCCCACGTCTTCATAATATCGATAAATTTTGTATATTGACACAAGGTTCAAGTCGAGTTTTACAAAAGCTAACGACTCACTTTCCATAGCTCGAGTCAAAGCGCACAACGAATTTGGAATGTTTATTAAGACAGCTTGGCCCTGCGTTCAGGGTATCTTTAAGTCGGTTTTCATATTTTAGGCCTGTGTTTTGCCGTATTAAAATTGTTTTGCATTAAAGATTCAATCTTTGCATGTGCTTAAAGGCATTTCGATATTTATCTTTTACTCTGTGCATGTCAAGCCAGATGCCATGTACATGTGCATGTGTCTGCATGCGTATGCGTATCTAATTGGTTAAAAGACTTACGGACCCATAAAGTGATACCATACGTGTGCTAATGATTACTCTGCAACTTTGCTCGACCTTTGGGTTAGGTGAACTGAATAGCGTGTGCATCGTATAGTATTTGCTCTGCGTGCAAAAATTTGTCGAGCACCTTTGCCGCCACTGGGAAAACAATGCGTGCAACTGCTGCTGCTGCTGCTGCTGTTGCTTTTCCTGCCGCTCTAATGTCAGTATTCGCATAACGCATACGCCACGTTGTATCTGCTGCATGGAGTCCGCACAAATGTAATACAAACGTTGCCAGCTGCCGCATCATTATGGTTAGGCAAACTGAAAGGCAAGTGGAACAGCATACTAAGATGCTTCACAAATATTGTGATTCTATTTAGGGGTCTCTGCGCTTGGCTGGGACAACGCGGCGGATGCGCTACATTTTAAAGAGCCAGGCCATAAAATTAATGCACGCGTGCAAAAAATATTCAAATTATATATATATATATTTATACGCACTTTTTTTTTTAGTGTATAAGTCGAGTGTATATATTTCATATTCACTTAACATGCTTAAGTACACAAAGTGAAAAAGGCGAATTTAAATCGATTGCGAATTAAATCCATTGAAATCATTTTTCATAGTTTTCAGGCCGTGAAATCCAAACAAAATGAAGCCTTCAACAACAGAGCGCGGCACGCACACAAATCAAAACTAACAAGCAGCGAGGGCTGCGGCAGAAAAATGCATAGCTAAAGCAAATACGGAAGCTCCTGTCGGCAATGCTCGACCAGCAGATACCCTATAAACTACAGGTTATACTTGAACATAAGCAGCTATATTTACGGTAAGTACATCCTTTTGCTACATCAAAACACTTGTAAACTATTTTATTTAAATGTACGTGCATACATCATGATGTATGGATATTGCTTGGTGTACATCAGCTCGTCTGTTTTTGACCTCAAATTATAATGCTTGCGTTTTGAATGGATTTGAAAAGATTCATTTTAGCCTGATGTCAAAACTTTAGCTGCAAACAAATTTTAATTTCAATTGACTGATTGGCTGATTGATCAAACCATCAACCATTTGCAGGGCTTTGGTTAATTTCACCCGCAAGTGTGGAAAATTCACGGCAATGAATTCATGGTTATATGAAACTGTCATCCGGTTGGTCTCTAACTCCTTTTTATAGATCATTTTTTATATTCAATATTTCGAAAAATTCCCTTTCCAAGGTGAAAAATGTTGGTCAAAGCTTAGTGAGTGGGTGAGTTTTTTGTGACAACTCCTATGAGATAAGTCGCCCTTGCGTTTTTTGGGCAGAATATAGGGATGTCAATCAATAAAGCAGATAAAAAAAAAAATTATAAGTAAAATCGTAAAATACAACAAAGTAGCAGCAAATAATTTTCAATTATAATTATTTTGAAACAAACATTTAAAAGCCTGCCAAGCAGCTATTTAGCCAAGCAAAAAAATCGAATATATATGTGGAAAAAACTTCTAATTGATCTCCCTATGGGGTCAAGTCTGTCAAGGCTGGCATCTTCTGGCCAAGCCCTCTTTTGACACATTTAATTGTGCACAGGGTGTGTGAATAAATGGAATTATAAAAAGCGGAAGAAAAAAACATATCAATTATACCAATTTATTTGCATAAATAAAAATAGTTTATTTTTCATAATTTAAATGCCAGTTGACCGTCAATCGTTGCGCATTGTCTGCTGTATTATTATTATTGTGCACTCTTGTTGTGCGAATATGAGTGTGCGTGTGTGTGTGTGTGTGCGTATGCGTATTAAATGTAAATGAATATTCTCAATTGGCCATCCATGCTAAAACAATTACGCGCTTAAATGGCAGAAAATTTCTAAATAAATAAATTGCTTGCATTGGCACGAGCATTGCATAAATAAATAAGTACGCAGCTCTCGGTGAATCATGGTGTGTGGAGAGGGGGTGCGGGGCTTAGGGGGGGGGCAGCAGCTTCTCTGATCCCAACAAGGCTAAAGCCGCATTCAATGCCAGACCAGAAGTGTTTGCCGCCAAATCGATTGGTGCCCATTCACGAGGCGCACACGCGCCCCTTTGACAAAACACCGTTCGAGTGGGAAAGGGCGGATTTTTTTTTTCCAGTGCTGTAAAACTAATTTTGTGCATCATAAAGTTTTATGACAAATATTACGGTACTTTTTGACACTGTGTCAAACGCACATTCACACAGATACGCACTCACACCCTCACACACACACACACACACACACACACACGCATACACAAGCGCATGCACATACAGTTATCAAAATTGCTGTTAAAGCGTATTTTTTGTTCGCTACCTACCCCATCCACCTACCCGCCCCACAGACGACCCTAACCAGCTATCTATCTGACTGCATGCTCGTCTTTTTGTGGCCTTATTTAAAGCGAGTGTGTGTGTGTGTGTGTGAGAATGTGCGTGTGTGTGAGCGTGCGTATGCTTTAATAAAATAGCATTAAGCAGAGCTGACAAACCGAAATTGAAATGCGAGCCAAACAAAACCAATACGAAAAGAAAAGAAATACCAAACGAATGGTATATAAAAATAATGGCCGGAAAATGAAAATATATATTAATATTTGTTCACGCCCACTGGCAAAGTGCCAAAATCGGCTCATTAAATTTAATGCCACAATTGGTAACGCCAAATGGAGTACGCAAGAAGTGCATTCGAAATCGTATTCGCATTAATCCACACATTTTACAATATTCAATTAAGCAGCAATAACACTGGCTGAAAGTATCAGAGAGAAAGAGACAGAGAGAGATAACGGGAGAGGGAGAGCGGGAGCAGCGAATTGAATACATTTCGATGAGCTTTCCGTTCTAAATGAGCTTATTAATTTTATTTTATTTTAAAAAGCTTAAGCTTTCACGCAGTTAACTTCAATGTGGTAAAACTTGCGGAGAAAATCGAATATTGTATTTTTTACCCTACACAACACTAGTTTTTGATTAAAATTGTTTTTATTATATTTGCAATACTTATTTCTAAATAAGTTTATTGTTATTTTCATTTAATTTGAAAAAGCGTAAGCTGGCACGCAGCTAAGTTCAGTGTTGTGAAACATGCAAAAACATCAAATTTTATGTTTTTATCACAACACAACACTCATGCACCGTTAAAAACTTTTATTGTCATTTATTGCCAATACCAATTTTTAAATGGGCTTATTTATTTTTAATTTAGCTTGAAAAGGTTTTATCTTTCACACAGTTCAGTGTGGTAAAGTTTGCAAAAATGTCAAATATCATTTTTTTTATCTCTACACAACACTTTTTTTTTTTGATAAAAACAACCTCTTACGATTATGACCGGAAATAACGACTTTGTTAATTAACTGTTGAAGTATTACCAAAGAAAACACTTGATTGAAATGTCATATGGAGTGCTTTTTGATATTGTTAATCATAAATTGTCGCCAAAATCAGATTTGTTGCTTTTTTCCGTTAATAAGAATAGAGTTTCAGCTGCCCGGCAGTGCTTTGATAATATTTCTGTAAATTAAATTATGCTGCATACCACAGTAATTAAAATGAAAAATTAAATTCTACTGTTGAAGTTAATCAAATTTGAAACAAAAATGTCAAATATCGCAAAAATGCGATGCTCGATGAACAAAATAATAAACAACGCACAAATGAAAAAAATTCAAAAAAAAAATGTATATAAAATAAAACAATCACAATTAACAAAGTAAATAAAGAGAAAAATTGCTGATAACCGCAAAATGTTGTGGCTGGCTGATGTTGTTGTATATTTTAATTTCTGTTTCTTTTGTTCCGAGAATATTTTTTTTCGGCTTATTACGCATGTACACAATATGCGTTTGCCCGGGCTTGGGGCGTGGGGGGTCGCGTGATGGGCGGGTCAATTTGATTGTTCAAGTATCAATGTCTATGGGAATTTAAATGAAGCTACTTGAAGCTAGCAGCCCCCATACCCTGGGAGACCTCGTGTCTCAATTCATGCAATTTCCTGTTGCCTTTGCCCAAGTCTGAATGTCACATTTGCATCAGAACGCACAAACTTTACATTACATTTTATTCAATTTGCTGTTTTTCTTTTCAATTTATATTCATCTGGCTGTTTTTTTTTTTTTTTTTTTTTATGCATCTGCTTTCTGGAGTCTTGCTCCTTTCAGTACTTTATGGCCGTGGCGAGGGCGAGCTGGGTGTTGGGCAATTTGCTGGGGACACGGGCACAGTGTTGTGCAGCGCATCTGGAGATTCGAGCTGGCTGAATGTGGCCCTTAATGAATAGCGCAAATAATTGCGAATATATGAGAGTGTCATATTTCACTTGAATAACATCAGCGTTTTTTTTTTTATAGTCCGATATAATGTATATAATTTTGTTGTATTTCTTTTTTCACAATATCTGCATAGCATGTATACAGCAGCTGTACGTATGCATGTGTGTATGTTTGTGTGTGTGTGCGTGTGTGTGTGTGCGTTTGTGTGTGTCTTGTATGTGCAAATGTAATGAGCGGATGAGCAAAAAGTTTATGGGCGGCAGGAAACGACAGCCGCGCCGACACTCACAAGCAGCAGCCAGCAACAGCCCACAGGGAGGGGTAGCCAGTGAGGGCGTGGCACACATAGACTGAGAGAGAGCAAGAGTGGGAGAGATAGGCGTCGGAAGAGCTGCCGGACAGTCAAACTGGCAGCTATGTGGCAGGGTAAGCAGAACTTGGGTTGGGCGCCGACCAATGTGGTCGGTCAGTTGGTCAGTTCGTGGATGTTGCGACGCTGCAATTCATGTCCGCTAATTAAATTGTAATTATATATGTTAATGTGTGTGTGTGTGCATTTGAATGAGTGTGTGTATATCTTTGTGTGTGCAGCATTATATGTATGCCTGCCTTGTCGACGGCAGCGGCACGCGGTAGCAAGCAATGTTCTTAATTTAATGAAAGATTTCGATTATAAATGGGATTACATTTACAGGGTCCTTAACTAAGTGTGCTCGTATGTATGTGCTTGTGTGTGTGTGTGTGTGTGTGTGTATGTGCGAGAAATTTTTATTTTGTGCTGGCGCCTCTAAAATCCAATTTCAACTAGAACTTTACACCATGAAATATTTCTTGATACGTGCCGAAATTTATGGAAAATTATGTTCAAATGAACTCTTGCGCTGCATAAGAATTCGCTGGAATTATTGGTCGGACGGATTTTGGGTCAAATTAAAGCTATTCGTCGTACATGAACTTTGGTTTACAACATTTCATTTTATTTGTAGCACAGTATCTATTGTGTTTCATATCTTGCATGGCCGTATCACCTCGGAGATACATTTACGATAGAAACAAACATTTTTATTGTTAGAATCATGATAAAGCAAAGGCAGATATCAATGCTTCTTTATTCGATTTTGTATATTAAATTACTAGGTGCCTAGCTTAAGGCCTGACGTTCTTTCTGGCATTGTAAAATATTGGCAGAAATATTATAAAAACTCCCAGCTTGAAAAGAGTTCAAGCTGTGTTTCAGATACAAATATTGCTAAAACAAAGTTTAAAGCAACTGTAAGGTCGATAGAAAATAAGTTTCAAATCCAGGAAAAGTCCATAACTGAATGTGTTTATTAAAGTTAACAAGAGTTCAGAGAAACTTCTGCTGTGGGCGACAACAAACTTGAAGTATAGAAACTTAAAGTGACTGCGCGTGTATAGAATAAGTTTGGCTCAAATATATATTTTGTGTAACACGATACTTTATACAATTAAGGCAGAATATCAAGTTAAAAAAAAATAAATAAAAACGAGAGCGTGCGGATATCTACGGCACGCCGAAGATTTAATACCCTTGAAGACATTCGCCTTACGCTTTTGCAGATATGTGAGTATATGGGAAGCTCGTAAATGCTGAATTTGGCGAGAATATCTGGAAAAACAAAATATGTTGTCATACAAAACTCATTTGTCGACCGATTCTTCCTACAGATCTTTATAATATAGCAGTTTAATCTAAATAAGATGAGGCTCATATATAAACAGCGTAGTTAAACTTTAAAATTCCGAGTTTGGTTTATGTTTTTTGATAAACTAAAAAGTTTTTCATACAAATAGCTACTTTTTGACCGATCCTTTCTAAGGCAGCCATTTGATATAGTATTTCGATTCGGCCAGTTTCGACATACATAAGTACTGCCTGCAATAGAAATAATGACCTCTGAAAAGTTTGAACTGAGAGACCAGATTGTTTAGAAACAGACAGATGGACAGACGGACGGACAGACAGACAAAAAGAAAAAGAAAATGTATCTTTGGCACGCCGCAGATTAAATACCCTTTCCGAGCGATTGTTTCTATAGGAGTCATATAATATAGTTGTCCGATTTGAAACGATGTCAACTGAATAAAGTATTATATGATATAATATCTTAAGGTGGATAATATATATCAAAAAAATACACAGAAAGTGTGTTTGTATGGCACCTACATATATGATATAGTGTTCCGATCCGGTCCACGCATCTATCAAAAGTTTTGCAAAGCTAGCTTCAAAACTAAGGGACAATTGTGCAATGATATATATTGATTCGATCGTACGCGTTACGCATTTCGCAATCAATTTATCGTACCCAAAATGAGTGTATCAGAAGAGATTTCGTGGAGTGAAATCGCGTGGCTGCATTTAAGAGGCCACTCGAATGAGCTGTGAAGTGTCCTCTGCTCTCAGAGAGCGGGCACGCTGAGCATCCTGCTGAGGTCTGCCTGGTCTGTACCAGTGTCCCAGTGTCCCGGTGTCCCGGTGTCCTGGTGTCCCAGTGTCCCAGTGTCCGGTGAGTGCTGGCAATGCATTGTTAATAACCGTCCAGAACGAATGCCAGTTGGTCGGCGTTGGCGTGAGAATTTTGTTCAAATTTAATTAAACTGCCTGGGCAGTGGAGCCAAAAATGTTGTGGTGCGCTGCTTAGACTTGCCGAGCACCACTTATAATTTAATGACGCTTAATAATTGATGCTGGCAGGCCGACAAAAGCGCCTTATTGAAAGCGCGCCCCGAAAAGTAGGCAATAAAAACTTTTATGACAACAGAATGGGCCACTTGACTGGATGCGCTACCACGTCGAGATGGCCTCAATTTTTCGGAGCGGGTTAACGCAGTTAACTAACTTTAATGACCTGACCGACTCGGACCGGGCCAAAATTTACTTCAACTGTGCCTGGCCTCAACTGTCAGCCCTTTGGGCTGTTTATAGTATAGTTTCATTCGGTAGCTAACACAAAAGTCGTGTACTTTTTTCTTCGATTTAGTATTTAAATTTTTTATTTTTTGTTCCTGAAAAATTCTGTTATAGTTAATTGCATGTTTTGATTAATCGTTTTGGACCACAATAACCTCGATTCGTTTATAGAAAATCTTATAAAAACGTCGAACGACCAAATTTCTAGAATAGTCAATTATGCCGCTAGCTAAAAGGTTTCTAGCCAAGCTGGCCCGTTTTTATCGTCGCCTCAAGCAGCGCCCCATTGCCAAAAAACTGAGCGTTAGCAAGAAATGTGTTGAGAAATGCCATAAGAGCTGTGGCACAATTCCGGATAAAATGGAGCTCAATGATCTCCATAATAATACATTGGTGTATGACATGCAGGATGCAAATTCTGCCCTAATATCGTCTGCCAAAAAGGCAATCATTGTCAAGACAAAGGCTGAAATAGTTCCAGAGCCAAGATCCCAAGCGGTATCACATGCAATTATCAACGAACGTATGGCGGCTGGCAATGAGGCCAGCGCTGATGTCGGCACCCAGGCCGATGGTGGGCCAATATTGGAGAATGGCATCTCGAAGAGGGCATTCTGCCGCCAGCTGGATAGCTTGCTACAACGCAGCCTGGGCGCCGATTGCAGTCGTGCACGTGTTTGGACCCGACCCGACTCCACTTTTTGTTAACGCCAACAAAATTTGAAATAAGTCCGTATATAATATGCCCCATGTGGCTAATAAAAGGTAAACCCTACTACAAACCAACATGCACATGACCTTGTCAATTCGCAGCGCCTGCCGCCAGTCGAAAGGCAACAGTTAAGGGCCATACACAGTGGCAACAACCCTGCCCAACCATCAACAAATTGGCGGCAGCTCATTAAATAAACATAAACCGCCTGTAATTATGACAGGGTCTTGCGTCTATATTAACGTGTGTACGGGTAAGTGCAAGCCAAAGCACACAAAACGCCACCGACCGTAAACAGAAAGGCCGTACAGCAGCCAGTCAGCCTGTCAGTTAGTCAGTCAGTCAGTCTGTCACTCGCTCTGTCACGTGCTTGGTTTGGGTGCGAGTGCGTCAATTTATGAACAAGCGCTGCCTAAAAGCATGCAACATTTTACATTCGCTGAGGTCGCGCTCGCATGCCACAGAGGTACAAATTGGCGCATTTTGCAGCAAAAAGTCAGATGCTGCAGCTAAATTTGGCTAAAACGTACTTAGAACTAATTGGAAAAGTGTGGCATTCGACTTTTTTTTTCATGAGCCGCAGTTGGAGCCTTGAGTCGGAAATAGCCGAATCTGAAACTGAACAAAACCTTGTAGAGAGGAATTTATTTATTTTAACTATGCTGCTTAGATATAAACCATCGTTTTTGAGAATTGGTAGAAAAATATGTTTTTGCATGGCAAAATGTTCTGTTTTTCAAAATATATATGCGCCAAGCTCGGCATTAACAAGTTTTACTCTTCTCACATGTCTGCAAAACCATAAGGCAACTGTGATGATGATATTCGTATTTATATATATTTTACTTTCTGAAACTGTTTTTGCACAATTTCTAAGTTTTTGACTTGGCGTGTAGTAAGCGTAAGTGCAAAAAGAATCAATCCATTTTCTGATAGATAAGTTCTCTTGATAATAAAACAAACCGAAGCCTAATGCGCGGCTTTGGTTTAAGCCGTGAACCGATCCGACGAATAAGTTTGTTGGGCTTGCAGCCGTGTTTTTAACATAAACTGCTAAGAACTTTGTGTATTTTATGGTGTTTTAATTAAGCTCAAGTTTCACAGAAAACCTAACTTAATTATTTATTAGAAGTTCCATGAACTTGCATAGTTGCTGCCTGAAAATCAATCTTGTTCGTTTTTGTTTCGTTGTTGCAACGAAATAAAGAAAAATTATTAAAAATTCATCCAATGTTATGTTTTGTAATTGAAATGCAAACATTGGCCAGCAAATTGTATAGCGAACAGCTGCTCGGATTAAATATTTATATTTGATGTTAATAGCTTTAAGCTCTTAAGAAAACAAATGCCGCAGCCATGTCTCATGCCACAAATTAAATATTTCATTTAATTAATAAAAAAAAAGAGAAACGTGCTAAGTAAATTAAACTCTGTGCAAAGGGAACATCGTCTACGCTTCATGTGGAGGTCAGTTTGTATTCGAGCATAATTATTTTTTTCATTTTCATTGTTCATTTTATTCACACTTTCGGTTTGAGAATTTATTTGCATTGTGGCCAATAAAATGTGGGCTGAAAATCAATTTTTGATTGCTTTAATGTGCTTATCGACGGAAAACACATGTGATTTTGGCCAGTATATTGCTCTTCTTCTTCTTAAATCAATGCTGTGGTCATAAACCGACATCCCTCTCGAGTTCATGGAGTATATATTTTATATATAATGTCAACAGCTGGATCGATAAAGCTCCTCTAAGAAAGATTAATCAAAAATACCCTTCTTCGTTGAACAAGAAATTTGGTTCTTTAAAATACCTCAACCAATTTTCATACAAGCAAAATCTTATCATAGCTCCATGGAAGGAACCGATGCAAGAGTTAGTTTTTTCATTTTCCAGATATTTTGACCAATTCACGAGCTTGTCCTATATAACTGCAATAAAATACCAAATCGGACTCCAATATTATAATCATAGGCATTTTCCTACCCATTCAGTTGTAAGCCAAATTCCAAGAATCTTAAATGATCTCGATGCAGATTGTACGACATTTTTGAAAGTTTTACGCAGTTTGCGTCCGCTTTGAGAGACTCGAATAATCGAATATATCTTTATAATCTCGTGGATACTCGCGTCATATATAATATTGATAATATTGATTGATTATCTATATATCGCCCGCAAATATCAATATTATATCTGTATACATATATAAATACATCCCTATATAATATATATCTACACATATCTATCCATGAAAGTCACTTCATTCGAGGTACAGTTTGAGCAGCACTTCATTTTAAATCAAGAGCTTGTGATTAGAGCTTAAGTTGCATGCAGTGTAGCCAATGCAGCTATTTACTAGCTAAATTCGGCCTTTTTTATAGTTTTTCAATGACCATTAGTCAGAAATCCGTCTATGGCCAATTTATGTTGACAAAGCTAAAACAGCTCTGTTTAGTTGTGATCTTTATTAATTTGTACCAAAAATTATTTACTTTTTCCATGGTGCATGTGTGTGTGTGTGTGCGTGTATGTCCGTGTGTGGGAGTATGTTTGTGGCTGTTTATATTATTCAATTTGGCGCATTGCTTTTGTTTTCTTTTTTTATTTATAATTAATTGCATTGCTTACGCCTGCGTGAGCCTGAGCTGCGGGTTACGTTGACGAGTTGCGGATCCGGGACCCATCCCGTGATGTGATTATTGGATCAAATGCTGAGCCCACACTCTGCGCGCACACACATACACACACACACACGCCCGCAGAGACGCGTACATACACTAGCACACATGCAGGCATAAACAAGGTTATTTCGATCAAAGTGACATTTAATTAAATCACAAAAATGCAGAGCGCATTAAGGCGCGCCGTTGTTGTTACCGCCGATATTGCTGTCGAGGATGTGCAACAGTTGGCTCAGCCAGACATTTACCTTGCATGTATCCATGTAGTTGTGCGCTTGAGTGCGTGCGTGTGTGTGTGTGTGTGTGTGTGTGTGTGTGTGTGTGTGTGTGTGTATGTGTGCAAACAGTTTGAGGTCCGTGCGTGCGGTTTATGCAATGGCTGGCAGCATTGATTAAATGTCGCTTAAATGTGCAAGCAAATCAAGAGAAACAAACAATGCATAAGAAGCGGAGTCATGACTGCAAGTGGCATGTGAAAATCCTACACCTAATGCTGATGTCCATGATGTCGATGGCGACGGCGATGTTTATGTCGATGATAATGATGATGATGGTGACAGCGATGTGTGGCTGCATCCGTTGTTCTGGCCGTGGCGCTGGCAGTGCCCGCATGTGGCCACATGCCCCCAAATGAGCGCTGCGGGTGCAATGGAACGTGACGTAAGCTGTGCACAGGAAGCAGCGGGCACTGGTAAAACAACAGCAACAACAACAGCACAGCCATGGGCTGAGAAGCAATTTGAGCGCATTGAATGTGATGCGATTGATAGAATTGCTGTGCACACACGCATAGACAGACCCACAGCTGGTGGCATTGGTTAAACAACAGACTGACTGGCTGGGCAAACAAAGCAACTCACAACACAATGCGAGCGGAAAAAAATAACTGGAACCAAATAATAGAAAAATTGCCTTGTCATGGCTTAAAGCGATACAGTAGTTTAGTCTATAAAAACGAAAGTAATCGGTAAAATGCATACTCACATCGATAACATATCTATAGTTAGAGAAAAGGGCCAAAATTACTGCTGGCTGCGTGAATACTAAGCTTATTAAGCTTATCAATGTTAACTTTCAGTTAATCGATAATATATCGATACCTTAACTTTACTCATTTGTCAATGCATACTTTTGGTTAATCGATCTATCGATATGTAAGCTGAACTTTGTTATCAATGAATACTTTCAGTTCATTTATATATACATATCGATTCTTTGGGTTATCTGTCAATTTTAAATAATTTTTAGCTAATCGATAATATATCGATTCTTATCAAAAACTATCAAAACACCGATTATTCATGAATGCAAACTTTAAGTTAATCGATAACATATGGATTCTTGTTAAAACCTATCGAAATGACTGTCAATTGTGTTGATTGAATTCATGAATCCGTTTTTATTCAAACTCTCCTGTTATAGATAATCTATTGATAATTAACGATAACTATAAATATTGCCGTCATAGGTGTACTTGAGTATATAATTCAAGGAAAACTTTTTGAATCAGCGATAATCAGTCGATGCGTGATTGAAATGGGCAAAATTACTTTTAATTCAGTCGTGTATATATCATTTATTTATGTACGCAAACTTTCAGTTATCGATGCTCAGTCTTTGTATTTAAAGTATAATTGTCTTTTTATGGTCCGGAGAAGCGCACAACTCCATATTTCTATCGCCAAGCTCCGCGTACAACCAGTTGAAATTAGTAAAGCATACATCGTTAGCTAAGATAACAACGTAATTGCCAAAGCGATAAGCAATTTCGATAATTGCAAGTGATTAACTGAACGCTGTGTACAGCAGAGCTGAGCATGGCCCACAGGGGCATACAAAATGGGGCAGCAACGGCTGCTGCTGCCGTCGCCATCGCACCTCTCGAGCGTGTGGATGTCAATTAACCGATAAACGCCTTAAGGCGCCGGCTCTGACACGTGCCGCTTGCCGCTTGTCGCTGCCCCAAAACAGTTGCGCGCTGCGTGCAACAAAGTTTCAGCAATTTGTTGGACATTTTGAACCACGGTACACGAAACTGGTGACCAACTGTGAGCGCTAACCAACGCGCTAACACACACATGCACACACAGCAACCACATATGTACACACACTCAAACACACACCCACCGAATATTGGCAAATGCTCAGGAGCGCAAATTTAATTAAAGTTGGGAAAACAGTATTGACTCGAACGGTAAATTATGCAGCATGCCACACGCAGACAAAGCAAGCTAGATGAAATGTAAGAACGAGATGGCCAAACAGTTGAAAGGGCAAACAAATCCAAAGGTGTGTGTGGCATCCCATAGACAATCGTAATAGATGTAGATAGATTGCTGCCAGCTAGCGGAGTGCAATCAAAGGAAGCAACAAAAAAAAAAAAAAATAATAAAAAAAATGTTGCCTCAAAACCTAAAGGAACCCCTAACATCGAAACCGAAACCGAAACCAAATATTCCATGGGCATGCACAAGCCCCAATGCCGGCAACAGGCTTTAGCAGCGGGCAAACATTTGCTCGTCTTTTGGCTCCAGCTGCCAGTTTTGTTAGCAGCAGCAGCAGCAGCAGCGCTTCCATTGGAAATCAGTTTTGTATGATGGCACAGCGCTCTATTGAAATGCCAAATGAATCTCAGCAACAAAAGTGGCAAAAGCAACAACAACAACCGCAAGAGCAGCCACAATAAATGCCACCAAAATACTACGTGTAGCAAGGTTTTATGGCCAAAAACGTTGCGCTTTGGCAGAAGGCATTGCCAGTTGCAAGCTGGGTATTTGGCGCCAGTCCGGCCCCTCACCCAGAGCTGAACAGCATTCACATTTTACGACTCCACACTCTCTATTACTTTACCCCAGCTGCCCCCGCTGCCCCCGCTACCCCCATCGCCTCCCACGTGCCTCGCCTGTGCAGCTAAATTGCATCGCAAGTTGATTTCGCTTTTTATTGCATTTACGTTTTGTTCGCTGATAAAAATGAATGACTGCATCACCACACGATGTCAACCTGGTGGCAACTGCCGGCAGCCATTGCAACAGCGTATGTGTGTGTGTGTGTGTGTGTGTGTGTGTGTGTGTGCCTGTGTGTGTGAGCTGAAATCAATGCGCGTGGCAACGTGGCACACACGCACACACATAAGTGCTGTCAGGCGTGGGACGACTCTTGCTCATTTGCAACGTTTAGGGGCTAAAGTAGCAGGAAGCGCGTTGCCAGATGCTGCAGGATGCTGCTGCTGCTGCTGCCCGGGCCTGGTAACTTTCGAAGTCAACAAGTTGACCGGCCACCCACACCTGGCTATATTCTGACTGCCTGTAAATCAGATGCTAAGAGAATCACATTATGCTAATATTGTAGCATTTTGTGTGTGCGTGCATGTATGTGTATGTGCCCGAAAGGGTATTCGCATCGCTGCCTCAGCATGCAGCCAAAGTGCAGGATGCCCTGGCCAAAAAGACAGCTTGTAATTACACGCATACACCTAAAGCTAGACAAGAGAGCGCCAGTTGCGAAATGTATTTGATCACAGCAAGGGCCAAAGAGAATAACTGAAATAAAGTGGGCAGCTCTGGGCGGTGTTGCCAGGTTAGAGAGATTATTGCATCGTTGCCAAACTGTTTTGCAGTGTTTTTCCCCCCGGTGGAATAACAATGTAATATTCACAATAACTTAATTTCATATTTGGGAGAATTGTGTTCATTTGATTTTTGCCATTTTAATCTCTTTATCCTTAACATGTTTCAATATGCATAAATTTTGTTCAAACAATTTACCTAAATTGCAAATGCTGCAACTGTTTTGAGTCGATGTTGTTGAAAGCAAAATGCTTTCATGTTTTCCGCTTGATGGAAATGGTGTTTATGACAGGGAATGTGTGTGGGCACAAGTTTCTGGCAATGCCCAGCTCCTTACATACAAAGGAATAAAAACAAAAGGTGTCTCTTTACACTTGGCAGAGTTTTGCAATTTTGTTGATTTTTTGTTTTGTTTTTGTTTTTGAATGAAAACTTTTCATAATTGTCAACAAAGCAAAGAATATCTGCTATTGGTTAGCTATAACGGTATTAACGTGAAGAAAATAAAATGTCTATTCAATAGAACGAAAATAAAGCAGAATTTTAAATCAACTGTAAATCAAATAACTATGATTCTCTTGTTCAAGACTAAGACTAACTTTACTTATTACCCGGACTATAATTTTGTATATAATAATTCAAATTTATCTTTTATATGAATGTTAATTGTATTGAATAAAAAATAGCATACATTTTTATTACAACACAGTTGACTTAGGTGATATTTCGCGCAGCCTGATTGGGTCCTCAGGCTTTATCGTGGGCAAACGTCAAAGGCGTCTGCTTTGAATAAGGCTGCATCGTCACGTAGGTACTCGGGGGGCTCTGGGGCGTCTTCTATGGCGTGGTTGGAGGAGATCCTTAAAGGATCTTCTCTTGAGCCTCCTGACCACACACCGCCCAGCGAGGTCTCTTGCTACTCGCTTGCAGTGTCGCTGCAAGCGTTCGTTGAATCGGTTGGCGAATGCTTCCACTTGGCTGCCTATAGTCTCCATTTTGAGGTCTCTGGACAAGGTAGAATTTCTGACGTACCAGTCAGCACCGGTTATTCGGCGATGGGCTGTTGGGGCTTAGTAGCCAGTTGGTCTTGGCCATCTTGTGCGCCCGAAAGGTAAGCCTCTTATCCAGTACAATTCCAAGATACTTGGCGCTTCTGCCAGGGTGAAGGGGGCTACCATCTATCCAGACTGCTGGAGCCTTGCCACGCCTCAGTGTGTAGTTGACCGCCTGGCACTTCGAGGCATTGAGCATGATGTTCCACCTGGGTGCCCAGCTCTCAAGTAAGTGGATGTATTCCTGGGCCCACTCGCTCACTCAAAATTATCTGCATATTAACTGAAACTCAATTCGACAAACATTCTTTAAAACAAACAATTCTCAAACGCTTTTCCACCTCGTGCATGATACGCAAATACATATTTACAAGCTACTTGTAATATTTGCACTGAGTTTTTGATGGCCAAACGTTTTGTTATCGATTGCTGTTATCAACGCACTTTATCGATTTATGCGCACTCATTTAGTTCGCCATTCAGCGAATGTCTGGCCATCAATTCGTGGCCGCAGACGCAGCCGCAGCCGCAGCCGCATTTGGCAGTCCGCCATTTGGCAATTCCCCTGTTGAACTTTTAAGAGAAAATCCCCAACGAAATCCAACACCCACTTACCGCACCCCCCGCCCCCTCCACTCACCACGCATTCCCTTAGGCCCGACGCGAGGCACACGTGGCAGAGATTCAATGATAACGCGCTATGAAAATCTCATGGCATATAATCAGTGCCGCATTCAAGCAAATCTCCAGGTGGCCCCGCCGCCGCCCACCCCATTGGGTACTGCGTTCCAGTGAGTGTTAAAGCGCCATCTAGGAGCGGCCGCTTGAACCACCATCAGCACCAGCACCACCCAACGCAAGTTACGCCCCAGCAAACGCATTACATATGCCAATTTATTCATTTTATTCATATTGTGCCATCATGTGCCACCCGCTTGCCCCTGCACGCCCTCCTTCCACCAACCGGCTGCCGGCTTGGTTTTTGGGCCGCGGCTTCGTCAACATCTTCCGCTTCCATGTGCGAACTTTGGCCATTTGTTTTTCCCTTCACTTTGTTTGCCAGTTTGTGTGTCGTTTGTTTGCAACTCTCTCTCTCTCTCTCCCGCTCTTACCCTCTCTCCCCCCTTTTCTGTCTACTCGTTTTTCTGTCTTTCCGTCTGGTTCTCTGTTTGTTTGCTTATTTTGTTTGCCTTGTTTGTCTTGCGCTTGACGATGGGCGTCCCGCGAAAATGAAACAAAAGTATCTCGCCTCAACTCTAAGTAGCTGTCAATTTTGATGCACACACACACACACAGGCAGACACATACATAGGCCGCCCTTTGGCAGGCCCCTAACCCCAGCCAGGTATACACAACGTGTCGATCATAAGCCCAATGAGCGGCAACCGCGCTCCAGTTGCGTCCATTTCTGTCAGTATATTTCAATTAAGGATGTTTTATGTTCTCCAAAAGGAAATTAGCATTTATTGTTGTTCCCCAAGCACACACACACACACACACGCGCGCGCACACACACACACTCACACACACACGCCCATACAAGGAAACTTGATTATTTTTGCAGGCACTCCTCAACTGCCTTCCGACAGCGTCGACGGCATTTTCAAGAAATGGCTGCAGGAACCGCCGGCAGCCGCGGTGGCAGCTTGCGGAAATGGCATTTTGCGATTGAAACTGCCGCATGACCACACACCCCACTTAACCTAGCAAGGCACCCCTCAGCCTCAGCCTCACCCTCAGCCCACCCAACAGTCCTTTACTTGAACAAAAAGTGCATATAAAATTGCAATAAAGAGACGCAGCAGAAATCAACGCAATGCACACTTTGAATTACAAATGTCGCCTGTAATCCATTCGCCGCAACTGGCAACTGGCAACTGGCAACTGGGAACTGGAAACTGTCGTCTGGCAACTCTGGCAACAGCCGTCTGGCAACTGTGCGCACTCAATATCAAGCGAGCTGGGCCAGTGCCACGCCCATCATTTGTAAAGCGCTGCGGTAGCGGGTGTGTGTGTGTGTGTTTTGTGTGTTTGTGTGTTTGTGTGTTTGTGTGTAAAATGTGCTAATTTGGAATGCGAACGCGAATGCGCTTCGAAAATGTTTGTCCAATTTGGTTGGGCAACATTTAAAACATGACTTGACAATCACGCACCGGTTGGCAGTGCTTGGCTTACGGCATGGGCGTCAGCATGGGCGCCGGGCGTGGCAATTGGCAGTGCGGGCCGTGGAGGAACATGGCTCGCTCGACGTGACTACTGTGCAAAAGTTTTTAGTCATCAACTAGATAGCGTTGAGCGTTGTTTAACAGCAGGACGACAACAGCCAGCTAAAATAGTAGTGCCATGGAGGGGGTGGGGGCATGGCACACAGCGAGAAACAGAACGAAAGAGACGGCGGTCGTTAGAAAGAGAAAGAGTGGGCGGTTTAAGAGCAAGGCCAACAGTAGATGTTCAATCTGCGCAATACATTTAACTCTGTTGTATATCTTAATTTGCAGATCGATGGGATTTATGTAAATACAGACTAGCGTTTGCTCAATCTGGGATGCTAATCTGTACATTTCCAAATGTATTTAATTAACTGAGTATTTGGTTTTAAACCCAAGCTAAATTGACGATGGTTCGGTTCACGAATCGACTCCAAATTCTTTGTCTTTAGACTTAATACGTAAACCAGGCCTTGCAGATACCCTTCACCCTGGTTCGGGTACAAAACCCTGGCTTGAGATATTTTCTCATTTTTAAGTTAAGCAATTCTATTTTTAATTTATAATTCAAACTTTGGGGCCACTTTAAAAGTGTTATACTGAAAAAAATATGTTTTGGCTTTGGCGTTTTTTTTTATGGCCAGCTGATTGGGGTAAAGGCATTCGATTCATGGATAAGCAGACAACAAATGTTTTTAATATATTATTCAAAAATATATGTGTATGTGTAGAGTCTTTTCAGTTTAGCTACTACTTAGTATTAAACAGCACTGCATATCTGTAACTGTTTCTTGTTAGATTAGTAAATGTATTTGCTACTTCAACGATCTGGCAACACTAAATTTGTATAAGAGCATATTAAGTTGGCTGCCGCTGAACAGTTGCTAAAATAAGGTTAATGCCGAACTTTGCGAATTCCCAAGAGCAGAACGAGAGTCAAAGGGACTCGTTCCACTAGATATTTCCTTTGAATAAGCCACACATATACCAAAAGGCAAGTCTTTAAAGGCTGCTTCCAAATAGAAGATGAATAAGCAACTTTTATTTGTAGCTTTAATTTAAAATTGCACTTTTTTTGCACTTATTTCAATTAGCTCAAGCTGTCACTTCATTAGTTAAGTACATACGTGTGTCTGTTTTTCTCACAGTGTAGTCGGATATAATTCTGTAACTAAAGTTGGCTTCGCGCTGTGCGGCACCACGTTGATATAAATTGCAACTAGCTGCGGCCCAAACGGCCCACACGACTGCCTGAGAGACAGACAATATAAAAAGAGAAAGAATGGCTGGGACAGACAGACAGACAGACAGACGGACAGACAGACGGACAGAATTTACGCTTTAAAGTTTTGCTGTTCAGATATTGTTGAGGCTATAATTTTAATTAAATCTGGATGCTATTGCACAACGTTAACAATTTTTAACATAGTTTTAGTGAAGGCCTTTCTGTACACTGTAGAAAACGTTGAAAGTGTGAAGTGTATGCCCTCCTTGTTGTTGTTGTTGTTGCCGTTGTTGCTGCTGTTGCCTGGCGCGCTCTGTTGTGCCAACTCATCTTAAACTTTAATTAAATGTATTGTTTTTTACCCTGAACGCATGTGAGTGCTGCATGTGGGCTGTATGCGTGTCAATGTGTGTGTGCGCGCGCGGGTCTGTCTGTTCGTGTGTGTGTGTGCATTTCTTCTTACGCTTCATTTGCCCTGGTAGTAGGATAGCCCAACCTCCCCCTCCTGGCATGTATATGTACACATATACTGGCATGCCCCAACATTCCCCAGCATTCGCAGCCAGAGATCGCCGCAAAAGTTTGTACAACTTTTGCGTTTTGTTCCACATGCTTGGCGCACACTTCTGGCCACATAGCTGGTTGCAAGAGACATTGTATGAGAGAGCGGGAGAGAGACAGGATGAGTGAGAGAGAGAGAGAGAGAGAGATAAGTGGAAGGCACCGGTTAAGATAGAGTGAATATGATGTGTGCGTGGCATGCATGTGTGGCAGCGACTTTTATAGCATTCAGCATGCAATTGTGTGAGTAGCATACAAAAGAGCCTCTTCTTAGTTCCTCTCTCTCTCTCTCTCTCTGTCTATCTCTCTCTCTCTCGCTGTCTCTCTCTCACACACACTCAAAGATGCCGGGCTACTGACTCAAACTGCATTTTTAAGCCGTACGTTCCACAACGCCGGCATTCACAAGACTTTTGCCAAAGTTTTCCACTTTTCTAATGAGCAAATTCTTTTCTCCAATGCAAGTCAGTTGAGGCTTTCGGCCTTTGTTCCACTTATGTTCATTCATCACGGGATCGTGGTTCAGCGCTCATTGATTTTATTTCGAGATTGTTGCGTTAAACACAGTGGCCGGGCTATGGACTTAAGGTCTGAAAAAGGCAGAAGTAGTGTACGCATGTGTATTAGGGCAACGCAAACTTGGCTAGAGGGTATCTGTTAGTCGAGCTAGCTCACCTAGAGCACTCTTACTTGCACTCGAAGTATATATTATTCGATATACTTCAAATTGAACTAGAAACAAAGGACTTGCAAACATTTTAACATTTAATTTATTCAATTTACCTTTATACCATTTTTTTCATCATTTTGAACACGTAAACTCTATGAGTTATTCCCCAAAGTTTGCTCTTCACTCCATTACGTGCATAGCGTTTAAAGCTTTGCTTTTTATTTACGCACAACGCATCCGCTTTGACTGGATCTCTAATGTCCAAAACGGCAAAGAGATCTATTCCTCTTGTTTAACTAAAAGCGGATTAAATTTACAGTTTTCTGCATTGAAAATGTTTCAAATTGTATATATATATATATATATATATATATATATATATAGTTTGTTCAAACTTTGTAATCTTTATCCATCTATTTGCGGTTTTTCATCCTTTAGGGCTTATTTATATTGAACTGGCAGCCATTTGGGCAATATTTTTTCTTATAGTTACTTTTGAACTTATTTGTTGAGTAAATTAAAATATAGAGGCGTCAGGCGGGCTGAGCCTTTGAGTGCTTTGTTAGACTACACTAACGATAATAATCGTAATAAAAATGCAATTCTTAATTTGTTGCTCTTTCAAATGAAACTTGGCAAAGAGGCTTGCAACTTTTTTCCCAATTATGAGAAGTAGTTAATCAGCTATGTGTTTCTGCATTTTAAACACTTGCAGGGAGTGTTAAATTGTGGCACAGAGTTATGTAAGGCATAGAAGTGGAGGCCTACGATCCTGTAAAGCATATATATGCTTAATCTGTGTCATCAGCCGAGTCGATATACTAGGCAAGATATGCAATCTTTCAACTCTGCCCAACAGCAGACAGCAAATATATCTGAACGCTGCATCATATATAGGAGCAATCGGTCAGCAGTTAAGTTCTTGTATGAAAAACTTCTTTCAAAATAAGATGTACTTGGTTTTGACTGAGCTCTTTGCTGTTTTACAAAATATTCCAACAAAACATTGTATTTTGCGATTCTCACTAAGCTCCTAACCAAGCTGCAAGGCCGTAGAGAATCGAATTACGTTACCATTTGCCTCACATAGTCATTGGCCTGGCTATGCTTGCGAGGGCATTTAATTTTCGGCTTAACGAATATTTCCGTTTCTTACTTGGTTTTCCATCAACTTTTTTGTGAGCTTGTCTGCCTATAAGTCTTAACAGATTTTTCCTGCAAACTAGCTTCAATTTTTTATGTTTTTACTCCCCAAGAGCTGCCAACACTGTCTGCACTATCCAACATTGCCTGCCATTGTGCTGGAGCAATGGGCAAGACTATGGCAACTGCTGTTCCTGCCTCTGCTGGTGTCTTCCTCTTTTGCGTTTGCTTTTGCATCGGCTGCTGCTTCTGCTTCTGCACTTCATGGCCTTTTATTCGCCTTCATTTCAGGCTGTCTAGCAGCAATCCACTTGAAGCCAGCCACAATTTTTGCTCGCTCTCATTCTTGGCCGCAAGCAAGAACCACAGCCGCAGTCATCTTCCTCTCAGCCCCTGTCTCAGTCTCCGTTTCAGTCTCAGTTTCAGTCGTGGCATCAACATCAGCCGCACCACAACAAATTGCAAAAACATTTTCATGCGACTTACTTACATTTCTTTGTGGTGCCTCTTCAGGCTGTCGTCTGTTCGTTGCCTTCTGGCTGCAGCCCTGCCCCAGCTCTCACTATCTGCCCCGCGCCGGCCTCCTTTGGTGTTTGCCCACTTAATGCCTATTTATTGCCCCGTTTAATCCATGCGCAGGCATTTAAGCCCGAACCGAACCGAACAACTTATGCATCCCAAAAAATGATACCAAAATTTCAGCCAAGCATTTACCAAAATCTCTCGCCTGCCAATTAAATTGATGTCCATACGCAATTACTTAATTGATATAGAATTAGCTCCAGCGCCTTACATTAAATTCAATTTCAAATAATATTTACATTAACAATTCAAATACCACTGCCAGTTGCAGCAGGCAGCCAGTTTTAAGCCCGGTATCGGATGTTGCAGCAACAGAAACACCTGCTGGCATAGCTCACTGATTCTAGTTATTACAAAACGTGGCATTAATAAATTTATTTAAACGTTTTAGTGCAATTATAATGCACTTCGAGCTGCTGCTGCTGCTGCTGCTGATGCGGATGCACACAGACAATTTCATTAAAATGTTGCACAGAGCTTATGTTGCATTTGCTGCTGTTGCTGCTTCTGCTTCTGCTGCGACGACAGGCAAAGCAAAACCAATATCAAATATTTAAGCACTTCAAATTGCTCGTTTGCACTTACGAAAATAACTACGCAAAATTGAAGAAGGCAAAGTCGAAGGCAAAGGCAAAGGCAAAGGCGATGAAGTTGCCGCTGCTGCTGCTGCTGCCAGTTGCAGTGGCAGTGACAGTAGATGCTGCTGCTGCTGCTGCTTAGATAGATGGCATAGATAGAGATAGATGGGCATGCATATACTACATACATGCCACACACTTTATATATCTTACATCTAACATATATGCATGTATTAGATAAGAGTTGCAGCTGCATTTAACCTTTTGTATTTGGCTTCTGCTCTTGCTGCAGCTTCTGCTGCTGTTGGCATAATCAAAATTTAAAGTTTGCCATCATTACTTGCACTTCCTTAAGTTGCAAATGAAATTCCCACGAGTATCGAAGCTGTCGCTGTCGCTGTCGCTGGCTCTAGCCAAACATATATATGTATGTTCATATATATATATATATATATATATATATAAATGTACATGATATATACTATATATAGCAGTTGTACTGAGCATGGTTTATTTAACAAGAACAACAGACAGACGAGCACACGCACACGCAGACTGCCTTTCAACGTTCCATTGGCGACGACGGCACGTAAATTGACCCACTTTTGGTCTTTGGCATGAGCCACAAGCGCCCAATGCAGTCGCTGCTGCTGCTGCTAAAAAAAGAATCAAAGAAATCAAATGGAAGAGTTGCCGCTGAAGAGCAGCTAAAAAAAACACACGCACCACACAGACACACACAAGCAAGCACACACAAGCAAACACACACAGACAAGCACACACAATCGCACACAGAAAACCAAGCAGCAGCAAATGACCAGTTTCGCAATTGGTTCTAAGTCGCGGCTCAGACAGCGAATTGCACTCAAATAAAAAAAGCGCTCAAATGTAGGCAACACTTTTTGCAGCGAAAGCTTACGCCGCCCGTTGAGTGCGTTTAAGCTCGCTCTCACGCTCTTTCGCTCTCAGAGCGTAAAGCTGACAGCTTGACTGACTGCGGCAAACGACTCAAATTGAGCCAGAGGCTTGGCAGGGGGAAACGTGCAACGGGTGGGGAAATCGCCTCGACTCGAGCTTCAGCTTTGGCGCGCCAACTTGATGTCGCCTTCGTCGCGTTCCGAGTGTTTTGATACGGCTTGACTCCGATTGGGATTGGACTAGGAGACTAACGATGGGTTTACGTATATGTAGGTATAGGGATTGGTTGTCTAAACTTTGGCGTATGCTCTGCCAACGGAGCATTATCTAAATGTCATAAACTGTGTAAAATTTATGCATCAATTGGATATAATCGGTAGAATGTTGGGGTCTTATATGAAAAGATTCATTATTATTTTACTATTATTTTATCATTATCATTATCATAATCATTATTATTATAATTATTATTATTATTATTATTATTATTATTATTATTATTATTATTATTATTATTATTATTATTATTATTATTATTATTATTATTATTATTATTATTATTATTATTATCATTATTATCATTATCATTATCATTATCATTATCATTATCATTATCATTATCATTATCATTATTATTATCATTATCATTATCATCAAAATTATCAATCATCTCTCTTTCTTGTCCTCTATCTACCTTTATATATGCACTGTACTGTAATTATTTAATCAATCTGGAGAAAGTGCATTCCAATTAGGTCTATTGCAATATAGTCTGTAAGGGTATTCATTTTTCGACGTACTGCCAATAGCTGTTCTTCCCTCTTTCTCTTCTTTTGGGGTAGGTAAGGGAACATTATAATGTGTGTAAGCGTGTGCGTGTGTGTGTGGCGCGTGTTTGTGTTCCTAAGTTCGTTTGCGTCGATGCTGCTGCTGCTGCTAACAGCTCGGCGTTAAAGTTTTGCGGTAATGGCGTTCAGGGACAGCGCGACGGCTGTCAGCCGCTGATGGACTGTCCTGGAGTCAACATCGTTGTCGTCTTGCTGGTGGGCGTTAGTATCTCACCCCCCAAACGCCACAATCACCCCTCGCACAGCTTGTCCATGAGTGCAGTCCAGCCAGTGCCGGACCATTAGGCGACGAGTGCGTATTACTTAGCTGTAAACTTGCCACTCGATAGCTGGCTTTAACAGTTTTCGCTGGTCGCGGAGCTCAGCTCCACCCAACACCCGCAACCCTCGCCTGACAACCGCGCCGGATTTGTGGATGTGGCACCGCCTTCTACTCTACGCGTTGTACTTACAAGCCATGCGCATGTAATGCGACTAGAATAATTTTAATTGAAATTACAAGAAGGCAAAAAAAGAGCCGCTAAATTATATTCAGTCGGGCGCTGTGAATTGGTGTCGGTTTTGGGGCTTGCATTTTTTATGCTTCCTCTTCATGTTGCTTGTTGTTTTATTTTTAGGTTTTTTGTTTGTTTTTTATTATTACCTTTTTTTTTTAATTTATTTTTTTTTTTGTACATGTACAACGAAATTATCATTTTAAATCATTTTGTGTGCGCACACAAAAATATGCAAATAAAAGTCGTAATACATTTGTGTTTCGCATTTGTTGTTGTTGTTGTTGCTGTTGTTGGCCCTTGTAGTTGTGGCTGTTGTTGTTGCAATTGCTTTGTTTTAATACCCTTGCAAAAAAGTTTTTCAATTTAGTCACCATACGTGTAACCTTTTGAAGCACACACGATTTGAATTGAGAACTTTTTATTGGATTTGATTTTTTAATATGTGTTGATAACTGCAATTTGAGACAATTTTCAAATTTCATCAGTAAATTAAATTTAGTTTCATTAAATATTTAAATAAATGTTGTATTTGAAAGGGGTTCTTAGCTATATAATTTGAAATTAGCGTTCAAGAAGCGAAAGAAGACAATATCTTATCGAGCAAATATTTCTTATATAAAAGTATTTTGATTCTGATCAAACTTTCTAAAGTTAGGTATATTAAAAAACTAACAAATTGATGTAATATGAAGCAAAGGCAAAGTTTTCGATAACTGCAGCTAGTATTATCTCTGCATATGTTAGGGTATTTGTGTGTCATCGCAGCGAGACGTTTGCTATTTCCACTTGTTGTTTTATCCGTGTAGGAGTCGGGTTTTGTGGCAGTCTATGCCGTAGTTCCGCTGTGTGCTAGTGCTTGTTTTGTGTTTTTTTTTTTTTTTTTTCAGTTTTCAGTTTTGGTTTTGTATTTTATTTTTTATTATAAAAATTGTACTATGCATTTGGCCTATAAAGAAGAGCGGAGCCATAAAACCAGCGCTTAAAATGAAAATCGCATAGCAACCGTCAAGTGGAGCAACAATAATAAAATAAAGTTAAAAAAAATAAAATAAAAATAAGCAACACAGCACAGAAGAAGAAAACAAAAATGAAGAACAAAACGGAACAGTGTGTAGACCAGAGAAAAAGCTGTATTATGAAATGAATATCTAAAATAAAAAATAACAAAAACAAAAAATATTTTTAATAAAGTCAAAAACAGCAGGAAGCCAAGCGAGCAGTACAAGTGAGATACACAATGGGCCTACAATTTCACAAACAAATGCATAAAAAGATAAATTATATGAAATTTGATAAAAATAATATTTAATGTCATTCAAATTGAAACCATGAGCTGCTATTCAGTCAATTACAAATCGAAAGAAAAAATTGATACCACAGCCATTCAAACAAAAAATTACATGCTGCATACGATATTTATCATTCGATTGGGAGGAGGACAAAAAATGTTCAAGCTACTAAATAATGCACTTTATCTGTTGGAAGCTTGTTGAATTAAGTAAAGTGACCAAAAGGCAGTGTTGTGAACTTAACCAAATCGTTGTCGATATCGATACTAGGGATAAAGTTAATTATTCTGTTTAGCTATATTACTTATACTTATAAATATATTGTGTAAGTAAGGAGTGGTTTTTGTTATGCTGAATAAGTTAAAATTTGTAGTTAGGCATTGACAGTGCTGTAAAGGAAAGTAAGGCAAAAAATCGGAACGATTACTCCAATACTTATCGATTGTTCTTCAGCTTTAATTCACAAGCGATTTTTAATGTGTTGCATACTTTAAGATTTCTAATGGCCAGTATAGTCCAGTTACAAGTGCATTTGGATGGACAATAACAGTGTTGTAAAGCCAAATAAAAAATATAATATCTGTAGAAATACTTCAATATGTACTTAGCGATTGTATTTCAGCTATAATTCTCAGGTAGTTCCAAACGTAAAGATTTGTCGGAAATGTGCCAATATCAGCTTATATCCAGCATATTCCAATTGCAGTTGAATAAGTTAAGATTTGTATTTAGGCATTAACAGTGTTGTAAAGCAACAAAAAAAAAGCATTACAATTAACAGCCAACGACCGCAACATCGATACTATCAATTGCCTCACAGATACATTTCGCAAGTGGTTTTTGTAACAACTTATAGCCAGCTTAGTGCTGTTGTGGTTGTGGTTTTTGATATGCTGCATAAGTTAAGATTTGTGGAAAATATGCTTAGCTCGGCTAATAGCTAACATTGTCTAGTGGAAGTTGAACTGTTTAACTGGTTCAATGACTATGAAAGCTAATTTAACAATTGGCAAACGTTGACGCATTGTCTGTTTGCAGCAGGCTTCCTATTAGTGGATTTGTGTATACAATATGGCATTCAATCTGTCAATTCCCATAACACTCGAATCGGCCAGACTGGACTCGGACTCTCTCCCTCTTCCCCTTCCTTTTCTCTCTCTCTCTCTCTCCCTCTCTCTCTCTCTCTCTCTCTCTCTCTCTCACTCTCTCTCTCTCTTCTTCAATGCCTGTGCTTTGACTTGCCGACTTGAACCCAAGCGGGTTGTTCTTCTGGCCAGCCACTTGTGCACATATTTGTATATAACTAACTAACTTTACATATATGGGGCATGTGTGTGTGTGTGTGTGTGCGGTTGTGTCTGTGCGTGTGTGTGTGTGTGTATATAAAGTGCTCTGCACACATGGAAGCTAACGTTGACTCTTGTTGCCTTTGTTTCTTGTTGTGGCACTCGTTGCTGTTGTAGTTGTTGCTTGTTTACTTAAACTATTTGCTGACTATCATGTGTGAGTGTGTGTGTGTGGCAGTGTGCTTATGTCTCTGTGCGTGTGTGTGTGTGTGTGTACACTGTCAATCTTTACATTTTTTTGGCATTTGTTGTCTATTGTGCAAATTGATTGGTGCCATTGGCCCAGCATAGAATCGACCCAGTGTCAAAGAGCCACAGCCAGCTCCAGTTACAGCTTCAGCTTCAGCCACAGCTACAGCCAAGCCCATTGCCTTTGATAGTGCCACACTTAGGGGCACTTAGGTGAGTTAGCTTAATAAGACATAACTGCTGCAACAACGACAACAAACAACAACAGCTTTTATCAAAAGCATTCACAGTTACCCGTCAACTGTTATACCCACTTAGCCGCCAACTCCACCCACCCACACCTACACCCACACCTACACCCACACCTACACCCACACTTACACCCTGACACGCCACGCCCCCTTTGGGGCCTTGCTCTCCTTATGCCATGCACTTGCTGTACAACTGCATCTCTGCGCTCCTCAATGGGTGCTTGGCATTTATGGGGCTTTGGCCGTTGCAAAAGTTTTGTGCAACATTTCTGCAGCCAAGGCAGCTCGACTCTTCTTTAGTCCCCGCATTCTGACCATTTCGGCTGCGGCAAGCTGGGCTGGTTGCAATTGTTGCCGGATTTAGCACGGTTCGCTTTATGGCCCGGCAGCTGTCCAGGCGCAGGTTGCAGATTCCGGAACCGGTCGTGGAAGCAGCATACGATTGCGCTGGGACAAGGACAACAGCTGCGATAAAAAGGATCGAATCGGATGTGTTTAAGTTGAAGCGGATATCCCCTCCCCCCCAACCACCCACCTTTCACTACCCAATCCCCAATTTACCCAATTTCCAGTTTCTCTGGCAATTGCATACATTTTATTTTTTCATAATTAAAACAATTCTGTTAAATACGAATTAAATATATATATAATATATATATAGCACTCGCATAAATATATATATAGTATAGTCACGTATATGGGCTCAAGGACTTGTGTCCTTGTGCATTGTTACAGCCCCTAAGTACAAACGGAAGACGACGCCACATAAAATATACATATCAATGCTCAAGTATTTATTTAAGGCCTCTTTCGCATCCCGTTTTGGCCTGCATACATTAAAGACCAAATAAAATAATATTTCGATTTTGGGTTCATACTTGGACACAGTTTCAAATAAAACGAAAAATCCATTTTCTATGTTTTGTTTGTTTTATGCTTTGTCAGTGTGTGAGCATTTAGACCCAATGCTAGTAATTCGTAAATATTACATGCCATTTTTGTATTTTTTATTTTATTTATTTACTTTGCACTGTCAAACAAACTGTGTTTGCTTTCGGGGCAAAGTTTCATTTCCAGGGCTCTGCGCGGCAAATTTAATTTGTCTAGCACTTAAATAACCCGCGATAAGCCTATTGGGACTATGTTTGAACTGGTCAAGAGTTTATATGCCCCATTATTGGATTACAGCTTTTGTCTTCTGCTCTACGTCTACTTATGCACAACTTTAGCATACCCTTTCTTGTAGCTGAGGCTATTCAAATGCTGCCTTTTTGTTTGTAAGCTTTGCGATCTGTTTATTGACCAATGCATAAATATTTAAGAAAAACGTAAAGTTCAAGCGTTGCCGACTAACTTAAATACTCTGCTCACAAAGGGAAAACGAGTATATTGGCCACGAGAGAGAGGGAGAGAGGGAGATCGGGAAATGGGGCAACGAGAGGGAGATTAAGTAAAACTGAGGAGAGATAGCGAGAGAGAGGGAGAGAAATCAAGAGAATATTGCCAAGTCAGATAATTGTACTAATATATTTTATAGATATATAAATATATATAATTTTTTTTTAAATTAATTTTCTATTGCGTCTTTGTGTCCATGGATCTGCCTGGCATTTTCCGGCAGCCCCACAATTCTCGTCAGTTGGAATTTTCATGGTAAATTCTTTTCAAAATGTCAACTAAGCTGATTATACTTTTCATTAGGTTAACAAGTTAGCATACTAAATAGAATATGCGCATAGTCATGAATGCTATACTTGGCGCTACCCTGTAATCAGCTGGAAATGTTGTGCGTTTAAATATGGGAGGAGACGGAGAGCTAGTATGGCTGATTTGAAATGCACTTAATTCGAGGATTATGTGAAAACTGAGCAATTATTTTTCTGAATTTGATGAGAGTCGAAAATAATTAACCGATTTTTTCAGTGCTTAAAGGATTATGTGAACACACAGCAAATCGCTTTACTAAATTCTATGAAAATTGCCAGAAATAAATCAATTTTCATTTAATTTCATATTTTCATTCAACTTTTTCTATTGCCGAACCGAATTAACAGCTAAGGCGCTTCAGAAATGTATTACAATAATTTGTACACAATTTTCAGAGCACACGAAATATAATTCGGATTAGCTAATATATGTAAATATGAAATGGGAAACGAATTATTGCTACAGCTGGCGGGCGGGTTCCGGTAGGTGGGCGGGGGCATTTCGATAATATTGAAAGTTTGATATGCTCGTTTATGGATTATCTCATACAGTTTGGTTGGTTAATTATAATTAATGTAGTTGCCGAACAACTAGCGCAAATATTGTATTTCAATTATATTGCACAGACATTCAATACACATTTGGAAGCAAGAGTTGCGTCTAATTAATGTTTGCTTCAAGCAATTTAATTGCTGTATTTGGTTCATAAAAATAATTCTTTTGGTTTTTTTGTGTTTTTTGTGAATAGCATTTGTGTGCCTTGTGGCAAGTGTGCGTGTGTGTGTGTGTGTGTGTGTGTGCCACACGTTTGAGGCGCCAACTGCTAAGGGCAATTGCTCTCAACCTGCCCTCGCTGCTCAGCCATTTAAATATATTAGCACATTGTGAGACGAGCGCTAACAACAAAGAGGAGGAATGCTAATGTGCCAGGTACCAGATGGCAGGTAGCAGGTGGCAGGTGGCAGGTGGCAGGCTGTGTGTGGCAGCTATTGACCCTATTACGGTTACACATTGTGGCATTTAAAGCTTAATCTATTTCCGAAATACCAGAGGCAACAAGCGGCGAGCAGGAAAAATCAAAAGGAAAAGTGCTTGCCATTTGGGTCGCTATCTCTGATCTATGAGCATCTTGGGGGCCACGAACCTTTGGGACCTTTTACTTTTTTTTTATTTTAGGCAATTTTGTTTTGCTATTTGAACTTTGCGCCAACTCGCATTATTATAAGAGCCATATAATTATGTATTTTGCGCCTGGCCAGCAGCGCAATGCACTGCGACCAGCGGCAGAGGAGGGGCAGGCAGCGGGCGACCAGCTCGGGCTGGGGTCTGGGTGTCGCAGTCTTTTAAGCTAAAATGCTTATATTATTTGCCGTAGTTTTTAAGTGTAACAGCCACACACACACACACACACACACACACACACACGCCTGAGCTGCGCCCAGCTGCCGCCCACTTGCTACGTGCTTTGTGCAATGGAATTTTTGCCGCTTTGCCGGGCTTTTGGACGCGTATCGAAACTTTAGCTGCAATGCTGTCGAGTGCTGGGCACACACAGGATACGGGTTACGGGAGTTTAAGGAAGCCTGGCCAAATGGCCAAATGGGCAAATGGGTGCGTAGACTGCCTGGCGCTTAATGCCGCTTGTGTATATGGCTTGGCTATTAAATTTCCAGTTCAATGATTAACGAAATTTATGTTTCGGCTTAAGCTCGCATGTATGTGTGTGTGTGTGTGTGCCTGTGTGGTTGTGTGGTTGTGTGTGCGTGAGTGCGTGAGTGCGTGCCGCTGCCAAGGTGGAATTGCGAGTGCGGCAAACGCTAACGATGCCGCACGCAGCCTGAAGCGCATAAGCCAGCGCCGAGCTGAGTCGGGGCCGAGCAACTGAGACCAGTTGCCTCCGGGCCGCAGCGACTGCTTCTTCTTTCACTCGGAGCAGCAGCAGAAGCAGCAACATGGCGAGCTGTGGCTGCCTGTCGCGCAAGACGTGTCGAGGCTCATTAAATATGTATGTCTTGTGCTGAGCAGCTGCCGGCTGCTTGGGCCTGGGTCTGGGCCTGGGCCTGGACGGCGTGTGGCATTCAATTAAGGCGCATTTTGTTGCTCTCTAATCTGTTTGAAATATTGACCAAGCGCAAAATGGTGTCAGGCAGGCGCCGAAAAGTAGGCAACGCCGGCTAAAAGGCTAAAGCCAGGCCGACATGCTCAGGCATGCAAAATAATGAAGTTGAAACGCAATTAATTTGAAGTTGAGGCAACCAGCAAACCGGGCCCGAGCTCGAACCCGTACCCGTGCCCAAGTCAAGTCAACAGCAACTTAAACGTAAACGTTAACGTTAATGTCAACGTCAACGTCGACCTGCTGCCAGGCACAAGCCGCTCAATCTCGGCTGCAGCTGCTCCGTAGGCCACACAGCACCCCGACCCACCCGCCTCCCCCGCCCCACTCAGCTGCTGGTAGCTTCCAACTGGCCAGCATGGCTGGCCCGTTCAGAGGACCATGATGTGATGCCTTTGGTCAGTCAACTGACTTACTTTACTTTGCTCAAATGGCAAAAAGAATTTTCTTGGCAGTCGTTTGTATACCCTGCAGTCATTGCAAAGGGGATATTATGATAATGTGCGCAAGTATGTAACAGGCAGCAGGAGGCAGCAGTCGATTCGATTGAGCCATATCCGTCTGACAAAAATCTGTTCTCTTCATCCTCTTTATCTTCTGCTAACAAATATCGATAAATATCGATTTGAAGCATAGCTCTGAGATTATCACAGTCAGAGACTGCGAGTTTTTTGGGAGACTATATAAAGATTGGATATCCGACCACACCCTTTTCTTCCAAAAAGCCAAACATCCCAGTTTTCAGGCCTGAGCCTTGTACTTTTATATGTACACAAATTTTGGTCTTATAAGAGCGAAGTTGTTCTAGAACATCTTTCCCGAAAAGTGGGGCTAAGTGAAGAAGAAGCACAGCGTGTGTGCGTATGTATGCGTATATATTAGGGCTTGTGTGTGTGTGTGTATGTATGTCTATATTTGTTTATAAGGCCAGTTCGAATGCTTGTGTGGGCACAGGGCATCGTTTAGTCGGGCACTCCCCCACTAAAGCACTTTTACTGGTATTCCTCTTCTTATTCTGCCTATTGTTGTTTTTGTTGCTGCTGCATTGTGCGCAAAAAAGCTAAGCAAAACGGAGCCGGGGACTTTATATTGAGCTGAAACCAGCTCGGGCTCACTTGGTCTATATGTAGCTACATATAAAAACACATACATTCATATATATGTATATATAGATATAGATATAAGAGTGTGTGTGTGTGTGTGTTTGTGTATGTGTGCGTGCTTGGCCATATAAAAAGCCGTTTTTCTATGTCAGCTGCATTTTTGTGCTACGCCTCAGTTACATTTTTGTGTGTGCTGTGTGAGTGTGTGCATGTTGTGTGTGTGTGTGTGTGTCGGGGGGCATGTCCCTGCTCCTGCTCCTGCTCCCCCCTGCGTAGCCTAGTGCCGGCAATGTCGCCGCTTGCAGCAGCCGCAACGCGATGGGAAAAGCTTTTTTCAATTGTTTCCGTTTCGAGGTCATGACAAATGCATTCATTTCTCTTTATTCTGGTTTTTGTGTGTGTATGGATGTGTGTGTGTGTGTGTATGGGTGTGTGTGGATTTTGGAGCAAACAAGCAACTGGCGGCAATGAACTGTTGCCCCCATGCCGCCCATTCACAAGCCCCAACACCAACACCAACACCACCAACAACAACAACACCACCATTTCCGTCTTGCCCCTAACCCCACCCAGCATACCCACACACTGTAAGCTGTATGTCATTTTTGCGTTTAATGTCGAGAGCTCAACAAAAATTGCTTACCTTTGGTAGGGCGAGACGATAACAGCGCCCAAAAATAAAAAATAAACAAACAGCAGCAAAAACAACAACAACAGCAATATGTAATAAAAACAATAAGCAGGCCGAAAAAAAAGCAAAAACACAGCAAGCAAAAGTTAGAATGCACAACCATCAGATACTCTGTATAACCTACAAAAAGTAATAAAAGTTAACACTCGAAGCTGATCAAACTTTTAAAAGTCCGTAACATCTCGAATGAAGTACTTCAATGCTCAAAATAAGCGAAGCTGATGAACAGAATAAGGAAACAAGTCTTTCGGGCATTTTCCAACACTCCAAATAGCTCGTTCTTCAAATTATATTTGACATTGGGATATAAGTATTCCATACTGTTATGCTGTAACAGTATCTAGCTAGGTTTCCAAGTTCATTGGGAATTTACCAACACTTTAATTCAAGTTTCAATGTACTTTACGGTAAACGCGCCTAGTCGGTGTTTACCTGTCTACTCTTTAATTACAGAGTGTACAACAATAGCTAAGGGCACTTGTCAGCAGGTCGACAGCGAAATGCTCTATAATTCCTTTTTTTTTATAATAAAGTGGATTACTATTTGTGAAAATATTTAGCCGCAACACAAAATTTGCAGCGAAGTGCAAAACAAATGAACTAAACCGATCAACTAATGGGTCGCACTGCCAACTGATGGGTCACACTGACAAAGCAATTAGCTGCGGCTTGTCAATGGACAAAAGCTACTCACTTTGGTATGTAAGTGTTGAACAGTTTGTTCAGAAAGTTGACAAGTACACGAACTTAATGTTTAAGCAATTCAAGAGGTTTTCAATGAATGTGCGCCCAACTGCATTACCCAGCTGTCATGGCCGGTTTTCCAGCCTCTTGATGGAACCCCCTGTAACAAAATCAGGCGAGTGCTGCCGGCGACGGCGACGGCAACGATGACGGTGACTATTGCAAAGTGCTTTGACTTTGGCTGCTGCTGCTGCTGCTTCTGGTTGCTGTTGCTGCTGCTTTCTGGCTGCTGGCAGTCGTAAAAAAATGTAGTTTATATTCAAAATAAATGAGGTTGACTTTATTTACGCGCTTATGCTTTTTATGCGCCTTGCAACAAATACTCGTAACGGCGACAACAAAAATCATCAACGTGGCTGTCGCTGCCGACGTCGCCGTCGCTGCCGCTGCTGCTTCTGTTGTTGACTGCAACCGGGCGGACGTAGAAATCAGCAAATGCCTGCGGCACGGCCAGAGGGAGGGGGCGGGAGGGTTGTAAGCGCTTCAGTATTGAGCAGGATTTGGGAGGTGCTGCCGGGCGAGTGTTTTTCTCTTTTTTTTTTTTTTGATAAACGTAGCGTAAGTAAGTGATTTACCATTGTTGTTGTTGCCGCTGCCGCTGTTGCTGCTGTTGCTGATGTGCACGCAAATCAGAACGCTGATAATTATTTGTGTGTGCTTTCAATGCAGAGAGACGGTAACTGCAAAAGTTCCACAGTCACCACAGCGACCGCAGTCATCCCCCAGAGAAAAGTCAAATAATATTTGTATAGCCAAAATGATGCTGCTGCTGTTGTTGTTGTTGTTGCTGCTGCTGCTGCTGCTGCTGCTGCTGTTGTTGTTGCTGGCAAAACAGACGCAACCAAAACTTTCGCTGTTTGGTTTTTGAATATTTTTCGAAAATTAATAGCAGGCTAAAATGTGTAACGGTTTGTCATTGTCCGCATTGTGGCAGGCGTGGCAATTGTTGTTGTTGTTGTGTGACGGTGGGGGTGGGGGGTGGTCCGCTTTATTGTTGTTGTTGTTGCTGGAACTCTGTCAGTGGCCGGACGCATTTGTTTGTGATTAAACCGAGCATCAGGAACCTGTTTAGTTTTTGCGGCATGGCCGTGCCAGGCGGTTTTTGTCGCCAAAGCGCATCAATGTCGCGCTGTTGCCCAATGAATTGTTGTTACTTTAGCAGTAACAGTTACTCTTGTTGCCGTAACTGCCGCTGCTGCTGCAGCTGCCGTTGCCGTTGCCGCCGCTCACGCTGTTGGCTGCGGTTCGAGGCGACTGAAAGGATTGCTCTGGGCTTGTTCCTGCGTAATACAATTAGCAATGGTTGCTGTGTGCAGCGCGTGGAGGAGGAACAGCAGGAACAGGAGCAGGCGGCAATGCCATGGCCATGGCACGAGCTGGGCATGCTGTGTTGTGGCTTTAGCTTTATTGAGTTGTGACTGGGCGCCTGCCTGTGATGGTGATGGATGGTTAAGTGGATAAGTGGACGAGCGGGCAGGCAGTGCCGGGTAGATTGTCCGGGAAGAATCCAATCAATCATTCTGGCTGGGTTGGTTCAACAAGAATATACACTTCGTGTCTGTCTGTGTGCTCTGCAAAATGCTAATCACAGTTAAAATTGGATTAGGACGGAGAATCAGCATTTTATGAAGCATTCTTATCAATTGATAAGCGGCGCGCACAACCAATTGACATACATCAGTCAGCCGCAGTGGGATTAATCATTTTAATCAAGTCACGCTTCAATCATTGCATCAATCAGCAGCGTAGCATGCCAATGGCTGGAATGGCACAACAGATTAATTAAACGAGCATACGTCAAGAACGAGTAATTGTTTATTTAATGAGTGTGATAAGATATTAAATGGCCAGTTTAAGGCCAAAGTCAAATGTTTAAAACAAAGATCATATTCGCAAATAACATAGATGAATACAATGTATTAGTTCAGGTTTTCTTTTCGAATGCTTAAGCGCCTGGCATAAACATTCAAATATAAATTAAAATTGTCAGTAGTAAAACGATTCGAGTGTTCAATTTAAGATACTTGTGCGGAACAAGTATTAAATGAATTGTGAATTATGAATATACAGATATATAGCTGTGTGGAATGCTGTCAATTAGTTGCCTGAAGCCTTCAATTTATCGAAAAGATTTTCAGTTTCCTGGGGCGAGGGGCGCACACGTGTACTGTTGGCATTTCCATAACCGAACCGATTCTTCTTCATCTGTAAAAAAAAAAAAAACAAAAGACATAATTACAAACGAAACCTGAAGCTAGCCTATTTAATGTATCGAAACACACCAACTTGGACTGTGGCGGTTTCCAATCTGGCCCGTTATCGTTATCATCGGTGTCAGTGTTAAAATCAGAAGTGTAATGATCGGCAATAGAACGCTTAGCTAGCGGGCGGCGTCTTTTGGCCCCAGTAGTATTTGCAGTCATTGCAGAGATTTCGGCTGCTATTTTTGCAATACTCTCTCCAGAGGTGTCAGCATCGTCAGCCGGAGCTGCTGGCCGCAATGGTGCTACAGTTTTGTGGACGCTTACCGATATGGTTGCTTCATTTGTCTTCTTCTGTCCAACCTGATGGTTGCTCATGGCACCGACAGTGCCCACTGGCTGCTCGAAGACGGTGCCAATTTGATTTATTTTGTATGTTAGCTCTGCTATGGTGGCCTGCACGAAAAACGACAGAGCTTTAAATGTGACGGCGCTTGGCAGTTCGCAATTCAGTGGCACAACTCACATTCTTCTGACGCTCCAGCTCGGCAAATTGCCGTTGGTCATCAATGTGGGCTGCACATTTCTGATTTAGTTCCTCTTCGAGTGAATTCATCTTCGTCTGTAAATAGTTGTGTAAGGCGTCATCTGACTTTGCATTCTTTGCCGATTCCCACTTACCTCGTACAGTTGCTTGAGAGCCTCCAACTGTTGGGTCAGTCCGGCATTTTCAGCTGACAATGCCTTGGTTATTTTCAAGTGCTCTTCCTGAAGCTCTTCCATGTTCTTCTTTAGCTTGAGTTCGTGACTTTCAACCTTGCTAAGCTCAGACTTGGCTAAGGCAGCTGCTTCGGCCTTTGATGCCTCTAGCTGTTTGTTGGCTTCCTCGAGCAACGCGATTTCGTCTTGATAACGCTGCTCATCGGACTTTAACTTCCGAATCTGGCTGTTAAGATCTTCTATCTTCAGCTTTTGCTGCTCGATTTCTGCGTTCAGGCATTTCTCTACCTCGGATACCTCAAGCGTTAGTTGTTGGTTGAGTTGTTGTAGCTTCAAGCCGCGTTTCTCAACATCCTTCAGCTTAGTCAATGTCGCCTCCAGCTCAGCCTCGCGCTTTTCGCTCTTCTCAATCTGCTCACTAAGCTCAGCTGCCTGCTGTTGCAGCTGGGCAGATAGCTTGGCTTGCACAGCCTGAAAGACGCATGCATTTGTTATTATTCTGTTGACTGTTGACATTATTATTATGCACATAAGTACGAACCTCGTTCTGCTCAACAGATTGCAGCTTGTACTGCTCAAAGGCGGCCTCCACTTCACTAATCTGCAACTGCAACTGAGCATTTTTAATTTGCAATTCGGCCATCTCGTCAGCCTTTTGCTGTGCCATGGTCTCCAACCTGGCCACCATCTGCTGTTTCTCCAGCTGCACTGCCTTAAGCTAAGTACATTGGATTGGATATTTGATTGTTTGTTGGTCAACTGGGCGCCTGCTTACGCTTACCTCCTCCAAGAGCTTATCGTTTTGCTTTAGCTCGGCCTTCTGCTTGGCCAAAGTGGCCTTAAGAAGAGCGAACTCCCTGTCGTAGGCCGTCTCCAATGAGACATACTTCTCTTCGACAGCAGTGCACTTCTCCTTAAGGTTTCTATTTTCCTGGCCCAGTGCGTCCGACATTTTGTTCAGTTCCTCCACTTTCTGCTCAATGTTGTGCAATCTGATATATAAAAGCAGAAAAGATGTGTCCACAAATACCTAAGCCACAACATATTTGTGTTAAAGTCTTACTGTTTTCTAAGTAAAGCATTCTCCTGGTTCCTCTCCGCTATGGCCATGTTGGTCTTAAGCATCTTCTCGGTGATCTCATTGGACTTCTTCTTGACCGACTCAATGGACGCCTTGTGATATTTAATATAGTACTTCAGCACATTATCAGTACTAGTCGGATCAAAGACCGCCTTCTTCTGTGGCCCGTTGGCGTTTGTTTGTCCCTCGCCGTTGGATTTTTTTTTGCCCTGCTGCTGCTGCTGCTGTTGGCCGCCATTGCCATAGGGATAGGGCTTCAAGAACTGATTCGAATCGTCCTCTTTGAGGTCTTGATGTACTGCTTTGGGCATGTTCATAGACCGCGTATTATAGTTCTCAGTATTTCTCTTCGCTGCAATCTGATTGAGGTGCAACAATTTTATTAGTTTGATGCAAGCAAAAACTGCGCAATAAGAACGCGTCGGTCTGCACAATTCAACGGTAAAAGTCGCAACGTTGCCAACAACACAAGCTAGTATTTTTTTTGTGTGTGGCTTTGCATTTAATGAGTTCTCTGCTTTGCACAATAGAGGGCGAAACACAACATAGAAACCTGGTAAATAAAAAGTAGGGAAAGAGAAAGTCCCGTTATCGATAAATATATCAAGAAGAACTCGTTGCAGGTGGCCGCATGGCAATTGCGGTCAGCAATACAATAATCTGGCAGCGCTGGCCGCCAAGAAGCGTTCTAATTATTATTAATTGTTCATTTACATACAATTGAAATGTATAATTTTAACATTTACCATCAATCTAGAGCATAAAACACAGCAACTTCAAGCGACTACTTGGCACAAATTGTTGAAAATCAATCAATTCAATGCAAAATGATGCAATTGCAAATCTATATAGAATCAATCACAATTCTATTTCAATTAATAACAATGCGAACTTATTAAGTTGAATGCATTTTACATGCAATATGTGCATTATTAGCTTGTTTTAGTCCTTATTAATACGATTATGCATTCAATTAGGCTGTCAATCAATCAATTAATCTCAAGGCCATTTAGTGACTGACAAAGCAATTAAAATTAATCAACAATCAATCAAAATGTCACCGAACAAACCCGAGGTGCAGCTATTTATGTACATATATGTGTCGACGTTAACAATCCCTGCCAGGCAATCAATTAGTCCCTGCACGGGCCCAACTCCCAGCCCCCAATCATCAACATAAACAATCAACAGCATCATCAAATGTATATGTGTGTGTACATACATACATACATACATATTTTCAATATGGCGACCTCGATGTCTGGGCTGATTTGCGGCACACACTTTTTGGCCAATGCCATTGCCAATATGTGATCGTATAATCAGGGAAAACACCAAAAAAAAAAAAGAAACACACACACACACACACACCCAATCAGCGCCATTAGCCATATAACCTATAAGCTCATACAGCCCATAACCCGTAACCCCTAAGCTGTAACCCAGTTTCAATTGAACGCGTTTTCACATGCCAGTGCACCAGCCCCCTCCCCACTGCACCCCCCCTATCATCAGCAATTGGCATGCAATGTGTGACCGAGACCGAGTCTAGTAAGAATGCTTGCCGAAACGTGGCGGGGGGTTTTTTTTTTTTTGGTTAGGATTGTGAATTTGTTGGATAATTTGGTGAGGCGAAGGGACAAGTGAGGGGTTGTACTCGTTCTGCTTTATGGCTATTCGGCTTATTATTTTTTGTGGCCGGCCGAGCAAAGCAATAACCCAACTAAATTGAAATCAAATCCAGACGCATACCCATACCCATTACCACACGCACACACACACACACACACACACACACACGCTCATACGCACGTGTCACGACTGGAACATTGAGTCTGGGCTTTACGAGGCTACTTTAATTGCTGAGGTCAGAGTACAGCAATCAAAATGCGCAGCCAAAAGCGCTATCAAATCGCGCGGAAAACGCGCGTTTCAAGCGTCACTCGCCAAAAACGCCATCAACTCAAACGCTGAGTGTGCAAGGCGCGTCTGTGTGTGTTTGTGCTAGGTGGGGGGTGGCGCCCCCTGTGGAGTAAGCTGAGTGTTAAGTGCGCCGCCATTGCGTTAACAAATGTTCGCTACTTTCGCTTTAACCCGCCCGCTCACGCTATTTATTCTCTTTGTGTGCGTGTGTGCTTTTTTGTGCGTGTGTGTGTATGAGCTGCACTTTGTAAAAGTGTTTTGCCCATTTACGACCCAGCGAACTCGTCGAGCGCCGGCGTTGATTTTTATGCCATGTTTGATGTTGACTGTCAAGCTAGCGCCTGCCAGCCGCCAGACGCCACCTAGCGGCAGCAGCAGTCCCTTGCTTGCCGTCCGTCCCCTACCAACTCTCGTTTGCCTTTGTCAATCAGCGCTGTCTGTGCATGTGTATGTATGTACGTAAATATGTGTGAGTGCGTGTGTGTGTTCGTGTAGGGGCTGGGCGTGGCCATGGCATGAGCGCACTTGCCACAAGCCTTGTTTGCCGTTTGTTGTTGCCACTGCTGCCTCTAACTGCAACAGTGTTGCCAGAAATGTGCACGCAGCAGCAGTCTACAGTCAGCGCCACCTACACACGCACACACACAGACTTTCACGCCTCCCACTGCCCGCCCCGCAACAAGATATATGTTGACAGCTTGTGAAAATATGAGCAGCATTTTGCTGCTGCCAGCCAAATGTGTTGAAAAATTGAAAAATATTTCGCCGTCGATGCACTAAAATATGGTCCAGAGTTCGCAGTACGGACGCAGAAGACAAGGCAAACGCCAAATCGCTGGCAAAATGCAAAACAACAACAACAACAACAAGAACAACAACAACAATAATAATAATAACAAAAGCAAACTAATAAAAAGCAACACAGCCAAAAGGCAAGAAGCAGAACGTGTTGTGTTTTCTATGCCAAAAATGTATTTGGCGGCGCGCCAGACTATAACAAAAACGCCAACAACAACCACGCCTACATCCTAAGCCTGAGCCATCGTCCTGATCGAGTCCTGTGAATGTCTTCTGGCTGCGTCTACTCTTTTGTTATTTACAGCTCCCTTTTCTCTTTTTTTTTTTTTTGAAAATGTTCTTTGCTTGTTTTTTTCTTTTTTTTTTTTTGGTTAGCGGGCGAGCTTTTATTTTGATTAACTGACAAGCGGCAGGCAATTGGCACAATTGCAGGCGACTCCTTGGTCCTTAGTCCTTGTTGCAGGCATTGTTGATTTAGGATAACGCCAGCCAGCTGCCAAAAGGTTAACGTTAACGAATTTATATTAAGGCCGCCGCCAACAAAATGCCTCCAAATAAAAAGACAAAATACGCGCCCAAAAGAAATGCGCGGGCTGTGGAGAAAAGGACAACGAGGGGGGGCGAAGGGGGATTGGTGTTGTAAAAAGAAAAAGATGAGCATCAAAATTTGCTTGCTCGCCATTTACCGGTGCGGCAACAAAGAGATAACAGAAATCTGCACATCGACCCATAACTCTAAAGCCACATTGAAATGTATATAGCGAGTACACACACATACACGCACATACACGCACGCACACACACACACACACCCAACTGTACATACTTTGTGTGTAACACAAAAGGCAACAACTTGTTAACTTTGCTTTTTATTTTAGGGCGAATCTAAGTAAGGGCTGCCCCTGGCCTGCGGAATTTGGGTTTGCTTTCATTTGGTTTTTATACACTGCGTTCGCATAGTGTGAACGAGTATATTCGCTTGCCGATTTGCCGCTATAGCAACTAAGTTGGTGCTCAGCATAAAACAACGAGCGCCCGCTGGCCGCAAAAAGTTCGCGAACAACTTTTGAACAGAGTATTGCGCAGTCGGTTGCAGCCGCCTTGAGCCGGGGGGCTATAAAATTGGCGTCGCCGCCGCGTGATTAGGAGCCGCGACGCGTTTCATTTGGCTCGTCCCACCCACACACACACACAAACAAACACACACACACACACACACACAGTCATAGGCATGTTATAGAATACACGAGTACTTACATATTGTATAAGTAACGTAAATTGTTGAGGCTCTGCGCCAAATTGAGAGGCATTCTTAAAAGCCAATCTCAGGAGACGGCCATTTTGTGGATGTGAAACGATACCCGTCGGAATTGCTCATTGAATGCCGCTGCCTCCGGCTCTGCAGGCCCTGCCCAACCAACCAACCCCACCCGCTCGCTACACTACATTTTTTTTCCTGCTCATTTGGCCCTAATTCTTGGAAATAGTTCGCAGCGCTGTATATTAAAAATTAGTCTGCTTTTTTGTGTAAACAAATTTTAGTAATTTGTGAAATGGAAGCTTCTAAGGCGCCTTCTATTTCATTAATTTTGATCCCGAGTAGTTCAATTATTCTAAGTCAGTACCAGTTATGAATGTTCTTTATCAAAGTTTTTTATTACCCAAAACAATTATGCTGGTAAACAACAAAAACATGCCTCTCCACTTACCAAGAACAAGAATGAGACGTTGCCAACTTTAAACAGTCAAATGCAACTCTGCGAAAGCTTATGCATATCTCGCTCATTAACAGGACGATAACAACATAGCGATAATCTTCCTCAATAATGTATACTTCTCGGCGATCTGGCAATTTATTCACAACAAATTTGGCTACCCTAGCTTTTGCCTAAAAGCCTTTTAACAATATGCAGACACACTAAAAATGTGTTTCATCACAATTATGCATAAAACATGAGCGTTCGCTAGGTAAGTTAAGGGGGCCGACTCCCCTAAATTTAAGTCATATTTGTTAAAAAAAAAGTCTGACAAATGTTTGATTTTATTGTACATATTGCCTTCAGGCAGATTTAAAGCGTGTAACAATAAAAACAAGTAAGAGGTTCTAGTCCGGAGCTCCCGACTAGGGAATACCCTGAACCCTCTTTGAGGTGGTAGCGGGGAGGTGGCGATAGGTATAAAATGAAAGATACTATTATTCTAGAAGCAACATATCATATTTGGTGACTCTAGCTCTTATTATTTACCCAATTTGCTCAAAAAACAGGACGTCGATATTGATTTTTATCGATTGCTTGGAAACGGAGTAAGTTATCGTTTATCGGAAACAAACTCGATCTGCGTCGGAATTAGGAGAACCTACAGCTAATTGAAGTCTCTAGCTCTTATAGGTTCTGAGATCCTTGCGTTCATACATATGGACGGACGGACGGACGGACAGACAGACGGACATGGCTAGATCGACTCGGCTATTGATGCTGATCAAGAATATATACACTTTATGGGGTCGGAGATGCTTCCTTCCGCCTGTTACATACATTTACATTTTGCACAAAAACATTATACCCCTTTTACCCATTTTTAATGGGTTCAGGGTATAAAAACTATGTTCAAATGCGCGTACGTGCATGCATATGTATGTAAATACATATGTACATATGTATGTATATTGGCGAGCGCCTACTCAAAATTCTGCATACGTTTTAAACATGTACATATGTATGTATGTATGTGTGTGCATGCATACATATGTATGTACATCTTGCTCGCATATGTATTAAATATCATCACAGGATATCTTAGAAATTCATATGCTTGTATCTGGCCTTTCACAAATTGGGCAAACAGCCTATAACATGGCCACGTCCTTACGTTAGTAACGCCCCAAAATGTTGTTATAAAAACTTCGCTTTCCACAGGCCACATACATACATACATATGTGCGTGAATTGCCCCTACTTGTCTTATTGAGTAACTTTTATTTTCTTTGAAATTGGATAATAAACCGAAAAATGAACGCTTTGCTTTGATGTTCGAATTGTCAGTATATATTATTGATGCTTATGAAAATATACACATATATGTATACTTATATAAATGTATGCATATAAATGTAACGTAATTTATTAACTTTGCAATCAGGTTGCCTGGCGCCACCTGTTGTCGAGCTGATTATTATGATTATTACGCTCTGGCAGGATTTGCTTATTTAAGTAAATCTAAGAATATCATCCGCTTGGGTTACCAATAAATTCATCCAACGTCTGGCAGCCGTCCTGATGGGCCTGCCTGGAGCTTCATTTGACCTGGCATTACTTAAAGCCCTAAGTTTTGTATTAAAACATTTAAGTGTTAATAGCAAACTTGAAGCTCAACATTGGCTTAACAGTTTCCCTCCAGGAAGCAGCTGCAGCAGCAGCTGGAGGAGGTCTCCGTTAATGGTTTGCAGTTTGTTTTTATTGATAGATTCGCATCTGGGTGGGCTGGGCTAGGTTGACTGGGCTGCTATGGCGACAACTAAAATTCAAATATTAAGCTAAATATGAGCTGACTTTCGCTTGAGAGCTTCGAGATTGAGATGGAGACTGATACGACATCTTGGCTGGCGCCTGGGACAACAACAACAATCACAAGCAAGTCAGACTGCTCTAGACGGAGATGCTTGACTAGGAGATACCTTAAGCACAGCACACAAAATAACTCCGACTATGGGAAATGCATTTCCTAAACAATTTCGTGTTTAGATTCGTTTAAAATCCGTAGGGCCTAAATTTGGTACCAATATGCAAATACCAATAGCAAAGGACTCAAAGTGAATGTTTTCTCAGTTTTTGAAGGAACAAGGGATGAGTATTAGGCAAGTGACATATTTATAATCTTTGTATACTAAACAAGAACCTAAATACCATGTTTTGTATGTCCAGTTCTTATAGTCCTCGAGATATAGCCTAGAAAGCGTATATGAAAAACGATTCTTATCGATATTTTGAAAATGCGAAAAGATATCGATAAGCATTTCAAAACTAAATCTTGCCGCTTGCCGATATTGACACGTTTGTTCAGACTGATTGCATGACTAAATCGACTCAGCTCGTCAAACGGATCATGAATATACATATGTATGTATATATGTGAGATGTATTTGCAGCTAAACATGACACCCTATTTAGTTACTTTCAATAGGTTCAGGGTATAATGGGAAACCCGAAACTAACTAATTGCCACATTTTTGTCTCAAGTTCTTTGAAACTTCTGTCCGTCCACGTCGACGCCTGCTTGAGCCATAGCTGCTGCAGCTGGCTTCTGCTGGCTCCGCCTGTGGGTCGTTGCGCCTGCTGCTGCTCTTGGGGTGTCATGTGCACAAATTGCTGCTTATTAATGTCAGAAATTTCTAATTGCAACGCTGCATACAAATTGTTTTGCCGCCCAACTCCAGATCCCCCCCGCCGTTTCGGCTTCCCACGACGCCTCTATCTAAACTTGGCTGTGAAATATTTGCACTAATTTGAACAATAAATTTTGATTATTTGTGCGTGTGCCTGGAATTGGGTGTGTCGGGAGTGTGAGTGTGTGTATGTATGCATGTGTCTGCTTTGCCTGGCTGGCCATAACGAGGCAACCAAAAGCCAAAACTCAACTTAATGTTTAGCTTGACAGACTCGGATTGAGACTGACTCTCAAAAACGGAACCCGGAGTCCCAATTTAAATTCAAGCCGTGCCAAAATGTTCAGTTCCGCCCTCCATTTAACTCAAACCGAACCCAACCAAGTCAACCCAAAAATACTTATAATCAAAGCAAAAATTTGCATAGTTTTGCACACTTTTGTCAGCCCAAATGTGAGTTATGCGCGCAGTGCTTAGATATTCTGCGCCTGACCGCCCCGCCCTGCCCCGCCCCGGCCCCTAGCCACTGGCACGCCCATGTCAAAAATAAAAATGGACCAGGTTTAAAGGCATGACCAGAAGCTGTCAATGAAAGCAGATTTATTACAGTTCGGTCCAGCAAGGAAGACAATTAAAAGGCCAATTTTATGGGGCCAATTCTCCCGTGTATATTTGGACAGGCAGGCGCAGGTACAGTAAATACAACTGCACGCCTGTGTGTGTGCGTGTACATGTGTGTGTGTGTGTGCATGTGTGTGTACGTGTACGTTCATATAAAATATGTGAAAAAGCATAAAGCCCGTGTTACAGTCACAGCAGCGAAAATAGCAAAAATAAAATGAAATAAATAAAAATTATATTAAGAGGGAATTGCAGGCAGGCAACGAACCAAACAACAAGCCGGCAGCCAGCCAGCCAGCAGCCAGCTGAACGTAACCAGAACCCAATTTTGTGGCCGTTGCCAATGTGTAGTTGGCGCCGGCGAGCATCATCGAGTCACAGTGGAGCCCCAAATACAACAACAGCCAGCAGCCAGCAGCAGCACACAGTAGACAAAAGTGTGGGCCACTTTTGCATAATATTACAAATATCCCATGGATACATAGTGGCTGCTCAATAGGCAATACACAAAGCTCAACAAATAAAGAAGAGAACCAGCAAAAAAAAAAAATACATTCAATTGCCATCATATGAGATGCTGAGCATTATTTGCCATTGATAAAAGATTATGACAAATGTATTTGAATTTGTATATTGTGTATTCTGCATGGGCACACACACACACACACACACACACACACACAGGGTTTCGGGTTTTCATTAACATCTTCAGAGACAACACTTTAGTTAACAGCTCAGAGTAATGTTCATTAAAGTAATTGCCAATGTGTTGAATGTATACTCTGGCTTATGCCCCTTTAATTTGTAGCTGGTTTTTTTTTTTGGTATAATTTAAGCACAGATTTTGGTATTTATTTATTAGCTTTTTATTTGATCAAGCAAACAGCACAGGCATTTTTTTTTAGCTAATTAAAAAGAATTGCCTTCAAGTGCAAATCTATTGAAAATTGAGCCAACTAACATGTCACTCAATACCCATTGTGCAGCGTGCTGCCAAAATATTTTCAAGCTGCATTCTACCTGCTGATATTTTGTGCATTGCCTTTGCCTGTCGCTTCTCGTCGACATCATCCACAGTCACATCCACCTCCACATCCACATTCACGTCCACGCCCACATTCAAGTCCTGCGCCCACACCGACTACAGGTCGTTTCGTATTTGTCGTTGTTCTGCATGTTATTGCAATTGTTGGTTTTGCTGTTGTTGTTGGCAGCTTTGGCTTTCGTGTTGTTGTTGTTGTTGTTTTCATTTTTATTGTTGCTTTCTTTCATATATTTAACAATCTTTGTGTGTGCGCACCTTTTTGTTTCTTGTTTTTGGTTTTTGGTTTGCCATTTGGCGTCGTCCTTACACTCTTGCCAAGCTTAATACACAGCTTCTGTCTCGAACTGTGCAACATGTCCAAGGTGGGATTATCGATCGTATACGTCATATATGTAGACAAAATTGAAATTATTAGTGTGCATAATTGCGATTAACATTATTCTAATTCCGTTTTGCACATATTTAAGAGAAAAACAATCTGATTTCTTGTGTATATACTATTTTTTTTGTAATTTGTACAAAATTAAATTGTTAAAATTTAGCTGTTCATTTTCAATTTTAATTTAGAAAATTTTTTTATAACATTTCTGCTTTGATGACTTTATTTATGCTGGTTCCAAAATGTAACCTGCAACACAATATATTTTTCTAAAAACTTATATTGAAAAGTTTAAAAGTATAAATGTTTATTTGTTTAGATTTTAACTTAAGTTTTTGTAAATTAAAAAAGTATAATATCACTTCAAACAATCAAAGTCGTTTCATTAAATCATAAAGTTTCCGTATTTTTCACTGAAAGTTAGACGGAATTTATTGTATCGCCATTTAACAACAGTTTTTGCTTAAAGATTATTTCGATCTTATGCCTGTTAGGGTATCCAGTGTGCGACTATTGCATTCAGCTGTTGCTTCTCGTTATTTGCTAGCTTCTGTTTTTACTGTTTGCTGTCAGTAGGTAAAAATTCCAATAAATAATTGAAACCCGTTGCTTGTTGTTGGATTTTCCCTTTTGACCGTTTTGCACGTTTTGGCTGCCATGATTATTATTTTACTTTATTTTATTTCACTTACATTTTTTTCCAGCGACGCTTTTGGCATTTGAATTGCAATGGGCCCAGCGGCGCGCCCCCTTAACGCCCCCTTCCACTCAACTCGCTGACTGTTCATTTTTGGCATTGTCTGAATGCAACCGCAGAAAATTATGGAAATAACAGTGTGCTAGCCAGCACATTTTTTTGGCGAATTCCTTAATTTTTGCTCTTTTCATTTAGTTTATTAATAATGCCAGCATTTTTGCAAGTGCCCACAGCTGACACGCCTTCAACCGCTCAGCTTTGGCCGGGCATATACATACATGTGCACATAGTTGCCAACTGCTACAGGCTGAATGCGTTCTTTGTTTGTTAATTACGCAAAAAACTGGCCAAACAATGGCCAACGGCAACAATAACAAACATCCTTGACGAGGTCAGGATGGCGAGAGAGAAATGTGCAGCATTTCGTTGCCTACTTTGTGGCGTTGCAAACACCTGCGGCTGAGTCGGCACGCAAATGTGACATATCTGAATGTCACAGCAGCAGAGGATGACACCCCACAATTCAACATTCAACACCTGACAACACTGAACGAACTGTAAACTACAAACTGTAAACTGCAAACTGCAAACTGTAAACTGCAAACTGCAAACTGTAAACTGCAAACTGTAAACAACAAACTGTAAACAACAAACTGTAAACAGCATACTGAATGCTCTTCGTAGCATTCATTCTGCTTTCTATACCCTGTAGTTAGAAATGGCAAAAAACGAGTGCAACAACTCACTCGAAATATCAGACAAGACTCTAATCTAAGTCTGATCGAACTGGTGAGCGATTATAACATATAGCCTAATGCTTTTTATAGAAAAAAACAATCTTGACCATCTAAAAACTCAGCTTTCTTTGGTAAAAAAGTCTTTATACTTGAGAACCTATTTATTGGCCAGGTTCTGAGATATTTAACAATAGAACAAACAATCATCAAGCAAAACGTTTTGGATTAAAAACCGTATTGCAAAATAAGAAAAAAACTATCGATAGTTAAGTGGACGGCGGCTATCAACTATCGAAAGCTTACAGGTAGCTTACGTAGAACAAATATCTGCCTACAGGGTATATGCCAGTCCATCACTCTGCATTGTGGCAACAACTAACAAGCTGATGCCATAAGGACAATAAGTATTTTTGATAGTCATGACCCCAAAGACTGCGTAAAGTTAAAAATGAAGAGCCATAAAATGGGGCGACCGTGTTTTTAGTGCATAACTTGCAACGGCAATGATAAGTCGAAATGAAGCGGACGAAGGCAATGGCAAAGGCGAAAGCCAGAGCAGAAGGATAAGGAGAAGCAGTAGGCGAAAGGAGAAGCAGAATCCGAAAGCAGCAGCCGTTGATTTATGATAGCATCCGTAAAAGTTTTCGACCAAAACTTGGAGTTTAGCGCCGGGCAAGTGATAAACTGCAATGTCTTCCACTCTGTTTTGCGAAATCAAGCTGAAATGCGAGTGGCTTCGTCTTGCGTACTGCAAGCGGGTCAAACGGCAGCCCGGGGTCGACCGACGAGCTTGGATGCCAGGCTAAGCAGACTAAATGTATTCGCAAGTTATCCGATTTCCACAGTTGCTCAGCGACTCATCCTTAACATTCCGTTGCACTCACAGCAAAAGTGGGGCGAAAAAAAAGGAAAACAATTAGAGAACTTTGTGAAAAAGACAACAAAATCAGAATAACCCTTTTGAAAGTTAGCTTCAAAGAGTTTTGGGAATTTGGAATATAGCTTGAAATGTAGTACCTAGAGAAAGTGAGTGCAATAAGCAAGGGGAAGAGCTCAAAGACTTATACATAAATAACTATGGAGGTAGTTGTAAGGATGCCTCAAAAATACTACAATGTATCAGTATATAGCTCTTAACTGCAAGGATAGATGGAAAAGAAGCAGAGAGAAAATATGTGGCAGAGATATGACTTAACGGCCAGTCAGGAATAGGATAACGAATAGAATGAGTGCCCATCAGGCATGTGCTCCCATGATGTAATCGATTGACATGCAAATACCCTCAATGAAAGTTAAAAATCGATCATTTTATATCTGAAAATTTATATGTTTTCCAAGGAAAAACTAATAAAACCTATAGCCTCATGGCAATACTTAATTATTACATCCTATTCAAATACCAGTTTTGCTGAGTCATCTGATTACAAAGCAACAAAAAAAAAAGATGCTCCATAAACTTGTGTCAGATCGTACCACTATATCATACCCTAAGTCATATTTCGATAAGGGCATTTAATAGTCGGCCAAGATACGAGTTTTTTCTTGTTTTTCTTTCTCCTTTTTAATATGGTAGGAACTGATTATACGGAACTAGAGCAGAAGAATTGACTACTTATCATGACTTCTTTTCGTTTTTGTCGTTTTTTCTCGTTGCTTATAATTCTCAAGTGGTTATAGCTTCGGACTTGGAACAACCTGTTCGCTGCCTGTTGTTTATGCCTTGTTGTTGTTGGTCGTTACGGCCAGCATTCAGATAACTTGAAATGCTGATTTCGATGTAAAAATCCGATTTAAAGCTAACCTAATGAACTTCTGCATGGAAGCAAAGTACAAAGGATACTTAAAGTATTCCATCTGTGATTTGAGCAAAAATAAGCTACTTAAACAGCGAACGTATCGAGCTCCTTGTTGCTTTAAGCTAGACATTCGGAGCAAGCAACTGTCGCCGTCTCAGCAGTCTATGAATTTCATTAATTTAGTCATTCCGGGCTGGGAGCCTGAAGCTGGGAGTGCTCTCAAAATCAAATGAGGCACGGCCGCAAAGTTAACGATGTCCCTGCCTAAAAGTGTTGCGTGGCAGCGAGTGCTCCGCCAGCTCTTCGGGGACCTTTTTTTCCACATTTCCATAGTGCTGCCCAAGGGCGTTGTGAACATACACACACGCACGGGAGTGTGGCACGCAATCCTGACCCGTGCCGACCCTGAGCTTGAGTTCAATGTACTCCCGTTGCAGCTTCACTGGCTTCACTTCGCCAGTGTCAAAGTCCGAGTCGTGCGGATAGTTGTTTTAGCTGCCGTCACCCATCACCCGGCGCCCGATTCCTAGTTCCTCCTTCTCCTCAGCCTTATAACAATTCTCTGCATTCCGCATGGCTGCGTTTTGGGCTGCAGCAGGGACTGCGTTGCGCCTGCTGCTCGTTTATGGCCGCTGTCAAATTAATTGGCTTTTCCGGCGCTGGGCCGCCTCCGTTCGCTTGACAACTCATTTCCTCGAATCTCGAGCCTGCCATCTTATCGCTGGCCTCGGCCCTCTGCCGCGTCCTATTTCTAACTTGAATATTTAAGTTCGTATGGAGCGGCCAATATCGGAAGTGCTTAGTTCCAGCCAAAAACTTCATAATGAGCTGGATATCTCGCCATGCACAGCGCCCGATCGGATCAGTCCCCGTTTAAGCCTGTGACAGGCTCTTGAGCTGCTTGCGATTTGCCACTCGAATTGGACCAATAAGTGAGTGAGTTTTCACCCAAATCTAGAGTAATCTTTGTTCACTCAAAACTCGCTCGATTCCCCTAACTTCCCCTTGCTTTGGGACGTTTTGGTGAGTTTGGTGAGTCTGCACATGCTGCCAGGAGAGCTGATGCACTGCATCAGGCTCCAACTGAGCTTTTGCTGCGGCGTTAAGCTTTCGTTTATTTAATAGCAAACTTAAACGATTTAAATCGTATATCGTATGGGACTTATTGCATATTTCCTTTTGGATAAGACACAATCTACGACCAACAATTATCCATTGCGGGAATTATGGCGAATTTTCATAAAAAGCCCTGGGGAAATTTGTGAAACTAAGCTAAACGCATATATTTTTACGATAAGCGCAAAAAATCCCTACCCTGTTTTGAAACCCTTAGCGAAAGCAATGTGACAATTTAAGTTTTACTATATTTTAACTTGTTTTTAGCTTAAGCCGACTTTAATACAATTATTCTTTTTAATAATATCTTTCTGCTAAAAATGTTTGAATTTATCTTTTTGCTTAGATGTTTATCTTTCTATTCAGAATCCTCTATACATAAAACCAGAATATGCAAGAGCGGTCTAGTCGAGCGTGCCCGACCTGCAAATACTCATTATTGAAAAATAGTTAGTTACTTAAAAAAGTCTAAATTCAATCCAGTTTGCATTTTCTTTAGCTACAAGCGAAATTCCTATATCAAAAATTTGTAAAGGTCTGCGTTACTTTTCTTAATACTAATACAAAATCCAAGAAACTTTTTACTTTCATTGAGCACGATTTGGACTTATTTCAAGTGATGAAATGCTTGTAATGAGCATGACAGACAATTTTGACACGAAAGTTTGTTTCTTTAAGAATACTCAAATAAGAAAAATGCCCCAAATCGCAGCTATAAAGCGGAGTTTTATTCCGTTTTTACTTGAAGCACGGCATTTTTCTATGGCCGACACCAACCTTCGGTGAATTTTGCGATATTTAATAATTTGAATATTTTCTTAAAGATATACATATATTTTTTTTTCCATAAATTCACGCCGCAGTCAGCGGCATCTTGTGGCTGCATTCTCTGGTTTTGATTGCCAGTGTGCAGGCAATTATGACTGCCTCATTAGGAGCTCTTTCACTCACACACATACACACACACACACACACACACACACACACACACACACACACACACACGCGCACACACACATGCGCATGCACATTTCCTGTTAACCACATGAAATTGTGCTAAATGCGTTGGGCTAATTGATTATTAGACATGTGAGTTATGAAGCCGCAGAGATTTCGGCCTTTGGCTAAATTCCTAATGCCTGGCCAGATTTGGGGCTACCTCAGCCGTGCATCTATATTTCAGATGTTGCCTGCTCGCAAGTGTTAAATGCTTTGGCCTAAAATGTATGCATTTGGTTAATCTGATTATTCGAAATGTGGTTTGATTCAACACATGGTAATGCTCGAATGGATATATTTCTTACATTGTTCAGTGGCTCAGTCAGTCCAGATATCTCTTTATATAAAACTGCTTGTCCCGACTGACTAGCTGACTAGCTGACTGACTGACTGACTGACTGACTGACTGACTGATTGGTGATCAACGCACAGCCCAAACCGTAAGAGCTAACGTCAATTTTCACTGTACTTACTCCTGCAAGCTCGCTTATTTAACTCTGACAACACCAGAGCTTGCTTTATCAAAATTCTTATTAATAAGAGGTTTTCCCCGCACAATTTCACTGCTTTTATGCGAGCTTTTCTTTAGTTTTCGCAGGCACTTGTGGGGTCGCCGCAAAGTAGGCAACACTTTAGGTAATTTAAGCTGCAAGTCTAGTGGCTAAGCGGCCAGACAGCACAGGCTGGTAACCTTCAAGTGCGTGTGCCTGTGTGTGTGTGTGTGTGTGTGTGTGTGTGTGTGTGTGTGTGTGTGTGAGCCAAACTTCCGTTGCCAGCATGCGATGTCCTGGCAAGCGTGTCCTTGCCTGAGCCTGCCTAAGCGGCTATGTAACTTAATATTTTCCGTTTGCCAACTGACAACTGCAACGGCAGCCAGTCGTGGTTTGCTATAGCTTTTGTTGCCAGCCATTTTGTATTTTTGTTTTTGCACGGAAACGGAAACGGCAGACACCCACACACACACACACACACCCACACCCACACACAGACACACACAAGCACCCTGACACACATGCACGCAATTGAGTGTGTTTGGCTGTGCATAAGGTGTGGATTAATCATTTGTATTGGCATTGAATGCGTTGCGCCGAAAACTGTTTTGTGAAACGTGGCTTATCCCATGTTATGCGGCCTGCTTACAAATTAATTAGCAGCCCATTAACGGGCAAACAAAAGGCTTAATTGGCCAACGGACAAAAATTAATATTGAAAAAAAGTATTCACATATTTGCCATGCGCCGCGCTCAGCAAACATATTTTCTACTTTTAAGTACGTTTAAATTTCAAAAGTTCAGCACAAAAATAAATTTGTTTCCAACAAATCCTTTAAAACCATTAGAATGGGCTTGACATTGATTTGAATGCCATATTGTAGATCGGATCGGTTTTTGACATTCGATGTTAATGAATTTAACATTTTTTCAACATCAATCGCATACTGAGATTATGATACAAGATAAAACTTTGTTTTATTTTTCAATTTTTAAAGAATAATATTAATAATTCTATCATAATGCTTTCTTTGTAGGTCTCTACCTGGGGGCGCAAAAGAAACCAGCTAGAGAAGGAGCTAAGCTTAAACAATTTTGCCGCAAATGTCCATCCTTAAGGCTATAATGGCATATAGTATGGAGCCTGCCTCCACATTCAATGTACAAATTCTATAAAGATTCGATTCATCCTAAGCAAGAAAATCTGAGCCCATAAGAACCTTGAAGCTAGCGCTTCAGCAGCCAGGTCAAGCGTCTCAGCGTTTATTTCTGCAACCATCCTGCGCTGAACTTGCCTGATGGTAGCCTATAAGTCCGCCAACTCTGGAGGAGTTAGTGAAGAGGACCTGCCCCGAGAGTCACATATCTGTCTACTTGACACTGAGTTCTGCCTGCGATTAACGAAAAACAAAGGCACGATTGAGACCGAAAAATAGGTAAGTCAAATGCTGATGACTATTCTGAGTAAGCTAGTCTGCGTTGTAAAGCAATCGTGATGGGACTTTGCAAAGGTCCGTCTTTCAACAGAAAGACAGGCAGTACAAATGTTGGATCCGGCCGAATCGGACGACTATATCATATAGCGGTCATAGGTACAATCGGTCGCAAAGTAGGTTTTTGAATGGACAACTTTGTAGTTTATCAAGACGAACCGAATTTTATGCAGATTGCTTTACCATATTACAGAATCGGTCGAAATGTGGGTTCTTTTATGGCATAATATCTGTCTGCAAGGGTATTAAATATTCGGCGTGCCGAACATATCCCTACTTTTTCGTGTTTAAATATCTGTGATATTTTATATTATAGTTAAAAAATGCATTAAACAATTAGAAAAATTAAACAAATTTAACTGAACAACGATTTATCTATGAACAAGAGGTTCTAGTCGGGAGCTCCCGACTAGGGATACCCTGAACCCTTTTCTTCCAACACCAAATGCAGATATATAGACAATTCTAGAAGCTACATGTCAAGTTTGGTGACTCCAGCTCTTATTATTTAACAAAATTGCTCAAAAACTGGATTTCGATATAGATTTTTATCCCTTCCTTCTGCCTGTTACATACATTTACATTTTGCACAAATACAATATACCCTTTTTACCCATTTTCAATGAGTTCAGGGTATAAAAATGTGGAGTAGCATTTTCTTAGAGCTGGCAGCTTCATTTCTATAAAATTTAAATATTGAAATTTTCTTAGATGAAATCTTGATCTAAAATTTGTTAAAGATGCTTTTGGCGTTTTCTCTTATGTATTTTTGTTGTTTTTTTTTTTTTTTTTTTTTGCGTGCCACCGTCTCAGTTTCAGTTTCAGTTTCAGTGTCTGTTTTGTGTTCTCTTGTGCTGCGCTCAATTTCCATAGCATCGTGCAGCAATTTAATTTGAAATATGCAAATTGGCACAAAAGTCTTCGACTCCGGTAGCTCCAGTGCAGCGTGTAAATAATGAATAACAAGATGAGCATGATAAACACGTTAAGATACACAAACAGACACATAAAACATATCTAAGAGATAGAGCATAAGCCCTGGCAGGTCTCGACCCAAATGGAGCTACAGCTATATGTAGGTTCGGAGAGATCTGATCGTATTTTTGCTCTCACAGCTGTCTGTCAATGTCAGCTGCTCGGCTGTTAAGTGGCTTTGTGGGTTCGGGGCCTGGCCCACACTGTCATCTCCCTGTTGGCAGCCAAGCGAGCCACATAATGGCAACGCCTCGCCCCATGCCCACGCCCATGCCCATGCCTATCTGCCATCTTTATGCCATAGTCAAAGGCAAAGCCAAGCCAAGGCAAGCCAAGAGGCAGCAGTCTTAAGGCGGCGGATGCGGCTCCTCTAAGTGAAATATTAAGTGTGAACGGCAAGTCAAGTGGAAGCCAGCGACACACACAGCGCAAAACTTTTTCAATTATAAACGCTTTGAGATAAGCAAAGCAACAAATATATATGTATATATACATAGCAGCAGCATCTGCTTGGAGTATCTTTTGGCCGCAATCCCTTTCTTTGCCCGCAACTAAAACTTGACGCAGTTTTATTATGTATTATATTATGTGAGCGTGGTGTTCCATTGAATATTATTGTTTACTTTTGTGCCACACACAAGCATACACACACATGCACACACATGTGTGCCACATGCGGTAGCAAATTAGATTTGTTGCCTTGTTTGGTTGCCCCTTTTGTATCCATATTCTCTTCATTCTTTTCTATTCATGGAGCTTGTCTGTAATTAGTTCCTGTTTCAGTTGCATTTAAAACTGAAGTATATTGAATAGAATAATGTTGCCAGATTTAGATGCCAAATTGATCGAGAGGCCAAGGAATGAACAAAAAGATTTTGCGAAAAGTGTGAAACACGTTTTAAATGATTTGCGATATAAATCCTTGGAAAGTAATTTGAGCGCAAAACGTCACCCACCAAATCTTTGACCTTCATTTCCATCATGGCCAACTAATCCAGTTTAAAACAAGTAAGAGGTTCTAGTCGGGAGCTCCCGACTAGGGGATACCCTGAACCCTCATATTCCAACACCAAATGCAGCGCGCGCTTATAGATAGAGAGTAGCGGGGAGGTGGCGATAGGTATAAAATAAAAGATAATCGATATATATATACTTTTCTAGAAGCTACATGTCAAGTTTGGTGACTCTAGCTCTTAGTATTTACCAAAATTGCTTAAAAATCGGGATTTCGATATACATTTTTATCGATTACTTGGAAACGGGGCAAGTTATCGTTTATCGGAAACAAACTCGATCTGCGCACGCACTAGGAGACCTACATCTAATTTTTTTTAATTTCAAGTCTCTAGCTCTTATAGGTTCTGAGATCCTTGCGTTCATACATACGGACGGACGGACGGACGGACGGACAGACGGACATGGCTAGATCGACTCGGCTATTAATGCTGATCAAGAATATATATACTTTATGGGGTCGGAGATGCTTCCTTCTGCCTGTTACATACATTTGGATTTTGCACAAAAACATAGTACCCCTTTTACCCATTTTTAATGGGTTCAGGGTATAAAAAAAGAAGGAATTCCCGCCAAAGCTGATTAATAACTGGAAACCATTTGAATATGACTTAAACTGGCTAAGAGTCATATCTAAGAAACTTGGGACTTAAAAACAAATTATTAAAAGTATATGAAAATAGTTAAGTTCTTAAACTCAATATTTGCAATCTCTCTAACAGCAATCAGAAGTTTTTCAAACCGAATCTTAAAGTGGCAATCGTGTCATTTATCTGTGTAGATTAAGTTGTAGGAGGGAGAGTCGGCGGAGGTGTTGTTGGGTTGGTTGCACTTGCAACTGTCGCTGCATAGCTTAAAAGTGCCTTGTCATTCAGGGGTCACACACAAATACAAATACAAGCACACGCACACACATTAAGCGTATAATGCCCAGTGACAAATCAAGCAGCAGGATGCAACATGCGGCACACAGGATGCAGCATGCAGCATGCAGGACAGCAAAAGCAGCAGGCACGTACGTACCGCAATGGCATAGCTGCTGTGATCTATCAGCACGTACCTACACACACACACACACATATATATATACTATTATTAATGAGTACTACCCGGCTTTGCCCGTACCAAGTGTTTTTGTTTTGTTCTTTGTATGCAACCCCTTTCCGTTCAACTCCATGAATTTATTTATTCTGCTTTGAGTTAAGTGACGTGGATTTTCCGCAAACGATGAATCAAGTTTGAAATGCTTTTATACTTAGATATTTGAAAATGAGCTTGAAGCACAATTGGGATGCTACTGGAAAAAGGTGTAGTCAACAGTTTCTCATCCATTTGTAATGCAAATACGGATTGTCAATTCATGTTCTTAATAATATGATTATATTTAGCATTGGATTGAAAAGCATTGTTTAATTTGAGCTCTGGCAAAGACATTACTAAATCCATTGAAATATGTCTGGGATTTGAACTCAGAGGCTGTAAACACCGACAACTTAGTTAATCAGTCAAACAGGACAAACTCTTTTACATATATAGAGGATATACATATATACCCATACATACACACACACTTTCACACACTGGCTGAGTCACAGTCACATCAGGCTGCCCTGGGTGGGCTCTGTCAGTGCCGAAACTTGGAGCTGGCCGAAATGTTTGAATTCTCATTTTTTATAATTGGGTCAGCACAATAAGAATTATTTCAGAAAATACAAACCCAAAAAATACTTCCATGCCGAATCAGATGTCACGCCGCAGCAGTAGCCGCACAAGCAACATGGTCGGGCACCAGATGCGACCGGACTGCGGGCTCGTACAGACCAATAGTGCTGGAGGAAGCAGCAGCAGCAGCAGCAGCAGCGCCAGCGCGAGCAGCAGCAGCAGCAGTGGCAGCGGAAGTGGCGGCAGCAACAGCAACGGCAGCAGCGGCGGCGGCGGCGTTGATATAATCAACGGCAACAGCAGCGTGTCCAAGCTGCGACCCCTGGCCAGATTGGACCGTCTGCTGCGCCGCTGGCTTCCGGGCTACAACTATTTGCGTGGTGCTGGTGGCAGCATCATCGGCAGCAGCGGTGGTAGGCAATCGCCTGGGACGGGTGCGGTGACGCCACCATTGAATGCAGTGGAACAGCAGCGGTCCGGGCGGCAGACACCGCTCACCGTTGATCCACCGCTGATGGTCAGGAGGCGACGGGATGGGGAAGTGTTATTGGATACGGGCATTGCCAAATCCGAGTTTTGCTTGAAGTTGGAAAAGCTGCTGCGGGCCAAGCTAATTGTCAAGGATTAGCGGCTAACCTCAGCGGTTGCAACAATAACAGCCAAGAGCACACACACATACACAGACACACATACACAGACATACACACACATACACACGCACACACAACAAAAAAGAAAAAAATCGATGAAAGTGATTAAAGAAAAGAAGAATTGAACAGTGTTGCAGTCGTTGTCATAGATATGAATATATATTATATATAAAACAGAACTCTTTTTCCCGATAATCACACACCATAAATTACAGTTAATAAATTTGATTTCAAGTTTAAAATACAAACCGGACTAGCCGAACAGCCAAATAACTGATTATATATATCCCATATAGGAACATTCAATTTTGATTAGCTCCGCATCCTTCCAACCGCAAGGCAGTGTCCTGTGTGCGATCAAGAAAGTTACCCGCTTACTTTTCGCCCCATTTCGCACTGAAACTTATCTGATTTATGGTCGTTTAGCCAGCGACAATGCCTTTAATATTATCGTAATTATGTATTTATTATGACAATGCATGCAGTATAAATACAATACAAAAAATACAACGAGAAACTAAAATTATTTTCGGCATGCGGAAGACTCAATACCCTTCTAGACACTTGTCTTACGATTTTGCATATAGTGTTTAGTTGAATGAAAATACCTTGGAAAATGTAAATTTGACTCAAAGATGAGCAGCATAGTTCTGTTTATCTTTATAAACTAAAATGTTATCCCTACGAGAACCTGCTTTTCGACCGATCGTTTCCATGGCAGCTATATGATATAGTGGTTCGATTCCACCATTACCGGCATTACCTATGCAAAGTTTCAAGACATTAGCTTTAAACTGAGAGACTAGTTTGCATAGAAATAGATAGACGGAAACACTGACAAGCAGACGGGCGGACAGACAGACGGACGGACATACAGATGCACGGACCGACAGATGGACATGGTTATATAAATATATATATATATGTATATATACGTTATGAGATGTCTCCCTCTATGATTATGACAAAATTGTAATACCCTCTATAAGGTATAAAAGGGGTTCTGCAGCCGGGACTGCTCGACGGGCAGATACCCTCCTTACATTCTACTCCTTCATTATATACATACATACATGCGAATTAACGCACACACAGTAATGCATTCTTGATTAACTTTGGTGTCTATAGTCCGATCCTTATGAAATTTTCAGGGCTTTAATTGGGCATAGAAAAGTGATCATATACCAAAGCGCAAAGCGTGACCTTTGAGAAAGAGTTTATATTATACGATACAATATAATGCGTTAAACGTCATTTATTGATATTTTGGAAGGATCTGCCTTTAACATTCGGTTTATTTTCCATTTTATGGACGAGGAATCAAACAAGTGAATAGTGCCAATCTGTATTGACGATACAAAAAACGTTCTAACCAGCTTGGGGCTTTATAACTTTTTTGATTTTCGAGTTATGCTTTAATAAACCATGTCTATAAATCGATACTTATCGAAATGAGACCAAAAAATGCCGCTGTGATTCGACTGTGATCGTAATAACGCAGTTATTTGCACCCGACTGTGACATGCATACTTTTTTTTGTCTTGTATCTCTCTTTGGATTAAAAAAAAGGTTTTAAAAGAAAACCAATTCCATTTTGCAGTCAGTTTTAGCAGACCTCTTTCTAGAATTGCGCATATGAAGTGCTCTGCAAAAAGTCGAAATAACTTAACAAAGTTAGGGTATTTGAGTGGCTGCAACAAAAAGGGCAGAAATGACGGTGGCACAGTTTGTGATTTATGTGGTCTAGAGATGGGCGCGGATCTCACGGGGTCTCTCGAGGCCCGACCTGGTACGAGCACAAGCAGGAAACAAGCCAAGCCTTGCTCGAAATCCAAAAATCATACTAGCTATGTATTTATTTGGCAGAAAGATTTTAATTGAAGAAATTCTTGACTTTTATTGGACTTTTTTTAGAGAAAGGATTGCGATATTCAGATTTTGTTTGACGTAGAAAGTTCTTGGAATATCACCGTGCTTTTTCTTTAATTTCGTGCCTTCGCATGAAGCATGAAAATCACGTGCCGCGCCCAACTCGAATGTGGCACCACTCGCACTTGCGGCGTTTCAATATATCAATATGAAAATATAAGCAATATATCAATCAGTCCGATGACAAATACAGACACACGCACACAGCAAACAAAGGGAAGCTGTGGGTGGGCGACGACGGGGGCCGGGCCGCCATTGGGAGGGGGAGGGCGCTCATTAAAATTAATTAGAAATAATGGCCGTAAATGCGTAAATTTATAGACATCAAAAACAGATATTAACTGTGGCAACATCAAAATTGTTGGGTAATAAAATAAATATATGCCTGTTTGTCAGTTAAATAGCCGCGTAAATTGCCCAAAAATGAGTTAACAAAGTGGCCCCGAAGGCCAAGTTGTTAATCAGTCAAAAGCCAACAACAAATTCGGGGCTTAATTAAAAGCAAAAAAAGAAAAAAATGAAGAAAACTTTTGCCAGCCTCTGGGGAGAGCAGCTCGCAGCTCGGCAACAAATTGATATCCCTGGCCAGGCCAGGCCTTGAGAGGGGAATTGGACTGGCAAGTGGAAGCTATTGATTTGGTCGCTCATCAAATGTCAGGCAAGTAACTCGACACAATAACTGAAATGTGTTTTAAGAAAGTGAGTGTAGCGTATAACTTAGCTATTGTTTCTGATATTGTGCTTAAATTTTATGCGCTAGCTAACAAGAAATCATATTCGCTCTTGACAACAACTGACAACAATATTACGCATACGCCACGGCAGACGAAGAACCACAAAACAGCTCGTTAAGAGGCTGCTTAACTTGTGTGTGTGTGTGTGTGTGTGTGTGTGTGGTTAACTCTGAGTGCGTGTGTGTGTGTGTGGTTATCTCCCTCTCTCTGTGTATGTCTGAAGACCTCTTACAATTTGCTGGCTGAGCACTTGACTTGCGTCGTTTACATGAGCATTAAATGTGAGTTTTGCTAACGCAGCTGCCGGTTGCCAGCCGTCGAGCCGTCGAGCCGCTGGCGCTGCCCGAATGTGCGCCTTGGGTAGCAGCCGCTGCTGACCGCAGCACACAGTGTGGCAAGTATACCATAAAGGAAGCGGCTGCCGCTGCTCCTGTTTGTCACTCTCAACGAGTGTGGCAACAAAACTGTAGCCCCATTATTTTTTTGTACACCCTGAACCCATTAAAAATGGGTAAAAAGGGTATATTGTATTGGTGCAAATTGCAAATGTATGTAACAGGCAGAAGGAAGCATCTCCGACCCCATAAAGTATATATCTTGATTAGCATCAAATAGCCGAGTCGACCTAGCTATGTCCGTCTGTCGGTCTGTCCGTCCATCCGTCTTTCCGTCTGTCCGTATGTATGAACGCAAGGATTTCAGAAGATGTAGGTGCTCCTAGTGCCTGCGTAGATCGAGTTTGTTTCCGATAATCGATAACTTACTCCGTTTCCAAGCAAGCGATAAAAATCGATATCGACGTCCTGATTTTGAGCAAATTGGGTAATAATAAGAGCTAGAGTCACCAAATATGATATGTTGCTTCTAAAATATTATATATATGTTAAGTATCTTTCATTTTAGACCTATTGCCACCTCCCCGCTACCACCTCAAAGAGGTTTCAGGGTATTGCCTAGTCGGGAGCTCCCGACTAGAACCTCCAACTTGTTTTTTTTGGGCATGCGTCCACTCGACAGTCAAATATTTATACAAGCACACATTTATGCATAAGTATATATATATATATGTGTATACATATATATCTATATAGACACTCACGCAAATATATGTTAATTTATTTTTGAATTACGACAAATTGAGGGTCACTGAAATGGGTTGCCCAGGCGGTCGGGCGAGCAGAGTTCAAAGGTTGTCGTTTACCCTGATTCCGCATTGATTTGCTGGCAAACAATGTGCACTCGGTCTGTCAATTGTGCAGGTCATTTGGCATTAAAGCCTTGGCTTCTTCCATGTGAAGTGCTCATTGTGCACGCTTGGATTGTGCTGCACAGTCGGGTATTAATTTGTGCTGAACTCCGGCAATTGGCTGCAAAACAATTCCATAGAACACAAGCTGCATTTGTTTATATTTTGTTTATTTGGCATTTATTTTGTTTGATTTTGATTTCGTTATCGATTGAATTTAAAAAGTGTACATTAAATATTAATTAAAGTTTTGCCATTTGTAGACGCTATTCATATTATTAATCTAAATAAATTTGTCGTATTACATATATATTCGTATTCGTAATTGTATTCGTATTCGTATTCGTATTCGTATTCGTATTCAGTATTATTTATATGCATTTATTTGATTTAATGTTGAATTTGGAAGAAAGGAATTGCTTAAATACATTATTGTAAGTCTTAGCCCAAAAAGGATAAACGTTAAATTTGTTTTTTGCTATTTTGAATATCTGTAAAAGCGCCGCAAAACTGGGCAACAATTTTGTTATTTTTATTATTCGTTTCTTTGTTTTGTTTTCCTTTTTCTTTTTTTTTCTTCAACTTTTCGTTGTGGTTAGGTTTTTTTTTTTTTTTTTTGGTGGGTGATTGAATGATTGGTGGTGATTGACTGAATGGTTGTTAATGTTCTTTCTGTAGCTACAGCGAAAATACTTAATCAGAGGCGATTTTGATATGTTTATGTATGTTTTTCGCTTTGAAAAAAACCGATTTCGTATGATCCAAACAACATTTTCAATATGATATTTTTCGATTTTAGTAAAAGATTCAAGTTAAGATATCATATTAGTTAAGTTTTTAAGTTGGATTCGTGCTCGATTTGTCTCGATTTATAAATACTTTTGATTCAATGTTCAATTTTAAAAGAGTGAGAAAGAGAGAGGAGACCTTTAATTTATATATTTATCGCTTTGTAATTACTATAATTAAATTTATGTGAGCTTGCTTGGCATCTGTATAATATTTATATATTTAATGCTGTGGCCCAATGCACATAAAGTAAAGTATTTATTTTTTTGAATGTTTTCTATTAATTGTTATTGGAATTACTTGTGTATTATTCATTGGAATTCGTTTAGCTGTGCGTAAGGAGCAAATGGCATTTGATATCTGAAAAGTTGTCCTCCCCAATATGAATATGGATGTGAAGCTTAATCGTAGCTCAGCGAGATCGTCGACTTTGGCGTGGGCAGCGGTGATGTAGTGTTCTCCTCCTCGTCATCGTTCTCCTGCGAGTCCTCCGGCTCACCCAGTGCGTGTACAAACTCATAAAAATCAATGCGTCCATCCCCATCCACATCCACCTCCTTGATCATGTCCTCAACTAGAGAAAGTAAGGAAAGTAAAGTAAGCTACAGACATGGCCTACATTCAGTTCGATGCTTAAAGTTCATTAAGTAGCTGGCTCCAGTCGGGTATGCCCGAATCGGAGATACCCTGCTGCCTTTAGAAACATTCTTATTGCTTCTTTTACACACACAGACAGTTTACGCTGCATACTTATACATACAAATGTATTCTTGATAAGCATCGGTGCTTATAGTCCGATCTTAATAAAATAAATTAATAAGTACAAAAAATGGATTTTTATCGATTTGTTGAGATATCGATAAATACATCGAAGCACGTATGTTATTCAAAAATAAATGTTTCAAATTTCAAGTTCCTATCTTTTGTCTTCCGAAATCCAAGCGGTCGTACAGACGGACAGACCGACTTGAAGATTGATGACTTAGTGCGTCGATCGGAACCTGAGATGCTTCCTGCTCACATTCGCACAAAAACATGGTACCTTTTTGGCCGAAAATATATACGTACTATCCTCCTCGTCGAGATCCTCGCCCAGGCACTGCAGCACGGCACGTAAATCGGAGGCTGTTATGTAGCCACGATTGTGCTTGTCAAAGACACGAAAGGCGTCGCGCAGTTCGCGCTCCTCCTGGTCGGCCGAGGATAGGCCCGACTTGTCCTCGTAGGTCATGTTGGAGAGTATGTCGACGAACTCCTCGAAGCTGACATTGCCGTCACCTGCAAGCGGGTTGATAGAGATAGAGATAGCGAGAAAGAGAAGAAGCGACGCAGTTGGGCGCTAGTTAGTTGGGTCTACCCACCGTCCACATCAATCTCCTGCAGCATCTCCTGCAGCTCCTCGACACGCGCAAATTGTCCCAGCGAGCGCATAACTGTGCCCAGCTCCTCCTTGGTTATGCAGCCGTCGCCATCCTTGTCGAACAGACGGAATGCCTCACGGAACTCTGTGTGACATATGTGGAATGCAAATTGACAGTCGGTCGGTCGGTCGGTCAAGCCCGATATAAACTTCAACTTACCACGCATTTGTCCTTTCGAGATGCACCGACGCTTGTCCAGCGCATCTGCATCCGCCTCGCCATGGCCGGCATCTACCGCATAGGAGCTGGCCCGCTGCGAGAATTGGCGTGTTTTCGCTTTGCGCTTGCTCCGCAGTCCAGTCTCAGTGCCCATATCTACAGCAGCTTTGCCAGCTGGTGCAGCTGCTCGCACGCTCAGCGCTGCTTTCAAGGGTGCACGCTGTGTGGCCAGCTGCTCGTAGTCATCGTAGTCCTCCCCATCCCCATCCTCCTCCTCCTCCTCCTCGTCGTAGTCATCTGCATCATCGTCGTTATACTGCTCGTAGACCACATGCTCGCTGAGATTTCGCTGCGCATAGCTGACGCGAGAGCTGTGCCGCGTTGCGCCCGAAGTCGTGCCGCCGCTGGCCGCCTCGCACGAGCTGGAGTCCGTGTCCGCATCGGAGGCGGCATTGCTAGCGCCACGTGGCTGTTGTTGCTGCTGCTGTTGTTGTTTCTGTTGGGTTATCACTTTCTTGCGTTGTCTTTGACGACGTTGCGGTGGCTTTGCCGCTGGCTGCTGTCCCTGCAGTTCGTTTTTGTGCCGTTCTGGGCCAACAGCTGGCTGCTGCTCCTGCTCGTCGTCTGTGCCCGCCGCCAACTGCTCCTCGTCGGGTTCATCGCCACTAAGCGGCGCGTTTCTCGTCTATCGGAAGAGTGAGCTACTTTTAAATGTACATCAGCCGAAGAGCAAATACCCTGGCAGACATGTCACAGCTGTCGGATATACCTATATCCCTCATAGTTCTATCTGTGCTGTCCTATGCCGATATTCGTCTAATCAATATGTCAATTAATTTCTGCAAAAAGCCAATTGACTTGAACTAAGCAAGAAACTGCTTCAAAAAGTCAGCAATTTTATTGCCAAACTCTCAGCACTTATGGCATGAATGTGTAACCTTGTGTCTAAAAGGAAATCAACCTGATATGATTAAGAATTTCTAAGATCATCAAACTATTGTCCGTAAATGGGAGCTGTTTCAGCTTGTCCGGCTATGGGAGCTGTCCATAATGGGGGCTCTTACTGTATATGACCTAGTCTGATATCAAGCTTTTGATTACGAAAAATGGATTTCATGCTTCAATTTCATGCAATTGCTTAAACGCGAGAAGTTTACACTTAAAAGACTTGCTTGCAGAGAAATAGACAGGCGAAGGCATACGGTCATATATCGTTCGTCTTTAAGGGATCGGAGAGAATAATATCCTTTAGAGGGTCATCGGGATGGGTCCTTACCATTAGCTGCCTCAGCTCACGGGCAATGGTTGAACCAGTTAAAAACTTGTTAACTGCCGTGAAAAGGCGTTTTCCTTCCAATTTGACGGCCTTGGTTGCGACTGCTTTGGACTTTAAGTACTGCTCCTGCTATTGAATGTCCAGCAGCTGGGGCCAATTATGGGTTCTCTGTCCGCACTCTAGTTAGCCCGTATCACGCTCTGCGGTTGCGGCAAACATTCGATTTTGTTGATTAGACGCATTTGTGCCAGACCTCCGTTTGTCCTACTGCCCGGCGTTGCGCGTCCTGCTGCAGCCCGTTCGGAACACGCTGCAATTACAATTGGAAAGAGCAAAATGATAATTAAACAATTTACTCGTTGAATGCAGCTCAATTGGATGCGTCCAATTGGTGCCAGCCATGTGCCCCGATCGATGCCGTCAACATTCGCATTCACATTCAAATTGGCACGTTTCTAATTTCTAATTTCTGTTTCTGGCTAACGGCCTCGACGTGCCCAGCTCTGAATGGGCCTGGGGGAGGCAATGGGTTCACGAAACAATAGGTGGACACAAACACACTCACACACATACCAGCTGCTGCCTGGCAGCTAATCAAGCAGAAGCTGGAAACCATCATGCAAATTGTATGACAGACAGTTAACCAGCTACCTGGGGACACGGACGGAATTAGCTATTCGGTTGGAATTGTGGCTTGGGGCTTGTGCAACTGGCAGCCACAAGCTCAATGCGACATTGTGTTGCAGTTTATTCAACAGCCGATGGTTTCGCTTTAAACATATTTTATTCGTTTGCTACGCATTTACTATGCTGATATTGCATCCATGTTCAGTTTATTGCCTAATGCCGTAGATCATTTAGTTTTGTTAACTATTTTGTTTTTAACATTGTTTTTTATTTTTACTTTTAGCTACGCGCAACTTTTGAGACTCTCCACACGTCCTCTATGGTCACTTTATTACAATAGTCAATGCTTTTGCAGAGTAACTGAAGGACGACTAGCCGGCAGAAGTCCACTTAGCTAACGCTGTGAAATGTGCATTTCATTGGCTAAATGATAATCAACATTCAAATAAAGAAATTGTGGCTACTCAAGTCATCCAACAAGTTGGACGGCGATTATCTCTGGCTGTTTGGTAAGCCGCGTTCGCTTAGGAGCCTTAGGCGATGACTTGGCACGTCTTGTTAATGTGTTTAATCTACGTGACACGAGAGACTCTTGTCTTGCACGCAAACGCTCCTGCACTCTGGCCTCTGGCTGTCATCGAGGCACACAGGGCGTATGTGTAATATGCCAAGACTGACAGCCAACAAGCAGCCATAAATGTTGGCGCAGTGATTGTGATTGATGTGCTGGCAGGACAAGTCAAGACAGACAATACACCGAGAAAGGCAGAGAGAGAAAGAGAGAGAGAGAGGGAGAGACTGCTGACAGTCAGTCGAGCAGGCTCTGACTGACTTTCTGTTTATGGCATTTGTTGTTTAGTAGCCAAACATTTCACATATCCAATATTTAGTTTTCACATTTCGACCTTTTTTTTTAGTTTTAGTTTTATTGCTTTTTTTTTTTTGTGTGTATGTGAGTTTTTCTTTTTTAATTGCGATGGATAAGAAGCATGCCTCCTGCATGAACATGCATACTAATCGAAACGTGAAGCTGCTCATCGAGAAATTCGAAGGTATGGGCGAGCGCAAGGTGGAGCTGGTAACGGGCAAGAAATCGGACTTGAATATACAATCGCTGACTGGACGTGTGGCCGAGACGGTGGCCAAATTTGAGCATTGCAGTTTCTTGGGTCATTCGCGGATCCAGCTAACATGTGGAGATCAAGCTACCGAGCGCTGGCTGGCCGAATTAAAACAAAAGATGCTCGGCCCAGTAGCTCAGTCGGCTCAGGTTGCGGTGGTGATTGAGCAGCAGCAACAGGAAACAGGTCAAAAGATCCGCAATGAATGCCTAGATTTGGATGTGGAGAGATCCAAGCACAAGCTATCCTTGGATTGCTCAAGCACAAGCATTTTCAATCCACAATTTGATCTATCGGCAATACCCAGCTTCAATGGCTTCGAGTTCTGTAAATATTATGTGTTCCGCAAAACTGGACTCTACTTTATGTACACTTCTCCTATATTAAGCTAGCCCATTGATGCTCTGTTCCCTATCTCGCCAGGTGATGCGGAGTGTCTGTTCGTGCGGCCGAGCCTTAGTTGCACTTGGTAAATGGCTCGGACATGTCTGGTGCCGCTTCCTCCCATCGCTTGGACGCAGCGGCAGTTCCATAAAAATGCTCTTTCAAAGTTAGACCCTAACCAGTGGTTCGCAATTTAGTTAGCTTTTACGATTGGATACCAAACCAAGGTCACGGCTGGGACGATAACCCAATTTTCATGTACGTCTCGTGAGACCATTATAAATTCTAGTGTATGTTGAAAAATTTTCGATATCGTTTAATGTTGCCGTGTTTTTAAATGGGAACCGGGAGCATGTCTACACCTGGGGGTGGGTAACAGGCTGGGGGGATGGTTGTAGTAAATGAGGCGACAGCAAAAGAAAATGTTGAAGCATCTCTCCATCTGGACTTGGCTTAATAGAAGAAAGAAAATGTTGAAGCATCTCTCCATCTGGACTTGGCTTAATAGAAGCAAAGATGAGCTAAATGATTGGAAATTAAGAGCCAATAGGCCACCTACTCTCTGCCCACATTGGCCAGGAAAAGTAATCGAGAGATGTTCAAAGTGAAATATCAAAAGAAAAGCTGAGATAAATGAAAGGAAATTAAAGGCCAATTGGATGTAATTAGCAGAAATATACCAAGGGTGGCAACGAAGTATATATGGAGGTCAGAAATGAGTCGGGCATCAAACAAATCCAAGAATCAATAAAGTCATCTGCCCGCAACAATTTAAAGATAAATCATAAAAAATAAAACCAAGGAAAATTGCTCGGAAATCCCACAAAATTAAAGAGGGAATAAAGTCGGAACAAGCGCAAGACACCAAAATAAGCCCTGGAGGCAGAGGGAGAGAGAAAAGGTAAAGGTGGGCCAGAGAGACAGGGATAAGAACCATCGAGAGGTTTTGAAAGCGGGGCAAAGCGCAGTTGAGTTCATTCCAGGCAAAAGATTTATTTGCCTCTTCTTCTTTTCTTCATTTGGTCAAAATTTAAATTGGATTTCAATTGCTTGTGCGCACAATGTTGCAACATATTTCATTTCGCGCACATTTAGCCACCTCGCAAAGATGCCCCCGGACATCATCATCATCATCATCCTCATCATCGTCAACAACATCATCACGAACAACATCAGCGGCTGCTGGGCTGCCCGCACAATAAAATGCCTGCGTGCGTCCAGTGCGGAAGGATGTGACGGACATGGCCCACATGCAGCTGCAGGCTGTCTCTCTCTCTCTCTCTCTCTCTCCCTTCCTGGCTAGCTGGCTGGCTGGTTGGCTGGCAGACCGCAAAATAAATGGCCAAAAGGAAGTGCCAAGGCGACAACAAGGACGAGGTCATTGGACAGCCAGCATGCCCAAGCATCGAATCCTTCTCTGTGCCAAGCAATTTACATCGCCCACTCGTTGCCTTACTTTCCTTTACTGATGGATTTACATGCCAGCAAAACCGCACACACACACACACACACACACACACACACACACACACACACACACACACACAACACACACACACACACATACACACATGCACACGCGCCCTCATATAATTACCGTTAACCTGGTCGTTAAGCGGTTAAAAAATGCCAACAACTGAATTTCTGGGGCTTGGCATTTGCATTTAAGTTGTTCGAGTCGCTGCCTTCAAATCATCATCATCACCAACGCCATCGTCATTATCATCTTCAGCTTCATGTGCAAAAACTTTTTACTCGTTCTGCAATTCCAATTTGCATTCCACACACACACACACACACACACGCGCGTGCACCCACACGTACAGAGACACCTTTGGCAAGTTTTATGACATCGCCACAAAAAACAACAAAAATTTAAACTGTCTGTTTGTCGGGGGCCATGCACATAGCCAACCCATCAAAATTGTCAGCAACTGACATGAAATAAATGAAGACACCGCTGACACGCCCACACCGCCCACCTTGCCCCGCTATGCGGCGCGGCACTAATGCGCTTTGCATAACTTTGTCAGCCGGCAGTTGATTTGTTTATTAGCAGCAGCAGCGGCAGGAGCTGGAGCAGCAGCAGCTCAGAAACTGAGGCGCCACCGCATCAAGTTGCAAGTTAAAAGTTGAAGCCAGCTGCTCCAGCAGTGAGTGGCAGGAAGACAAACAGAAGCTGAAAACGGAAATGGCTACTTTAAGTGATGAGCGTTTGATAAATGAAAAGAAGTTAATGCGCAAAGTTTTTAATAGAACGTGAGCGAACAGCAGAAACAGCTGGCGGCAGCTCAAACTGATTTGCGCTTAACGATCCTCAAAAATCGCTGAATACTGCAGCCATTTACTTGAAGACGGCTATAACTCGAACAATACAGCATCAATTTGCAGGCGAACAAAATCCTATCATCTCACATGGAGCACAAATGCGTGAATGTGACATTTTTGTAAGGAGCATAAAGTGTGATAAAATATTTTCTCTTCATATTTAACCAAAAAATCGCGTCGAAGAGCCTCCGAACATGTTCAATGTTTCGAGCACTGCAAATTATGCTGGTTTTATTTAAAACAAACATAAAATACCAAAGTATTTTGTGACTGCCTGGCTAACAAATGGCAAAGCTTTTGACTGAGTTTTATCAGGCGAATTCGGCTTGGCTAGACTTGCTTTATATGCTGAAAAAGTTGCGTTTCCTTGACGAATTTTGCATTAAATGCACTGGAACTTGACTAACAATTATGCTATCTGGCAACTTTGAACAGCGTTGCCAACTAAATATGTCTTGTCCAACTATTACTATTTACTCAACACTCTCTCGCTTCATTCGAGCTTGGCTAATGATTATGTGAGCTGGCAACTCTTAGCAGCATTGCCAACTATGTCTTGTCTTGTCCTTCTCAGTTAAGCGCATTTAAACTGGGCTAATAATTATGCGAGCTGGCAACTCTCAACAGCGTTAACTATTAATATTTACCCAACACTGTTTCCTCTCATAAACTTAGGTTGCACTGGCTCGAGTTATTGTTAACTTCAATATGCATCAGCTCAATGCAGTTTGATTATATTTTAAGCTTAATGTCAATTTTAGGATGCTAAAGTTGATTTTCTTTTCGTTTTGATAGCTAAGTTATACCCCAAAACTTTTAACATAACTATAAATTGCTTCGTAGTACATTTTTAACTGTTCGCAAACTTTTAGCAAGTATTGAGGCTGTTGGGTATAATATTGTTGAGCCCGCCGTCTAGAAAGGGCTTCAAATCAGTTTCCACAAGAGCTGCCACACAAGAGGTGCTCTGTTAGCGGCGCACCAACAAAACTCGTTGACACGCCCAAAATGTGGACCCACAATTGGCATGCGGTTGACCGCACAAAGTACGTATGAACCACATGAATATTGTTAAAGCCTTAAAAGCACCAAACGAGCGGCGTAAACAACAAAAGCCGCAACTGTTTTTGGCGCCAATTTTATTGTTTAATTTGAATTGTTGCTGCCGAGCGTGGGCCAGGGGCAGGCTTTGTGTTGTGGGCGTGACCGCAAAGTAGTAAATCAGTTGTGTTTCATTTTATTTGATTACTTTTATTTCTGTTATTTAACTGCGAGTCAACCTCTGGCGCTGCGCTGGCTGTCAAACATGCCGTATGCGTAATATGCCAGCAAGTAGAGAACCGAGCTGAACAAGAAGAAGACTGGCGCAAAAACAACAATGGAAATATGAACGCTGCAAAAGTTTACACATTGCCAACGCATAAATCACATGGCGCCAACCAACAAAACAAACAAATAAATGAATAAACAACAAACAAACAAACAAACAAACAGAAAAAAGCAAGCAAACAAACACATGCATACGCATACGCATACAAAATGTGGGTGGCAAGTCCATGCGAGTGGCACGCCCAGCCCGCCCAACATGTGTGTGCAACACGTACAATATGGGACATAAAATTGTAGCAACTCAAGCGTAACGCAAAATAAAACAATGTTCACATGCCCACATGTGTTTAAGTGTGCGTGTGTGTGAGTGTGTGTGTGTGCGCGCTTGCAATATTTGACTAGATTTTTATGAGCATTGAGAGTACTTCTCTGAAAGGGTTGCAGCCAGCAGAGGAAGCCTGGGAAAAGAAAGAAAATAAAAACAATGTTCAAATACATCTTAGACACTGCGAAGAACGCTGATTAAAAGGGCTCAAGCAAGAGTGCTCGACTGCGAGTTACCCTGCACGAAATATTGCAAGTAATATGAAACATAAAAAAACAGGCAGAGTACTTCAGTCGGAAATGCCCGACTAGGGGATACCATGAACCTTTTTCTACCAAAACCAAATGTAGCTCGTGCTAGGGGTATATAGTTATAAAATAGAAGATATTTTATATGTGTTTACTTTTGAAGAAGTTTAGGCATATGAGAACTGATCTTTTTGACATCTTCCAAGCATCTTATATAGACTGCAAAAGTTGCTAAGAAAAAGTGCAGATAAATGAAAATGATTAACTGGCAAATACCCTGCACATATGAAGGATTTCAATTTATGACAATTGAAATCCTACTCAAATATGTATGTTTGAAAAGCGATAGATAATTCTGAATGATGTTTATTATTTATCTTTGATCTAAAATCAATAAATAATTCTCTACAAATTTACATCCATCAAAATAATAGGGAAATCTTAAATAGTTAACCAAAGAACTGCATAACACAAATTTGCATGAAATGTGCTAAGACAATTTCTATGTATATATATATATATATATAAAGAAATAAAAAAATGAATATATCTTCTATTGATTCTATCTAAGAACTATATAATATATTTCAGATTATGCTCTAAATACCCCTACTTCAAGCCTTTGCACAGGGCATACAAAATCATAGCCTACTTAAATGGGCTTCCAATGACAAAACAGCTAATGATAATGGTAATCGAATGCAAAGACGTGTGCGTGTGTGTGTGTGTGTGTGTGTGTGTAGGGGTGTGTGCGTGCGTGTGTGTCAAATTGTGTTGCCATTATTGCTGGTGTCGTCATTTATTGAGCTAATTTGCTGTAAATGCAACCCGAAACGCAGCAATGCCTTTTGCATTTATCTGTTTCTGACAGCAGCCCGCATGACGACATTTCGCCAGGGTGGGGAGCAGCTATGTATGTGGCTAAATGAGTTTCAATAAAATAATAATAAAATATGCAAATTTGTAAGGCATAGCATTTATCTGAAAATATCTCTCTCTCTCTCTTTCTCTGTCTCTGTGTGCGTGTGTGTTTGAGGACTGGGCGTAGCCCAAAATTCACTCAGAGCCATCAAAAGCCAGTTGACAGTCGGGGCACGCATGTGAAAACGTATTGGGCAAAGAATTTTACTCGAGCGGAATACACAAACAATTAGCCAATGGAAAAGTTTGGCCAACTTGTGACCATAACCGAGAACACGAGCTCTGCACGTTCTGAATGCAACTTGAATGTGCAATCAGCATGGGTCTTGTGCGGCACTTGCAACAGAATTCAGTCACAAAGGAGTTGGAGTCGGCCACTTGAGTGGACCACACTAGTTACACAACGTGTATTGACACTCGATAACATGGCAAAGTTTTGAGCGAATTCTCGCGAGGGAGCAAGGGCTATTTACGTTTATCGATAACACATCGAGATTGTATACAATCGAATCGTTTATATATATCGCTTCAAATACTCAAGTTCATTGCAGATAGCAAGTTAATGCCAATCGATAGCTTATGAAACAATACTTGATTGTCGTCCTGCCCATATAAATCATATATCAGCCGTATATATATATGTATGTATATATATATAAGTATATATTATAGCGTAAATACAACTCAGATACCGAATCGATTTTCGTATTATCGGTTTCTCTACACAATAAGTCTTAAGTATTTCACTGGTAATTTATATGTGGCAACACTTCATGAGCTTGTATCCACTCCCTTCGGCCGCTCGCCACCCTCTCGCTTATGTGGAATGGTCTGGGCAACGCGACGTCCGTTCACCAGCAAAGTGATTGCCTTCGCCGTTGCGGATGTTTGCTCCGGCAGTTCGGTGACACTGGCCGCCACACTCTCCGCCCGGACAACTGGTGGCGGAGCGCTCTGAACGCCATATATGGTTAGCTGCTCAAACATCTGAATTAGCTGGCGCACATTGCTGGTGCGCGGTGGAAGGCTGGACTCGGCACATGGTTCGACATTTACATTTGCATTGGACATGGCTTCACTATGAAATTTTGGGCAATAATTGTTTTTGGGAACTATGTGTTAAAAAATACTTGAAAATTTCGTGTTGCACTCTTGACAGATGTATAAAAATTTATGATAATTTTGTTACCGAATACAATTCAGTACAATATGAACTAAATGAATGAAACGAAAACTAACCCAAAGCCCGGCCACGCGACAACAAAGGGTTCGCCTGCCCAGTTCTGTGACCAATTTAAGAAAAGGGTCATGTGCAAGTTCTCTTGTGTAAATACAATTTAAATGGACCATTGTTAATGGGTGTGTGGGTATAGTTATGGGTGTGGGTCTGGGTGTGTGAGTATGAGTGGGTATGGGTGTGAAGTTGTGCTTTAAGAAAGCCAAACTTTTAGCAAGTGGGAAGCCTGCGATGTTACGACTGTGCATGGTTACTTCAGATGCTTTAAGAGTAAAGTATCTGAATTGTTGCCTACTTCTCTGCAGGAATACTTTAAATGCCGCTTTAATTTCCTTTTACGTGAATGCCTCTGGCACTTCTTGAATATTTATTCAAATATATTATTCAATTAATTATTATAATTTCAATTATTGCAAAGTATATAAAATTTGAAGGAACTGCTTTAAAATCAGCTTACTAATTGCTTCAATATCCAAAATATGTTTAAATCCAAGCGAATTATTTGGGATAGGCAATGTTAGGTTAACTATTTATTTCTTTATTTCGCACAACTCAAATTATATAAGGCTCACAAACTATGCCAAAATACTCTCAATAGTGCGGCAATAAACTTTAACTAGACCTGATACATATATATATATATATATATATATATATATATATATATATATATATATATATATATATATTATCTGTTTATATATGTAGAAAATTCACATTGTTTGTTAACATTTTTTACTTAACATATGACTTTTTATACACAGCATATATATAGTACATATACATATATCTTGAAGTAAAAAATGTTAGCAAACAATATGAATTTTATGCGCTTAATTTCATTTCAGCATGCCACAGAATATAATTGATAGTGAATAAAAATAAAACAAGTAAGAGGTTCTAGTCGGGAGCTCCCGACTAGGGAATACCCTGAACCCCTTTGAGGTGGTAGCGGGGAGGTAGCGATAGGTCTGAAATGAAAGATACTTGACATATATATAATATTCTAGAAGCAACATATCATGTTTGGTGACTCGGACATACGGACAGACGGACGGACGGACGGACGGACGGACAGACAGACGGACAAGGCTAGATCGACTCGGCTATTGATGCTGATCAAGAATATATATACTTTATGGGGTCGGAGTTGCTTCCTTCTGCCTGTTACATACATTTGCATTTTGCACAAATACAATATACCTTTTTTACCCATTTTTAATGGGTTCAGGGTATAAAAATACAATGCAAATCAAATATATTCGGGCTGCCGAAGTTAAAAACAAAACTCATGCAGATATGAGCTATATGCACAAAATGTTAATAGTTAAAAATGGAAAGGTCGCCAAAACCAGCATTAAATATTTATAATTAACTTTAAAATCTGGTGCGACGTCTGATAACCTGTCGGCCTGCTATCCTTTTTTTTTAGTTTGTTTAGTAAAAATATTTCAACAGCAATTAACTACTCCTAACCTTTCTTATAATCAAATAAAAAACAATTTAACAGCATTTGGTGGAAGATGTGTTTGTTAAAAGTTGGCAAAGCCAAAACAGAGATATATTCTTAAGTTTATATTTTAGATAAGTTTTCGACAAAATATTAGATGCTGAGTTAAGTTAATCTTAATACGTTGTTGAGATTCGATTTAAAAGAAAAGACAACGACGAATGTGAGCTAAAACTTCATCAAGTTAGTTAAAAAGCTAAGCTGGGCTTTGGAAGCTGATCAGCATTAAGCATAATAATATATATATAATGGGTATGTAGATGACATTAGACACCTGCTAACAAAATCACCACGCCCTCTGCGAGGGTATAAATGTAAATACATAACAAGTAAGAGGTTCTAGTCGTGTGCGCCCGACTAGGATATACCCTGAACCCTCTTCTTCCAACACCAAATGCATATATATATACTATTCTAGAAGCTACATGTCTAGTTTGCTGACTCTAGCTCTTATTATTTACCAAATTGCTCAAAAAAACAGGATGTCGATATCGATTTTTATCGATTGCTTGGAAACGGAAGTTATCGATTATCGATAACAAACTCGATCTGCGTAGGCACTAGGAGCACCTACAGCTAAAAGCTGTAGCTTTCAAGTCTCTAGCTCTTATAGGTTCTGAGATCCTCGCGCTCATACATACGGACAGACGGACGGACAGACAGACGGACATGGCTAGATCGACTCGGCTATTGATGCTGATCAAGAATATACTTATATACTTTATGTGGTCGGAGATGCTTTCTTCTGCCTGTTACATACATTTGCAAAACATTATACCCCTTTTACCCACTTTTAATGGGTTAAGGGTATAAAAAAAGCAACACATATTAAACAGGAAACAGAAACACACAGAATTTGACTGTTGAGTGCTTATAACAAAGTATATTATTGAATTAAGCGACAGCTCTTGACAGTTTTATTGGGCAGCCAACTGGGCATAATTCATCGAATGCAATTGAAATGAATTGAAATGAAATGAAATGAAATTTACAAATTTACCATTTCAGTTAAAACTAAATAAAACAGTTAATATATGCAATTAAATCTACGGCAGTTTTTAGTTTTTTGTTGGTTTTCGTTAGTTACAAATCTACAGCCTTGTGTGGCGCTCGGAACTTGGGAGTGTGTGTGTGTGAGTGTGTGGTTTTTAAATAGTTATGATATGGAGATTTTTGCGCTCTTTCAGACCTCTTACAGAGCTTGTTCACAATGTTAGCCAAGCCTTCACGGCGCACACAAAAAAGCGTTAAGACCAAGGGCAAAATTATAAAAATAAATAAATAAAAAAAACGAAAAAATAAAATCAAATGAACACTTACTACCGACTGCGATGTGCTATCGCGATAAATAAACATGTTCGCATCCTCAATGCCCGCATTCAGTACTATCGCAGCAAGCGGACTCCCAAGCCGCGGCGCCACCAGATCGGGCGGATAGAGGGGCTGAATGGCGCTTGATGATGGTTTTAGCCTTTTGGCATTGCCACTGACTTGATTATCGGACAGTCGTTTAATTGGCTGCAGCTGCGGCAGGCCGAGCATTTGGTATTGTGGCGCCACCGAATTTAGCACCATGCCGCAAACACACTTTTGATATGTGTTCGACATTGGCTGCCTCCGATTTGCATTTGGGGCAGCTGCTATTGACCACAGCGGATGATGTTTCAGTGTCTTCCGTTGGGCATTGGCTTGCTGTCGCTGTTGCGATTGTTGTTGTTGCATCCACACTGGCTGCCCCTTCAGTTTGTTGCACGCTTGGGCATATAGGCGTCTGTGTGCTTCAGTTCTTGCCACGGCCCAGAACTGATATACAACCGGATTAGCGGTATTCAGCTTAAACTGCTGACTGAATGTATATGGCCCAAAGCATGCTATCTCCAGCAATGCATAAAAGGATGTGGGTGAGCACAGATCATATGATGATAATAAACTCACGGAGTCCGCTCCCACGTCGTAATTCGAGTCTGTGTCCGAGTGGCATTTTCTTTCCACAGCTGACCGGAGAAAATTGTTGGAAAAATTAAATGAAAAACAAACAGAAATCCATCGAAAACAGGGGCAAATATTTGCAAAAGAAAATACTAAATAAATGTAATGGAAAGGCAAATAATAATGAGCTAGTCGAGACTATTCGACTAGCAGATGCTCTACAGACAAACAAAGCTGTGTTTAAGAATAAAACTCCTGCAAAAAAAAAAAAAAACAACATAAATATATTTGGAAATACACATAAATATATTTGGAAACATACTGGCTCGTTAGCTTGCACTGTATAAACCTATTTTTGGATACATTCTTTTATCCGCATAGGGTATATTTTAACTTAAATTTTACTCTGTGCCAAAAACCAACTCGGAGAACTTATGTAAATTATAATCAAGTCTCAACAAGTCCCAAAAAAAATAATAATCCTACACACTTGGTGGGCTTTAATTACTCCTCTGCCTGGCAGTCAAAAACACTTTTGTAGCCAGGCCTTAGTTAAAAATAAATTATAATTAAACGTTAACTTTAAACTGCCAACAAAGGCCAGGGCTGAGGTGGGGCAGTCAAAAAACCAGTTAGTACACGAATACACACGGTTGCAAGCACACACGAAAGCTGCTTAAGGGGCTTATAATAAAAAGGCAACAGAAATTGCGAAAACTAAACAAAAACTTCGTACCGCACACTCTCTCAGCCCAATATGCTCGACTGCCAGGTACCCTAGAAAAAAAAATCATATTTTTAAAGTTTAGTAGAATGCAGATTCTATGGAAATGGATTGTTTGCCTGTTTCTTAGTTTTACGTAAGCTACTAAGCTTTTGGCTACAACGACAGCGATTTGGTCGCCGCCTCGTTGCTTATAATTCTCAACTGGTTATGGCTTCGGACTGAGCACAAGGCCTTGCACAGCAAAGTCTGCTGATGAAATAGCTATACAGACACTCTTGATGTTTATATCTCGTTCATGTTGGACGTTGCGCTCGAGCCAGCCTGAGGTTTAGTATATATCAACTAAAATATTACAGTTAGGAGTCGTAGAACTATATCGAAAATTACCCAAAGCTTGATCTGAAATACAATACGAAAAATTCCTGCATTGCAGGGTATACAAGAAAGTCAATCTATTAAAACTGTTCGTCGCTGTGAAGGTGTTTTTACATATGTTAGGACATACGTATGCATATGCCAAATTTGCCTCTGAGTGTGTGTGTGTGTTTTTGGAATTTAAATGTGTGTGTCTGTGTGTTTGTTGTGCTTGTTGTCCCTTTTACGGTTGCCTCGCGCTGCCTTTAAGCCTTTTATTTGTTGACGTCATCTTGTGCCCAAGGGCTGCGTGCTCCTTACAATCTACGTTCACTACCTATTCACACACACACACACACACACACTCTCACACACACACTCACACAGACGCACACACACATATAAGCAGCAGTCGTCTGTACATTTGCATTTTCCGTGCCTCATCTATTTTACGTATTCATCGCCATTTTTGCATGCGTTTTATTTTCTGCTCGTTATTTGTTGTGCACACACACCCACCCCCACACACACACACACACACATATATATATTTTTTGGCTCCCAGCTCCTTTTCTTACAAGTGGATTTGTCGCATCGCAACACCGAAAAAACTCTGAACAAATATGCATGTGCGTAAATGCTCCTGAGCTTATTTTCATATGTTCTTGTTGAGGTCCCCGCTAAAAGGACAAGAAAAGAATATAAGGAAACCACAGAGATCAAAAGGGGCGGCTGCTGCTTGTTGGCTTTGGATGTCAACAAATTGAACATGTTAAATCTCACCGCCAGTTGATGATCTTCCATCTGCGTAGAATATTTTTTAATAAACGCATTTTACACTTTAATCCGCTTCAAGACTAGTTAACAAGTTAAGAAACTCTCTAAAGCCAAAAATATATATTACACATTTTATACCAAATATCAATTTTAAGCCAAGGCTGCAAGCCCAACAAATATTAGCCCCTGTGTTCGGCACATGCCTGCCCTTAGATTCTATTTGTCACAACCTTGAAGGTTTTTATATGTCATATAATTATCTTCAAAAACCGACTGATTAGCCCTATAAAATCGAACGAACCAGCTTTTAAGCACATTAGAACTAGCTCAATGAACTTTAGACGGAAATATATCTTGCATTATATAAGCAAAAATCACGCTTTGACCCAGTCTGGAATATCCGTTCTCCCAATCATTCAAAGCACTCTGGGAATATGGAGGAAATATGTCCTCCCGGTCAGAGCACTTGCCAGGGAGGACAACTACTTTCGAGCTAGTTCCAAATGCAATCACTTTAAGCCGACGCCTATCCCAACATTAAAGGAAAACAAAAGTGTATTCATTTAGCGCTTGAACTTATAACATGTAAATGCGTTATTAAAGGGTTTATTGGTTGACCACGTTCAGGGTTTTATTTACGCTCCCGCACCAGTCGCCTGCTGTAGGTCAGGGACACCACCTTCAGGGAGTCCATAAAACGATCCATGCACTGCAGCAGGCAGCGCTCCTCGGTCCTGGCCAGCGATTTGCCCGGCTTGTCGATGCACTTCCTGAAACAGTTCACAGTTATCTTGCCCAGCATCTGCTGTGCATTGGCCAGAGCGATCTGTTGGCGCACATTCCGCAGTGTTTCGGTGCAGTTATCTGGCGTTGTTTGTTCCATACCTCACATTTCTTTATGCTCCTGTCGTCTGTCCTTCTCAATGTCTGTGTGTCTTTCTCTTTCTCTAGTGGGATTTCTTCAAAAATTTGCTTGATTTGTTCTGCAGCCAAAAATTGTTGTATTGTTGTGTGTATTTGAAGTGAATTCTCTGGGGAGAAGGCTGAACATTCATAAAAGGCATGCCTTGAGTTTAATACAAAAATTCCACTCTGCTGTGAAAACCGGGGAACGATGGATAAAGGAACTGGAGCTACAATTGTGCCATTGCGTATGGCAAATGGATTCGACAGCATTCAGGATGCAGTTAACTGTTGCCCCATCTCAATCCCGGCCAATGTCAATCATATCTTATGCATGCAAATCTGAAAAGCCCAAAGTGCAGGCACTTGCACAAAACCTTCGCTTGCCGCCACCCACCCAATCGATTTGCTGCCAATACAGTGGGAAGGATTTGCAGAAATTTGTAGATGCAAATAGTGCATATTTTGTGCAGGGCATTTCATAGTCAAGCATTTCAGATCCATTGGTGTCGTTTATGTTGCTGATAAATTATAGACAGAATTTTTCCATTTTCTAGACGTTAGCTGACGCCAACTGACAGCTGACTTGACATTGGACTCCCTGGCACCCAACGCAATGGCACGTAAAATAACGGGGGCGAGGCCTTAGAAGTCACTGAGGGAGTAAGAGACAGAGACAGAGACAGAGACAGAGAGAGAGAGAGAGAGAGAGTCAGGGCGATAGTGTGGAAGAGAAAGAGCACACTGTCACATTGACATAGATGGCCTCATTGACTGAGTGTGCTGCTTTTGTTGCAATAATGGAAGATGACTTCAACTAACCCAACGATTAAATGTCAATGCTAAGTTCAACTGACACACAACTCAGACCCACTAAAGGACATGAGCCCATAGGCATACAAATGGTCAGAATAATCATCTGCGTACACTTAACAGTCAACAAAAATATCGATAATCGATAAATATCATAAAGTATCGAGAGCTTAAGATTTACTTATCCATCTGAAACTCAAATATATTTAGTAGAAATAAATATACTTCATATACATATAAGTTGAGTAAGTAGCTATTTTTACACATTTTCAACTGAAATCGATAATTTATCGATGAACAGTAGAACAGTGAATATCGTCAGGATATCGAGAACTGATCGATAAATTAAACCACATAAAAAAAGAATTTATCATGTGAATAATTTTAGTGATGCAAAGAGTTGTGTGGTATTTGTTATCGATAATATATCGATAGGTTGACAGAGATCATATGACGTGAACCAATTTATATTGATTTATCGATTAAACATGAAACATTTATCGATTTTTGCCAAGATCTTTAGTCGTTTGGAGCTCAACAAATAGGGCCACAATCTCGTAGTCGTCCACGAGCCAGTTCCGCTTCCGCTTCCGTTAATCGAGTCGTGTCCTTGCATCGTAGCACGTGCTGCTACCGCTGGATGGGCTGGTTACAGGGCCAGGCGTTCGTTAGCCGCTTGGATTATAGTTGGCCAAAATTTTTCGTATGCTTCTCTCTCACTTTTGCTGAATGCAGTTCGTTATTGTTGCTCTTGCTGTTATTTTTTTATTTTTTTTTTTATACTTTTATTTGTTGTTGCTGTTGCTGCTGTTCTTGTTCCCAAACGATGCACAAACAATGGCAGGCGACATTGCGGCACACGGGGGGCGTTTCAGGGTGGTTCGGGGGTGGCATGCCACACGGACATGCAAGGCCATCCCCGTTTCCAGCACCCCCGCTTGACTCTTTGCCCGCAGGTCGCCATTGTGCTGCAGTTTTTGCTCTTTTGTATACGTAACTGCCTGCCGCACCAGCTGCTCACCTGGACAGACGACAGGCGACAGCCAACAGCCGACGGGCGATGGGCAATGGGCGATAGGTTGTGTGGTATATGGGACTGGTGGGGCGACAGTTGACAGCCACTGTATTGCATAATCAGTAGCCATAAGCCGAGCTTGGCAGCAGGGGGCACGGGATTAGCCCGAGCCCTGCTTGATCAGGAGTATATGAAAATTGCTGCAGCAGAAGCTTTTTAATATTTTTTTTTGGGAAACTTGCTATCTTTAGCATTAGCAGATCCCAGCTATTCATATATTCCATAACAAACATCAATGCAAAGTTGTGCACTTAATCAAGTTGATGATGCCAAAAGCAGCAAGCAAGATGGGATTTGGGGGCAGGTGGGGGGGTGGGGCATGGCAAATGGGTTTGTGTGTGGGGTGCGAAAGTTTCTCATGTGAAAAGTTTTGCAGTCATTTGTTGTTGCTGCTTTACAAAATTTTTCATCTTTGCTGCCTTTGAGTCATATTTGTTGCACGTCAGAGATGCCACCAGACGGCGGCTGCAAGTGCCCACATGTGCGTGTGTGTGTGCGTGTTTGTGTGTGTGCGTGTGTACGTGTGTCTTATGCTGTGAAGAGCGCACACATGCAGACACATTCACTCAAGGAACTTGCTGCATGATCCAATTCATTAAATGAAAATTATATTTATGATTCAAATTACATTTTAGCCAGCTTGACGGCTCAATGACAGGCAAATTCTGCCATGTGTGTGTGCATGTGTGTGTGTGTGTGTGTGTGTGTGTGTGTGTGTGTGTATGTGTGTGTATGTGTGTGTATGTGTGTGTATGTGTGTGTATGTGTGCGTGCTTTTTGCACTGCAACAATGCAAATGCTCTGATTCTTTGCATTTTGGGCTAACATTGAAATTTTCCTACCAAAACCTTTCCTTTCAACCAAGTTTTATCTTCATTTTTTCTTCATCAAAAAGAAAATAGTAGCAGTCGTTACTGCACGACTACTAAATATCCCGCAGCCCATTTTCAATATTAAAAAAAAAAAACAAGGAGAAAAAATATCTCGAGTTTTAATTCGATAAAAAGCGCGCGATTTGTTTACATGACTCTTATATTATGCACAAAACGTGAATTTTGTTTACCAATAAAATATGAATTTTGTCTGTTTTTATTTTCCTACCATAACCACGCCCACTTCAAAGCTTACAGTTTTGAAGCTGTTGTACAGTTATGCAAATACCAAAATAATGCTGAGGTTCAAGAGGTGGTTCCAGGCTACAAATCGGTTTTAAACCGAACCGGTTCGGAGTTTCCTTTGACACCCTGATAATGGTTAAACAGGGTATTATGGATAAGTGCAAATTGATGTAACAGCCAGAAGGAAGCTTATCCGACTCCATAAAGTATATATATTCTTGCTCAGCATCGATAGCCGAGTCGATCTAGCCATGTGCGTCCGTCCGCCTGTCTGTCTGCCTGTCTGTCTGCCTGTCTGTCTGCCTGTCTGTCTGCCCGTCTCTCTGCCTGTCTGTCCGTCTGTCTGTCTGTCTGTCCGTGTGTCCGTCTGCCCGCGTGTCCGTCTGTCTGTCTGTACGGCTAAGGTAACCTAAACGTACATTCTCCTAGTGCCCGCGCAGTATGAGTTTGTTTCCGAGAATCTTGTTTTTTGAGCAAATCTCATAGGTTTTAATGGCTAAGGTTATTATATTTGACATGTAGCATCTAATGTAGTATATACAGACAAAGTATTTTTCCCTTTTTATAGCCAACTTCCATATGGAAATATCACTAGAATTACATACAAGCTTCAAGCTTTGCGGGGGTTCAAAGACCTGGTGCGGATCATTTTATATTCTGAGTGAATTATTTGTTCATATTAAATATGCCATATTTTAAATGTATGTAACTATTTTTTTCGAAATGTTTAGAAACTTTAAAAATATACTAAAAATACGAATCGGGTTTAATTTGTATAAAATGTGTGTATTTATTGAAAGTTGCACAAATCGAGCGACCACTGTACTATGATATGTCATAACTGAACACCTCTTAATCTTTAAGGGCTGAGCCCCCGTGACTGACAATAACCCGATGTTAGGCAATTAGCCTTAATCAAAGCTTAAATGCTTAACTGTAGGCATAGGAAATAAAATGAAAACAAACTCAAGAATCGAGCATGCCATGCCGGGCTGCCTGTTTTCAGGTTGAAAGCATTTCCATGGGACACAATTTCGCATCAAGATACTAACCAAAAGTTCTCGCTCGGAGTGGGAGTGGGATTGGGCGAAGGAGTACTGTAGGAGCTGCTGTAGGAGCTGCTGTCTTCAGCTTTACGACAAGCAGCTTCCCTCAAAAAAAAAAAAAAGAGCAAACAAATTTAATAAGCGTAGCCAGCTACAAACGACAACAAACAGCAGCAGCAACAAGAACAAGAGTTGGTAAAGTTTCAAGTGCGACCACGCCCAGCGTTTTGAGTGCACAGTGCACACCCGCTACCCGCAACCCGCAACCCGCAACCCTCAACCTGCGCCATTTCATAAACAAAATACATTCGTAAATTTGGCGGAAATTGTTTTTGTTTTGTTTTAACACAAAGTCGCGAATACAAAAGCCTGCCAACTCAAAGGCGTCCTAAAAGCTGCAAAATCAACTCAACAAGAAGAAGACAACAAAAAAAAAAAGGTTGCCAGGCCAAAGGATGTGCTGTGCCCAAAAGGGGCTGAGCGATACAATTTTCCATGTTCTTATGTCTGGCAAATTGCTAAATGAATCAGGCAAAGTGGCCTCAAAACCTCAAAACCCGTTTTGCTGCAGAACAGTTTGACATGCCCCTTTTTGGTTGGTTGGCCACGTTTCCGTTTCCATTTCCATTCTTTTGGGTTTAGGTCTTCATTTAGCTGATGAAACTGGCGAGCAGGACCCCAATTGTTGTTGTAGCTTTGGATGACCTGCAGCTACGCCTATTTGTCACTTGCGTTTCCCCACCCCACCCCACCCTACCCGCACCCAAGCGTCCACTCTAACCTCTATATCCTTGGCATGCTCTTGATTAATGTGTCGTCCGTTTCGAGTCTCGTTTAATTGTTGTGGCCAAAAGAGCTCTCTTCCACGTACATACAAACACCTGTTCAGCTCTACGCACACACACACACATACTTATCTATGTACAAGCCCGGACTTTTAGGCTAATAACTCTTAAACCCCCTCCCCCCCTCTTTGGCCGACTTTAGCTAGTTTGCTGCTTACATTTCCGGTCGCTGTTTCTATTTCCTAATTGTTTCCGTTTCCGTTTCCCTAGCAAATTGCAGCCATCTATTATTATGCATTTGCACCTAGCCACACCCCCCTACCCCTCCCCCACCCCCTCTCCCACACCTTATATATATTTAACTATTGTGCAATATTTTGGTCCATATATTTTTTCATTTCGGTTTTTTTTTTTTGAGTTCTGCCATAAAACAACAAAAGTTCACGGCGCAAAGTGTCAACATTTCTTCTTCTTGTTTTTGTCATGAAGGACATTTATATATATTATGTATGATTTATATATGTGCGACATGAGTACACGCAGACAGCCAAAAAAAAAAAAAAAAAAAAAGGACATACATGTACACAAAATACATTGCTGGACAACCTTGGCAGATGTCTCTGGCCTCCTTTCAAGCCTAGACAAAGTTCAAGCACAACTTGAATTGCACTAGAATAAATACAAATAAAATCCAGAAGCAGACCCAAAATGCAGAGGCTAGAAATTTCAAGTTGAAATGTGTTTATATTTTACTTAAAGGATATGCCCGCAGCTTATGGCTGCTTTGGACCAATAAGGCCCACTTTCAAAAGTTAAGCTGTTGGCCAACAATTAACACGAGCCCAGCTTGGATTTTGGCTCGAAGTTTCCATGTACTTTTAATCGCCAGGTCTGCGGCACTTTTTTGTTATTATTGTTATTATTGTATTTGTATTTAATTCTTAATTAAGGGCTTTGCTTTGTGGCCATTCTTGACTGTTCTTTGACCAAGCTGCTTAAATAACCTTTTAGAAAATGTATTTTCTTTTGTACGCATTCGCCTGCCTTTCAGACAACGCAAGATATGTGGTTTTGACAGCTCGGTTGGGTACCGCGAGAAAAAGTTTTCAATTAAATAAGCCTGTGTAAAGCGCTGGAAATAATTAACTTTTGGCATCGAGTCAAAACCTTTTAACATCCCAAAGAATTGCAAATGTTTTTTTTATATATCCACACATTTCATGTTTTTCCCCTTTATACACATGTTATATATGTATGTACATGCATACATTGAGTATGTATATATTTAATAAATTATAACTATGTTTACTCAAATCCGGCTCTTTCCGACTTGCACATGCTGCAACGTCCTGTCGGGGCTGGCTTTGATTCAATTTGAATTTCTGAAAACGCCCGTTAGAGCACGTGCATACATAACCTTAAAAATCGTAAGCACAGCAATTGATCAACGCTGCAAACATAACCTCAATTCGCGTACAGTCAGACTATTGTACGGGAATTTAAAAATGCGCTTACCTTTTTAACTGATGCTCGACGCAGCTTATACGTGGTCGCTTTCAATTGAACTTTACGGTTCCAACAGCTGTACGAGAGAAACTCTAAAAGGAATTATAAACATTAAGTATAAGTAAACAGTTTGTAGAATCAAAAAAAAAAAAAAAAAAAAAAAAAAATGCCGCACAGAGCTGCAGATACTGCAATTTACTTATGTTTTTCACGGTTATTTAACCCATTCACATACCCAAGCACTTAAAAAAAAATATTTGGCAACGTTTTTGTTTATTTACGTGTGCACGCACTTCGAAAAATCAGAAATTCGTTGAACTTCTAAAAACACAAAACTAAGCTCCACACTAAAGCACGCAACCGAACGCGACCAAGACGACGAACAAACTAACTGTAAATACGGCATATGTAGGCAGAGACGTCAGCAGTGTGACCAGTTAACTCGGACCGAGCAAATGCCAAAAGTAACGGTATTTTACACTAATACAAGGGGCGTTCTGAAACGAAAATTTCGTTTTTCGTCCATCACATATACGACGCCATAATAATTATTTGATTTTTCGACAAGTTTCTCGATCTATTAAGTTGGAAGTAATGTGATCAAAAAAATTAAAAGCTCGCAAATTTAACTAGCCAAGTTTTGAGAATACGTTCTATATCAAACTAATTGTCTTCATACCAAACTCACTGCTCCATCTTTGGTTCCCGTCAGCAATATCTACAGTAACGAGTATAGTAATGCTCTTAGTTGATGTTCTTTCTGTTGGAAATAAAACGATTTTCATACAATATCTTATTTCTCGACCAATAGTTTTTATGGAAACTATGGACTGGCTCAAGCCGCAAGTTTCATAGGAATATATAAGTATATATTTTGTATACTCCGCTCGTCATCCGGATTAATATATAGACTAAGGTGCTTGGGTGCAATTTTTTTATGAAAATGTAAATACAATGAAGTTCAAAATCTGATTTTGAAAATGTATAATTATTTATTTGGTTTTTATAAGATTTTGTGAATTCCAATCAATTTTGCTAAAGCGTTTTTACATTTGGGAATACCCCAAAAAATACTAGCAAATATTCGCATTCCATATTGACTCCGAAAAATACAACATTAGCTAACGTGGTCACACCTAAAACCAAAACAGTCTTATGTTAAAATACGTTTGTGCTAACAGGCTGGCTAAATGTGGGAAACATTATCATGATACGCAATGTTGTGGTGGGCATGTCCGGAGGCGTGGACAGCGCTGTCAGCGCCCATCTGCTCAAGGAGCGAGGCTACAATGTGCTCGGCGTGTTTATGCGCAACTGGGACGAGCACGACGAAGCCGGCCGCTGCAGCGGAGAGCAGGATTTAAAGGATGCGGAGTTGGCTTGCCGGCACCTGCAAATCGAGCTACGCCAAGTGAACTATGTGAAGCAATACTGGACGGCGGTGTTTAGCCAGTTTCTAGATGACTATCAGCAGGGCCTGACGCCCAATCCGGACATATTGTGTAACAAGCATATAAAGTTCGATCTGTTCCATCGGCACGCCCTGCATACCTTGCAATATGATGCCATCGCCACTGGCCATTATGCCCGCAACAGTCTGGGAGACTTCTTGGAGCATGGCTCCAGCCAGACACCAGAAGATGTACGCCTGCTCATACCTGCCGACACATTTAAGGATCAGACCTTCTTTCTTTCTGGCATAGCACATGCAGCACTGCAGCGCACAATGTTCCCGCTGGGTGGACTGAAGAAGACAGAGGTTAAGCAGTTAGCGCGCCGCATCGGGCTGCATCGGTTGGCCGAAAAGCGGGAAAGCACCGGCATCTGCTTTGTGGGCAAGCGCGACTTCAAGGCCTTTATACAGGAGGTAATCCAATAGACGCACAAATATGGTCAACTAACTTTGAATCGGAAATATCACCTTTGACAGTACATTAACTCCAAACCGGGTCACTTTGTGGATGTCGACAGCGGCGTCGTAGTGGGCACACACGAGGGCATTCACCAGTGGACCGTGGGACAGCGCTGCCGGCTAAGCTCTCATTTGCGGCCGTACTTTGTGGCACGAAAAGATGCAGCCAGCAATATCATTTACGTGGCCGCTGGCCACGAACATCCCGCGCTGCACAGCACCCGCATTCACATCGGCGAACTCAACTGGCTGTGCAACCGGGCACGTCAGCAATTGGCCACAAAAGGCAGTCTGCGCTGCCGTTTTCGCTTTCAGCACACAAAGCCCCTGGTCGAATGCCAGCTGCGTCCCTTCGAAGTACAGCTGGATGCACCACTGCGCGCCATCACACCAGGGCAGTATGCTGTCTTCTATGACGATGCGGCGTGCTTGGGTGCTGCGCGCATTTTGCATGGAGAACCATTGCAATGCCTGCAGCAACAAGTGGCCCTGGAGCGTTAATTGTAGTTTGATTTTAAATACGTCCTGTTCGTTATGTATAAATCCACAAATCCAAAAAAAATTGAGATGCATATAGAGCAATCACCAACACCTTAAAGAATATTAATTTTAGCTCAATTTGTATCAATTCTACTTTTGATTGGAACGACGAGCTGAGTCGATCTAGCCATGTCCGTTTATATGAACCCTTTCCAACTAAAGGTGCCAAATAATCATTGTCTTCCAAGAAAAATTCGAAAATCCACCAATTTTCCGCACCTGCGCATGGAAATTTATCAATAGACTAAAGCTGTGGTTCTATGGTAAACACATGTATCGTATATTTAAAGTCTGCTTTACACAATTTCAAATCGAATGCAACAAACGCATGACTTAATATATTTCTAAATATTCAATTCTAAGGTCCGTTTTACAAAGTTTGAAGTCTTATTCGATATATATATTATTTTCTATTGGTAGTCCTAAGCGCGTTGGCGAAAAAAAAAAGCTATCATACTAAAAACAATTGTCGTTTATAAATTAGATTATGTCAAATAAAATTGGCTGGATTAGCAAAGGTCGTTGCATCAATAAACTGTCTTAAAGGCTAAACTAGAGACTACATCTAAAAAACACAGGGGAGCGCAATGAGCTTATGTAAGGAGCACGGTCAATGCATCTAGAAATCGGGTCAGGTCGCTCTGACGCAGCTGGACGATGGACGGCTCAAAGAAGTCTTGCAGCAGGCTGGTCTTGCTCTTCTGTGCCGCCTGGTCGAACGCCTTGCCAAAGAAGTTCTTTGGCGAGTCCTCGCGCACTGGTGCTATGCCCACCAGCAGGCACATACCCTGCGTCGCATCTAGCGGACAGGTGGCAATGAGCGGTAGATCCGGTGCCTGACGCACTCTCGTCGTTGCTACATGACCATGCAGCACGAATTTCGCAAGCAGCGCCAGCGCATATGGATAGGAGAAGAAGGCGTGCTCCTCCTGTAGCACATAATAGAAAAAGGATCCAGTCGAGTGTACCTGATGCGCCTCCAGACAGCTCTGCACCTGCCGAAAGATGGCCGCATGCAGCAGCTTGGCATTGTCGATGCCGACATTAAGTAGCTGCCTATGCTGGCGGGTCAGCGCATCCGACGCTTCCATGAAACAATCCTCAGGTGTTTTATGCTTCTTAACCGACTGCAGTATTGCCAACAGAGCATAGACATAGTCGGCGGCAGCATAACGGCTGCGATAGCCATAGCTGAGAGTGAAGGTGCCATAGACAATATCAGGTATGCCATACTTCTCGGCCAGCTGCTCCACCATAGAATAGAACTCTTTGCGCAACACGAGATCCATGGCGCCGTATGTTTGGCGCGCATGCACCAGTGGCAGGCCCATTTCGACAAGCAGCTCATGTAGACGCTTCTCGCCCCTCAAGGTCCACAGCTTCATCTGACAGGCGGAGTAGCGCGAGTAGCTGACAATGAAACGAGACAATTAAGCCGACCAACTGGAGATTCCTTGTCTTCACTTACCGCATTGATTCGGTTACGGTCCAGTGTCTATACAGCACTAAGTGTAGATCGTTCTCAAAGCTGATCTTCGAGGCACTCATTGTGTTTTGATCATTAGTCTTGTTGGTCAGACGCGACACGTGCGACTGTATGTGCTCCAGCTCGAGTGTGTAGGCGCCGCTCTCGATCTTGCCCAGCAGCAGCTGCTCGCTGATGCCTACAATGGCCCACCACAGCAAATCCATGTTGTCCTTGGACAGCTTCCAGGCTAGCTCGAAGATGTACAAAGCCGTTGATCGGCCATAATAGCTGAATTGTGTGTAGTCGAACATGATGCGATCCCGTTCCGATTCCCATTGTCGTCTTGCCCTCTGACGCATCACCCGCTGCTCGTGCCGCTGCATCCGGCTGAGCTTGGGCGCGTGCTCCCTCTCGACGCTGTCGCCGTTACCTTGACCGTCGTCAGAATCTCCGGCACCGCTGTCTCCATCATCCCCATCCTCATCGTCGTCCTCATCCTCGCCATCCGAGTCATAGAATATAGTTTCAAATGCTGGTATGTTCTCCTCTAGGGCTGGATCGCCTAAAATGCAAACCTGCCGATCGCTGTAAACATTGCAGACGTCCAGCGGCCGATGGGAGTCGCATATGTAAAATGTGACATCCTCCGCCGGCTGCAGCAGCTCCACAATGTCCACACATCCGCCGCAATTGACCAGCAGCACATATTTAACATCGCCCTGGTGCTCCGAATAGGCACGTCGCAATCCAGTTACGCCCATAATGGGCACCACAGTGTACAGCATGTGATCGTACTTAAAGAGCGACTGCAGAATTTTGCTGGCGCAGATCGCGTCGACGTCATAGTTGACTATGATCAATATCCGTTTGCCAATCAGTTGTCTGTAAAAGTCATTGTTTAGGTCCTGTATGAACATTTTCGCCGCACGCACAGTTAATTCCGCTGCGTGAAGAGTAACAAATCGGTACAAAGACACACAAAACAATATTTGAAATACAAGTAAGTGTTGCTTAAAGTGACCTTTAAGCGTCAATGAACTTAAAAAATGAAATTGTTGCTGTTGCGGCACTTAAATGGCCCTAGTTGCGCGTTGCATTTTGTTGTATTCGCTTTTGTTTGCACTTTCTAACAGGGCTCTCCGCTCTTCGTGGCCTGCATGCTCCACAGCTGCGGGATCGAATTAAGGCGGGAAATGGCCAGCTGTTCGGCGTGGCCGTGTGGCACAGTGAATGGCAATTGCTCAGTGTTGCCCCAAACACGAATGCTAAATGTGGCTGGTACAAATGTACCACAATTGGTACATTACTAAACTACACGTTGGTACATTTTTGAATATTAATCTTTTATTAAGTGTACCGAATATAGAAAACATTAAGTTATTGCGTAAACTGAAAATAAAATAAAATCAACGTACTTTGTCAGCGAAAATGAACCTAAACCTACGTTCTATAATCTTGGTACAAATTATTCGTTTGAAAGTGGGCTCAATCATTTGAACTATCGATTACAGCATGCATATCGAAATTGAATGCGATTATTAGTTCGAATATGAAACCGACTACATGTGTCTTACGTTTATTGCTAAATATTAAGCTAACGTATTTGAAAGGCGTTTTATATACGAAAACAAGTTTCAATCATGGGCAATAATAAGGGCAAGCGCAAAGCACTCACACAGCGTCAAGTTTGCTCCAGAATGAACTTCCTTTATCAGGCGTCTAACTTGATGGCGCACAGCAACAACAACAACCTCGCCGCCTACTACGGCAAGCTCTGTCGCAACGTGGGCACAAAGGCGCTGATGCACATGTGAGCTATGAGTTGGTTCTGTGTCCTTTATTATAGCTAATTCTTGTCAATGCTTGGGGTAGGTCGCCGGCGGTGAAACGCACACTGTGCAAACGCTGCTCCTTGCCGCTGCTGCCGGGCGTTAATACGTCGCTAAAGCTTGCCCAGAAGCCAGAACAGCAGCAGGTGATTCCCGTGGCCGCAGCCGCTGCGACGGCAACGAGCACAACCAGCAAACGCCGCCGTCGTCGTTTGCGTGGCAAGCGCAACAAGGGCCACAACGAGACTGACGACGCTGTCCAAAAAGATGCCGCAGCCAGTGCCAGCATGGACGAACACGCTCGCCTACACTTGGAGTGTGCTTTGTGCGGCTCGAAACGTCGCTTCCAAGTCGACACACAAAACGAGTGCTGGCCAGAGCGCTCTGAGGCGATTGTGCAGGTGATAAGACTGGACGGACAAATAAACGCAGACGAAGATGAAGGAGGCGGAGAAAGGGAAGGAAGAGGAGGAGGAGGAGGAGGAGGAGGAATAGCACGAGAGCAGTGATAAGCGTACTTGGATGGCAATGACTTATCGCACGTGCGCTTGGTTACACTTGTTGATAAGCGAAATTAATTATCGGCCATCGACTGTTCCCCGTTCACAGTTCAGTATTTGGACATATGCTGAGCTGTAAACACATGATTGGCCAGCTGCTGGGCCTGCAGCTTAAGCGCCACGCCAGCCACGGCATTACGGCCAGGCTGTTGGAGCAGCGTTACGTGGAGCTAACACAGTCGGACGGACGGCAACTCAAGTACCCGAGTATCTGGCTGCGTGACAATTGCCAGTGCTCGGAGTGTTTCCATGCGGCGACTCGAGCACGCAAGAGCCACTGGGAACGCGGCCCGCTGCACGTACGAGCGGAGCGCGTCAGCTACGATGAGCAGCGTCAGCAGCTCATTGTTAACTGGCAGGATGCTCACAACTCTAGCTATAACCTCGAGTGGTTGCAGCAGCGCGACTTCGGCGCGGAGGCCAGGCAACGATATCTGGACGAGGTTTATAAGCAGCCGGCTCAGCTATGGGGCAAGCCGCAGTTTGGTGCAGTTACTCGCGAATTCGCCTACCAGGATGTGATCCAGAAGGACGCAGTTCTGCGCGCCTGGCTCGAGGCGCTTGCCGTGCATGGCTTTGCGCTTCTGCGTGAGGCGCCCCACGATACCCAAGTCGTGCGCCATCTGGCCGAACGCATTGGGTACATCAAGCACACCACCTACGGGTAAATTCAAATCAGATATCGCTTGAACGCATAATATGCAATCGGTTTTTATTCTGGAGCAGGGATGTGTTTGAGGTCAAGTCGAAGCCCAATGCCGGAAACTATGCCTACCTGATGACGCCGCTGCCGCTGCACACAGACATGCCCTACTATGAGTATAAGGCGGGCATCAACATTTTGCATACGCTGGTGCAATCGGAGTCGCCGGGTGGCGCCAACACGATGACCGATGGCTTCTTCATAGCCGATAAGATGCGTCGAGAGCATCCCGAATATTACGAACTGCTGCGCACCATACCAGTTAACTGGTATGACATTGGACACGATGGAGACGCCGGCAAACCGTTCCACAGTCTGTGGCGTGGGCCTGTCATTTGCCTGGACATTGATGGACATTTCGCACGCATCAATCAGAACACGACCAAACGTGACAGTCGCTTCACAGTGCCTTTGGAGCAGGCATTAGCCTGGTATGAGGCGTACGATAAGTTCCTTCAGCTGGCCCAGGCCGAAGCTGTAGAGTTCAAGACGCGCCCCGGTGATGTATTCGTGTTTAACAATCTTCGAATGCTGCACGGACGTACCGCATACGAGGATTCAGCGCAAAACAAGCGGCATCTCATAGGAGCCTACGTTGACTGGGATACTATCTACTCCAAGATACGCACCCTAAAGTTCCCGAATGTAAAGTGTTAGCCCTTCCGTGTGCATTGAAAGTGATAGAGATGTTGCGTATTAAGTTAATTACTTGATTATACAAATTTTATTACAATTTTACTATCTTTTTTTTATATTTAAAGACAACCGCCAAAAAATGAGCGACAAACTAAATTGTGTTATCGATATCGATTTATTGTGTCCGTTTTGCTAGCGTGATCAGCATACTAGCCATATATCGGCAGAGGTAGGAAATGAAAGTATCGATACGGTTGATACATCGATACGTTTCTATTCAACCCTAGTCTGGTCTTTGCACATGCATATCAACATCAACAAGAAAAACGCATTTGGTAGCAGAAAATGCGAACTGATTGCAGTATATAAAAGTGCTTAAGCCCAACGTAGTGTATGTGTGTGTGTGTGTATGTGTATTAATGCGCATTGCGAATAAATAAATGATGCCCTACAATATGCGCACCTGCGGCAGCAACGCCATGGTACGTGAGTACGCTGGCGGCAGCCTCAACGGCATTTTGCGCAAAACAGGAACCGCCGCGGGAGGCGCAGCAACAGCTTCCGGCGTGGGCGCCAATGGGTTAGCGTATGGCGCTGCATCAACGGATCCGCGACAGCCCCCACTGGAGCTGCTCGTTTTTGGCTATGCCTGCAAGATATTCCGTGACGATGAGAAGGCGCGCGAGATGGATCATGGCAAACAGCTGATACCCTGGATGGGCGATGTAAATCTCAAAATAGACAGGTTAATAATTGTTGCCTGCCACCGGCACTAAACTTAATTATACTATAATACGCTATGTCCACATACATATACATAATGTACTTGTATGTGTATACACATATGTATGTAACACCTTGGATCCCATATGTTTATGTGCCCAAAGAAGAAAACTGAACAACTGGCACCTTTGCCAGTGCCATAATTACCCATATTTATCCTAGAATACAGTTAAGTTTGAGGAAACCAAACTGCAAAACCTACCGGAAATTAACCCGAACCCAACGAGACCCGAACTGTACTGTATATTTCCACAAGCCAAACTTCAAGTTAAAAGTCCCTACTGGAAACGCGAGTATAGTCAAAACCATATTGCAAGTTGTCAAGTATTTCATTAGGGTCCTATCCTACGAGCACAAGTTAACTGACTCAAGGACTGACCGGGGGTGGTGAGGGGGCAGCGAAACAGACCCAACTGAAGTTGACTCTGACTCTGCAACTGTAAAAGCTATCGTTTTCTCATTGTAATAACAGCTCTTTTCAGTGCTTCGCAAACTGTAATATATTTTTAAACAATTTTAAACTGTAATCGTAAAACAATTAACTTTTTTTTAGCAACCGGAGCGGTATGTATGAATGATTAAGACATAATAATTGATATATTTATATGCGAATATATATATATATATAAATACATATATATACATAATTATAGACATTTAATTTAACAAATATCCAATTTATTTAACAACTGTGTGAAGCTATTTGATCGAGATGCATATATTTCTTTTTGGTTTTAATAGATTGACAGATCTATTTTAATTTGATTTGATTTATGTGTGTGTGCGTGAGTGTGTGAGTGTGTGTGTGTGTGCGTGTGTGTGTGTTTGTTTGTGTGCGTGGCTCTCACAAGCAGCATCACAATTTATTGATTTTGTTAACTAACAACGTTCTCTTTTCTGTTTATATTTCTCTTATTCTTTTCTTTGGAACACCCACACACAAACCCACACACAAACCCACACCTGCACACCCACACCTGCACACCTGCACACCCACACCTACACACCCACCCACCCACACACACACACGTATTTATACAGATATGACGTGCGTGGAGCGCTGTGCGAACTTTCTGCCTATGAAGCACCACCGGGTGGCTATGGAAATCGTCTTGAATATCTCAGCGCCGAGGAGCAGCGGGCGGAGCAGCTGTGCGAAGAGGAGCGCTATCTGTTCCTATACAACAACGAAGAAGAGCTACGGCTGCAGCAAGGTAAGTGCAGTTGCCGGCATGCCGTATGCACCGCCTACTCAATGCGAATTGTATGTACTACTATTTAAATTCTAAGTGCCAAGAAATACCGATTTCATAACGAAAAATCAAGCTAAAATTGAACAAAAAAATAAATATATATTATATGTAAATATATATCAAGACCAAGACCAAAAAGAACAGAAACAGAAACAGAAACAAGAGCAAGAGCAAGAACAAGAACAAGAACAAGAACAAGAACAAGAACAAGAAACAAGCACAATTAGAAGCGTAGAAATCAAGTCAAATGCAAGTAGCAGCAAAAAATAAAGATCAAAAACCAACCCAAACAAACAACAATAGCAGCAACAACAACAACAACAACAACAATAATGATAATGAACGTAAGTTTCATCCAATGCCTTGTGGTGGGTGCCGCCGTGGTTCAGGTAAATAACAACCACTTGACATTTAACAAATTCAACAATTTTTTCCAGATGCTGCTGCTGCGGCACATTGGGGAGTCCTTTCTCTCTGTAACTCTTCCTAATAATCTCTTGAAGACTGCACATAGAACTGAGCTCCAACGAAAGCTAAAAATAAAAAAAAAAAAAACAAAAAAAAAAAAAACAGAAATTGAAGCTTTTAACATATGAAAACCCAATGTCAAGAATATTTTTTCTACGATTCTTTATGTGTATTCCATTTTTGTGCCGTGCGGCATTTGTTGTTGTTGTTTTTGTACTAAAGTCGCGCCGTTTGTCTTGTTTTCTTATTTTTGCCAACACTACATACGCACATACTTTCACACACACACACACACCCTCACACACCCGCCCACACACACACACACACACACACACACACACGCATGTAAACGTACAGAGGAGGATCTGAAGCGTCTGCAGCAGGAGACATCCGGTGGCAACTATAGCCAAGTTGATTTCCATTACGATGGCAAATCAACATGTAGTTCATCTGGTGCAGATGCTGTCACCTCACCAACGTCGGAGCCATCGACACTGGCCGAGGAATCCGAGCTACCTTACACACTGCCACCCAGTCTTCTCGTGGCGCCCGCTCCGGGCATGCAGTTGGTAAGGAGGCAATTGCAATTGCCAGAATACAATATCAAAATCAAATGCTAATTCCCGCATTTCATCATTTTGTAGCCGGAGACAATGAAGCAGCATGCAATTATTGAGAAGACGGCACGTTTCATTGCCACCCAGGGCGCCCAGATGGAGATCCTGATCAAAGCCAAGCAAGCCAACAATGCACAGTTCGATTTTCTGTCGCAGGGCGGCCAGTTGCAACCATATTATCGCCATCTGCTGTCTGCCATCAAGCAGGGCAAGTTTGCGGCCTCCGCGCCGCCGCTGACAGCGGACAAGGACAATGGGACAGCCGAGAGCAGCGCGTCTTCAAGCAGTCCGAAGCGTAGCCAGCAGATCATAACGGTGCCCACCATCAAGTACAAACCGTCGGCCAATTGCGCCTACACGCAGCTCATCAGCAAAATCAAAGGTGTTCCGCTGCAGACAGTATTGGACGATGAGAACGCTTCACAGCATTCCGCCGGAACCGCCTCGCCGACGCCCAGCTGCAAGTCCGAAGGCCAGAGTCAAAGCAGCATTGCCGCCCCAGCATCCAATGGCGACTTTACGCCCGTCCTGTTGCAGTACAATGGCAGCACATTTGCCCACGAGGCGGAGGAGGACAACGCCAACGATGCGCCGCCCAAGGTGGAGCTTTTAAAAAACACCAGTGCTCTGGCGCTTGCCCAAAATTATAGCTCCGATAGCGACGATGAGCAGGACGCGGACGATGACAACAGTCAACAACGGTCCCAAGAAGCCACACAAACTGCCGCTACGACCACCGCCACGAAGAAACCCACTGCGGCGCTAGCGCCACCGCCGCTTTTAACTTTTCCTCTGCCCGAGGAGACGCTGCGCCACATCATCGACAAGACGGCCACGTATGTCATTAAGAACGGTCGCCAGTTTGAGGAGACGCTGCGCACCAAGAGCGTCGAACGTTTCAATTTTTTGCTGCCGGACCACAAATTCTATGCGTATTACATGTACAAAATAACCGGCGATGTGGACGCCGCTTCCAAGGAGGAGAAGACGCGCAAAGCGGCTGCCGTTGCCGCTGCTCTAATAAGCAAAAAGGGTCTTGGCGGCGCTAATGCAACTGCTGGAGCTGGTGCTACTACAGCGTCTACAGCTGCTGGTGCCAGCGCGACTGAAAAGGGTGCGTTTAGCCAGCACACTCTGTAGAAAGCCCTGACCTCATTCTCCACAATCTATTGCAGCGCACGTGTGCTTCGCCATACGCGCACGCGATGAGAACGCGTCGCTGCAGCCGGCAGTGCCATTGGAGGGCAGCGATGATGAAGAGCTGAAGGCCAAATCAAGTGCAGAGCAAGCCCGTCCTGGCATGCCAGATAGCGTGCAACGCGCCATCAAGCAAGTGGAGACGCAGCTGCTGGCTAGAACTGGTGCTCCAAAAGCCACTCCGGCCACGACAGCGACTTCCCCACTCAAAGAGCAACGACAGGGTGCGTATCGATTAGAGAGAGAGAGAGGGAGAGAGAGAGAGGAGAAGGGAGAAGGAGACGGCTATAGAGCAACACATCTTTTCTAACTTGTGACTTTCTTCCCTCCGCTATAGCCGAGGAGCGTGTCAAGGATAAACTGGCACAGATCGCACGTGATAAGCTAAACGGGATAATGTCGCGCGAGAAGCAATTGCAGCTGGAGCGCAAGCGCAAGGCCATGGCCTTTCTCAATCAAATCAAATGTAAGTTTTCGCCTAAAGTGTTTGCACTCAACGAAAAAAAAAGAGTTCTTCTTTCTGCTTAAATTAAGCACAAACCCAAAAGGTGTCTACAGGCAACCGAAAGGCAATCGAAATTTCATCAACTGAAACGAAATGCCCAAGAACTTTGATTCAGTTCCGTGCCAATGTAGCTAGCAAGTTTTTGTATTAAGTATTTTGTACTATACCTATATACGTCACAAAATGTTGAGTTATGAAAAAGCCCGTTTCGTATTCGTTTAAGAATATTCAAGAATGAACTTGAATTTCAATGACCCGTTCATATTATTAGATAGGCATTTTTCACTATTTTATTTTCCATTCCCATTTGGAAAGCTCAGGCGTTCGTTTTCAAACGAAATAATCAATGCATGCCTTACTGATATTGGATATTGCTCAATTCCGTGATCGAAATATGGGTGAAAAATTATGGAATTGAAAGGGCTGCAAACATATTTTCAAAGATCGCGTTGAAGAGTCATTTGCGAGGAATATTTCGTTCCGATCTGCTTTTAATGGCAACAAATATCTAGGAAAAGGTATATTTAGGATTTGGAGTTTAACACACAGTCGAAAAAAGCCGTATAAAATTCGTTTATAACATAACATACTGAACAATATATTGTCTATTGGAATTAAGGTGAAGGTACGGCTATTGGCACAACTACTGGATCGGATGCGATAACCACGGAAACAGCTGCGGCGAGTGCGGATTCAGTAGTGGTGGCAGCTAGCATCAATGGTGACTCGAATGATTCGGTGCGCTCCATACCCATCACTTACTTTGGACCTGATGATGATGAGGACGACGACGATGACGACGACGACGACGAGGACAATGATGTGGGCGTGCGGACAGCAGCAGCTCTACCGCCGCTCAGAACGGCTAATGCAGAGGATGATGAGGATGAAGACGGCGATCTGGAAAAATACAATTTACTTAACGATGATAGTACCAATACATTTACCAGCAAGGTGGCGGCGGCAGCGGCAGCAGCAGCTGCGCCCGTCCTGCTCTCCGATGACGACGATGTGCAGCTGGTATCCGCCGCTGCCGCCCCACAGTCAGTGTCGTCCGCTTCATCAGCAGTGCGCCATCGTAAGACTGGGCGTCGAAGTCGCAGTCACAGCAGCAGCAGCTGCTGCTCAATAGCGCAAGATGCTACCGTGACCTCATCCAGCAGCAGTCCTAGTTGCCGACGCAGTCGTAGTCGGAGTCGCAGTGCCCATCGGCAGCGCCGCAAGCGCAAGTCCAGTGCCATTGCCAAACATAGACGCCGCCGTCGCAGTCGCAGTACATCGCGCAGTTCGCGTCATAAGCAGCGCAGTCGCAGTCGTAGCAGCAGCCATTCTAACTTGCGCCGCCATCGCGATCATAATCGGGATAAAGAGGAAACCTTGTCGCGCAGAAGGAATCACCAGCGCCAGCCGAGCAAAAAGAGTCACAAGCGCCACAAGCGACGTCGACGCAGCAGCGGAGGATCCGTCTCGCAATGAACCGTGTCTTTGTATCTAAAGTATTTTAGATTTTAGCTTTAAGAATTGTACATTTCCTTCTTTTTTTTAATGTAGAGCAATGCTTTGCATGCGATGCATTGAGTATGATCGTCAGTAATAAAATTTAGGTGTACAAATATTTACAAGCTGTTAATCACCTCAAGTTTGTTAACGAGCCAGATCGTATATTGCCAAGGCATAGATATAAGAGAAAGCAGAACTTGTTAGAGTTGTAATTTTATTATATTATATTATAATCATGAATACAAATGTCTAACGTACAGTATGTAGAGCCCCAAACCGAACCGGATTTAACCAGTAATTCGCATCAGTCAAACCGAACCCGAATCGATATATTATATATGTTTTTCAGAATCGATTTAGTTTTTAAAATTAGATTCTTTTGAGGAGCTGCCACAAAGCATAATCCACCTCAACTCCAACCCTTGGATTTATCCAAACATATTTGTTAGATGCCAATTTTGGGCAGATTGAATTCATTTGAAGTGGATCAATAATATTGTAAAACTAAACTTTGAGCTCATGTCTGGGTTCAAGGATGTGTAAATCCAGGTTCAGCCACCGAACGTTGAGGCATACAGTTGGTTCGAATCGTAAACCGAACACCCGACTACGTACTATGTGCTTGATCAACGCAAAGAGCTTAGTCGATATAGTCTGAGCAAACAAAATATCTATACTAGGAGTATATTCGTTGCATCGTGAAAAATCAGACGCTCCATAAGAACTTTGATATGTTGACGGGCCTGGCGCAATTCCACCGACACACAAGTCTGTATAATAAATGGCACGTTGCAGTTTCTTGGAGACTCAAACAGCCGGAGTATGAAGCGACTCCACAAGAGCTCATCTTGTGGATTGGTTTTCAAAACATTTTAGTTCCTTTATTGCAGTAAACACTTGGTCTTTGGTAAATTTATTCCTTTTAGTATTTGTTAACGGACTTTCCAAGCCATAACAATATTTGAACTATTCGATTTCTCAAAATAAATAAGAGGAAAAATTGTATATAAGCTACAAAGTCGTGTAGCTAAGATGTATTATATTTATTATATGCAAAAGTTATATATATAAGTTTGGTTTCAAAGAAGTTTTTAGCATACAGTTGCTTTCTTATGGGCGCAGTGGGGAACAGCTATCTATGTACATAGATCAATATAAGTTAGTAAATAATAAATATAGGTTTATGGTTAGTATATATATGTGTGCGTATATGGTTATATGATGTTATGCATTCTAAACTCGACTCTGTCTAGAATTCCAAGACGCCAGGCAAGTATTTGTCGATAAGCGTTTGATAGTATGGCCATAGAGCATCAATATCGGGCACCACCTCGCTCTTTGTGTATAGATCGTAGCGGCTGTAAGGAGAGTTATTGTTATGGATATATATATATATGTATAGATGTGGGTTTAACGGTTCAACTCACTTGAATATCAGCACCCATTTCTTGGTCTCAGCATCCTTGGGCGCCTCCAGGTGCTTGTAGTCGCCGCCATTATGCCAGGGATAGAACGAATGGAAGCGTATTATATTGCAGGCCACCTCGGGCAACTTGGTATTGTTGTGCTTGAGCACTGCGTACATGTACTCGTCGTGGCCCCAGGACATGAGCAGATTGTCGATGCCACAGTGTGGCTTATATATGCCGTATTTGGTATTGTATTTGGGATTATCCCCATCGGGATTACCCACAAAGCTCTCGTCACGATAAACTATGCTATCGCCCCAGCGACAGCCCACGGCAAAGGTATCGCCCACAACGGCCCACTGTGGCTCATCATAGAAGGCCATAATTTTGCCGAGATCGTGTATGAGGGCTATCAGATGTAGCCAATCATCCTCTGGAAATTCGGCGCGTGCACGCTCAGCTGCCTGGAAGGCGTGTATAATGTTGGGCAAATCCAGATCGGGATCGGACTCATCAATTAAATCGTTGAGTTTTTCCAACGCCTCGCGCACCGTCATCTTAATGGTGTTGAACTTCAGCCAGCGTTCGCGACGACCTGTGAACGGGAGCGATTATTAAATATATGTGTAAAAGCAATTTGGCTAAGGATAGTTCTAACCGTTGACAAAGTCCACAGTTTGATTTAGGTGCATCTGGCGATAGGTGCGACGCACGCGTTCCTTTAGCGGATCCTCCACATCAACGCTGTAGTCACGAAACTTGGAAGGATTTTTATCGGCAAATGAGGGCTCCGGACGCAACAGCTCCGAAGGATCCATCAAATGGATTTGGTGCTACACAAATTATAAAAAAAAAAACACACATTGTTTAAAAAAAAAAAGTCACTTCAGTTTTTCAATTATATTCTCACCTCCTGTAAGATTCTCATGTTACGCGATTTGAATTATAACAAGTATGGAAAAAGAAATATATTGAAATTCGAATTGTGCGCCTTAACTACTGCACGGTTGGTCGAACAAGATGCTATTGAATCGCGAGCTTCTCCGGGCGTTCACTTTTATAGATCGCCGAGCAATATCACATCTAGGCTACATATAGTATTCATGTAGTATTATATTTTGATTTATAGCACTTTTGTTGTTTAATACACACACACACACACACACACACGCACACACACAGCATATAGCCACCTAATCAGTTATCAATGTGGGACCCACTCAAGTCATTGCTCATATAGATGTAGGAAATGCGTCCGATTCGGGCCCACACAACGGTTCGGCCACATAAAATCTCGTAAGTGCTTTATCTAAGGCCTACATCCGCGCCCCGGGAATCAAGGCGTTGCCTGCACGCACGTGCTAGCCTCTGCCTATCTTCATACATATAGTTTGTCTGTATATCATTGTATATACATATATATACACATATATATATATATATTTATATATATACATATGCAACTTAAGGCTGCACTTGACCGATAAGGCCAGAGCATAGTGCTTTTAACTGGAGCAAGTGCAAGTCCATCGATTGCCACATATGACTCGATTGGATTGAGTTTATAAGGCGGGCATCTTTGAGATGCTCTCGAATTTCTTGTTTCTTGTTTCTTGTTGTCTTTGGAGGATTCGTTAGCAATTTGCACAAACAATAAAAACAAACAATTATTTGCACACTTATAGAATCAATCAAGGAATATTTACGTAAACACTTAGATACTTACATCATTTATACTAGAAATATTTATGTGTTTTTTTTTTTTTTAATGATTTACTTTTTTATTTGTTTATTTCCTTGTTTATGAGTCTATAACGAACTAACACACTGGGGTTGGAATATTATATATACTATAAGCTCGGAATTGCATAAGCCTTGACCGATTGGCATTACTTACTTCAAGGTCGTCCTAAACGTGACGCCCGCCTTACTGCAATCACAACTTTAATCTTAAGAATAGTAATTTGATTTCTTATATATTAATTCATATACTGTGTTAAGTGTGGGGGTCTGTCTCTAGACTTATATCCTGAAGCAATGAGAAATGGATAATAATGGATAATAATAGTCAATAGACATAAGAAAGCTGCGTTCATCCCATAGAGTATATATGTACATTTTTCATCAGAACGAAGACCTGAGTCGATCTGCTCAATTCCATTTGTCCGTTTATGTAGGCGCGTCGATTTCGAAAACCTCAAGGGAGGGACTTAATATTTAAAATTCGTTTCCGTAGTACGCACAACACGTATATCTCAATATCTTACACCATTTTCAAAATATCGATTTTGAGACACGCTTTTTTAGGCATAACTCAACATATATAAGACCTTAATACACAAAATATCTCTCTCGTATACTATGTACCGATTATATGTATTTCACTATTTTCATATCTCTCCCCATTCCTAATAATACCTTCAAAAAATCGTATATTTTAAGGTGAAACCAGGTGTTTTGGTATATCCACAAAGCGAAAATTTAAAAAGGATCGGTTTTTAAATACCGGTGTCATATATTCAATACTGCATTCTGAACAATGTGTTGTTGGAGGAAGAAGAACAGCTAATACCGAAGTGGGTAAGTCTGTCTTTTTATGTATATAAATATGTATAGAAGAAGGCTCGACGAAACGACAGCTCATCGCTTGGCTTAGTGTATCTCATGGTCGGGCATTTAATGCTGTCAGTAGGCTATTTCATTTTTATCTGCTTGCGAGCCATTGGGTGGGTGATGGGTCACGTAAGCACAAAGTAGTATAATTAAGCTGCGATTACTTAATTCCTAAAAGTAGAATTCTTGAAGAATTGGAATATATGTATGTTCTATGCGCTGTTTTGAATACGCTCGCGTCTGTTTTGTTGGAAAGCTATGTTATGGTCTTCGATAGCGTTTGGCGTCACCTTGAACAAATCTGACGCAAGGGCAAGCGCTCCAGATTCCTGCGTACAGGGGTACAGACGTACCTCCAAAATCGCAATAATCTAAGTACATCGTCATCAAGCGCTGAATTAATGTGCCATCAAGGGGGGGATCGCCTCGAGAAAAGTTATCAGTCGGCGCGGCAGCAACGGCACATACATGACGTCGGTCCCCTTCTCCGTCGCCGGACTCTGACGCCTTCGGGCATCGCACACGCTGCCACTGAGCACTGGGAATGCAATGCGCGATTGCGCCCACGAAGGGGCGGGCTGATCGAGCCGGCAGCAGGCGATATTTGGACGGTTGTTAGGCCGAGGGGTTTGTTTCTCTGCGACGCAGTAACGGTACTAGCGACGTTGTCATAATCATAAAAAAAGGTCAATTTGTAATGATCGAGTGCAGGGTGGCAATAAATCTTATCAGTTAATAGGCACGTGCCCCCAGTCCATTACATTACACTATGCCACAGAATGGGGAAAATCGATTGAATCTAATCTTCAACAAATAAATGCTCCTAAAATCTATAAATATTATTTCGAGTCATTTTATTTTTGACATTTTTTATAAAAACAAGAATTTGCTTTGGTACACTGAGTTAAAATCTTTGTTAATTATATAGAATATTCATAAAAAAAAAATATTTTACAAAATTTTGGGATTTCCCAATTTATGACTGTATATAGATTGTGGCATAGTAACCAGTCCATTTCCAAGTGTTTTGTTGCATAGTGTTGGAGCAAACGATACGAAGTGCTCACGAGAATTGTTATATTTGGGGTGTCAAAGTCAATGGAAATGTTTTATAATATTTATATATGATGTTGTTGTCAGTTAATAGAAGGCAATGTCAGTGAAAACGGCTCTGGATGCGAATTCTAATAGCAAATGGAAAATGCCCAAGTACGGGCAATTAATATAAACGGCCGTCTGAATAATAGTATACTGATATGATTTTCCATTATAGAACTTTGCAGCTTGTAGACTTTCTAGATGAAAAAGATGACACATATGTAGGGTGTGTACATATGCAAAGTCTAAACAATTTCTCTATTACTATACATTAAGTGCAATCCTCGGTAGATAAGTTATCTAAATGACCCAGTCATTTAGGCAATCGTGCAACGGGGATCCGGGTTCGAATCCCAAGCTAGCTTGCCCTAGTCCAAGGCCATAATTGCTCATGCTACTTAAAACTTATTTGTTACTATAGTTAATAGCTATATATAAACTATAGTCAAACTATATACATATATATATATATATATATATATATATATAATAATAATGATAATAAAAATAATAATAAAAATAATAAAAATAATAATAAAAATAATAAAAATAATAATAAAAATAATAATAAAAATAATAAAAATAATAATAATAATAATAATAATAATAAAAATAATAATATTAAAAATAATAATAATAATAATAATAATAATAAAAATAATAATAATAATAATAAAAATAAAAATAATAATAATAATAATAATAATAATAATAATAAAAATAAAAATATAATAATACTTTAAAAATACAAAATAATAATAAGGATAATAATAAAATATAAACCTTAATACCAAAAATAATTATTTAATGAATAACACTTTTGCAAGGGTTCGAGGCCATTTGTTGCCATAACCATATCAATCACTTTAATGAATACGGCCAGCTAATTAAATGATCATAAATATAATGCGCTGATATAAACGAGAGAGATCACACGTAAGGTTCATAGGCCAGGATGACAGGTCACTCGCGTTCGGACTTGGTCGCAAAAGCGCAAACAAATAAGCGACAAATAAACCACAATCATGATGTTGATGCAGCTTCAATCATCAATCGGTTGGAAAAAGACAGTCTACGCCGAAGAAGCACAGTGTGTTCTGGCTTTGATGACTTTCCATAAACTGAATACAAATTTAGCAAACAAGTCGGAGTTGGTTGGATCTACAAGCTCCCGAAATACGCCAACGACTTTTTGTTTCGTTTCTGATTTCATATCGGAGCTTTGGTGTGTCATAGGGTCGCTTCACTGTGCTAACCAAGGCTCAAGATCATATATAATTATAAATAAATCAAATTCGTCTGCTCGCTTTTCGTTGGCCGCTGGTCGAACTCTTCGACCTTGTGTATTTGTGTATAATGTATTTTTAATTTTTGATATTTTCTTAATAGATTTTTGCACATGTTTGCAATAATTCATGCCTTGGTCAAGTCTGACAGCTGGGGTCTCTGACTGGTCGCTGATAGTTGAGTGCAATCGAAAGTTAGATCACACTTTTGCCATTTCATTGTCTGTGCTCCAAAGATTAATGGATTTCCGTTCTGTAACAGTTGTATAACAGCTGTATAACAGTCCTTAAATTATATTTGGGGATTTAGCTGAGAGCTAAATAGCTAACTGTACATTCGCTGCATAAAAGTTGTACGTCAGTTGTATAGCAGATGAAAAAGTTGGGTAATTCGGGATATAGCTGGGTACTAAGCAACTTACGGTAGTTTCGCTGTATAAGAGTAATACACATTGTGATATAACAGCTGTATAACAGTTGCGCAAGTTTCGTATAACAGCTTCAAACAACATTTGTTGTTGTGTGCTAAACTCTAGATATAAACCAAAAAAAAAAAAATCATACGAATATTCACATTGTTAATGCATAATATTTAATCAGTGGCTTCGTTTAAACATTACAAATAGGCAAATGCAAGTGTAGGTGTATGTGTGTGTGTGTGTATTCTAAATTAAAGTGGACGCAAAATGCATAAATAAATAAATAAAATGCAAATAACTAATGCTAGGATGATCAGTACAGGGTGTCTCCGATTAAAAGACCTAAAACATGAAACTAAAACTAGATTTTTAGCGTTCTATGCTAAATGCTAATATCAATTGAAAAGCGGCAAGTGGGTGGGAAGGGGGCGATCTGGGTGCTTGGTGTCTGTCTAGACAAGACGAGCGGCTGAGCATGTGGCTGCGGATGTGGCATTTTGCGCCTCCGATTCAGCAGCACCAATGCCAACCACCAGGCTGACGGCGCCCGCGGTAGCCAGCACTCGCTTGTAGTTGCTGCTGCATTGCGAGTCGGCCACGGATCGTCCGTCGCCTTCGTCGCGGCGACACAGCTCGGCGGCGAAGGGTGCACTGGGGACCACAGTCTCCAGGCGGCGCTCCAGTATATCCGCGGTGGTCAGCTCGCTGGCCTGGACCAGGCTGCTGGCGGGCACATTGCTCAGCCAGGGCTTTAGTGTGGCCTTTTTCTGGATGGTGGCCGCCTTGCAGCGGCAGACGACATCCGCGTGCTCACCGCAAATGGAGCAGATCGGTTCGCTGTCGACAGGATTAGAGACTGTGTGGTTGGTTTCCGGTTCACCGCCGACCACAGTTGGTATGGTGGCACCGGAGGAGCTGCCGCTCAGCTCCAGCTCGTTGACTGCATCGACGAGCGTTTTAATCGCAGCCGCATTTCCCGGACCGGACGATGTGCTGCTCTCGCCCATGGCGGTCACCTCCTGCTCCTCGTAGTTGGGACTGAGCAGCAGCTTGGAGAGCGGCGGCGCCAAACCCAGGCCCAGGCTGCGCTCATGGTACAGTTCCGAGATGCTGGGCGTCAGTTCGCGGTTCATGTGCCGCAATATGCTGTCCTGTATGCACCTGGCGCTTGGCTTAACCGGCGTCTCCTCCAACGGCTGTTTGGGCTCGCCCAACAGCTCGCTGTCTGCCGGCGAGAAGTACAGGCTGGCCGGATTGAAGGCCACACTGGCAGCCGCCTCCTCCTCCGTCAATGCCAGCGTCTTGCGTTGCCCTCCAGTGGCCATGCCGGCAGCAGGGCCAGCGCCTGCTGCTGCTCCATTGGCCGACGCTGGTGCGTTTAGTTCCGTGCGCACGCTCAGTCTGTCCATGAAGAGGGCATGCTCCTTGTTGACCCGTGCCGCCAGTGAGCTCTGTGCGCTGCCCAGCTTAATCTTCGGCTTGCTGCGTCCTCCCGCGCCCAAATTGTGATAGACAGGCGGTCGGGGTGGTGGCAGCGGCGGCTGTTGCTGCTGTTGCGTCTGCTGTAGCTGCTGCTGTTGAGCGCCGGCCGCTGCTCCACGTCGCAGCACAGTCGCATGGCCGGAGCCCTCCCAATCTGTTGTCGTGCTGCTGGCCGAGCTGGAGCTATCGGGCCGTCGGCCATTGTTTGCCGTTGGCGCCGACGAGGAGGCCACTGTGCCCGGCTGCGCGTAGAGGCAGCGTATGCGCGTCTGATGGGCCAGTGCCAGCGACAGGCTGGGATCGGTAACCGGTGGGCTGGGCGTAAATGCCGCATCGCTCTCACCGCCCCCGCCAGGCCGCGAGACACGCACCGGGCCACGCAGGCTGGCGTAACCTAGGCGCGGAGCGGGCTGACCGCTGCCCGCCTGTGTGGCATAGCCATCGGAGAGAGAGTGCTCGCTGTCCGTGGTGTTGGCCAAGCTGGAGTCGAGGCCGCCGCCGCCGTCGGGTTCGCCACGTCGCCGCACGTACGAGATGAAGGCGCTGCGCGGATGCAGCGCCAGCGGCGGCGATTGTGTGCAGTTTGCAGCTGTGGCGGCTGTGGAGTTGCCGCTGCTGGCAGTTGGCTGCACGGGAGTGGCATCCAGATCGGGCTCGGCCAGAGATTCGCAGCTGCTGCTGCTGCTGTGTGCCGCAGAGTCCAGGCTTAGGCTCTTGGGCGCCTCGTGCGTGTCTGCAAGAAATTCGAAAGGAGTTTTAAAACGCCATCTCTTTGATTTCTGGCCAGGATCCCTTACCAAAGAGCGCGAGCAGCGCTTGCAGCACAAACTGACAGTGTCGGCGATTGGCCTGTTTCCCGGTGCGCAGTATCACTTGATCCGCGCCCACCTCAGTCAGATCGAAGCCAACGGAGGCCAACAGCTCATGGCAGCCGGCGACGCGCCACAGGCGCACGCTCAACGGCATCTCGATGCAGGCCTCAGCCTCCGGCTTGGCGGGGAACTGGGCCAATATGTTGCGCACCACAGCGATTATATCGTCCGCATGCTCCGCACTGTTCACCAGCTTGGCAAGCGCCTGCAGCGTGGCGGGCGTCAGTGCCAGCAGCGCCTGCAGGCTGGCCGAGCACTGCGATAGTCGCTCTTCGGGATCGGTTTGCGGGAAAAACACACTGGAGGGTATACCATTCGCAGCCGGCTCAAAACGAAAGCCCACTGCCATCAGCAGATCCTTCCAGCCAGCCACAGGTCCGGCCTTATTCTCAATGCTCTGCTGGGTCGTGTACATGGCGTTCTTCTGGCCGCGATGTATCCGCTGTAGACTCTTTTCCACCAAATGCAGACACACGCGCAGCGCATCACGACAACGCTCCGGCGTCCGCAGCAGCTCGCACAGCGCATGGCCCAGCAGTGCCACCTTGTTCGATAGCCGCACATTGGCGCCGACGAGCAGGAAGCCAGCCCAGTTGGCGGGATGAGCAAAATGCTTTGTGTGCTGAACCGTTTGCATGGCTTCCGCCAGGGCGCTGCAAAGAAGAGCAGAGCCAACGATTAGACTGGATTCATATGTTACCTTAACAGAAACCGCTAAGAACTGGTCTCTAGTTGGGGGGTGCCGATTCTTCGCATCTTAAGATGGTTTATAATTGCCACTTACCGTGCCGCCCGTGCACCTTGCAGCAGGGCCGAGTAGAAGGCGCGTAATAGAATTTTGGCTGCCGTTTCCGGCACGGGCCACAGCGAGATGAGCACCGCGCCGGCGCCGGCCAACAGCCAGCCGCCGGCCAGTTGGGCAACGCCACTGCCCGTTATGGGCTCCACCGAGTGATAGGAGCTGAGGACGACGAGGCGTGCGCCGAGTCGCAGCTGACGCAGCTCCGCAGCTGCCAGCGTGAAGTCGGATAGTTGTGGCTCGTGGGGTTCCTTTTGTTGCTGCTGCTCGGCGGTAACCACATCGCCTGGACTTAGCACCACGGCGCCGAGCTTCCAGCTGAGATTGGCGGCAAAGTGCACACACTCCGCGCCAGGCAGCTCGGCCAGCACCGATTCCTTGGTGGCATTACAGCCGGCCAACGCATTCGCCTGCAGCATGTCCGCTACCATGGCGGCTTCCTGCAAAGCCGCTGGCGATTCAGCGGCTGCCCAACCCCAGCGCTCGGCGAGAGCGGCGGGCACACGCGGTCCACCGACTACCAAGGCTGTGGGCGGCCGTCCGCGATCCCGACGACTCCTCGAGCGGCTCCGCAGTGCCTGGAGCGAGGGCGCCGTCAGCAGTGCACAGCGCTCCGAGAGATACTCGCCATCGTCTCCAGCTGCGCGCAATATGGCAAATGGCACCAGATAGAGGGCACTGTCCAACACTAGGATGAGCTCGCGTCGACCCTGCCGTGTGACGCTGGCGCCGCTGGGCAGCAGATCATCGAATGGCGCCAGCAGCAGATTATAGAGCGTGTGCAGGCAGGCGGGTCCACGCCAGGCAGGCGGAGCTGGCGCTCGGCGCGAACTGCGGCTGCCCACGGAACGTGTGGAGCCCTGCAGGCTGGCCACGGAGCCCAGTGAGAACAGCGAGCTGAGCGAGTAGTTCGATGAGTTCAACAGCTGATTGCGGCTGACCATGCGCAGAAAGCCGCCGCCACCAGCGCCAGCGCCGGGCAAATCCTCTAGCAGCTGCTCGCTGCTGGCCCGCCAGCCGCTGCCATCGCCCTCGTGCAGCAGATTCTGTGAGTTGACGCCCAGATTATCGCGCACCATATTCACATAGCGCTCCAGCAGCACATGACCAGTTGGTTCTGTTTCACTCTCGCATTGCTGCGACTGCGAGTGCGGCTGCTGCTCTTCCTCCTCCTCCTCGTGGCACTCGCTGAGCGACAGCGGCAGCTGCAGAGTCTGGGGATCAATGCGCGCGGCATGGAAGCGCACAATGCCCGATTGTGGCTGCAGAAGCCAGGCGTAGAGCTGCTCGCCGGCCAGGCTGTAGTAGAGCACGGGCATTCGGCCGCGATTCACTGCCTCCAGTATGGCCTCAATGTCGGCCAGTGTTCCACCTGTTGTTGATGTTCCTGTTGTTGCTGATGTCGTTGCTGTGCCCTTGGAATCGCCGGCAGCCGCATCGGCGCCACTGCGCGCCTTGCAACGCTCTGCGGCGACGAGCGCATCCTCGCTGCGCTGCAGAGCGACCAGCAGCTGCTGGAGCAGATGATAGCAGCTCGTCTGTAGCTCGTATAGAGCCAGGCGCGCCTCCGGACTGCGCTGTTCCTGGCGCACCGACTCTAGCAGCTGAGCAGCCGTTTCCAGTTGTATGCGAGCGCCCTCAGCGTCGCCAGAGGAGCGCAGAGCAAGACCTGTTTGGAGTAGTTAGGATTAGGCTTGGACCCAAATGGGAGTGTGCAGTTGCATAGCTTGGCTACTTACCCAGTTGATGTCTTATTTTGGCCTCCTCCTCCGACTTGCCAATGGACTGAGCACTGGCCAAACCCTGGCGCAGATACTCCACCGCCTGAGCGTGCTGCTCCAGCTGATGATGCACACGACCCAGGGCACCGCATGCCAGTGCCTTACCCAGTCGATCGGTGCTGAGCGCCAGCTGACGCTCGTAGCATTTGAGCGCCTCCTCCTGCTGACCCAATGCCTCGTGTACGGCGCCCAGATTGCCAACGGCCCGTGCTTGCAGCGCCGGCGCCGCCAGCTCCGTGCAGAGCTGCAGATCCTGTTCGTGCAGATGCAGCGCCTCCGCATGATGGCCCATGCGCTGCTGCACCTGGCCCAGTGCACACATCGCATCCGATTCGAGGGCGCGGTCCTGCAGGCCGCGTGCCAGTTCCCGCTGATGCTCCAGACAGTTGAGCGCCTGGGCGTGATTACCCAGCGCGGCGTGCACATGACCCAAATCGCCATAGGCCAGCGCCTTGACCTCGGCACTGTGCAGTTCGTGGGCGACGACCAGGCGCTTTTCCAGGCAGACCAGCGCCGCCGCCAGCTGACCCAGGGCACGTCGGGCCTGTCCCAGGCCACGATAGGCGCGCTCCTGATCCCGATGGCTGGCTAGGCCCAGCGCCAGCTGCAGCTGCCGTTCGTGGCACTTGAGTGCCTCCTCATAGTCGCCCAAGGCGGCATAGCAATCGCCCAGATGTCCCAACGCACGGGCGCGATCCGCTTGAGTCGAGGGCAGCGAGACCCGCTCCAGTGTGCCCAGCTGGGCCTCCAGGCAGCCAATCGCCGCCTCGTAGTGCGCCATATTGAGCCGGGCAATGCCGAGATTACCGTGCGCCTGGGCCTCTACGGCTGCGTCCCGCTGCTCCTGGGCGCGCTCCAATTGCTCCTGATAACATTTTACCGCATGCGTCCAGCTGCACAGCGCCATATGCACCGCGCCCAGGTGGCCGTGGGCCCGACACTCGCCAGCCAGATCGCCCAGCTCCTGGCGTAGCGTCAGCTCCTGCGTGTGATGCCCCAACGCCTTGTCCCAACGGCGCAGCAGTCGATGCGCCAGGCCCAATGCCCCACAGGCGGCCGCTTCCATGGCGCGCTCACCGGCCGCCCTGGCCAGCACTAGTTGGCGCTGATACAGCTTAATGGCCTCCTCGTGTGCGCCCGTGCGGATGAGTATGTCGCCGATGTTGCCCAGTGCCCTAAATTTGGCCGGCAGCTGGCCTGTCGCATGCGCCACGGCCAGAAAGAGCTGCTGGCACTCTAGTGCGGCGGCTGTGTGACCCAATGCCAGATGCGCCAGGCCCAGATTGCAGTAGGCGCGTCCCATATGCGGCCGATGTTGTGCGTCCTTGGCCAGCGCCAGATCCTGATCGTAGTAGCGCACGGCAGCCCGGTAGTTGCCCAGGCAATAGTGTGCATAGCCCAGCAGATGGCACGCCTTGCCCTCAGCGGCCACGTCGCCCAGCTCTTGGGCGAGCATCAGATAGCTCTCATAATGCGGTACCGCCTCGCCGTACAGCTGCCGGGCGCTGAGACAGTTGCCCAGATTGAGCAGCGCGCACGCCTCGCCCGCCGCATCCTTCAACGATCTAGCGGTTGCCAGATGGGCGCGATAGTGGGCCAGTGCGGCATCGTGGGCGCCCAGTGCCTGGTAGGCCACAGCCAGATTGCCATGCGTGGCGGCCTCGGCGCTGCGATCGTTCACCGCCTGGCTGATGGCCAGCTCCTGTTTGTGATATTTGACGGCCGCCTCGTAGGCCCCAGCAGCTGCATGGGCATTGCCCATATTGCCATAGGCACGTCCCATGCCCGCCCGGTCGCCCAGGGCGCGGGCAATGCCCAAATGCGCCTGGTGCAACTTCAGCGCCGCATCGTGGGCGCCCAACAGCTGGTACACAATGCCCAGATTGGAGCAGGCGCGACCCTCGCCAAGCTTGTCACGCGCCGCCAGCGCCATGGCCAGCTGGCGTTCGTGCCAGCGCTTGGAGGCGGCCGCATCGCCGGCACAGCGCGCCGCATGGCCCAGGCCCGCATAGGCGCGCGCCTCGATGCTGCGATCGCCAAGCGTCTGGGCAATGCGCAGCACCTGCTCATGACAGGCGGCTGCCTGGCCGAACTGCCGTCGCTGATGATGGGCGGAGCCTAGATTGGAATAGGCGCGCGCCTCCTCTACCTGATCGTGCAGCTTGCGCGCCAGACGCAGATGCTGCGTGTGGCAATCCAAGGCTGCCTCGCACTCACCCAAGGCCAAATAGACGGCGCCCACGTTGCCAATTTCGCGGGCCTCCTGCAGCCGATCGCCGAGCTGCTTGAAAAGCTGCACGCACTGCTTGTGCGAGGCCAGGGCATTGGGATAGTCACCGCTGGCGGTGTACACATGGCCGAGCGATGTTAGCGCCGAGGCGGCTGCCTGTGTGTCCTTGCACTTCATGGCCAGCACCAGTTGGTAGCGATGCGCGGTTAATGCCTCCTTGTAGGCTCCTTGACTGAAGTAAGCTGAGCCGAGATTTCCATGGGCACGACACTCGCCGGCCGTGTCGCCCAGCGACTTGGCCACGGCCAAATCTTGCTGCATATAGCCAATCGCCTGGTCCAGCTGATTGAGCGCCCAATGCGCCGAGCTGAGCGCACTGAAGACGGAGCCGCGCAGCTTTAGGGAGCAGCTGCCAATGCGCAGTGCGGCCTCCAGCACGGCGACAGCCGCTTGATATTGTGACGCCTGCAGCAGCTCCTGTCCCACCACGGAGCTGACCACAAACGGTGACTCGTGCAGCTGCATGGCGCGCAGCTGTTGCAGTGTTGGCTCGAGAGCCGCTCGCAGCGGACTCTTCAGTGAGGCCTCGACGAGACCAGCCAGCAGCTGCTTGTGACTGGGCTCCTGGGCCAGGCCGGCGGCAAAGGAGGCCAGCGCCTCGCCGTACCGGCCCAGGCACTGCAAAGCGACGCCCTGGCGAAAGTACGCCTTGGGCCACTGGGGACACAGCTCGCGCGCCTGTGTCGCATCCTGCAGCGCCGCCGCAAACTGGCCCTGTTTAAGTCGTGCCGCTGAACGATTGCTGTACAGTATGTGATTGCCCGGATCCAGTTGCAGTGCGTCCGTATAGAGCAGCACAGCGGTGGCAAAATCGCCGCTCTGGCAGGCAGCATTCGATTGACGCACCTTCTCCAGGAAGAGCGCGCGATTCGCGGCGGGCAGCTCCGGCGTGCATTCCGGTTCGTTCTGCAAACAACACCATAAACAAACTTGCATTACAATTGGTCAGCTAGGCAGGTGATATAAATGTGGTAGACAAAATTGTTTGACAAACATGATCTGTTCGCAAAAAAGGAAAATTAATTGAAACAGAGGAACACATATTTGACGCCTATAGAACAGATATTCAAAATAGCTTAAGTTTTGCCGTAGATGAGAAATAATTTGCAAGCAGCACAGTAATTCTTCTGAATGATCTTTAGAGTTTCAAGGCAAAATCATAATTTTCTTGTCCCAGTCAAACACCTTTGAAAATATGCCCAGCAATATCTTGATTTGTTGTATTTCCATGAGACATCAATAACGAGACACTTTGCCCCACTGTGGAGCCCGAACGCTGCGCTATAATTATGTTAAATTGCCGCCGTGATGCTACAACTGGCGCGATGCTACAACTGCAGTCACAGTCGCAGTTGCTGTTGCAGTCACAGTCCCAGTCCCAGTCCCAGTCCCAGTTCAAGTCCATGCTACAGGTATGCGGCCACTGAGTCACGTTTCTACCGGCGAACTGCCAACTGCCAACTGGCGACTGGCAACTGCCTCCAATTGCTGTTCCGCCAGCAGTTCTGCTCGTCAAATGCGGAAGCAATTCCACGAATTCGTGGCCCAAGAACTGAGCCACGACGGTCAGCTGCAAACAGCCAACAGCCAACAGAAAAAGACAGTGGCAAGGAGAAGTGTTGAAGTCTGAGCCTTTTTTGGCATAAGCCACGCCATGGAAGGCGAACCCGAACGAAAACGGGAACGGGAACGGAAACGTAACCAAGGCTGAGGTTGAGGTTGAAGACGAGGACGAGGCCGTGACAAGAGCGTAGAATTTTTACATATTTTTGAGGCAATTAAATGGAATGAGTATGCAAATGCATTAGCCCCAGCTTCAAGACACAAAAGCCAAAGCCAAAAACCGAATCCAAAACCGAGACCAAAGCGATGAGCTCTTTCCTAGAAAACGTGCACAGCAAGTGCCAAATGCCAAGTGCCAAGTGCCGTTGTCAAAGAGTTAAACGAAGAGGGGTGAGGGAATGGATGGCCAGTTGGGGCGTGGGTTACGGATAACGTGCTTAGATTAGCCCGCTGGCTCGCTGTCGTTGTTGTTTGTCTTATTGGTTTTTTTCGGGTCCAGCCAATGCGAATAAATCAACTCGTCGATACATGCAGCACTCATACGTGCGCATAGATACTCGCACAAGTGGCAGCCACGAAATGTATCTGACAGATGCAGAACGCAATTTATGTTTTATGCAACCATTAAGCGCACCCGTGCCCCCGTCAAGCGGCCGTCCACTCGCACTCGATAAGCCAAATGAAGTGGGCGTTACAATGTCAGAAGAAAAAGAAGAAGAAGTGGAATATAACAAAACAATCAAAAATAAAAACAAAAGCAAATACTCACGCACACTAACACACACACACACACACACACACACACACATAGGGGACCGTCGAACAACTTTAAAAACCACTCGCATAACTTGGCAAAATGAAATTTTTGCACAGCGTTGGCGTTGCTGGCTCAGATCACAGCGAACAGATTGGCCCAAGACAGTCAGCCAATGGTCAAAGTTAAATAAACACGCACCAAACATGCCCATGCTAACCCAAAGACAGACAGATAGACGCACCAACGGCCAGATCAACCGTCTAAGGCCAAGCCGAGCGGAAGGGAGCGCCGTTTCATATTAGCAGATATTATCGTTCCCGCTAAAAGTAATAATAACTGACAGCCACTACGAACTACGAGCGTGCCGAAATGCCAACAGCTTGACCTTAGAGTTTACCCGAGCCAAGCGGTGGGCCACGGATAAGGCTGGATAAACTGCAGCTGTGTCCGATTCAAACAATATTTTCACTAAAAACATAAACTAGACCAAAAAATAGCTCTTATATCAATTAATGCCGGATTTTATACAGAAATGTAGCGAGCAAAAGCCTGCGCTACGGTTAAGTTTGGATAAGCTGCATATGCTGCTGATTCCAATATTTGTATACAAACATAAGCTAGAGTCAAAACCTAGCTCATCACTTAATGCAGGAATTTAATTTTGAAATGCCTAAGCCGCGGATAAGTTTGGATAAGCAAATGCTCGTGATTCCTCACCATGCCTTGCCTATAAACGCCACGCGGATAGTAGAAGTTTAACTCTTATATCATCAGTCACGGCTTTTATGTAGGTAAATAATTTGGATGCTTATCCGAGATATGCATATATCCACGGATAAGTTTCAAATGCTTGTGATTGCAACTTTTCCATATCTATAAGCATTAAATAGTTAGATAAACAAACTGGAATTTCAAATAATGTTTTTTATGCAGAAAGTTAACATTGACGTTTATCCAACCATAGGACATGGTATTTGACGTTTATCCAAGGCACGGGTTCTGCCTCGGATAAGTTTGAATTAGATATATACCATTGCCCTTTTGAGATCGCTCTATATATATATATACATATATATATATGTATACAGACTTTCTTTGAAACTGGCAAACGCATTTCATCGTGTATTATATGAATGCGCAGTATTAACTAAGCGACAACCGACTCGGTAATTCCTGGCTCAATCGGTTTACTTGTCAGAGAGGCTGTTGGGACCCTTGCGAAGCGCGCTGCATGCTTCGTGCTGTGTATCAATTTAGGGATTGGCGCCCAAATGCCACATAGAGAAGTCATGTAAGCTGATACGTCTGCTATCCCGCTTCAACAATTCAAACAAAAACAAAAACAACGCCAGCAAAAGAGCTTCTATTTAGAAAAATAGTCAAAGACGAGCAAGAATCTTGTAGCCAGAGGATGGCAGCGAAAGAGAGAGAGAGAGGGAGTGAGCGAAAAAGATAGAGAGATGGAGAGAGCGCGCAGAGATCGGGGCGACCAGGAATGTGTAAGAAAAAAAACAACCAGCGATTCGAGAACTGGTCGCGCTTCGGCTGCCGCCAGCCTGTGCCTGGGCGGACAACAGCGCAAAAGCTAAAAAAGAGAAGAGAAAAAAAAAGTGGCACCCAAAGATGCAACCAGGCAGCAGCCGCAGCAGCAGTTGGCTTCAAGTTTTGGCCTGCCATGCTACATGCAACATGTTGAACTGTGTGCGTGTGGAGTGGTGGGGCGGGGAGCGATCTGTGGCAAGTGGCAAGTGGCCAGAGCCATATGTGAGCCAGAGGCACACCGCAAGCGTCCCGACGGCCCATCGATAAAGTCGCCGCATTGGAATGCTAACAATTTCACGATTGCTTGTGGCGCACATTGGCATGTTTTGTGCTTAAGTTAAGAATTTTGTTGCAATTTAACGCGTAATAAAATAATTAGCTGTTGCTTTTCGTTCACGGCCTCGTGTATAGGTCCCCCCCACATACACACAATTATCCGTGCTCTTTTATCCGGCTGCTGCTGAATGTGCTTAGCGCAGCCGGATAACAAACACAGATATTATCCACAAGCTAAACTAAGCTGCCTAAAAATTGCACAGAGAACCAATTTGCTGGCATCTAGTTGCCCAGACGAATGCCCAAGCACAAGCCTAAGCCAAGGCGGATCAGTCAGTCAGTCAGACCGAGAGACAGACCAACCGACCGACCAAAGGACAGACGGACAGATAGGCAGACAGCAGCGGGATGCTTCTAAACATGCGCCAGAAACTTATCCAACAACGTTGACGTTGTCGTCCTCAGACTCAGACTCAGTCTTAGTCCCGGTCTCAGTCTTAGGCTCAGTCCCAGCCTCGACGTTGTCGTTGTTGTCGTCGTTGTTGCCCATGACATGACAGCGCGGAATATGATGAAAGGGCCTAGGGTGTAGTCAGAGCTGGAAAAGGGTTTGTGTGTTTGGCGTTTTTATCTCTGCGCTTTGTTTAATTTGGCGTGTGTTTCATTGTTGTTGTGGTTTTTGCTGTTGTTGCTTAGCCCTTTTGTTGTCTCGCCGCTCAGTTAATCAACATTGAAATCATTTTGCCATCTTTTTGATTATTAGCGCTTGCTTCGTTGATTGTTTTTTTTTTTGCTTCGTTTCGTTTTCTTTAGCTGGTTGTAGTTGTTATCTGTCTTAATTTTCAAGCGCACTGGATGATTAAGTTTCTGTGAAGGTCATAAATAATTGTCATGGTGTATAAATTGGGAACTTGAAATGCATACATGATCAACAACAGCAGACATGATCAGCGCACGGCCAGTGCAGATAGGGATAAAGTCAAGGCGACGTTCATTTGATTTCAGGCTGCAGCTGTTGAGTGAACGCATTGTAGGGACTGGCAGCTATGAAAATTAAAGCCAGCGAGCGTAAATTGCACTTATATGAGTTTATCCGTTGTTATCCGGCCTTATCCGTTTTATCAGACACTATTAGCAGCTCACCAATTGTGCAAAAATGAATTAAAACAATTGAAATTGACATATCCCATATCAAATGCAAAACTCGGCTTCTGAATAGCATAAAAACTCACACTTCAGTTCTGTGAACCTTTCAACAGAGTCGCCTAGCTATAATTTGTACCGCCCTGAAACCTGTTCTTTCAGCATTTTCCATTTCCATTCACACTCAATGCGAATTCCCAGTGCCTTCACAATACCCATTACGATTCCCATTCTCAGGCTTACCTCGGAGAAATCCCGCTGCGACATTTTGCTCAATAGCTGCTCGCCAACAGCAAGTTTGCCATTGTTCTCATTATTATTTGCATGATTATTTGCATTAAAATTTAATGGCAAATTTATAAGATTCTCATAATTCGTCATTTGTATGCAAGAACCATCAAAGCGCCTTCAGCATGCCGGTCTGTAAGTAAACAATGAAAAGAATCAGAGAATTGAAAATAAATGAAACAAAGATTTTAAGAGAATGTGCGAATTGAGAGACGTAGATATGATGCTGTACTAAGCCTGGCAATGGGAGAATCAAACAAAACTTTCAAATGCCCCAACGAGAGAATTCTAGAGAAGTTCGCCTGCTGCTGACCAAACGACGTCAACGGCGAACGGCTCTTATGCAAATTCAGGCCCTGCCGCAGTCACATAAACTTGACAATTGAATGTGGCCATAAATTTCTCGGACCTCAGACGTGTCGTCCACGCCAGCGGCACAGTGGCCATAACTGTTTGCGAATTCTGCCGCTTACTGGCCAGCGGCGCCTCAGTATCATGATCATCGGCCCATTCCCAGTCTCCGCCTCCGGCATCGACTCGATCCCAGTGCCAGTCCCTCATTCATTCTCAATACCAGTCGCTAAGCAGCTGAGCGGCTGCTGTGGCTTCTTGTGAAAACACATTGTATATTTAATTTGTTATCATTTAATTGGGTTTGGCGGTAGCTGTCGACGTTTTTAGAGAAAGTTCACATTAGCCAATTTAATTAAAAGCCAAATGGCCACAATGTTATATTGGCCAAATCACTTTAATCTCCATTTCATGAGCGCCGGGAATGGTATTGACGACTCTAAAGAGTGTTAAAACTGTTTGTCTTTTGATGTACATCAAATGGGTGTTGCTGCGGTCCGCGGTCCGTGGTCCGTGGTTGCTGGCTGTTGGCTTTGGTCTCACGGAAGCCATAGCTGTGTGCATATACCTTAGTATCTAGTCTAGTTTTGCATGTTAATTGAAATGTTAGGCACAATGACAAAAGACTTGAGCGACAAACCTGAAATGCCGCACACTGAACAGAAGACTTAGGACACAAACTTGTTGCGGTTTCTTAATGCTATGCATCGCTCGATAAAAAAGGGCTTAGCAATCATTATTTCTTGCTCTATTAATATTATAATTAAATATTATTTCATAAGAGCATTCATTTGCATGCACATTCACATATTTATTCATTTCTCTTAATATTATCTAATAGTCTTTTGTTTGGGCTTTGGCGCTCGGACTATTTCCGCCAGAGAATTGATTCATTGAGCGCTAAGCCATAAAATAAATTTTGCTTTTCTGTTCATTCTACCCTGATGGGATTGACGTAAAATGCTTATCAATTGCGCTGCCGTCTGCTTTTATTACTTTGATTGTTTTTCGTGCCTTTGCGGCTGCCTTTTGCGCTGAGTTTTATATTTTTCATACTCATTTCTTCTTTTTTTTTAACGATTACGAAGCCCGGTTTCATTACAAATGAGCTAATTTAGCTACATTAATGGCTTTATAATTGTACTTTGCCCGCTCGCTTTTATGGCCGATCAAGTTCGAGAGGAAAAAGCGGAAAGAGCGTCGAGCAACTGAAACTATTGTACAGCACTCTTTGATTGTGTCGGCAAAAGTTGATCAAGCTGATTTTTTATTTTCATTTTTTGTTTTTTTTTGCCCAGCTGTACATATTTTCAACTGCGTTCGTGCCCCAAGTCTTTGACTGTTTTTATTTTTGCTGGGCGCGCAAAAATGAAGTCATACGGGAAATGAATCCCCTTAAACACACAACTTTGCAATAAATCTCACTTTTAATACTTAAAATTTTTTTTTTTTTTCATTGCTAAATGAAGCTTAATCTTCAAGCCTGGCAATGGCATTTATACAAGGGAAAAAAAAAGAAGATTATTATACGCCTGCTTGTCGCTAAGATCTAAGCACTTGATCCCATTTTTTGTGGGGCAAATGTAACCTCGACTTACAAACATTCTTTCTTCATCTGGCAACTCTAAACTAAGTTTTCTACGTGTTCTAGTAAGAAAATCATATCCAGGGCTGCCAGCTTGTTCAGCCCTGACAACAGCCACAAACGGCTTTTTGGGTCTTTGCTGTTGTTGCAGCTCTCCACCCTTGTATCCTTTACTTGCGCCTTAGACCAAATTGTGGCAACAGTGTTGCACGTTGGCGACTTCGTTGGCGGTCGTTCAACGAGCACAAAACACAGCCCTGGGCAGGAGCATCAGCAACAACAATCTGTCGGACTAAGAAGACGATACCCAAAACTTGGCAGGAGCAAAGGAGCGGACGAACTGAGTCTTTATTACAACATCTATAAATGATTTCCGCTATTAAAATAAAACACTTTTGCATAATTTTTCACTTAGAGACAACAACAACAACAAAAACGACAACAACAACAACAACAGCAGCCCACAGCGATTGAGGCAGCGAGGAAACAGAACAGAACAGAAACGACAAAAAAGAAATTCCTCACGCTTCGGACGGCCGTGAGGCATGCCCGAAAATTCCGCAAGTCAACACGCCTACCCCGACCCAGACTGTGAGCCATCATCCAGATGCAGTGGCCCGGTCCAAGCTTGCGCTAAGACACATATTCACTGTCCCAGGTCGCCAGCTGAGGAGGCTCGTTGATCGTCATCGTCATCGTCATCAGCCTCATCGTCGTTCGCTTTTTGATGATGCCTCCTGCTTGCAACCTGTTGAAATGTGTGACAAATTGGGCGTAAACAGCCGATGTGAAATGGGTGCCCCAACCTCCCTCCCCCTCCACCTTTATGCCCAACCCTTGCTCATTTAGTCAGAAACGTGGGCGTGACGTGAAGCGATTTTGTTATGTTTTTTTTTTTTTCTTCTCTGTACCAAACGATTTTTCAAGGCAAAAATTTGCTTAAGCACTGCCAAAAAATTGAGCCATCAATTTAAAGTTGATTAACATGCAGCCCACTTTTTATGCACCAAGGCGGGCTGAGACGAAGGCGAGCAAATTATTTATGCTGTTCAAAATGTGCTGCCATATGTGAGTGCTCAAGTATTTGGTGATATTTTTCAAAGCACTTTGTTTGATAAGCACTTGAATAAAGAAACTCTAACAAAGCAATCAATTTGTTGAGTATCAAGTGTGCGTGTGTCTGTGAGTGTGTGTGTGTGTATGCGCGTGTGTGTGTGTACGTGTATGTGTATGTGTTTGTGCTGCTCAGGGCAACTGAAAATGTAGCTCAGTTGGAGCACATTTCGAGTTGAGTTGGTTCTGATTTTTTTAAATAGCAACGGATTCGTTCAAGTTCGTTGCCTAACTCTTTTGTTTGCATGAAGAGTGAACCAAAAAGTAATGATATGTGTGCTTGCGGTTAATGCTAAGATTGGTTGCTGTGGCCTTTACTTGGCAACTTGTCTATGACTAGTAGAGACACTCGTACAATTTCATTAAAACTCATTAAAATTTTTTGGCCATTTTGTTGCTGCCGTGAAAAGCGAACAAACCGTGCACGAAAAGCCAAGCTGTATATATATATATGTGTGTGTGTGTGTGTGTTTATATATGAAAGACATGGACCAAAATGAAAAGCAATTTTAATGAAGCCAAAGTCGAAGTTGTTGCCGAGTCCGAGACACTTGTTGCTAGTTGTGGCTGCCGCTGCCGCTGCCGCTATTGCTGCTGCTGTTGGCCACATTGTTGTTGCCTTATAAGCTGGCATGCATTTGTTGTTGCCCACAATGCGAGTGGCACGATGTAATTGACATCATTAGACTAAAGCGCGAGCAGCAAGCAGCTAGCAGAGAGTTGCGACCAAGTCGACCAAAAGGAGCGCTAGAAAGTGGCCTGCCAGAGACCCGTTATCAACGTTAACCGTTCTCGTATCCCATGCCATGGCAATGACCCACCGCAGCGCAACGGCTAGCAATGTAACCCCTCACCCCCTTCTCAGCTTCTCTTAACAGCAACGATTTTGAATTCTAAATTGCCCGAGCCCTTAATGCATTATGGTAATATAATGTATAGATGTATATGCTATGCTGTGCTTCTGTTTTCTCTCATTTGATTTATGCACCATATACATATGCATACGTAAGCGCATATTAAAAATTTTTAATTTCCTTGGTTTTGTCTAATAAATTTCACGTTTAAGCATTTTCGGGCTACGAAGTTTTCACTGAAAATTTATGGCCGCCACTTACCATGGAATGTGGCGACAGCGTCCGAACTGGAGTCGCCGACGCCTCGACGCAGTCGTCGTAAATTTTGTGCGCCTTTCAGTTGCTCATACACACAAATATGTGTGTATGTGTATGTGAATGTATTTGTATTTTTATATAATTTGTTTGGGTTTCTTTATTGAGAACGGCTATTGATTGTACGTGAGATTTTTCTGTTGGTAATTCAATTTTTAAAAATTGTTTTTAAATTTCAAACACTTGCATTGTATAGATGGATTATGTGGCTAGAATAGGTAGAGCTAACAGGGGAGTATGAAGCATGGCTTGCAGCTTTGTATACTTCTATACTCTAACCGTTCTATAGATCTGTATGATCACGGCTGATGGCTGCTTAATGTCTCTCAGCCAGTTATTTTCGTAGGTCTACTGTACTGAAAGTTGCCTGAGGATTAGGTTTGATTAACTGCAATCGTTGCTGCTTGGCTTATTATCATACAAATGACTTAGGCAACGAACTTGTTGTATATACATACAGACGCACGCGCACACACGCACACACGCACACACGCATAGAGACGCTCTTAATGGCCGCATTTATTTCACTAATTTCAAATATTTGATTGGCTTTTAAGAGTTTTGCATAATAATAAATAATTGCTTAAAATTGTTATTGTCTGGTTGTTGTTGTTGCCGTTGCCGTTGCCGTAATTTAAATTGTTTACTGTTGTTATTTGTTGGTATTTAAGTGTGTTATTTACTTATGTAAAATGGACTGCTGGCCGCTGCAGCAGCCTTTGTGTTGGCCAGAAAGGCATTTGGGCATGCCCAGAGCCAACCGCCTTAAAGCAATGCACACACACACACACGCACACACAGAAACTCTTTTACTCTCTCGACACACACACACACACACACACACACACACACACACGTACACACACAATCGTGGCTAAAACAAGTCAGGCAACTTTTTTATTTTTCCTCATTTTATTGGAAGCGGCCGCCGCTTTGGATTGCCTTCCTTTTTCTCTTTACTACAACTACTACCACTATATTGTTGTTGTTGTTGCCTTTTTGTTATTAGTAGCATTTACTTTGGAATGCAACAAAGCGAGAACGTTTCGAAAAATGACTGCGACGGCGACGGCGACGGCGACGACGATGTTGGCAGCGCCTTTGGCCATTGACGTCTTGTTGCGAAAACAGAAAAATGCATGGCCTGGTTAGCACTCCACCGAGTGACAGAGAAGGAGTTAGCGAGAGCGAAAGAGAGAGAGGGGAAGGAAGCGATCAAGCGAGTGAGCGAGAGGGGGCGCGTGTGAATGAGCAGCATTAAAGAAGTCCGAGAAGCAAAGTGTGGGCGACCAGAGCTCCAAACAGATGTCAAAAGCTTTCAGAGTTCAAAGGCCGCGGCCCGTTGATCGCCTCTTTAACACAATTTGCCATTTTACATGGTCCAAAACCAAAACAGAACTTGACACAAAACAACTCACGCATCAGCACAAAACACAGCCAAAAAATTAAATAAGCACTTTAATCCCCGTTGTTGTTGTTGTTGCTGGGGGCCCGTTGCGGCCAGTGAAAAAAATCAAATGAAAAAAATAACAAAAAAAAAATAACTAAAAACCGTATCGCGTTGCGTTTTTTGCCTCGTTGTTGAACGCGCCGCATGCAAAACTCAACTAAGACAAACACGAAGAAGGAGACGAAGACGGCGGCTCGCAGCGTGAGAGCGCGGCAGAGAAAAAGAAGAAAAAAACAGGTACACAACTATAACAAGTATTGCGACCCGTTTACCTGTTTGAGCCGCTCGTCGGCGCTGCCAGATGTCTGCGATATGTCACGATCTGGCAGCATGCAATGTGGCCAGACAGCCAAACAATTGACAGCCAAGCGACAATCGATAGCATTCGATAACTTGTTTCAAATCGAATAGCACAGAGAATGTTAAGTGTTTATTTTTATCGGTTGCTGAAGATTAATTACTCTTTCAGAAATACTCTGCCGCTGTTCGATATCAGTTTTGATTGAATAATTGTATGCCAATTCCCCTTAAGATTTCTTCTGAGAGGCTATTTAGCATGTTAACCTTGGAAGCACGCCCGTTTTAAAACAGAACCGATTTGAGCCGGTTCGAGAGTCCAATTTCTTTTTCACTCGCAACTAAGGCGAAATTCGAACCAACCCATTTACTTTTTAAATTAGTTTACAACCCAATTCTAAAAGTACAATTAACATTGTCCTATGCCATTGCATTATTTTGGAATGTATATTAAATTTCGCCCGTACCTTGTATACAAAAATATGTACAGCTTCCCGAATGTTCAGTACAACGGGAAATTGTAAATTAAATTTAAAATTATGTGACCTGCTTTTAAAGATGTCGATAACAAGCTTCATAAATTAAGCTTCAGCGCTGGGAGCTGGGCTTGCAGACCTGATAGATTCAGGCAGATTGACATGTCATTATCATGATTTTGGTGCATAGGATTAATGGGTTACATCACGCGACAAGATTAGAATTTAGTCAGATTATTTGAAACCAATTAACCAATTGAGAATATTATTTATAGAAATTAAAAATGATATATTTTTATATATATTGTTAACGTTCTCAGATTTATATTTTTCTATTATACTTTTAAAATGTACTATTTAATGTATTATTACAATAGAGCTCTTGGCCGCCGGCTCTGACTCTCTCTCAGTCTCTCTCTCTCTCGCGATGCGTCTCTCATAATTGTACGTAGTATTACGATCTTCAGGGCTGTTTTAATTCCGTAACATACTTTGCGGCTGTCCCACGTAATATATAATAATTGGGTGTGCAGGTGCTTCCCCAGTGACAATCACATCCAATATTTTCGGGCACACATAAAAACACGCTTGATTCATGCAAATCAATTTAGTAGTCAACAAGTTCTACAACTGGAACCACAGCTGAAATATCAAATAGTTGAAGATGTCAGCTTGCAAATTGTTTAACTTGTGGCTGTTGCTCGGCTGTCTGTTGGCTTTGGCGTCTGCCCAGCCACCCATAAGTGAGTTACTGTTGCGAATTTGCCATCCCAGCAATTGCAATCCTTTTCCAAACCCTTGCAGCGCAACGCGACTGTCCACGGAATGAGGTGTTTCTGCCGTGCGGTCCCAGCTGCCAGACGGAGTGCGCCACCTTGGGTCAGCCCTGTCTAATAAGGCACATTCGCTGCCCCGATGGCTGCTATTGCGCCGAGGGCTATGCCCGCAATGCGGCTGGCTCGTGCATACCCCAGGCTCAGTGCCGCCGACGTGGCTCGTATTCCACTTAAGCATTGCAAATATGACGAAAAAAGATTGAAAAAAGATCCATAAACAGCTGTTGAGTTCTTAAACCTCAGCCCATTATTATTTTAGCACATGACGAGTTTTAATTATTATTAATCTACCCTGTAGCCGAAATACGTTTAAGTGGGGTATATATTGTGGCTACACAAAGAGAGCACCCAAAAGACGCTTGTCTTAAAAACGAAAATGGCTTCTGTAATTCCACATAGATTTAGGTCAAGAGCTTAAATAAAATCTATATATTATATGCTTTGTATACTAAGCATTTTTGTTTCAATGAACTTCTGCTGAGATGGCAGCTAGTTTTGAAGGCCTCAGTGCTATTTAAACTGCGAAGACTACAATCGAAGATAAGTAAACATATTATTAAAATAAAACGAGACTCATTAAATACAAAAGCTAATATCTACAGTTTGAGACGATCTGTGTCCAGGCCTAAGTAGTAGATCTTGCTTTTGCTGATCAATAGGTTCGTGTCTTCGCTGGGCGGGTATTCTACAATTTGAGTCAAATGGTTTGTGTATTGAATAATGTTCTGACAAGCTTTGCCGACTTACACAGATCGAGTTATCGATTAATCAAAACAAACTTAAGCTTCTCTTGTAGAATTTATTCTAACATTGTAGAGGATTTAAGTTTTTTAACGGAATTGGTAACAATTGAAAGAAGAACACGCCCTCCACCCCATAAAGCATATATATTCTTGAACAGTTTCAACAGCCGATTCGACATAGTCATTTCCGTCGTCTGTCGGCCTGTCGGTATCGATGCTGTAGTTCTTTCTAATTTTTCAGCCTGGGCACATATCGGAATTGGCCGGAACAGATCATATAGATCATATAGTTGTTATGGGAAAGATCGGTTGATAATTAGTTCTTGTAAGAAAAAGCTCTCATTCATATATATACTTTTAAAATATATTGTTGTTAATGATTAACATTCGGTTAATTCGCTGCTTGGCTAGGCCCGACTAAATATTGAGTGGATTATACGTATGCATATTTCAAATCCTATCAATTGACAGGCCAGGAAGAAGAAGGTGCAAAGCAACAAAGAACTTGCTGCCAAGTAAATCCGTACTCTCAACCACAAAGCTGCTGCGTACAATGGCGAAAGGCTTGGCTCGAGTGGAGGAGGAGGGCGGAGGGCATTGAATCATCGAGCTCTGACAACATGCAAAATGTAAATGTTTGCTGTCATTGAGTCAAAAATGTTGGCTAGAGCCCAAACCAAACGTTAATAAACTCACGTCAACCCTGCCCTCTGAGAAGGGGGGTGCTCAATTTACAGGAGCAAACAGGCTGACATTCAGTCAGTCAGTCAGTTGGTCTATCTATCTTTTTCTTTGTGAGTGCCTTTCGCTTGGCCCCTTTCTCTATTCGCATCCGTATGTAGTCTGCAATTTCGTTCGCCGTCTATGGATGGAATGAAAAGAACTGGCACGCTTGAATTTGAAATGCAAACATGATTGTAGAAGCATGGGCTGCCCATATACCATATACCATTTGCCATATACCATATAGCATCCGCGCCCAGCTCTCGCCCGGCAACGTCCATGACGGCCCGCTATTTGCTTGTTAGTCTATTTGGCTTGACTGTGTCAAAGACGCAGCCAGGCTCCGCTCTTCAGATTTGTGTATTCCTCAAATTCATTGAATTTCGAAAAAAAAACCCGATGAATGGCAAGCCAGCAGGGTGCATGCATGGCTCATAGCCATATCGGAACAACCAGCGGAAATTTAAACGCAATCAACATGAAAAACTCAAGGGAGTGGCAAAAAAAAAAAAAAATACAAAAACTGAAAAACCCTCACATGGGCAAAAAAAAAAGTTAGCCAAAAACAGTGAACCGAAAACAATTCACTATTGTCAAGTGGTTCGCTATGATATACTCTGGCACGCTTACATAACACCTAGTTGTTCGTCCAGTTTTTCTTATATCTACTGTTAAATCAGAAGTTATCATCCTTAAAATATCTGTGCACTTTTGAGAGGTAATCGTGAATAAGTGAGGTATACTTTGAGGTTTATTTTTGGAATATCTCTTCGATCGTAGTATATAAGGGAGCCCATTAAATTGAAGTCATATTTAATTATTTCGTAGTTTTGTGATATGAGCCGATGATATTGTATATATTTAGAAAAGCAACGCGTTTACTAAGACGGACAAACGAGCATGGACAATCAGACGGACATGGCTAGATCGCCGCTCCCGAAAACAAAAGCTTTGCGGAGTCGGAGGTGCAGGTAGAGGGTACAAGGCATAATAGGTTCTCGTTCAGCCCATAGATATTTGGGATCTAGATTGAAGTCCATTATGGATTGATTTGCTGTCCGGATTGATCTGCCCCCATCGGTTCGTTAAAAAATTGAACTGAAAATTGAAGAAATAAAAAATAGAATTGCACAAAACTGTTTAAAAATAAATATATTTAGATAGTGTAAGCTTAAGCGAATACCAAACTGAATTTCAAATGGGCGCTAGGTTGTGCACGCGTATTCAATATACAAACTCATTCACACACGAAACGCCCTTTTGTTGACATCGCACAGTGGGGCCTCTGCTTGAAAAATGTTGCGAAAATTCCAAATGCTACGGTAGGAAACTGTAAATAGCTCTAGTAGAGATGTATTCATATTACCTTATAACGATTTGTCCCCTTTTTTATATTTCCCCTGATTATAAGAGCTAAGCTAATACTTAAGCTAATACTAATACTAAGCTAATACTTAGCTTTTTGGATATTTACATTCTCCCCAATTCTTAAATTTGGATTTTTTCAATGCAAAAGTTCAGATGGTCCCACTGTGCTTCTTAACAAGCACACACAGGTATACAAAGTACACACAGCAAGATACACCCGCCACACACACATACCCGAACACACACGCACACACGCACATACACACATGTTCGCATCAAACGTATCATATTGAATTCATCGACAGCCAGTCCTTGAGCTCTTGCGATTGCTGTGCGGCGTAAAAAGCCAACCTGTTCCAGTGCGAAGTGATGGCAGCTTGGAGGGGTCCGTTGAACGTTTCAATTCACAACTGAATGATTTCTGGGGTATGGCCATAAAATGCACATTTAATTTGACTTTATCTGTGCGGCCGGTAGTCAAACGATTGGCATTGAAATGGGTACAAAATGTGCTTAATGGTAAGTTTTTAGTACAATGCGAAAGTTGATTTATGGCCAAAACACACACACACAATCTCTCACACACACAAAGGCCAACATATGTTGATCCCTTTTTTGTGCCGAGTGTTGTCCCGCAGCGATATCTTTTCAAACAAATACAATACATTTGTTAATATGCTCGGTTTCTATTCCGATTTCATTTCGTAACTATTCGGTACGCCTAAAAGCTCTGAAGTTTTGAAACGAGGATTTGGTGGGGGATACATAGCCAGTTATTTTAGAGAATGACTAAGCTTAAAGGTTTATATATTCCTGAATGAGCTTTACAGCATGAGTAAACATTATTACAACCTTTGCAAGGGTATAAAACGTCGAAGGTAAGTACAACCGATTGGACTGGGCGAAAATTTGAATCACTGTTGTGGGAAAAAGGAAAATGAGGGGCACAGCATAAGATTTGTTCATATTGTGCTTATACATAAAACTGTTTGTCCTGTCTGACTGACAGACTCGCTGACAGTTGGGGAGCTGAAATTTTCACTATAGTTACCTTATGTAATGTAGGTGCACGTTAAGACGGGGTTACGGGAAATTCCATCAGCATGTCTGGAAAAATCGCGAAAAATGTTTGTATGAAACTTTTTAGTGTACCATCCGATCGGCCTCAAACTCACTTACAAAAGGTTTTTGTTCAAATTAATTAAAGGGGTGTTTCACACTTTTCGACAAATACATTACTCCTTGGTGGAAGAAAATCAAAGTTTCTTCGGTATGTGTTGATCGATTTGCTTCAAACTAATTTTCAAAGATCTACATAAGAAATTAATGAATACCCATAACATTGGCCTCTTAATCAATTTGGCATCTAAGCCTGGCAACATTATTCTTGGTCGAAATTCATGCAAAAATGGTAGCCTCAAATGACATAGGTCATAGACATAGGTAGGTAGGTAGGTATAGACATAGCTCAAAACTTCCTACCCCCATAACTTGGTCAAATTTCATCCGATTTTCGAATACATTTTTGACATATATATATGCATAGGTACAACAAATTTTTATCATTTACAGCTGTGTATTTTTAAAGTATAAATTCTAGATAACTGTATATATATATATGTATATATAAATATTGAAAAGTGAAAACTCTCATTAAAATTTAAAACTATATGACAAACCATGGTTTGAAACAAAACCTAGGTTAATGCATTTAAGAAACAGGTTCACAAGCCGACCCCAAAGCAGAAAGTTGGTCCAAACGGCAATAATTTTTTCAAAATTTTATCTAATGCGAATCTCATACTTATTGAGATTAAAAAACATCAGAGGGAATTCGGTCGATCCGCTTTTATTTATTTTTATATTATTTTATTTTCCCAGTCTTAAAGCTAGCTAGGGTTTCTCTTGCTGTCGGCTTAAAGTAATTATGGTTGCGCTCTCTCTATATTATGTGACAATATGGTAATCCAAATCTATTACCGTAGTCTCGATAATATGTCCGAAAGGACATATATCGGAAACAAAATTTTCCTGTTACTGTCTCCTGTGCTCAGCAGTTGCATTTCCCTGAAAGTTTGTTAAGGACTTAAAATCTGTTCTCATGTCATTTTGTTGCTTGTCTGCATAGAGCTGTTCAACTTTATCGTTTCGGCTCGCATTGCATACTTTTGGGCTGCTCAGAGGAAAAATCAACGTCATTTATGTTGATGGAACGGCACCTGGAAGTGGAAGTGCAGGTGTGTGATACAATGTTTGTGTAGCTAATGCTGTGGATGGCAGCAGCAACACCATAATCATTGATTGGGTCAATATGCTTGTGTAAAACACCTCACGCTAGATCGACAAATTGTGTAAAACATGCGGAATCAATGTCCCAGCCATGATGATCAGCCGGCGGCGACCAAAACGTCCATCGATGTTGACAGTGACATCAAAGTGACGATGGCATCGGTATAATGATTGCCATTCACGGCAGCTTCTGTTCCACGTTATAGCCTTTTAGTGGGTATTATAACTTTGTCACGTAATGTGTAACGCATAGACGAAGACGTCCTATACATAATCTTAATGCTCATCAACAACTGAGTCGATAAGCTGATGTCCGTTTGTTTGATTCTTTATATATATATATATATAGACCAAAGACCTGTCGAAATTTATAAATTATTGCAAGAAAATTCTCCTTTAGGAACAATCGCTCGCAAATAAAGCAAACATTTCTAAGCCACATCTCTACAAGGGTAGTCAGTCTTCAGCGTGAATCGGAGACAATCGTTATTACTTGTTGTTACTGCTGCTGCTGTTGCTGTTGGGTAACAGCATCAGCTAAAAATCCATGCAATTTGACAGATATCAAGTTGTATGGCATTTGACACGCGCGTTGCGATTGTTGCCATTGCCGCCATTGTTGCATGCTGCATGCACAGAGCACAAAGACTTGAACACGGATACAAACACCCATATGGACAGGGAGATTGTAGCTTGAAGGTTGTGTGTGTGTGTGTGGGAGGAGGAGGGGGGGGGGGCCCCTTTGATTCTCTCATGTTGCGAGCGATTTTCAAGTTGGTGCCTGTCAGTGAAATGCAACTGTTTTCTGCATAGCTGTTGGCACTCAGCCTCTTGACACAATGTTCGGCAGTTTATTGATTTTGATTTTGATCCCTTTTCGTGTCACACGCACTCAACTATTGCGAGCGCAGAGCCATTTTGGCCGGCTCCGCCAACCCAATCCCCTCTCAAAATGTTGCTCGACGCTGTCATCTCTGACGCGTGTTATGAATTTTCTTTTCTTATTTTGTGCATCGCATAATCAAAGGATGCCTTCAATTGGGTATTTTAGCTGGCAATTACTGTATGTCTATCTCTCTAAAAGTATCAAAATCTTGGGCTGCAACTATTAATACAAATATTTTTTTCCTCGATTATCTTCCGCGACTAATTAGTAAGCTTACGAAATGCTACCCGCGAAATGATCTCGATTTGGCACTACTTTTCGATCGATATGTAGCTCAATAGTAGCAAATTTAGATGTTCCTGATATGCCGCGCACCAGGGATAACATAGAACGCCAAACGGAATCTTCAAGGGACATGCAAACGTTCATTTTCCTCTAAAGGGTATCTGTCTAGTCGAGTACGCGCGATCAGAACGTATTGGCTTGTTTTCCATACAAAGTGTTTTTTTTTTTATGACAAAAAGTTTGTTGCGGTTTGGTTTTAGCTATTGCACTTCACTCCACAATGCTTTTGTTTCTGTTGCAGTCGAGGCGACGAAAGTCCCACCCGCTACTCGGCTCCAGTTGCAGCCCCTTGCTCTCACATGCGACAATTTGTGGCGAGAGCCAAGCAGATTTTCAATCCATTTGCCGAATTTGGCATTTGGCATTTGCCATTTGGAATTTGTGTTTGTGGCTTGCATTCAATTTAATTGCAATGCGTTCCTTAATGGATTTTAGCTGTACCAGTTTCCATTGCACATTGATTACTGGATTAACAAAGGCTGTCACGCCCAGGAACCAACTATTAAAAGCGAACTTTCCAAAGGCGTTCAAAAATGTCATTAAGCTTTCAACTTTGCATGTTGAAAATAAAAATTAAAGTTTCTCATTTTCTTTGAGAAATCAACTGTCAAAGCAAGGCAGAATGCTCGATACTTTGCAGTGTGCCCAGCACTTAATAGAAAAACCCGTGTAATATATACTTATAAAGTAGGTATATCTGTCATGTGTATGCCAAATTGTTCTCAACTTGGGTTAATTAAATGCGCACAGTTTGTGCCTTTGTTATTAGGCCGGAGACCTATGGCATATCTGTTTGAGTGGCCTAATATTGGACATGTGTGTGGACATTTAATTATTTATGTATAAATATATGTAGGTGCAGGTATATATGTATATATATAACAGAATTCCTGCATGCACTTCAATTTGTCGCTTAGGCGACGCTTGATTATGAGAATGAAATATTTGCTTTGAAGTGCACATAGATACATTTAAATACGGGTGCCATTTACTCGCTGCAAACACACACACACACACACACACAATTGCAAGTACAAGCAAACAGACAGCTGTTGCGTAACAATAAAACAACTTCATTTGCAAAATGCTCATCAACAGCATCATCATCATCTAAATAGCATCACACGCACTGCAAAAGCGGAAACGGAAACGTTGAAAAAGCAATTGGCAAATGGCGCCGCTAACGTCGACGTCGACGTCGACGCCGGGCCAAACAGTTGCAATTTATTGGCAGCTGCAATTAGTTGGCCGTGCTTCCGATTTGGGCAGTCAAGGGATTTGGCAAACTTTGCTTCATGCCAATTATGTTGCAAGTTGAGCATTAAAATTATGACATTACCCAAAAGCAAAGTACGTGGCATTGGGGCGCCACAAAATGTGCGTACATCGGAATTGCCAGCTGTCCAAGTGGTTTGCTTCATGCCTGTAAAGGAACACAATTCAATCATTAAAATGTACTTTCTTTTACGCCATGCTAAAAACACTTTCTTTAAGCAATCTCGCAGTATGTCACAGCGATCCTAGAAAATTTATTGAAGCGCGGCATCAACTGTTTTTGGCACGAGTTAATTCCATCTTTCTCTCGAGATGCATTTTGCAAGTTGCAATAAACTACGTTTTTTTAAGTCGAGATTAGTCGCCTAGGAGATAATTCATTCCGAGCGTCAAGCAGTACAACTTCTATGCATAGGCATAATTAAAAGTGAAATATTATTGATATGTGTATAATAGGAGAGCCTAGATACCAAATTTGATGTAAATACGTTTAATTTTTATTGAGAAGTCTCGCTTAAAATAGCCAGGGCTACAAATGTATGGGGCAGCCCTCGTATTGAACTCAACTGTTGCAATAAGTTACCAAATATGGCTAGCTTTAGGATAGTATGAAGTTAATTTTGGCAGAGACAGCTGCCAGTTGGTCAGTGAATCAAGGCTAAGCTTTGACGAAATGCAAGGTCTGGCAAATAGCAGATGCCCGATATGGCAACGCCTTCGCCAGTGTTGCCAACTATTGGGTGGGGGGGGCTGTTTTGAGCTTTGATAAATGCAAATTTACGCTTTGTGTGGAAATGCAAGCGCACTAATTGCTGGCACCCAAACCGCTGGCAAACGACTCGCTGTAAGCAATCCTTTGTGTGCTGCCACGCCCACAGCAACATCTGCAACAGAAACAGCAGCAACAGCAACAATTAATTGCCATCATTTTTTAGAATCCTTTCGTACGCTTCATTTCAGTTGGCCCCGCTCGCAGCCAGTTTCAGTTCTTACCATTTCGTCTCGAGGCGCAGTTAGCTGTAATTTTCTGTATTATTTCTAGCCAAAAATTCTTTGTGTAATGCAGCTACCCCCCTTCTCCACCCACACCCACCAGACACGCCTCCTGGTCTACGCCTCCCGTTTGCCGTGTTGTTTATTGCGTTGCAACTTCCGTTACAAACGAAGATAAATTGTTGAAATTTTTTGTTTTTCTTTTGCTGTTTGTTTGTGTTGTTGTTGTTTTTGTTGTTGTTGTAAGTTGTTAGTTGTGTTGCGTTTTTCTATTTGAGTTTTGCCAGCAGCTGTTGCTACTAAAATTTCACCTCCATTTCGCGGCCGCACAGTGGCAGCCCGCTATTAAAATACGTATCAAAAATTTGTGCAATTACAATTAACAATTGCGGCAACTGCCTGCTGATAATCGCGCGAGCTTTAAGTAAAGCACACATAATTTCCATGGGCTTATGCGGCTAGCAATCAGCTCAGACTTGAAACTGAACTATGGATCAAGCTAGATCCGAAAATAATAGAGGCTCTAAATGTCGCGTATTCGCGACAGATTGTTATCTTTGTGCACAAACAAGTTGGGGTCATAGTCAAGTTCCCTGGCTGATTACGTGAGCTACTTCATGGAACTGCAGTTTAGTCCGCTTCAATGACCTTTATGTAAAGAGTGTATAGAGTATAGAGTGGTTAATCTAGAATATTGTTATCTCTTAATACATTTTTAATTGCTTGTTTTAAGTGATTGTGATCGAGCATTAACTTGTTTATTAAAAGTCGATTTATTTAAAACATCAAATAAATATTTAAAGGTATTTACATATATATTTTAATTCATACAAATTTAATACTAAAGTCAGAAAATGTTAATAAATTTTAACAGCTTATATAACGTTAATTCTCAAAAATATATTAAATAAATAATTTATATATAATACGAATATATAAGAGGAATATAAAAATTAACTTTTAAAGTAATCAAATTATTTTCCCATATGCATAAATTTCATAATCAATGGCAGCCAACATTTTGTGGCATACAATTCCAACTTTGACCGCCTGTAGGTGACTCCCGATTCAGAAGTCTTATAAAAGTTGCAACTATTTCCGCCCTGACGATTTATGCGAGCATCCCTCCCCCCTTCCCACCTAGCCGCTTACCCCTCATAGCAAACCCAGTGCTAGGTCTTAGCTGAATCGTTTAAAAAATGTTGGCTTTGCGGTGCCGCAAGTTTTGATCAATTGTTTTTTGGTTACACACACATAGACAAGCACAGAGACACATGCACACACGCATGCATACACACACGTACATACACACACATACACACTTACAGAATAAATACATATTTAATGATATGGATTACTATGGAAGTGTTATTCGAGCTGGCAGCGCTTTAGTCTCGTACATTGACCGCAGCGCTTTGTTTCGCGCTAATCGCTAGACGCAGTCGCATTAGGGCGAGTCCCATAAAACGTATTGACGCTGGCTGCTGATAAGATAAGGCCAGCGGATGGCTAGCCAGCGATAGCTGCAGCTGGGGCAGAGTGAATGTAGCTGGCAGTCATGGAGCCAACGCGGAACGGTACGTGTCAACTGGTCGCAGTGTGTATGGCATTGATTGCCTGCTGTTGCTGCCTAGGCGCAGCGCAGCTGTTGCAAGCTCCGTCCAAGGATCTGGATGAACTGGGCGCCCAGTATCTGCCCGCTGGCTTTGGGCAGGCGAACCTTACGATGGCGGATTTGCAGCGTATTCTACAGCAAAAGTGCCAGATGGCGATCGCGGAGCAGCCGGGCAGCGAGACAAATGCAACAAAACTAAGCGAGGATCTTCAGCTGGGCGCCAGCCGCTTGGGTGAGTGCATCGCCGGGCTGGCCAATATCACCGTTGTGCTCGACGAGGTGGAGAAGGCACGGCCACTTGGCGATCTCGATGTTGTCTTCGAGAAGTACTGCCTGCGCATGCCGCAGGCTCGCGCTTGCCTCTCGGAATTCAATGAGGCTCTGCTGCCCTGTCTGACGCGCGAAGAACGCCAGCACAATACCATGGTGCAACGCATCATTGGCAAGCTGCTGGACTTTGTGTGCTACAAGAACGGCGATCAGATAGCGCTCTTCATAGCCGAACAGGGACCCGAGTGCCTGGAGCAGCACAAGGATCATGTGAGCAGCTGCTTTCAGAAGACCTTTGGTCATTATATCCCCAGCCAGCTGAACGTATCGCTGACAGACCTGCCCGAGCTGGTCCTGGGGCCCCGCCAGTGTGCCGAGCTGCATGAGTTCGAGGGCTGCGTGGTGCGCCACTTGGAGACGTGCAGCAACATCACGCCCAGCAACATTGTCGAGTCCATGTTTCGCTATGTGCGCAAGGAGTCCAACTGCCAGCAGGTCATCGATCGCGTGACCAGGGAGCGCAGCGAGGCGCTGGGCCTGCGATCCAGCGCAGCGACGGTGACGTCGGCGACGATCGCCTTGTTGCTAGGCTTAGCCATAATTACTGTTTAGTTAGTATTTAAGCTTACCACAAGCTGTATGCCTGTTAGCTATAGTGTAAGAGTATCTCAAGCTCGATGCCTTTTTTTTCTTTTTTTTTTTTTTGTTGCCCTTTTGTTTTCTGTGTATTTTATAATTATGTTTAATAAAGTCCACGTTGCGTATGCGCAATGTGTTTTTAAGCCGCTTAACGGCTTCGCTTTTAATGCCCGCCAGCAAGCTGAAAGTCCCAAAGTGTTAAGTTCCAAGCTGCATAAACACGAGTCTGAAATATGGACAGCAGGCAGCCAGCAGTAGCCAGCAGTAGCCAGCAGCAGCCACACTGCAGCGCTTATCGGCCAGTTAGCAGCCGGGTCAGTCGTCCGTCCACCCTGCCTTGTGTCGTTCCTTGTCCGTTGAGTTTGCTGACTGGGCCGGTGTCTTATCAGCGACTCGCTAGCAAAACAATGAGAATGGGTCGAAGAGGTCATAGACACGGGCAGGGATATGACTGAAGCAATAGCAGTAGCTGCAGCAGCTGCGAACAGCTTGCGAAATTTGAAAAGGTTTAGCCAAGGGAGCCGCACTTTAGACTTTGACCAGCTCATCAGTCTGGCAGGCAAATTGATTTGGCAGCTAAGCCAAGCCCCAGCTACCCGGCCCGAAGATTACCTCAAATGACGTTGTTCCGCTTCCCTTCCCACTCGTAAATCATAAAAAAATGCGTATAAATCTAAGCGAAAGCGGCGAAAAGAAAAGAAAAGCGCAACAGTCATCGTTTCTCTAGGCGACAAAAAGACAACTGCTGTACAGAAAAGTTCAATACTTGTGGCTGGTCGATGACATCTTTGGGTCTTGGGCATTTGGGAGCAGTCCAAGCGTGAAATGAATGGAGTTTTCCTTGGCTTAGTTCAGTTTATGGACGCCCAGTTTTACTCATTTAACTGGAACGGGAATTAAGTGGTTTGGTACGGCAAGAAATGAAATGAAATGGAATGGGCTGCTATTGATGAGAAATTTCTGCTTAAGTTTATTGTTGGCACAACTTTTGAGCTTTAGAATGCAATGGAATAAACCAGTTTTAAATCAGATTTTTTTGTTAAAGATAAGCTCACGGATGAAGTGAAATTGTATGACCAAATGGAATAGTTGTCTATTACTTCAATGTTTAATTCAACTTTTGAGCTTGCTATTGATAAAGGCTGGCATGGAATGGAATGGAATATAATTAAATAATTAATCTGCCAATTAGTTGGGTTTTTTTTATATTTTTATTTGGCGCGTGATAGGCGCTTCTGCATGTTGTTATCAGATGGAATGAAATGGAATGGGCCGATATTGAAATGCCATTTTTGTTTAGGCATATTGTTGGCGCAACTTTTGAGCTTCAAATTGCAAAGTCTTGCAATAAAAATAGGTTTGGGCTGATGGGGAATGGAATCAATGAATTATTGGGCAGCAACTAGTTAAGATTCCAATATTTTCATTTTGTTAACCACGGGTGTTATCAAGTTGAATGACTTAAAATGGAATTATTAAAAGAAAAATATACATTTCCTAAATAGAGTGAAATGGCGTGGAATAAAATAAATTAGTTGCGATTAATTAGTTAGAATGGTAGATTTTCCGTTTGCCTTATGATGGCTGCAAACTTTGTGACTGCAAATTGTTAACGGGCGAAATGGAATAAAATGAAATGGAATTGTTAAAGTGACAAATTGCACTATATTTCATTTCTATATATTTCATTTCCCATTAGCTTAGAACTTGGAGCGTCAGCAATCAGCAATCGCAATCAGGAAAGGTTGGCGGAGCGGAAGTTGGGTGGGGCCAAGCTGCAACTGTTTCCTCAGTTGGTTAGTTAGTCAACTGTTTGGAGCCCAGCTAACAAGTCATAAATGTTGCAAACTTAATTAGGCTTGTCTGTGTCAGTTCTCAGTTCTTAGTTCTCATTTCCCAGCTCCCAGCTCCCAGTTCCCAGCTCCCAGTTCCCAGTTCGCAGTTCTCTGTGGCCAGTTGGAGCAGCTGGCAGGGCCATCCATTTTTTCCAATGGCCATTGGCAGTGGGTAACGGGTGCAGGCACTTTATTATTGATGTGAAAAATGCGGAAAATGAATGCGTTTCCGGTACTTTTGGCGAGTTGGCAGCTAAATTGCAGCGGCCATGAATCATTCGACTTCGACTACGACTTCAACTTCTACTTGAACTTCAACTCCGCATTCACCGAGCAGACAAACTTTGTACGTGCCACGCGAGCAGTTGCCAGCCAAAATTCAAGTTAACTGTGGAAAAAGCTGAGCAAAAGGCAGACTGTGCTGCTGTTAGCAGCTGCAAGAAGTGGGGTCAGAGGCTGAGTTGTCCCAAAACTTGGCTGGGCAAATAATTGCACGTCATTGGCAAAATTATTGGGTCTGCATGGAGATAGGGCAGAAAACAAGCCGAGATGAGAAGACTAAAGTGCAGCCAAAAAAAAACTACATATTAATAAAATGAATAAACGAATGTAATTCTTACGGGTGTTGCCAAAATTTAATTAAATATTACACTTTGCCGGCAAAAGCAGCTGCAACTAACTCTAATTGTGCACGCATTAGAGACACCGACACAGGCAGAGCGAGCAGAGAGAGAGAGAGTGTGCAGGTGAAACTGTGGACATTAAATGGGAACGGGAATGGGATTGGGACAGGCACTTCAACTGGGACTAAGCTGATGGCACCTGAGGCGTTTGCGGCGTCTGGTGTCCCACGCTTCAACGCTCATTTGCAAATGTTTGTCTACGTGTGCGGTGTGAAATGCGCGCTGCGCTGGCTGCGGTGCCATATTTGCGTATCACTATGTGTATGTGTGTGTGTGTGTGGGGGGGTGTGTGGGGGTGTGTGTGCCTGTCCAGACTGGGTGCGAAAAGGGGAAAGTACCTGCCCGCTGGGAAATTTCAGCGAAAGCGCGACTGGCAAATTGACAGTTTCTTAACCTAGGTTTCACACCCAACACCAGACGATGGAAACTATCTGAAATTGTTAGATGGGATGATTCTTACATAAGATAATGAAGCTGTATATATTCTTTAATTGAGAATATATACATAAATTGCTGGAGCTGAATTTAAATAAACAAATTTAAATATTTGTAGTTAACTAAAGAGCGACCAGTCTGTGTGATTGAACCAATTAAATTCTACTTATATTGCTGCAGCTTGTGTTATCTCACATTTAGTTAAAATGGCATTTATGTTATTAATGCATTTATGTTTTTATGGCAGATATCAAATATTTCGTGCACTCTGTGCAGGCAAATAAGATAGTTGATATTAATATTGAATTATTAATATTGAAAACTTATCGCATTCACTCGTGTTATTCAATAATTGCCATAATATTTGAGTATTTGTCTAACTATTCTAATTATAGTTATAATTTTGTTGTTTTTTTTATTATTATTACAAATATTATTTTTGCTGGTATAACTATTACTATTGTGTTACTATTCACAGCATAGTTTATAGCTGTAAATAGCAGTGGCAACAATTGTCTGCGGCTTAAACAATAACACATCCATACACTCGCCTGGGATTGGGACACATTGTACACAAGATGCTTGTTATTTACTTGCCTGAATGACTGGGTCAATAAGACAGGTCAGCCGAGAGCTTATTCTATATCATAACTTAAAATAAAAACATCTATCAAAATTCAAGTCTGGCATCTCAGTGCAAACAATGGACACATCAAAGCTGTTAGTGATCAGAATCCAAACTCAATTTACGTATTTTATTGGTCAATTCAATTCATGATTTGCGCTCTGGGTGTCCCATGTGCCACTTGCCCCGACTTGTCTTTCGCCTCGCTGCACGTCGCACCCTTCAACTTTGTTACATTTCGTGTGTCTGCGTGTATATATGTGTGTGTGTGTGTGTGCGTCAGCGCTTTTGTCTGTGTTCGTGTCCGTGTGAACCGACATGCGTGCACATGTTGGTTTTACACATGAGTGTCTACATTGTATGTGTGTGTGTTTTGCCAGAGTGTTTGAACGTAAGCTGATGTCGTTGTGTGTGTGTGTGTGTGTGCGGCCATATTTGGCATCCACAAAGTACGTATACTTTGGGGTCTAATTTGCGGTTGCTGGCGCAGCTCAATTTACAAGTGAGAAATTAAGATGTCGACAAAACTTTCGCCCAAACACCTCAACAGCGACGCGCACACACACAAGCACCCGCCCACGTACATATTTCTTGCTTGGTTGTTTTTTTTTTTTTTTTTTTGGTGATAGCGCTTTTAGTGGAGCATAAAAACCGCAAAGTCTCAGCTTGCCACAAAGTCTGAGTGTTATTGCCACAGCAACCAATGCACTTTGCAACTTCTGCTGTTCCTCTTTCGTGTTGTCGAATCGCGCTGAAACAGAAAAATGCAGACGCGGCGGGCAGTCGTAACAGCGGTCAGTTGGCCATGCTGCACATACATGCACACACAGACATGCCACACATACATGCCACACATACATGCTCACACACATGCTCACACACATGCTCACACATACATGCACACATTAAAATTGCATCTGTTTGTAGTTTCAAAAAACATTTAATTGCGTTAAGTTTACAATAGTATTTCAAAAGCAAAGTTGTCTCAAATGAAATGTTGCCAGGCCAACGCGCAGCCAAGAAATCCAGGAGCCAGCCACTCAATGGCAACGTGGCAACTGCAATATGTAGTTGGATGAAGCTATCAAGTCATTACCACAATACAAGCCATTATAGCACTTCACTTTAACTGTTTACTGCGTTGTGCATGAACAATTAGCCGCAATTTTTCTATATAAATTGCACATACATACTCATAAGTGTGTTGAATGCGATACAAAATTTCCTAATTACAATTATCTTTAACAACCATGGGCTCATTTAGGGGGATCTAATTAATGCATATAAATATGCTAGCTCGTATTAACCGACCTTGCCCGGTTTGCGTTTCTTACTCTTTAAGTTTACTTTTCCACCCATTTTCCATTCGTGTTCGACCCTGCGAGTGGATTTTTCAAAATCGCTGATTTTTTTTCTCTGTTTACTCTGTTTTTACAATAAGTTTAAAGCAAGTCTTACGGAAATTTCATTTGTGCTTTGACAATCCTTGAGCATTAATTATCCTTTCCCATCTATTTTCCCAAAGATCTTCGAAATGACTTCAGACTCAGATCGGATGATGAAAGGTTTCACAAAGCGAGAAAAACAACACACTAATTTTTAGCAATTTCAGTCGGAGTTTTGTACAAATCCTTGCACTGTTTATTCCATGTTTGCTTTCAGCTTGCGCCATTCGGTCCAAGCGTGCTGCTCTTTATTTGATTAAAGCAGCATAATTAATCTGTTGACAACAGCCAGACATAGCCATTGTGAGCATCACATAGTGTAGTTAAAATAAAACAAACAACTAATAAAACACTCGTGATGATATTAAAGTCATCCTCTTGTGGGTTGGGTGGGTTGTCTAAAAATTATGCATACTAGATACTTGACGTGCCGGGTCGGAATTGGTTTGCTGTCGCATGCGGCGTATACGCAATGTCAGCAATTTTCCCACAAATTGCTAAAATTTTATACTCGAAGCGCGCAACTGCTGTTATTGTTGTTGCTGTTGTTGCTATTGTTGCTGTTGTTGCTGTTGTTGCTTAACGCTTTTTTTGTGTGTTTTGTTATTCCAATGGGTTTTTGTTCGACACAAACTTTATTAATTGCGACAGTGAAGTTTGCAGCCGCAAGCTTCCCTAATCCAATCCCAACAACCCTGAAAACTATTAAAACGCGCGATGTTTCATTTTGCCTTTTTTTTTTTTTTTTTAAATATACCCCGTACAGTTTAAAATGTTTATAATAGAGGATATAATCAAGTTGGGAGAAGCTGCAGTTGCCCCAAGCGGGATTTAGATTTTTCTGAAACAAACTGAACAGATTTTTAAGCAGAAGGTTTTTAGTTTTCACTTTTTAGTTAATTAAGTTAGTTAATTTAAGGCACATTAATATTATCATATAATAATTTTTTATCATATGCTACCCCGAGAAATTACATACACAGTGTTTACTCGCTTCGCGTTTATTTATTAACACTTCATTTTTTTTTAAATATAAATTTTATACATTTTTGCATATTTAATTGAATTCCTCTCACACATGATGCTGTTGTTGTTGTCTATATGTGGGCTTGTGGGTTTTTAGCCAACAGTCAACGAACTTTTCTAATTATTTGCGCGCTAAGCATAAAAGTTGACAGCTTTTAACCATGTGCTGGCAAATTTGCATAGTTTGCAGACTAACTAACATTCAGCTGAAAAGAGTAGAATTTAAGGGCCTGCGAAGTCGGGTCGGTTGGCTTCCTCGCCTGCTGAGGGTGTTTGGTTAAAATAGTTGTATGAGCGCTTTTAATCTTTATAATAAATTAAACATATCTCTTCTATATCTATTATCTGGTGAGCAGTATATGCAGTATATGCCATTTAAATATGCCAATGAATATCTGCAAATAAATAACTAAATGCCACAAGGGCAACAGCGTTAATTTTCTCATCTATTCATTGTGTACAATTTCCTTTCAAATGTCAAGTGTCAATTAATGTAAATACTATAAAAAACATTCATTGCACAAGCCAAATATTCAAAACCCAAATATGCACAACAAAAGAGATGTTAATTGCGGTAAAGTTGATGGCGTAACATTTTTGGAATCGTTAGTAATCATTGAATTCATTGGTAATCACATCCAATCGAAACTTTGTCCAATAAAATCTCAATTGTCGTAATTGTCAATTCTGTGACAGCTGTGAGCGGACCGAACCCAACAATTCCACGGAACAGGCCGTGCCACCCGATTTCTGTGGGTCTGTGGCACGTCTGTGGCAGGGCGCGGCGTGGATACGTGCAGCATTTTGCATTTGTTTGCATTTGACAAAAATGATATATAAAACAAGTAAAAGTGTTCTAGTCGGAAGTGGCCAATAGGAATATACCCTACATCCATTCATGCACAGCCACACACATAACACACATAAAGCCCATTAACTTCATTCCTCTTCCTCGCACTATTTGTACTAAGTGCAGTCATGGCTTCCTTTGGTCTTTATGGTCAGATCTTTAAATAATTTACAGGTCTTCAATATGGCATTAAAATCTGTGCATACAAAGGTTATACTATTAAAAATGAATTTTACCCAATATTGGGGGAATGGAGGAGGTACGCAAAAGAAGTGTAATTTGTAAGTTGTATATACTAAACGAGAAGCTACATATAAAAACAAGTATCAGAATCTTTTTATATAAATCCTATGAAAATGGAAGGATGAGATCTTGATATACTAGTTTCAGTAGTTTCCGAGAACAAAGAATTCACACCGACAAATAACCCGGGACTGTCAAGATCGACTTAGTTTGTCGCCTGGATCAAGAATACATATATATATGTATATACTTTAGGAGGTCTGCATGTTACATGCATTTCATCAGAAGCATTATACCCTTTTTAGCCGTTTTCAATGGGCTCAGGGTAAGGCAATGCAAACGGTGTTTGGTCTGTTAAGGAGCGAGTGCACAAAATGCGATGGTTGCTATTCGTGGGATAGGGGCGTACGGGGTTTCGTAAATGGTCTCGGTTTTTGGCAATTGGGAACGAGGCCAAGACCGAGCCTCGTTGCATGTTCTGCATAAATTGACAAATTCGTTTTGACTTGTTGAGGATGAATTCCTTGCATGCACTTTTCTATTTCCAATTGCAGCAAGTGTGTGGCTGCCCCCACCATCGCCCGACCGACCGCCCGCCCGCCTCACTACACTGCCCCTATCTATGCTGGCGTTGTCAAACGTGCTACGAGAATTTGGCAAGAAAATAAACCAATTTGGCTTTGCGAACAAAAATGCGGTTGCAATTGTTATAGCATCAGTAGCAGGACGATGAAGCGGTAAAACTTTCCAATAGTTGCAATTAAATGCAACATTTTGGGGTTTTGTTTGCATTTGGCAACTTCGATATACGCTCCCCCCTCCCTCTCCCTCTCCCTCTCCCTGTATGTGACAGTATGTGGGGGTCTTTATGGGTCTCTAGTGTGGTCTCGTCCGACGCGTTTTTCCTGATAGCTCAGCCCAGAAGGCTTAGTTTTTCAATTAGTTTGATGTGTGGCAGCCTTGTAAGTGGTTGCTAAATTGTGGTAGCTTTTACTTGTTCCATCTCGTGTCGGAAAAGCATAAAGGACATTATTGTATTTAAAGGGAAAGCACGAGCTGGTGAGTCATGTGAAATCCAAACCAAGCTGCTGTAGCTGCTAACGAGCGTTGATTGAATCAATGTTTTCAAATATGTCTAGCTTATCGACAATATCAGCTCTTTAAGGCAACCGTACGAGCACTTCAATTATATAAGCGTTTTGTGAGAGCTCTGTCGTGTTTTCCTCATCTGATGAACTCTGATAAAAAAGCTTTGAACTTGAAGGAGAGTTTTTGTATATTGTTTCCTTAGCAAACCATTTTTTTCAAACCTATTCAAATATAAATGAATATGTAATATAAGTATATATACACATGCAAGCATGGGAAATTAAAAAGGATCAGAAATCATTACCTTTTATTAACTATTACATTTGTATTGAGTAATATTTTATACAATATATAACATATAAGTATGGAGGCATATCAATGCATATCTAAGGTGTGTGAAAAGAACTCGTAAATTATTTATTTTCATTTTGGCAACATTTAGGCTGCTTGAAACATTTCAGCACTCTGCAAATTAATTCGTTAAGTTCGTAAGTCATTAAATCAACCGCCAAGCCCAGCTGAACAAATGCTTACTATCCACAGTAACCGCTAGCAGCAGATGTCACCTGATGCAGCACCAGTCGCACCTGTTTAAATCAAAAATCAAACTGCATTTGGGAAGAAGATAAGAAATGCATCTTCCTACTCGGAGGGTTCTTTTGTGCTCAGTTGCAGTTTTGCTGGACTTGTCTTATTTTAATTGCTTTTCACTGAATTTGCGGTCGAGTGGCTGTCACATTGTCTCACCTCGCCACACCTCATGGAAGCACTCACAGCTCCTGAATGGCATTATCAGGCGAAATGCTTTTTGCAGCTTGAAACCCGTTTCTTACTTCTTTTTTTTCGACTGCACTGCAAACAGTTTTCCAATTGAGTTTCGACCTTTTGCGAGTGAAGCAGGATGTTAAATGAAAAGTATTTCACTCTGACCACATATTACTATTTAATTTACTTACACACATAGGTTTTTTAATAAGGAAAATGCATTTGTGCTGCGCACTCGTCCTCAGAAGTGCGCCACTTGCTGGCAACTCAGCGGCTCTACGAACCCACAGCTGTCTCCCTCTTTCTGTCTGTCTGTCTGTCCTGTCTGTCTGTCTGTCTGTCTGTTTCTCTGTCTGTGCTGTGCTCTACTGTGGGATTTGGTAAAAAGCTTGAAAAGGAATAACTCACTAAAATACACGTGGCTCAAGTGCAGCGTTGACACCTAAGCAGCTGGGCAAAGAAACCAGGAAAATACTTTAAGGCCATAGAAAGAGAGTAGGAATGTTGCAGTTGACTGTCACCGACTGCGTTATACTCTTCGACGCCCAATTTATCAAGAGATAGTTTTGCATTGATCTTTAGAGGAGTCTTCATTCCAAGCTAGCTCTTGAACTCTAAAAGATATATATAGATTTTAGTTTCTTGCCACGCCCTCAGCAGGCGTATGGATAACTTAAAACTGTATCTGACATAAGTAAACAAGAGTTCATATTCCAAGTTGAAAGTCCAGGCAATATGCTCTTTTCACTTTATGCATAAGTATGAAAATGGGCGCCAAGAACTTTTTACCGTATCTTTTCAAGTGTGTGCTTGTGTGTGTGTGTGTGCCCACTCGGTTGTCTCACTCGAGGGGGCGTGGCTACGACATGGCTGCTGGCATTTAGCAGTTGTTGAAGCCTGGCTACACTTGGCTTCACTTTGTGCTGCTGAAGCTGAGCTGCCTTTTTGAATTGCTTTTAGTTAAATTATGCGCCAGTTGGGTAAGAGAAATGCTTGCCACACACACGCAGTCTGACACTCACACACACACACACATGCTCAGGCACACCTGACTTTTGCCTGACAGCAAATGATTTAAATATTTGTCAAGTAGATGGCCAGGTAGCTAGCTGCTAACGTGGCTAACAGAGAGCAGATGTCTGGTTGCAGCTGCAAATGTTGCGTATACGCCACATGCGCCACATACTGTCGACCCGCCAACGCCAATTATCAACATAATCGTTGGCAGATGCAGTTTGCAGACAACACGAAAGCAACACCTCAACCAAACAACAAGAGGAACAAACAACAAAGAACAACAAAGCACTGCAAAAAGTGTGCGGTAATTAGTTTATAGCCGGCAGTTAGGCAAAACACGAAAAAATAGCGCCACGACATGACATGCAGCACCAGCAGCAGTAGCAGCAGCAGCAGCAGCAGCAGCAGCAGCAGCAACAGCAACAATAGCAGCAGGATTAAAAAATAAACAAAAACACCCACAACAACAACAACAAGCACACAAACAACAACAAAACAGACAACGTAACAAAATTAGCTTTTTGGCGTACAAGCATAACACCAAAAGTTGACTGAACTTGGCGCTAAAGCAAATGAAACTCGTGTAATTGTTGGCCCCCAAGGACCAGGTCGGGCCATCAATGCGGAGTTGTTGCCACAACAACACCCCGCGGATTCGCTGCACAATGTTGACCCACAAAACTGGGGCAACCAAATGCTGCGGCTTTTCCGCATAGCTCGACTGTCGATAGCTCAAACTCTAGAACAGGGAACTCAACAAAAGATCGATTAAGCGACAGACGTCAAAATTTTGTTCCGTTTTCATATGTGTTTTAGAAAAAAGAGTCTTTACGCGAAGTATGCAACACATTAAAATGGTAATGGGTTCAAAATCGTCGCAATACGAAAAATGTTTTTGGTTCGAAAATGTGCTTTTAATGTAAAAACAGATGCATTATTTCGATATAAACATTTATTTTAATTTAATGGCGATATTTAAAAATTTTAAAATTAAAGAATTTTTTTATTTTAATTGTTATATACATGTTCTCGCTCGCTTCAAAGGATTCGAGGAGGTAAAGCCTTGCTGTTTGGTACCTGCGAAGAGTTGAATAAGTTCACAATGCGCTAGAATGTTGTTCACAAAGAGAGGACGTGCCCGATGTATCTCAATCGTGTTTTATTTCATATTCTTTACTCTGTTTGACTTTGAAGCTATCGTCTTGAATTTTCATCAATTAGTAGCAGGCTCTTTTTATTTGATATGCCTTTGTTCTTTAAAATTTAATTAAATTAAATTTGTGATTGTTTGTTGAAACCAAAGTGTTTGACGAAATGATAATTTGATGATTTTGCTTGAAAATAATGAATGAATAAATATAAATTGGTGTCCAGAATCGCGAATCTTGAATGGTATTGGCTCGTACATGGAGGCTCAGTTCTTGCCCTCCGCTTTCTTGGCGCTGGGGCTGACCAACTTTTTGCGCACCATTTCCTTGTGGAGCAGCGGGCCGATGTGACAAGGATTCAAAGCAATTATCACACCCGCCTCTTTGAGGGCCTTCAGCTTGTCGGTGGCGGCACCCTTGCCGCCAGATATGATGGCGCCCGCATGACCCATGCGACGTCCCGGTGGAGCCGTCATGCCCGCTATGAAGGCCACCACTGGTTTCGATTCGCAGCCGGAGTTGTGCTTCTTAAGATAATCAGCTGCGTCCTCCTCAGCGGTGCCGCCAATTTCGCCAATCAGAACAATGGCTTTTGTCTCCTTGTCGGGCAGGAAGACTTTTAAAGCATCAATGAAATTTGTGCCATTAAAGGGATCACCGCCGACGCCGAGGCATAGGGTCTGGCCCAAGCCAACGATCGTAGTTTGATGCACTGCTTCATAGGTGAGGGTGCCGGAACGGGATACAATGCCCACAACTCCGCGCTTGTGTATGTGGCCCGGCATGATACCGATCTTGCACTGCTCCGGCGCTATAAGTCCCGGACAGTTGGGGCCCAATAGACGTGATTTCTCCTGGCAATTGAGCATCTCCAAAATGCGCACCATGTCCACTTGCGGAATGCCCTCTGTGATGGCCACAATAAGACCAATCTCATTCTCGATGGCAGCACAAATGCCTTCGGCCGCGGTGGAGGGTGGTATAAAGATGACTGTTGCGTCCGGCTTTAGTTCTTTGACCGCCTCCTTAACGTCCTTGAACACCGGCTTCTCCAGATGTGTTGTGCCGCCTTTTTTGGGCGATACACCGCCAACAATCTGAGTGCCATACTTCTTTGATTCCTCGGAGTGGAAGGTGGCCTGCTTGCCGGTAAAGCCCTGCACCATCACCTTCGTGTCCTTATTGATCTTCAGATTGCAAATGGTCTTTGAGTAATCCGCCTTGCAGCGGACTAGCTGGCGAGAGAAGACCCCCATGCTTTTGGCCGTCAGGCAGCATCGAGTCCAGTTGCAAAAGGACATTTGTATAATTTGAATGTCTTACTGTATATTTTGTTTTGAGATTTTGTTCCGAGCTATCGAAATGTGTGTATTCTTTTGAATGAGATGCTAAACTAGCTTTCCCGAGCTTGAGATTTCTAGCCCAATATTCCAAAGCACACTTTGTGACTTCTCACAATACCCGCTATTTAACAAATCCCCTTTATAAAACTCTAGAATATCGCACTCTTTACCCATTTCAATTGTAGAAGATTGATAACGCTTTAAGTGTGCAAATTGACTTAAAATTTAAAAATACAATTTCTCAAGAAAAGCCGCTTTATCTAAAGATCCTACAGAGTTCCGTTCACTCTGTGTGTTTCTGCCTTGTGTCTTTATGCATATACGTATAAAGATTTGAATGTGAGTAGGTGTGTGCTCGTGTATGTATGTGGAGCATGCATAACTTAGTGCTGAGACGTCAGAATAAATCATTCGCCAAGGCTCAGTGGTTATCCTGCTGGCCGGGATGCAGTTGCAGTTGCCGTTGCCGTTGCAGTTGCACTAAATGACTTCATCGCACACAAATAAAATATCAATAATGTCAAAAGTGTAATAAATCATCGGCTTGTTGTTTGTGGATTTGAGCCGAGGTTCGTGCACAGTGGCCGCACCCAGGCCGCCTCATCTTCTGGCAGGGACCTGGACCTGGACCGCCTCCCGTGCATTCATTGACTGGCGCTGGGAAGCCATCTGTATTTGGCCAGGGTGGGGGCAGCTATGGCGGTTTTCATTTGACGCGAACGCCTGCCGTGAAATGGAAAATGCAAATTTTTTATGTGCCCCGCACAAAAGTATGCAAAACTGACCCAACAAGCCAAAAACCCAAACCGAAAACGCAATGCGCCAAGCAATGCGCTCCCCTACCACGGCTCCACCATGCCATTTACCCCATCTGTGGCTTCATGGTGCCCGCTAGGAATGCGGCTCTTATTTCTTAATCTTTTACACACTTTTTTATACTCTTGCCTCATCGGAGGAGATTTCTCGTCTGATTCACTGGCTTTTTTTTGTTTTGGATTCTTTTTGCGTTTAAATACCTAAAAATGAAAGAATATTTTCTCGCTTAATATTTCGCTAAATAAGAGAAGCTTTTAATCATTTAATTCATATTTTTGGATAAATTGTAAGCATCTGGTCGATGTGAAGTGAAGAGGTCAAATTTATGCTGCACAAGCATATTTCCTATAATAATTAATATAAATACATGAATAAACAGCTAATTAGGGTTCCCAAAAAGCTTTCATGTATTCAGCACAGTTTTAAACTAAATGCAAAATGTTTATTCTGCTTTTTGTTGTGAAGAAAAATATTTAACTTGATGAAATATGAAATTAACATACATATATCGAATTATGTCAGCTCAATTGGAATGCCTGTTGAAACAGACGCCTACAGCTATAATTTTTGTTTATATTTTGTCTGCATGCACCTAATCTACTTCAAATTATTCCTATTATTATTAAATTATTTTATGCATGGCTTTTTATGTAGAGGAGCAATTGGATTTTCCATTGGGTCAATACTCTGTGCCCATTCGCCCTCCGGTTGCGCTCCATTTGTTATGCATTTCGTTTTGTTGAGTTTTTCGGTTTCATTTTTGATTGCAAATACTGTAATAAGCGTTGTTGTTGTTTTTGTTGTTGTAACATTCGCGTAAATTTGTCTATGTGCATAAAGTTGATGGCGTATACTATATCCATATACCATATCCATGCCATACACAATCATAGATTAGAGGTGGACCTGTGTTCAATTTACTCAAATTAAATCCGAACTAAATTAACTTAAAGTCTAATTGCAAGATCGTCCAAATACAATATGAGCTCTGAAAATATTTAAGTCTATCGATTATATCGATGCTGATGCCTATCAAAACGTATTGAGTTTGATATCCGAGTTGGTATCAAGCCTGCAAACCGATTTTGAACAAGTTCGAACCGAAAAAACGAACCTAGTTAATAACTAGCCCGCATCTTGTATAGGAAAATATATTCGACTGTTGAATTGTTTCGTTAATATTTCGAAAATAATGCTTGAATCAAAGCCCACTTGCAAAGACGACACGAACCGAACCGCAAGGCAGGAAGCTGGTGCGAACCGTGATATGAACCAGTGGCAACTTTTTGCTAATCGGCCTTACAGACAGGCATCTGATAGGCCCATCTCTGATGCCAAATAATGGAACCGTATTTGTTGTTGCTGCTGGCATTGCCCATTAGCCATTGGCCGTTGACAATTGGCATTTATAAATTTTGTTTTCAATTTTGGCGCCTGGCTAGGTTGCCAAACGAGCAGCTCGCACAATGATTGTTGATTTTAATTTATTATTGTTTATTGATAAAATGTACGCAGAAATTTGCATAAATCGATGAACAATGGCACAAACAGAGCCCGGCCAGCAGCCGCAGAGAATGCAAATGCGAATGCCATGCGCCAATTTAGATATTTATTGCATTTTCGGCAACGGAGGCGCTGCACGGGATCACAGGCATTTCCGCTGCAAAACGGTAATGCCAAATGCAACTGGTTCCAACTTTTGGTGGCGCTTCTGCTCCTGTTGCTCCTGCTGCCGCTGCCGCTGCCATTGCCCCTGCCCCTGCCCCTGCCACTGCCATAGAGGCTGCGTCTGTGTGTGTCGCTGTTTGTGCTTTTGCTTTCAATTTCCGCACAGCATTTTACCCAATTAACTAGATTTTGCTTTTGTTTGTTTTGATGCCAGTCCCGCTGCACGTTCAGGAGTTGGGTGGCGGGCAGAGGGGAGAGGGGCGTGTGTCGGGTGTCGGGGCTGGGCCTTGGCACAACAATGGTCAAAAGGGATAGCCGTTGTTGCCTTGCCTGTCGAATGGAGGCATCCATTTTCTAGCTGCCATTTAGCGGAAATCGTGTGGTTGCTGCAGCCCAAAATGTGCAGAGCCGAGGACTGAACTGGGCGATTATGGTTATTGTAACTGGCGCAAACCATGGGCTATGCGTATAGATAAATGGTCTTAAATCTGCGCTTGGCAAGGATAATATACAGGGAGTGATTGGCTTTTTATAATTTTAGCTACCTGTTATAGTTGATTCTACGTCGAGCACAAAATTCTCCAGACTTTGAGCATTGGTTTCAGGAGTCGACAGTTGTCCCGCAGGCAAACAGCTTTCAATATTAATCTCTATAAAAAGCTGATGAAAGCTGCAATTTAATGCGATTATATTTAATCAAAGCCCTAAGCTTATCAACTTTCCATGATTAATTAATTGGCACGCATTTTCAGACTAAGCTTCTCCCATTTTAAGACGGCATCGCTTCCACCGTGCAGTTGCTCCATTGCGATGCGTTCTTTGAGCTTTTGCTCATTTAGATGCATTCTGTCTGATGGTGTTCCAGCGATACGGATACAATTTAAACTTCTGCAAGAGTATTCGCAGAATGTACTCTGCCTCTGCGGGTTGTGCCACCTTGCCCTGCCTTGTCCCAGCGTTCGATGGCACCAAAACTTTTGTTTATCTCTTAACAGTGTCGCTAAGCACCGAATGCCTAGCCCAGTCTCCGCCTCAGTTTCAGCCTCAGTCGCATTCCAAACGATGTTCGAGCTGCATCCACTTGGCCCGCTCCCATGTTCAAGTCCAAACAAATGGCCGGCACCAAACTGCTTTTTCCCGATATCCGTTTGGGATTTGTTTTGGTCTAAAGGAAACTTGGACGACAGCACCGTTTCATATATATATATATATATATATTTGGTTGCCTTCGCCCCACTTATACAGAGACTTTCATACACACATACCCATATACAGGTAGTGATGCTCTGATCACACAACGGGCTCAGCCGCACACCCTGCCTCCGGCAACACTGCAGCATATTCCATGACCGTGCTATAGAAGGGCGGGCTCAAAGGCTTTGGAACTTAAGTAAGCTGATCTATATTTTCGGCTCTATAACCTTTGAAGCATATTCTGAATCAAAAACAGTTGAATAAATACCTTTGATATGCAGCTTTTGACATACATATATCTATATCTATATCTATATCTATATCTATATCTATATCTATATCTATATCTATATCTATATCTATATCTATATCTATATCTATATCTATATCTATATCTATATCTATATCTATATCTATATCTATATCTATATCTATATCTATATCTATATCTATATCTATATCTATATCTATATCTATATCTATATCTATATCTATATCTATATCTATATCTATATCTATATCTATATCTATATCTATATCTATATCTATATCTATATCTATATCTATATCTATATCAATATCTATATCTATATCTATATCTATATCTATATCTATATCTATATCTATATCTATATCTATATCTATATCTATATCTATATCTATATCTATATCTATATCTATATCTATATCTATATCTATATCTATATCTATATCTTACTTATGTACGACTTTTCTTTTTCGCAACGACTGCTTCTCTGCTCCATTTATTTATGGACTTTTCCGTTATACCTGTTTTAAATTTTTCTGTGTTTTGTGGTTTCCGTTTTGTGCTTTTCGCTCCATTGTGCCCCAGGGTGTCTTGCCTTTTGGGCTGCTTGCGTTGTGACTGTGTGTGTGTGTGTGCCCCGCTGCTTATGCATAATTCTTTTATCTCGTCCACGCCGCTCGCTCTAGCTGGCGTTGTGCCGGGCATCTCCCATTTCTCCGTTTGCCATTGTGCCGTTCCTCTGTTTCTGAGGACACCGCAGTTCACTCCTTTATGCTATTGATGGCTTGTTTACATTGCGCCGCGCGCAACTCCCAGGCCATTTGTCTATAATTGACTAATCGACAGCAGGAGCAGAACGTGGCCGACCTCGCACTCGCTCTCGTCCTGGCAGCGGCAACTGTGAATGGCGACTGGTGAATGGGCAGAAAAAAAGGAGCAAAACGGAGCGAAAAGTGTGTCACTGACTGTACCGGCAACGGAAGGGAAACGTGGCTTTAACCCCATGTTAAGAGCAGATCTTTAAATGCACTAAACAGGCAAATGCCTGGCCACAAGTGCCGCAGGCTTAACGAGGGTCCTCTTCCTATCCAATCCTGCGAATATAAAGGCAGCCGAAACGAATTGAATTACCGCTGAATTCCGTTCTCAATTAAGCATATAGCTTCAATTGTGCGTGTGTGCTACGTGTGTGTGTGTGTGTGAGTGTGTGGTTGCGTGGGTGTGCCTGCCATATGGATGTGCACCATGCATGTGGCTATACTTTAAGCTTGAGCTGGCAAACGCAGCAGCCAATTGAGGGCTGCCAAAACGAGAAACAAATATTGGCAGCAAGGATTAGAACTGGAGAATTGAAGAAGCGAAGGAATGCAGGGGCAGAGCGATGGCATCCGGTCTCCTGCGTTCCCCTTCTCTCCATGCGGCTAATTAGATTGCGAGCAATAATATTGTATGACTGTGTCGGGTTAGCCAGTTAGATGCTGCAGGTTGGTGGTGGGGCTGGAGTTCGGGCTGGAGGGTGCGACTGCAATCCAACAACGATTGAGACCGCGACTTGCATATACATTGCCTGTTACACACACCCACACACATGCACTGACGCAAACCCACACACTCGCACACCCACACAAATACATGTCCTTGGGCGTCCACACTTCCATGCAATTAGCATTTCCTGTTTGGTCTCACACACACACTCACACAAACATATTTACAATTACATTCTAAAGCGCATAACACGCAGCCCCAAATCATATGCATATGCGAGTGAGTGCGTCTGTGTGTTTGGACGTATGCTGTGTGTGTGTGTGTGCCATAATTATAAACTGGTGATATCCTTACGTCCGATATGCGAATATCTGACAGCTGGCTTAATACCTATGCATCACTTTATAATATGAATATGAAAATCAATCTCTGTGTATAAAACTCTTTGTCCTGACCGACTGAGTGACTGATTGACAGGTGATCAAGGCACATTCCAAGCCGAAAGCTCAAATTCTGCAGTTAAATAATTCTCCCTAATTTAAGTAATGTTAGGCAAGCAAGCTGCATTTTTAAGCTAATAATGAGTATCTCTGTTTTTCTGATCTTTCAGTGATGTGTATATTCAAAAGACGATAATAAACAATTTGTGTGTGCGGATTTACAGGTGAGTAGGTTATTCTAAATATATACTTATCTCTTTATATATAACTGTCTGTTTTGACTGATTGACTAACTAACTGAATGACTGACTGGGCCAAGTTTTAAGATTCTCTCAGATTAGCTTCAAATGTATTTTTAAAGTACTACATAAAAACATAATGAATACGTGTTTCACCGATTTTGAAAAACTGAAAACGTTGAATAATAAATTATAAAATAATGATAGTGGATTCACTTCACTTTTCGTTACGTTTTGTATTTAAAGCCACGCATCATAAATTTACACTCATACACGTGCATGCCGAATAGATATGAATATATGTGTACTCATGTTTAAAACCTGTAACACAGTCCCAACCGCAATAGGTTCTATTTGCATCAACCGACAAATCAACCAAATGACCAAATGCATGGATTTCATGTGGTTCCAGTTTTTAACGCCAAAAGCCAAATGCTTGAAAAAAAAGTACGCTATTACCAGTATGTGATCCCAGTGGGAAACATGTCGCTGGCTATGTGGTTGAAATGGAAATGGATTTTTAACTAGGCAGACTTTTGCATGCCTTAATTTAAAGCGGCCCAAAAGTATGCCTTAGACATTTCGCCGGAATTATGATGCTAGGGTAATTCAGATAAATTTAATTCATTTATGATTTTATAATCTATGTTTCCTGACTTTTTATTTAATGATGATCGCTCGAATCCTTTTTGTTCAACCTTTTAAAAATACCTTTCCTTATTGCTTTTTAAGTTGTATCAATTTAAGCTGCCAAAATTGTGGCGCAAATTCGTTTTAGCAACTTTTTATAGCTTCGTGCATTAAAAAGTGGAACCCTCGAAGAACTCGAACAATTTCCCGCTGGGTAATTGGCTTAATTCAACTGACTCTCTGTATACACACACACATACACACAGACACACACTTGGCAACTGCATCGTAATTGCACATTTTAATTTTGCATGCTTTTTAAGCCGAAGCGCTTAATTTCAGGATTTATGCGCATGCATTATAAATATCCTGTTCGGCGATCCTATAGTAGATTTTAATTAGTTTGCTACTATTTGCATTGTCGGCTCCATACAATTTAAGCCAAACCTGCGCTCTAAATTGTCTGATTAATTATTTAGAAGTCCATCTTGCCTTACCCAATGCGTTGTATGTGAATGATATGGTACAGGGCGGCAAATCCGAATCGAGGAGCTGGAACAAATACTAAAAAACTTACCTGAGGGCTTTCACGTTATTCGCTGTTGCAAGTGTTTACTATATGAAGCCGAAATGATGGCCCATAAATCCAATAAGAATACTTTGACCCAACGGCGAATGCATTAGGTACCTTTGGGCATGGGCCCAGAGGAGCGAGCTTCTATGCCGTTTAATGGGCAAATATTCATAAAAGGATATATAGACTTACTTAAAGTTGCCTCATCATGCAGCCATGAGATTTCACTTAACGGCCAACGCACATGCAAAACCTAAAGGGGTTTTCATCTCAGACGCCTCACAGCTTCTTGTGTGTGTGAGTGTGCGCCTTGCTGCAGCTTCTCTTGCTCCTGCAACCATATAAATAAACATAATCGTGAAACAAGGCAAAGGCAACTTAAATGCTGCGGAATTTTAATAGTTCACGTAAATGGTTTTTGTGGCGTTGGTAATGTTTATTAACCAAGTTAAGCGCCACCGTTCCGAAAGGGACCTCGTCGGCCGGAGTCCTTCAGTGGAGCGTGTTTAATGCTCACTTAAGTTGCGTTTATACAAATTTCTTTGGCTCCAGTTACCAGCCCCAGTTACCACACCAACAACGCCGACACGCTGCCTGGCTCTGCCAACCCCAGAATACCCTGTAACTTCATCTCCTGCTATTTTGGATTTGGTTTTATTTTTGTAGTTTGTATCCTTCCGTCGCTTCCTGGCGCACAACTTTCTTTGTGCAGCGGCTTTAGGTATGCCTTGTTTCTTGTCTTGGCTGGCTTCTATGCCTGCACGCCCGAACTACGCTGGGCTGTGTGTGCCTGGCTTCTGCGATTGCTGTGGCATCTCTGGCTGCTGCGCGTTCGTAGCCAAGTTGTGCGTAAGTGGATTCATTTATGCCCGAGAATAAATGCTTTGTTGTTTACATTCTTAGAAGTTTTGTATCTCACGTCTTGCCACGCTGGACACGCTGTAAGCAACGATGCCACGTTCCTGCCAAGGTGGTGCCCGGGTAGCTAACCACTCAACTGGAAAAGACTTGGGTTCTGTCTCTATTCAAGTGTGCGAGTGTGTGTAGCTGTGTGTGTGTGTGTGTGTGTTCGTGTGTGAATCTATATGTGTAAGTGTGTGTGCCTGTCTGTGCGAACATTTGGACTTGCATGCCCCCAAATTTGGCTATCATGAATAGACTAAATAGTATACTTTTGCTTAACAGAAGCCCCGTAACCACTTAACCTAGACTTAGGTTTAAGCTAAAGGCGGCAATTACTCTGACATGGCATAAGCAAAGAATTATCCATGAACGGCTTAGTCGGTTACTTAAACAAGTGAGAAGCCAATAATTTTAACGCATCTATTGCACATTTCAAAAGAAAGCCCTGAAAGAATGTTTTGCGATGTGGCTTTCAGCTGGCATCTGTAAAATGCAAAGGTCAAAAGTATCTCTAAGATACAAAAGTATTTCGTATTTAGGATACAAAAGTATTGTTATTTGATTTAAATTTGTAATTAAATACACGCTTTTTTGTTGTGCTGCAAAAGAAAACTTCTCATGTAAAACAAACCAAAGATGCAAACGTATCGGTCAGATACATAAAAGTTACTGATATTCCCAATAAAAGGCACAAAAGGACCAGATGTCAAAAGCCTGCTGAATTTACAATTTTTTAAATTTTATTCATCAATCACTTGTTTTCATATCAATTGTTATTAGCTAGGCAAAAAAAAAGTTTGGGTCTCATCATATAATTATCAACTAACATTAATACATTTATGTATATATATATATATTTATATATATGTGTATGTATTTATGTATATCTATGTATGTATAATATATATTTAAATTTACTTGTAGATCGATGTGATCTAGTGCAATAGTTTAAGTATCTGCAACCTGGTAAATATATATATATATATATATATATAGTTATATATACATATATATATATTTGTCTTTATATATATAAAAAGTATGTTCCATACAAATCAACGCTTATGCAAAATGCAAACAACTTTTGTTTTAGTTCCAACAATTTGACTAAGCTGCTAAATTAATGTCGAGTAATATAATATAATAGGTTTTGATAAGGAAACAATGGTAAAAACATAAATCAAAATTCATATTGTGCCAATTTTATGTACAATTGAGAAAAACAAATCTTAAGAAATAACTTGTGTGCTTACAATTTATAGGATAGAAATGGATTGACACAAAAATAGTTATAAAAAAAAAAAAAAAAAAAAAAAACTTCCTTAAAAGTACAAAAGCAACTTTGTTCGTTTGAGCAGCTTGCTACTAGAAGTAGATGCGACTGTTTAATTATATGATTATTATTAATATAATTCTTTTTTGTATGTATTTTTTTACCTTTTTTCTTTGCTTGATTTTTTGTTTTTGTTCGCTTTCGCACTCGCTTGTGCTTAACATGTATATTTATTTTTATTAAACAATTAAACTATGTACAACTTATGTTTTTGTTCAGATGTTTTGCCTAGCATTTAGTGATATTTCATGTTCAGTGGCTAAGTACAGATAGCTGTGGCTGGCAGCCACAACAAATACTAACTAGTTAGTTAATGCATAATATCAATTGAAATGTTCTTTGCTTACGCAAGCGAATTTGAAATAAATTTTTGAAATTTCTTTTCATTTCACATAATTTTGTTTTCGTTTTTCAAGGGCTTTTCGCAATTGTATCTAATTATTAATAAACATCATCAGTCTTGAACTTAGTATAGGTTTCTTTTTTGTTATACATTTTTGTTTTTTGTTTTAGTTGTTATTTTGTTTGTTTCTGTGTATTTTCTTGATTAGTTTGCCTTTGTCATCAACTCAAGCTTGTATTTTGTAACGTCTTTTGTGAATACAGTAAAAACAATTGCATTTTTGTTTTTGTTGGGCCACATCCCAATAAGCAGTTAAATATGTGCATACATATACTTGGGTATAGGTTAACATATATATATGTATATATATACATATGTATGTATGGTATGTATGTATTTATGTATATGTATTTATGTGTAGTCAAGTGCTTAGCTCGCGCAGCCAGACACATGGAGAGTCGCTGCTCTAAAACCCTATACACTACAATTTAAAGTTGAAGGCACAATTTCAAAAGTGTTTTCATTCGCTTTTTTACACTAGCCATACGAAAGTGTGTGTATACATATATATGTGTGTGTATATATGATAGATAGTACTTAGGTATATAAGTAGGTTGATAAGGGCATACATATATCAAAAATAAATTTATAATATGAACTAACTAACTAAATGTACATACATATAAAGGGAACTACCAAATACAGAAGTTAAATCGGTAAAAAAAAATTAAAAATAAAATAAAATAAAAACTTTTCTATAATACAGAAAATAAACAAATCGAGCTCTATGCTAGGGGGGACGGGACGGGTTCAAGTTATGGATTTGAGTTCAGTTGCGGGTTCGGTAGCGTTTACGGTTTCTGCTGCGGCAAGGAACTCTCCCTCTCCCTCTCTCTCTCTCTCTCTCTCTCTCTCTCTCTGTCTCTCTCCTTCTCTATCTGTCACTCGTGCTAACTTACTCTCTATCTCTTTTACGCTCTCACTAAACAAAAAACTCCTCGTTGCCCATTGCGCCAGCTGCCGCTGGATCCATATAGGGCGCCACTGGCAGCCAGGGCCACGACCAGCCGCCAAGTAGCTCGAATCACCGCTCCGTGGAGTGCGTTGTGGCGCCACCTCCGAGGCCGCTGCTGCTGCCGCCAAATCCAGCGCCGCCGCCGCCTCCACCGCTGCGCCTAAAGAAGCCCAGCGTTTCGAGCGTCTTAATGGTGCGTCTAATGAGCTCGTCCTTGTATTTCCAAATGGTCTTGTCCTCGACCGAATTCTCGCGATACTCCTCGCAACTCTTCTTCAGCGTCTTCACGCAGTCGGCGCGATAATGCTGCAGCTGTGCATCCTGCGTATCCACCGGATACGATTTGCAAACGCCACCCAAGCAGCTCAGCGGAAAATGATTGTGCAGGGTGAGCACACGCTCCGGATCGTGAAAGCATTTTACATACTGATTGGGCTTCGTGTAGTTCTTGGCACGATGCACATGCTGCAGCATATGCATATACTTGGGTATATCCTTATGCCAGCCATGCTCGTGCTGCTGGTCGTCCAGAAAATAGACGTTTCGGAAATTGTAGCTATGATAGCCGTCGGGCTTAAATTTGAGTGACTCCGGACGCACCTTGGCCATCAGCTCGGACCACAGAATCGAATTGCCTTTGGGCATGATCACCTCGTCAATGTCCAGGAGCGCTATATAATCGTACAGATAGAGGTTCTTGTACAGGCAATCATTGTATGGAATGACCTCGTTCTGTCGCTTGTGGTTGGTCTTCTTTGTCAGGTAGAGATGCTGGAAGCCGGGCACATTGGGCTGCCCGCCGGGCAGGGTTAGTGGTATCACTTGCACCTTGCCCTCCTGCTCGTAATGGCTGAGCACCTTGGTAATGTTTGGATGCACTTGCAAATTGTAAAAGTAGATCTTGTCGGCGCCCAAGATGTTAAGCATTTCGATCCATTCAATTAGCCGCACGCTCAGATCATCGTACAAAAAGTCCAGACCCTTCACACAGACGGCGAAACCCTTCTTGTGATCATCGGGCGGCCGATTGTAAATGACCCGCAAATTGTTGGTGGCCGTGTCGCACTCCTTCTCCACCATCGACACGGAGCTGGGGACCACGCCGTGAAAGGGCTTGGGTATCTGGCAGGCAATCAGATAGGGCTGATAAATGCCCTGCTTGTAGTTGCCCCACTTGTTGTACCATATATACTTGTACTCGAACGTCTTGACAATAAACGGCTCCTTCTGGCCATCAAACCAGAATTGGCAGTAGGTCTTGACCTTTGGCTCGATCCGATCGATCATGCCCAGAATGCGCACTGTCGGACCCAGGAGCGAGGTGCGTCGAATGTCATAATAGGCGCCAAATAGCTGAAATGTTCCATTCGATGTGCGCAGCGTCTGCCAATAGATGTTATTGAACTCGAGCTCAAAGATCGATGGGTATTTGGCACATGTCGCAGATTTCTGCTGTAGAAAGTTTTTGTTCTTGCTCCAGTAGGCGATCGGCAGGGATGGTATTCGCGACTCCACGTCGCGCACCAGCTGATCATCGTCCATGGCTGCAGCAGTAAAAAAAAGAACAAATCAAAGTTAAATAAATAAATTCAGTAGGAATGCATGTTGCAGCTTCCGCTGCTGGTAGCACACCCACCTGTGCGATTGTCGACGAGTATCTCGCTGGGATCAAAGTGATCGGTTGTGGTGGATGTGGTCTCTGCATAGCGCAGCATATCCTTTTGCAGCAGACTCCGGCCGTTGAGTGGCAGCTGCTGATAGTCCTGCGGCACCTGCCGATAATCCTGTGGCACCAGATTCGTGCCATGCATCTTGAACAGTCCAATGATAATAAAAGACCACACGCACAGCGAGAACAGAATCTTTAGTATGACCTTCGAGTGCGCCATTGTTGCAACTATGTTGTTGTTTATCACTGTCTGGTTAGTTATTTCTCTATCTCTCTTTCTCCCTCTCTCTTTTACTCTTTGTCTGTGTTTGCTTTAGCTTCTGGCGTGATTTCTCTGCAATAAAAGATTAAAATGTAGTTGTTAGGCGTCAGGCAATATATAATTTGTTGCCTACTTTTGGGTGCTACAACTAAAATTGTTGCCACGCGGTGTCACTGCCAAATTACTTTGCATTTCTCATCAAAATTGACCCCTCTTAACTCCCCTCCTTCCACCACCACCACCACTACCACTACCCAACCGCTCACTAATGAAATGCCGTCATTCATTTTTAATATGTCGGCCAGCCGCGCAGCCATTTCCGTTTCCCCCATCTAGCAGGCAGCATCAGACGCAAAATGTCAACTTGAAAATTGCGTGTAATATTTCTCACAGCGCACACAAACATACCCCGGGCAGACAGGCGGCTGTCCATCCGGCCGGAGAAGAACTACAGCGCCGGGCAAGGATAAGGATGAGGCCTTTGCCTAATGGAAAACAATCTAAAAGTGTCGACACAGTGGGGAGTGTGGGTTTAGCAGTTGGTTACAAAATGCATTTGGCGATTCATCGATAAGTGTGGGAAGACCATTCGACAAGCTATCGAAAAAAATATGTTGATTCAAAAGTAATTTTTTAAACAGAAATAACAACTCTAAACTATTCTATGCTTTTTACGAAAAAGCGCAACCCAAACCAATTCCGTTGCGTAAAGAACAACCAAACCGTTCGACTAATATTTTTATTATAAGGGATGTCAGACCAAATATAAAACTGTGCGAATTATACTTAATTGAGGAGCTTTAATCTCGATTCGGGCTCAAAATCTTAAATTAATTTTACATTTTCTCATTTTACATTTTCTCATGTTTCTCAATATGCATTGTGGGGATTAGAGGCAAATTTTAAAGACAGCCAGTTACTTGAACTGAGAATACGAAATCGTAGATAACCTATCGCTTGATCAATTGATAATTTAATATATCGCTTGCTTAACCGATAAACTACATACATATATTAAATAGGCCTTTTGCCACAACCATTGTGACCAAAATTACATGTGCATGTTGTCATGAACACTGGACAACTGGCAACCAGCTCCAGCTCGGTCCGCCGTGCTAGAACAGGCTATGGCTTAGTGAAGCGTTTGCAGTCTCCAACAAATGACTGCGGCGCATTGCCATCTCCATTTCCATCTGCGCTCTGGACACACGACACCTCAGGCGACAATCTGTTTGTCTATCTGGGCTTTTGTATCTTTGTATGCGACGCACGAAGGCTGCGCTGGCGTTGGCTTTGGCGTTGGCGTTTGAGTTGGCGTCGGCGTTGGAGCTGGCGTTGGCGTTGGCGTTATGTCTAACGGCGGACTTCTAATATTTATGACACTGCAAGGGGAACTCTATGGTGGCCCCAAATGCGGCACTTGCGTGCCGACGCTTGACCTGCCTCCAGGCGTTTTGCGAAGCGATAAACAAAAGGCGTGCCCCTGAATTGCAGCAGCTGGTTGGCCATTCATAGCTCAATTTTGTCTACAAATTGCACGTGATGGCAGTGTCTGTGTCTGTGGCAAATGGATGACAATGGCCACTGTCGTACATTCAAGCTGGGCCACAGTGCCAGACAAACGGGCGACACTTTTAACTCGATCTGTTCCCGTGCCCGTGCCCGTTCCCTCTTCCTGTTTCCCGTTTTCCGTTTCCGTTCCGTGCCGTCTGCGCTTTCAATTGACAGACAGGAGCTGTGACTGTGTATCCGCATGTCCTCTGTATGGGCCATGTCTTTGGCCAGCAAATTGCATGTCCTGCTTATTCCTTTCCTCGCCCACACTCACTCCCCCCCTTGGGCCACTAAACAGTTTGTTGGCCCTGCTGCTTAAGCAGCTCCCTCTCTCTCTATCTGTCTCTCTCTCTCTCTCTCTCTCTCTCTCTCTCTCTCTCTCTCTCTCTCTGGCTCTCTGTATCTTTCTATGCAAACCGTCTGCCGAGAGTTCCGGCACACCTGAGACTCCATTATGATTGCCTGCCCGTGGGATTGGCCATTTGAAAGGCAGCTGCAGCAACAGCAACAGCATCAGGCACTTAAAACCCTTTACAAAGCCCCGACCGCCCGCAGCTTTAATGCAATTTTTACATAATCAAAAACTTTGTGCAACATTTGCTGCAGCCCAAAATCAGGCAAATGCAAAGCACACACAAACAAACACACACACACACACACACACACAGATACACACAGACGCACACAATCACACAAACATACACGCAGAGAGGGTCCCTGAGCCAGGTCGCATCCTGGCAGCTTAGAGTTTTTGCTCAAGTGTTTTCCATTTCATTTGCATGCGCCGCAAAAACTTTGCCCAGCAAACACACAAACAAGCACACACACAGACACACACACACAAACACCCAGACAGACAGTTGAAGAGTTAGCGAACATTATACAAAATATTTTGCAACATGCTTTCAACAAGCTGTTTTTTTTTTGTATTTTTCATTTTTTATAGCTTTTTTTTTTTTTTTTGGCAACAAGCACAACCTCGAGCTAGTTGGCTGCAGGGCTCGTGAAATATGCAGGGACTTCCTATCTGAAACTCTATCTGCGCCAGTGAAAATCTAAAAATACATATAAACTAACATACATGCATATACAAGCATACATTACGGTATATATATGTGCGTATAAATGCATATGTATGTACGTGTGTTTGCGCCTGAAGTTGCTATAAATCTCTGATGATTTGCACTCAACTCATCACAGGCTGCACTCAGAGTTTAAAGTCAACAGTTGTTTTACCCTGTAGACACAAGTGCATACACTAGGGTATATGAGTTGTGAGCAATTACACTGAAGGGCTAAGCGGGGTTATGTAATTTACATATTAGTGAATAAGGTCTACGCATAGCTAAATACTTGGCAAACAAAGTCTGCCACATTGCAAGCTCTCAAACCCAGATAACTCAAGTCGTCGGGCATTTCACATTCTGCAACTGCCTAAAACGGGTATTATGTGTTCGCGCCCATGCATGTTACAGGCAGCGTGAGGTATCAGTAATGCCATAAGGATTATATATTCTTGATTAGGACGTCCAGCTGAGTTGATCTTACCCTGCCCATCCGTCTGTTTGGCTGGTTGCACGTGTCGAACTTGGCAATTAGACAAATATATATTCCCGTTTAACATACGCTGAAGAAAATGATTATTTTTATTCGATATTGCCTCCCATTTTCATAATATCGATAAATATTGATTTTGAGACTTGGTTTTTTAATCATAACTAGAGGGTTATATAAGCTAAATGCATCAAATTTGGTATGTGGGCTTTCTTTTAGTACACTCTCAATGAGAATATTTCACTTTTTTTTTATAATTCCTCCCATTCCACACACTTACTTGCATTTGTCTGTTTGGACTGTATTTGTCTAGCTTCCGACTGCCTTTTGTTCGATATTTTTGAAAAGAAAGCAATGTGAAAAAGAATATTCCTGCGATCGTGAACATCGGCAGAATAAACATAAAATTCTGTTGATTTATTAAACACAAAAAATGTCCACTTCCTCTGACAAACTAACAGAAAATCAAATTTAATGAATATCTGTGTGCTGTGACCAAAAAGCAACTGTCAGCCGGCAGAGCTTGCGTCTGGCATATTTGTATCTTGCATTGCATTTGAAAGACATTTCACAAATTTGGCTCAAAATGGGATCCAGTCGCAGTGGCATGAACAGCAAATACTAAATGGCGGCTCATTAATCAGGGCCTCTCTCTGCGCACTTAACCCAGATCCATATCGAGCAACATGCCAGGCATTAGCATTTACAAGGTAGAGTCGAGCTCCCGATTCTAGCTATTCAGTACTTTCTCGTGTCGTTCTGTAAGTCTTTTTGATATTTCAGGCACAATGTTAACACCCAAACGATTTGGGTCAATTCGCTATTTAATACTCGTTACGGTTATGCGATTTTTTTTCTTTGCTATTTTTTTTCTGTGTTTTTGACTACAACAAAATATTTGCCGCAGCAGCAGCAGCAGCAGCAGTTGTTGTTGTTGCTAATTTGCTAGGCAAAACAGGTTCGATCTTGAATGTGGCTTCTGGCCATGCTGCGAGCGTTGTGTCGCGCCCAAAAGTCCAAAAACTTGTCGCTTGAGCATTGAGAACATATATATATATATATATATATATATATATATATATAAATATAGATATGTATGCATGTAAGGCTGTGTATATTTTAATGATGCCCAACTATTCAACTACCTATTCAACTATTCAATCGGGCAGACAAAAAGCTGCTTTCGAAATGGGTCAATGAGCCTCAATGACTTTTACAATTTCTAGACGCGTTCTCCGCGGACTCTGGACAAGAGTCGAACAATTAAAAAAAAAAAAAAAAATGCTGAACTTGCTTTGCTCTCAGATTCGATAAGCGGCAGCTGCCGCTGGCGCGTCCATTGATCTCCACTTGGTGGCTGTTGAGCTAACGGAAATGTGTGTTGCGCACGCGCAAAAGCCACCAAACAAGTTCTAATAGTGTGTGTGCGGGTCTACTTGTGTGTGTATGTGTGTGTGTGTGTGTATGGATCTGGAAGATATTCTATAGCCTGTCTGCCCGCTGCACAGCCAGGAAATGCGTGTCACAAGGCATTGTTGCTGCAAATTTCTTGGAAGCGGCTCGCCAAGTTTCCCATTGCTGCTCCATGCCACATGCACCATGCACCATGCAACATGCACCATGCACCATGCGGTAACCCCGCACCATCGCACCACCATATGCCCGCCCCAGCACGACCCCAAACTGCAATTTGCAAACAATATTTATAGAATTTTGCCTTCCGCTCGTCTGCTACTCTTCGTCTTTGCCACTTCATTTGCAGTGCAACATTGGCCACACTCACTGGGGCTGATCGGTTGCCGTCTGGCATGTAATCAAAGCTTATCATGCCGCAAATGTCGAGTGTTATCCGTGCAGGAACTGGGGATGGGTGGGGTTAACAACCAGCAGCAGGGCATTCTCTGACAGGCATTCTGCCGTACCAACCAACAGCCAACACAGAGGCGTGTCATTGTTTATTTTGAGACAAAGCTGTGCCCGAGGCCAAATGCAGGATGGCTGCAAAAAGAGCTGCAACATAAACCCGACTCGTCTCTGCCTGTTCAGATCGTGTGAAACTCATGTCTCGCCACAAGCACTTGCAGCTCACAGTCAAGGAGTTGTTGGAGTTTTTAGCTGACAGCTTATTACATCTTAGGCAAACATTTATGGCTGACCAATTGCTTCTATTGAAGGCATGTAATACTGGGGTTCGATTTGATCCAAGGCGAACAGCTAGGCTCCTAATTGCTGAGTTTGGCTAGGATAGCTTGAGCAACAGTAAAGTTCTTTTAATAAGAATTTGATTTTCGACCGATATTTGGTATGGCAGCCATATGGTTTAGTCTTCAAACTTTTGTGCAACTCAGAGACTAGTTTGCATAGATACCAACAGACGGAACTGGCTATAAAGACTCGGTTGTTGAGACTGAGACGAATTGTCGAGGTCTCCTTTTTCGACCAATAACATAAATTTATACTACAAATCAATAACTATACAAATAAACACACCTAAAGCTTTAAGAGCGCATGCCAAATATAATAGAAATTTATAAACAAACAAAAAACTAATCATTTCCTTTACAACACTGCCTGTGTCAGCAAACAGGTTCATACGCTGCTAAGCAACACTGTTTTCTGTTTGTTCATTCATTTTTTGTTTTCATGTTCATTATAATTTTATTATTTAATCGCAGTTATCTAAAAGCTTTACAATGTCTCATTCTAAATTCTATGAATACGCCATGTGTGTGTTTGTGTGTGAGCTGACTCATTAGTGTTCGGTTAGTTGTTAAGCGCCTTTATAGAACAATTCCCATTGCCATGTGTACGACAGCAGCGCAACTTTATGGCCGCCATTGATTGAGTTTTATGACAGCAGCTTTCTCGTCAGCCAACCAAATGAGGTGCTTATAGGGCTTATAGAACTCCCGGACAGCGCTATAATTACCCACTGCTGTTCGCATTATCGATGAAGCCGATCTCTCTCTTACTTTCTGTTTATTTTTTAATACTCAAATTTCAGACAGATTTCGTAAGCTTTTTGTGGGCATTGTTTCAGGCCATGAGCAATGACCGCTTCAATATGTATGTATATTATTATATATGTTTGTCCACTTATCTACTTATATCTGCATATTCATCATTTATGCGACCAAGAATCAGAACCAGAGTAAATAGAAAATAGAAATGAAATGGAATTGCTAAACTGGCACACAGAACCGTTCGATACTCTGTTTGAAAAACGCAGCAGCCGTTTAACCTCGAAATACATTTGTATCTGACAGCTAAAGACATAACTTTCTATTTATTAAAAATGAAAATAAATAAATAAGTCGGGTGTAAGCGACTGCGCAATACTCGTTCGCAGGCCAGCTTAATTAAGAGATATCGATCTTTTGTAGCTGCAAGATAATTTGAGCAAAAAGTGTGTTGAAGCTAGCCAGAAAGCCGAGGCAGATATAGACTTTCGGCATGTAGACGGGCATTTATTTGAAGATTCAAGCCTTTAGCTAGACGGACATTGCACAAAATCAATATACTCTGTTCAACTTTGTGAGCGAACATAAAAAAGTCGCACACACTTAAAATTCACAGGCGCAAAGTGGCGCAAATGAACTTAAGTATCGTGCGTGCCAACGTTTGCTACGCGTATCTGGCGGATGCGTCTACGCATAGCGCGTACATGTGTGCATATCCTACTGGCTGGCGATTGTATCTGTATCTTTAGCTGTATCTGTATCTGTATCTGTGTCTGTATCTGTTTCTGTATCTTTAGCTGTATTTGTATCCGCTGCTTGAGTTTTTAATTCGCATCACATCCTTCTATTTGCGTACGTGTGTGCGTGCCACAGTCATGATTCGGAGTTGGAGATGAAGGGCGACGTTTTTAAACATCTAACGCCTGTCGATATCTTTCTCTGTGCCCCTCGGCTGCCGTTCGATTGATAGCAAAACGATTTCTTCGTTATGTCGCCCAAAAAAGTTGATTTTCGTTTCTTGTCAAGTGACATTTTGTATCTTTATCTTTTACACGACTTGTGTGCCTGGCGGATACATTGCGCATACATTTCTAAATTTAATTAGAAGTATTGCATTAACACAGAGTGAGCGAAACGGCAAGGGAGCGTGTGTGTGTGTGTGTGTGTGTGTGTGAGAGAGAGAGATACAAAAGGGAGGGAGCCAATGCCAAAGCACTAATTTCGTTTGCATTCGACAACATTTTCGATACTCGATTCTCAATTTTCAATTAAAATTGTCCCTACAAGCTGATTAACGATTTATGAGTTGTAGCTGAAAGCTGCGCCATTTCCAATTTCCTCTGTTTTCAGCGTACTTTTTGTATACCCTAAGCCCACTGAAATCGGGTATAAGGTTTTGGTGCGAATATTGAGCTGCCCGTCGCAACAAACGAGTGATTCACTTTTTATTTTATCGAAATCTCCTTCCATTTTCTAAATATAGATAAATATCTATTTTGCGACATAGCTTGACTCGAAATTTATAAGCGATGAAAACTCATTTCTAAAGTAAGAACCTTGTGTTTTAGTGTACGCACTCAAACTCAAACACAAAAATTAAACTCTGACTTGTTCATAAAGATCAAACTTTAAGCACCGAAACTAAGCAAAAATGCATTTCGAAGAGTCATCTTTTAGTCGAGCACGCCCGACTAAAGCACCCTTGCTGGCTTTTTTTGCCGAGTATCTTTTCATATCGCATTTGAGTACAAGTACATGTGCTGCTGCCGCACATTTCCATATTGTGACTCTCAATTCAAATGATGACAAAATTGTGCAAAAAATGAAAATGTGGTAAAAACTCGTCATAGATTATGGTAGCTGTTTAAGCAGCGAAACTTTTACACAAAAAAAAAAAAAAAGACTCAATGACAAGAGAGAATTATGTACAAGTATATCATAAATTTAACTGCGACTGCAATCGCTGTCAGTGATTTAAAATGTTTAACAATTAACAAACAATGCGGTCAAAAGACATGAAACGGGCGTCGGTCGTTGAATATTTGGTTGTTGGCCGACAACGGCCGCCAAAATGCAAATTGAAAACTGCACAAAATGTCGCAATATAAATTGCGCAAACTGTGACCCGCCCCAAAAGCGTCCCAGCCCAGCCGACCCATAGCCAGCCATCAAACAGAATATATATTGTTAATACAAATGTTTGGGCGAGTCAGCTCGTTGTCTTGTATCTGTAGCTGTGTCTGTATATGTATCTGTATCTGTATCTGTATCTGTATCTGTATTTGTATCTGTAGTATTTGCATCTGCGATTGCAACTGTATCTGTAAATGTATCTGTGTGCGTATTTTGTACATACCAGCAGGTCGCGTCTCATGCAAATGTGACGGAAGTGCTTGTCAATGAAAAAATGTTTAATATTGTCAGCGAAGTTGCGAGTAAAATTCACAAAATACCAAAAAGTGCGCATGCATTTGAGATACACGCACTGCTAACAATTACGTTACGTTTTTCGCGTGCAGCTGCACGACTTACGTTTCGCTCGTTTGAGTTAAAAAACATCAGAAAGTGCATTATTTATTAAGTATTTATTTGCGAGTTGATTGCATACGGTATGCTTTGTTTCGTTTTCAGCAATGGGAGTTCCAGCAAAGGCATCGAGAGCTTCCAAACATAACTGCGTCACGTAACACATTTACGGCATTGCCTGCCTTACGCTAGTTAACTACATTCATATTTATATTTTTAAAGTTCCCTAATAGAGAACCTATATTTGAGCAAATATGTTATATTTTTTTTAATATATAAATAATTTTGTTATTTGCATTAGAGATGCGTCGTAACTCTCAATGCGTCACGACTTAACTCTCATTACGTCAGAAATTAAATTTCATTACGTCACGAGTTAACTCGCAACACACATTGCGAGGAAAAGATCTAACTTACTTCCAATTAAGTTTTCGATATTTTAATCGTGTTATGTTACGTCCCTCCATTACGCCATGACGTAACTCAGAAAACGTAATTGCCCACGTTGTGATAATTGAACATTATGCATGAACTTGAAGTGTGTATTATTAAAATGCACTTTATATGTCTTCAGCTACCTATGTTAGCTAATTTAGTTACGTCAATGCTTAGGTTTGTTATACTAACTAGCTGAGGAGCTGCGGGACCAAATGCGCCTGACCGACCGACCGACCCACAAGGGGCAGCACATCAATCAGCATCATCAGCTACAGCTACAACATCGGCATCTGCATTTCACAAGCTTCGCAGCTTGCCTGTTTTGCTCATCCTGCAACCTGGCAAGAGCGACTGCCAGCTTATTATGGCAATTTACAGATGGCACACCAAAACACAACACAACACACAGCACACACACACACACATTGTATATGATGACTCGCCAACGAGCTGGGCAACGAATTGAGAAACAATTTTACGAAAAGCAAATCAACGTTTAGTCCCAGCTAAAACGAGCAAAATAAAACAAGAAAGAAGGGGTATCTTCGGCACGCCGCAGACTAAATACCCTTTTAGATATATGACCTAAAAGTGGCTTATAGGAAAGCTTTTTTGCCGATCGATTGTTGCCATAGTAGCTAGCAGATATAGAAGTCCGATATGGTTTCTCAGATATGCTGAAGGTCGTAACTGCTGACTTTGTTCAAAATGTCTTGAGAAAGAGAAAAGTTTTCAGACAAACCAAAAAATGATTTTCACGCCAGACTTGGCTGTTGATGCTGAATAAGAATGTATATATACATATATATACATATATATATATATATATATATATACGTCGTCGATGTCTTCTCTGTTACACTTTTCCTACCACAGCCTTAATACCCTCTACAAGGGTATATAAAGCTAGAAAAAAAAAACTTGCGGCACGTTGTCTATAAATGCGACACGAAATGTTTAGCTTTGGCTTTAGCTGCATGCCACTGAAATCAGCGCAGCGAACATGCAGCTAACTAACTGCAAGACATCTCTCGTCTCTCTTTCTCTCTCTCTCTCTCTCTCTGTGTGTCTCTCTCTCTCACTCTCTAGACGCCCGTTTCTTTTTATGTGGTTGTGCCTGTGGTTCACTGTGTGGTTGCGCTGTGTGCTGCCTAGTCCTATAGTGTTATCGTGGGCACAAGGCAGTTAATGTGGTTGTTGCTGCTGCTGTTGTAGTCGCAGATTTTTGCGTGTTTGATTTTCTTGTCACGTTTCTGCTAACAACATAAGGAAGCAGTCAAAAGCTGACTGCCATCCCCAAAGCGGCAGTCACTCAGCGCTGGTTGCAGCCGGAGTCAGAAGTGGCCACAGAAGCCGAGGTAGATGCAGATGCAGATGCGGAGGCTGCAGGAGCAAGTCGCAGTCGGGGGACGGGTTCTTCGAGTTGTCAACAGCATTTGAATGACATGCACAGAGAGTCAGAGAAACAGGCAGAACGTAAACGTAAAGCGGCGTATCTGCAAGTTCGTCCCGCTGTCAGTCACTTCGCTGACTTTGATTGCAATGCGCCAAGGATGCTGCATGACAGACAGTGCACCAGCAGCAGCAGCAGCAGCAGCGGCAACGTTGACGTCCACATTGGTGGCATCGTGCAGCGCTTCAACGCACATTGCCGAAATTGTCAAGACGTTGAAGACGAAAACTTGGCAACCCTGAAAGACAGTCGAACAGACAGACTGACGGCTTAGAGTAGTGAGATTTTCGTTGCAGCAACTGCAGCAGCTCAACTCATTGCCGAGAGATCCTGTAAATTGTGGCACATCAATTTCTGATAGAAGACAAGCGCGGGGCAATACCCCCCGCGGCGCCACCAGAATCGCTCAATGGGGCGGCAAAGAGTCAACAGTTTGGTGCTAAGCTGCCATTTTCACTGCGCATTGGTTAAAGTTCAAATTTAATGTCTTTTGAAGCGAATTAATGCAGAACCAATGCGTGTTCAATACATTGGCGCAAGCCAATGACGTAAGAAATGTAGCCTTCATAATGATGTACGCAAGCGAGTGCGTCTCATGAACTCACCTGCAAGCGTTAACAGATATAAGTAAATAATAAACTTTTTTTTTTTTTGAAATGCGTTACATTGTTACTAAGTACCTTGGAACACAATATAAATGAAAAGTGCAAAGCTGTCAGTTGCAGCTAAACAAAACGGGCGAAATTTTTCTCAGTAAAGGTCTTCGACTCAGAGATTCTCTCCACATTGCAACTTAAACATTCCGAAAACATAAACTGATGATGGTTAAGGCTCAATTAAATGCGCCAAAGAATTGGAAAAAAAATTATTATGAATAGTTTATGTTGTTTCCAGAAGAGTAAAGTTGGAAGTTTCACATACTTTTGCGTTCTAAAAAGTTTTATGAAATTGCTGAAAATATATGAAGTGAAAAAAAAAATACATATACATTTACATATACGACATTGTTTAGATGCTTTCGTATACCCTATTGCACATTGGGCTGCTGGGTATATCGACCATGAACAAACTCAAAGGAAACATCAAAAGCTGGCTAAGAAGAAGAACACAGCCTTTACATAATGCGTGTGTATGCAGGCACATGTATGTCTGTATGTATGCAAACATGTTTGTATTGGTATGCTGCCGTACATTGTAGGCTGCCGCCATGGGTGGCCATTTTGTTTGCCTACAGCTGCCATTGAGGTTGCCACCCGGCACAGTTGGCTATTTGGCATTGGTGCTCTCCTATTTTTGAATACCCTGTACTCTCAGAGTGTCTACAAGTAGAGTATAGTACAGTACGGTCGGCATAATTTGGGAATATCGTTTGTTAACTTGAATCTGTGCGTCTGCATAACTCTAAGTAAATATCAAAAAATATAAAACTCATATTTTGCAAATATTAAAAATAATATTGAAAGTAATGCGGTAGCCTGATTACGGGATATTATCAAAGCGTGAACTTCTGACTAGAGCAGAGCGCTAGTTTTTCAAGAATTTTAATTTTGAAAAAAAAAAATGAAGAAAAGCAACGCTTGAAAAAAAGATCTGGACACAAAGCGTGGCTCGGCATCACCACAGGCCCAACAAACCAACCACCACCCACATTGTGCTCTGCGATTTGCATGTGAAATTTATGCTTTTGATGGTCGTCGGCGTCGGCGTCGTCCTCGTCGCTGTTGCCGGTGCCGTTGCACGGCATGTTAATGAAAGGCAACTGCAGATGCAACACTGTGCTCTCTGCAAGCGGCTGCTGTGGCACGGCCGAGTTGTCATGAGTTGCTAAGACAGCAACCGCCAGCCGCCAACAACAGCAGCAGCATCAACACAGAGCAGCGGATTTTGCATGCCTGTATGAATATTGGAAATGCGAACAGTTCAAGGATTGTCGCTGCTCGCCGACGTCGTGAGCTTAGATTCTGTGTAGATTGTGCTGCGGCAGTCATTTGTTGGTTAGCTGTTGGCCAGGTAACCCAAATGAAATCCAACAAAAACAGCAGCAGCAAAAAATGCCACGGCCTAGGGCCAAATGTGGCACATGAGCGAGCAATGTGCATTGCTAAGGTAAGTACACACATACACACACACACACACATGCATTTTAATGTTTATATAAATTCATGGTTAAAAGCCAAGGGAGCTGTGTGCTGCATGTACTAGCCAGAATAAGAGCCATAGCAACATTGGCAAGCGTCAAAAAAAAACTTCTGAGAAGCGCATAGAAAGGACTGCAGTAGCTCTTAAGAGCGTAACAAAGACTGTGAGAGAGCAATAACAAAAACAAAAAAAAAGGGAAGGAAGAAAAGAACACAACAAAAAGTGTAGGTTAATTAAAAGCTGCATGAAATTTAATTAAATGCGAGTCCTTAGAAGTTGAAATTAATTGGTTTGGGTACAGTGCGAGAAGAATGCATCAAACTACAACTGTTTAAAGGAAATATGAAAAAATAATGTTTATTGCATTTGTGAACCTGGCCTGCGTTTGCTATGAGAGAACTTACATATATACATCCACACTTACATACATGCATATATACATATATCAAAATAATGGTTGATGGTGAAGTACGGCTTCAAATAGTGGGAGTTTTTCAGTTGCGAGTCACCTTAGAAATCGAATAGTTCTAATTACTGAAGACCCCTATAATAGGAGACTATCGACACACACACACACACACACACACACACACACACACGCATACATTATATAAGTATATAAGGTATCCAGTGCGCGCTAATTGCCTCAAGTGGCATGGAGAAATGTAATAAGGGTCTGAAGCCTAATAACAGTCGTCCGTCCGGTGCTCTAGACTTTGATTCGCATTAACGTCAAGTCAATTAACAATGTTTGATAGGTTTGGCCATTGACCAGGCCAGGCTAGGCCAAGTCAGGGCAGGCCAAGACCCTGCCACCCCCACGGCGTCCATTGCTGGCTGCACAAGACTTGTTGCCTTTCACTTGGCGTTTTGCTGCTTTGGCTGTTGTGGCAAGTTGCTTGTTGCAAGTTGCAAATGTAACTGGCTCGGCTGGCTGGCTGGCTGGCAGGCAGGCAGGCAAGCAAGCAGTCATTCATCAGGTTACTACGCTCGGCGCCCGACAGCCATCCAATTAAGCTATAAAAATCTTAATTTAATTATTTGCTACACGAACAAAGCCAGAACACACATTCAACACACACTCACACACGCACACAACATTTGCCATTCACATTTGCAGTTGCATTCGCAGTCGCAGTCGCATTCACATTCGTATTTGATGCAGTGCACCAATGTCGTCGACAGCGGAGCAGGCAACGGAGACGTATACGACGATTTATGGTGGCCAGTTTTTCTTCATTTGATGGTGGCACGCGGAACCGGGAGCGGGCTTGGGGGCTTGGGGGGTTGGCGGGCATACAAGCGGCATACATTTTTCATGAATTAGTTCATATAAAAGTCAAATGCACAAAACGTACGCTTGCAACTTTGCAGCCAGCAAGAGGCAGGCGCAGCCAGGAGCCAATAGAATTTTAGACTGGGGACGAAGAGTTAACCCAAGCGAGGGGTAGTTGTTTAAGGGGCTGCGGCTGCTGTTGTGGCGACGGCAGCACATAAACAGATTTGTGGCCGCAAAACAAAACATGCCAAAAAATAAACCCAAACTAGGAAAATGTAAAGCAAGCGACAGGCAGATACCCTGTTGAGGGTCAAGATGGAAATATTGAGCTGAGATATAGAACATGGTTCATTTTTGTACCACCCATTTTATGCAGCCACGAAAAATGGTTAAGAAGTGATTTGTGTAACTGTATGCAACAGTCAGTTGGTGCATATCCGACCCCATAAAATATATACACATATTCTTGATAAGGCTGCGTGAATGTTGCTATGGAACTATCAACATAAGCTGGGGACTTCAAATTTAACACATAGTAGGTCCTTATTTTACCCTCGCAGATTAAGTTTATTCAAATTATTGAAAGTATCGATAGGTATCGATTTTCTGGGAGCCTTTAAGAGCTAGAGACACCAAAACTCGTATGTACTTATACACAGAGTATTACCCTTTTGCTATTTTTTCTTACAAAGTCTCGAAATGCTCAAAAGACAGATTAGCAGGAGCTTTTGTTTGTTAAATAATTAATCATGATAACTAGGTATTACCTCAGTCGCACGCCTGGACATTTTAAAATCTAAGCCCTGCAATGAAATATGTTAACCTCAGAAGTATTTACCTATTGAATTTGTATAGTCCTAACTCTGCTATTCGATTTAGTTACTCAGAAGTTGATGTGCCCACCTTTAATCAATTTAAGGATCTATAAGTGCAGGGTATAAGGGCTTACGTTGTCATTTATGTTCCTATGTGGAGATTCGAAAGGAGTTTGCTGTATAGGACATTTGCTCCAAATCCGCATAGCTAAGTATGCGAAGTTGTGCGTCTCTCTTGTTGATTTTCGCTGCATAATTAATGAAATCAAAGCATTTGGCGGCGCTTCGGCTCCTCCGCCTGCGCCATCTCCAACGCCATCTTCTTCTGGCTTAACTTCAAGTCCAGAGACCGAGTACAACTTCACATTCGCTTCTGTTTCTGACTATTGCTCCCTGGCTCTGGCTCTGGCTTTTTTGATGTGTATTGTGGGTCGGGCAGATAAATTAGATGCATGAGAGGCCGAGGCCAGAGATAATACGCCCGATTATGCGAAAGCGTGCCGACCTCTACGGTCTCTTGGCCGTTTCCAACATGGCCAACGGAATCAAAATCAAAGGCAACGGCAACAGCAACGGCAACGGCAACGGCAACAGCAATAGCTTCCATGCGAGGAATGCAGTCGATGGCTCTTTTGGGGGGAGGCACTGCCTCAGCCCAAGGCCCAGTCAGCAGGATAAAACGAGTCGTTTCATCTTGAAATTGTTGTTGCTGTTGTTGTTGATGTTGTTCTTGTTTTCATGGCTGCTGGTGTGGGCTGGGTCTGGGCGCTTGATACAAAAGCAGCAACAGAGAGAGGGGACGGGAAAAATAGAGCATAAGAGAGAGAGAGGGTTGCGAACTGGAGTTGGTTGGCTTAACGTGCTGGCAAAATGACCAAGAGGAAGAAACAAACAACAACAATTGGCACGGCACATTGAACAGGTTAAAATATAATAAGTACATAGGCTCCAAAGTGTGTGTGTGTGTGTGTGTGTGTGTCGATTTTATTTTTCTTATTGAACACTGAAACTGGCAAGCAGCAAAAAGAACAGTTATTTCTTTTCAATAGAAAATGGCAGAAGGCTGAAAAGCAGCAAAAGAAAAAAACGCCTGCAAATTGGAAAAACATGAAAATAAGCTAAGCAAATTAAATGGCAATGGATTTGGGAAATGTTGAGGGAAAAAATAAAATACAAATGCAATGGAAAAGCCAAAACACAAAATTGTTAACAGGCCTTCTTTGGCGCTAGTTGGCAAAATCAAAAATAAATCGAAATTGAAAAAAATAAACCGCACAAAACTGAACATTATTATTTGTAAAGTAGACTTTAGAAGTAATAAGTAAAACAACTTTACGATGGTATTTCGATAACTTGCGGCATTTGGAATATTCAAAATGCGTCAACTAACTTACTCTTTTAATACGGGGGTAAAGCGATTTACTGACACTTGTTTGCCTAGCTTTCAGAAATTATAGTGCCTTGTACAAGTACTTGAAAACTTGTGCGAAATGAGAAGTCGTAATTTTGGGCCTGTGCAAATTCATATAGAGATCGGCATATTCATAGGTTATAAAACTTGGCATGATAAAGCTACCTCGGCTTTCTTCTACTTTATTAATGAAATTCTCTAACTGAATGGAAATGAATATAAAATATAGCTTCTTACCTGACAAATGCACTTCACAGATGCCAATTGTTCACCAAAGACGTCTGTTGCTGTTTTTGTAGTTTCTGCAAAGAGAAAAGAAAAGGCAAAAAACAAGCGGTTAGATTTAAAAATATATGTTTTCATTTGTTCAGAAAGCAACATACAATTTCACATTATAAAATAAACATGTATGCTCCAGTCGAGAGTAGCCGACTAGGTGTTACCCCGCTCGAAGTGTTGCGCTGCCGTAACAAAGTTTCGAACCTATTTTAATAGATTACAGGCTGAGCCATCAAAAAATCGAAATATTTTTGATATGCGTATACTCCAGGACAATCTGCATATCAACTTTGATTTCACTAGCTCTTAAATTCTACCAGACATGTCGGGAAAGCCTTGTTAATAAATCGACAGCTATCGATTTTATGGAAATTGAGCGATAGTACAAATTATAAATGCTTGTATTCTTCAAATTTCACGTCTTCAGCCCTCATAATCCATCCCCAAGATTGAGACGAACAGACAGACAGACAAACATGGCCGGGTATCTCTGCTCATCTCTTTCTGGCCAAGACCGTTATAGCCTTTTTCCTTACCCATTGTCAGTGGCAACAGGATACAAAAAGTAAACAAAAGAAAAAATAAATGGAACAGAAAAAATGTACTCTAAGGTCGGCTTTTGGCTTTAGCTTTACCTCTAAGCTCATTAATTTTATTTGGCTTTTGCGGTGGCTACTGGGAAGCTGCTGTTGCCAACCTTCAAGTGTGCGACTCCAAAAATTGAAAAAAGGGAGATATACAGCACAGTCAGACAGACACACACACACACACAATCTGTTTCAGTTGGCTATTCGCATGCAAAAAGCCAAAGTCAAGTGGCAACAGGCCACCGAGGCCGGAGCTAAGCCCAGCTCCAAACGCAGTCCCAATCCCAAGAGCTGGCCCACAGCATTGGTCTGCAACACTCGACACGAGTTGGGCGCAGAGCCAGCTCCATGGCCCGACAGCAGTTGCCAGTTGCCAGGTGAGAAAACAGAAATGCGGTTCAAGGTTTTTTGGGTGTGTGCCGTCGAGGGTGTGTGTGTGTTTGTGTGTGTGCGTGAGTGTGTGCTGCGGGCGCAAAAGTGAAAGTGAATTATTAAAAACAATTGCAATTGGCGCTGATAAGTGCACTCACTGGCTCGCCGAAGGGGGTTGAAGGAGCTGCTGGTTGCCGTTGTGTGGTTGTAAGCCCCCAACCAGGCCATGCTCGAGTGCTTTTTGTGTTTGTCGCCATTGCACGCTTCAAGCGGGCGGTGCCCCACACAAAAAACTGGCACAAGCCGCACGCCGAATGTCAATAACTGGCCTTATTAAAGGCAGAAATCGGCTATTGGGTGACAGGCAGGCATTCGCTAGGGGGGAAGGGGGGGCCGCTAAGTTTATTTGATATTAATAAAAACTTTTAGTTGACAGGGAAAAAAGCTGAAATTTAATATTATAATGAACTGTTATAATTATTATAATATTTTTGTAATATCTAACTTAAATGTGAAGATGAGGTTTTGCAATATTCCACATTTTCATAGTTATTTGGAACATTTTGCAACACTGAAAGAAACATATACAATGCCTGCAAAAAATATTCTACACTATTGAAAGCTTTCTGACATTCGACCGGGTCAATGAAAATATTGAAAATATGCTGCACAACCATATTTTTTTAAGGCTTAATGATATTGTATACAATTTAGGACAAATATGTGATGAGAACTTTAGGGTTATGCGTTTTGTCAAATTGACATTTATTGATTTGTTATTTGACCAGACAACAAGCATGTACATACATATATATTGTATTATTTATTGTGGTACAATAGTATCAAAGAAATTAAAATAAAATAAAATTCGTGTTTTCAGCAAATTCTCAATTCCTTTTTGTGGTTTGCCTTTGCTTTTCTTGGCCAACTGAGCTGAACGATTTTGTTTTTGATTAATGTCTGTGCCAAGTGCAGCTGTAGTTCAGCAGCTTTCAGTTCTGCCATAGCCAGAGCTGCCGCCTCGTACCAATAATCCGGCATGGAATTACGATATGCATGCACAAGGCCCCGTTTCTAGACCCAACAGCTCCCAATCCCAATCCCAATCCCGTTCCCGTTCCGGTTCTCAATGCATGCAAATGTCAGTCAGCTGGAGACTGTGAATTGCTTGAATGAGGATGCGGATGCTCAGTTTCAGTGTTGTTGAGTATCGAGTGTTGACTGTGGCTGGGCACTCGACATTGCTCATACGCAGCGTTTGCCTCAAGCCAAATGAAGTTACTTGCGGTTGCTGTTTTAGTTTTTAAACATTTTTTTTGCTGCTGCTGCTGATGCTGCTGCTGCTGCAGTTGTTGCTGCTGCTGTCAGACATCGTTTTTATGTACATATGTGTGCAAGAGAGACTTGATTTATGTCGCTTTATTTCATTTTAATTGAAAAACTTGCAAACTGAGCGACCAAAGCCAAGTGGAATTTACGCCCAGCCAACGCACAAAAGAACAAATATAATTAAAATGGCATTTAAAATGTTTTTGGCTACCGGCAGTAGCAACAGCAACAGCAGCAACAGCAACAGCAGCAACAGCAACAGTTACAATAGCAGCAGCAAAAGCAAATATGCAAGCTCCAAATATATGTAATGGTATAAAAAAGTAAATAAATTACTAAACAAAAGCACAAATGTAAATAAAATGACTTTATTAAAAAGCTGGGCGCACCAACAACAACACAACAAAAAGGAAACAGAGCGAGTGAGGGAGAGAGAGAGAGCGAGAGAGAGCAAGCGAGTGAGAGAGAGAAAAGGATAGGCGTGTTTATAAACTTTCAGTGTGCAAATAATAAAGACATTCGCAAGCCCCATGGTTGGGCTGGGCGGGGCGTAGTAGGTAAAAGTAAATCTGTCTGACAGTGCAGCAACCGACCCACAGCTAACCAAAATAAAGGCAACAACATGCGCCCTTTTCACCCTTCTCCCAAAGCGCCTAGCCACGGCCGACCTTTTTTTTGCCATGACAAATGCAAATGACGCACGCGAAGCTGCTTTTGGCTTTGCCAACGAGTAGAATAAAAAAATACTATTTAAAAAATATGATAAATAAATCTATGCAAAATTATTGTGTGTGTGCACAGTGGTACCAAAACAACGCGCAACTGGCAACTGACAACTGGCAACTGGCAACTGGCAACTGGCAACTGGCAACAGCTGCAGCTGCAGACACGACAGCGAAGAGCAAACATCAGATATTGTATGCAAAGATTGAAGCAAATGCGAGACACAAATTTTAGCAGAGCAGACAGTTGGTAACGGCGTTGCCAGACTATTGCATTCTTATCTCTATTTTTTTTTATGCATTAAATAAAATTAGCAGCAGTTTTACATGAATGAGACAGCTGCTTAACCATGCATACCCTGTAAAAATCGCAAAGCAAAATACATATTGCAAAAACATGTTAAGTGCTCTGTACATATTCACATTTACAATCTTGGCGGGTCTGTTTATTTTGACTTGGCGATACTCTCTACGACTTGTTGCGTGGTATTTTATAGTCGAGCAGTCTTCTCAACAGTTCTTCTTATTTGGTTGCAACTAACGACCCATTTCGACACAACTTACAAATGCACTGCTACAAAATGCCGAGCGGGCAAACAGACACAAACACTTGGCATTACCACAGCGCAGCGGCAACAACAACAACAACGACAACAACAACAACGACAGCAGCAGCAGCGGCAGCAGCAGAAAAAACTGCCGCCAACAACGTAAATCATGCGACCAGCATAAAATGGTAACAGCAACAACAAGAACTAACCCGACAACCAGCACGAAAAACGCCAACGCAAAACGGTAACAGCAACAATAGCAACAACAACAAAAGACACAGCAGCAACAACAGCAACTGCAACAGCAACAGCAACAGCAACAACAACAACAGCAACAGCAGCAACAATAACAGTCAACGCTAACAAAAAAGTGAAATTAAATAACAATAACAAGGTTAGCTGTGTTTTTATGTTGCTGCTGCTGCTGGTTGCGATAACGTCGCCAATATGCGATGTTTGCCCAGCGAGTGCAAAAGCAACAACAACGACAAGAAAATATTTCGAATGTGCAGCCGCAAATTGAGTGTTTTTATTGCATTAACATAAATAAATTAGAATGCCAACGCGCGCGCGCTCTCATGTTGCTGACTCACTAGTTGGACAGCAGCAACAGCAACCAGCAACCAGCAGCAGCAGCAGCAGCAGTAACAACATGCAAAAGTTGGCCCGGCAGCAGCAGCAGCAACAACAACTGACGCGTGTTGGCTGTCAAGGCAGTGTGTGTAGGTGTGCTTGTGTGTGTATTTCTCCCTTTCTCTCCCCCCACGCTGCAACCGGCAGCGCAACTTGCAACGTCAGCAACATGCGCATATTGCCGCCAACGCCTGCGAGACAAATGTGTTGCTGTTGCTGCTGCTGCTGCAATGTTGCTTCGTAGCACGTATGCTGCATGTTGCTGTTGTGTGTCCTTCGCAACACAGCAACAAGAGCACGTTGCCACGTGCGGCCATCAAGTGATTTGCTGGCAAATCATAAGCAAATTCTATATGTTAACCTTTGGGCTAAAGATTTAGCTGCCACAACCGTTAGCCAGGGGCTGTCAAAAGTGTGGCTGCTTAAACAGTGTAACAGGTACGCCAATGTTAACTGAAAGCGGGCCACAAAGTTAATAGTCAAAGTCATGTGTTGCCGACATCGAGTCGTTATGCTTGATATGCCTGCGAATATCGCATTGACAGCCGTTGACTGCCTTTGGCTGTGGTCTTCTGTTAGGGCTTCGCCTGGAAATCGTTCGCCTTTGTGGGCAACTGTCAACAACAGCAACAGCAACAGCAGCAGCAGAAACAATGGCTAGTATAATGGCAAAAACTTGCATCAGCGGCCTGTAGCGCTGGCCAGCGTTGTCAGCCAGTGTCAATAAAATGAAATTAAAAACTTTAAATAACAGTGAGCGAACGGACCGGCCAAGACAATTTAATCAAGCAACTGCAAATGAATGCCCCAAGCAACAGCTCAGAGAGCCCCCACAGAACAGAGAACGAAGAGGCCGCAGCACAAAGATGAGAATTCAAGACCAAGAAGACGCCGTGGCGCCAGAGCGTAAGCGCACATTTGCATGCCGGCAACAACAGCAACAGCGAAACAATCAAAAAGTTTTTAAAACAAATTAAAAGTTGACAGCAGGCGGCTGCGGCGGCAGCGTCGGCGGCATCGTCAAAAGGGGCAACTAAACTGCAACGGCCTCTCGGAATGACTGGCAAATTTATGATGCGGTCAAGTGCAATGCACTCAAGTGGTTAAGCGTGGGGGAGCGGGCGGGGGGTGGCTATCACGGGTTGCGGATTATTCGTAGCGGACGCTATGTGTTACCAACTTTATTAGCCCAAAATGTCAAACAGGAACTGAACCGTTGTATGGCCCAAGGTGTCGTTGACTCATTTGGACGGCCTTTTCACCTAAAGCCTCAACATCAGTAGGCGACAATAACGAAGGCAAATGACAGCTCGGATTAACGTCAAGCTGACTGCCAGCCACACCAGAGACACAAAAGCAAACAAAGCGCTTAAATGTTTCAATTAATTACAAATTGTGCAAAAATGCGTTTGAAGTATTTGCTTTTATGTGTTTAACCAGGAAATGATATAAAAGCGCCGCTTAAAACGATCACATTTCATAAAATTGAGTGCTCTCATTATCATTCTCGCTCTGATACTTTCTTAATTTCTTAAACAATTTTATATATTTTTAAAGCAAACAGTTTCGCAAGCTCGCATAAAAGGTCTTAAGTGAGTTCTCTTGTTTAAGCAATCGGATTTTATAATAATTCGAGTTCGAGTTCTCGCTCGCATTGTCCATTTTTTTTATATTTAAAAATAAATTATCGCAACTTTCACTTGACACTGCAAGCAGCTGGGCAAACACGTGAACGCTATTAAGTGAGCCTTCATCTATAAGAGAAACACATTAAAGCTCCTCTTTAAACGATATGATTTCATAAAAGTTCATAAAAAGTTCTCACTCTCAATTCGTGTTTTTCAATGCTTAAAAAAGTTTAACAAAGCTCTCACTTGTCACAACAAACAGCTTTGCAAGCACGTGAAAGCTTTTAGGTAGGCGTTCATCCATTAATCAAAGCTTTTCTTTAAGCGATCATATTTTATAAAAATCAATTATTTATTAGAGAAATTGCATTACTGAACTTTGGAATAAAAGTTTTCGGGCTCAAAAAGTTTGCGGCTATTAACATAGCCATAATAAAGCAAAAGCCTTAAAAGCACATGCATGTATAAAATATGTATAGAATCACAAAAAAGCTAAAGTTTAAAAAGATTGATGAGCAGCATTTAAAGTAGATTTGATGCCAAAGATCGTACACGCTATATTTGTGTTTATTGAATACGCTTTAAGCTTGCGACACTGACTGAAACTTTTGAACCAACTGTTGGCCAACTGCTGTGACGTGGAAGGCTCAAAAGTCGACGGGAGTCTGGTGCAAAGGAAAAGTTGCAGGAAGAAGGATCAATGCAATTGCAACAGCAACTGCAACTGTTCAATTGAAATTGGAATTAAACTTAAATCGAATACATGACAAACGATGCACGAATGGGCGAATGAGCGAATGGGCGTGCCGCTGCCCACCTGAAGGGGCATTATATTCGGGATGGAGCTTTGCCCAAAATCTCCAGCGAGAGTTGAGCAGAAAGGAAGCGAAGCGGCAACGAGTTGCAAAATTCCTTGGTTAAGTCAAGGTTATATGCCATGGTTCACTTATCTCCACATTTGGGGCTCGTTTCAGTGTACCATGTACTATTTGCTCTCGTATTTTTTGCGCTTAATGGATAATGGGAGTCGGAGCTGGGCTCTTTGGCAAAGGTTAAAGCCAAATTAGAAAACAAAGTCTTATGCTTGAGCGCACAGGCAAGATACTTTGGTCTAGAGTTGAGCCCCCTTTGCATTGCTCAAGTATGCAGCAATCATCATGATGATGCTTCTGCTGCTGCTGATGATGATGATGTTGATGATGTTGATGATGATGAGCATGTTGATAAGTGTGCTCGCTTTGGATGGCCAATGGCCACACTTCAAATGTAATTAGAGTGCAGCCAAATGCATCCGAAAAAGAACGTTGCAAAAGAATTGAAGGGCGTCCGCTTTTCAAGTCCTCTGCCAAGTGGCGTTTGGTTTTGTTGTAGTTGTTTTTCTTGTTGTACTTTTAGTTTTTGATGTCTGCCGTGAACTTGGCAGAGAGCTCATACATACATACATACATACATACATACATACATGCATACATACATACAAAATAACAACCAACTGCATCAACTGAACTAACTTTAAAGGCGTTCGTTAGAGAACATTCGACATGCATTTCGTGATAGTTATTTAAAGTCTGACAAATATCCGATTTTGCATCTAAGTATTGGATTATTCTAAGAGCTTGGTTTAGCTGAATGAGCCTTAGGGGTTTTTTGTAAACAATATATATTGTTTATTCAAGGTTTAAGCACAAACATAAAAAAAAGAAGAAAGTTTGTCTTCAAAGATATCAATTTTTGACCCATCCTTCTTTAAGGAGCAATATGACAAAGTAACCTAAAATTGTAAGAACTTTTACTCATAACTTACGCTCAATGCTTGTGCTTTTGCACTAGCCTTTTGATACACATAGCTTTAAAACCAACAGACTGGCGGACATATACATAAATAAAGATAAATATACTACGGACTGCGAGTACATATATATTATGTAGTCGCAGTTGCGTTCTCTTATGCGTTAGACATATCGTGACAATATTATTCCCTTGCAGGGACTTGAAACTCAAATCAAACTCAAAGTTAAAACATGAGGAAAATGCATGCAAGCAAATAAATCAGTTAGATTTGATAAACTGATATGGGTATAGATAAAATGAATTCGAATAGTAACAATGCAATAAGTTAAGTGAGAAAAAAATATGTCAGCTCGCTTTCAATGAAAATATTTGCACATATTAATATAAAATGTTAAGTTCCTGAAGCTCTTAAAACTGAGCTGGTCAAAGATTTGCAAGCTGCTCATCATGAATATTAATGGCCCAACTCTGCTTTCGCTACAAAAACGACAAACGCCCACGCATGACACACACACACACAAACACAGACGCACACACACACACACATTCTCGCACACACATCATTCGCGTGCATTTTAAGTTGCCGTTGGTGTCAATTGTATAAGAGACAAAGCGCACAATATGCCGAAACAAAGCTAAATATATAAAAAAGACATGAAAGTCATGTGTAAAAAAAATACAGAGTCCATTGATTTTTCTTGCGAAATCCAGATAAATGTCGGTTTGCGGCTGCTGTCTCTTTGTTTAGTTTCCATTTCAAGTTGAATTTTATAAACAATTAATCAAATAGTTTGTGTTCAGTTTTGGTTCAGCTCAGCTCAGCTTCAACTTTAGCTACGGTCATTCAACGCTTTTGCTCGGAAGAAAGTCTTTTGGCCAACGCCAGTGCAAATGATCATCGATCAGCGGCATCAGCGACCGATCCGACAATCTTTTGTCTTTTGGCCGGGCTGCTGGCCAATGTTAACGGGTTTTGATGAGTCCGGTCAAAATGGCTTAAAATGGCAAAGTTTTTCGCGGCACTAAATCGTTGTCGTTTATGCTTTCGCATAACCTGACCAAAATTGACAAAAGCCAGAGCGTATTCAACTTTCGCTCTTCTGTGTGGGACAACAACAACAACAACGGCCACATGATATCCACATAGTGTCAAAGTTTTTGAGTTCATTCCACTTTGCCACGCAGTGGTCAGACATCGGGGAACACTCTGTTAATTGCTAATCAAAAAACAAATAAAAGTGCACGACTCGGAAGCGCCCGGCTTGGAGATACTCCGTACCCAGCGACGAGCATATGAAATTCCTTTTATGAATTTTTACACAAAACGACAATAGGGACAAGAACAGAGGCATGTCCCAAAATCTTTGTTTTAAAATCGATATTTATCGATGTTATGAAAAGTGATCGACATATCTTTCGATATGAAGATAAACTTGTTATTCTTTTCTATTACTTTCTTTCTTTTCCATTTTTATTCTTTCAAGTTCTTGCCTTTTTCTCTCTCTCTCACTCGTCTTCCTTTTCTCGTATTTATTTATTTCTTTTCATTTTATTCTCATGAAAAGCTCTCCATTGCACTCTTCCTCTTGTAAATAAAACCTTTGCCTTGCATAAGGCTTGCAGATCTTCTAGAATTTCCATAGGTCTTTAAGTTTTGCTTTCGTTTAAGGCAATATATTGATAGTATTATTTGCATTATTTGTATTTTCTTAAATTAAATTTTATTAAAGACGTAATCCATCCGGCTTTCTGCATGAATAAGTTAAGCCATAATGGCCACCCAATGCTTGACATCTTACCTGCTAGGATTGAGTGCAGGCAAACTTTAAGGCATTTCTGCTCATTTTATTAAAATGAATTTTAAGTGTAAGCTGATAACATTTGCCCAACAGTTGCAGGCATAAGCTGAATTGAATGGCTGGCGGTGACGTTTATTGCCAAATATTTCATGAGCATCTTAAGCCCAGTGCTGGTCTCCTTAAGCTATGGCATGTCTTCAATGTCAACATTTATGATAGGACTTTGAACAGTTCAAGGAGGGTCTGGCACAAGAAACCCTCGAGCAGCACTAAGCCAGCCAAGTAAATCTAACGAATCCGTTTGCAAGTTTTGCTCAGGCTCAAAACCCACAGAGCATGTCAAGTTTTGCAGCTGCACTTGAAAGTTTTCAACTGAGCTGAACTTTCACAAGACTGGCCAGAGCCATGAGTATCAACTACCAAAACCAAACTACCCACTGGCAACTGGCAACTGGCAGCTGGCAACTGACACCTGAGAAAATCCGTTGCATCTATCCTCACTTAGTCCACATATGCAGATAGGCGTACCAGACTTTTGGTTTTGCTTTTGGCCTGGCCAATGGGTCAGTTAACTATGGTCAACGTGTCTCCGCCACCTCCTTTCTCCCACGGCATTCAGCTACTTGGCCTGTTGCCCACAAATTGTTACATACAAACACACGCACACTCGCATTCACAGAAGCTGTGGCTACGCATCGCCTGGCAAGTTCAAGTTTAACTAAACGCCACGCTGTAAAAGTCGCCTGCGAAACGCGTCAGCCATTGGCATTTGAAAATAAAAATAAAAATAAGAAACAATAACAAAGCGGCGATTGGCAAGCCGAAGCTTTGATGCCCTTGCCAAGCTTGAGGTGAATTTAATTAAGTGTGAGGAGCATTGTTAATTGCTGAGTTTGGCCAAGATATCGTGAAGAACAAAAAAGAATATCTAAACAAAAAGTTCATTTTCGACCCATCGAAGACTTAGCTTATATGTAGGGAGCATGATAAATCTTGTAAATTGAAGTTTTATCAAGATATGAAGATATATATAAACAAATGAAAACTATATTATATAGTCAAAATTTCGTGTCGCTAGCTTTATGATTAAAAGGCTAGCTTGCATAGTAACTGGCAAGAGTATATCTGAATTATGGCAGCTTCTTGAAAGCGTTGCACATTTGATGACAAAACTATAATACCCTCGGCAGGGGCATAACAACAAAAAACTAACTTTGGCAACGTGTCAAGCCGGTTTCTTGCTCCGCGCTCAGCGGCACATGGCCGACACGCCGGTCAGCATATTTGAGTCGACGCACGATCCAATCCGGTCTGGGCTTAAGAAAAACAAAAATATAAAAAAAAAAAAAAATAGAGAAAAAAGTCGATTGAAACTATAACAAGGCGACGGACATTGGTGGCAGTGGCAACTGGTGAAACTGCAGCTAGATAATTGAATGCCAAACATATTTAATGCCAAAGCTACTTAATGCGAGCGCCCGCGTCTGAGTGTATTCAGATTTGCATGCAGAATAACCTTGTCCCCAATTGGAAAGCTCTCTCCGCATGTGGAGTTCAAATCTTGCGTGAACCGTGGAAATGAATAACAAGTTCAACAAAGAGGAAGCACAAATGTGGCAAGACGAGACGAATGAATGCATGAATAAAACGAAACCAATGAACAAAATAAATAACTAAAGCAAACATTAATAACAATTTGTGTTTTGCGTTTGTATCTGTGAATGTATCTGCATCTGTATCTGTTTCTTTCTGCTTGGCATAGACTACGACTGACCGGCAGTTGCTGCTATTTCATATTAATAAATAAATATGGTAACAGTTCATATATCATCATCATCACCATCATCATCATTATTATAATCAACATTGATTATGCTTTGCGTGCAGAGTTTTCATAATCAATCAATTGATTGAAGACGTCGAAACAGATGCTTAAATGGGGCAACGCTAGGTGGCGCACTCACGGACACAACAGTTAGTCAATGCAACAATACACACGCACACACACACAAGCACACACACATGCATAACAGTAAATGCAACGGCAGTGAATACAGCTTGGGTAAAGAACTTATTTAGCTTTGCCTTTGGCCCTGGAAATCAATACACAATATTCACACAATATTTTATATACAAACTTATAATAATTACAATTTTCAAATGTTGCAAAGGCCTGGAAATTTGATATTTTTGAATTTATTTGCGACCACAATCAACTCAAGTTTACTCGAAGTTTTAATGAGATATATCTTGATATATCAAAAACTTGCATATATTGCCATTAAATTTATATTTATTGTTCGCTTGGCATCAAGTATTCATCAATTATAAAAGTTGCAGCTAACTAAAATAAAATTATTTAATATATTTAACTTATCTGTTGCTTTTTACACTGTGCTATTACCAAATATGACTTGCAATACATTTACGAAAATATTGAAAAGTCTTAAAACTATATTTCGAGTGTTGACTGAACTGAGATTTGTTCAATTTTGTAAAGTTAATCGTTAGACATTGAGGTTGATTATATGTTAGGTTGATTTATGTAAAGCGTTGTTTCCAAATGGCTGTTAAATTGTTTTCCCAAAGGGTTTTCAATCGCATTACTCGCACTCTGTCGATATCCTGAGCTGCTATAAGTAATAGCTCTTGACTTAGGGCTTATCGATATTGAAAGAAAATTCAGATGCACATTCAACTGTTTATCGACAAGACACGACACGTAATTCAATAAGCAGATTAACGGCAATCAAGCCGATCGGTCATGACTCATTTACATTAGCCGCAACTTGGGAATTCGTATTTACATTTTTGTGGAGTTGCGTTTGGTTTCTGTTTTGTTTTCGAACCGGTTTTTTATATACCCTGCTAGAGGGTATTATAATCTGAGCAGAAATTCTGCAACGCCTGCAAGAAGACAGCTCCGATTCAAGAAATTATATGGGTTCACCTTGTTTGCACCCACGCAGTTTCAAGAATTCCTTCTGGATACTTTGCATAGGTCCGTCCTCCCATTGCAGGCAGCAAATAGACTGGAATCAATCGGATCGGAGCACTCTAGCATATAACTGCCATGGAACTGATCGGCTGAAAGTGTGTTAAGTGTTTGCTTGAAAAAGCTAGCATGTATCGGTCTACTATATCATATGGCTCCTATGGGAACAATCGGTCGGAGATAAACCTTTCTTATACACGCACCGTTAAGCCATATATTCCCAACAAGGGTATTTTCATCGCTGGCGTACCAATGATAACTTTTGGAAATCGCAGCGTATAAATCAGAAGCTGCGGGCGGCATTTGCATATTTATGAATGCGATCCGGCAACATGCGCCCCCGTTCAGTGAGAGCGATCAAACGTTAAATGTGTTAATTTATTTCGATTAATTGCTAATTTAACCAAAAATACACATAAGCAACAAGAGCCGCAACAGCGGCAACAGCACAGTGTATAAATAAAATAAATGTCGCATGGCAATTTCCGCAAATCGTTTAGCGATTACTCATACGCAACGTTAACCAGACCAAAGCTGTAACGGGAATTACTGGAGCCGCAATGGCCCCAAAGGTCGCGCAACTTTCATGCCATAAATCATGCAATTCTAAAACTGGAACTCTTGCTGCTGTTGCTTTAGCTTTTGCTGTTGCTGTTGTTTTGGTGCCGCTGCTGCTTTTTTAATTGAGCGCGTCTGGCTGCTAATTAGTTTGATATACGTACAAAAGTCAACGTTCAATTGAATTGCATGCAACGCATTTCGACTCGATTCAATTCAATTCAATAAAATATAATTGCTATTCCTTTTGTTGCATGCGTTATGATTTATTATTTGTGCAAAGGCATTGCATAAGTTGCCACTTGAGGCGTGGCAAAGTGTGGGAAACACAGATCTCTCTCAACCAAGTCAATTTCCCAACCCATCCCACTTGTAACATATTCGGTTGTGAAATAGCCGGAAACACTTGCACATGCCGAAAATATTCAAATGTTTATGTGGCTCGTTAAGCGAACGGCCAAAGCGCAACAGTCCGGCCAACAAATTGTTGACACATTTTTTCACAAAAAAAGATATATATATATATATATATATATATAATTAAAACTAGCAACAGCAGCAAACTCCGCGTTGAAAGTGAAGGTGGCGTTGGCGCGGTCAGCCATGTGGATAGACCATATACGAGACCGTGTCTATGCTGATATGATAATCGCATATTATGGCGTGTTTATGCAAATTCCTTACAGCTTTTCACACACACACACACACACATACACCTGCACATACACATTCCAGACATTGAAGCTTAAAGAAAGGTCGTCCAGTTGAGAGATTGTTTTGATCTGTGGGGATTGTAAAGCTTTGTAAGTTCATCAATATAAAGCTGGGTAAAATGCATTTGTTTGGAATAATTTTGAATAAAAGTCCAAAATATTGCTAAACATTTCAAAAATTGAAAGCTAATTGATTGAAACCAAAACAGATTGACTGAAAATTGAAAACAGCTGGGTGACAGCAAAATATTGAAATGAAAAATAAAAAATAAGGCTAGTTATATATCATAGGCAACTGATGCATGACTCATATTTGAATCGAGTCTTGAAGTGAGAGTGTGGGAGACCACGAACCTAATATGGAAATCGAAAGGCTGTTGGAAAGTGAAGTCCATACTGAAAGAACAACTGAATGTTGTTCAAAGCAATCAGATTGAAATAAAATTGTCTGTGAAAAATGAAAAAAGTATTCAAATAAAGTAGTCGTTTTTAGAACCATAAAATAAAATAGAATCATAGCCGAAAGCAACGTCGTTTGTTTGTTTAACAATTCGAACCATCTTCCTGCCATAAGGTTTGGTTCTTTGAACTGGCTTTGGGTCAATTCATGGTTTGTCACAAATTTAATGTTTAATTTACATGTGCCTGCTGTACTACAAATATTTCAAGCCCAATTTCATAATACACATTTAAGCTGTTTATATTTAATATGTATATCATTATTTTAAATCTTTATTTAGCTGGCTCGAGGTACGAATTATGCTTTTTATTCACTCATTGATATCTTTCCAAAATTGGCATCTACCAAATATGTTTAGATAAATGCAATGGTTGGTGAACAAGTTAAAAGTAATTTGGCGTCGTGTCTTTCACAAAAATTTGTAACTCTAACAATTTGATTTAAGCGTTTGTTTTGGGATTCGGGGCTTTTTAACAGATTCGGCTTATACCAAATAATAATATGGAATTTTTAAGCTGATTTTTGAATAATAGTAAGACTGTGCACATACATGAAATATGACTGTGAATAGCAAGCTGTAAACATTTTTGGGCCCGTTTCCATGCTTAGTCACATTTCCTTTGAAAGTTGCGCTCTGAAATCGCGTCTGTTGCGTCGAACATGCTTTTGGGTTGACAACCAAAAAATTGAAGTCAAGTCATCATTTTGGCCGTTCATCCAAACCATCCTGCAACCATTTGCCGCTTTTATGCAACTAATCAAAGCAATTGCTTGAGGTTGTTGTCGTCGATGTTGTTGATATTGTTGTTGTTGTTGTTGTTGTTTGTTTGTTTGTTGTTGCGCTCTCAGCATTTTCAACTTTGCTGCCTGCACGGTCTTCAATTTTAACTTTTGATTGCACTGCATTAAATTGATTTTCGACATGTTGGCTGAAGAAGAAAAAAAACGACTTTGACTTCATCTCAGCTGTATACTCTTAATACAGTTCCCGCCAACTCCGTGTCATCATTTGGCATCATCTTTGGTAAATTGTTGCTGTTGTTGTTGTTGTTGTTATTATCGCGCATGATTGGCATTTCTTCAGTTTGTTTTTTTGTTTTTTTTTTTGTATTATTTTTGTTGCTTTCAACTACAACATCGCTACCCTGCGCTCATCAGTTTATTTATTTGCTTTACTGTTTGCTGTTTACTGTGATTACTTCACTTTGGTTCAAAAGCAGCAACAGCAGCAACAGCAGCAGCAACACCACAGCAACATTACCAACTGCAGTCATTGCTGCTCGTCAGGCAAATGAAAATTGATTTTAGCCATTTTTTCATTTCCGATTTGCAGTTACTGTTATGCCAGAGCTATAGACAAACAATTGAAGTGTAAGCCACAATCGCAGTCGCAGTCGAAGTCGCAGTCAGCGTCAGTTGAGTCGCGCATCCGCAGCCAAAATGTGACATATCATTGTCACGGGGTATTGAGGAGTTTGGGAATCGTTTATTGCATAAGCCCCATAACAATGCGGAACGCTGGCCAAGAGCAGAGCAGAAGAAGACAGCGATGACTAGCAAAGCAGCCACAAATATGGCCGATATAAATTTGTGCTCGCATTTCACTTTCATTTGGCTGCGGTTATTTTGGCCAGCTTAGAAATAATCGTTGATGCCAGCCTTTTGGAGCAAGTCGGATACCCAGACATTCACTTTTTTTTTTGTTTTTTGTCTTTTTTTGTTTGGTGCCAATCTCGTATGCATTAGGCACCCATTTTTGGGAATATTCGTTTGTGTTTGGCTTATTCAATGTAATTACAGTTTCATTTCGCGGCATTCAATTTCGATTTAATCGCATTCGGTTTCATTATACATTTCAACATAATTTATAATCCAATGTCTATTGTATTTTATGCGATCTTTTATTTATTTGTTTTGCTTTTCTCTCCCTCTTTCAATTGTTGTTTACCGGTTCTATTGTTTCTAACAAGAGGAAATTGGCGAATATTGTTGCATATGCAAGTGGTATCAAAATTTGTTTGCGTAATTCGCGCCAACTGCAGGCAAATAGAAAGCCGCTTAAATTGCCACCACGCGTCTATTCATTGGCCCGGCCCTGTTACCCAACTGCTCGTTCCTAACTCGCCTGCACATTGCACATCAATAAACTTCTGATTTGATTAGTTATCAACAAACACATTTTCTAAGTTAAGTTTACGGGAGCTTGAGCTCTAAGCTTTGCTCTCAGCATGCCGACGCTTAGCCCACTAAGGGACTATGTTATTTGCAGACTGCCAGAGATAAAAATATCAGCTGTCTAGCTCTTAAGTTAGGAAGTCAGGTCATATTTTATATGGTTAGTATACAGTTTATAGATGCAAGTTAGTTACTATAAAGGTTTCTTTAACTTTTCGCAGAATATATTACATTTGCTTTATTTATGCCTACAATTCGATTTGCTCAATTGAATTCGTTTTGTTTTCAATTCGCTTTCAATTGATAAGTTCGATACGTTCGAGCTCAATGCGTTCTTTGTTGGTTTTCAAACCTTTTTCACCTATGCTGGATTCATTGTTTTGAAATTCGTGTCAGATATGTTTTTGTTGCACTTGCAAGGCGCAGCCTGCCCCATAAGCCATGTCCATATTAAGTAAGCACACATGCATGTGCGAATGTACAAGACAAGCATATAATTCAACACTCGGGCCACAAGCAGTTCAGCAAAGTGGTCGCGACAACAACGCAACATTCTTTGTCATGACGAGAACTTTTTCGATACCCAGTAACTTTTTAAAATGGGCATACTGAAGCCGGGAAAATATAATGAAAATTAAAACCGGCAAAAGAAGGCAGCTTTGACTCCATTATATATGGATGATGGACGATCCGATGCATATTTAAAATGTAGTTGGAATTGAACAGGAATTACTATTACAGGGTATTTACAAATGGAGCACTTGCCCCTTAGGCACATTAACTTATTATGTTTGCTCTTTCAGCGAGCATAATCATTTTAAATGTGCAAATGGCTCGGCAATCGAGACCACAAAGTGTGTACATATATTCCTGATCATATTATTGAGGTACATCAGTTTTCAATCTTTTATGGCGCAATCTGATAAATACTCTCCCGTTTTTGTTAAAGGCCAAAAGGTACGAAGTGTTTTGTTCTCCTCAAAATATCTCAATCCAAACAAGACAGCCAACAATTTAGTTGAACTTGATGTAAAGCAGACTTTCAACAATACACTATAATTATGATTGGCTAAAAAGTAGAGTTTGTCCTTGTCATTAAAAAGGAAACATTCTTGCACTCAAGTTTTCTGTCGCGCTCTCTACGTTTTGACAAGATTTGGGTTAAGATAATAATTAAGTGAAATTAAAATAAGTAGTGTATTAAGACTTCGGCAAGCCGAAGATAATTATTCCTTCATTTACTTTGGTGTTTTTTTGTTTTTTGCCTTTTTACAACACTTTTTCAAAGTTGCAATTTTTTTTTTTTTGCTGCCGGTGCGGAAATAGCTCGTTGCCGAGGCGCGCTTTGTGTGCGGCCTTTTCAATAGTATTTTTCACACTTGTGAAAATTAAAACTTAACTGAACATTTTGCTCTTGCCGTTTTGCTGTTGTTGTTGTTGTTGTTGTTGTTGTTGCTGTAGCTGCCTTTTATTGTTTTAATTTCACGCGTTTTTTTCGCGCATTGTTTCAATGACCGTCACGCGCCGCAATCCTCTGGCAAAGCCGACCGGCCGAACAGTTGAAGTTGTTGCCGTTTCTGCTGTTATTGTTGCTACTATTATTATTATTGTTGTTGTTGTTGCTGTTGCTGCTGCTGTTTGTTTGCAAAATGAAGTGGTCATATCTGTGCCGTGCTCCCCGCGCCAGCCCCTCGTACAGTCGCAACGAGCTTTAATGATAATTTCCAAATGACATAAAAGCGGCCAAAGAGCTTCAGGCCGAGTCTGCCGCACGGTGGCACGGTGGCACAGGGCGCGCGGGGCACATAGCTGATCGGGTCGGAGACTCGGGGCTGCATACACTGTAGCATGTTGCGCTGGGACTGGCGTTGTAATCAATGAACTGGTCGAGCCAACCCACAGATAAATGAATTAAATGAATGGTTGCCGGCATCTCTGAATGTGTGCGTGTGTGTGTGTTTGTGCATTTTAATGCCTTAATGAAAAATGCATTTTTAATTATTTTTTGTTCATTTACGGACATTTTTTCTTGTTGTTGTTGTTGTTATTGTTGTTGTCATCATTGAGGCGCCGGACGGGCTTGATATGCGTTGGCTTATGCGGCGTATACGTTATTTATTGCGCTTAATTTTTTTCACTCCGACGGCAGACAAGTTTTAGTTGATATATCCCGTGTGCAGGGTATGTGGAACTCCCCTGCCACGACTCGGCGTCCACCCTGCCACATCGCCTCGTGAAACTACTTCCTTGATCTTTGCGGGTCTGCCTCAGCTGCAGCTGCTGCTGCTGTTGCTGCTGCTATTGGCCCCGTTAGTTAGTTTTGGTCTTGGGTTTCATTAACACTAACTGCACTCTATGTCTCCGGCTATTTGTGTTGCCAACGGCAGCACCAGTGCCAGCGCCGGCACCAATGGTAACAGCAACGGCCACGCCGTTGGCCGGCCGTGCGGCCAAGTATCGTATTTCATCATTTGTTAAAGTCGAGCCATTGATTTGCGCACAGGTAGCAGGCACTAACGGGCAACTGGGCAGCTGGCAACATGCCTCTTGTCATTCATTAGTATGGCATGTCATTCATTACGAACCACACCCCGCCTTAACACTTACGGCGCCTCGTGAAGGTACAGATAGAGGGAGCGGGGGTCGTCTTTATAAGACACTCGTTGCGCAACTTTTTACCCTTGCGACGAGACGCCGCACAGCCCCGCGCCGCGCCGCGCCGCGCCGCTTCGCGACAACGGAAGCGCCATAAACTCATCAAATTTCAAGCCAATTTGTTTACTTGTCTTAGCGCCCCGACACTCCAAGTGTAGGGTGGCGAGGGTAGCTGCTAGGGCCAGGCGCATATTGCAGCTCAAATGACCAATAGCAGAAAATAGTTTTGTTTGACAGCTTTAAGATTTAAAAATATAAATGAAAAATCTTTAAATGATTGCCTTCAAAGCAAGTTTTGATTTGCAATTAGGTTCTCTTTCCACTCGAAGAAATTTGTAATATTTAAGTATTTGGACAGCAAATATGATTATCTGTGCTGAACCCGTCTCACATTTCGGCTTTTAATGTTATTTGAATTTGCAGCCACTTTCTATTTTGCATACATGCACTTTCATCTAAATGTAAAATGTACAGATATATTACGAAAAATTCACCACGCTCAATTTTCACTTCAATATCAGCTTCAGCTACGGTTTCAATTTCAATTGCGAGTTGAAAATTGCAAATTGTGTTGATGTGACAACAAAGCTTTTAAATGTTATTGCCTCTTGTTTGAATTTCAACATAATTGCAATTTGTTTTATTTGTTGGCTTTGCTTTTATTAGCTGTAGAAAGAGAGAGGGTGGCGCCACAATTCGGTTTACGGCAGCTAGCGGCAATGTCAACTGGTTCATAGCTCAACCGGCTGAACATTCACAGATTTTGAGCGGTGCCGGTTTTTCATTACATGCTTAAAAATTGTAAATAGACAAACGCAAAACAGAAACAAACGAAAAAAAAATGTGGAAAAAATGAAAATGAAAGTTTCAATTACATATTGGACGGGCTAGCACAGAGACTGGCTGCTTAACTGCTCTGGCAGGGAGCACAAAACAAAACTGGTGAAAAACGAAAACAAACAGTTTAAAAAGAAAAGAAGCGTTTTTTTGGCGAAAGAGAAAAAAAGCGTAAAAGTGAAGCCATTTAATTACTGGTTTTTCTGCTTCAATGTGCATTCCAAGTTTTCCCAAGGTGAATGACGAGCAGTCGCAGCGACCACGCCCCGCTGCCTGTCCCTCTCTCTCTCTCTCTCTCTCTCTCTTTCTCTCTCTTGAGTTGATTGAAAGAGTCCAATGGCACTGATTGAAAGCGCCGTTCAAGCGAAACACTGCTTGAAGATCTACTTGAATATAGATTTTCGACTAAGTGTATTATTGAAATCTTAACCAAATTTGTTTGGAATTGCGATTCGAATGAACTGAAATGAGTTGAAGTTTTAAGCATGTATATTGAAATGATCATGGAATTGAAAGCAATATTGACGTTAATTTGATTAAAATTCTATTTAAACCTGCACAGAATTTAGTTAGGTATATGTATGCAACATAGTTGCCATTTGAATACAAATTGAATCAAAAGACGGTTTACATTTACAGCTACAAAGAAGTTTATATGCAATGATAACTGAAATTAGTCAAACTGTTGTCACTAATATATAAACAAAGTAAAATTCTTAATGAAAATATTGAAATCGATTGAAACTTGACAGAAAACTGAAATTCAAATTGAATTGAAATACAAGCAAGGGTTGTTGGAAGTGCATTGCCTCAAAATTGTACAAAGCAAAATAATTGAAATTGAACAAAAAGCTTGATTAAAATGCACAGCCTTGCCAGCTTAATACAGCTTTAGTCATGAAGTTATTTAAAAGGTAAAGTTCCCACTGAAAATGATTGATAATTGACTGAAAACTGAATTGAATTGAAATTCAAGCGAAAACTGAAATTGAATGTTAAACCCTGAGTACAACTGAAGTCATCAATATATTAAACGAGAAAGAAGGGCTATCTTCGGCACGCCGAAGATTTAATACCCTTGCAGACCGAAGCTTTTCTATTAAGTGCGAATTTAAGCTTTTTGGTCTGGCTTCCGTCCATGTCCATGTCAAAAAAAAACAAAAGGTTTTTTCATACAAAAACTTAATTTTCGACCGATCGTTCCTATGGCAGCTATATGATATAGTGGTCCGATCTTAATAGGATTTTGCATATATATGAGGAGCTTAGTAAAACTAATAAATGCCGAGTTTGGTCAAGATATCTTGACAAACAAAATGTTTTTTCATACAAAAACTTAATTTTCGACCGATCGTTCCTATGGCGGCTATATGATATAGTGGTCCTATCTTAATAGAATTTTGCATATATATGAGGAGCATAGTAAAACTAATAAATGCCGAGTTTGGTCAAGATATCTTGATAAACAAAATGTTTTTTCATACAAAAACTTAATTTTCGACCGATCGTTCCTATGGCAGCTATATGATATAGTGGTCCGATCTTAATAGGATTTTGCATATATATGAGGAGCTTAGTAAAACTAATAAATGCGGAGTTTGGTCAAGATATCTTGTCAAACAAAATGTTTTTTCATACAAAAACTTAATTTTCGACCGATCGTTCCTATGGCGGCTATATGATATAGTGGTCCTATCTTAATAGGATTTTGCATATATATGAGGAGCATAGTAAAACTAATAAATGCCGAGTTTGGTCAAGATATCTTGATAAACAAAAGGTTTTTTCATACAAAAACTTAATTTTCGACCGATCGTTCCTATGGCAGCTATATGATATAGTGGTCCGATCCAGCTGGTTTTGACATATGTGCTGCGTGCAACAGAAATAGGGACTTCTGCAAAGTTTCATTAAGATAGCTTTAAAACTGAGGGACTAGTTCGCATAGAAACAGACAGACGGACAGACGGACAGACGGACAGACGGACATGGCTATATCGACTCGGCTGTTGATGCTGATCAAGAATATATATACTTTATGGGGTCGGAGATGTCTCCTTCTACGCGTTACACATTTCACGACAAAATTATAATACCCTCTGCAAGGGTATAAAAAGCAAAGTTCTCATTGAAAATGATTGAAACCTAACGGAAAATTGAAATTTAAATTGAATTGAAATTCAAATTCAAGCGAAGGTTAATTGAAATACACAGCCTTATAATCAATATGCCTCTTAAATAATATTATAAATTGAATGCTTACATTTCTTTCAATTCTTATTGTCTTCAATAGAAGCCCAGATTTATTGAATGAAACCTAATACAATTCTGCGTTAATACTGCAATTAAAACAAGAATATTCCAATTGAATGATGACTACAAGCGAATAGTTGAATTTATCAGAAAGTCAATTGGTCAACATTTAGTCGGAGCTTGAAATATATAAATATTTAACTGTTCAGTTCCAAAGTCAGTTAAATGCAAAGCTTAATTGAAATGCATAGCCAGCAAATTTGCTGCTGTGTTTAACTTAAAGCAGCGCATTTGAAGTTGACTGATGGTTAACAAGTGGCGCATAATTCAGTTCTCAGCGTCAAGCTTGAAATGTCGTCGGCAATCATCAAGGGAAGTGTTGCTATCAATGAAAGCTCTGTTCGTGCCGTTTTTTGTTTCTGTCTTTTTTGCGCTTTGTCAGTTCAATTGAACGCTTAGACGAAGCAATAAACAAACCGAAAGAGATTCTCAAGGCCGTCGCATCGTCTCAGCTAACCAAAAATGGGCAACTGCTAACAGCAGTAAGCGGCTTATGGAGTTCTTCTTGCCACATGATGTTGACATTTCACACACACACACACACACACACCTACACGCGCGCGCGCACAGAGCATGTGGGGAGACCCCAATAAAATACATCTAAAATGCTCGGCGAGGCCTCCCCCAAAGGCCGGCCGCATGACTTGCATGCCAAGATCCACGATCTTAAATCTAAGATCTGAGAACTGAGCAGTGAAACAACAAAAAATTGTGCATTGTTTGGCTTGGGTATTTAACATCATCCGGGGGGAATTTCAAGTTTTACAAAATTTTCGTTTTTATGAAACGCTAAATTTGGCCAACTCATGTTGATGACTGTTGGAAAAGGCAGAAGACGAAAAAAAGCGAAGAAATATTAAATAAAACAAGCTAATGCTGTGCATCTGATTATTTAGTTGGGCCTTCCCTCAGATAGGAGACAGACATTATGACACGCCTCACCCTCTGCCTCTGCCACTCCCGCTCCCTCTCTCCCTCTCTCCGCCTAGTGGACGCAGTTTTGCTGCATTTGAGCGCGGCACTATCAATATTTGCACTAAATGAAACACTAAAGTGAATTATTAGTTGTGCAAATAATTGCACAGTTCGGTTAACAGCGAAATCTCTCTACCGTTCTCCACTGAAATCTGATAACTTGGACGACAGCACGACGTCCTCGTCCTCCTCCTCCTCGACGTCTTCGTCGTCGTCGTCGTCGTCGCTGGCAGCTTGTGACAATATTTGCGCTGACAGATAGGCGAGCCTTGGCTAAAACGAACAAGCGTTCTGTAAAGCCGATTAGATAAAGTTTATACCCTAACAGAGCGTATTATAGATTCTTTTTTTTTTTAATGCTGTGTGTAACAAGCATATCCATCCGTCGATATAGACACGTGCATCTGTCCGTTTGTTTCCCAGCTTAAGGCTATTCTATTGCAAATATGTCAAACTACGTCTATTTGCTTTCGAGAATGTATTATTCGAAGTGGATAGCATCGAGACAACTTATTTTTTTACTCTTAATTCTTAAATTTAAAAAATTCATTTCATTAGACGTTATCAAAGCTGGAATTTGGAATAACTACTCATGAATATTTGCCTGAGATAGTTAGGATTTGAGGGGCGTGCCATATAGCAAGTCCCTCCAAAAGGTTGACCAATCGATAAATAATAAATCAAATCTATTGATATATCTTCAAAAAGGTGACCTGTAGCATATTTTTAAACTGTTCTTGGTCTGTGAACGAGTGTTATGCAGTCGGTTGCACCCGACTGCAACATTCTTAGTGTTTATTTTTTTTTGTGTGTACTAGCTCCATTTGCCCATCGGTCCGCTGTGCTAATTGCTAGCCACACATACTAACGCATATCATATATCAGATGGCAAATACATTGCTATAGATATGCACACATATATATAAATATTTGTAGCGCATTCTGTTGCTGATGAGCTGAATTCGTGTCCCTTGCTGCAATTGCATAACCCTGACCACAAAAATCATTAAAGTCATTGGCAACAGCAACAAACAAACGAATAAATAAACAAAATTGCTGTCGAGTGTTGGCTGAATTGGTTGTATTGCAGCTTGGGATGTGCGAAAGTGTTTATGTCATGATTTAAAATACATGCCAAGCGGTTAACTAGCACGGGGTGGAGGAGAGAGGTTGTGGCAGCATGGGGGACACTGAGCCGCGATGCCAAATCAGTTATGAAAAAATCATTGGAATTTGTTGAGCTGCGCAAATAAATACAACAGCTTACTGCATATTAAAGGCGACGTACAATATTTATGGCCCTGGTGTCTGTTGTGCAAACATGGCCAAAAACAACAACAATAGCAAAAGCATATAAACAACATAAACACGTGTTGGCAGCAATTGTCGTTGGGGCAGGAGTGAAAGGGGCTGTAATGAAGGCCAATTGTCTAAACGCTAGTTAATTACGAATCCTCTAATACGTATACTTAATCGAATACATATACTCACTTTTTAAATAAATGTTTTTATATTAAATAATTTACACGCTAGCCGAAAACTGTAGTTCAATCAACGTTTAATCGAGAATAAAAGCTGTTAAGAGCTTTAATAACAGCTTTTTTATAACTTTAACTTGAAACGTTTCAGGATTAATCCAAAGCTTTAGGATAAAAGCTTTGACATGCTGCTTAAACGAAGTTTAAGTGTGCTAGCTGCTTAAAGCTTTTGAAGCTTTTGATTAATATTTGTGCTTAGCTTAATGGGTAGCAAATGTCTTAATCAGGGCTGCAAGTCCAATTTATATGACTGGGTTGGGTTTATGTTTCGGACCACATTCTTGTGTTGAGGTGCGCTTTGTGATATGGAGTTTTTACATCATGGTAGACAAGATAATTGGAAATTCGCTGCATCAAAGTTTTCAAGTTATGCTTAAAAAATCAAATATCAAATTCAATATTTATGGATACTTTAGGAAAATGATCAGATATCGACATCAATGATAAATGCTTTTTGCGTATGGAATGAAAAAATATATATTTTGGAAATTTCAAGCATCTAGCTAGGCAGATGGACGAACGGACAGACTGATATGGTCATTTCGTCGTCCTGATCAAACATATGTACACTTAATAGGGACGAAGATGCTTCCTTCTGCAAGTTTAAATACTTTGCAGCAAAAAGGGCATACGATTTTTCTGTACGATTTTTCAAGTTAAAACTAAAGTTTTTGGTTTGTAGTTGTCTTGTTGTCTTGATTAAGCTTTGAATTAATCCAAGTTTCACAGAGCCCTTAGTTCAAATCAAGTTACCCAAAATCCATTTGCTGATCTTAAAATCAAAAATTGAAGTTGTTAACCCGCTCCCGATATGAAAACCCCAACGTTAACGGGCAACTGAGTAGTTCAACTGGCAATTGGGCTGCAAATAATTTGCCCACGCAAGTGGGTCGGATTAATCTGTTAAGCTGCAAACTGTTGATGGTGCTGACGCACCAACGGACCATCGCTCTGTATGCTAACTTAATGGGGTCTCTGTTTAACTCATTTAACTGCCGGCAGATGGCGTAATGCGATAAAAGTCGCATTGCCTGCAACCGCTAAATGCGGCAGTGTCGCTACGGATTGATTCATCGCATAAGCACGAAAGTCGTGCCCCTGCTACCGCTGCTGCTGCTGCTGCCAAACCCACTAGGAAATTCTAATAAAAACTCAGGCAAACGGCATTGAAGGGCGCCACGCTGAAGCAGTGGGGGGCTGGAGCGATTTTATGCGTGGTCAAAGTTAATGGGGGAAAAGAAAAAAAAAAACAAAATGTTGCATTTAGAGCTTCACACGATGAGGATGATGACGATGGGCATGGAGATGATGACATTGCCTGTGGCCAGCATTTTTTAACACCAACAACTGGCCCCTGTCTGTGCCCGTTGTGGACCGGCTCGCGATAAGACCACACGTCAACCCCTTAACGCTGGCCCCCCCCCCTCCCACCATTCCGCCAGAACAGAAAACTCCACCCAACAAGCATATTATGACCACCCGATGCGATTGCATTTTCCGGCTGGCGCTGCTGCTGATGATGACGAGGTTGCAGTCAGCATGAGATTTTTGCATATACTCGCATCGCATCTATTTGCATTCACAGCCGTTTATATTGCAACCTCACACCAGCTACCCTATGTCGGCCCCTACCCCACCCTAGCCCAGTGCCCTTGCCACCTCGGTACGTTCCGTTCAGTCATTCATTTTGGTTTATAGGTAAAGCTGCTGCCTGATGCTGAGCTGTAAAGCAATTTAGTTGGCGCCGCAACACGGGGCGTGTGAGGCGTGAGGGGCGTGACCATCGTAGATGTTAAGTCGACGGCGAGGGCGAGGGCGAGGTTGAGGGTGCATTGGAGGGTGTTTTATGCAATGTTCTCTGTAATGGGCGAAGGAGGTGGACTGCTACGTCCCTGATTCTGATTGTGAGTTTAAAATGCATTTTACAGACAATTTTGCACTTACCATTTACGAGTTAGTTGGGGTCATTGATGGCGATGACTGTAACAAAAAGAAGAAGAACAAATGGGGATATCATAAATGAGCATGTGCATAGGAAAAAGAATTACAATGTTTAGCTTTGATATGTCATAGCTGACAGCAGAAATATTGTTAGGTGGAAATATTGAATTAGCTTAGATATGAATGTTGATATAAATTGAAATAACTATATAAATAAATGGATAGAAAATAATTGATATAGAGATAGATAGACTTGATTTCGATCTCGGCAGTTGCTAAATAATACATCCCCATTATGCCAAATTAGTCGGAGAATAATCATTTACAATATGATAAGACTCTACGCGAATATTAAATATAACCCAAGCTTTCTTGAATGAGCTTAGAATATCTGAATCTTATCAGGTGAAGAATCTATATGGCAGATTGCCCATTAGTGTATGCTGTGACTACGCTCCGAATTTCTACAGGTTCTCAGTCTTTTAATATACTTCCTTTTATTTGTTTTATTTACCCACAATTTGACAAAGACTGCAAGGAACATTTCTCTTTATGTCAAAGACAGACAGATAGTGGGCAAAATGTATGTGTCAACTTTGCGGGTGTTACCCGGCTTTGCTCGTAACACGTGGTTTCTTTTACATAAATATATATACATACATATATACATACATATATATATATGCACAATTAACTAAAGATCAATCGATAGTGTGCAATCAGGAGCTGCAACTTTTTTCACACACGTCAGTTGAACTCTTCCACATTACATATTTTCTGATAAAGAATTTTTAAAATAAATCTGAAACTGGAAATTTCATAGATCAAAGCAAAGTCCTGGTAAGTGCTGCAGTTATCGAAAGAGCGAAACATGTCCTAAATTAATTTTCACAAATATCTTTGGAAATAAGCTTGAAGCCGAAATTCAGTAATGGAAGAAATTTCCCAAATACTGTACAAAACGAAGTTGGGAAACTCCTAAGGTTTTTCCTTTTTATCAGTCAGTTAGTCTATATATAGAGAGAACTATTAAACAATGTGGACTTTGGCAAAGGCATTTAAATATGAATGGTCCAGCAATTTGTTCTTTTCAACCTGCTGCAATATTTCTATGAAATGCCAGGCGCTCTATCATTTGGCATCTAATCTGATTACCTTGGCACCCAACTATCACACACTTTAAACGGCAATTTGCGGTGTCTGTGGGTGTGTGTGTGCGTGTGTGTACAAATTTTGCAAACACATCACGTGTCGCATTGACAGATGTTTCACATTGCCGCCGCCGCTGCCCCTCCACCTTTTTCGCGCACAGGTGCTTCACCGTGCCAAAAACAAATCGACAAGACCTCAAAAAAAATACAAGTGAGCGAAAGGTGGGTATAAGGAGAGGGGTGTGCGGACACGACGACATTTTTTCTAAAACCAACTTATTATTTTACATTTTTGGTTCATGACCCAGAAACGTAGCCCCACAAGAATCACAGACTGCGTCCGCAACTCTCCAACTCCAGCTAATGCTCCAGCTTCAGCTTCAGCTCCAGCTCCAGCCACAGCTCCAAGCTTCGACTGCGTTTCGTTCGTGGGACGTTAAAGTAAGAGAGAAGTGAGTACGTGCGGTCATCTGTCATGATTCTCGATTTAAACGTTGCGCTTGGGGTCCACAGCGCGCTGGAGTTGGCCTACAAAGCGAACAGCTTGGTGGGAACAAGGCGGGGTAGTGCAAGAAGGGGGGAGATGCTATCTAGACTTGTCCAGCGGCTTGTGTCTTGGTTCCATTGTCTATGTGCGTGCGCTTTGCTTAAATGTCAATTATTTCACGCTTATTACATTCTCGAATGATGATGACCATAATGAAGATGATGCCGATGATGCCGGGCAACTTCATTGGCGAGAAAGTCGAATAACAAAAACGAAAAAAAAAAGAGAAAAAAACAACGAAAAGTGAAAAATAAGAAAAGAAATATGTGTTCTGTCTGCAAGTACCTGGTGTATAAAAAATAAAAGTAATGTCACTTTTTTATTTATATATATACTTTTATAATGCGAACTTTACGAGCGCGCGACAAACATTTCTCAGTGAGTAGACGAGTTGCGATGAGAAGAGACATTTTTATGGGTCAGTCAAGGCGGTGGAGCAAGAATATCTCTTCCCATTCAACTACACTTTCTCTTTCTCCCACATTATCTCCCTCTCTCTATCACTCTCTCGCAAACATGTTCTCTCTCAGAAAGAGGGAGGTAATATTTGTGGGTCAGTTTAGGCGATGGGTCAAGATAATCTCTCCCTATTCAATTACTATTTCTCCAGCATTCTCTCTCCTTCTTCCTTCGCCAACTTTCCTTCTCTGTCTCACTGTCTTGTTCTCCCCCTCTCTCCGTCTGTCTTTCTATTGATCTATCTCACTATAGTCTCTTATTCTTTCGCTCTTTTAACTTCCCTCTCTGTCTCTCTCTTCCTATCTCTATCACTCTCTCGCCCTTGCTCTTTCACCGCATTTCGTTCTCTCTCTCGCACTTCATATTGATCTGGAATATGTCAATAGTTAGGTTTTGTCTTTCTGTGAGGCGCGGTATATCGTGTTTGACATGTTATATCGAATTTAAAGACTCTTAAGCGCCCACACACATGCACACACCAACACACACATCCACACAGGAGCACACACACTGGTAGCTTGTCAGCTTGCATCATGGCTCTCAATTTCGGCTTCAACTTTAACCAATTTCCAAACATTTTCCGCAGATACAATCAAAAGATTTTCAACAATAAACTAAAACGAACGGCGACGGAACATTGAGCGAACAAGGGGCAAGTGAAAGGGTAACGCTATGAAATAAGGGGAACCAGGGGAGGGGGGGGTTGTTGGGTATAAGGGGGGGAGCCTCTGAACGTAACGACATTTTGTACGACCCCATTTCCAAAGTCGTAATAATTTCATGAAAAACGCAGCCACGCCGACAGCGACGCTGGCAGAGCTGCATTTTGTTGAGCTTCAGCGGCGGCGGTTTGGCTTAGTTGCTGGGTGGGCGGGTAGGTAAGTGGGTGGGCGGGTGGTTGTGTAGTGTGGTGTTGGTGTTGGCGATGGTTGGGCAGCGCGCGGCGTTGCTGGTAATGTGCCAGTAAAAGGTATTTTAACGCTGGAATGCTCGCAGGCGCGCAACGCGCCGCACTGCACTTGTGCCCTGGCCCCAGACTCGCGCAGGGAACATCATGTAGCCCGTATAGCTATCACTCTACCCCGTCCGCCTATCCGGTTTTGGGCCCGTACAACTGCTCCGATCCCTGTCGCCCATTATCTGTTTTACCGCCGTCTGGCAAAATGAGTCGGAGGACTCCTCGGCTGCTTTGTCATGAAAAATAACTTCGCTTCGTTGAAATGACAGTCACGATTTTGCTTTTGCTTTTTTGGGCAACTCCAATGCCGACGACGACGCCGGCGTTCACGTCGCCGTTGACGTCGAGGTCGCTGCCACGCCTCCATCGACAGCGTCGACTGCGCTCATCTTCAGTGCACGTTGTCTGCGAAAATTTTTCTTCGCTTTATTTCTTTCCTGGTGATTTCCCTTCTTTCTACTACTACACACATTTATATAATTTTTCCTTCTCTTTTCCTTTCATTTTACTTCATTTTTTTTTTCTTCCTTTCATTTAAGGGACAGCCATGTAACAGACTTGGCTGCAGCAACTAAATGAAAGATGATGAATTTATTAAATTCCCCATGTGGATGACGAATAGTAGGGGGTTGGCGGAGGCGGGGGCAGAGGTGCGGCTGAGTGGGGGCTGCCAACTTGGGTGCTGCTGTTGGTGTTGGCCATAATAAATAATATGCAATAGTATGCTTGAAGAGACACAACTGCAATCAGTTTGTGTTAAGGCTGAAATTGGACACATTTACAAAAACTAAATGCTTTATCCACATTTTGAAAATTAAATAAAAAAATATATTATGTTTCGCAATTAAACGGCATAAGTTAAGTTGGTTAATATACTATTTAAATATTTCCATAAATATGTTCTGCTCTTGGTGGATAAGTTGTTAAAGAGATGCAGTTTTTTGCCATTTTGAAATCTCCAGCTAGACTTGGCCAAAACCCATCTAGTCTAACCTAAACGTATTCTATGTATCCTTTATTAATTCCTATAGTATAGCGTGTGAATGGCATTGAAGAAGACAAGTTCACAGTCAGGGAAAGTAAAAACTCTTGTTCTGCCAAATTAATTAGAAACAAATCTCGTATGAAGTTCACTTTACGCATGCACCTTGAATTCACGTTCTGTTCATAAACAAATCCTTTGATTTGTTAATTAATATTTATGTATAATTTACAACATTAAAAGGCCATTCAGCTTAAGTTTGCATGTCTTTAATCCCAAGCTAATTTTAATTTTCTGTCAAAATCTCTAAGCTCCATTCACGTCAAGTTCTTTGATCATCTTGAATTCAGCTTTGTTAAATTTTATTCGTATGCGCTACCAAACAAATTGACAAAGTTTGTATTTTCAGTTCGACTTTGGCCATGACTCAGAGTTAAATATTGGCCTTTAACCAACAGCTTCTCCCCCCCTCCCACACTCTTCATTACCTTGCATAGAAAGAAAAGTTTGTAACGCCCGCCCCCAACCGCCTGTTGTTGGGTTTAATCTTTTGTATGCCGATTTTATATAGCTTGCATACGATGAAGAAATTCCTTGCCCAACAAAGGCAACAAAACAAAGAAAAAAAAAAAAAACAGAAAATGCAAAGAAAAAACTTTTTAGCGCCGCTAACTCGCCGTTTGGCTAATAAAGAATGTAAATGGAGCAAATTGCTTGGCCAAAAGGTAAAATTTCATAAATTTCAAAAACAAAAAAAAAAAAAAACACTGAGCAGAAAAAAATGCCAAATGCCTCGTAACTTTTTTTTGTAACTTGAAGAAACAATCGTAAAAATCGCGCAGTGTCATTAATCTGAGGACTTTCCAAAGACTGGCAGCAGACCACCCCAGACTCCAAGCCTGGCTACGCAACTCGCAAAGTTTGTTCGACGTGCCACGCCCACAATTGATGTTATAAAAGCGTTTAGCCTTAATTGTTGGGGCGTTAAAGGTTATTGTTGTTGTTGCTGTTATTGTTGCTGCTGCCGTGTGCAACGATTTGTTTTTCCTTTACGCATTTTTCTCGGCATTTTGCGTTGTCATCATAAAAAACAAGACTTTCGTAAAGGTGTGTGTGTGTGTGTGTGTGTGTGTGTGTGTGTGTGTGTGTGTGTGTGTGTGTGTGTGTGTGTGTGTGTGTGTGTGTGTGTGTGTGTGCGTGTGTGTGTGTGTGTAAAAAACGAAATCAAAAACGTCGTGAATTGGACTCATTTTGTTTGGTTATGGTACTGTGGGCTTTGGGTCGTCGTCGTCGTCGTCGTCGTCGTCTTCTTGTGCTTAGTGAGTCTGGAAACTGTTTTTAATGACCAAATATTAAAATAAAAAGGTGCTGCCTTTTGGGGCCATACAGTTCGGTTCTGTTTTCTGGCCTTTTGTTTATGACCATGATGGCTCTGTTGGGTCTTATGACACTTTTCATTTGCCGCTGCATAATGAAAAATTAAATTAATGAACGCACATTTAGGAGCGGATGGAAATACATCCCAGCAGCATCCCAACAAAACACAGCCCAATCTCAGACCTTAACTTTTCTATTCGCATTTCACGTTTGTTTTTGGAATGTCATTGTTGTTGTTGTTGTTTCTGTTTTCTATAGTCATTTCCATTTGCTCTGCCATTGCCATTTTCATTTCCATTTCCATTTACCATTGCCAAGTAGCCCACATTAGCAAAGTGCCAGCCAACAGCTACAACAACATCGAGTCTGGCGCCTTCTACTTTTGTGGCAAATTAATTTGGCAAGTGCAATAAAACTTTTGCAGCAGATTTGGCCATTATTCAATGCCTTGTAAATACAGGCAACTTCTAAGTGGAGTTGGGGCAGCGTAACCTGCGAATGGGCTGCCAGCTATAGATTTCCCCCCTACCAGCATCGGCATCATGTTCGTGTAATAACCAGGCCATTAAATAAATTAGTCAAATGTTTTTGGTTGCCAGTTTGGATATTACCAAAGTGTGGCAATGAATGGAGCTGGCGTGTCTTAAATGGATCTGTTGGCCATTCACAGATGGGTCATAGTCAATACTTAAACCCTTTTGTGATCACGGTCGATTGGCAGAGTTGCGCGTCTTACCTGCTGAATTCTGTACTATTTTATGGCAAACATTTTCAATCTAACTGCTTTACAGTTTCCTTTTCTGCATGAGCGCAAGAACAAAGCATTTGTCATTCAGGATTTGCCATGCAATGTTCTACGTAATTAAACCAAAGTGCAACAGCTAAAAGAAAAACACAACGCACAACAATGGGTTGGAGTTCACTTCGGCCTATCGAAGCTTAAATACCCTTAAATACCCGCGGGCAGAGCTATGTTCGCCCTTCTATTACTGCAGGAGCAAAATGATGCAGTATATCGATTTGATCCGATTTTGCAGATCTGTGTGGAGAATAGTTCGCTTCGTAAATATTCATTGATCATGATATAGTAGTACGATATAGACTAGATTTGGATCATATAGATCTAGACAACTTGCACATAACACTCCACCATGAGAGCTATATGATATTGCGTTTCGATTCGGCCGACTCGGACTTCGGGTTGCCAGCTCTCCCCAGTCGGAGTATAACAAAGCGAGGAGTAAGGATACACTGGCGGGGGGACGAAGCGGAGCATATTTTCAAAAACAGATTGAATGCTATAAATCGCAGCTGAGCCGCATCATGTCGAGTCGAGTTGAAAGGGCGCAGAATCTGCTGCTGTTCGCTTCATGTGGGCGCTGTACGCACTGAGCCCGGAAGCTGTAAGCGTTGCAATGAGCAATAATTGCGCTTTGACACTTGAGCGGGCAGCGCTCTCAGCTGACCCCACACCCCATGCAGTGGCTGTGTGTGTGCCTCAAATCAACCCTGAAATTCATAAATGACAACGGGCAGGGCAAGACAATAGACGAGTCTACCCCGTAGCCGTCGACGCAGGACACACTAATAAATCCTTGTCACAATATCCTTTTGTTTTGCCATTTTTCGAGGCCCGAGTCGAGTGGCTGCAGCCAGAACCCAGAAGCCCTATACCAGGCGCATTATCCTTTTTGAATTTACAGCGCAATAATTCAAAACACATTCGTCGACTGACAGACAGAAAGAGAGACAGGCGGACGGACACGAGCGGGCATCAGGACTGGCGGCCTGGAATGGGCCGAGGCTCTCAAGTCCGCCAGACTTGTCTGCCGCCCCTCAATGATTAAAGTCCTGTCGGCACGCAGCGCCATATGCTTCCCGGCGGCCTCGTTCTCAGCGCTGCCATCTCAGAGATTAATTTGCCGCTGGTTTCAGTGGCAGCTCGTCTCTCTGCCTGTTGATTGCCATTGTCTCGAGTCCCTGCCAGGGCCATTGTCATTGTTGTCAGCTTCTCCAAACTTATAAATAGCAAGGGTGTGAGAGAGAGAGAGAGGGAGGTGGAAAAACAGAGCGTTCGTGGAATGGGAATGTTCTCTAAACTGAGATCTACTAAAGAGAACGGCTGCAATAATAGAGCGCCAACGATCGGCCTTATGGGATAAAATATAATCTGTAATAAAATATTGGTCCTCTTTTATATTGCTGTGAAATCTTTTCTTTTTCATGAAGGTATAAAATGTCTATCATAAATTATGTTTTGGACTGTTTTTGCGTCTTAATTTTAAACATTTTTAGACACAACTTCCTACAACATTTTGGGGGTGTTTAGAAGGGAACTCCTTTAACATCATTTTTGATATGTACAACAAGTTTAAACGTGTAGCCATAATTGCTTAAATTCATCAAATTGGGCACAGAAGGTGGACTTCATATAGTTAGTTTACTTTTTGATCAAATCTCATGCCAAAAGTATCAAATTTCTTGTCAAGCTATAATTGAGCTCATGTTTTAGTTTCCAAATGGAAAAAGTGTTTTTTATCAATATTCCTTTAGAGGGTATTTTCATTCTGTCGTGCAATGTGTAACACTCGAAGTTAAGTTAAGTTATATAAGTATTAGCTTTTGCAGTATATTCGTCTGATCAGTCAGTCTCGAGGATTATGCCATGAGATTGGTCGTATGGGCTCACTATATCATATAGCAACCATAAGATTGATTAAACGGAACTTAGGCTTTTTTGTTTTTTGAGATATTTTAGCCAAGCTCAGCAATTGCGAGCTGTACCCTTTACCAGACAAATCTGCTCAGCCTTTACTTTAGGGTATTTAAACTGCGGCTTCCCAAAGATAGACATTTGTTTTCGCAGACGCAGAAATTTCTGATGCATTGCAAGCAATTTATATTTGAAAATCCTGAAGACGAGAGTTTTGTTAGGTTTCCATACAAATTTAAATAAAAAGTTGAATAAAGTAAATTGGAAAATGAAAATGTAGAAAAGAGAGAGATAAACACATACTGAAAATCATGTCGGGAAAATATAACAATATAAGTACATAAACGGCCCATTTTAGTTGACTCGACTTTGCAGCCAGAATAGCATGAATGCTTGCGGGGGGTGGGAAAGCGCTGAGGTTGGGCCTGGGGCTGGGGCAGGGGCGGAAGGGGCGGGAGCGGCGGCAGGGTCAGTGCAGTGGCAGTGAGAATGCAAGTGAATTCACTTGTAAGGCGCAACAACAGGAACAACAGCAAGAGTAACAATTTAAACACTTATTCACACACACACACATGCACACACACGCACACTCACAATCAGACAGAGCACTCATAAGACACTGTGAGTATACTTGAACTTTTTGTTTGCACCACGCTTTGCAACGCGTTGCAAACTCCTCGGCGCGCCCGGCACGGCTTGCCTGGGCATGTGTGTGGCAAGTATCTAGCGAGTGCAGAGCTAAAGCAATACGTACACAAATATCCACAAGTTCTACGAATTTCACACACACACACTCACACACACACGTACACTCGGTACATACTTAGGCAAACTTGTGTGTGCTTAATTCCATTTTCATTTTCATTTCAGTCGGCGGCAGACAAATGCAGACAATGTTGAAAGGGAGGTGTGGACCGGGCAGTGGATGGAGGCAACGTTTTGTTTGAGTTCTTGAGGCATCCTTTTAGCCCAGTGCCTCAGTAATGTGCGCATCCGTTCTCGCTCGCTTGGCATGCGCCCAATGTTTGTCTGCTTTTGGGCATTTCGGCCCTGGGGAAATGGGTCAGCGAAAAAGCAGCAGCGCATAATTTAATTGCCAGCATTCGCAGCGGCAACTGCAACGTATTTCCAATTACAAAATTCAAACTTTATGCGAATACTTGATAACTAAGCAGCAGGCTCACGTTTGTCACTGCCTCATGCCAAATGCCACATGCCACATGCCACACCCCGCCAACCTTTTTGATCGTAAATCATGGAAGTCAACTTAAAAATAGGCGCCTCCTGACATTTCAGCGCGATTGTCAGTCATCGGGCAGGGCATACGCTTAATTGCCGCACATCTGTCTGGTCCAACAGCAGCCGAGATCAGCTAATACCAAGCCCCCCCCACCTTCCCATACATTCCATACCCTTCCCCTTTAGTAACACATTATGTGCGTGGGTATCCGCCCCACACCCCTGCGCCCCTCTTCAAATGAATTTATGACAACTAAGCATAAATAATTCAATTCGTGCGTGTTTACAACATTTATTAAATGAAGTGTTGAAGTGGGTGAGAATTACGCCCACACACTCACACACGCACACAAACACACACACACACGCACACATAGCTACGTCTCCTACATGCGCGTTTCTCTCAATATATTTTTTGAAGGGGCACCCACCAAAAATATAGCTCGTTGTTGTAGCTTGCTCTTGAAAAAAAAAAAGCCAAGAAAACGAAAAAAATGGGCAAAGTCGGTTTTGTAGCTGGGACTCGCGGCAGCAGCAGCAGCAGCCTTGCCTCTATCTATCCGTCAAATGAGTCATAAGTGTTCAGACTTCCGCCTGTCTAGGGTTCAAAAAACTTCAAATTCCAAAAAAAAAAAAATGAGAAAAAAAACACACACAGATTTGCGGCGCAGATTTGTGTAACTATTGCTTGAAGCTAAGGTTGTTGCTATCATCAGTTATTCAGGTATTTCAAGCGCTCTCCCTCTCCCTCTCTCTCGCTGTCTATCTCTCTCGCTCTCTCTTATATATTTGGATTTGTGACCTTTTGATTGGTTTTTCTATGCTTAACACAAATCTGTTGTATCTTCAATTTAACAAAATTGTATAATTTTTGCTTTTGTTAATAGATTGTTTAAGACAAACAACTTGTTTTGTGATCGAGAGCTCCAAATTCACATTACTTTCATCTCGAAAAGTTTTCTTTTAGTTTCATTTCATCTTTAACACATCTCTCTTACCGTCTAAAGTTGCTTTCATCTATTCTAAATCTATTCTCTTTTCTTTTTGTTACATTAATTTTTGTTACATTTCTAAACGTTTCATTATTTTACTTGCTTTTAATAACGCTTCGTTCTCGCTGAAAGCTTCATTAAGTCACTTTTGTCATTAGTTCATAAAAAATGGCTGAATCTCCTTAATAACATTAAGCTAGCTTAAAAGAACGTTCTTACTGCTGAGTGCTCAAAGTTTTTGCTGTGCTATAAATATAGATTTTCTAAGAGTTTGTTAACCATCTTTAATCTTAATTATATATTTTAAAATCTTTTTAGCTTTTTGATAATACTTCTCTTTTACTTTCCAGGTCAAGTATCTTTGGTCTTACAGTTTTTCTTTATTTTCTTACTTTACACGTAAACTGTTTTTCACTCATGGTGAACTTTATTTGCAGGCTCCTTGGCTTTGTGGCACGGAGCTTGGCAACTGTCCATATGTGGGCATCTGTTGCTTTGGCCAATTTATGATGTCAGCTACTGTAAAACCCGCCATGTCAACTGTCGACAACAACAGCAACAACAAATACACTAAAACAAGCAATGGCAATAGCAATGGCAAAACTATTTAAAATAACAACAGACAAGTCGTTAACGTCATGGAATTATAATTAAAAATGTGAACAAGCCGTCGGCTCTGGCAACGAACTCTCCGCTCCTTCAACAATACGGCGCCCCCGTCTATTGAACAACATTATTATCATCGTCGTCATCATCGTCATCATCGTTATAAACATTGTGGTTTGTATATTTGATAATTGACTTGGGCTTAACGCAATTAACAAAGCGTACGATTGAAAAAATATATAAACTCCATCAACGATATAATGATAAAAAATTAATTTAAAATAAAACGGAAAAAAACACAAAAGCAAAAACAAATATATATGAAAATTATGCATTGTTCAGATCGCAACAACATACATTTGTTGTCATTTATACATGGTCGTATTTAAAAAGTAATATAAACATTAATAAGTTAATAATCGTTCACAAAGCGTTGCCGCCAGAGGCTGCATAATTGATGTGGCTTCTATTTGGAGGAGGCTGTTAATAGATTGCATGAATCGGAATTATTGGATGACGAACAGATCCCGTTGCGTTGATAATGCCTTTGATAATATATATTTAATATGAATATTGATGATATCATGCGATTAAAAATACAACAGCAGAAGAACAAAAAGTTAAAACAAGAGAGTGAACAAAGAATTTGATTGACTTTTTTGATTGACCAAGCTGATACGCTAATCTTTACATGAACACAATCAATCGACAGTTTTCACATTGCGGAAAGCAAACGCGTTTCTATTGACCAACAACGAAACCGAAAACGAAAACTTGAGCGCAGCGCAACTAACCATGAAAATCAAATAATCAAAAACCAAGCTGTACGCTCTGGTCCGGCCGGGCCAGGCCAGGCGAGGGCATTAATTACCTACAACATTTTTCGTATGCCCAACTTCCGGCAGATGAGCGACGACTACATCTAGCATATAACTATGATTATGAGTATGTTTACGATTATGATCATCGGCAAGTGGACTTTGGCAGCGATGCTCTCCCCAGCTAGACCAGCCGGATGGCAAACGTAATTGCTGGCCATTATGGCCAAGATGTATGAAAAATGGTTGGCAAAAGTTTGGGCCAAGCGACGCGCATACAACACGAGTCGCGAGTGCAAACATGACGAAAACAAATAAAACAAGAAAGAACGGCCAACAATGGTAAGTCGAAGATTAAATACACTTTCAAATCAGTTTCCCATATTAAAACACAATTTTTATGTGAGAGTATATAAAGTTATGTAGATATATGATTTAAAAAAAAAGCCAACGAAATGTATGATTGATTATTCCCAAGCAGCTATAAGATATAATCATCCCACCTGAACGTTTTCGGCCAAACAGACATGCCCATATCGATCCGACCATCGATACGGGTATACACTTTAGACGTCACGAACACCCTCTGAACGAGGGTATAACAAAAATCTGTGTATACACACCATTTAATTATGCGCATAAAGCTAATTAATTAGCGCCAGGCAATCTGCCGTCGCGACGCAGTCCATGACAAATCAGATAAGAGAGACAGGTGTGCAATAGCACGAGCCAGCTAACTTAGCCTCACATAAAGCCAGAGCCATGATTCAGCCAAAAGCCGAACTGCATTTTAATTAAACATCGCAATGGAGCCTCTCATAATATATCAAATGAAATAATATGCGATATGTAGTATATACTTATGTATATATACAACTCTAATCTATATACATATAACTTATATGCATGTACGACTAACCTATTCGCAATGGTTATAATGGAGAAAGGTTTTGTAGATATGCATAGTATTGTAATATAAAGCTCCTAATAGATGTTCATTAGCTGCATATTAAGCGATTTGAGCGATGATCTAATCACCAAGCAGTTAATTATTAACATTGAAAGATGGTAAACAGCTGAATTATTCATGGCCAAAACTTAAGATAAACCATTGTCAAGGCTTTCATGTTATTATCGCTCCTTAGAAATAAACTTAGAAGTTGAGCTCATCGCCAAACTCTAAAGAATCATAGAAGCAGAAGAGTCTATGAGTTGCTCTTGTCTGGGCTCATAGAGCTTAGGGTTGCCAGCTCATCATATTATTTGAAACTATTTCATTTCGTGGGGTTGGCAAGTATTCTAACAATTTGCTATTTGCCCCAATAACAAGACTTTCTGCGCTTTCTACGCCCACTCCACACCTATTAAAATTGTTGCTCAGCAAGTATTTAACTTCATAGGGTTGCCAAGGTTTTGAAACCAAGTTCTGTTACCCGACTTTTTAACCTCATGCTTCACTTCTGTCGCTCACAATAACCCAGAATTAGTTTGCGCATTATTACTGTTCTAGGAAGTGAAGTGACAACAGAATTGTGTAGTTGTTTCTTCAGCCAAGTCCTATCCAATTAGGCTTGCCTAACATCTTAAACTGTTACCCAACACTAGACAATTTGGACGTCATGTCTATGTTGCAATCAATGATTATATAGTATGCTTGATATATATATTCAATAGGGTTGCCAAGACTCTGTTCCCATTTAAACTGTTCTACTCTTAAACAGACTCTTAACTTGAGCTCAAGCTGCGAGTTATGCTCAACACTAGAATTCGTAGGCTAGCTCAACGCAACTGTGAGAAAATCATTGCGATGCAAATGAGGGCCGGATGCGATATTAATTAAATCTTTGTATAAAACAAAACTTTAGCTCTAGATCTGATTAAGTTTGGTGCAAAGAAGAAGAAGCGAAGACAACTTTTCAATTTACTGTTGTCAAAGAAGTGACTCCTGTTCCCCCAACCCCTAACCGTGCCCGGTGACTCGTCTTGCCAATTTATTTTCATTGGCAAACATTTCGCCAAGGACACTAGAGCCAAAAAATAAACATATACACAATCAGCCCTGCCCAATAACCCCTCCCCCATTTTTATCCCATAATGTAAGACTGAGTATTTTTTGTGTGTGTGTGTGTGTTTTTTTTTCTTGCTGATGGAAAGTTGGAAATATTCTATGGCTGTAATTTTGGAGCCTACCCCTAATAGACTTTTAATTACCCAGTTACGTACCTTTGTGCTTTGTTCTGCTGGCGCTTCGGGGGCCGTGTTGATTTTTGCGCAATGACAGCATGAAATTACCATTAATTTTGGGCCCTGCAAATGGCGAGACGGAAACAGAAGCTGAAAACAAAATAGATTAGCATTAGCACAAGTATTCTATATATATATATATATATATATTTCTAGGTACAGAGATTTGCATGAGACAGGACTGAGCAGCTAGAGCCAGCAATAAGAGAGTGCGATGGCGATAGTAAGAGTGAGAGTGTTGGCTGTATATACATTTATAACTATATAAGTAAATCGCGTAAATGCCTCGGTTGCATGTCAAGCTGGCATTAAGTGCCACCCTGTAAGTGCCTCAATCAAGGCGGACTCGCCCCAGCGGGGCACTCAAATTGAATAGACAGGTGACACTTGATATGGCGCAAGGCAACAGGACTATCTATCTATAAGAATTGACAACTAGCTGGAATTATTTGTCACACAAAATTAGCGTTGAGTTCCGAACAGCTCGAATTGAGCTGAGATTTTTCCTAGCGCGCGCATCATTTGTCAATGCGCGCCAAATCGTCGAGTGACAGGCAACAATAAAAACAATGCGACAGGGGAAATTGTTATGGATATCTAAGGGTGGGGGGGTAGGCGGTGTTTCGCGTGTTTGAGCGAGCGACTTCTCCAAGGGGGTGTGAAAAGTCACGGGCTATTGACAGGAAAAGGCTCACAGTGTTAATGTGTTTGTATTTGTGAAATTGAGAGATTTACATGAACTCATCGCTTGCCGATTTTGTGGGCTTAATTAGCATAGGGAATGTCAGCTATTCATATGCATATCGAGTGAAAGATAAGCTTTTAAATCGCTTTAAATACCCTCACTAGGCCACATTGCCCTATGTTGCTATCAGAGCTAACGGCTGCTTTAACACATTGTCAAACTGGTTGGGCTTCCGTATTTTTCTTTACAGCTCATGACCTGTTGTTATATTCGGGACAGGATGAGATTGTAGATTTTTTAAAGCAGATTTGGTTTTGAGCCTTGGTACTTCAAATTTATTCTATATATTCTTAGAGCGAACTCAAGAGCAATATTTTCAATAAACAAAAGAGCAAAAACTAAAAACTGTAAACTCATGGTTCAGTTCAGTTTTAGGCATGGCTCTTTATTCAATCAAGAAAAGTAAAGTTGCTGGTTCAAACCGTTTCGGTTTTAAGCTGTTTTGCAATCTTGATAAAAGATAAAAGCATTTAAGTTCTGGTCAAGCAACTTGAAACTTATTGTCAATTGAACTGCATATAATTCAACATTTAACTTCCACTCAAAGTTAAACTGCCGAGTCAACGGACATGAACTTTGACAGGAACATAATAAAAAGGACACTCAAATGTTGTGCACTCAGCTCTCAGCTCTCAGCTCTCAACTAGAGCAGCCGCCACTTGAAGTGGCACTTGAGTTAATGCGCTCGGCAACTTTGCAAGACCCATAAGCCAAATGTCTGTTAGCCACCAAGTGTCATATGTTGCTCGCAATCTCAACTAATTTTGGCAGCTGCTTTTAATCAAACAACACTCGACGTTTGTCAATTGTAAACGGCTTGTCAGTTGTCGCACGGCCAATGTGGAGTGTTTCGAGTTAACCTGCCATTTGAATACCAATTTCAATTTCAATTTCAAATTCAATTCCCAAAAACCAAACCAATTCCAATTGCCAGCCGGGCAAGTGACCCAACTTGAACCGCATACAGATTGATACTTGAATGCGTTATGGCCAAAACATACTCGAATTCGAAGCGCGGCCCAACTGACATTTCAATGGCATTTTGTGCGCGTCATTTGGGTTTTTCGGCTTTTCGCCTTAATATTTGTTCAGTTCATTTTTTATGGTTTTGTTTGCTTGTGCTTTGCATACTTGAGCAGCTGCTGGCACTGGACGGGGCAGAGTTGGAGCATTAGGTCAAAGCAATGGCCATCCTTGCATTTAACCCTCACCCCCACAATTATGAACAGCAATTGGAATGCAGCTCTGCGTTTTTTTATTTTTTATTTTTTAATGTTTAGCCTTTTTGTATGCCGCGCGGCACGCGTTCAATTTTTTATCGCATGCCCTTGAATCGCATAGTACATAGCGTATTTTGTTATTTTTTAGTTGTTGTTTTCTTTTTTCATTTTTATAGATATTTATGGTGAGCTGTTAAGCGTTTAGTTTTCAATTTCAATAATATATTTATAGCCGGAAGGTCGCACGCAGGCGTTGACAATTATAACCCGGTCCGCAGCCCGGCATTACCATAACTAAGCTATCGACAATCGGCAACATAAGAGTTAATGAGCGGCAGCTTAGCAGCAGGCAATGGCTCATAAATCATATTTAACATATCTAAATACTTTATGTATTATGCATTTAATTACAGCTGTATAAATTACAATTGAGCTGAGCTTGAGTCCCCCACTTGGGCGACAGTCCATGGCAAGCTGCGAGTGGGCTGAGGCGAAGAACTTGTTCAAATTATACGTTATATTGAACTAACATTGTCACAATGATAACGACAGCCAGCCACGTCATAGCTGACGAAGTGCAGGCGACACCTATATCCGACTCCGACTTTGACTCCTATTCCGATTCCGATTCTATGCGCATATTATACAAAATGTTGCCGGGGCTATGCCTCTGGCAGTGCCAGCTGCCATTCAATTAGAATCTTGTCAATGCCCTGCACACCGCAGCTGTTAACAGGCAGCTAGCAGCCAGCCAGAGTACCCAGGACATCTATTGAATATGTTGTGCCCCTCTCTTAACCATTGCCGTCTTCCCGGTCTCGAGCTGCATGTCGCCCATTTTTCGTATGACAAAGCGTGCCATTGTTGATCTCCTGCCCAGGCACCGCGCCGTCGCCGATGTAGTAGCAGCCCATCAGCAGCTACCACTTAACCAAGGCAAGCATCCATCCATCCACACACAAACACTAACACACAGACACACCCACATAGCATCGCAGAGCAGGCACAATGGGTGAGCATGTAACACACAATATAGATCCAATGGGACCTGTTCCTAGTACATGCTGAGGAAACTTCATTCGAATTTCCTATCGAAACAATATTTTAAATGATCGTCTTTCAACTAAACGTCATCTTATCTTTATTGATTTCTACAAAAACTGTATTTACTCAGTTATCGATAATTGCATTGCGATATGATACAGCTCAACGCTAACAGCAGATATCGACAAACACATTTATCGCCAAGCGATAAGTTATCGAAAACCATATTTAGAGTCAAACGATATGTCACCGATGACAAAATTTATCGCTATGCAAAAAGGTATCTATAATTACATTTATAGCAAGCAATAATTTATCGATTTCGACATTTATCGCTTAGCGATATGTAATCGATAGCCACATTTATCGAAACGCTATATATTTTTGATAACGTTTTCTCTGTTCTCATAACTCTGTGCATCCTTGAAGCTAGCTAGCTTCTCCCATGGTGAATTTGGCGTTGGAGTCGCCGTTTGCTGACATGTCAGAAATTTTAACTGGCAATTTGCAGGAAAACGCACGCGACGCACGTACAACACGACCAGACACGGCCAGCCGGCCACGTGGACTGCTGCAGACGAGAGGGGCGGGCATCGGGAGGGGAGGAGCGCGCGCACAGGAGCCACAAAAGGACAATCTGACAGGCAGACAGGACGAACGATTGGGTAGAGCGGGAGAGGCGGTGTGGAACAGACAGGCGAACAGACAGTGATACAGAAGCAGCAGCAACGTCCTCAGCAATTTCCATGAGCGTGTGTCTCTGTGTATGTGTGTGTGTGTGTGCATGCAAGTGTTTTCTTGTTTTTGTTGCATAGAACATGGCACAATATGTTGCCATGTCTGCCACTCCTCCGCTGCCGGCCCCAGCCACTCCTCGCCTCGCGTCGAGTCTAGCTGCCACTTGAGTGTGTCTGTGTGAGTGTGTGTGGTGAACATTTTCGGTAATGGTGTCAAAATAATTTGGGTTGTCATTTGTTTTGTCGGCCACCCAAAAAGGTAAGCCATATAAGCAAGCAGCCAAGTGTGGCTAGCATTGTGGTGGAGCTCCAGAGGGCGGCGGCAAGTTGCGGTACTATGTGGGAAAAAGCTTTTCGGAATTTGCCGGGATACACGGTCTCTAGTCTCTGGTCTCTGGCCAAGCTCATAATCAGCAGAGCTCTGCCTTGGCCGGGGCAAGTAGCCGCATTAACCATTTGCGATTTTTAATAAGCAGCCAAACGCAGGCAGCTAATAAAGTATAAGTGGCGAGAGGGGGCAGGGGGCAGGGGGCAGGGGACAGGGGGTGTACGGGCGTACACAGGCAACAGGAACAAACACATACATATGTAAATATGGAAGGGGCTTTAGTGAAGGCAACGAGATTACCTTCTGTATTGTTTTTGCTTAGCTTTTGTTGCTTGACGCTTGTTTGGATTTTTATTAAATTTTTGTTGAGGGCTAAAGTGAACCCTCTGTGGCTGTATGCGTGCGTGTTTGTTACTGCAAATATTAATTGATTTTCCTGTTTGTTGCTTCAACTCTGTGTGTGCTTACAGCTCTCATGTGTGTGCGTGTGTGTGTGTGTGGGTGCCTCAGACCCTTTCACGCACAACAATTTTTCCAATTTTCAATGGCAGCAGTTACCCCAAACAACGCAGCACGCCCGCAACTCTGCGGCATTTGCAGACGCACAGTTGCATTCAATTTTTGTTTCGGTGCCGATTCGATTCGATTAACAATTTTTCAGTTAGCTAGCAAACGCGGCGTATGCGTAACGCGTTCCAGCAGAAAGCTAAAAGCCAAAACTTAATTTTTAAAAAAATGTTGCCTACTTTTCAGCCGAAGCGAGTCAACGAAAAGGGCGAGCGAATGCAGCGACTTTAGCTTGATTTATGGACTAGCTGCCGCAACTAGCAGCAGGCCAAATGAATTAAATTTGCTGCAACATATGGCTTGATATGATTTGACAGTTTCTTCATAACATTTTCCATTCGTCTATTTGTTTTCTTTTTGGTTTTCATGAGCGCAGCAGAGACAACAAGTTAAATGGCGTTTCACATTTTTGATTTCTCTGGCATTGCCTGCATCATAAATCATTGCCTAGGTGTGGCAAGAACAGCATCAGTGTGCCCGATAATGAATTGTTGTTCTCATTGTTGTTGATTGATGCTTAAGATACAGCAGAAGCAGGCTTCCGCAGAACGCTTAAATGTCGCTCCAGTGGGCTGAGGGCTGAGGGCTGTGGCATGCAACAGCTGCCAATGCTAGTATACAGTTTGGTTAGTCTGCAGCCCCTAAAGCACATCGACATCAGCATGAAGGGCCCTTTGTTTGTTTGCTAATAGCTTGTTAGCCATTTCAAAAACAATTTTCTAACAACAACAACAACAACAACAGCAACAAGAAGCTGGGACAGACACAAACAGGGACATGTGTCCCCCTTACTAACTTATCGGCCCGTAGCTACCAGCATTGGGGCTTCCCAACCGGTTTCCACTTTCACTGAGCCGCTGCTCTGCTCTGTCATAATTCAAGCAAGCAAAAAGGCACCGAAAAAAAAATCAGAGTACTATACGCACACGCCAGCACGCACACACATACACACATATTGACAGCTTTGCCATAAATTTCAGGTAACAGCAACAGCCAAGGCCCCAAAGCACCCATAACAGACACTCACACACACGCCCACATAGACAGCTGGTTTGTGTGTGTTCTTTTCTTTTTTCTCCGCACAGTTTGTTGAAGTTGTTGCCAAGTGTCGCACTCATTCTTCGTATCATTCATACGCCACGTGTAGCCGGGCAGTGAAAACAAAACTGTCATACGAAGCGACGGGAGATTACGTTTACGAATGCAAATATTTGACGCACTGTGCACACGGCAAAAAAATTGAAGACAAGTGCACTAAAGATTGTATCTTTATGGGCTGACGCCCACTAAAATACTCTTACCTGAATATTTGTCATTGAAGTCGAGTGCACTAAATATCATTGCTTTATAGACCGTTAAATACAATGAGAACTATGTAAGTTTTTCGTTTTTGCTCGCTTACTTCTCATTGAATGAACTAGAAGTTTTCATACAATCGATTTTCAAGAATTCGTCAATATTCCGTGTCAATAGATAGTTTTACACATACCATTTGGACTGTGCGTTGATTATCAATCAGGCGGTCAATCAGTCAGCTTTTGGAAATCAAATTAAATTATGTGTTCGACCGGATAAAATAGGGTTTCCTTATGCTTGGACTGTACGCTGATTATCAATCATTATATTATCCTTCGAACAACACTATATGATCGCATAAAATAAAGTTGTCTAACGTTTGGACTGAGCGTAGATCATACATCAATCAGTCAATCAATCATGACAAACAACTTTCTTTATGTATTCGATCATTCGATAAATTGTAATCTGATAAAATTATATTTTCGTACAAATACTATGCGGACTGTGCGTTGATCATCAATCAATCAGTCAATCAGTCAGGTATAATTTAATGTGTATAGACATACATACATAGCATAGAGCTTTCATAGATACACGATCGGGTAAAACAAAGTTTCACGACAAGCAAACCTATACATTTATATCTTAATATATAGATTTGAAAACACATTAAAGACCTATTAAGTGATATATAACTATTTGTGCACAACAATACACAATTGACAATCTTTTGCAAGAGGGCTGTAACAGAGTATTCCACAACTATTGAAATTAAGACCTGAATTCACAAAAGTATCTTTAAAGATGGCGGAACCGCCTCAGGTAATGTTTAAATTATAAATTAAAGAAAACGCTGTTCCAAGTTTGGCATTACAATTAGCTAAAACAAAAATTCGCTATTTATAGCGACAATATAAAAGAAAAAATATGCTCAAAAGGAACATTAAGAATCATTTGGGTGGAAGCAAGCATGCTCTAGCTGGGAGAGCACGACTGAGAAATACCCTGTACTCAAGCAAATTACACAACAACTCACTCAAGAGAGAAGTAATTAAAGAAGTTAAGGCTTGTATGTGTGAGTATGCTATACGAGAGCTAGCCATCCAAATTTGTTGTGTGTTTTATCTTACAGTTCTCTAGCTATGCCTAAAAACCCAAGTCTCAGAAGTCTCATATCGATAATTCTTATATCTGAAGAGATATAGAAATTAAATTAAAAACTCCCTTTGTGCATGGTATAAGCGAATATCTAATTACAATATTAAGTCTCTTGCTTATTACATTCGCACTTAACCTATATACCTTCCTTTACCCATTTGCAATGAATTGAGGGTATAAAAAATGTTAAGCCTGCGGCATGGCCGCCATATAAATGATATGCGAGCTATGCCAGCCGAGGGGTAGCCCTGTTTAGCTGTTGTGCCTTTTTGTGGCAGCCGATGGCTGTTATTACTTTGTTTGTTTAACTTCAATTTTGCCAGCTTGTTGCTAATATTTCATCAGAAAGGGTTGGCCAACCGGACTGGGCAGAGGGGAGCCGTGCTACCTTTTGACAGAAGCCTGGCGCCCCTTTGCTCGAGTCTTTTAACGCTGCTCCTTTTGGGTTTACTTTTTTTTTGTCCACGAAGTTTGAACAAGTCTGCCGCTGTTGCAACCCTTGTGCACATCCGGTGCTGAGGCCCCAACCTAATACGTTCATACGAAGCCTCATTGACACCCCAGACCCAAGCAGCGCACATGTTGTATTTTGTTTTGGCAAATTAAAATTCACTTAACAACATTTCGTTTTAGTTTTAAATTTTATTTACAAATTTTCCATTCATTGTCTTCTAATATAGGGATTTTTTGTATTTGCTACTCAAATGGCCCAAATCCTTGTTAAGAATTTATGAGACAGTAAAGCCGCAGACGTGACCCATGCAATTTGCATTCGGTTAAGTGGAGAGCTGTAGGGGCATGCGGCTAGGAATGGATATAGATAGATTCGTGGGAATGGGTGCGATGAGTGGAATATTGCGGGCGTTGCCACGTTCCTCGTCGCTAGCCAGATGCTTCGTCAATAATGTATAAGCATTGCGGCAAAAACTTATTCAAAGGCGGGGCTGCCTCTTAAAAGGTTTTCCGTTTGTGTCTGTATTTGTGTGTGTGTGCGCGCTTAAAAGCTCGCACACTCTTTGTCTCGACCTGCTTTTACTCAATTGCAATCAATTAAAAATCAATCAACTCAAATGTAGTGAAAAACAATTTTTAATTGAAAAGCAGCAGCCAAAGCAGCAGTCGAGCAGCAGTCGAGCAGCAGTCGAGCAGCCCGGGCAGAAGAGCTTCAATCCCAGCTGACCGGGTCACCTGGAAGTGCTCACGGAGAGTGCTGAGCACTACACTTCAAGTGGTTTTACAGGCGCATACACCATCAAACACTCGCAGACACACACACGCGCACACAGATAGAACGTACACCCATATAAAGTAGCCGAAAGCAAAGTGCATGAATATTTTATGAAGATAAATAAGGATAAAAACTTCAAACGACCACGAAAAGTGGTCGCCGCTCTGAAATGGACCTGGGCCAAAGGATGCAGCATCAGCACCAGCAGCACCCAGAGAAACGAGCAGCCAGCACAACAGCACGTCCAATAAAACAAAGAGCGAGCAATAGTCGCCGTAGGAGCGTGAAGAGAGCGAGATAGTGAGACAAACAGCCAGACTGGGCGAGAGACAAGAGGGGGCAAGAGCGCGTGCAACTGGACATTCACATGGCGTATGTGAGCTATGTGCTCTGTAAATGACATTTGCATTTCACCTTTTCACATTTTCACATTTCCACGCTTTATTTCCTGCGCTGATCACACAGGCAATATTATTCGAAAACCAAAGCAGCACTCAAAATTTAACTGAATGCAAGGGAAAATGAGAATTTGGTATGTAGAGCATGAGAAACATGAAGATTGTTCGCAATTTTCAGACGTTTCTTTATAACTGACAAATCCCGAACTTTCGGCATTGTTAGGCTTTCATCTGCGATTCGAATCTGTAATAATTAAAAATCTTTCAGCTGGATCTTGAGTTGGAAAATATGAATATTAAATAAAACATATATGCAATATATCTTTGCAAGTTGCAGAAGTTTAGAAATATGCGTGATTTTCTTAAATATTTATTTCTGCTTATTCATGAATATATGTAAATGTTTTAGTTTGAATATTTGCAATGAATCGATTCCGAAAAATTATATTTGCAACATATTTTTTTAATTTTGCATATTAAAATCAATATAAAATAAACGAGTAGAAGAAAAACGTTTGTAATATATGGTCTTTGAGTTAGGCAGCGCAAATAATCCGTAAAAAAAGGGAACACAATATAAAAATAATATTTTCTTGTGTTTTATTTGAAGTAGAACCATTAAAAGGCTTTAGCATGGACTATGTCGCAGCTTTTGAATAATTAAACTGAATATATCATCAATCACAGCACAAAAGTATCGAGTATCAAACGCATTTTTTGTACAATAGATAACAAATAATGTGCAGTGTACTAATTTTTATTTTAACGTATTTCATCCTTTTCGAAATAATTATAATTTATATGTATGGTGTTTAACCATATCATATTTAACTATAAAGCATCAGCCTAATTTTTTCCTAACAGCTCTGGCAATTATGAGCTTTGGCCTAGTAAATGCACACATTAGGCTCAAATTGGAAGCCGGATTCTTTTTTATTCAGCTTGAATATTTCATTTAATGACACTTTATATTTAATGTTATTTACTTGTGTACACAACAATATAGTACTTATAGATAGCTTCACGCAACTAGCTGACCGCTAATGTTGTCTGTCTGTCTGTCTACATTATTTTTTTAATGAACTTTGCATTATGAGACAAACAACGAGGCAGACGACGACGTCGACGTCGACGACGACGACGACAACTGACCAGTGAAATAAACTAGGTACACAGAGCGAAACTCATTTTAAAGCTATTAGCCGGAAACTGCAGAAACAGCAACAACAACAACAACAACAACAATGACAACAACGACAACAATGACAATGAGAGCAACTACTCTGTGGAATGAATCGCAACGTTGACTGCAAAACTGCGCTGGCAACTACTTAGTTACATTCAGGCCTCGTTACAATTTCTTTGGCCGAGGCGTTCGTGCGTAGAGACAGACCCTCCGCAAGCATCCTTCCCTTCCCAACTCTAGAGCCCAATCCTGTGGCAGGATCATAGTGAGTACTTGGGTACTGCCAATTCATTTCTGCATTGCGCTGCCTTTTGTTTGGCCAGCGAGAGTCAAGTGCTTGGGTGGCGCAACGAACGGAACGAAGTCGGTTGGACTGGGCTGGGTTGGGTTGGGTTGGGTTGGGTTGGGTTGGAGGTTGGGGTTAGGGTGGCAAGGCAAACCACTCAATGTAATGAAGGTCATTAGAAATGTGCCCGGGGGCATGTCGCACGCACAACTCATTTGCACTTGGCCAAGTTGCAGGTCAAAAAAAGAAAATGAATGTGCGTAAAGTACAAAGCAAAAGTTTTCTTTCTTTCTGCCATTGGGGCCTCTCATTGTTGGCAGCTTTGGGTCATTAGGTGACGCTTGTCCATGGGCGCAAACGTAATTAGTCGACAGCGACGATGAAGACGACGGAGACGACGGAGACGACATCAAAACATGTAAAGTAGGGCGACTGACGCTCGAGTGACCCAACGAGCCATGCCCCCAATGAATGGCGGGTCCCCCAATGGATCTGCGTCTGGGCCCGAGTCCGATGAGAGCCAAGACTTGGGCAAAAACTTGGTAATTAGGATGTTTGTGCTGACAGACAGACAGAAAGACTGACACGCAAAAACGCAGACACGCAGACAAACGAGGCGAAAAGAAAGTGAAATGGCAAACGGCTGTCGAACGGGTTTGTTCTGGGGGCATTCAACAAGAAGCCCAAGTCAGAAGCCGTAGCCAAACCCAAACCCAAAGCCAAAGCTAAAGCTAAAACTGAAGCTGAAGCTGAAACTGTCTAAGCGAAGATGCTAACGATAGCTGCGTGATAGCGCAGACGGCATTCGCAAATTAAGTTGACATCTTAGGTTTAACTTTTTTAATTAGATTTTATCATTATAATCGAGTCACAGTTGGCAGTTGCTGCAGCCAAGTGGCAAAAATAATACGCTGCCCTGCCCCATGCCCTTAGCCTTTGCGTTTTATTATTATTTACATTTGCCAGTTTTTGGACATTTTGTTGCGCTGCAAAGTAGGCAAGCACTTCGTTGCCTCGTTTAGGTGGCAATTGCCCGGCTCATTACTGCATGCAGCTTAATGGGTCAGCATAATGCCCCATGCTCCATGCTCCACGCTCCATTCGATTTCATATTGCAACAATGTGGCTTTAAGCGCTGCCTCTGCTGCACACTCACTTGCAACTGAAAATCCCATTGAATTTATAGCCCCTTCTTGCCTCGACCCACCCGCCTCTTGACACACACTTCGAAGACTTGAAAAAAAAAAAAAAAAAAACAAAGTGTTAACAATAAAAATGACGTTTGCCAAACCGATTGCAGCCCTGCCGTTTGAATGGGGCAACTGAGCAAATGTTGCAACTGTTAAGAAGAATGAATACTTTACTTGGGGTTAGGCGAAGATTAAATGCCCTCACTTGCACACAACTTTGTGCATTTAATGTGTACTTAATTTTCGATTGACTGAGCCATTTGTTCGACTGATTGGCTGATTGACTGATTGATTTATCAAGCACAGTCGAAACCCCAAGATCCAGGAAGCACGCGAAGGCGTAGGTTTCATAAATTCCACTGCCGACTCACCAAACGGCCTTTTTACTTCAATCAACTTCCGACGGATTGATCGCTATCTAACAAGTCATTTATTATTTCAAATATCTTAGCGACATGTTTTCTAGGATATCTTCATGCAGGTGTTACACATTTACTGACAAGATTATGCCATACAGAGTATAGAGCATTAAAATGGAAAAGTACTCGCACCTGTATTTGTGATTCATGCTCATGCTCATACTTATGCACATACTCATACCATACTCATACTCATACTCATACTCATACTCAGGCTCATGCTCATGCACTTGCGCTCGTATGTAAGCAGCAATGTTGAACCGCACACAGACACACAGACACCCACACCCACACCTAGCTATGTGGGTGTGTGTTGAGGAAATGCGCTTAAGTGGCATCAACGTCAAGTCTCGGGTTCGAGTCGAGTCAAGTTGAATTGTGGCATGGGTTTCTATTGCACATTCAAGTCAAAATAACGATCTGATGAGCATTTTTAATGTCAATTTGATGATTTGCCGTGATGTGTGTGTCGTGTGTGTGCGTGTGTCTGTCGGGTGTGTCCTGTGTGTGGGAAACTTTATGTGCCAACGGCCACTAGGCAAATAATAACAAATGAGTAATGAACTGCGCTTATACGACAGACCAATCAACTGAACCGAATGTAGGATTCACCTGTCCGGTTGCCAGTTTCAGTTTTTGGGCAGTGCACACGCACGCACACACACACACACACACACACACACACACACAAGCACACCCAACCAGCCGTAGAGACAGAAAACACTCATTGATTATTTAAACGTTTGCGGTGCTATTGTTGTCCCATAGTCAGACCCGGGGAGAAGAGAGACAGGTACTGTTCCAGTCATAGTCACAGTGGCAGCCACAATTGCAGCCATAGCCACAGGAATAGCAACAACAACAGCAGGAGCAACATTTATAGCCCGACATGCAATTGTGTGCTTCACACTGTGGCATTCATTGCCTACCGTTTGTATCAAAAGTTGTATGCCATTGGGGCATAAACAAATATTGATTCCATGTGGACGATGAATAATATACCATATTCCTGGACTTGCGCGAATCAGTTGCAGATGCAACTGTTCACAAAATTCGAAAGGAGCTTAAGTGTGCATGCAATTACTGTAAGCAGAGCATAGACTGATAAAGTACGTGCTTCAGCATTCAATTAATCAGCAGAAGCGAAGCTTGCAATTTTAATTGCTTGGAAAAGCTTGCAAGCTGAACAGTCGCCGAATGACATTGAACAGGAAGTACACTGCAATAAAATGTTATGCGTGCAGTTCATTTTTAAAGTGTAGCCAATTAGTTAAGCTTAAAGCTTTGATGTGCTTTTAAGTGTTTTCCATGATCTTTCAGCTGATTTCAAATGTGCTTTTAAAGCATTTTACTAAGCGAAAAGCTTTTAGGTGCTTGGAAAGCACACATAAATAGAATTATTTGCCTTTGAACGTGAAGCTCCTTAATTTCTAAAAGCTTCTTCAAGATTAATCTTATGTTTAAATGCAATTTGTCGGGTACTCTATCAAGCTCTTGCCAGAAACATAAATGAGAAGGCTGACTGAATAGAACACTAGTTGATTCAACATTTTGCACTCGTCTCTGTTAAGCTGCTTTCTGTCTGTGCTGTGCTGTCGCTTACTCAATCCTGATGCGTTCCAATTACTCAAGCAGTCAATGCCATTGCAACAACTGCAACAAAAACAAGAACAACGGGCACAAAAGCAACAACTATAATGCAGTCAAAGATATAGTACTTGCAGGGGTACATTGCAAGCTCAAGTAGTGCCACGTCGCTGTCGACGTCCGTCGAGTCTCCTATTCATGGGACGCCTTGTGTACTTATTTTTAAACGTATTAAGGAAGCACCGGCAAGGAATCGAGAGTGGTGTGGAGTCGACTCGAGACGACTCGAGTCAACTTGAACTGCGGGAACAGCAACAGCAACAGCGACTAAATAAATGATACGTACCATGTGGCACAAAAGGGACAGCTGCAGGTGGCGCCATAACCACTGAGCAACAGTCAGGCAAAAAGGTAACCAAAGAGTTTCCATTGAATTGGCTTTCAATTCAAACGCTAAAAGACATTTCCCTAGCAAAAGCCTTTGTTGCCGGCCCTTTGTAATTGCCAGAAGAAGAACTTCATGTGCTCTCGTACATTGAGCTACTTCTTAAAGATATATCTTGAAAAAAATCAGAAACATTTCTCTCGCTAGCTTAAAAAACTGCCAATCAGCCCATTAGCTGATGGCATTACATTGACAGGCAGTTAAAAAGCAAAACAAATGTAGGTGCGTGTTAACTAGCATGAACTTTACCAGGAACATAGAAGAAAAAAGACCCTGAACACTTTCTAGCTCTTCTTTTTCCATATGAATAAACCACAAAAGTTGTTTTTCACATTGCAGACAAAAGCGCAGCTTTTGAGCTGTTGCAATCTTTTGTCGAGAAAGTTTTAATTTTCCTTTTGACAACATTAGACAACAAACCAATCAAAAAGGATTTCAGTTGGTCGGGTTCGAGTCCACAATCGATGGGGGCTACATATATAGAGTAAGTTTTTATTCCGCTTAAGAGATTCTGAACTTTAACTTGCCTCCATTTTTTTTCTTGTTGCGCCACCGCCAGTTGCAGGCACACACATACTGTAAAAGTTATGCTCGAAACAAACAGAGAGAATAGTGAAAAAAAAAAAAAAACAAAAGATATTATAAAATAAAATAAGAAAATACGAATGGCAAGGTATAAGGGCAAGCAAATATTTCTTGGCTGCCTTTGGCTTCTTAGTTTTGCTGTCGAATTCATGTTGGACGCAAATTTATGACTGTCAAAAAGTTCAGCTGCACAATGCGAGGACAGCGACGAATGCGGCCGACGAGCAAGAAATATGCAAGGACCTGCCGCCATGTTCAACTTTAACACTTTACACTTTCTCCCATAACAAAAAAAAAGACGCGAAAGAACATATCTTTGGCACGCCGAAGAAGACATACGCTTGCAAGCATTTGGCTTCGAGCTGCTCGAAAGAGTTCCAATGGGTGTCATATCATATGGTGGTCCGATTTGATATGGCTTAGCGGATATTTTGGGTTAATAGTGGAATAATATAGAATGGCTGAGTTTAAGATATTCAAGCGATTTTTCCTGTTAAGCTATCATATAAGATATTACAATTGAAATAAGATTTTACGCATCTGACTGGAGCATCTCGCAGTCTTATTTTTTCGTACCAGAAGCCATTTCTAGAACAATTCTTCTTATAGGCCTAAATGATATGCCATTTCGACTCTGATTGGATTTAGTTCATATAGAGGTAGCAAAGTAAAACTCGTCGATGTCAAGTTTGCTCAAGATAGCTTGAAGAACAAACCAGTTTCTACCTTCACAAGAGCTTTCTTTTTCACTGATCCTTATCTTGGAAGCTATATGATATAGAGCACCGATCTCGCTGCTGATCAAGTATATATATAGCTGATGGAGCTCTATGCGTTACACATTGCATGCCAAAAGAAGAAAATGCCCTCACAAGGCTATAAATATAGAGTTGAAAACAGAGAAAAATACTTTTACAAGTCGCAAATTTATGGAGTTATATAAAAAGTTGCAGCAAGTGCCCGGTGACAATGGGCCTATAGGAATTACGGCGCCAAGGAATAAATAATATCAATCTCGTTGAGATTTAAGTAAATTGTTATTTGAGAGGCAGGCGATATGCAGCAATCCACGCAAGCCAAGCAGCTGTCGATGTCCTGCCATGTCTGGCTATCAGCCACAACAACAAGGCTAACAGCAAGGACAACAACGCATTTAAATCAAAGCCGCAAACCCATCAAGACATTTTTAATGACGCCCCAAGGCAGTGGCCCCCCCAGTCCCGAGTGCCACATGCCACGTGCAACCCGTGAGCAGCACGCCCGCTGCGCGCCTCGTGTCTGCGGTTTAAGGGCTCCCAGACAGGCAGCTCATCCAACCCAACCCAACCGATGCCACGCCCATCGACCACAACCTGCCTGATATATACTATGTCTATATACACATTTCAAATGAAACAAATGCAAATTGTTGTCATTCAGCGACATCAACGAGGAAGAAGCCAGTCGATTGCTTTTATGCCAGGAGCAGGCACTTGCTGTCCTGTGTTGTGTGTGTTGCGGCCCGCCTCGTAAATGTTCATTAATCCGCCGGCAATGCAGACAGCGCAACAACAACAACAACAACACGAGTGTGCCTGTTGTGTGTGTGTGTGTGTGTGTTGTGTGTATATTAATGCGGCTGGCAAAAGTAGCTTTTAATTAGCATGTTGTCTGCGAGCCGCAACGCAGCTCGTTTGTTGCAAGTTGTTTTGGGGATTTTTGAATGGCTTTTTGGTTGACTGGCAACAGCCCAGACGCAGGTGGCAAAACGACTAAGAAGAAGAAGCAGCAGCAGCAGCAGGCAATGCGAAATCCGCGGGCGTAGCACAACACGTATGGGGTGGCAATAGTTTTTTGGCGTGTCTGGAGTGGCTGGCACAGCTGAAGGGCTCTGGAGGGCTTAAATGGGGCTTAGGCTTAGAGCCGCACGCGGTTTGTGCGTATACGATTTACGCAAACGCGTGGGCGTCGCCGTGAGTGTGGGCGTGGCACATGAGTCTAATTAGTTATCAATAGTGGTTGCGGCAGGTTTTAAATCCTCGCTTAACATTCCCCTGGCATTTATTTGAGTTAAGCTGTGGGAAATGACACAAAAAGTTTGATCGATTAAGTCGCATTGAAAAGCTCATTAGCTATGCAAAAATTATAAAAGGAAAATCGACTTAACCCCTTACAAATTCGATTCTTTAAGCAAACGCACTTTATGCAGCGGCTGTGCATCTCCTTTGCTTGACCCCACACTAAGCATGCCAAATTGGATTCTTGGTTAGCTTCGGTCCTTATGGTCCGATCCTTATGAAATTTTAGACATTTTAATATGGCATACAAAACTGTGTGCACGCCAAAGCCTAAGGTTATTTTTTTTTTAAATTTTTGTGAAGCGATGGCAGATCTGCTGCTGACCTATTTTCAATGGGTTCAGGGCCTAAATATGTAAGGCTTGCATTACTTTAAGTTAAGAAACTTTGTTTGAACCAAGGCTCAAGGCTGTCAGTTGTTTTTAATCAGCGGATTTTGACTTAACAGGCCTGAAAACTACAAGATAATTCAAGTCTGTAATGCTTTAAGTAGCCTCTAAGAGCCTCAGTTAAGTTCAGACAACCTTTTTAGAAGTTGGATAGATGACTTGTTCCAATAATAAAAATATATAAATTACATTTAATATAGTAAATAATGCAAGTATACAATAAATAAGTTCCTCCAATGCTAAACATTAAACACATATTTTAAATAGCATTAGCATTAGCTAAATATTTTGTATGTTAAGTTTAATCAAGCATAAATATTGATTAATTCTCGTACTGCGCACATCCTCCTCTATTAAGGCCCCGCTGTGCTCGTTTCTTTTTAAAAGTACACGTATCAATTATTCGTAAACACTTAATAGCCCATTAGTTGGCTGCGTGCCACTCGTCATCCGCATAATTGCAGTCACGCACCTTTAAAATTATAGGCTCTGGGGCTGACATTTTTCAACAAACTTGGAATTAGATTTGATTAGTACTTGAAATGATGAATATTTACTTTGCTTCAATTTGTTTTTTTGTTCTAATGTTTATGATTTCTGGTGTTTTTGTGTATAGATAAGCCTATGAACACGACCTTAAAGTTGGTAAACATAGGCATAACATACTTGTGTTCTGTAAAAAGTGTTCAAGGATTTCTAGAAATGTCTTTGCCTAAGATAATTTAAATTGATTAAAAAGTAAAGCAGAGCAGCCAGTAAAACGTTCCTGCTACTAAAGAGAGTAAACGAGAGAGAGAGAGAGAAAACGGGAGAGCGAGAGAGAAAGAGATGTATGAAATAACCACGTTAGTAGTGTAAGCGAGAAAGAGAGAGAGGAACAAAGAGAGGGAGAGATAGAAATAATAGAGGGAGACCGAAAGAGAAAGAGAGAGAGAGAGAGAAAAGGAGACGTACGGAATACCCACTCTAAAGTTCAATTTGTTAAGAACCTCCTTGGCCTCTGTTAATATCCACTTAAGTTGGATTAATTTGCCGCATTAGTCGGTTCATTGGCATGACGGAACGGATGCGCCGCAAAACTGAGGCAATGTCAAGCGCCGTAATTTGATGTCGTCAATGAAGTAGGCGCTGTGGCGAGTCGCAAGTGTTGGGTAGCGTACAAAAGTTGGTTTAATGGGTGCGGGGGGGAAGCACTCCTCAAGTGAATTTCTCAGTGCACGCTAATCAGACGGCACGCAGGCGCATGACACAAAACAAAAGAAGAAGCAAGCCAAAGGGCTGGAAGGGGTAGAGAGCAGCTAAAGGAGGTATTGCAGTTGTTGTTGTCGTTGTCGTTCTCGCTGCAATTGTTGCTCATTGTTGTTGTAGTTGTTATGATTATTAGCCATAAAGTGCTGAAGCTGCTGTTGCCTGGGCCCAGGCCTAAGTAACACGATTTTTCTTCATTATTATTTCTTGGCACGCGATCTGACAAGTTAGACGACTTGCCGTTGTCGTTGTTGTCGTTGCAGTTGTTATTGTTGTTGCTATTGTTGTTGGACTTTGAGCTAGTCAAGCAAGCTGTCGCCATCGCCATCGCCATCGCCATCGCCTTGGCTGTCGTGTTATGCGATTTACATGAAGTGTTGGCGAAGGCAAAATTTTCACGACGCCTGCCCCCAGCCGGCGCGCCAGCCGGCCTTGCCCATTTTACTAACAAAAGCGGCCAAGCACCAACATCCCAGCACTGGCTAGCCCCTGATGTCTATCTTGTGTATAGTATACAATACATACATATATATATATATATATATATGTATATATAGAGTGGGTATATATAATCCACTTTTATAAAGAAATTACATTTGACGACTTACTTGCAATTAGCCACGTCTGCAACCTGTTGACTTGTTGCCTTATTGTTGTTGTTGTTGTACTGTTAATGCTATTGTTAATGCCGTGTGCTTTAATATATATATATATATATTGACGAGTTTCCACAACGATCTGTAAAACAAAAGACAAGCGATAGTTTTTACATGTGTCTTAGTACAAGTCATCTTTGAAATATGTCAAATTGCGGCAATTATTAAAGATTGCCAGACTACAATTAGATGCCAATTATTAGCTCAAATTCTGCGTCAGGCGAGAGCAAGGTTTCAGTTCTGAAACTCAAGCAAAACCAAGTTGAATTGTTAATAAGTACATATTTGTATATATAACATTTATATTTAAAAAATTGTTGACCCACTTCTAGTCCCCAACTCGACGATTATTCATTAGGTAAACCCATCTTGCTTATCTGCTTGGTTATTTTCCACAAGGGTTTTAAGTTTCCTTAATTTGTGGCGATTTTATCGCAGAACTTGACATCAAAAAGTCTTGACAGCAAGCAACAAAATATATATGAGAACACTCAAATCAACAGTTCGCCAAATATGAAATACCCTCGTGTACTGATGGCAAGTGTGTGTTGCACTTTTTTTAGACAATACTGGACTGATCTTTCCTGCTGCAGATCATATATCATAATGTGGTATATAGTTCTGTGTTTGAAGTCATGCGGCTTTTGGTTAAGAGACTGGAAAGAAAACAGAAGAGTTGTTCACACAAAAACTAAATTCTTAACGATACTTGCTATGGCAGCTATAAGATATAGTGTCCCGATCTGGCCGATGTGTGCTGCCTGACAGACAGACGGACTTGGCTTTAGCGCCTTGGCAATTAATTACGATCCATACTATATATACTTCTTGGAGTCGAAGACAAAACTAAGGGACCTTTTAGAAGGGTACATGAAAACCGCCAGAGATTACGGTAATTGATCAAAACATAATCGTCTAGTGGTAAATCAACAGGTGCGTTTACTGTTTAATTCACTGTTTGCCTGCGTGCTACCGATTCGGCCATCGCTGATAAAAGACACACATGAAAAACATGTTATCTATTTGCTTAGCGTAAAAAACGCAGCTACTTGAGAGCTGCCGGCCAAATCTTATCAGGCTCAGCGATGGGCCGGAACCGGTCTCTCCCTCTCCCTCTTCATCTCACTCTCCATCTCTGTCTCCCCCTCTCTCTCACACACTGTCTGAAGCTCTCTCTTTTTGGTAAGTCTTTGCGGCTATCACGTGAAAGATGTGCGCAGCTTGGTTAATTGCAAAGAAAGAAAAAAACTATTTGATTATAATGTGGAAAGAAAAAACATAAATTAAATTAAATTTTATGCACATATGTGTTTATGTATGTACATATGTATACCCACTACATCACAAAGGCGGGAAGGGGGAATGGGCGAAGGAGAACAGTTGGCTTGCCGGCGGGGCGCAGACACATTACATTTTCTGCTCCAGATACGCTTTTCACAATTTTTACACACACCCACACACACACACACACACACACCCACACAACACACGCGCGCACGCAGCAGATGCCGACTTTTGATTTTACTTTTGCCAACACGGCGTATGCGCAATGTTTGCGAGCGGAGCGTGCGCACAGAAAGCAAACAGCGCCGAAAAACACACAAACAGATAAACAAACAAACAAACAAACAAACAAGTGAACAAACAACACACACAGACACACAAAACTGAGTATAAGCTGGCCCAGTCAGTCAGTCAGTCAGTCAGTCTGTCTGGCAACCACTGAGCCATGGGCGTTTGCAAGTCTATATATGTATGTATGTATGAAAAGTGAAAATTGCATTTGCTTTTAATGCAGCTGAAAATTAAGTCGAAAATGTGTGGCAAGGTTGACGGCCAGATTGTTGTGAACAAAAAACAGCAATGAGCTGAAAACTGTGCGGAAAAATTAGCTGTCAATCAGCCAAAAAAGAAGTGTAAGTATATACATATAATTTAAACATAAACATACATATATATACATATAATTCTCACCAGGGCAAGGGAAAAGCGAGAAGTACTTATCAACATTTGCTTTTCCCTTGTGCGCAACATTTTCTATTCAAATTGCCGCCAATAGGGCGCTTAATCACAAAAGGCCAGCTTTTTGCTATTCGAATAGCTTAGAGTATATTCCATATACATGGAACTGTGGAGGAACAAGAAAAGAATTTAAAGAAAAACTATTTCGTCTAAATATATTCAAGCATGTTTGTAATCGTTTGCTTTAGAAGCGACACTTTAAACGATCCCATATTTTTTCAATATAAAATTATTTTATGCAACACTTTTTTTTTGTCTGAAACCAATTTTGAGCAGCTTTTGTAAGCCCAACTCGTAAAAAAGTCAAAGCTCAGTTATAAATTTGTGGAAACACATTTGAGCCGGGCAAGGCCGCGCAATACCATGAAGAAACAACATTTTCAGCCATGTCAGTGAAAAGCCAGGTTCCCAAAGCGAATCTTAAGGCAAGGAGTTGGTTCGAGGCGTGAACGGAACCACGAACAGTTCTTTTTGATGTTGTTCGCAGTTTGAGGGAAGTTTTTGTTTTATTTATTGTTGCTTATCTGTCTAAAACGAGTCAATTATCGCACCCACACACACACACACGCACACTCACACACATACTCAGTCAGACAACCACTAACGCACACACACACACACAAACAGTCAGACAGGCAAACACACACTCGCACACTTTGTATATGTGGTTATCCTGATCTCATCAGTTAATCCCATTGCACTCACATATGCAAAACTCATTGGCATTTGTCGGCTGTCCAATGTGCCCACATCTCGTGGCCAGACGGCAATGGCATCGATGCCCAGCATCATCAGCATCAGCATCATCAGCATCATCATCATCATCATCATTAATTAAACACTTAATTAAAACTGCAGCTGGCTGCAGGGACCAACGAGAGGGGGGGAGTGGCTGGCAGCGGCGGCGATGTTTGGATGCAATTCAGTGCGTCGCATGTGAATGGATGGAAAAGAGGAGGAGGAGGAGGAGGAGGAGGAGTAGAAAGAGGAGTAGGTGTGGGGTGTAGTGGGGGATGAGGGCAATATAAATTGATTAGGCGGCATTTTGTGAGCGCTTTCAGCAGTCAACTGGCAAAAAGCAATAACAACATTTAACGGCATTTAAAATGCAAGCCACTAAAAGCAAAAAAGCAACAACAAAAACAAAAACAACAATGAGAGCAACTAATAACGAGCAAATAATAGGTTTAATAAATAGATATGTATATGTATATACATATATAGAAATTAACGCAACTTTCGTTTTTCGACATGAATTTCGGGCACAGAATTGAGCAAGAGATCGGGATAGTGTGAGTGAGAGAGAAGCGATAAACGATAAGTGTGGCAGGCGATAAGCGATAACAGTTTACATGCTATACACTCGGATTAGCAGCCAGAGAGAGTGACCGAGAGAGATAGAGAGAGGGGGGAAGAGGGAGGCAATGCGATGACATTGTGTTAAAACTAGTTTTTCGCGCTCTACTCTTGTCACCCAGTCCCATATATGAGTGAGTGAGTGAGAGGGGGAGAGCGGGAGAGCGGGACAGCACTCAAAGTCCATTAATAGCCAACACTTTGATAAGCTTACGAGACGGTAAATAAATAATACAAAAAATTCATTGACAAGACGAATTCTGTATTGAGGTGATTTCGATTGAATGGGACGCGAGCTAAACGGTAAATGATAAGCGAAAACACCGTAAATATATATGTATGTAGGTGTATATATAAACAGTTTGCTGATTAACGAGGAATAGTTCCAATGCTAGGCGAGTTTATTTTGGGTTACTGTTATAACTGAGAGCGAGAGAGAGAGAAGCGAATAAGAGAGCATTAGTTATATAAATGAATATATTATATCATATAATTGTATAAAATCATAAAATATGAGTTATATATGAGTTAAATTAAATTGTTACTAAATGATATCGATAAACGATAAAACGGTAATCAGTTATCGATAACAATACATTACGCTACAAGCTGATTGTTCAAATGAGAACTTGTATAATACGTAATACTCCTCGCTCTAATATAGATTTTTATCAAAATATTGACAAATCAAAAATTCTTCCTGCTAGAATAAGGCAGACCAAACTCCATTTTCTTCATCTTAACAACTGTTGCACACAATTGCAAGAAATTTGAACAGTTCATAGACGAAATAAATGTGGGAACAGCTCAGTATGAATGCGCTGCCCGCTGTTTCCACAATACATACATATGTATATAGTTCTGTTTACCGTTTTACACTTATGCAATTACATTGACAAGGGGCGATCCCGAGGGGGCAGCTGAACGACAAGAAAAACGATAACGAGAGCAGCGAAACCCGAGACCCGAAATCCGAAATCCGAAACAAAAAACAAGAAAACGTACAAAAATGAGAGCAAAACGCAATCAAAGGCTGTTTATCTTCTTGACTGCTGAGTCGCAGTCCTTTTTTATGTTTGTCCGTTTTGTTGTTTCTTGTTTCTTGGTTCATCGGGCAGCGAATGAGGGTCACACAATGGCCATAGACGACCTTGGGCCCACCCCCTTGACAACCCTGCCCGTTCGATTTTCAAGTATTATTCATTTACATTTTCAATAATAATAAAAGAAAAAAAAAAAGACCGGAAGAAGAAGACAATCATAGTAATATGTGTAATATAGTGTGTAATGCATAAGTAGCTAAGCAATTTGTTATTGCCCCTGGTGACCGCCGAAACATTTATTATTGCCAAAATCGCCTATCAAGTATTCAATAGTGCAAATTTTCTTGGTGCCAGTGTTGGGCAGCGGGCTTTGAGCAGTGGGCAGTGGGCAGTGAGCAGCGGGGCGTGGTCCATGTCCGTGTTCATGTAAATGAAAAGGAATTGTTATAAATTGTCTTGAACCTTTTTTTTTTGCCGTTGTTCGCCTTTCTGACTGTCGTCTTGCCCTTAGATACGCTTGCAAAGGGTATTATCGGTTTGCTCACAAGTCTTGTAACATACTGAGAGGCGACGCAGTAGAGGTATATAGTATATATATATATATTATTGCCGATCAATTGTGAACTGCGTCGATCGGAACCCTTTACTTCCCTATATTATATGCTAGTGTCTATATCGATCGAATTATGGAAATTTTCGAACTTTTAATGATTGTGAACTTTATGTCCGTCTTTTATTTAAGTGCACATATAAGCTTTCGATCGAATTTTCTCTTTTATTCCCAAATAGATCTTGTTTGAAGTAATTATAAATTCAGTTCTTGTTCATATGAACTCGGATTCTTTGTCTAAGCTCAGCGTAATATAAGTTTGCAGCATCAGACACCCTTGCAAGGGCATTTACAATTCGTCAAAGCGGTTTTTATTTTCGTTTTTCTTTTCTTTCCCATTGATAGATATTCCTTATTTGCTTGTTTGGGGCTAAGCAAAATATATTTGAGATATTGTATCTGTTGTCATGCAGCATGCGTAGGCGATTTAGTTGATGTGCCAATGGATGCTTTGGGGCAAGTGGGTGGGGCTGGTTGGGCAGTTGGGGCATGTGGCTTCATGGGCTGCTGTCGTTTAAATCATGATGTAGCCTGTTATTGAAGACAAATTTTGCAGAAGCGCCTTATTTACGAACCGTTCAATTGATGTCAATCTTTTTGCTATGCACCTCCAAACTCCCCCCACGTCTATTACCCAGCAGTGCATAATTATAGGCAAATTAAAGGCCAACGCGCAACGTTGCCCTTATCAAGAGTTGCAGATACAAATAACTGTAAACCAGACCTGGCAATTGAAAAGCTGACCACATGCGTGTGTCCAATGTGGGCCGAGTCCAGAATGGTGGGCAGGGGGGAGGCTGGCCACTTATTCAACCTGATTCTGAACCGGTTGACATTGCAACATTTGTCCAGCTGTGGGCGTGGCAGGCGCTAAACTGTTAGCCAGACAAATGGCCAGCCAGACGCTTGGCCAAAACGTTCCACATTACCGAGCTCTGTCTGCGGCTCCGGCGACCAGTCAGTCAGTCAGTCAGTCGGTCGGTTAGATGATGAGGGGGCGAGAATAAATTTCAAAGCGATTTATCAAAACCAAAATCCCATATCCAACAACAACAGCAACAACAAGAGGCAGCAAAAAGGCACAATTCTTAGCCGCAAAACGCAGCCGCAGCTGAATAAAATTGAAACCAGAAGCCAGAGCCGCTGCCTAGCACATGTAGTCAAAAGTGCTCGACTTGTAGATGCCCTGTAATGAGACTTCGCTTGGAGAGTTATCACTGTATAATAAACGGAACAGTGACGAACCAAGGCTCAAGAACCTGGCTCATAGATATGGAAAACCAGACTCTCGAACCGAACCTCAAGGCTAAACATTCGTAGTGTGAATCGAAAACCATGAAACCCTTTTTTTGATTAACTTTTCAATGGGTATTGTGGGGTTTAAAAACGGGAAAATGGGCCTCAGTTCTAGCTTTTAAGTCCGCACAGCTCAGCTTCTTCTCCGTCGCGTTGTGTCGTTGACAAACGTCCAATGCAAATTATTCATAAGCAAGGCAAACAAACATCTTGTAGCTACAAGCTACAAGCTACAAGCGGCACACACAGATACAAAATACAGCTACAGCCAGAGAAGGAGCTGGACAAAAAGAGCTGACATTGTCTCCTCCTCTCTCGCTCTCTCTCTCTCACTCTCTCTCTAGATATATGTATCTATATACATATATATATGTTGTTCTTATTGTTGTTGTTGGCGGCATATACAAAACGTTAAATTAATGTTAAGAGCATGTTGGCCGCCCGCCGTCCGCTGTGCCCCGCCTCTTTGGCCCCTCTGCGTCGTTGTTTTATTCTTTAGCTGCCCAGAGGGGTCCCCCCTCTCCGCACCACCACCACGACCCGGTTCGCCACGGCTTGCCCCGGTTCGCTCTGTTTGCCTTTTGGCTGCAGTTGCGTTTAACGCTGCCGCCTGCCACAGCCGCTGCCGCTGCCGCTGCTGATAAGCCGCTTAGCTGTTGTGCAGTAAAAATATTTCGGTTGTGTGCCTCGAGCAGTGGGCGACGGTCAAGCAGAGCGGAATGGCATAACGGGAGCTTTTGATCAGATTCGAGTTTAAAGTAAAGCACTTTTTATGAAAATTGCTTAAAAATTTGTATTTATCTGTTGAAAATCTGTTGCCAGAAGTCGGTGTGTGCCGGACGTGTTATAGACCGTTAGGTCGATATCGATTGCGAAAGTTATTGTTATCGAAGATTTGAAATAAATTCGATGTTGTTCCTAGATCTTGTAGTCCTAAAGATCTACGTGTTTTTACACACGGACTGGTGAACATAGCCAGATTGATCCAGCTGCTGATTCTGATCAAGAATATAAATACTTTACGGTATCAAATATACATTTAAAATTATCGATTATAAAAAATATCGTTTTCCATAATTGGGCAAGCAAATTGTAAGCAATTACTTATATATGACTTATCGTCGTCAGTCAAAAATCTTAAAACAATTTGGTTGTAAGTCGAAACACATAAATGGATATTGTATATGCAATTTATCGTTTCATAAACTAACTATATACGACATCGATAACTTATTGCTTTGTTATCGATAGTAGGCAGCTTTTAAATACTTCAGAATGGAAAGATGGACGTGCACACACTAGCTTAATAGAGCATGTACTGCAACAACTATTCAAATCTGGCCTATCGATAAGTTTAATCGACTAATTCCGATAGGAGTTAAGCAATTGCACACTCAAAATACTCCACTTGGAGGCATATAGTAACAATCGATATAGTTGATCAATCGTTAACTGTAGACAATCGATAACTTATATATATCCATATCATGTATATATATCAATATTTATTATCTATATCAATTATCGAATAATTTCAAAAAGAGTTTAGCCAAGATGTTATACTGCACAACTTATAGTTGCACGTTAGGGTCATTAATTGGCCCTTCTATCGATTTGCATTGTTTTCCCACACATCGATAATTGTTTTCGATTAGTTTCCTGAACCGGCAAGGTTGCCGCCTCTGCCTTCTGCAAATTACGTAGTAGCTGCCGTCTTTCGATTGTCTATGTGGCGGGCCCTGCCATTTATGCGGCTCACCTCTGCCGCTGCCCCTGTCCATGCCCCTGCAGCGTGTTGTGTAAATAAAAAGCTTGTCACTTTGACATTTCGCCGGCAGGAGCGCTAACTTGCAACGCGGCCTCAAACGTGCGGCAGAGTCAAGACATAGAGGAGTGCCCCAATGAGTTGCACGGAGCTGGCAGCGCTTCGTCTTCGCCGTCTGGGTTATGGCTCATTGTTGTTGGCCAAATGCTGCCTGCTCTGGCCAATGAGTTGTGCTAGGTTTGTGCAGCATGAGGCATGTTGTTGCGGAGGGGTGGCAAGTTATTTAAGCTTTGGTTGCACGTTGCGGTTGGTTTATTTACAATTTTACATTGCAAAAATCGAATTGGCAATTGCAGTTGCCTTCTCTTCTTCTTCATTTCTTTGTTGTTGCACGCAAATTAAACGTTTTGGGTCGTGCCTGCAACAGCAACAACAATGGTAACACAACAGTTAACAGCAACAACAACAACAACAACAACTCTGCATTGTTTGCTCCTCCAATTATTTTGCATTATTTGCAATGAAAAAGTAAAAGTTTCTTTTATGACTGCGAAAAGATTGTCGAAGAAAATGAACTAGATGAAGATGAATATACTGATGATAAAGACGATGATGATGACGTTGATAATGATGATGATGATGATGAAGCAGCAGCAGATGCTCTTGATCATCATGATGATTACGTTAATACAGCAGACGCTTGTGCAATGCCCAACAATATATGTATCCATCAGATACATATGTATCTTTATCTTTGCATAGATGTACCTGTGGGTGGCCAAAAGAAACACAAAAACCAAAATAAAAGAGCACGAATGAATAACCGTGCGCTCGCCTTTTGCTTTTAATTGGTGCTACAGATAGGTTTTCTATTGGTATCAGCCACACTTTTGGCCTATTGCTTGGGCCAAAGCACACACGATATTTTGGCCATTCAGGCCTTGGGTCGTGCGTTAATTAAACCCCTCAAAATATAACATAACAAAAAGAAAAAAACAACATCATAACCTGATGCCAATTGGTGGGCTTACGCATCGTTTGGACCACATTCAGTGTTCGGTAATTGGGCTGTTGCCACAAGAGACGTCTATGAAATATTTCAGTTTGAGGTCAATGCCTAAAAGATAGATATGTATCTTACAGTTAGCAGATGGCCACAAGCTGATGGCCTCAAGTGATCACTTGTGCTCCTCTTGAGTGATCGCACTCTGCCTCATGCTGCAGATCGTCCAGTGATAGCCCGATCGATTTACAGCGATCACTGATACCCGTTTACTGATCGATAACACCAGCTCCGCTCAACCGGACAGCGGACTTGTGCGATCTTAACTGATCTTCACACACTTATTTAAAGATCAAATATGACTGAGGTCAGCAAATATTGTGACAGCTTTGAACTCTGCTTGATCTGCAATTTGTGATCAATCTGATCGCCTGGATGGCAGGACACGCGATTCTTATGGCTTAGTGCAAAGCAATTGACTATTTCAATAACAGGGACGATTTCGAAATCCCTTGTAAAAAGATTTCCAAGCCAGCGAAAGATTCTCAACAAGAATTCTCAAAATACACGCTTTACTTGATTGTCGATACAGTCATAAATGGGAGTAAGAGATAGAAGATAAGTGGCGACCCGTTAAGGAACGCAGCCCCAACCTCCAGATGTTTGTCAAACAGAATTGATTGATCTAGAATTTATCCCTGGTATCAGAACTTATTCCTCTTCTTTGTCCAAAATTAACTTGGGATGACATTCCTAACGAAGTTCCATTCTCTCTCTAATCTACAAAGAATGACTAAAAATATCTTGAGAGTAAAGTCGAAAGTCTTGCAGAGTAATGTGATTTTCACAGATTTTCCAGCTTTTGCTGAAAATTCGAGTGTGTTTTAAACTAATGACACGATCGCACGATCGCACGAATCTCGATTTTCGAGCACTTCACCTCACATGCACGTCCGTAAACGTTTTCACTTGAGTTTCGATGAAAGGAAATATTATAAGGCCCAGTGCATTTGGCAGCTTTAAATCGATGAGGGCTATGAAATTGTCATTGGCACAAACGATGTGACCGAGGCGCAGGGGGCAGTCAATAAAGGCTGAAACTCTATACAGACCAGAGAGAGAGAGAGAGAGAGAGAGAGAGAGAGAGAGAGGAAGAGAGGGAGAGCTAGCTAGTGGGTGGAGAAGACAACGTAAAGCGACTTTATGCATTGCATGGGTGCAGTGCTGCTGGCATGGAAGGGTCGCGGAGGGGAGGGCGCTTGGATTGCATGGAATCGCAGTTTCAGAGAAGAAACAAACGAAGCAGCGCGCAAAGAAACGGGCAAAAAAAAGCGTCAACCGTTTTGCTTCATTGCACAAAAGGCCGCCCAGACCGAGTCGCAGCTCTAGTGACACACGCCCCACAGCCCACACTTAACCCCCCGCTCTCTCTCTCTCTCTCGCACTCTGTCCCCCCGCTCTTCGCGCTCACCATGCACTGCGCAGCATAAACAAAAGCCAGCAGCAACCACGACGCTGACGACGCCGACGTTGACGTTGTCAATATAATCTGTTTCTTTCTTCTGCTGCCGCTGCCGCTGCCGCTGCCGGCGCTGCTGCTGCCTTTTTCGCGTGCAAGCTGCGCTGGCGGAGCGGCCGCGCCTCTTTGCGCTGCATTTTTCAGGCGTTGACAAATTTTGAGCCCAAAACAAAACACTAAATAAGCGACGGGGCGAAAGTATGCGCAATAATCGAAAAATGTCGGCAGCGATGAATGGCTGCTGCAGCAGCAGAGGTGGGGCAACTGGCGGGCTGGGGGGTGGGTGTGTATTGGGGCCTGCCAACGTTCGGTTAACGCTGGAAGCTGTTGTCTGCGCGCCCCCACAAAGTGTGGCATGAAATTGAAAGCAACAACGAAGCGAAGCGCAAAATGGAACAAAATAAGAAGAAAAAATACAAAGAATGCAAAAAAAAAAAAAAGGTAAGAAAAAAATTGAAATATTTTGAATATTTTCACGTGCATTTGCATAAACTGGGCGGGCTGCTGGCAGGGCGCTGGGCGGGTGGTTGGGGGTTCGGACTGGCAACGTGTCGCATTGACAGGCATGAAGCTGCTGCACTTGAAGCGCCTGATGCAGCAGCAGCGGCAGCGACGGCGGCGACGGCGGCAACGACAAAAGCGCCTCGCAAAAAGCATTTTGGCAATTTGCCTTCAATTCGGTGTGTGTGAGTGTGTGTGTGTTTCTTTTTTTATATTCTTGTTGTTGTTGCCAAGGGACCTGGCCAAAACGGAGACGAGTGCTTTGGCCAGATGGAGCGGCTTTAAGCGTTTAGCCAACAGGCACAAAAGCCATTTAAAGGTTTGACTTTTGCCCACAAACAGAGACTATATCTCCATATATTTGGAAAATGTTTGTACTGATTGACTGATTGATTGATTGATTGACTGACTGACCAAGCGATGCTCAACACACAGCCCAATCTGCCCCCAACTGTGCCTGAAGATTGGCCAAAGTTTGTTTGAAACACGTTCACAAGAACGCCGCCATCAAAGTGTGACGTCATAAGCCTGCGTCGGTTAGGCGTCTAAGCTTTGAACTAGCAAGCGAGAGGTCACTGGTTCAAATCCAATTCGCTTCCTTCAAGACAAAAATGAAGAAATTTGAACAGTTTTGCTTGAGCGCAAAGTTTATGGTTCGAGCCCCCGCTAGATATTGATTCTTTTAAAATAAAATACATTTACTTAAGTTTGTAATCAACTCACTTTAATTTCTTTTCTTCTATGCCAAAAAGAGTTAAAGTTCGAAGATTATGAAGTCAGGCTCTAGTTTGCTCAAAGTTCAATTTTCTGCTCATTTCTTGTTTCAGGCAGCTTGCTTTAAGTCTGCTTAAGCTTAGTTTCGTCGAGCCAGAGCAGGCCAGAAGAGCAAATGTTTCGATCTGACCAACTTTGTGGAATGCACTTGGCCAAGACTCGAATCCTTAGTTCTAGGCAACTTTTCTCACATTTCTGCCAGCCAAGGGAATGGCATTAAGTCATTTCTGGCGCTCACCATTTGCTGCACATCCATCTAGCTGGTATTCCCCCCCCCTCACATCTCTTTCTCTCTCTCTCTCGCTCTCTATCTCTGTCTAACAAACTAGCAAAATGAGCTGCCTCTCATCGCATTTTCCACACTCCTCTTAGTGCTGACATGCAACCGCAAAACCTATGCAACACACACACAGACACACACACAAACACACACACAAACACACACACACAGACACACAGACACGTTGACTGAGGAGTCAGCTAACAGGAACAAAACAGGAAAAGATATAGCCACATCGCAGAGCCAACTAAGTCAAAGTCCTCCAACAACAACAACAACAACAAGTACAACAGCAACTCATCTGGTACCTGTTCTACATATATACATAGATACATATATATATACATATAGATATACATGTGGGTTTGTGTGAGTAACTAGGCTCTGCCCCGGCTTGCCAGAGGCAGTCAGTCGGCCACTCATGCGCAGGCAGAACGAACCGCAGACAAGACGGGAAATGGGCATGAAAATGGGAATGGGAATGGAAATGGAAATGGGTTTGGTAGTGGGAATGCGAACGCGAACGCGAACGCGACTGAGACCGGCTCTGAGTGCGGCAAAGTTGTTCTCCTAGTCTTCTCTACAGCATGTGGTTGTCTCTGGCAATATGAAACAGGCAGATGAATTGCGCACGAGAGAGAGAGAGAGAGAGAGAGAGGGAGAGATAGAGAGGGCGGCATGATGCTGTCGTGGTTTTCTATACTCTGCCAATAAAGTGCTAAACGGAGTATGTCTGCTTTTTTGTTTATTTATTATAGTCGAATCAAATAAGAATTAATAAATCAAAAAATTAATAAATAAATAGTTGTTAAAGTAAATAAATAAAAACAAAGAAACATATAAAAGTACATACATACATATATATATATATATTAAATAAAATAATAACAAATAAATTAAAAATAAATATATATATATGTATAAAAGTAAATTTGAAACATAAATAAATGCAAAATATAAAACAATAAATAAATTTAATATATATAAAAATAAATATCTTAAAAAAAATAAATAAATTTAAAAATAATAAAATATTAATTATTAATTAATAAATAAGTTGTGAATGCGTAGACAAATTAAACAAATACTTATTACAATCAGCAAAGGTTCAGCCCGATTAAAACCTAAACAAAAAATTGAGAAAAAAAACTAGAATAAAGCTCTTTTGTTGGCACGCCGGCGACTAAATACCCTTGTGGACATATAGCTTACAATTTTGCAGATATTTAAGTTCAATTGAGAAGCTCTTTATTTCGAAAAGCACAAATTTTTCCATACAAAGTCCCATTTTTCGAGCAAATCTTGAGAACATCGTGTTATAGGAGTGAGATGCTGAGAGAAGGGAGCAAGATAGAGCCCGACAAAGAATCATCTTGGTCAATATATGTTGATCAGAAAATAAGAAAGATATTACATTGAAGAAACCCATTTTCGACTGATCTATATATCCATGGCAGCTATATGATAAAGTAGTCCGATGTTGATAAGCTTTGGCTCAAGGCGAAAGTAACAAATGTTGGGCACATGCTCAAAATGTCCTGAAAGCATACATATTTGACAATTACCCCAGAAAGTCACGTGTGTCTCACTAGATATATACACATACACATATATATATTCTTGTATAGCCGTGAGACGCGTTTCCAGCTGTTAAACAGGGTATTGCGCAGTCGACTTTTTGTGTTTTTTTTTGTAGCAACTTTTCTTAGCATTTCTTTGGTGAAATCTTGTGTACATAATTTTTTGCTGTTTTCGGATTTTCCGATTTCTTGCAGCTGACCCTGAAATCTTGAAATCTTGAAATTGATTATAGATTGAAAACTGAATTCTAGCTGAAAATAACAATGCGCCAGGCACTTGAATTAAATATTATGCGAAGAGTTTTGCGACTGTAGCTCTTTGTGGCACAGGCTTAGCGTGTGTGTGTGTGTGTGCGTGTGTGCAACATGCAACATGGCCCGGGAGCTGTACAACGGCAGCCGCAGCAGCAACAAGAGGGCAGCATTAATTCAAGAGTGCTCCTCATTAACATCACACACAATCTGACAAAGATAATGACGATGTTCATGATGATGAGGATGGGGCATGCCTCGGGCGGCACATAGCTCGTTCAACTTCGCATGACGATAATGATGTTGCCGCTGTTGCTGTGGCTGTTGCGTTTGTCTCTGGGCCAAAACATGCGTCGCCTTTGTTGCACGTTGTATGTATGTATGTTTGCCGCTCGGCTGCCACAGCCAAACGTCCCGCCGTTCGCGTCGCCACAAATTTCGACGCTTTTTCTTTCTTTCTTTCGGCTACGGCAGGAATTTGTTTAAGCCATACTGCAACATGGGCAACATCGGCAGCCGCTACAACCAAAAAAAAAAAACCGGTTGTCTTTGCATTTATTTTGTTGTTTTTTTTTTTGTTTTTGTAGCTTCTTCTCCTTCTCGAACTGCTTTGGCAACATTTGGGTCGGGGGCCCCTTCAATCATCCATATTCACTTTTCCCAGGCGCCAAAGTTGTCAATAAAGTCGACAGCGTCTGCAAATAATTCATGCTGCCCCTGCTAGCTGTTCGTGTTTTGTTCCACAAAATAAATATCAATTATTAATTATGGTTAATATTTTTAATAGTTCCAACTAAACTCTTCAACTGAAATAACCTCAAGTTAACACAATATATACCCACAAAAGAGTTAAAATCATTCGTCTTACGACTTAGATTCAAATTTATGCTTAATTTATTTGTTATTCAAATTGATTTTATGTCTAACCTCGCGCATGTTCTGCCAGATCTCTGCATAGAGCCAATGCAGGCACGATCTACCTGTAAGAGCCTGTCTTCAAAGGCAGTTGGCATTACAGAAGAGGAGATTTGGCTCGCTTCCTCCGCCGAAGCATTTAATTTGAGGCGCTGTTCGATCAGTTCAGATATTTAAAGATCATTTTTTGTCGAGAGTTTCTTTGACAGTTCTCGGAATGCATTAACAATAAATTTAACTGTCGAGCTGCACACGACTAGTCCCAAAAAGCAGCAGTCACACACACACACACACACACACACACACACACACACACACCTTAATGTCTCACTGTGTGTGCACTCCAAATGCCAACTACTAAACAAGTAGAACAAACGCCAAAGCGCAGCAACAAAAGTCAAATGCAAGAACAAACAAAGCGCAAAAAACAATCCCATCAACAACAAGCAACAACAACAACAACAACAACAACAACAACAACAACAACAGCAGCAGCAACAACAACAAACAATAGCAACAAAACAACAACAACAACAATTACTGAGGCAGCGACAATGTGCACACATGTGCCACCAAATTGTTCACACCTCGACCCACAGCCAGCTCCAACACTTTGTCCCCTGCCACCCCGCCACCCTGTCCCCCCGTCCCCCGGTCCCCCTGTCGCCCTACCACCTTGCCACACACACACACACTTTGGCTGCTGCTGCGTCCACTCGAGACGCACACGTGCAGACGTCGTGCCCACCGCCGCCGCATTATTATTATTATTTTAATTACACAAAAAAGTAGAAAATAAAAAACAAGTCGGAGCAGGACAGTCGCATGCAACCGACAGCGCAATACTCTGTTCGCAGCACCCAAAACTCCACTTTAATAGAATTTTTAACAGAAGTATCGAAGCAATTCCCAGAATAAGACAGAGTAAGTCCCAAAGCGTAAAGAACTTGCATCGCAACCATTTTATCTAACCCATTTTATCTAAGCCCACCTTGGTTGGAGGTCAAAGATATTGTACTGTGGCTAAAGATATTGCAGAACGAAAAAATATAACTACAATTTTACACTTTTATTCAGATTTTGCCAATATGTTTGTGACTAGCTCAGGCTTGTTTCAACAAGACCTGGGTTCTGGGATTGTGGAAAGGTTTCATGTGAAACCCAAAACATGACTTCAAATCTTTTCAGTTTCCAATGTTAATGCTTCAGATATATTTGTTTCAGTATTTTGCCACCCCTCTCCTCTCTCTCTCTCTCTCTCTCTTCTCTTCCTCTCTCTCAAGCTCTCTCTCTCTCTCTCTCTAAGCTCTCTCTCTCAAGCTCTCTCTCTCTCTCTCTCTCTCTCTCGCACTGTCTCGCTCTCTCACTCTTTTACTCTTTTCATCACTCTCACTCTTTCTCACCCCCCCCTCTCTCTCTCTCTCTCTCTCTCTCGCGCTCACCTCTCTCTCTCTCTCTCTCTTTCGAGCTCACCTCTCTCTCTCTCTCTCCAGCCTTCAGTTTTCAGTCACAATCATATCTTGTCAATGTTCCTACACTCGATACCCTTTCAAAAGGCTATCTTAGGGTATAATGGTTTTATGCAAATGTATGTTACAGGCAGTATAAGGCATTATTACGCACTTAAAGAACTTATATTCGAGTCGATCTAGCCATGTTTATCTGTCTGTCTGCCTACTTCTATGAGACCAAGCTTGTCTATTCTCTTCTCGGCACAAATTTCAATGAGTACAGGGTATACATGAGACACTTAAATTGCGACACATAACAAGTGGCTGTCAAACTGTGATTTTCTGCGCGCTTTGCTCGCCGTGCGCCAGTCTCAGGCGTAATATCTATAATCATGAATTCACATCCGAAGCTTGGATCCTTTATGTCAACTAATATACTTGTTTATGCATTTTGCACTGGGTATAACGAGTCGCAGTTGCAGCACTCAACTGGCAGCTCGGACTTGTGCGACAAGGGCTCGGCACACACACACACACACACACACACACTCCTCTCACGTGAGACGACTCCTTCATGTCGCACACATGTTGCCCAACTGTACGAAAAAATCAAGAGGGTTTGCCCGTGCATAAGCGGGGACGGGGATGGGGCGGGGACAAAAACTTAAAATCGCATCGAAAGAGTTGGCGACAGCTGCGACGAAAAGTTTGCAACATTTGCCGGGAGGCAGCATTTGCAAAGGGCGCACTCGAAACATGATTGCACATCCGCATACTCGATAATTAATCGATGGGCACATCTGCATACTCGATAATTAATCGATAGGCGTTAATGTGCACAAATGCTGCATTGTATGTCGAATGTTTTCTACAAAAGGTTTTATATGAGAAAATCTTATAGATTTATGTGAGTTAGTTCCGTTTTAGAGCAATCGATACAAATGTTCTGATATCGATAAACAAAATGTATGACTTGATGCTTGCTGCACCCAAACATAAACATTTTGAATAATCGCATGGCAAAGGAAAACAAAAAAATTAGTTAAGATTGTGCTTAACAGCGCAAACGATAACGAATGTGATGTTATCGATATATTATCGAAGATTTAAGCAGAGAATTTGCTAAGAGATCTGATTGATCAGCGATCAATACTAATCAATCATCGTGGGATAACCTATCGATTAGTGTAGATATTTTCAAAACTATCGAATGGAAACCCATTTAGATACATATCGAAATCGTCGCGATATTTGGCTCTGTGCATGCAACAATCGCCCGCCACGCTGCCAACAGACATCGAGTTGCAATTCTATATATAAAATGCGCCTCGCAGCTTCGCATTCCACTTCCACATCTCAGATCGTGCCACACGAAACGCCATGCATTCATTTTAACGTTGTTTCCCCCACTTTTTTTTTGTGATATTTTTTTTTTGCGGCAAATGCGTTTCGTGAGCTTCTCGAGAGCAGCGCACAAAACCCCAGACCCCAAAGAAGCCACCAGCTAAATATAAAATAATTCCGAGCCAAACCGAACCGAGCTGAAAGAGAAAAAAAATAAAAGCCATGCAATGCCAGACAATTGAAAAAGCGCTAAGAAAATGAAACAGCCAAAATGATAATAGGCACATTTTACAATAAATCAGCTAAAGAAAATGTTTTATTGTTTTTCTTCTTATTTTAACGCTCGTAATTTGGGTTTTGCGGTTGCCAAGTTTTTCTTTTTTTTTTTTCGGTTTTTTTGTGTTTCTTTTCTGTTGCATTGGGTCTGGGAATTAGAACTGCGCGCATGAAGCTCACACGACTCAACACGAAGCATTGGACGAATCCTAAACAGATCCAAAGATATTTTGGGGAGGACATCTCACGGAGCTGCTTTTGAGTGTGGCCTAATGCCAGCTTGAACGATTGAAGTACAGACATCGTACTCCAAAATGGCAAACATTTCCATAAAGGAGCCTAAATAACTATCTAAAAGCAAGATGAAAACTCGCTTTCAAAAAAAAACTTCGTCCTGGCGGAATGATGTGAAGCATTAAGAACTAGCAGGCGAAAGGTCGCCGGTTCAAACCTTTTGAACAATACAAATTTGTAGAAAACAATCGAAACAAGTCGAAAATTGAGTGGAAGTCACAAATAATAATGAAAAACTCTCTGGTTTTGTTTATTTTCTCCAAAAAGAAGTTCATTCTTCTTTCTATAAACTCTTGTATTCCTATATCCTATTAATATTTTTAGATATATCCCAAATACATATATATATTTGCTGATCAGCAGGAACAGCCGAGTTTATATATTGGAATGTCCGTCTGTCCGTTCTGTCTGTCAGTCTGCCCATCTATTCATCTGTCCGTCTAGTCTCTCAGTCTTAAGGCTTTCGTCTTGAAACTTGTCGAAGCAAGCCGAATCCGACCACCATGTCATATAGCTGCCATACAAAACGATCGATCGAAGAGCAGTTTCCAGTATGGCAAGCTATGCTGTTTTCCAAGATATTATCAGTTATCATCGAGCTCAGCATTAACGAGCTCCCATTCTCACATTTATGCAAATGGCAAGTGTCCGCAAGGGTATTAGTTCTTCGGCGTGTCGCAGATATCCTTACCTTTTCGTTCCATCAACTAAATAAGGTATATGTAAAGTCCGCAGTCTCTTTCATATCTCGACACTCGACAGTCCGATCAACCGCTCGAAAGACTGTTGAGTATTCAATCGTGTAGTATCGATACTTTCATTACAATTGCAAAATCGATACAGCTCACTTATTCATGTTTCGATACATACAATAATACTTGAGCATTAGCTACGATCTTTAAGATATTAGAACCAATCTTTTCAGCATTAAAAGCTGCATTATTTCCAACATTCGACATGCTATAAAACACATGCATCTATAAATCATCTTATCTATTATGCGAGCACAACTGAGCGCATCAGGAAGGTCGTGTGAGCCTCGTGTTATCAGCACATATAATGTGTATAATAATTATACGCCAGCTGTCCGATTGATTTCGATTGCCGCATTAAGCGACAAGAAGGCAAGTGGAAAAGGGAGAAGCAATATCTAAATCGAAAGCAAACATCCAATAAATCATGAATAAGTTCAGTTTGGGGCACATAATTGTCTGGCCCATTGTTTCCGGGTTCCGAAATGGAGCAACTCGAATTGCAGACAAAAAAAAAAAGGCAAAATAAAACTATATAACATTTGTGAAATCGAAGACATAATCAAATATCATCTGCGAATAGAGGATACAATTACAATTCGTTTGCTCGAAATGCCGAAAATCGAATATGAATCACGAACGAGAGCAGCGCACGTGGAGATTAGTAAATGAGGGGAATGTATCGAATGACTACTCATTCGACTCATTCGACTCGTTCGACTCATTGGAGTCGTTCGACTCGTTCGACTCATCAGCGGAAACGGCTGTAAAACGGCTACTCAATGGCTAGGCTAGCCATAAAGACATTAATCAACCTTTAAAAAGACATCAGCGTCATTTGGCAGTTTTTAATTTTTAATTAGTTTACATGACGCGAGGGCGTGCACGAGTCGCTGATGATGTTCATGTTAAAGTTAATGTTAAAGATAAATTTGATGCTGATTTTGCGGCCGGGCTTGGCTTTCAGTCTTGGCGTCTTCTCCTTTTGGTCATATACGTTGCTCACTTTCTTTTTGCAAATCAAATTAAGGGTGTTGAAAGTGAAACAATAGATCAGCGAATCGCATAAGGCAAAGACGCACGAATTATACGAAATCATCATTATTGGTTATCATCATGAAATGTTGCCAATTTGCACGCTCTGCTTTACTTTTACTTTCATCTTGTATATTATTAACAAATAACGCGCAGAATGTGACAACTTTTTAGAGAACCAACCGAACCTAAACTCAAGTCCCGATAAGCCGCAATCTAACAATCAATCGAGTGAATTTCAGACATAATAGAATGAATACAATACAAATGCAATTATTTAGTACAACATTCGATTAGATAAACACAGTCAAAGGCAAACGCGGATAATGGCTTGTAGACCTATTAAATAGTCAGAATCGATAGAATTCGACACAATAAACTGATTACGATATGTAACAATATTTGTAATATCGATAGATAGCAAAGCATTCAACAAAATAAACTGATTATTTGGACTTTATTCTCAGCTGTTCAACATCAATCATGCATCAATCTTGATCAAAAAAAAACTTTTTGATATATTCGAATTGAATAAGCATTATCGATTTATCGATAATAGCTAGAAATAGTTATCGCTGCACAATATTACACGTAAAGCAATATTTGAGCTCCATTGAGACTAAAAGGAGTTCATTCCCTTTTTCTTTGCGTATGGAAAAACACATTTTCACGCCAAAGAGTGTTGGTCAAAAGTTCTAATCACAATATTTGATAACGTGACCCGAAAAGACAAACAAATGAAAAGGACAAAACAGAAACAAGAAAGTATCACAAAAAAAAAATTGAGAAAAATAAAACAAAAAAACAAAAAAAAATTTGGCAGCAATTATTTGTACTTTGATTATGGAATTGTCCGATTGACGCCGGCGCTGACCCGGTTCTACCTTCAATAACAGACACGGGAGATAGAGAGAGAGAGAGAGAGAGAGAGACAGAGAGAGAGTGAGAGAGAGAGAGAGAGGGAGAGAAAAAGAGGGGGGAGATGGAAGAACGATAGCGAATAACGTAAACTCATATAGTTAACATACAGTAAAAGTTCTCTTGAGTGGACATCTGCTTGAGCTAGACAAATTGTATACCCTGGAAATGGGTAAAAGGGGGTATAACGGTTGTGTGTAAATACATGTAACAGGCAGAGGGAAGCACCTCCGACCCCATAAAGAATATAAATTCTGGGTTATCAGCAACAGCCGAGACAGAGACTCAGAAAGGGGGAGAGAGAGAGAGACAGATTGAGAGAGAGAGACAGAGAGAGTGAGAGAGAGAGAGGGAGAATGAGCGAGAAACAGGGAGAGGGAGAGGGAGAGAAAGAGAGAGAAAGGCAATCACTTACCCCATTTAAAAGCGATCGATAAGAATCGATATTGAAATCGATAAAAATAAAAAGTATCGAAATCCTATTTCTTTTTTCAAAAATTTCATAGGTTTTAAGGTTTTTCCCGTCTCTTACTCCGGGCACATTATTTATTCAAAAAAATGATCTTATTTTTTATACAAAAACTCTCCTGACGTGATCCAAACACTGGACTTAAAGATAAAATATATCCAAGATATATATATATACTGGAATTTATTGGCATTTGTATTAGCAGAGTTGGAAATTTGCTTTCTTCTTCTTTTGCTGTGACTGGTGCTTTCCGTTCTTCTTCTTGTTAACCGCTGCTGCTGCTCTCTTTATATCTGCATTAATCCAATTTATCGCTAACTGCCATCTGCCTACCCTGTCCCTCTCCTCCTTCTCCTCCTCCTCCTCCTCCTGCGCCGGGTGCTAATTCAATTAGCGGCTCTTTGGGACTGCGACGGTGGCAAAAGTGTCTCGTACTTACATTTGCATACTATTCAATCTATATTGAGCAGGCGATTGATTGATTGACTGATTGATTGGCGATCACAAATTTGACTTGAAATGAGCGAGAAACTGACCAAAGTCGGATAATGCCAGCTGATATAGACATAAAAACAGACACCAGCAACAGACACCCGGCGTTGCGCGGGTTTTTCGATCATTCGGAAAGATTATTCGAAAAATTTGAAGCTAATCGAAATAATTTCGTCTGTTTTTAAGCATACACAAAGATCTTTCAAAATTCCATCAAAATAAGTTATGCACACACCTTGCCCTCATACCGAATCAATCAATCAATCAGTTCAATGAATCAGGAACAGTTTTATACATGCACATAGATGAATATATGCAAGGAGTGGATATTTATGCAAATGATGAGCTTTTCGACTATCCAAAATTCGTTTCTACGAATTTGGCACAAAGCAAGCGCCCAGCACTCCCAACTGCGGCGAAGAGGGGGGCAAAAACTAAATACATATGTATGTACATATACATGCATATATATACATTCATATATATGTATGTACGTATGTATGTATGTATGTATATGAATTGAAAGCGAAGCAGAAAGCACATAGACCCAAAGGCAGAAGTGTGTAAAGAGTGCAATGCCAACAGATTTATATACACACAGACATACATACACACGTACGTACATGTATGCGAATACACACACATACACACACAGACGCACGGCGCACATACATACACACACACACAGATGGGTTGGTTTTTAGCTTTTTAGCTCATTATGCCGCCGGTTTTTATGGCGCCATCGAGCTTCAGACACCTGACAATACAGCAATATGGCAATATGTCAATTTGGCAATATGGCAATATGGCAATATGGCCATAAACATGCTGACCGATATTCGCATTGATTTACAATTATGAATGAATATGTGAAAATATGTGAATTAAAGCCGAGCGTTGGGCCGAGCACTTTTTGGGTTTTTCATTTATTTATGGACTCCTTTCGATTTTCCCTAGAGAGAAAAGGGGGCGTGGCTCATGTGCGAACTCTTCCACTTTGCCGCCTCTTTCGATCAGCCTTGTGATCATATTTATAGCCTGTCCCCGTGGAAAGTGCGTCGACAGGTAACAGGCAAAAGAAGGCAGCTCCGACCCCATAAGGTATATATATATATATATTCCTGATCAGCATCAATAATCGAGTCGATCTAACCATGTCCGTCTGACGACATGAAATACTGTAAGAAGTTTTGGTAGCGGAAAACAAATTAGAGATGAGAATGGTTTTTCTTAGAGGGAAATTTCCATTAACAACTAATTATGCCATTTCCCATTTCAAGCTAAATGTTAACGAGTTTAGAATTCTAGAAAGACATTTTTAAGTTCAATTTTCTCATAAGTTTTATCCATTAAAAGAGAACTTGCCCGATCTGGAGTAGATTTCCAGCCGAGAGGGAGAGTGAGAAAGAGTGGGAAGAGCGAAGGCGAAGAGAGACGGGCAAGTCTATCAAGACCAAAATCTAGAACAAAAACTTGCTCCATACTTTTCTTTAAAGTAATTACATAAAGTAATTGCATTTAAAAAATGCAATTCCTGCTCTCATTTCGATTTCACTTTTCCCGACGGCACTTTCTATAAAATACAAATTCCTCCCAAAATATTATAATCAAACAGAATCGACTTAAAGAAAACAATTCTATAAAAAAATGTCGAGTAAACGCACGGAAATGCTGAGTACATTTTTAAGTATTAATACCCTAGAGAGCCTGTGTCGCGTAACCTTAAATATTATTGTCTGAAAAAAAAAAAGACGAACAGATATTTTGGTCCCGTATAAACGAATAAATTGCCCTAAGAAACTGGGACTTTTACATTTGGCACAAGCAGAACAGACTTTTTTTCAGCTTATCACATTTTAAATGTTTCTTACATACGTTCGCCTGTTTTACCTATGTGTACACACATATGTATATGCATATAGTATTTGTCCGATCGCCGATCACGATAAGTATTTCACTTTTCTATATGTACGCCAGGAGTCGGGCAATTAAGTTGCCAGAAAACTTTCTTAGATTGAGATTATTTGCTGCTCAATTTTCATTCAAGAGAATTAACATTATTTGCACGCTCTTTCGTCGCCGTCTCCTTTGTTTGATTCTGTTCTCTATATTCTCTCTCTCTCTCTCTCTCTCTTTTGCATACACTGTACACTGTTCACTATTCACTTTTGGGCCTGCGACCGTTTTCCTGCTGCCCACACAAACAAAACAGAACAACAACAGCAAACATTTGCGCATGCTTGTGTGTGTGTATGTGTAGTCTGCACTCACCATTTGCTTGGTCTGCGGCCGCCTTTGCCTCTGCCTCTGCCTGTGCCTCTGCCAGTGCCTGTGCTGCTTCTAATTCTGCACAGTGATCGGCGCGGCTGCTCCTGTTGCGCTTGCTCTGCCGCTTTTAACAGCAGCAGCAGCGACAACAACAAAACCACACAGCCAGCAGAGCAGCTGCTGCTGATGCTGAGAGGATAGACGTCAACGCTGGCGTCGTGCGTAGCAGCAGCAGCAAAAAAAACTAAATTTGTTTTTGTTGTATCGGCTGCTGGGGCTGTAGCGTCTGCTGTTATTATTATTGTTGTTGTTGTTGTTGCTGTTGTTGTATTGAATCCGGTTTTAAATTTCTTTCGACTTGGTATTTCTTCTTATTTGCTTGTACATCAAAAATTTGTTTTTGCTGCTTCTTTGGGTTTTCCTTTTACACGCTACGTGCTTACATACATGTGTGCGTATGTTTTTGTGTGTATGTGTGTGTAGCACTTCACGTGTAGCAAAAATAGCAACAAATGCACTTGAAATTATTTTTCGCTCCCTCTTTTATTTGCACTGCGCTTCTAGCGCCAAAAAGACCGCGCTAAGAACCAAAAAAAAAAAACCAAAAAAATTCTATTGTTGGTATTAGTCCTGCTGGCCACGCGGACCGCAACTTATGCTAAGAAAATTGTATTATTATGCTATTTTAAGTGAGTAAAGGTCACAGGCAGCAATAAATAACAACAATGTTAGCCGTTAGCGCCTAGAACCAAATCACGCGCGCAAAACGAAGAACAAAATTTTTACGCAAACTGCGAACCGTTTTCAAAACTGTTAAATGCGACGGCGACGGACGTGAAGCACACGCGTTCGATTTGAATGCCGGCAAAAGACTAACATCATTGTCTAACAGACAGCCGTAAGGTTGACGACGCTCTGTTAAGCGAACAGGCTTGCTTAACAGTGCTGTTGTCGCAACATGTTGCTGGCGCTGTCTGCACAGTGGCGTGAACGATAAAGCAAATGTAACAAAACGTATTGTTTATGCGAATTTATGCAGGGCACAACGCAACCAGAAGCAGTTTTTTTTATGTGTGCGTTAAATCAATTAATTATTTTATTAATTGCATGCAATATGTAAAAATAATAATAATAATTGTGCCTTTATTGTTTACATCGTGTATATTAAACACGTTGTTGTGCAAAGCAATTTCCTGCACTCCATCGAAAGATGAGATGCAGTATTCAGATAGGTGGACAATGCCTTAGAATAATACAAATGAATAAATATTCATAGTGTTACCTGCACTGCGGTACTTATTTCTCACAATTTATTGCCTAAGCTATAAGTGTACATATATCAGCAATAAAACAGCGTCAAATTCCACGGTGCGGCGCACAAATTATTGAAACACGCATGCGCGCATGTCAATGGCTGTTGTCGAGCATGGAACATGTTTGACCTGTAAAGTAACAGGTGTTTACAGCACTGCGACTGAACATACATGTCCGCAAGCATGTTTTCTACATACTTGTATGGTAAATATTACGGCCTCAACAATTTATGCAAAATTAAATATATTTCAATATGGTGCGTAGATAAAGCTAACTAATTAATTAAGGTAAGCTAAAATCTTAACTAAGTCCGTTATTAAACGTTGCAATGTGCCGCAGGTGCGCCGGCGCAAGCGAGATGCCAGCACTAGAGGGTATTTATGTACGTGTGTGTGTGTGTGTGTGTGTGTGTGCGCGCGTGTGTGTGTGTGTGTGTATTAATGATCGGCTCGGGGCGCGTTGCTCGGTGCGAGGCGCATTTACTCAGCATTTTAATGAGTCGATGTCGCATAAGTTTGTTTTTTTTTTTTGCTCTTGACTTTGAGCATTTGAATAGACATGGGCAATGTGAAGAGCAGGAGGGGGCCGGCGCGGGTTAACTTTATATTGTGTAATTAATAGTTGTTGTTGCTGCGTTGCTGCTGCTGCTAGTGCTGGGTAATGCATTTGAATGTGATGGGCAACGCACCTGCCGCTGCCGCTGCCGCTGCCGCTATCAAAATAGCTGTTGTTGTTTTGTTTTCGTTTCTGTTGAGTCTATTTGTTGACCTTGAGTGCGGCCCAAGCATCAATGTCAAGCAAAAGCCGGCGAATTTTCGTCTAGATTTTTGTTGTTGTCGATTATTTCAGTTATTTGACTTGCGCTTATATTTGCTATTTGCAGTTCACTTTTAGTGTTTTAATAATGTGTTTACCCTGTATACACAAAGGGTATACTCAGGTTGTGCATATGTCGCACGGCGCCACTTTTGGGCATGGCGTCGGCTACAGGGTATTTCTCAGTCGAACACTTCCGTATTGTGCACTCTTTAGTTTGTTCTGCATTTGAGAAACGCAAATTAAAGTTGAGTCTCAGTTTCCGTTTCAATTTTGGCCATTTGACGGCTCGACACGTCTTTGACATGCCACTACTGCAGAGGCGGCTCCCGTGGAGGCGTGGCACTTGCCAAATTGAGTGCAAACTCTTGTCCACTGGCGGCAAGCAATCAATCAAAACTCATCACAAACAGTTTTTTTTGTTTTTGTTTTTGGGGCAGCTGCAGCAAGTACCGTTACGAAGAGAGCGCTGCTCGCAAATTTTGGCATTGGTCCGTTATTCTATTATCCAGCTCTCACCTCTTCCCCGCACCCGTTGGCCAGCATCTGCATGCTAAGTATGTCGTCTCATTAACATCAAAAGCATTAACATTTGGATGCAGCCTAGAAAGTCAACCCTCTCTGCACACACAGACACACACACAGTTAGATACGTTACGTTTATGTCTCTTTCCTTCTCTCTCTTTCTTTCAGTGTGCCTCTCTATTTTATCTGCCGGCAGTGCCGCCGCTTCGGCTGAACGCGTGAGGAACGGCAAAGTTTCAATTAAAACTCAAGAACAACCGAAGCTGGGACGCAGTGCGTCATGCTACGCTTGCCAGAGTTATTAAAAGCAGCAGCGGCAGCAGCAGCAGCAACAACAACAAGCAACAAAACCAACAGCAAACAACAAGTCAACAAGCCAAAGAAGCGTTGAAGAGTAAACACAACAGCAACAACAACAACAACAACTGCTACAGAAGCAATGAAGAGGGGGCAGCAGAGAAAGAGAGCGGGTAAAGTTTGAGCCAGCACCAAAACTCATCAACAAATCACGTTAATCAGTCAGAGCGCCAAGTTCTTATGCCAGACGGCTGGTTGAAGGCGCGGGAAGCGAAGCGAGCGAGGTAAGTTAGGGTTTAGTTAAAGCATTTGGGGCCAAAGTCTCTGTTCGCTGCAGCGGTAATGAAGTGCAGCCAGGCGAGGCAGCGCCAACGAGCAAAGCGTTGAATTTGGTCTGCCAGAGAAACCAGAAGAGAGTGAAACGATCTGCCTAGCATAAGCTAGGCTTGGCATAGAGAAACAGAAAGAGACAGCGCGAGTGGCAGAGAGGGGGTGGGGCAGGCAGCGTACATCAAAGCAGTGCCAAAAGTGATTTGACTTTGACTTTGGACTTGGACTTTGATTTGAGGCTTTTGCTTTCGTTCCCATCCGCCTATGCAAATGAAAGAGAGCAGCAAAAGCGAAGAAAGAGCAAATTGCCAAAGACGAACATGATACTAAGCATGTAGTTAGCTTTGTTGCTTAGTTGCTTTGTCTTGTACAGAATGTTTAATTGCTGGGGGAATAATTCAGATATTATCGTTAAAGTGGAAACTCAGCAAATTTGCAGTAAGACAAAGTGTAAATAAAGCTTTAAGCTCATACGATAAACACACATTAGTAGTTGACAAGAGGTAAAAAGTGCATTGAGAAAGCTTTTAAGCTTAGCGTAAAGTCTAAAAGTTCCTTTGACAGTTTTTCATTGGTCCAGAAATTCTTTCTTTTAACTACGAGAATTTCAATGCACTCTAATGAAAGAAAAGCTCTGAAAGCTTTTGATGTATTTAATACGATAAACAGCTAGACAATATTGTGCAGGTTCCTTAAAGCTTTAAGCTAGTTAAGGAGGAATTTCAATGCAAAATCTTTATAAAAAAGATGCTTTTAAAGCTCGTGAATTTAATCTCATAACGAGCTAAACAATTCCCTAAAGGTTTCATAGGCTCTAAGCTAGTGTGCTAACAGTGTTAAACTAAAGCTAAAAGCTCGATGAACTGCCTAAACTTTGACTTAGAAATTTTTAATGCACAGTCTTGCGAAAGAGGAGCTTTTAAAGCTCACGAAATGTCAGTTTATTTTTGTTTCTAATCCAAATAACAGCCTAACCAAGCTTTAAAGGTTTCTTAAAGCTGTAAGCTAGTTTGAATTATGTGTTTAACTAAGGATTAAAGCTGTATTAAGGGCCTCAACTATGACTAATTGGTAAGTCTAATCAAAAATATGCGTTGAAAGCTCATGAGAGCTTAGTTTGTTTTTGTATTTAATCTAAGTAACAGCTAAGCAATGCTTCAAATGTGTCTTAAAGCTTTAAGCTAGTTTGATTAATGTGTTAATCTTAAACTAAAAGCTCGATGAAGTGTCTACAGTTCTGCCTAAAGATAAAACCTAACTAAGGTGCGACTCAATATGAAAATGATAAATTGTTAGAAATTGCGAAGGGACTTTGTAGAAAAATACATTAAAAAAATCTCTTGGCTCGTGGCGGGGGCGGCTGGGCTGGGCTGAAACAATAGATAGCTGAAGGACTCGATGGATGCACTGAGAAATGCTTTAGCCGAGACTTGGCAATTTACCTTTATGGGCCTGTTTACATGCAGCACACCACCCACCTGCCGCCTGCTGCACACCTAGATAAATTGTGCATCCTTCCTTTGCCAATGTCGCGTTGACAGCTATAATTACTTTAATGATGATTCCAGCTTTGGCTGACGGGCGGGGTGGCCAGGTGGGGTGGCGGAAGGGGCTCTTGGCGTGGGTGGAACCTGGAGACATTGAAGGGCTGGCTTTTGTTTGTGCGCGCTTAAAATGCAATTATATATGCATTTAATAATACTCATTGCATACTTTGGAGAACCGTCTCATTTATCAAGCCAATGCAGCAGCGACAGCAGCAGCGACAGCAGCAGCGACAGCAGCAGCAACCGCTCGCCGGAGATTAATTTAATTGAAATGATGGCAAATCGAATTTAAACAGCACACGCGGCGTATGCGCAATATTGCATTAAGATTCATCCACAAAAGTCGTGGCTACGCACATACATGCCCAAGTGCATACGTCCGCATGTATGTAAGCAAGTAATACTATAGAATATGACGCGATATCGATGTGCCAAGAACCATTTAATGATAGTAAAAGCCGATCGATAGGGAAATCGTTTAAGTTTTATGCCTTATGTATTGCGAACGTGGCCGTTGGTTTGGTGTCCTTTTGGCTCTGTCTCTGGCCCTATTCTGGGCCAATCAAGTTGCGGTGCCACGCCCACCATTATGCCTACAATCATTCAATTAAAAAGTGCATGCCGCGCAATTAATATAATTTTCAAGCAGCGAAAGCGAAGCTAAAAGTTTTTCGGTCTGCTAGCTCGATACGTGTTGTGCGTGTGTGTGTGTGTGTGAGGGTGTGTGCGTGCAGAGAGATGCATGGTTGGGTGTAGGCGTGGCACTAGGCGGTCTGACAACCATGTTGGCAGCTGCATGGAAAACTTGCAAAAGTTTTTAAGTGACTTCTAATAGCGAATTATGATGGCGTTGCAGGCGGAATGCGGCAGCCGGCGAGCGGTGGGCGGTGGGCGGGCGGATGGGTAGCAGGGCATGACGGGCTCGGGTGCGGGAGGCTCTTGGTTTCCGCTAAAAGGAAGGCGGCCAATTTTCAATGCAATGGCTGCGGTTCCTAGCGGCAGCGGGGTTTTCGCCAGGATTGAGCTGAAGTGAAGGCGTGGCTGCTGGCATGGCAAAAAGTTCACGCTTAAAACTTGGACGATAACTTCATTGTACTGCACCGCAAGTGACACACACACGCACACACACACAGCACAACAGTGTGTGTGCGTGTGTGGGTGAGAAAAGGGCAACAGAGTGCGATAGAAAGAGTCGTGCATAAACAGAGCTCACTTTTAACAAAGTTATTTAGTTTCTTCCTTCCGCTTGCGGCTCATGTCTGTGTGTGTGTGTGTGCGCGTGTGTGCGTGTGGGTGCGCGCCTCCTGATATAATAACAAAGTGCACTTTGACATTATCATCAGCAGCGCATGTCGCCGTCGCTGTCATCAAGTAAGCAGCAGGCAGCCAAAAAACTCTGCCGCGCTGCTGCGCCTGCTGCTTGGCACGCCCACTCATCTGTGCTCGAAAAGGGGCGGTGAGGGGGCGCTTGCACCAAAAAGTTGCACGTTTTAATGAATTATGCGTACATTGATAATAATTTCTTGGTTAGTTTTCACCAACGCCACGCTACCCGCCGCGCCCTGCCCCGCCCTGCCCCTCTCTAAATTGTGCAGCGCCGCCTAGGCTACAGCCACGCCCACGCACAGAACAACAATCTGCACGAATATAAAAGTTTTTGCACTTTTAATAAGGCCACGTTTATGATGTTGAAAATGAGGATGTTTCTTGGCTGCTGCTTCCTTCATAACTCCAGCGACGACAAATGTCAAAAAGTCGTCAACCAGCTGAAAAAGTTTTACGAAGCGGCCAAAAGTGAAGCCGAAATGTTGGCAGCATCCTCTAAGAGCAGCGCCCCCATAGCACCAGAGCAGTTCTGGATATAAAAATAAACTCTCTCAAGTAAATGCTCTGCGCGCTTGTACATATATATATGCAGTATTCTAGTCTAGGGAACTCTTCCAGAAGATACCCTGTACTTGTGTTTCTTCGTGTATCGAATCGATATAATTTGATTCACATTGGCTTGAGCGAAAATTACCGACGAAGAGGCATGTCCGCCTAAGAGGAGTGGCCGTTAAAAGAGGAAAAAGGTAATGAACACGTGTTCATTTTGATGAATCCACCTTTTTGTGTGAAATATGAGTGGAAAACCAATTTTTATATATAATGATAAAGGCACGTGCAATGCCGGGTAATATAAAGTAAACAGTATACTTAAAACACGCAAAAACAGCGACCTTGCTTCTGCTTCCCTTTGCCCCACACTAAGGAACATTTAATCGGAAACAAAATCGGCGTTTATTGTCCGATTGAAATGTGTTTTTAATGCTTTTGGATGTCATTCAAATGTGTGTAAAGCTCTCCAGCTGTATGTTATTTATCTGTATATTGTTATACTTTATTATACTATACCATATACTAAGTATATATATAAAAAAACGGGCTTGTACCAAATTTTGAGTTCTTTGCACTTCTACTATCGGAGTTATGCTTCAAATTGATGTATATTTAAATTTATTGGAATGTGGGGAAATCCTTTCTGCTCGAACGCCTACCCGTTTTCAATATGAAGAAAAAACTTGACGAGGCCAAAGTTCTCTCTGTCGCTCACCTTGTCTATATCATCTTATATATATTATCTTATATCGTAGTATATATTTAATTGGAATCGTTAGCAGGTTTGGAAACCAAAACGAAAAGTTGTAATTTTATCGGTTCACGGCTCGAACCATCTTCCAGGCTTGCAGTTCGGTTCGAGAACCAGGTTTTTCATATAAATTTAAACTTTTTAACGAAACATTTGTTTTTTGCTCATTGATCTGTTGCCAAAATGCCCAAATCTTAGATGATTGTATAAGTAAGACTTTAAGGCAGGCTTGCCCCAAAAATTGTTGATTCCAAATTAAATTAATTTTTGAAGAAATATAGGTTTCGCTTGGGGTTTTGGGCGGGCTTTGTTAAGTCTGTTCTTGTTTGATTTTAAGTTGGGTTCATTCTTAGTAAAAAGTCAACTGGAATTTATAACCGATTCGCTTCCAAATCAGATCTGGATTTACCTGGCACAAACATTATAAGATGGCTAATTAAAATGCACACAACAGGTGTACACGAGATTCCGCCAAGCTGTAAAGAGTAAATACATACATATGTATATATGCATTTCAAAGACAAAAGGTGAGCGAACGACCCAGTTGCTGGAGTTGTCGCAACAGATCAGTTGGCGCATATATCACGGATGTGGGACGACACTAGTCGCCACTCGCTGGGCCACTATCAGTGACACATCTGACATATGTATCAGGTACGTGATGTTGTCGTTGGTCTGGTGTCTTTGCCGCATTGCTCATACGCCGCATTGTCCAGTCCACACGTTTTTTTGTCCCCTTCTGTTTTTTGTTTTTCATTTGGCTGTTATCGTCGCTCATAAAGTGTCGCGATATTCATAAAGATAAACTCGCCTAGTTGCCGTTTAAGCCCAAAACGTGCGTGCGTGCATCTTGGCAGCGCCCACTGCCGCATGCCCCCACGTCCCCACGTCCCCAATGCTCGCACGTCCAAATGAAGTTGCCAGAGTTGTGTTGCGTACGCTTGTGTGATTTTTATCGCCTTTGCCTCCTTTTGTCCCATTGTGGGCAATTAAAATGCCCATTAGACTCCATTAAAGCCCTATTGACTGTTGGCCTCCAACGCGCCTGGACGGCTCGCCTGGACGCCTCGCCTGTCCGACCCATCTGTTTAGCTCTCATTGACGTATCCGGCTATCTCTGCGTGTGGTCCGCCGTTGTGGCAAGCCTAATGCAATTACCAGCGTCCAGCTTGCAACAAACAACTCAATTAAAACATTACAAAAGACGCCGCCTTTGAGCCGGCTGCACACGTCCTTAAAGCTCTCTCTCTTAAAGCACTCGGCAGATAGAGTACAAAAATTAACTACAATTGAAATCTATGGTCATAGATAAAATCTAGATTACCTATACATAACTCATAGATTAATTATAGTCAGTTATCTAAATTTACGTTAGAAAAGATAAGTCTTTGATTCTAGATTCATTTATACTTATTAAATACAATCAGTTATCACAGCTACAAAAAGATAAGGCTGAAACCTAGCTTTTTTGGTAGATTGCGAATTCCGGATAAAGATAATAATTGTGTTTTTTTTTTCTATGGTTAAGTTCGTGTGTGTGGCCTTAGCTAACGCAAATATTTACCCATTTTAGCGAAGATAATTATATTCTATGTTAATTCCAATTAATTAATTATAAGTAAATATATGTATTTCGATTCAAAAGTTTTTGTACTTGTTATTGCTAAAATTTTCTCTATTTAGGATGTTTGAGGGTACCATTTCGAACAAGAATAATGTTGCCAGATTTGGATGGCAAATTGATCAAGAGGCCATTTCTACATGAATTTTGAAAGCTTTACTTACTTACTTATCTAAGAATCGCATGTTCCATGATTTTGTACAAAATTTGAAACACTTCTCTAATGATTTTCCATATTCCTTGGAAGCTAATGAAAAGTGTCAAACGCCCCTTAAATGAATTTGAACAAAGATCGTGAGTTTAGGGCCCCATCGGATGGTAGACAAAAAAGTTTCAAGCAAACGTTTTTCGCGATTTTTCCACACATGCAACTTCATCACATAAGGTAGCTACAGTGAAAATTTCAGCTTCCTAGCTCTTACGGTTTGGGCTGTTCGTTTATCACCAATCAATCAATCAGTCAGTCAGTCAGTCAGTCTGTCAGTCAGTCAGTCAGGACCAACAGTTTTATACATATAGATAGATATGTATTGCATTGTCTTATTAGTCTATAAACGCCAATAAAAAATCACAAATGTCGCACCTAATACAGCTACCTTTGTATTAGTGCTACAAATGATAATAAACTTATCATTTTTGTCAGTGATTGAGCGCAGCACAGCTATTACAAACAGTCTAATGACTCGATAAGCAATTAATTGATTGTAAATATATGGGCTAATAGTAGTTAATAAAAATGTTCGCACAATGCGGACTTAATACCTTTCGCTTCGAAGTCCTTGTATGCCCAAGCTTTTCTTTCGATCAAATGTTGCTACAGAAGCTATTAGATATTTTTATTATTTTTAATTAACATATATATATTGGGACCGTTGTAAAGCTAGTTATTGACGACGCGGCTGTTGATATTGATATAGAGTATATATACTCTATATGGTCGGTGGCGGTCATGCTACAACTTGAATAATCTCTAGAAGGGCATACAAGTTAAATTTGCTTTTAAAGTTATGAGAGTTGCTAAGTTGATAGCTTATGTTAGTGATACATGTTTGTGGGGGAATATATTTCCCAAATGTGTACCAAGTATAAGCCTCTGCCCTGAGTATGCTTAGCTCGGAGATTACATAGATGGACAGACAGGCAGCTGATCGTCTCGGCCCCCATTTATCTCAGCCCCTTTGTATGCATTTCATGCACATAAATGCTAATTGATGAGATTTGGTTTTTCTAATGCTGATGATCGTAGGTAAAAATGTGTTTGAAATTAATGATCAAGCTGATGTTTATGTCAACTGGCAGAAACCTTGAGCATTCTGGAGTTGCAGCGAGTGTTTGGTGTTATGCAACATTGTTGCAAGGCGCCTGCAGCCCATGATCCGCGTGTTGTTGCATAATAACTAACACTCGGCAACAGCAAAAGCTAAGCCCAAGCCAAACACAAACAACCCGTGGCCAGGTATGTGTGTGTGTGTGTGCACAACAAGCAAACACTTTGACCCATACCCAAAACCCAGTAGCCAGAAGCAGTAGCTGACATCGAGTTGAGGCCGGAGATGGGAATGCAGTTGAAGATGGAGTTTTAGATGGAGCTGAAGATGGAGAGGCTGATGCGGCAACTGTTGGCGGCGACTGTTGCAACCTGTTTCCTGAATTCGGCATGGCGCAAACACATTTAGTTGCTGCCAACAGTGACGACTCCTCTTTCAAAATGGTATTACTTAATTATATTTATTCGGCTCGGCGACAAGAAGATTTGCGGGCTGTCATTGGGTCCAAGCGAATAGCTACTAACACGGATTACATATGCTCAAACATTCGAGCCTGAGTGCAATGCCTCTATACACTTGTGAAGGGTATTATGATTTCCTCACGAAATGTGTAACGCTTAGTAGGAGACAACTTGGGGACCATAAGGTGTGTATATGTTCTTGATCAGTACCAAAAGCCGCTTAAAATTAGTTTCTCTTTTGTTGCTAATTTCGCATATGTCGAAGTTGATCGGTATATCATAAGCTGGCATAGGAATGATCGATCAAGAGTTAAGCTCTTGATTAAACCAATTCTTTGTTTTTCTAGTTTTTTCTGGTTAAGTTAAACTTTACTTGTCTTTTATAAGGCTTGACACAATTCTTCTGTCATATAACTCTACAGAAAGCATCGATCAGACTTGTGTTAAACTTTTCGTTTTTCTAGATATCTTGACATATAAGACATATACATTGCTAATCAAAATCCGAGCACTATGTCATATAGCTCTAAAGCTCCTAACATATCTGACAAGCCGTATCAAATCGATCTACTATGTCATATGTCTCCTAACATAATGAACTTTGCTACAGTTCTTGCATGTATGCGAACTTTAATCAGAATCGAAGCACTATATCTTATAGCTGCATAGGAATAATCGATCAAAATAAAGCTCTCTCTTATGGCCATGTCTCTGCAAGGGTATTTAATGTGCGGCGTGTCGAAAACAGCCTTTCATTCTGCTTGATTTTTTCCCCTTTCTTGAAACAAAGCGCGAGCGCTGGGATCGCTTAGACACTGAAAGCTGTCGTGCTTGGGTGCTGGGTGCTGGATGCTGTGGGCTGTGGGCTGTCGGAGTTGAAGATGCCGCAACGGGCAACTTTGGTCGCCGAGTGTTAATGGGGAAATTGAAAATCCATTTGCTGATTAATTTCTCACAGTGGCGCAGCGCTTGCCGAATTCACATTTACGTAAATGAACTTTTTGCCTTCAATGTTTTTGTTGTTGTTGTTGTTGTTGTAACTTTTGCCATTGTAGTTTGTTGGTAGCTGGCAAAACAGTTGGAGTAAAAGTTTGTTTGCTGTTTGTCGCCTTCGCTTTTTCAGTTGACAAAAATGTTTTCGCATGCGTTGCCAGTTTTTCAGTTGGGCTCCACTTTTTTTTCTGTTTTGTTTTTTTTCTCCACCATTTTCACAATTTACATGGGAAAATGTTATGGCAACTGCAATCGAGTGCAAGCAAAACATATTTTCAAATAGTTTGCCGCTAGGCTTCCTAGCACTAATCCAAACTTAAAGCTCTAAATAACTTTACGGCGCAGCATTTAATCAAATTGGAGCTTTCTCTACGACTCTAATCAAGGCTGAACAGTCTTACATTTTTTAAAGCTCTTGTAATGAACAAGAGCTTTAATTTAAATAGAGACAAGCCTTATGCCAGTTCATTTGCGCTTGTTTGTAATCTGAATTGCTTAAAGCTTTCAATGACCATCAATAAAATTGGAACAGTTAAAAGCTTTTAAGCATATAGCTTTAAGCTATCGACTGTCTTAAAGCTCAAGCAACCGGCACCTGTACTCATTCGAAAAATTATGCACACTTTATTGTATCGAAAGTTTTAATGCTCAGCCTAAGCACGTTTATTTGGCTTATGCTAGCATTGATAACTGAGGTTTTCTTCATTTCTCTAATGACATTAGTGTAGACTTATTCCAACTTGAAAGGTACATAGTTTTAGCGAAAGCTTGAATTGCTTGCAGCTGAGCTTTAAATTCTACGCAAACTGATTTTAATTGCTAATCGACTGGGTTAAGAGTTTTTAAGCTTTACGTCTTGCCTGTTATATAAATAAGCCCTGCCGAGCACTTTCTTCATTAAGTTATAAAGCTTATAGCACTGATCGGCTCTTAAAGCTCGTTGCGTAAAGCTTTTAAGCTAATGTTAACAGCCCACAGTATCGTTTTAATTATGGAAGTGTCTCAGCACCTTTTAGCATTTCCTTTTTTTTGCCTTGGTTCCATTTATAAGCCCAACTTTGAAAGCTAGCTATTTCGAATGGTTTAATACTATGTGTCAGCTGTCCAAGTGCAAAGCTCTGACTGTGTCACACCGAGTTTCTCGCCAGCCTAATCAAGTGTCCAAATCAGTAGCGCCAGTGACTGCCTGCCAGGGACTTGACGCACATGCATTATTCAGGAGGCTGCGTTGTGTCTGTTCCCGAAACAGGACACGCATGATTTGAATTGTCTGCAAAAGTTTTGCAGCTTGAGCTTCAACTTCGCTTTGCACCTTATGTGACAGCAATGTGCAGACATCTAGCAACTTGGCTTGAAAAAATATAAAATACAACCAAAAGAAAAGAAACAAAATATATAGCACACAGCTAAATACATATACGATTGGATATCTATAGTCTGGTGTATGCAAAACGCAAAAGTTTAGCCAGTAAATCTTTGCAAGTGGCACATAAACTTTGCCAAAGAAACTTTTTTTTTTCTACTCTCTTCCCGTGCAGAACTCTAGAAAAAATGATACAGTGCCAAGGAATAAAAGCAGCAAAAAAAAAAAAAAGAAACAACAGCGAAAAAACGGAAAGTAAATAAAGGAAATGCGACGAAAAATAACAGACTCAACTGCAAAAGTATATAAGAAACTTTAACACAAAAAGCGCAGAGTGCAAAAGGCACTCAATGGCCTGCCGCTGGGAAGGGGCCGCACAAATATTGGTTTTGTAATTAGAAATATGCAAAGGATGCATGTGAAAGCTAAAGGTAACATAGGGATAAAGCCACACCGTACAATCCCGAATTTAACATCTTTCTTTTATATATTTTAATAGCTTTTTATTCTTACTCTGTCTCTCCTTCATTTTGTTATTATTATTTGTATTATTTAATAAATGACTATTATTTTATTAATTAAAATAAAATTAATGTAAACAGTTTAGTTCATCTGAAACCAGATAAAACAAGTAAGAGGTTCTAGTCGGGAGCTCCCGAATACCCTGAACCCTCTTCGAGGTGGTAGCGGGGAGGTGGCGATAGGTATAAAATGAAAGATACTTAACACATATATAATATTCCAGAAGCAACATATCATGTTTGGTGACTCTAGCTCTTATCATTTACCCAATTTGCTCAAAAAACAGGATGGCGATATCGATTTTTATCGATTGCTTGGAAACGGAGTAAGTTATCGATTATCGGAAACAAAGTCTCTAGCTCTTATAGGTTCTGAGATCCTTGCGTTCATACATACGGACAGACGGACGGACAGACAGACGGACATGGCTAGATCGACTCGCCTATTGATGCTGATCAAGAATTTGGCCGAGTTTTCATTTGCACACATTCGATTTGAAATGCAGCTCTCGATATAATTTACCAAATATTTATGTGGTAATCGAGTGGTGTCCGTTCAACAAAGGGCATTCATCTACTTGCAGTGTTTAATCAACTAAATCATCGCATAGACAATCAAGGCATATAGGAGCTTCAATTAATTGCACAAAATGATTTACAGTGCAAGTCGGCGTCGGGCCTATTGATGCCAGCTTGCATTGGGCAATGGGCGCTTGCTCCACAAAAAGCCATTAGACATCCCGTTAGAAAAACCCAAACAGAGTCATAATTGAGTGCTGCTTCCTCAATGATATCACAAATTGTGGCAGCATTGTTTTTGTTATTGGATCAATCAGGGCAACAACAAAGAGCCGAAACGAGAGATTACATAGCTGCATGCCAGTTGAACCAGCAAATGGTTAGAAAATACAGATGAACCTGCCAGCAACAGACAGACAGTCGGACAGACAGCCAGAGCGAGACTTCAAATCATGATGATGATCGTCGCCCTGATTTTGGATGCTTTGTAGGCTCTGTTGCAATTGGCATGCCATGTCTATTAAATAACTTTAATTTTTCATGCACTTTTTGGTTGCAGCTCTTTGGCCGACTAGCTGATTGACCGACTGACTGATTGAATGACTGATTGATGGCGCTGCGTTGTCATTTGTCCCACTCGTTAAACATTCGTTTGAACTCTGACGATCTTAATGACGGACGCAGACCTTGATGTTGTTGACTGCGGCAGATGTGTTGCAAGCGGCTAAGTTTGTTTTTGGCCCTTTTTCGTTTGCTGCCAGCACTTGGGGGCATTCGTTTGGTTTTTGGCCTAATTGCGAGCACGTTGGCCAAAGTGTTGCCACCAATTGCAACTGCAACACTTAATGGGGCATTATTTTCGCGTTGCAGCAACGCAAATGGCCTGCAGTAGCCGGTTGCCGCAGCTCACAAATCGCCGTCGAAATATGAAAATAAGCACGAAATCAATCGTTTGGCGATCATGCCCAATGGGAAATTGAATAAGTGAACGCTTACAGTTGGGAAATTTGTGGGACATTTCTTAATTTTAAATATAATCATCGATCTTTTTCGGATTGTAATAGAGACGATATCTGAAGCGCATTCATTTAAACCACATTTCCTACATTTATCTTCTTCACATTTGGCGATTCCATTTTTGATTGCTTAAAATAAAATAGCTGATCGATAATTTTTTTTATTTATCTATAGACAATTAGAATAATTGTTTTAAATGTTAAATATGTTGGATATGTTATATCTTACCATACATTTCTACATATAATACCTTGAACCCCGAGTGAAATTGAATCTTTCGTCCATACGATCTTTGACTCATATTTTCCACGCAAGAGGTTATTTCATTATGTTTCGACAACTCACATAACGCTGAGTTTTCCAGACCTACAGCCTAAACTTTGTGTATAGATATGCGGTCTACGGATTTCAAATGTTAATCGAAACAATCAACTACGCATAATAATTGTCGTGTCTCAACATCAACATCAAATATCAACTAGTGACACATCACTATTCCAGCTCTTATCGATATAATTGCAACTCTGCTTTGCTAACAGAAATGTTAAGACAAAATCCGAAACCCTAGCCGTCAAGCATTAGATTGTTCAGTTTCCTTCTGGAGCTCAAAGAGTAAAGGTCTCGAATTTTCTATTTTATTTCCAATTATTTTTCTGTTCTTTGTTTTTTTGTATATTTGTTAAAATGAACTTTTTGGTTGTTATATTTTTAATGTGCTTTTTTTTACGCGATTTGGCTTGGACGCTTTTTTCTTTATCAAAAAAATGTTTTTTCTTAAACATTTTTCATTGAAACTCTGATTACTCTAAGTGTCTGAACCTGTAAGTGTATTATTCATTAATGAATAATCGAACAATTTTTTCTTTCGATTTTTGTTGGACTTTTTCTTAAATCAATTGAAATACACAAGCGAAAGTATGAAGAGAAAAACGTATCCATATTATTTCTTACCTTACAGGCAACTTGACCGTTTATTTGCATTTTCAAAAATTGGTTGTCATATCTTTATTAAAGAAGGTATCGAAAAACATGCGGACGGGCAACAGTCAAAGGCAATATGAAACTCCAAGCCCGAAAGTTCAAATATATGCTCAAAACAAAGTTTATTATCAAAAGAAGTACTAAGATTTTTCTAATCGTTTAATAAAACGTATTTAAGAAATATTGAATAAAGTATTAACATCTTATTTTGATTACATTTTCATTTATTCGTTTGTAAATGAAATCTCATATAACGAAGATTGAACACAGAAAATATGAAGCGAAAACTTATCGAAAGTATCTCTCATATATTTATATATTTGGTTGTCATTTCCTTGTTAAAGAAGGTATCGAAGAATTTGCCGGCAGGCGCAAGCCAATCTGAAACCCAGAGTTCAGAATATAAAATATATTCAACGAACGTTTACTGAAGAATGTTTAAATTAGGTTTTTATTTCTTAACCTAAGTATTAAAAATATATCTGGTAAAAGATGGCATGGGTATAGTTTTAAATATTTGTTTTTGCTTTATTCAACTTTTTCTTACATATTAAATATTGTTTGGTCTTTATGCCCTTTTTAAGGAAGGTATCGAAAAACTTACAAACGGGCAAAAATTCTACACTAAAGTGTAACTCGGAGCTCGAAAGTTCAATTGAATAGTATTTGGAAGCTGATTTTTCGTCGGATAGCTTTATAAGAAATATTTAAATTAATGTATAAGATTATTTTTGCTTAAATTATTTTTCATTTTGTCACGCCAAAAAACTTTAATCATTTTTCATTTAAAAAATTTCGGTCGTCCCTCCCTTATTAAAGAAGGTATCGGAGAACATGCCGACAGGTGCCAATCAAGGCTAGAGTGAAGTTCCTTTTTTAAAAGTTCAAATATACTCCGATTGAATAAATGTGAAAGAATCGAGTATACTTTATTGTTTACTGAACCTATTTAGGATAGCTCCCTTTTTCTCGCTTATTATTTTGACATAAATATATCGAAGGATAACAGATCAGGCTGATGGCATTTGGTCTTAGCATTGGCTTAGTTTATTAGCGCTGACCTTAATGCCAGGAACTCCTGATGTCTAGCCCGAAGGTAATGGCCTTGATGCAATGCAACCATCGGAGTTACTCCTCCCATTGGCCAATGGTACCCCAGAAGCTGCCTGGCGTAAAAGACATTGAAGTATGAAGAGTATGAGTATGAGTATGAAGAAGTATCAATTCAAATGTGGCGCACATGGAGAATAACTTCGAATTCCTAGTCATCATTGTGCTGTATTGGTACTGAACGAAATCCCAGTCAGCATCAGCAGCTTATCTACCATGAAGCTGATTAGGAAGAATACGATCATGTGGAATACTCCACTTAAGGCCGAAACATACAAAAGACCCCGCCATTACACTGCACTACGGCAAGGTGCAATAACACCTTCCAACAGATGCTGAAGGCACTTGGGTAAAGTATCGCTCCAGAGTCTTCGTCGATATGTATCTGGCCTTAGAAGGCCTACCTGGAAGAGAAGATTTACGTGAGGTGTGAATGTTGGAACGCACATAGGCGTTTTCAATGCTAAAGTCCCACAAGGAGGGTTGCTCTAAAAAAAAATAGGAAGCATGCTCTTTGTGGATGATCCCAGGCTGTGAGCAACTGTTACAACTGGCCACGTCGACAACCGAACCAAAGGCATCTTCCATAGTGAAGGCTAAACTCGGCACCTTAGACACCTGGCTGCAGCGGTAAAATATTGGTGGATACTACGCTACATTAGACGGAAGCCAGTCCAACTTAGAGATGTGCCAACATGTCCACAAAGCCAACCTTGAATCTATATGGACCCATAGCTTCAGTCTGTGAAAAGAGGCAGATCTTTCAAATCAAACAGCTAAATTGAACGAACTCAAATTTTTATCCATTAAAAAAAAAAAAACATACTGCGTATCTTGTTTCCTTATAATTACAGTACGTCTGTTCTTTTGAGGAAGCAAGGTACGCAGTCTGTTTGTTTTTTATTAGAATGAATCAACTAGCATTTTGGAACCAAGCAAACTCCGACTTTCCTCAACGAAAGGGGTAAAAAAGGTTATGGCAGTTATTAGTACTGGCTACCGAAGGCAGCTTTATCTCTGAATACTAACCAATTTTTTGAGTCATTACGAAAGTTTTGAGCAGTGCAATAGGATCTTCCTACAGATGATTAACACATTTGGAGGGCGGAGTTTCCGAGTCTTCCTTGATATCCGGCAGGTTTTTGGTGCTTATAATCTACCTGGAAGAGAGAATACTTACGTGAAATATGTGTACGTTAAATCACGTACAGGTGCTTTCAACGCTGTTAAAAGTCCCGCGATTGAGTGCGCTGTATACAGCTCTTGAATGCGTATAGCTCTGGCTGCAACCGTGGAACATTGCTGGAAAGTAGGCTACATGCGACGAAAACCAGTCTAACTTGATGAAACGAGAAGATATTTAGACACTACGGCTGTGGGCAGTCAAATCTTCCATAACAAGGCCTACCTATATGGACGCGTGACATCCAGTTGGGGTCCTTTATCCAATGTGGAAGGCAAGCAACGATTTAAGGACAACCCATTTTGCGTATTCATTCACAGGCTCCTTGGGATATCCCCCCATCAACCATCAGAATTCCAGATTTTTAGCGTTTGCCACTGCATCAGATTGGAAGACCGCAGCAATAAGCTCACATTAAGCTTGCTTGACAAAAGCCTGAGAACCACACAAGAGGCGTCGGCTCTCATGTGGAGACATCCGTCGGATCTACCCTTTAGCCCCCCAATCGCCCAATCGCAAAATGAAATGCAACTCAAATTTACTTATAGATTAACTTTATAAATAAAATAGGAAAATTTGAATATCTAGTGTATATACTTAATCAACATCAGCAGCCGAGCCGATCTTAGAAGATTTGTCCACCTATGGCGCTCGCAGTTCATCGAAATTTATCGATCAATATCGATTTTGGGCTTAGGCTATTTGATCACATCTCGTTGCTGTGTACAAGGTATCGCCTAGTCGGGCACATCCGCCCAATGCACTCTAGCTTTTCTTTTTTTTTGTATTACATTTTTGGTTATTTGTTGAAAATTCAGCGATAGCTTGTGATAAGCACAAATGAGGAATCTGCTGGTAGTTTATATTCCAATCAGAATCGCTTGCTGCACGATTACCCAACCCAGAGAAAATGCTGGCGGCATCTACCACTCCAGATCCGCGTCCCTTCGCCCTTCGGTCGCCATCCAGACGTGCTGCAAGGCAAGTGAAGTGCATAAATCGCTTTAGCCAAACACGCGCGTTCGCATAATTTTCAATATCGTGCCAATAAAAAAGGAGTATGCATTGGGGTTGGGGGCTGAATCATGGCTCGCCCGGATCGGAGCGGTGGCTGCGTCGTTTACATGTGTGTGTGTATGTAGCAGAAATTACATTTAAAATTGAACAGCACACGATGCCGCTCGCACATTTCGCAGCCACTTCCGGCGGCAGTGGCTGACATTAGCACCTCGTCTCGACAAGAGGCACTTGCCAGGTGGCTAAGGGTTGCGCAGGGGCAACGGTGAAGCGGGGGGCTGCGGTTGCATGGGGGAAGCTGCAAGATTTATGTGCCATGTGTGTGTGTGTGTATGTTCCTTTATTTTTTATTATAGCGAAATAAGCTGCTGCTGCAGCAGGCAAGGCAATATGCTAAAAATTTCCCATCGCAATTTTTCATATGCATAAATGTTTGTTCGATTATATAGGTAAAATATATGTATGTATATGTAGCAATATTCGTGCAATTTATATATTTACATACATACATAAACACACACACGGGGCGGGAAGTGTGTGAGTGTGTATTTACTCTTTCGATTTTGTTGCTTGTTGTTTGTTTGCCAATGGCTTTCCATTAGTTTCTGTTGCTGTTAAAAAGTAATCTAAGATTTTAAATGCCAGCACTGTGGAATGTTGGATCTACATATTAAAGTGCTCTGGATGAATTAATAAAACATTGTTCTTAGTTTAATATACAGTCTAGTTCGGGGCTTTGACCTTAGCCCATTTCGGTCCGTTTATTGCCCTACTTTATGTAAAGTGAGCTTTTACCAAGACTTCTGTGGGTAACGACACGCTATTGTATTATGGATGCTTTACCAGCGAACTGTGCCTATTAAGCAACTGCACAACTTCTGCGATCCTTTGGCAACTTTTGGTTCCAAGGCTTACCCACTAGCCAGGAACTACCAGATATCCCTCTTAGTAATCTTCGGCCTTACAGCGCCGACATGATACAATTAAAAAACTCGTGGACCCTTCCTACTCTACTGTCGAAAGCCATTTCGCAGTCATGAATTCGATAAGCTAGAATTTCCCGCCTTTGCCAGATGCACATTTTTAGCTGCTAATTCAATTTCGCAATTTCCGCACGTGGAAAATTTAAATCCACCCGTATAAAGAGAATTTATCCGAAGATATTTGATATGGAGTTTAGGGCTGAACGGATGGAAAACAAAAGAAAGTTTCACTTGTTATCCGCGTTTTTCCCACCCTTGCGGGTGAAATTTATGCATAATCAAGTCAGTCAGTCAGTTAAGCAGTCAAATAGGACAAACACTATCATATATAGAGTAGGTAAATATATTTGTTGTGTAAATTTTAAGAGCTGCTCGATTATGATATAAAATAAATTAAATATATATTTGAAAGTCACTGAACGTGTAATGTGAGAACTGAAATATCCAGAATCCAGATAAATAATATATTGAAAAATGTAAAAGCAAAAATGAATGTATAAGATTATAATTATGAAAGCCAAAAATGAATCTGCAGCTGCTTTGTGAAATGCCATCGCAGCGTAGCTCATTTCAGTGCAGCTTGCGGACTAGAAACAAATAAAAGCTATTACTTCTTTTGTCCGAATATATTTTGCTACTGGGAGCACACTTCATCGGATCTGCGTCCACAGCGCTCTCCAACGGCAACAAATCAATGCCAACCGCACGCACAATCGGAATGACAGTCTCGGGGCAGACGCGTTGCGACCAAATGGTCCAGTGCTCAACTCGGCGGATGGACAGCCCGCAGCATTCAATCAGGGCGATTCAATGGCAACGCAAAAATGAGAATAACTCAAACAAATCACTACTCAATACCACCTCCGACCCGACCTCCCCTCATTTACAGCAGCCCCTCCACCAAAGCTGCCAACTTGTCTGTGCCGCCAAACTTTTCCTTTCCTTTTTTTTTTTTGGGTTTTTTATTTCTGAATTTTTGTTTGCAACACTTTTTGCAACGCTATACATAAACATGGTTGCAATTTATGCGCCCGTCCGCCGGTTGTGCAACCGCATTCCCATGCCAAGGAACATCGCCAGACATCTCAGCCGCCGCCGCAGCCCCCGAAAGCCCATCCACCCACGCGCTAAACAACAACTGCTGCCCTAGAAATACGCGGACTGCCAAACTAACTTCAAACTCGCAATATAAACACATAAATCCTGGGCACTGATACACACAGATTCCGTTAGACAAGAGTTGGGCGCGAAACGGGAGAGGGAGCGGGAGCGGGATTGGGAGCGGGAGTGTGGAGTGTGGAGGTCGTAGCGTAGGTGAAAGCGCCAGCAGCAACTTTTGCGTATCGACAACAACCAAAAAAGTTGCCAACAACAACGGCAACACCAACAACAACAGTTGCATTCAAAAAATATTATTGGGGCGTTTTTGTGGGCGTGTTAGCATCGGTTAGCGTGGGCAATGTGGAAAATCTGGCAAATAGGGAAGCGCTCTCAGCAGCAAAAAACCTCGCACCTTTTCCCAGTTTAGGCGGTGCGGTGGCTGGCTGGCTCTCCAATGATGAAACGCTTAGTTTTTTATGCATGGAACTTGTCGATGGCAAAAGTTGAATTATTGCGAATCCGACCGAGCCAGCGGTTGAGTATGGCTCATGCATTATAAATGCGCCGGGCGCTGACGAGGAGCAGGATGAGCAAGAAACTACAGACAACAAGCAGTTGGACTTATGTGGCTTAAGGTCTCGCCGCCAAGGTACGATGGACGGAGGTCGGGGGGCGGCGGCAATGCCAGTGGCAGCCACAAGTTGCAGTTACCAGTGTGCCACAAATTTTGGTGCAGAGTGCTCTTTAAGTTGCGCGTGGCGAGGGGGCTACGCGGAAACGACTCACTTGTTGATCGAGTTGAACCAGACAAAATTTGAAGCCGCATAGCTTCCTAGTTGGGGGCCAGCTTAATATTGAGGGTTGGAGCATATGCAGGGATCATTAGATGTAAAAGAAATCCTTTCACAACCTTAATTTTAGTTTCAAATTACCGCAATTAGGGAGATAATTCATGTATAGATATAAAACTATTTATCCTGACTGACTGACTCATAAATAAATGATTAGCTCACAGCCCAAACCTAAGAGCTAGGATGAATGTATGTATGAATATGTATGTGTGTATGCATGTATGTATGTATGTATATATGAATGTATAAATGTATGTATGTATGTATGTATGCATGCATGTATGTATGTATGTATGTGTGTATGTATGTATGTATGTATGTATGAATATGTATGTGTGTATGCATGTATGTATGTATATATGTATGTATGTATGTATGTATGTTTGTTTGTTTGTTTGTTTGTATGTATGTATGTATGTATGTATGTAAGCATGTGTGTATGTATTGTATACGTATTAAAAAGTATGTATATATATATGTATATATGGGTATGTATGTAGGTATATTTGTACATATGTATTGTGTATGCATGTTGGTATGTATTATTGTTTGTCTATCTGAATGTATGTATGTATGTATATAAGAATTTATGTATATTTGCATGTATATATGCATGTCTGTGCGCATTTATATATGTATATATAAGTTATGCATTTATATGTGCAAATGTATGTATGCATACATTTTGTATGTTTATGTGCGAGGACAAGTATGCCTCAAGCAGCACTGCAAATTTGAAAAAATCGTATTTTTAATTAATGCCTTCCTACTCGATTCTCAAAAATTCAAGTAAGTCTCATAGGCTTGACTTCATATTGGAGGAGACGGCGCCTTCAACTTAGGAGGAAACGGGATCTTTAACAGAGGAGACGGCAGCTTGCACATAGGAGGAGACGGAATCTTTAACAGAGGAGGAGCCGGCAGTTTTTACATGAGAGGCTACTGCTTGAATTTTGAGGGAGGCGGCGGCTATGGATGATTTCATTGGAAAAACTGGTGCGTATTATTAACAAATCGATGTCTTATATTTAAAATAATTGTAGCAACTAATACAAGCGTATGTATTAATGTCAGTTTATTATAAGCAATATCCCTGCTGCTCTGTTCTTTCAGTAATGTGTTCATAAAAAAGTTCGACTCCCGGTTACTGTTAGATGACAATAGCATCAAAAAATCGTGCGTGTGGACTTACAGGTGAGTCGGTTATTATATATTTATCTCTATATATAAAACTGTTTGTGCTGACTGATTGATTGAGCTGCGAAGCTGAAATTTTCAATGTAGTTACTTTATATGATAGAGGAGGTGTACGCTAAGAGGCGGTAGTTGGGAAATGTCACCCGAAAATGTGGTAAAATTGAGAAAAACGTTCATTGAGTTCATGAACATTCGCTTCAAGTCTCTAGCTCTTACAGGTTTAGAGATCAACACGTTCATACATACGGATAGACGGACATGGCTGGTCAACTCGACTATTGATGCTCATCAAGAATATATATACATCGGAGATGTTACATAGATTTGCGAAAAAACATAATGCTTTTTCACACAGGGTACAGGGTATAAAAATGATTTTACCTTAAAGTGAAATCCGAAAAAAAATTCAACAAATATTTCCTTGCTGGTGTTAGCTTTTAAAGCCATTGACAAGTTTGTATAGCTTTGCTAACGGTCTGCCAAGAGCAACAACAGCTCTATAAAAATAAAATATGTAGTATATATATATATATATTTGAATATTTCGCAGTGCATTTCGGTGTTGGTTCGTTGTGTTGCATGGCACTAAATCAATGTTGGTATTGTGCGAAATGCTGCCACAGCGATGGGTTGGGGATGGGGATGGAGATGGGACACCGTGTGAAAAGGCAACACTAGTGGCAGCACCCCGGGGGCACGCCGTCAATTTGGTAACCAAACCGAACATTTCGCAATGCCAACCGAAATGTAATTGACGCACGTTGCTTAGGTACGAGGCCGGGGTTCGGGCTTCTGGCCAGGGTCTCTCACCTCTGTGCGGGGCCCCATGCTATCATCATTTAAATGTTGATTGTCGGTTTGTCAGTCTTGTGGAGGCGACAAGCGCTACATTTTGCGGCATGGCCCACAAAGCAACCCGAAATTAGATTGAGAAAGCGCTGGCTGCGAGTTTCGTGTAACTGCAACTGCAACTGCAACTGCGACTGCCACTGCAACTGCAACTGCTTCGTATCGACTGGCGTTGCAAATTGAAATAGATGCTACACAAGCGCTAATTTGATGACGCCATGGGGCTGCTCCCCTCTGACTGCCAGGGGGTTAAATGAAGCCAGCGCAGGTCAACTCAATGTTGTTGCTTAATTAATGGTCACCTTATGGTGTGGCAGCCACAGGAAACAACCCTCAAAGAGCCAACCAGGGTCACAGGGTAATACCAAATGATAATGCATATGTATATAAATGTATACATAAACATCTATATTCATAGGGACGCACAACAACAAGCCAGATTAAATGGTTCAGCGCCTTTGGCAGGACATTGCACTCGCACTCGCACTCGCACTGGGCACTCGGGTTTGTGCAGGGACACAATGGAGTTCTATTATAGAATGCATATAATTTAAATTTATGAGCACGCTTTTTCAAAAAATTGCCCTGGTTACCTTTATGCAATAGCCATTGGCACGACTCGAAAGCGTTGCTCAAAAGCGAACGCAGGACAATCAAATGTAATGCCTCCCTCCTTGAATTAACATGAAACGAACAATAGACCTAAGAAGCATTTGGATAAAATGTAATACAAAAGGACCAATAAATTACGCAAGCGGAAAATGTGAAAAGCAGCCATGCTCAGGTGTTCAGTGACACGAAACGGGTTGTGTTTAACAATAATTGAGCGCTCGTTATTTTTTGAAGAATTTGTGGATTGCTCTGGCAATGAAATACAAAAAATCAAACGTAAGATGTGCATGATTTGAGGAATGTTGCCGAAATGAAACACAGACAAATTTGAAACAAAAAATATTTAACAAGGATGTAAAAGAAAATAAATGGTGATATTTTTGTTAAGATTTGATATTACATTAGTACATTTTAATATTGAACAGTGGATAAAAATTAGAATAATATAAAAAGTGATATGAACATATTTTAAATGTTAATACTACTTATAAAGAAATGAGGCATATGTAAATACTCATCAGCTATTTACGATATATGTATGTATGTCAGAAATGAGCAAAAGCTGTTACACAACACTGCCAAACAATCGGCTTAAGCGTGACAGCAACTCGTTACTTTAACATATTTATCAATGGACTTGCACTTCAGAAGCTTACAACACTTACCTTTTGGCAATTCGTATATTTCGGACCTTTGCAGCACTGTTCCAAACTGTTCGCTTCTTAAGCTTTTGAAATGAATTGGTTGTCATTCCTATGCGTTTGTCTGCGTCAAAAATTGCAAACTACGTAGGTGAATGAAAATGGCAGTATAATATCACAGATTCTACCAATTCTTCTCATATTTCGCTAGACCCTGCAAACAGCATGGCGAATCGCATTGCATGCGCTGTCAGTGCCAGCGACGCCTGGGCAGAGGACGTGTGTCACAGCATCTAGATGCCTACGAAGAAGCGGGAGTGTATTTGTGTTTTACAGACGATAATTATTAAAAAGCAGATTCAAAAAGCGCACATGTACATATGTATATTAAGAGTGAATAGAGTAAGCCATACACCGCAAGGGCGTGTCTTTTTGGGAACTATTGCTAGCCTCAGTTCCTCTGCTGCCCGCTTATGCTATTATTGAAATTACTAAGAAATTATTGATCACAATGCTTGGGCAGTCTGGCAAATTGTGGTTCTTCAAAGCGTTCCACCGTCTGGCAGACAATTTTTGGCATCAGCTTTTGTGTGGCTAAATTTGAAAGTGGCCGCAAATAGAAAACAAAGTCACGGCCAATACAATTGCGCTCTGGTCCCCGGGAAAGTGCTACTAATTAGCCATGTCCAATCACAAGACTCGGCGCTGGCTGAGACCGCAAATGGACTGGGGAGCCGGAGAGACATTTACAAAAGCCGCTTGACAAAAGTGTCGCTCCAAATGTGCGACAATAAGATGACATTTTGTTGTTGCCCCTTTGCGGGCGGAAGTCAAAGTGTTGTTAAATAAATAATAAACCGTCTATAATAAATGATATCAGGCGTATAGCTGTTTGCTTTTCGTATTGCCCATTGGGCATTGCATAAGCCTGGCCAGACAGACGCTGGAATGTGGGTGACAGGTTGAAAAAGAAAACACGTGCTAAAAGGTTTTGCCCAGCGTGTTTCTGAGACCTCTTTCGAATGACGTGTGATCAATTGAAAATAATTTCTCGATACACTTACGTTAATAATATTTGGACATTTATTTGTTGATTTCGAGTAGATAATCCTCCAATATGCAAATCGTCATTATTTTAATGGAATATATGTATGTATGTATGCATGTAGCTCTACAGTTTTCATGGCTAACTTATAAGATAAAAATTAATACTCCCTCCCTCTGTCTCAATGCCCCTCTTCCACTTTTTTTCTGTCTCTCTCCGTATGCATATATGTATATATCTGGCTTAATTAAAGTTTTATTTTTTGTGTACAAATAACTGACGCATCTTTTTTCAAAACTTTTCAAATTATCTCAAATAAAAGTTTTCCTTTGTGGCCAGCAATTTGGTCGTGCTGCTGAATATTAATAAAAAGCATACCTGCATTCACTTTGCTACAGTTAGGCAGGAATAAATCCAACTTTAAGTGCATTAAGCCGCAGTCAATCAGCAAGGACAATACTTTTGCCCTTCGGCAAACCAATAAAAAGTTAAAACTGCCAACCAAAAATACCACGCACAAACGAAATTATTTACATTTTTCTCTTCGGCTTTTTTTCTTCTTTTTATTATTCATTTAAAACTTTTATTTTCTTAATTTTAATTTTTTTCCATTTTCGTACTGCCAAAATAAACTACCCATGAATTTATGTATTCGAGTGAATATGCAGTGTGGAAATTTGTTGCAAGCTGCTGCAGCAGGGATGACTCGGCGGGCGGGGCATGCCCATTTTCACCGTTTCGACTCCAAATGAATGGCCCGCCGGCTGGCGCGGGGGGCTGGGGCAAGAGAGGTATCTGACAAAAAAAAAGAACGAAGGAAAATGCAAACAATGAAAATGCTCGCAATGAAATGCATTGAAAATTGAAAATCAATGAACTGTTATAATAACTTGCCGCAGAGTCAGAAGCAAGCGCCGTGCCGCCGCCGCCGTGGCAGAAACCAGCCGCATGCATATCTATCTGCAACTCAATACACGTAAACGTATCTACATATGTATTTGCTCGAATGTATGTACATATTTATAGATATGTAGAGAGCCTTAAATGCATATGCCTGTGCAAGCCTGAAGAGAGTCATTCAGCGGAATGCACAGGCAAAGGCTTACCGAAATGCACTGAGAGAAAATACACTGGTAAAAAGAAACAAGCAGACATTATGAAGTCGGTAGACTAGGGGAGCACCCGAACCCATATACCAAATCGCTAGGCTCTATCTGTAAACATGATAGGAGAGGATAGTATCCAAAATGTGAAACAAATGTGAAACATTTTGGATATGTGAAGCATTTTGGATATGTATATACCACACGAGAACCACCGAACCCAATTTGGTACATCTAGCTGCTGTAACTTTTGAGTTAAGTTTCAAGACACATGTCTCCAAATCGATACTTATTGACATTACTAAAATGGGCGGAGATATCGAATGAAGGAGCGATAAATTCGTTATGCGGAAAGTATATGAAACTATATAAAGGCTCAGGCAGAGGAACAGGCAGACAGACAGGAGTATATATAAGACAATATGGATATATGGATTCATCTATCGAACAAATTATCACAGTGTATAAATTCTTTCGATGATGCGGCCTGGCTTCTCCGTCTGCCTGCCGTTGTGGCAGTGCAGAGAGAAGTGGGTGCAGCAGTTGGCATGGGCATTGGGACGATGAACTGGAGAACGGACTGCCAGGCCATGGGCAACTCGTGCGTGCAACGCTCTTCATTAAACATATGTAACGCAGTGGTTTACGAGGCTGTGGCGCAGCCATCGCTAACGCAGCCAACAACAACCTCTCCTGTAGCCAGTCCCTCCTCAATTGTGAGTCGGATGCAACGATTAAAAATTAAATGTTGTCGTATTAACAAGCAAGCTGCACCAGTTGCCAGTTGGCAGTTGCATCTTTGGCCACAGAATTGTTGCAACAACAAAAACAAAACAAAAAAAAAAAAAAACACATGGAGTGTAGAGTGGGGAGATGGCTGGGAGTAGACTGACTTTGGGTATTGAAGCATTTGCTGGTCTACAGCAGTTTGCCAATGCCGAAGCTGAAAATCCTTTTGTGCATGTAAAATGCATGTGGGGCTGGCGCGACGGACGCGCCACGTGTGAAATTTATGCACATATGTTGAATGCATTTAAAGCAGGAGCGAGGCGGACAGTGGATGCAGTGGATGAAGTGCAGAGCCCGACTGAAGCATTAAGACTCTTGGCTAGGTGATCAAAATTCATGGAAAATCAAGCAAAGCGCGCATATATTTCGGAGTCCGGAAAAGAGAATAAAAAATATTTTAAAAAAAATATGAAAATGAAATTGTTGGAAAATTGCAATGGCAATGGCCATGGCAATGACTATGTGTATGTGCAGCAGCACAACGGCAACGAGCATGCCGATATGAAAGAAGAAAGCCATGAAGTCAAGGCATAAGTTGGGGCAGGACGTTCAAGCGAATTAAATGAGTTGGAAATGCATTTGGCTTGCATGGCACTTGGCATGCAGCTAATGGCCAAGAGCCGCACACGCTGCATAACTGCTGCTGCAGCCGCTGCCGTTGTTGTTGTTGTTGTTGGCAATCATTAAGGCTGCTCAACAATAAGGCTAAAATATGCTGGCCCCGTCCTTGTGCTGAGGCTGTTGCTGCTGATGAATCGCTGCCACTCGCCAAGCGTCTCAATTCAATTTTTTTTTTCCAATCAATTAACACCGATATTTTTTTTTAACGCAAAACTCTTTTGTATTTATATTATTTTTGCCATGACCCAAAGGGCCGCCAATGCGGCCGTACAGTTGCATCATTAGAGTTAAAAAAAAAATTACATAAACTTAAGAGCTTCAAGTATAAATAAATAAACTGTTAAGTCATTTCATTTGGCAGCCAAATAAATAAATAAACAGACCATCGAGAAAAGCAAAATGATAATAATGCATAATTGCTCAAACAATCGAATAAATACTTGAGCTGTTGACAGAATCGCATGCTATAGATAAACAGATGTGTGCTTATAGTTAGCCAAGTTATGACGCTCTATTTAGCTGGCCTGCAGAGTCGTGCCTTTGCCATTTTGTCACTTTCACTGAACAAGCATTTCATTAGCCTTAATTTTTTGCTGTCAATTCGCTGGTTGATTGCTTAGACGACAAATGTTAAAAGTAAAGCTTGCACGCTTCCCGAAACGCAACAGCCAATGCTGCCCTTCACACCCCGTCATTTGTTTTTTTATAATTTGCTAAGCAAACAGTAAATGAACGGCACTAACTAAATGAATGGCCCACTGTCACACGCGGCGTATGCGCAATGTTTGTTTTTCTGCTTTTATGCCGTGTGCCTTTATGTGCACAAAATGGACCTAATAAAGTTAAGCTTGTAAGAGACAAGAGATGACCAGTTTTGTACATGGCCATGCTCAATTTTATTCATATAGGTTATACTTTTAATCGCATTATGTGATATATGAGGATTTCATAACAATTGAAATATATTATTTATGTATTAACATTATTGAACGTTTACTACAGAGCATCTGTTTGTCGTTTATTCTCTGCTATAAGATTCCTATTTACTTGTTTGGCATTAAGCTTTTCTATTACGACTTCAGCAATGCTTTTAGCCTCGCATCCTTTAAAGCTGCCGGTAGCTGGGATTGAATCCATTTGTAGCTAGTGACCAGAATGCGTCGTGTGCAACGATAAATACACGATATTTAAAGCCGAGCCATGAACACCTTCTGGCCACTGCAGGCTGCTGAAGAGGGAGTCACAATTTGATAAAAGAAGACGGAAAGAAAACAAGCAAAGGAGTAAATTAAAGAATTTTAACAATTCAAACATTGCACAAAGATTAAATGCTTTCAGTCTACCAAAAATATCAAACAAGCGGTGCAATTCTATTTTTAATATACAAAAATTCATATTAAAAAATTTAATCTAAAATATTGCTTTTATATTTAAGTAAAATTGTCATGAATTCGTCAATTGCACATACTTATTGGGTATGTTTGGTATGTTTGTTTCTTCATGTGAATATGAGGAGGAGTGCATGTAGGTTCGTATATGCATACAAACATGTAGCAATAATTGTATGCATGTACGTATCTATGCATGCGTGCATGTGTCTACACATGTATGTACATATGTTTATTTGTATGTATATGTATGCACGTACGTACGTACGCATGTATGTATGTATGTATGTTTGCACACATGTATTTATGTATGTGTGTATGTATGCAACTATAAATTATCCTTCCTAATAGAAGATGACAATACAAGAATCGTTCGACGCGTTCATCACACCTTGAAAAAATGATTTTCATCAAATGTATTTCGCATTAATTTACTCAAAGACAAAATATTTAAATACTTGAATACTATAAATGATCCTTCCTAATAGAAGATGACAATACAAGAATCGTTCGTCGAGTTTATCACACCTTGAAAAAATGATTTTCATCATATGTATTTCGCATTAGTTTACTCAAAGACAAAATATATGAATACTTGGGACCATCAACTTAAAACTTCAACTGGATTAATAAAATATGAGTTTAAATTGCGCTTTGATTAAACTAAAGCTTAGCGGCTGCCTCCTGAATTTGACGAAGGCACTTGCTGCAAGAACACATGTGGGCTGTGAGGGGATAGGCGAAGGGGTGTGGCTTCTCTGCCGCCATGAATGCGTCCACTGCCATCTGTTGGTTGTGGAACATAGCTTGGATTTTTTGTTTTAACTGCTGCTCATCGCTGGCAACGGACAACAACACAGCGTCACCCGATTTCGGCTGCACTGCATCTAAGAGTTCGACTGCGGTTGCCTCTGTCGACGGATGCCGGCTACTCAAATGTTGAGTTAGCTCTATCTCGCCGGCAGAGTAACGCGCTGGTCGACTCGACTTGGATGGATGCTTTTGGCGCTGCAGCTGTCTGTCTGGCATGACATGCATTTGGGCAAAGCATTTGGCCATTTTGAGCAACTCATGGCTGTCACCGGCAATGAGTGCACTGGTGTCGAAATACCAGGGCATATCGGCCATGCTAAATGCCGACTCCAGTAGCATATAGTTGTGCTTTGAATCGTTCACATTTGCGGGCCGATTGATGATTAACACGCTGGCCAAAGTGCCCGGCCGCAGTTTGCCCATAAGGCGACACCAGACAACACCATTGCCCAGATCCTGAAGGCTGTGACAGCGCGGACTGTAGACCAATCCCTTGATCCACTGCATTAGTTGCTTGGCCTCACTGCTTTCGCGGCCGGGCGAATCTGCAATAGGCATATTCACACATTTATCTTAAATCACATACTATTCGAGTGCTAAAACGACTCACTGCTTCGCATGTTTAGGTAATTATTCCAAAATTTTTGTTAATCACTTGAAATTTTAAAGTTGTTGCAACGTGGGTTGCTATGTTCGGAATCACTCTGAGGCTCAACACTAGACGTAACCTTCATTAGCAGTTTCTCTCTCACCTTTTCCTCCCCTCTCTGCCTACCTCCCTTTCTCGCTCTCGCTCAATTAACACATTAACTTGGCCAGTGACCAATTGGCCAATAGGCCCAGCTCTGTGCAGCACTTAAGGTGATTACAATGAGTAAATTTATCTTTACATTGCTGGCTCACAGCTGAAACTAAATGAATAGCATATTGTGCAAGATTTGGTTTGGGTATTAATGTCACAATTAATGTTGAATCAATACACATAAGTCTGGCTAAAATGTAGTCGGAAACATTTCACCAAGTTTATGTATAACATTTATTATATAGAAAATTAGTTGTTCAAAGCGCAAAAATGAAACAAATAAATGGCAATAATCGCATAAGAAACTGTGTCAAAAGAAAACTATTTAAGCGCTTCTCAAAGAGGAAACCAGTTTTGGCCAGACAACTCCTTATCGTCTGTAGGGAAACACACAGAAGACGGAAAGATGGCACCACAATCAAGGCCGTATCATTTTCAGACACATTTGAGAATAGAGAAAGAACGGCATGCTTTAGAGGATACAAATTCAAGCCCTGATATGACACCCTGCAGAGCAGCTGGCTGTGAGGCTAGGTACATCAGCGCATAAGAAATAGTTTCAGGTACCACCCAAGGGGTACCTGGCCCAAGGGGTGGACGACGGCGCACATCTCTTCAGAGAGCAGCTTTTCCAGCGACATTCAAAGCAGCCGTATCCATGACAGCATCAGAGTGTCTGGCCAATAATCTCTTTAGACTTCTGACCGGCCGAGATGAGGAAATAACATCTTGGCTTAAGGTAATTGGAGAGCCAACCTTTGTTCACTTTCAATTCAATTACAACTTAGTTCATACGCGCATTCATTAGTATAAAAGTATATAATTAGTGCTTGCCAGTCGTTTTTACTTTCGTTTTATTAATATTGCATTTAGCGAAGTGTACGATTTACATTCATAAATGTGACTTGTAACTATTCATTCAATCAATGAGTATTCTGTCTGTGTACTCAAGATACTTTTCAATCACTTTGAATGCATTCACTTGCAAGCACCAATGCTCAGTTAGTTCATGAATGTGGCTAGTTATTCATTATGAAATTATTTTAGGCTGTTAATACCTATTTTGATAAATTTGAATAGTTTCTTTTTTAAAAAAAATTATTCTCAGTTCGGCTGTTTGGTTTATGTTTTGAATCTTATTTAATGGGGGTCAATAACTTTTAAACTAAGTCTCATAAAAATAAGAAAACTTCTATTTTTATAAGTATCATTATTTATTATAGTAATTTGTTTTTTTTTTTATAATTTTCTTGAAAATATCGACCAGTTTAAAACTCTTTTGTGAATGAAACTGGTATTCATTCATTTCTGCTAGCACGCATTCAGTTCGTGAATGCAGCTTGGTAACTATTTATTCATTCATTTGAAGTCATATCTATCAAAACGCACTGGGTGCATTCACACGCACTGTGTGCATTCACAGTGCATTCACATACAAGAACTTAGGCCTCCACACACACACAGACACACATACACTCAAGCACAGCCATATCCACATTCATCTGAATAGACGGGTTAGTGTTCTGTATTCCGTCTCTTAGAATACTTTGTTGTATATTCTTTGTGCTTCCTGTGGCTTCTGTGTCTGTGGTCAAGGCGACCCCAGTCCCATTGGCGTTACCATTCGCAATGACCAACCACCCCTCCCCCTCCCCAACTGTACACATTGCCAGTTGCTGGCAGCATGCAAATGAATGTTGCCAGGATACGGCACGTGCGCTCATCGGCTTCTTTTTGGGCGGCAGTTGGCAAAACCGTCACCTTTATGCGGCCATTTCATTTGGCCAGAGGCAGCAGCAGCAGCAAAAGCAGCAGGAAGACTTGGACATGGCGCAGTGTTTTGTTGGAGATGGCACCATCCTGTTGCAGGATGTAGCACGGTTACCACCGCTTCCTAGCACACAAATAAAATGCAAACAATGCTTGTTTCATTTGCGTAATAAAATATTTATACAGGTATTTAGTTAGCCGGACTGAAAAATACAGCGAACAAGGTGCACGCGAAAAAAAAGAGCGTCGAGACCAACGAAAATTAAGCGAAATGCCATGAAAAGAAACGGAGAAAAAGAACGTGAAAAGCGCCCGGAACAAGAACAAAAAAGTAACAAAAAAAAAAAATTAAAAAGCCCAAGGAAATGGACAGCTGCCACCGGATGTGGCAGCAACAGAGGCAAACATTCATGCAACGCCTGAACTTTAATATAAAGCTAGCAATCGCTTTGATGCGGCTGCTGTGACCCATTGTTTTTGGCCGAAAACAAAAAACGTCTAGACGTCATTTCTCAGTCGAGAGCCTTCGTATCGCATCACCCCTCTCCGCGATTCTCATCCTTATCCCTGCTCGCTGCTCGCGATATTCTAGATAAATAATTTGCCCAGACTTCACAGGCAGTTGCTGCCGGAGTTAACCAGGAGAATTATGGGCATGACATGGATATTGCTTTCATTTATCATGTGCCCTGGGTCCCGTACTACCCATCCCTGAAGCCCAACTGACCACAGACACCGAATGGAATTACGTGTCATATAGTCCCAAAACTGTTTTGTCTCCATTTGAAATTCACAAATACTTTTTCTAAATAACCATTTTTAGAGAAAAAAAAAAACAATTGCGTTTCAGTTTGTCTGATTTTTGGGAAACAGGCTTGGCTTAAGTTTTCATTATTTGTAGACTTTCAATAAGGGGAAACACTTTGATCGAATTGGAAGCCGTGGCGGGCACATTCGTATATTTTCAACGTAAGATCTAATTCGTGTAGCAATTGTAGCGATGGAATTGAAATGTTTGTTTTTGTGGCCACTGTGCGTCAAGTGAATCCCAAAGTATTTCGTAAACTCATCTGTACTAAGTGTTTGCTGCTTGGCTGGTTTTCCAAATGCGCCAGTTTCAGGTGGAGCCAAGTGGTTATCATGGTTGTTCATGTTGGGTCTTTGAATGCGGCGACGGCGGGCGGCTTTGACTGCAACGTGCTTTATCGCAGAGACGTTAATTAATCTGTGACGCCTTCAACTCCATTGTTGCGGCTGCTGCATCTTCGTGCAGGTCGAACTGGTGGCATGCCCCCGATGCCCCCAGCCGCCTGGCATTGTTGACTGCTGCTTTGCGATGCTGTAAACATTTTTAACACGTTTTTGCGAAACGGAAATTCTTCTAATATTTTTACATAATTTTATGTGCGGCTACGTCGGCTACAACAACCAACGGCCGGAGACAGAGGCGAAGACGACCACAATGACAATTAACAAAATAAACAAAATGAGCAAAATGTAACAAAAATTGTGTGAGTTGAGTTTAGTGAGTTGTATGCTATGGAGTATATGCCACTTAAAGGAGAGACGGAGGCAAGACAGTCGGCAGGGGGCGTCTGGCAGCATCAGGGGCTGACATTTGTGTGGACGAAGGGGTCGGGGTCTCAGCCTGACTTGCCGTGGCACACAAACAGCGCATTTTAATGTGCGGTCAACAGTCAGGCAACGTCTAAATTTGAAATGTCAGCGTTGTCAACGGCAATTTAGTCGCAACGCAGTGACAACAGCGTCAACCAACAACAACAACAACAGTAATCAGAATGAATAGTTCGTTTGCGGGGTATCGATGTTTAAATACACTTGCATAAATATTATGCTATATACATAAAAATATATTGTCAGCATTTCCATTAAACAATGCTATTTGAAGCTCATATTTGCCTCAGTAGCTTAAATATTTACTTGTTTTTTTTAAATGTAGATCAAATATAAATAAAAAAAAATAAATAAGTCTGTCACAATTCCAGCTTTTGCTCTGCCATAAATCAGTAACCTTCCTTTTTTTTTTTTTTGTATACTGTGTATCATGAATGAAGACAACATTTTTTTTTTGATAAGCCCTTCTTGGAGTTTTTAAAACTTAGCTGGCTTTCTAGCCTTTTTAAAGCCGAAACCATATACAAACGATCTAAACGTCACGTTTGTAAAGCCTATGAAAAGCTAACTAAGGACATTTATATAAGTCGTATCATGTTTAATTTCTGAAAAATGATTGAAGAGTTCTTAATTTTATTACTAAAATATATACCATTTTGTTTAACATTTTCTTTAATATTTTGATTTTAAAAATGTTGCTAATGCGATAAAAAAAAAATCTGGCCCTCAGAGATTACTATCTGTTTTATAAAGGTACATTAAAAAAGAAACAAGGCATGGCTTGTTAAATTCTATGGATAAATCCAGTTCTAGAATTCTAAGCCAAAATGCCAAAAGTATTATCCGATCGCTTGCCAATGTCAGCTATTTGCAAAGTCAAAAGTCTGTGCAAGTCTCTGGAAAGCCAAGCCCAGAAAGCTAGTTCGTCTAGAAGCAGACAACAGTAGGTATTTTTTTTTTCTTGGCTACATAGAACATGTCTCCGATCTGAAATATTCAATTTTTGATTTCGTTAAAGTACTCCATGTTTTAGGGTATTCAAATAATCTCTAACATATTGCAAGCTGTTGTTGCTGCTGGCTGTTGCTTGTTGCTTTTTTTGCTTTTGGTGTTTGTGTTTGTTGCCTTTGGTTATTTTTTGCGTTGACAACAATTACACTTGTACACAAATAATGTATAATACATAATAATAATTACGAAAAGCTTTCAAATGCTTTGTTTAAATGTTTTGGTCGCCGCATTTGGGCAATTGTGTTGGGGCCTTGGCACAAGTACGAAACAAGCACAAAAATGCGGCATGCGGCATGCGTCATGCGGCATGATGCATGTGGCATAAAGCATGGGCATGAGTTTGCTCAATTCACGTTGTCTGCACCTTTGGCAGCATCGCACATTGGACCCGAGGGCCTGGTGAAGGGTCGACCCGGTAGTTGTGCAATTTTCTGACTAAGCACAATTTTATTGCTATTATCTAATCATTTTATTGTTTTTTCATATTATATTTTGGAGCTTGGTCAAAAAATGGCCACCAAATTTGTTTGGCCTTATTGAAGATTCTAAGTAAAACTTTAGGGGGCACTTAGGCAATTTAACTTTGACGAGCTTTGAAATATGTACTTTGCGTACGAATTTATTTTTTATGTACGAAGTACACTTTTGAGCTGAATTTAAGGTGAACATTTAGGTTTAAGATAGTTTCCTGTATGCGATGGCATCTTTTGATTCTATTTCTTTTTTGGAGTTGATAGTTCATTTGTATGGATATAAGGAGCGAGGCTTTTATCGAAAGAAATATAGTCTTGTGCTACGTCCCAGGTGTGAGGTGGGCGGTTTGATGAAAGGTGGAACACTCCGCCCAGCGGGCAGGTGGCCACGCTTATGGCGGATGCTGGGACTAAGCTGTTGGGCAAATGAGCTCTGCCTCCTGGTTGGAGCAGGTGCTTTGTAGTTCAAGAGGCAGCGGGCGTCTGCGTCTGTTAGACGTCTGTTATATTTGATGCTGTGGGTCTTAGCCAGGTACTCGCCTGAAGCACGCTAATGCGCACGCAGAACAGAGCCGCTGTAATCCTACGCAGATCCAAGCTTTTGAGCAGATGTTATCTGATAAAGAGAAAATAAGTTCGCATTATTTAAAACTTGCATAAAACTGGCTCGCAACAAACCTAATAACAGTTAGAAGTGCTTAGGAGCCATTTAATATGGTGTGTTATAAGCATAATAAAGCTCGTAATTAGTGAGATTTCTGAAAAGCAACAAATTTGTCTGTACTCACACTTCTTGCTTTCGTCCGATTATTTACATATTTTATTTCGATGTTGCTTTAATGAGGGTACTTTTAAGGTAGTTTGTTTATAGCAGATTTTACACCTGTATTCAGTCAACCAATTAGCAGCCTGTTTAACAGACTTTTTCGGTTAATTGAATTCCTCATAATCGAGTTTCAACAATGGACAGACGGACTACATTGACTCGGTTGTTGAATATGCATACCTTTTAAGCTCGTATACGTCTCCTTCTAAGCATATTAAGAGCAATAATAATAACATATATTACATGTGCTACATATTATATATTTCGTAGAACTATTCATGTGCAAACATTTGTCTTTTATGCTTAAAGTCCGCACACCATTCAAGGGGCCTTCAATGTATTCATCCGTTGTATGAGTGTCTCCATTCCTATTCAAGATGTCGCACACAGAACGGTCGCCATTACAAAACTAAGTGTCTAACTGAGACACACACGCACACATGTATAGAGGCATGCACACACACACACACACACACACACGCATGCCGGAAAGAAGACTCGAAAACGAAAGCAACACAAAAATTGCACAATGCGAATTAGTGACACATTTTCGAATTCGATATAAATGTTTTTTATGGGTTACTCTGGCCGAACAGAGCAAACACAAAGCCCAGTTCTCAGGGTCGCTGCTGTGGGTTGGTGGGCTGCTGGCTGGATTGGGCTGTCGTCGTCAGCCTGGTTGCTACATTGATAGTAATTGCATGCAGCATGCACAATTGCAGTCGCTTGGAGCTTACTAAAAACGAGACGCGTAATAAATCCATAATCCGAGGCGACAATTTGAATCATTGCGCTGTAAACGCAGTGGCGACTGGGTGGGTGGTCGTTTGGCGCTGTGGGTGGAGGTGGGGGAAGCTGTAACGGGTAACCGGCTGGAGTACAGCTTGTCGGCGGGGGTCTAAAGGTCTTGGGTCGAGGCAAACGTTTGACAGGCAACGTCGTTGTCACAGCTGCAACTGCTGCTGTTGCTCCGCAAGGCAGCTCCAGCTCGGAGTTCGCATTTTGCAGCTCCCAAATACCAGCTTCCCAGTTTGCAGTTCGCATCCAAAAGACAAGACAGTCGCAGCTGCAGTCACAGTTGTAGACGCTTCTGTTGCCCTTTCTTTTTGTTTTATTGCATTTCACTTTACTGGCTTTTAGTTTTTCGTTATTGTTGTTACTGTTGTTGTTGCTGCTGTCCTGACGCCAAATTCATTTGCCCCCGAATCGACTCTTCCTTAGCCATGCCCGTTTGCTTCTGTCAGGCATGTGAAAATTGCATTTTATGCTGCGCTACTTGCCACGCCATCTCGCCCCGCCCCGCCTCGCCCCGCACGCTGCCTGCTGCCTTGTGCTTAGTCGGTAGACAAGTCCTTGTGCTGTGTGTGTTTGCCTTTGCCTTGGCAGTTAAAATAATCATAATAAAAACAAAATCCAGCGCACAAATGCGGCACAGACTAGACGAAGACGTAGAATAGGATTGAGCATGAGACTGGGAATGAGCATGGCCAGAACAAGGGAAAGCGCATTAAAGGAGCAGCAGCAGCAGCAGCAGAAGCAGAAGCAGGAGCAGGAGCAGCAACAACAACAATGAATGTCAACATTTGCCAGTGCACTTTGGCAAGAAAACGGAAGCTGAGAATCAGGACATGGGCTTTGACTTGAACATGGACAGGAACGTGAATGCCTCACGTCGGCTTAGTTATCTTGATCAGAGCCAGGCAATCCATTTAATTTGCCCTTAATGAAGTTTGCAAAAGAAGTGCAACAGTACAGTAGCAGTAGCTGTTGCAGGCAGTCGGCAGTAAGCAGCAGGCAGCAGGCGGCAAGCATTCAATGGTCTTTTGGGTCATCCAATCCAAAAGCTGACGCCGTTCAATTTATTCGCCCGACCTTTGTTATTGGCAGCGGATTTTCCATGTTGCGGTTGGTTGGCAGCCAAGCTGGCTAGACCCACTGCCAGGATAAAATGTTAATTTGCAAATGGTTTGGTCTGCGGCCATGACATAACGCTATCGCAGCAACAGCATCGCAGCAGTCGCATCGTTTAAGCCAGGTCAGTAGCTACGGCTAACAGCTGCAGCTGCCGTTTAACCAATTGGCTGCCATCTTCGTGTTGCAGCAGCCTCGCAATTACACAGTACTGGTAAGCAGAGTTTCGTTTGTTATTTCTCTATATACATATCTACATATATATTTTGGGTATATTTTGTGCGACACATATGTACATATCGATCACGCTTTCGGCAAGCATTGCTTTCTGCATACATCGTTATCTGTTATCGATAAGCCCTTTTGTCAAATAGGCAATTGACCCACTTTAAAGTTGCAACAATTTTAAAGTTTCAGCCTGTAGTTGTTCAACGCAATTAAATGACACATTTCTTTTTCTCTTGCTGCATCTAGTTTTTCAAATTTTCAACAATTTTTTGATACTCAGCAGCAATAAAATGGGCCAAGGGAGTTTAACGTGTGCTGAACAAATAAACGATAAACTGAGAGAAGCTTTTGGTTATTTTAAGGTTATTTATAACCGTTATGGAAGACTGTATTCCAATGAGTACAATAGAACACATTTTGTTTCAGCTTCAAATGTTAGAGGTTCCCATTAATGTAAATAATTTAAATATTCTTTCACACATAAAATGAAATTGAAGTGATGCTTGCAGGGTATTTTCTAGTCGAGCATACACGCATGTGCTGTTGTTGTTTTGCATTTGTTTCGTTCTACTACTTTTTAACATTTGCATTTTGAACTCAATCAATTTCGTTGCACATGGCACATTTTACGTTGTACACTGCCATTGCACACTGAATATTGCAAATTGCGCCCCGGGGACGTAACACGCTTGAAGTGACTGGCCGTAAAGCTGGCCTTCTCCTGGGAGAATCTTATTTAATTAACGGAACTTCGAATTATTTGGAATATTTGGAAATATTTGGCAAACATGTATCTAAAAACTTGTGCACCAATTTCTGATTGGCATATCGTGCCAAATGCACACATTGCACCTTGAACTCGGCCCAGGGCCCAGGTAAACGGTTAGGCGATCAATGCTCAACGTGTATTCCGGTCAGCTTTGGCCAAAAGGTAATCACACCAACGCATGACTGACAGCTATGTCATTACGCATTTAAGGGAAGGCCTGACAGGAGCAGAGACCACCTCAATGAAGTCTCGGCCAACGACCGAATAAGCCCAATTGTCATGCATTAACAAGCTGTGTGTGTGTGTGTGTGTGTGTGTGTGTGTGTGTGTGCGTGCACATGTGTGTTCCTGGTGCACATAATTAGTCGACGCTGGTGCCATAAAGTCGTCGTGGCGCCTCGAGCGGAAGCTATTTCAATATTGCATTGGTTGCTGGACCTGCAGCATTTGGCTTGTTGGGTCAATCGGTTGCTCTAATGGCTGGTCTCGATTCCTATGCAGCACTATTTGGCACATGTTGCTTTGGGGATTTCAAGAAGCAGTTGCGTTCTGTCGCTCACCAGAGGTCTGTCAAGTTGAGAGCCTTTGTGGTCCAGGGGAGAGACATTCATCTGTGCCCAATTAGTAGATCAAAGATACGAAACTGAATTAAAAATGCGCATCAGAATTTGTCTTACTCCTCGATTTGTTATTTAGCTTAAAACTGCATTGGAATAAGACTCACTTTAAAAAAAACCTTTTTGGGAAATTTTGCCAATAGTTTTTTCACCTTATGTATTTTGCTAGCTCGAAATCTTTTAAATTTGTATATACATATATATAACCAACTTATATTTATTTTTTGTGCTCTTTTCTTATTTAAACTTTAATAATAATGATAAAAGTATGTGAAAATTCCTAATAGCTTGTAACTAGATTTCCAGTGTACATTATTTTGTGGGAAAAAATGAATCGATTTTCATGCATACTGTTTTATTCCATATTTCAGAAATGATATTTTCAACTAACTTTCTAGGTTAACATTTTCTTGAATTTAGCAAAATATTTGTTTGTTATTTTTTAAAAACTTATTTTTGGGAATAACATTTTCGTGAATTTAGCAAAATATTTCGGGTAATAAAAATGTTTGTATATTTTTTTTTTTTAAATAAGGACAAGTTTTTTATTTGAGTGCAAAGGGTTTTTTTTTTAAAGCTTGTGCTCTAGATTTTTTTTGGTTTACTTTATTCCAACTGGAATATTATAAGGTGAAACATATTTGAGATTAACAGATTAACAGAACCTAATAACGTATTATTGTCTAATCTCGTAAATTGGAGTATTTGATTTCTGCAATACTTATTTTTGCACTTAATGCTGCCGCAGCTTTAAGCTGTTGAAGACTTGAAGCCCATTTGCAGCGCTATGAGTTACCCCCGACCCTACCACGTATCTCCATCACTCGTTGCCGCAAATGGAAAAGCACTTTCGCGCTGTGTGTGTGTGCGTGTGTCTGTTAACCAAAATCAAGCCGACTATTTTGCATACGCAAATAAAAATAAATAAATTGAAATAGGTTGGGCGTCGAGAGCGTTACACCCGTAACACTGCCAACACTACCACCCCCCGTGAGCATATAACACGCATGTAAATCGACGTTTTACAACACAAATGCCACCTGTGGGGCCGCCAGCCGCCAGAGCCGTTAGCTAGCTGTCAGGGGTGTAGTTGCCAGCTTACAGGTAAATTTGCCTTTCTCCAAAATTTTTTTTTTTTTTGGGGTAGTCGTTGGATGTAGCGTTGCCAATTGTTCAAATTGCATGAGGTCTGCTTTTACCTTTTTCTTTATTTATTTTTTTTTTTGCACCTTTCTGTCTGCGCCATTTTGCATATTTTCCGATTTCCAGCACGCAAAAATGGGCGTCATTTGTGCTTCACTTGACGTCGCTGCTCTAAACATATATACTGCATAGATGTGTATGTAGATTGATTTTCTTTCAGCCAAAGGTTTTCACTCGTATGTGCATTACCAATGACTTTCTTGTTTAATTAGTTTTTTTATCGTTTTCGAAGTGAAAACAGAAAAATTCGTAGCTGTTATGTTCAATACCAAAAAGGATTCTTTCCACAACTTTGTACCCAGCTTTCTTGTTTCTTGTAATTTTGTATGATATACAATAGAATTCAATTTACAGAAACCAAACCATTTAAAACCCCCAATCCATTGATTATGGATAAAATAAAGGGTAAATTGTTTTATATAAAAGGCCAAAAGATCCATCTCTGACCTAATAGAGTATATACATATGTTCTTGATTAGCATCAATAGCTGAACGATCTGCCTCTCTGTCCGTTCGTCAGTCTGTCAGTCAATCTGTCCGTCTGGAACACAGTGGAATTCCTGGCTCAGGCTGTTTCGATTCCAAACCGATTTGCGGCCTTAGTTAATGCACAAATACGCCTTGACAGGTCTCATCCAACTTGCATGAAAGCTTTAAAAGAACTGCACAGCATGCATTCATACGTGTACAAAATATTTAGATACTTCTGATATTTGCCATATTAGTAACTAAACATTTCTATCAAATTTGTCTATTTAGCTGGATCAATAAAACTGGCATATCGATAAAGTGTTTTAATCAATTCTGTAGCTGGTTTTTCCTTTTGGGCGAGGACGCAATTACAACTAATTTACTGCCATCCCCCAGCGTATGCAATAAAATGAAATTAAATGCCATAAATCAATGCCAAATATGTTTTGCTAGCTTACCCACAGCTTGGAAGCGTTCATATTTATGGCACAGATATATACCAATACACACGGCGGAGCGTTTGGCTTGGCGCCTTGACCTTTGACCAGGCCATTGCCAGCAAACGGCAAACGCAGCTGGCTTACACTTTGAAAGCTTCTGGCAACTTGGTAAGCTCAAAGACCATTAATAAATGAAAATATATAATCTACTTTTTTATATTTTTTGCTTTATTCCTGATTAAAAAAAAAAAAAAATACAATTTTTAACGTGTTTTAGTTAATAAATCGTTTGAATTCCATTTTCAATCAATTTATTTGAGTTTAGAACGAATACTTGATCAAGTTGAACATCTAGACATAACCTAAAATGTGGTCGTATCTGTTATGCAACCTACAAATACGTTAAAAATAAACTTTGTTTTTTTAATTTTTGTTTATTTTATAATTAACAAGAATACAATTATCTAACATTGTCAGCTTAAGCTAGTTATATACGAGGGACTTACATATATTTCAACTAAAGAGCACAACAGCAAGCCCAGCTTTAGTAATGGGTCAGCTAGTTCTTCTCCTCACAGGAGAAAAGGGAAACTTGTTCGCAGAAAAAATATAATTTTTTTGTTGCTCTGGTCAGAGAATGTTGTAGCATAGTTTTTTTATGAAATCGTCACTTGCCATTGTGCGGGCTCCTTGAGTGGAAAAGCTTTTAAGAGCCTGAAATTCGATATGGTTCGTAATGTGCGAAACTGTTGATTAAAGTCAAAGGTAGTTAAGAGTAGGTTAATGTGCATTTGACAGTTACAGGATTCAATACCAACAACAACAATAACTCTTAAGCAATCTTTTATGGAAATGTTGCTCAATGGCCGTTTGTACAACAACAGATTGTTCAGCGAACAAAGAAACAACAGCAGCAAGGCAAGAGGAAAAAAAAACCCAATCAAATTGAAGTAAAGTGGTCAACGGCTTGTGGGTGACCCGTGGTCAGCATGCCGTCGCTCCAGTGCCAATAGCCGAAACAGAAACAACAACAAAGGCACGTGGGGCGGAAAGAGGGCAAGCGTAAACATAAGAAACCATGTGGCGGGACCACCTGACCAGATCCAGCGCCTGGCCAAACGGCCGGTTCTATGCGGCAACGAAAATAGTCACAATAAAATGCCAACTGCCAATAAACGTCAATAAATCAAACAATTGAGCGGGGCCAAGTTTTGTGACGTCGTGCGCCAAATAAGTCCAACCAACGACGTGGTCCCAAACCGTGTTCCAAGTAGTTCGAATGTTCAAAAAACAAAAAGAAACCAAGCGCAGCAAAGCAACAAAAATAACCAGGCTTTGTTAGTATTTTCACTCGACTCTGCTCGCCACAGATAGATCAAACTGAATAGCATGATATATATATATACTATAGACTATATCAGGTCTGCAAATCCCATAAAATTTTTCGCTGGTTCGGTTCACGTTTAGATTCTGTGTCATGATCATAAGTCCAGGTTTGGTTTTAAGCCTTTACTTGTCATATATTTTCCAAAATTTTAATGAATCCATTCAATTTTTAATTTATACAATAATTGCCCGTTCTCCTGAAAATATTGCAAGCCGTAGATATATTCATATCGAAGTTACCGGCTAGATTAGATATAACATTTTTTTAATAAATATGGCTCGACTCATGTTTCGATTGGGCTTGATTTAAAGCTTATGTTAAGAAATATATTAGAACTATATCGAGAACCGGTTCGGCTATTTATAAGTTTTGAAACTAGCCGATTTTTGAAAAATATGTGATTCGATTCATTTGGCCAGTTCGTAAAATATTTCATAAAACTCAAAGTAACTTATTTTCGATTTACAGATGAGCTAGAATTATGAGAATTAAACTTAAATGAAATGCTTCCAGTTGTTTATAATTTATTTTCTGTATTGTTGAGTTTCTTGTAACTACTTACATATGTTCTTCACATAGAAGATTTGCTGCGATCGACATGGAATTTATAATTAACAATTTGGGCTTTATTATTGAGAATATCAACTGAAAAATTTCAAATGAACCTTGGAACTACGGTTTGGACTGAGAATTTGGTCGCCGTTATTGGGATCAGCCTTTTTGTCAGACTTTGACGATTTGGGATGTGAGTGAACATTTTCAGTTGCTGTGTTTACTATTGGGTGGGTATTTGCATTGTGTTAAGGACTGACATCCAAAAGGACAATATATGTGTGCTATGTCTGTAGTATATTTGTTTTGGTTGGGGTATGGTTATTTTTAGTTAAAGGCGACCATTGGCCGCACTCTAGCGCGTATAGATTGTCTTGACCAAAGATCCCTGCTTGGCCATGGTGTCCTTGTGTAGTTGATACTGGAGCACGTAAGCGCTCTCCATGCGCAGGCCATCGCGCAGCTTGCCACCGATCTCAAGGGCAGCTGCCTCATTGCCGCCATTTGCTGTCCATATGGAGATCTTATTGTTTTTGCCACGTATATTGACAACAGCGCCGCACAGCTCGTGCGAATATTCACAGCTCTCGCCGATTAAAACAAGCATTGTGTCCAGCCAGAAGTTATCCAAATCATTCTTATTCCCTTTGTTCAAAGTGATTACCCAGCGTCCGCCCTTCACATTGGCCTCATCCTCCCACATTGGGCGTATTCCTTTCTTGAACAGACAATAGTCGCTGCCCATTTTAATTTCCGATGGCGTCTTTATATGATTTATGAGGCTCCAGAAGTTTTCGACCGTATTAAAGCTGGCCACCTCGTGCAGCATTTCCTCCCAGCTCTTACTACGATCAGTTTCCAAATACCACAGCGTCCATTCACTGTTAAGAGGATGATGCGGCTCCGTTGGTAATTGTTCCGTTTCACTGCCACCAGCCACACCAAAGGTGACCGTATCCGAGACAGTTGCATCGCCGGGCGCCAATGGCGTCATATAACCACCATCAGTGGTGCATCCACTCAAATCGGAACGTGGAGTCGATAGCGGTGAGCAAACGCTGCTGCCACCGCTGCAGCATGTTGCATTCATGACGCTCTTATAGCTGGCGCTGCTGCTGCTGCCGCTGCCACTGCGTCCGCTGGCCGAGCTCGGCTTGTTGGCCTTTTTGGTTGGGGAGCAGCTTTGCACTGGCGTCGTGGAGAACTCTTCGTTGTTGGAGCACGACTTGAACATGGTCTTTGGATTGGCAAAGTTTTTCATCTTGTAAAAGTTAGACGGATACATAATGCACGCTTACGTTGAACTCTATGGGGACAAGGACAAACAGATTGAGTACACTATACAAGATATCAATATATTGGTGGGCTTGCCTTTGCCTGCGAATAACTTGATCTCAATTGCCGTTTTTGTGTTCCTCTGTACTTTGCTCCAAATTCAAATTTGTTGCTTTTGATTTTAGGATTATCACAACATGCGAACGATGTTATTTCTGTTCTAGAAAGCAAACTGTATGACTGATTTATCAGGCGCCGCATACTCGAAATTCTGAATTCCGTCGAATACCATATCAGTTGAAAGCTAACAGCCTGCACGTCCTTCTCAACACTGTCCATGCGCCAAAGTTCAATAAGTGCTGTAAGGTGATGCAATATGAAGCTAGTCTGGGCACACTTAAAACAAATTAGTTATGCGAGTTCTTTATTGTTGCAAGGCGCGTGCTCTTCGTGAAATATTGACGTGTTTAGTTAAATAAACATAATGTCAGGGCTGGATAATGAATTCTATGGCTTTACCCTTACTGCTAAAAACAATATTGTCACCTGGGACTCGGGTTCTAAAATGCAATCACGAGGCCATAAGCTTTTAATCAAGCAAATATTGCTCGATGACAAGGCTAAGAATGATGAGTACAATGTGGTCAAGGTTCACTCTCTCGTGGAGGAAGTTCGTCTGCCAATAGCTGTGCTTAGGGCTGGCGAGTTGCGGGTCGTCCATCCAAATCTCGAGTTTTACGAGTCGAGGGTTACGTTCACACTAAGCACGGGCAGCGGTCCCGTGCACATTTACGGCCAAAACATTAAGGATAATGTGAAACTGGTTTATATCAGACGGCGAAATAACGATCCAAGATACCAAAGTTCCCGTCACTCTAACCAAATCTAAGCGGCAATTCAAGTAGAACGGATTATTTTACGAGTCAAAAACAGACCAAATGTAAGTCAATGATAAGTATATTATTTATAAATCTTTGTGATATAAGTTCAGCTTATATATACAGATATAGGCGTTGTTCGTTGAAAATAACATAATCCATTCCAATTACAGTTCCCTAAACTTATGCCAAGTGATTCAACTATTAAGTCCGCCCAGCCCTCTACAAAAAGTGTTGCAAAAAGTTGGCTGCGTGTAAACTATTTTAAAGTGTATTAAGCTTCTTTTTTTTTTTTGTTATCTATATGTATCAATTTAAAATCATGCTCAAATAATTATACCCTAACGAAAGGCGAATAAAAACAAACGTGAGCTCATTGAATGCAGCGTAAGTGCATTTTTTGTTTTGTTCAAATTGCTGCTGAAAAATTGCAAAAAAGTCGTAACTAAGTAAAATCTAACACGTGAGAGTGAGTTAGTTAAGATTGCCAAACTTTGAAATACCCTGTACGCTGCCCTGTTGTCCAATACAGAGAACATATTTGTAATTTTAAAAGAAACTCGCCATAATGGGTATTTAAATGCTTTATTTTCAAATCGAACGTTTCTTCTTCCAGTCAAATTAAAAGGGTATGAAATGGCTTAAACGAAAAGAGAAACGTGTATATTCTCGAATTGTGAGTTGGATATAGAGGCCAGGCCAAAGCCCAATTTCAATTCCAATCGCACGCAAAACTTGACGAGTTTCAAAATAAATATTTACACACACCCTCACGCGCACACATCAGCACAACAGCGGCAACACACACAGGCACACACACACACACGCAGACACACACACAGACACACACTCAACACACTTGGCCAACACGCTGGAGCAACACTTCACGCATTTCTTATTAGCTGCACTTCAAAAACTGTGCAAAGTTGCGCTCCAAACTTATTATGGCACTCGGTTGGACCTAAAAAAAGAAACGGAAGAAAAGGCAAACGGAAGGAAATGGCCATGGGGGATGGGGATAAGGACTGCCAACTTTAACTAATGGCAACATTTTTGTTTGCTCATGTCGAGTGTTATTGAGCCAAAGCAAAAGAGCAAACTTTCATTTGGCTCCGGCTGTCATAAGTTTAAATGGGGTTATTGGGCGAACAAGGAAAATCAACAACAACATCCAAACCAGTCGCAGCAGCAGCAGGATAAATGAAAAATGTCAAAGTCCAAGGCATGGCAACAAATCGTAGAACATGGCTGGCAAATATTTGTGCAATGGCCAAATGGAAAACCGAATCTAGTGATGGTAAATTTCAACATTTCGCAACTTTTTTCAGCGTTTTCCCAATAAGTCACAAGCCCTATATTAAGCATTGGCCACATTCTGGCTAATTTCAATTTAATATGCACTTACATAAGAGTTCACGTTTTCACTGAAGTCGCAACGAGGTCTCAAACAAAAACAGCCTTGCGGCAGTCTCAATTTTGGTGTAGTCACTCAGCAAGTGCTGTAAAACGATATATTTATGTAAAAGTGTGACAGCTTTCCTTTTTGCTCGGGCTGCCATCACTAACAAGTCCGATGGGTCAACGGTGCGTATTTTTTAAAAGAGGTTTATTAAAATTTCCAATTTCAATGCAACAAAATCAGCTGTTCTTGCAACATTCCTTGCCGTGGCTTTTGCTTTTGGAGATGTCTGCGCAAATAGCCCATAACTGTCTGGTTGGAAACCCGGTTTGAATTGGCTCTATCCAAAAACAATACAAATACTTGGCCTAATCCATTTTTGTATACACCTTTAGTGCTACGAATGCCCTTGGACTTCTGTCATCCCTCTGAGCAATCGATTTCGCTTAAGCCCAAAAATAAGCTTGTGTCGAGGTCGAATTTAATGGTTTTAAATAAAACTCTTGCTCGAGGTATGAAAAATGTATAAATATATTCCCCAAGTACGAACTGATGCCCGAGAACGTTTAAGCTGCGTGCCCCTAAGTATGCATACACAAATGTCGCAAGTGGGTAAAATCATGTTGGTATTTAAAAAAATATCCAAGTATCTTTGTCATTTACTGGAAGAAAGGTAGCTCCAACTGTTTGAGAGCAATTGACAGATAAGGTAAATATTTGTGCAAGCCTATAAGTATGTCTAAAATAGTTATCTAGAATAACCTTACATTTTAAAACGCTTCTCTCTCTCTTTTTTACTTCACCTATCACTCGCACTCTCTCCGTCTCTCCCTGCGTATCTCTAGCCGTTGACTCACAGCGGTCATGCAACAAAATAGAACACATCAAAACTGAATAAAAGAAAACAACATGAGGCTGCCGTGTTTTTTGTTAATTAAAATTGGCTTATCAGCAGCTAAGGCAACAACAACAATGGCCAAACTTTTGGCTAAAAAAATGTTTAAAACACATTTCCAAGTTGTTAGAAGACAGGTCGGGTTTTAAATATTACACACATACATGCGCTCGGTTTTTGAATTTCGATTTTATTTTCGCTTGCATTTGGATAACGTTCGGATCAAATGAAAATCCACGCTTAAATAGCACAACTGTACTTTCACATACACATATAGTAAAATACATTTTATTTATACGTTAAAAAATATTCAACTTAAATTTGTTACTGAAATACATATTTTGCATACCTTCGTGCTGGTCGTAAAGGTTTACTTCGCAGCTGCTCCAAAAAGTATGCTATACACAACTCTCTGTTCAACTGCGGCACACCTGACTGAGCTGATTGCTTAATTTCAGGAACTTATATTTAAGTATTCGAGTATGCTATGATTACTGTTGTGTTTTGTTCTAATTATAGCGAGAGAATAGCTCGTCCGGGCTCCGGTTATATTTTGCCACAGGGTATACAAGAACTTAGCTATCACAAGAATGGTTATGAGCTGTTCGACTGCTTCTGAAACTAGCTTCATATATGTATATTGAATATCTTAAAGTAAGGCTAGCCTGTAACCCATAAACAAAATACAATTTTAAGTATGTTGAGTCCTTGAAAGGAACTTCCAGCATGCCGCTTACCTAGACATTGACTAATTTTTTACTTGGCAAGTGGCCACACAATTCTTGGGGAACTTTGTCAAATAGCAGGGGGTGTGGCAACGCCAACGCCAACGCCTCGTCCATTCGAAAAGCGATTTATGTGCTGCCAATAAATTTACTCAACACTTTGGCCCCCAACTAATACAATATTTACATCAAATCGTTGTAATACATGAGCCACTTGCTTGGGGAGGGGGACGAACGTCCAAAATAAAAAATAGCGGTGCGTATTTTTATACCCTGATCCCATTAAAAATTTGGTAAAAAGGGTATAATGGTTTTGTGCAAATGTGTGTAACAGCATAGGGCTACTTTTTCGATCCCACATATCCAGCTAAGCATCAACTGCCGAATCGATCTAGCCATGTTCCTCTCTCTGTGTGCCCTTCCGTCTGTCCGTTCGTCCGTCTAACCATCCGTCTGTCCGTATTTCTAAACGCGTCGATCTTCGCAACTACAAGCTAAAGTTAACAAAATGTTAGTATGTAGGCTCTCGTTAAATATAGAGAGATATACGGATATATCTCTCTTTTTTCCCCTTTCCGATAGTTGTACAAAAACTCGTTTTTGGAGAAAAGAATATATCTTGAAATTATTTGAGTACACATTTCCCGTAGTTTGAAGTCAGGGAAGAAGAAGATAATCCGTAGCGTATATAAATTGGAAAGAACTAGAACGTTTGTAATGACTACTAGACGCTAGGTTCAGGGTATCACCTAGTCGGACACTTCCGGCCCAAGTACTCTTACTTGCTTCTTCTGCTTTGCTTGGGACTCAAAGCGCGCAGGAAGAGTACCAAGGGTTCCGGCCGCCAGCGCCCCTTCCTAAGACTGTCATTTAAGTTAAAAGCGCATTTGTAAGTGCGCTGTTACTGTTCGAAGTGAAGGATGTGTGTGTGTCTGTGTGTGTGTGTGTGTGTTTTGCAAGAGTATGAATGGAAAGGTCTGGGCTAGACACTGTTGCTGGAAATTGAGGACTGCTGGGTAGGTTAGACGCGGGTTGGGTTTAGGGTTGGGCTTGGGGCTCTGTGCACAGCGAGCTGGCTTTGGCCTGGGAGCCAATTTCAATCCCAGTGCGCTTTTTAAAAGCAAATCTGGCACAAGCTGCGCATTTCTTTGCGCATTTTATGTCTGTTGTGCAATGTTTTAGCATTTTTCTTGGCCCCTGGCACTTTATGACGGCGTTAAGTGTTAAACGGCAAACGTTATGCCAAACCAGATCAAGCTCGGACAGTCGGAAGCGATGACATCTTTTGCACCAGCCAACTGAAGCTTAACGTATATACTAAGATGTTTTGGGCTCTTGGGAAATATCAGCTCAATGTAGCTTCTATACTTAAGGATATAAAATATTATAATAATATAGTATAATATTGCACTGAAAAATATGCCCTTGTAGGGTTAAAAACATACTTGATTAATTGCAGGCAGGATCGGTCTACTATATAATATAGCTGCCAACAGCAAAATGATCTTGAGCATGTTATGTTATTTTACGAAAAATAGTTTGCCCAATCGCAATATTTATTATAATTACTATGCTCCTTTCATTCTGAAGGTTCTCGGTACAGGGTATCTCCTGATGTATCACTCTCGCGCATACTAATTGGTTTTGTCTATTTGCGGGCATTGCTATTTGTTATTTATACAATGAAATTAATTAGAAGTGCAACAATTTTCGTTATTTCAGTGCACGTATTAAATGAATACACAAAAATGCACAAGCAGCAAATTGATTGAATATTACAAAAAACAATATAAATATATTATAAAAATTGTTATTCAAATAGATAGTTTGTAAAAGACAAAAGCAAAAAATAAATAAAATAAAGAGAGATACAAAATATCCTATAAATTAATTACGCACACATATATTTATGGCCATTTGAATGTGTAAATTCAATTTAATTCAATTCATAAATATTCAAAGTCCAAATAAGTAGAAACAAAAATTTGCATAGATCTGCATCAATCAGAACATTGAATAAAGAAGCATAATCAGCTCAGATTGAAATATTTAATACCCGATTTAAAGCTCCGGAGAGAAAATGCATTACTCTTAAATAGCTAAGATTCACATATAGTAAAAATCTGCTGAGTTTTTGAGAGAGATTTTCGATACAAACATTCACATTCACTTTGAAGTTTTCACATACAAACAAATCAACATGAAACCTGATAAATAATGATAAAGCGACCTTCATATGTAGATTTCGGAACCATATACAAAAAAAGTATATTACTTCAGTTTCGCTGGCAACATTGAGGCATATTTTTCAACATGTCGAAGATTGAATACCCTTGCTGCCATTATCATAGAAGCGAACGGCTGAAATATCAGCCATCGATTTGGACTTATGGCTTTGCAATTAATCAAATAGAGGAAGAAAATGGAACAGTTAGCTGTCAAAGTCGGCAGTTGTTAGTTGCACAATTCATAAGAAAATGCAAGTACTCTGAACAAGTGAATAACATCTCTTTGAGGAGCAATTTAAATGATAAGCCAATGGGCTACATCTTTTTATGCTCTGTCAATCTTGGAGACGAACGAAACTATGTTTGCAGTTCCAGCAATCTTTAGATGTGGGTTATCATGTTTAGCAGCAATCCGCTCGTACTATCTCAACATGGTTCTGCCAAGGTTGTAGACCTCAGAGCGGCTGCATGCCACATCTGCGACACGCGACATGCAACTGTTCAACTGTTGGCCTCCCAAAGAGCCACACAATGACGCAACTTGTCGTTTGTTGGGCGTGCAACAGAAGCCAACAGCAGATCCGACAACTGTTAACTAACAGGGTCACAAGTTGGGGCGTTTATTTGCCCAAATGTTTTCCATGAATTAATATTGCTTTAGGCGAGACTGCCCGGCCGTAAGTTACTCTATTTGCAATTTACATACTTGTGCTGGAATAATTACGATTCTTACATGTGTAAGTATATCAATTCTACGTTCGGCAAGTATTGAAAATATTTGTAACCTCACATAGTAGAATGCGCACAAATGTATTTTCATATCTTTTTCATTTGAGGCGTACACATATAGATAGCATTAATATGTCTTCGATTTACAGAAGTGCACTATGAAAAACGCAGATAAAAAATATCGCATACCATATAAAAAAAAAAACGTGCTTAACCAAGAATTGAGAAATTAATTAGCACAGCTGAAAGACTTGGAAAAAAATGAGTGTTTAGATAGCTAATGTGGATGTTTACTTGAAGAAAAAAAAAAACGTGCAAATAGCATACGAGTTTCGAAAATCTTCCAATTAAGAAAATAAGCTTCTAAAAACAGATAGATCTCAGGCTAAAACAGGCAGCAATACATTCTTTACTCTTATCCAAACATACTAGGTATCCCCGAACTTTATTGATCCCAATTGTTTACCATGCTTAGTGGCTGCTATTTGGTGACAAATGCTTGCTTCGTAGCATATGATAGCATATGCCAAAAAGGCCAATTGCACTCGTCTGATCCTTACCGGCACAATCTACAGAAGTGCACTTAAAAATTCAGAATATGGGAATGGTAATGGGAAAATTGGGTTTATCAGTGGACAAAAGGAAGCTAGAAGTAGACATTGCAAATATCGAGCAGGAATGGAACAGGTTCTTAGAGCAAAGCCAATTAAAAGGGAACTGAGGATGATAAATTTATATGTGGGATCTGGCTGAGTGCGTTCTATAAGTATAAGTAAGTGATAAAGCAGCAGGTAATAGTTTATAAAGACAAAAAATAGCATATCTGTAATTGTACAGAAATGTGTTTACTTGAACCCAACAAAAACCATTTTATCAAATATTGCGTTAAGACGTGTACATCGACGTCAACGCTGTCGAAGTCGCTTTGGTTGAGAGCTAGCCGAGCAGAGAATGGAGCTGCTGGCTGCATTTTAGAAGTAGCTGTCGCAAGTCAAACATCGAACGTTGAGCGGACAGTTCTCGGCCATTGTATTTTTTAAACTGGAGCGGTGCTGCTGCACATCATTATCACATCACTGGGACACTCTATAGGGCAACTCAATTCAATATGCTGGCAAATCATTCGCGACTGATCAAGATATTCTTTGTGATAATTTCCATAAAGCTGCTCCTAATACTCGTACTCTTCGCTTACAATAATTCCAATGTGAATAGTTTTCGACCCCGTCGTATGGTTCTTATCGATGAGCTGCTGATTGACAAAAGCGAGAGTAAGTTACCTTGTTACCTTGGTTCTACTTCTATCGATTAATGCGAATTATGTGCTAGCGCCCAGCTGGCAGGAGCGGCTGAAGCTGATACGCGAGGAGATGCCCTCGTTTCCGCTCGAGGAGCTAGCCCGTAGACCACCCCTCGAACCCAAATGCGGACGTGTTCCCAGTGTCCTGGGCATTGATTATAGCAACGATTACTGGCAGATGGTGCGGGTCGCTAATCTGACTTATTATCTCTTTGGTGCGTATTATGATAACAGAGAAAAGATGACCGAGGCGCCGCTGGTGCGGGTGCTTACCATGATCAATCTATATGCTAAGCATCACGAGGTCAAGTATCCCGAAACCTTCTGTCAACTGTGGTACAAGAATCGCGTGGATCCGATTGTTGTCTCCGTCACAGATCACAAGCTCATTTGGTTTTGGGGCGGTGGACCGCCACATGTCTTTCCAACGCTCCTCAGTTGCCCTCTGCCCAAGAAAAACGGCACCTATGTGGAAGAGGTGCCCGAGATGGTGTCGCTGGTAACAGAGCGCTGTGAGAAAGCTAGGAATTTGTTGCGCGTCGTGTACGAACGGGATAGGAACAGTACAGACTTCTTGCCAATTGCTTCGCGTAAGGAGCAGGACCAAAAGGATAACCCAAAACCGAATAAGCCACTTCGTTTCATGGTGTGCGTCAAGGCCATGGACTTTCTCTACGGAGACATGTCCTCGCGGCTAATTGAATGGCTCGAACTGATGCGCCTGCTCGGCGCAGGAAAGGTGGTCTTCTACGATGCTCAGATGCATCCCAATATGACGCGAGTGATCAATGATTATATAGAAAACAGTCCGGATTTCGTCGAGCTGCGCCCCCTGTCGATGTCGCGTGGAGTGCCGCACTCGGGTCGCCACTTTCATCATTATGCCATGGCAGTCGACAATTTTAATCGCATACTGAATGAGATGATACCCTACAACGACTGCTTCTATCGAAACATGTATAAATACGACTACATTGGCGTCTTTGACATCGACGAAATCATCATGCCGCTGGGCAACGTCACCAACTGGTCCGATCTGATCGAGCTGGCGCACAAGGTGCCCGACTATGAGAGGGCCCCCGCGAACTGCACGAACTGGGCGAGTTTTTGCTTTCGTAACGTATACTTTCCCCGCTACCCGGAGCGGCCCAAGGTGTACAAGGAGCTGCCAAGCTTCTACTATATGCTGCAGCATGTGGAACGCGTGGCGGAGCACTGTGATCGGTATTCGGCTACCAAATGCCTGCACTCCACTCGGTATGTAATTGGACTGCATAATCACTTTCCCCTCTTTCACGCGGAAAACGGTGAATGCGATCCCAAGTCGGTGCCTATTGAGTTTGCCCAGCTGCATCATTACCGCGAGCCAGACAACAAGACGCGCCTTATCAATCCCATTATAGACGACAGCATCTGGCGCTTTCAGCCAACGCTTCAACAACGTGTCTATGCCAAATATAAGAAGTTGGGATTTTTGCCCGACATAAGCCAAGTGATCAACGCCGAGATTCAGCGCCGAAAAGACGATGAACGTAAGCTACAAGAAGCGATAGGCATGACATAGATATTGGTATCTCGGCGTGTATACTAAATATATATATATATATATATATTTTTTTTTTTTATTATGTCTTTATTGGATTGAGTTTCCTAAATACTAAATGCTTCTGATATTCATAACTTTTATTAAAGCCAAGTTGCGCGTGATATTGTTGTTATATTATAAGTTAATTAATTATTTGGGAAAATACTTAAATTCCAATGCCGTCAACATACCTACCTCACTCAACTCTATAATACATCTTACAAATATACATATATTTATTAATTACGTAACTCATGCTGGATTTTAATGGACTACACTGATAGTAAGAATATTTTTATGTTTAGCAAATTTATTATGTTAATTAATGCCTGCAAATGGGTTGAAAAGTGGGCACTTTGAGCAAATGCTGAAATTTAGAGCAACTCTATAAAGAAAATAATAAGAATATAATAATATATATACTGGGTAGCGCATGGAAATAAAAGAACTTGGCGTTCATCGTAATTCAGCTGTGTAACTAAATACCAACTGTTAATGATTCTCATCATCATTTGGGACACCACATCAATACCTTGCTATAAAAACTTCAACTGACATATATAATAAATATATTTTAATATTTAATTAATTATACAGATATACATATAACTTTAAACACATGCTAAAAAAAGAAAAAAGAAAAACAGCTCTATAAAGAACATTATAATAGTTGTACTCTACGTCAACCAAAATTCAGCTGTGCAACCTAAGATTAACCAGTTTTATGCCTTATAAAACATGGAAAGCTGAAATCACTCAAAATATTTTGTTATATTTGTGTTGACCAAACAACAATAAGCAAAAAAGCCCAAAGAGAAGTCATGACAGAGACTAAAACTGTGTCAGCCAAGCGGAATGTGGCATAAGTTATAAGAATGACAAACAACCGCCAAATGTGCTGTGTCCTCGGAATTGTCGGGAAGTTATGCATGGAGTCAGCCTCTTACCTAAGGCGCTGACTTGCATTACCCGTCTGGCAATGCGAGGCGCCTGGGGGTATGCAACAGTCGCCACAAACCAAACGCAAACACAACTAAACGGTAAACGAAACCAGCTTTGCTGTGTGTGCGTGTATGTGTACGTGTGTGTGTGTGTGTGTGTATACCCAAAAGCGTGCACAAAAACGCACCTGAGCGCAAATGAATGATGATGTTGTGCAATCGCTGCTTTTTCTCGATGCCCCACCCTTCCCTCCTATGCTCGCAAAAGTTGGACAATGGTCGAAACTAGGCAACTTGACAATCAGTATGTGCTTGCTTAGCATTTCTGATCGATCCTATTAATAAAAGATCCTCTACAAAGTTTTAAAACTCCTTTTAATGTGACCCGGTCATTTGGGCATAATAATACTTATATAAATAATAACTATAATAATAATTAAAATAATAATAACATTAAGATTCATAAAAATAATAATATTATAAACATTAATAATAATAGTATTAATTATACTAATAATTAGATTAGTCAAGCGCTTTGCCCTTTTCTAAAGACTCCCAAAATGTTGCTACAATTTTGTCAACTTATTACAAAACTATTTGCTCTTTTCGACGGCTGCATAATGAATGCTGCCCACTGTACAGCGTGTCGACGCGTTTGCTGCTTGTTGGCCAAGTCTGCAGCCTTTGCTGTTGCGGCTTGTTGCATCGTTTTTTGGCTCATATGTTGCAACCTTTCGCTTAAGCAAATTGCCAGCGTGTGTGTGCGTGTGTGTATTTTTGTGTGCTTTGATGAGTTTGCGTTTGGTGGCTGTGCGGCAGTGCCTTGTACTTGCGGCCAGCAAAAGGCGCTGAGTTATTGTGCTCGTGCAATGGGAGCAGCGACAGCAGCTATCCCAAAATGGCAACGTGCAACATGGAGGTGCTCCCAATCCACACAAGCTGCGTGTGCGTGTAAATGTGTGTGTTGCATTTCACTTAAAATGCTTTTAACCAAAACATTAAGCAGCTGGTGTCACATTACATCACAATGCAGACCAGCGTTAGTTGCTACAAGCCGCAGCGGCAACAACAAAAACATCAGAAGCAGCCGCCACGAGAGCTAGTCGAACCCTTGCCGTTGCAGCAGCAGCAAACACTTTTATAGCTTAAATAAGCTCCACAAGCTGCTTAAAACCCAGATAGAGGCATTCAAAACAAAATAAAAATAAAAATAACGACAGGTAAGTGCACAAACTTATACGTGTAGACATTTTTTTTAAATATTTCATTCCAGTTTAGTTATATCTACATAAAAATAAAATTTTTTTATTGAAAATTAGAACTTAGATTCTTATATGTGGGGAACCAGGCACACAAACCTAACCTTGAGGCCTTGGTTCGAGCCACGAGCAAACATTTTCTGATTAGAATAAAATTCTTATAGACTAAAAGTTAACGAGAAAGAAGGGCTATATTCGGCACGCCGAAGATTCAATACCCGTGCAGACCCAACCTCTTTTCACAAAGCTCCTAGTGCTTTGCCCGTATCTAAGAAGCACAGGGAAAATAGTTAATGCCTATTATGGTTAAGATAACCTGAAAAACAAAAGAGTTTTCCATACAACAACTTATTTTGCGACCGATCGTTCCTATGAAAGCTATATGATATAGAAGTCCGATGAAAATAAGATTTTGCATAAATGTAGGGAACATAGTAAAACTTATAAATTGCGAACTTCCTCTGCCAGCTATATGATATAGTGATCCGATCCAGCCGGTTCCGACATACATATATACTGCATGCAACAGAATGAAGCACTTTTGCAAAGATTCATGACGATAGATTTAAAGCTGAGAGACTAGTTCGCATAGAAAGAGACAGACGGACGGACGGACATGGCTCGGCTGTTAATACTGATTAAGAAAATATATACTTTTTGGGGTCGGAAATGAACGTTTCACGACAAAATTATAATACCCTCTGCAAGGGTATAGAAATCAAGAACAAATGAATTTGCCGCATCTTAATGAACACAGTCAATTTTGTCCGATTTGTAATCTTCATCATGTCATGTAGCTGCCAATAAAACAATTGATGCGAAATTTATCTGTTGTATGGAGAAAGAACATAAAAGGTGCACTATAATAAATTTGAATGTTTTGCATTTAATTAAACAAAAGCTTCAATTTGTTTACTTCAATCATTCTTGTATTCTTGCCAATATGTACATATACATGCTTCTATAATCTTTTACACATTCGTTTTTTTTTTTCTTGGTTTGTTTTTTATTTAGTTGCATTCATTTTACAAATCTACTGGCTTCCATTTTTGTTGCTGTTGGTTTGTTTATTTCCATTCGATTCAGTTTTAATTACTGTGCATTTGTTTGTTGTTGTTTTGTGCTGCTGACTAATCAGGCCAATATTAAATCGTTAATTAACAGCCAGAGCCTGGATATTATGTGCTAAATAGAAAGGAGTTTAATGCCACGCAAGCTGTTTATTATTTATTATAAAAGAGCATTTTCTTCAGCTCTTTGTTGTTGTTTTTATCGTTTTTCAGGCTGCGGTCCGGTGTGTGTAGTAGAAAAACCAAAGAAAATTGAAAATAAATTGCATGGCAAAAATGGTAAAGGCCATGGGCAAAGTTTTTGCAAGCTTATTAGCTGAAATGCTGGCCCAGCCAGGTCGGCCATGTTCTGGTCGTGTGTTAGGTCGGATCAGGTCACTTGATTCGTGGCTGTAGTCCTTGTGCAGCTTTGCGTCAAAACAAGCAACGGCTACACCTTTTAGACGTAAACGTCAATGCCACAGACATGCACACACACACACACACACACACACACACACACACATACACACATACACACGCACGCCCACATGCAACCATGAATGAAGTGCCGTCAATCAAGCCGTTTACAGTCTTTGCTGCCAATACAAATGGTAAAGCATTATATGCCCCAGCCCGGCTTAGACCTGCAATTGATTGCTTGTTTATTCAAATTAAATTTTGCATAATAAACTAATCGAAAAACTACCTCGAATTTTGTATTGTGCTTGCCCGTAAGTGAGAGGGCCAAAAACGCATTTGGTCTTTTAATAATTGATGCCAACGCACAGAGAGTTGCCCAAATATGCATTTAAAGCCATTGCCCAGTTGCCCAGCAACAACAGCAACAGTTTTGGTCCAAAATACAGAGCTGTGCATCGAGGCCTCTTTGGCACTGTGCCGTCGAGTCCATAAATCACTTTAATACCCGCACTCCAAGTAGAAAGGGCCCATCTACAGTCACCTACTGCTACAACTAAGGCCAATTGCAGGGGTTGAAGGGCTTGTTGGGACTCTGCCAGGAACGAAGACAACGTTGGGTGTACAAAAACCAAATCGAAAGGTCTGTACTGATTTTCAGCTCTCTTTCGAGCAGTGATTGATATCTTTTATATAAACTTGGAGCCGTCTTGAAACTCTTTCATAAACATGCTTATTTCTCTGCGTGATATGATAGATAAATATTTATCAAATGGCCTTCATGCGAAGGGTATTCCACAGAATACTTTCATCGAGCCGCAGAGCCACTTAATATCTTCGGAATTTCCCAGTGTCCTAAAACTGAAACTGTACACTCAATTAGCTTAAGACCAGCATCATATCCACTTAACACAATTGCAAACCTTGCTCTTAAATGTGCAAATATTGCTTCAAAATATTGACCCGAAATTACGAATAAGACTTAATAGCTGTAATTCAAGTAGCAGGCACATTTTGACTGAAGCACTACTAGTTGGACTCATCTTTGGGTCCACTCTCGGCGGCTGAGTGTGTGGCAGGGCCCATTAAATGTGAGGGCAAGCAGTGTGTTGTTCTGGTTGTCCAACTGCAGCTGAATCGTCAGCATGATTAATTGATGAAAATCCCTTCTGCCATGCAGGATAATAAATTACAATACACAGACCAGCACATAGCGTCAGACGGACAAACGAGCGAACCGAACGCACGGACAGGTAGCATGTGCTTCAAATAGCTAACAGACAGCCCACATATACACACACACATACGCACACTGCACACACACGCACACACACGCGCTCAGACGAGGTCGTGATGTGTGTTGTGGCCCCTGCATTGAATTAAACTACAGCCAGGACGAGAATGTCGACGTGTTCCGGCAAGGAAGGGGACGCCGACACGTTGGCAGTTTCCTAAATTAGCTTAATTTCATTTAAAAACATACCGTGTTGCTGCAACAGCCACACGACCACACCCCCGCACGCTAGGAACGCCCACAAACAAGAGGAAGCGTCTCACATAAAGCGCTTATTTCCCTTACTATTAATATTTATAATTTTATTGTTATTAATGCTGTTATTAGTTTTATTATTACTGCTATTGTTTTTATTACTATTCTTATTATTTTTATTATTATTGTCAGTGCTTATAATTGGTGGATATTAGTTAGCCTAATTGGATAGTTAAGCACCCGAGTAAGTTGCCACAAAGACAATTTACTTCACGCTTCACTTGATGTTGCCACACGCCACACAGAAGATTAAATCCAGCCCGTGCAGCGAGTGGTGACATCAACTTATGAAATTCTCAAATTTAATCACCAGCTGTGCAGCTGCATTCGCAAGTGCACGGTTTTAGCTCGTTGCAAACTCACAATTAGACATGACTGTATGCTGTTCGCTCGATAGCTGCACTGACTCAAGCTCATAACAAATCTCTAAAGTGGGCCAACACGTTGCGTATACACAATGCAAGCTATGCGCTGCTGGCGTTTCCGCGGTGTGCGGCTGCTTCCGTTATGCCTTGCCCTAAAAGTATGCTATGTGTTTATTGTGCGCCAACTACTAATCAGAGCTAAAGAGATAGAGAATGAGAGAGGCAGAGATTGACGCAGAGTGAAAGAGTGTGAGTTTGTTTGTAAGAGTGAGTGAGTTTGATGTCCAATCGTATTAAAAAATTAAACAAATACAATTCCCAACTTTAATGATAACAAGTAAATAAAATTATAAGCTGATTCACATAAATATTTATTATCTATTTATGAACGTATAAATAATAACGCATAAAATAAAACACTCTTTTTCAGTTGTGACTTTAAAGGGTAACAAGATCAAAATTCTCCCCAATTGAATATTTTAAATTGGAGCGGTGCTGCTGCACATCATCATCACATCACTGGGACACTCTATAGGGCAACTCAATTCAATATGCTGGCAAATCATTCGCGACTGATCAAGATATTCTTTGTGATAATTTCCATAAAGCTGCTCCTAATACTCGTACTCTTCGCTTACAATAATTCCACTGTGAATAGTTTTCGACCCCGTCGTATGGTTCTTATCGATGAGCTGCTGATTGACAAAAGCGAGAGTAAGTTACCTTGTTACCTTGGTTCTACTTCTATCGATTAATGCGAATTATGTGCTAGCGCCCAGCTGGCAGGAGCGGCTGAAGCTGATACGCGAGGAGATGCCCTCGTTTCCGCTCGAGGAGCTAGCCCGTAGACCACCCCTCGAACCCAAATGCGGACGTGTTCCCAGTGTCCTGGGCATTGATTATAGCAACGATTACTGGCAGATGGTGCGGGTCGCTAATCTGACTTATTATCTCTTTGGTGCGTATTATGATAACAGAGAAAAGATGACCGAGGCGCCGCTGGTGCGGGTACTTACCATGATCAATCTATATGCTAAGCATCACGAGGTCAAGTATCCCGAAACCTTCTGTCAACTGTGGTACAAGAATCGCGTGGATCCGATTGTTGTATCCGTCACAGATCACAAGCTCATTTGGTTTTGGGGCGGTGGACCGCCACATGTCTTTCCAACGCTCCTCAGTTGTCCTCTGCCCAAGAAAAACGGCACCTATGTGGAAGAGGTGCCCGAGATGGTGTCGCTGGTAACAGAGCGCTGTGAGAAAGCTAGGAATTTGTTGCGCGTCGTGTACGAACGGGATGGGAACAGTACAGACTTCTTGCCAATTGCTTCGCGTAAGGAGCAGGACCAAAAGGATAACCCAAAACCAAATAAGCCACTTCGTTTCATGGTGTGCGTCAAGGCCATGGACTTTCTCTACGGAGACATGTCCTCGCGGCTAATTGAATGGCTCGAACTGATGCGCCTGCTCGGCGCAGGAAAGGTGGTCTTCTACGATGCTCAGATGCATCCGAATATGACGCGAGTGATCAATGATTATATAGAAAACAGTCCGGATTTCGTCGAGCTGCGCCCCCTGTCGATGTCGCGTGGAGTGCCGCACTCGGGTCGCCACTTTCATCATTATGCCATGGCAGTCGACAATTTTAATCGCATACTGAATGAGATGATACCCTACAACGACTGCTTCTATCGAAACATGTATAAATACGACTACATTGGCGTCTTTGACATCGACGAAATCATCATGCCGCTGGGCAACGTCACCAACTGGTCCGATCTGATCGAGCTGGCGCACAAGGTGCCCGACTATCAGAGGGCCCCCGCGAACTGCACGAACTGGGCGAGTTTTTGCTTTCGTAACGTATACTTTCCACGCTACCCGGAGCGGCCCAAGGTGTACAAGGAGCTGCCAAGCTTCTACTATATGCTGCAGCATGTGGAACGCGTGGCGGAGCACTGTAATCGGAATACGGCTATCAAATGCCTATACTCCACTCGGTATGTAATTGGACTGCATAATCACTTTCCCCTCTTTCACGCGAAAAACGGTGAATGCGATCCCAAGTCGGTGCCTATTGAGTTTGCCCAGCTGCAACATTACCGCGAGCCAGACAACAAGACGCGCCTTATCAATCCCATTATAGACGACAGCATCTGGCGCTTTCAGCCAACGCTTCAACAACGTGTCTATGCCAAATATAAGAAGTTGGGATTTTTGCCCGACATAAGCCAAGTGATCAACGCCGAGATTCAGCGCCGAAAAGACGATGAACGTAAGCTACAAGAAGCGATAGGCATGACATAGATATTAGTATATCGGCATGTATGTTAAATAATTTTTTTATTTTTTATTATGTCTTTATTGGATGGAGTTTCCTAAATACTAAATGCTTCTGATATTCATAACTTTTATTAGAGCCATGTTAAATTCCAATACCGTCAACATACCTACCTCTCTCAACTCCATAATACATATTACAAATATACATATATTTATTAGATACTTAACTCATGCTGTATTCTAATGGACAATTCTGATAATAACAATATTTTTATATTTAACAACTATATTTATATATTTATTTAATACATTTATTTATTTACTTATATATTTAATTTATATATATTCATTAACTTATTTATATATTTAATTAATGCCTGCAAATGGGTTGAAAAGTGGGCACTTCGAACATAAGCTGAAAAATAGAACAACTCTAAAAAGAAAATGCCTCGAAGTGCCAGGCGGTCAACTACACACTCCAGCAGTCTGGATAGATGACAACACCCTTCACCTGGCAGAAGCGCCAAGTATCTTAGAATTGTACTGGATAAGAGGCTTACCTTTCGGGCGCACATCGACGGTCTTCTCAAGCAGTGCCACTTTAAGGTGGCCGAGGCCAAATGGCTACTAAACCCCAACAGCCCATTGCCACTTCACTGCAAACGGGCAATTTACAACGTCGTGGTAGCGCCAACTTGGAGATACGGTGTCCAGGTTTGAGGCATTGCATCTCGCACAAATCGAAGACGGATTCAGACACTCCAAAACTTCGCCTTGCAGCGACTGACCGGTGCTGACTGGTGCGTCAGAAATTATACCTTGCACAGAGACCTCAAAATGGAGGCCATAGACAGCCGAGTCGAAGCATTCGCCAACCGATACCAACCGAAGATCCTTCAAGAACCTTAAAGAGTGAGAAAGGGAAAGCGATAGTCGCAGAGTGAAAGAGTGTGAGGTTTTTTATCAGAGTGAGTGAGTTTGATGTCCAATCGTATACAAAATTAAACAAATACAATTCCAAACTTTAATGATAACAAGTAAATAATATGATAAGCTGATTCACATAAATATTTATTATCTATTTATGAACGCTTAAATAAAAAACGATCTTTTTCTGGTCTGACTTTTTAAGGGCAACAAAAATCAAAATGAACCTTTAAAAATTGTTTATATAAATGTACGAAATTGAATGCATTTTGTATATTTTAAGATTTTATTTTAAAATAAATTTACAAATCTGTGCGTAGGTTATATCACAAGATGGCTCTAAATTAACGAGTCTCCACTCTGTAGTTTCGAGTGCTCTTAAATTCTATCTAGATCTCGAAAAGTATACGAGCTGGGGACTTGAAATTTAAAAAGGAGTTTCTTCTAAAGCAAATGCAGTTCTAGAATGCTTGTGATGGCATCTTGTAGAGGGTATCTCTTAGTCAGGCACTCTTACTTATTTATATAATTGTTGCCTGCGACCGATAAATGTATTTCAATTTCTTAGTGGCATATCTTTCGAATTTGATAAGATTAAATGCCATCCGTCATTTGGGGAGTATCAAATGTTCTCTGAGAACCTTTTAACCAGTTTAAGAAAGCATCTTCTGTTTAGAAGTCCACGCAGTCCACCAAATTCTTAACTACAATAGTTCGAGGCAGCGAAGACGCCATGACCCAGAAAATTACTTGCACAACATGAAAGTCTGGCACGACAAAGCTGCTACGCTTTAATCCAAATGGATAGCTATTATTGAACACGCTACACTCTTCCTCAGTTACCCTAAGCCATATGAGCACAAAGTTTTACACAATGCGCTCCCGACTGTGCGACTGGAATGCCGGTCAAGGTGTTAAATCTTCAAATCACAAGTCTCTCTACTGCTTTAGTCCAGCTCCGCGATTGCTCTTGGCTGTACTTTGCCCTGAGGGAGCACAGTGTTTGCCTGCGGCATACTGCTGTGCGTTTTCCGATTTTCTATTTCTATTCGTATGGGGCAATAGAGCGATAAAAGCTTATCGCAGTCATTACGTAGCAACCGCTCTGACTGTTGTTGTCGAACTTTGAACGCCAGTAAAATGTTGAATGTCGTTTGATTTTCGCGGCGTCGGATCCAACCGGTTTCCGAGCATGAACTTGAGCTTTTGCTCTTACAGGGCTTAAGCTCAGCTCGCAAACGTATATATATGTATATATATATATAGCGATATGGATGATGAATAAAATATGTATTAGAGGTCGGCTAATTGGATTAAAGCACAACTTACAACCTACTTGATAGCTGGATGTGTGTGGGATGTGATTTAAGTCCAGCGAATGGTAATAAGTGTCATAACGTAAACGACTTGAGCAATAAATTAACTATTACATTTTATAAACTGCACAATCAAATCGAATGTATCAAATTGCAACGGTATATGTAGTAACATAAAGCTAGCTTCTGAATCTTATTATTATTAAAAAAAAAATGATTGCGGCAACAAATTTATAATCGCATATAACTAGCTCGGGCAAAGTAAACAATTACTTAATTCGTAGAATTAAGTTTCCCTATTACTTGTGACTATGAAAACTACTTGGCCGGGTCTCAAATGTCAGATCAGTTATATTCTCAAATTAAAGATCGTCATACCTACAAAGAGCCTTATAAAGCGTAATATTAAGTTTTTATAGACACATCGTTTCTTGAAGCTTACGTCTCTTGTGCGTTTCTTCTTTTTTTTTTTTTTTGAACTGCGTGAAGCATTAATGGTGCCCACTGTAAAATTATTAAGAAATATATTAACCATATTAAATATCATATAAACAGCTTTAAAAAAAGAGAAAATAAAAACAAAAACATTTTCAGCATTAACAACAATAACAACGAAGTATGAAACTGAAGATCAACAGTTGTATGGAATTAGCTGGCTCGATTTCCACTTGAAACCCGAATGAAAATTCCGCAAACTCAGCAATTAAATGCTCGAGGCCGTCGTTGATGACGATGTTTTTTTTTTAGCTGTCTTTGTTCATTTTGGCTTTTCGTTATTATCGGTTTGGTTTTCTAGTAGGTGGTCTTATCAATTCGCCTAAGAGCGGTTCCGTCAGTGACTCCGTTTCTGTTACTAAACGGACGGACGGTCAAATACATCGATAATGCAATAAGCGTACAAATAAACATTATAGGCAACACTCAGATAAGATAGGCGTACGATTAACGGAAAACATATATATATTAGGTGCGAGTAAGCATGAGCTGTTTGCATATTTACATTCATACATGCATAAGTACAGATATCATATACCCTTGAATATGGCCAGTTTTATGACTCGGTGAGCCACATCAATCGAGCCACCACCCAACGTCAGACAACTCTACCCTTTACCCACCTTGTCCAATGTTGGAAAATCCTCAACGGACCAACGTAAATTATGTCATACTGTTAGCTAAAAGTGTGCAAAACGACGCCAACGATGCGGCACAGTGTGTTGTTATCATATCTCAAATGAGTTGCTGATAAACAATATTTTTAGTAAAAGCGAAAGTACTTCAAAATTTATATGTTTATATCTAATTTATTATATATAGTAAAAAATATATATGAAATCAATCAGTTAGAACATTCTTTCAAACTGCCAAAGTAAGGGAAAAATATATCGATTAATAAGATTGCAGATTTGATGTCCATATTTGTGCGCCATGCACACACACATTTAAACCAATAAGATTTGCAAGATTTTTCTTTTTGGTTTGCCCACCCCAAATGAAAATTTACTGATACCACTGACAATCGGCAAGTTGTCACTTTTTGGCACACCGTTAACCACTGTTCGCAGCCGAGTCGCACATGCTCGCGCTTTTGAACGACAACCGCTCTCATTCACTCGCCGCAACGCACACTGTACGGAGGCACGGAGGCCGCAACAGCATAGATAACTAACCGATCGCATACTCAAGTCGTTGGAGTCGACTCTCTGCAGAAGCCGCCATGAACAAATACGCATTGCTGGCCGTGTGCCTGTTGGCTGCCGTGGGCGCCCTGCTGCTGGAGGCGCGGGCCAGCCCTAGTCCGCAAAAATTGAGCAGCAGCCAGCTGGAAAGCGTCTCTGCCCAGTTTTTGCCACCGGAGTTTCGCAATACAAATGTCAGCATGGGTAAGTTCCTGACCCTGTGACATAATCGTAATTAATTGGAAATCATCCGTGGATCGTCTATCGTTCACAGATGATATTAAGCGCGTCTATCGCGAGAAGTGCAAGAAGGTGACAGGCACGGATAACTCAACGTTGTATCAGGATATCGAGAATGCTGCCGCAAAGCTGGGCTCCTGTCTCAGCGGCCTGGCCAATCTGACGGCGCTGCAGGCTGAAATGGAGGCAGCCCGGCCAATTGGTGACCTGGATACCGTGTTCAACAAGTATTGCCAGCGTGCACCGGAGGCCGAGGAGTGCGTGCGCGAATTCAATGCGAAGGTGAAGCCATGCCTAACCGCTGAGGAGCTGCGACAACAGGCCACCATGATGCGCCTTGGTGCCTCTCTGCTGGGTTTCGCCTGCTCGCGCGGCGGTGATCAAATTGCGCTATTTGTTGCCGAACAAGGACCCGAGTGCCTTGAGGCCAACAAGGAGAGCATTAGCAACTGCCTGAACAGATCATTCAGTCAGTATATACCCAAGGATGGCCAAGTGCCCGATCTGATGAGCCGACCCGAGCTGCTCTTCTCGCCCACACACTGCGTGGACCTGCAGAGCTTCGAGGCCTGTGTGCTGCATCATCTGGAACAGTGTGCCGAGATCACGCCCGCCAACATTGTGCAGTCCATCTTCCGCTTTGTGAAGAACGAGACCGACTGCCAGGCGTGGATGAATGCACGTGCCAACGAGCGGCCCATTCTGCTGGCCAGCGCCAGCAATACTGGCGGCGGCGGCGGTGCCGGCACTCTGGTCACGACCCTTGGCGGCACCTTGGCCGTCACGCTGGGCGCCTTCATGCTGCGTTACTAGGCTAGCATTTACAATTTCATACTCATAAATGCGTTAGCTTTGATAAAATGCTTATAGTATTCCTTATTTCCATTATCATATATACATTTTTTTTTTTTTTGTTTTTTTTTCCCCCCTATCTGCAATAATGAGAGTAGTGATAACATTTCCTGCATATTGTGCAAGTATTCGTATGTATTTTATCATTTTTTTTTTTTTTTCTGTTTTGTTTAAATACTTATGTGCGGTACTTTGTAATTCAATGACTACTTTATTTATTGCTTATAATAAACAAACGATTACGATATGCATGTGTGCCGGCAACTACCCTACTAATCGGCAACGCGTGGAAATTCAAGGTACTCTCTTGTGTAGTCTGGACAAGGGATTAGCTGGGTACGCAATTGTATGCCATATTTCAGGGAAATGTATATTTACTTAATTCTTTTTGCGGGTTATTTATATCTGCAACAAATCGAACGATTGCCTAATCAGCAGGAAATATCATAAAGATATCAAGAATTCTTATCAAATCTTCGTATCTATTGAATCAATTGTATTTTCAGAATCAGCTTTGCCCTGAATTCCATGCTCCTTATTCCCATGCAAACAAAGTTCAAGAACTTGGCACATAAAACAGACAGAGTCGATGATTCAGACAATATGAAAAACGATGCGATAAGACTCCATTTGTAAGTCTCTGCCTCTGAGTCACGCATGCATGGAGGATTGCATACTTTTGCGCTGCTCGCTAATATATAAGTGGATATATCCACTGCCGATATTCAGGCTCAGTATAATGACTAGACAGTGCCGACCCGAACATCTAAATGAATGGAATTTATGAAAATATTATAATAATTTTTTTCCGTGAGTGTATGCCCATGCAGATATACCCAATCGAATGATTGTTGTATAAGGTAGCAGCGTTATCTGGCAAATGCCAAATATGAGCGGTAATCAGACTAACATTAGTTATTATGTGTATAAATGCGGCTAGCAATGAGAAGACGTCATAGATAGTTGGAACGGGAGAGTACGCAACTACATGTTGAAGTGAATAAATGGGAAATATTTTAAAAGGCCATCCGAAGGAGAAGACTATAGGTTTGAGATGTGAAAAGCAAGAGATATATAGTTTATTGAACAAAATTTAATTAAGTAAATGAAGAAAGAGTAACCGGGAGGATTCGCATCTTGTTAAAACCACATTTTTTAGTTGGTACTCTGCTCGGGAGCGCCTGACTAGCAGATACCTTGAACCTATCGCCAAGCTGCGCTTACAAGCTTTTTGGGCTCCATATCCACAGAGTATATACTCACACAAGCACGCTTCTTCTTCTGTTTGACACACTCTATGCGAAATGTATTTTTGATTAACTTCGATGTTTTAAGTTCAAGCCATATGAAATTCTCAGGGCCTTAATATGCCACACAAAAGTCTGCATGTACCAAAGCGCAATGTTCTTCATGAATGAGGTAAACTAAGGTTTTTTTCTATGGGATCCATACAAAAAATTTATGACAGCCAACATACAACATTTGCTGTCTCTAGCTCAGCTAAAATATTTATATTTTATATTATATATGTATTTATAATATGTATATTAGACAGCCGAACCGCCAAACCTTTAAATTTTAGTTGGCAGTTAAAGTTAACCCTTGCTCTACATTTGTTCCTAAGCATAAATAGCAAAATGAAATAATTAACTTCGGGCTGTGCAAAATTAAATATGCCTTCAGATCTTTCAAGTCGTTTTTAGAGCAACAATTTCTGTTGCAGCTATATAATATAGTCAGCTGATCTTGAAATTATTTCTGCACTTTTAGCTAATTGTTTCTTTGGTAAATTTATGTGATGGTGGCACAACCAGATAGTTTATTCGTTATATTCTAAGTATACTCTGTATAAATAATTCTTATAATTATTAATATTATATATGTAACATAAGTTATAAATACGAACAACTAGCAACTATACAAGTAAAAGCCCAGGCTGTGGAATTCTTCCCGTAATCGAAACAAGTAAACTATTTACAAATGGTAAGAAAAAAAAAGTACATACTAGAAGAAAAAAAATGTATTTTAGTTATTTGAAGTAATAACTAGTTCGTGATTTTTGCAGACTGCGCCTGCTGTTGCATTTGCAGCTGCTCTTGCGCCTGCTCTAGATCTGTTTCTTGCTCCTCCAAATCCTCTAATGCATTCTGCTCCTCCGTATCCACACTCTGCTCGAGCACATCATCCAGATGCATCCAGACGTACTCGACTGCCGCACGCAGCTCATTGGCATATTTCCAAGCGCTGCGATCTTCAACCAGCTCCGACAATTCATAACTTGCATCCGGCTCGCGATAGTGCTGCATGTGGGCAAGCTTCGTGCTGACGGATCGTGGATTGCAGCTACCTGGCAGCCACTTGAGCGTAAAGTGATTATGCAGCGTCAGCGAGTAGCGCGTGTTGTGGAAGCACTTGGTCGCCCGATTGGGCCGAGAGTAGTTGCGATGACGCATTGTGTGCTGCAGCACATAGAGCTGGTCGGCCTCCAGCTGCTCGTGGTTTTGTGCCTCGGGCACCACCTTGGTGAAGTAGGCGTTAATGAAACACATAGAGACATGGCCATTGGGACATTTAGCAATGGTTGTTTCCTCGTCCGTATCCAGCACATCCTGCCAGCTGCGCAGCGTGCCAAGCGGCATAATCACCTCATCGACATCCACATTAACCAAATAGTCATACCGATACATATTCCTATAGAAACAATCATTGTAGGGTATCAGCTCGTTCAGCCGCTTGACCAAACGCCGCTGCTGCAGCAGCAGGTGCTGATAGTGTCGCAGCCGTGGCATGCCGTTGGCCAGCGTAAGCGGACGCAACTCCAGGTAGCCAATGCGCTGATAGTAGTCCAAGACCCGCTGCACCGCTGGATGCACGTCGTACATGTAAGCATAGACGCGTGAGGCGCCCATCAGGCGCTGCAGCTCGAACCACTCGATCAGACGCTCCGATAGATCCATGTACGGAAAATCAAAACCCTTTACGCATACGCCAAAGCTGAGCTTGGCCGTTGCATTGCTGCTGGATGTGGAATTCAGGCTGGATCTGGAGCTGGGCTTGACAGTGTCATTTAAGGCTGCTGGGATATCGTAGTGGACACGAAGCGAGTTGCTGGCGCGCTCACAACTTTCGGTGACCAGAGAGACGGTACGCGGCGTGACGTTCTGCAGATTGGGCGGCAAGTCGGGCACCGGGCAGCTTAACAGATGAGGATAGTTGAGCAGTGGCGTATGGCCCCAGCTGCTGATCCATATGCTCAAATATTCGCTGACCCGCGTCATAATGGGCTCATTGTGGTCCGCATACCACAGCTGGCAATGCGTCGGCGGGAACTCATTGTTGATTTGATTGGCCGTGGCCAGAACGCGCACCACGCCCTTTGGCAACTTGACGCCGGGACGCAGGTCCAGGTAGGCGGCATACAGGCGGAACGTAACGTTTGCATTGATGAAGGTCTGCCAGTAAATGTTGTGCAAATGCAAATCCAGCGGATCCGGATACAGGGCGCATGTTCCATTCTTACGATATTTATTTGGCTTCGCATAGCGATACCAGTAGCCATAGTCCACCTCGGGTAGTTCGTGCTCCAGCTGTTGCACCAGCTCCTCATCAACTGGCTCCTCCAGAGTCTGCACCGGTGGCGGTGTCCCCTTCAACACGCCAGCCGACGTCCTAACGTGCTGCACATGCTCCACAAACAGTTGCTCAGCCCGCAGCTCCCGATCCGCGCTGTGCAGTGCCGTCAGCAGCAGCAACAGCGCAAACATCACAAGCAGCGACAGTAGCGTCAGCTTGACAAAGCTACCTCTACCTCTTGTTGACATTGCGGCCAAACTAATCGTGGCAATCATTACGCTAACTGCCGAGCCCGGCAATCGTCCGCTTTATCTACGAGTCTAACAACCACGAAGTGCTTCCTGCCGTTGAGCACATATGCGGCCCGAACGCTTATCAATGTAGTTGCTGATATCCATTTTCTAGCTAATCAGAGTGTTCGACCGAACAACAATTGCACAGAGAGAAACTTTTATACATATAACTCAATGAAAAAAGGACACTCTGCTCACACCCGAAAACAAGAAAAAATTGCATTAATTTTCGAAAATTGCTATATAAATAAATTTTTGTATCTTATCTTTGTAACATTATGTTTATAGTATAATATAGATATTATGCTAAGATTAATGCATGACCACATATTTATGAAAACTTAAAGTTACACTGAGTCGTTTGATTCTTAATTATATATGTTTCTCTATGTTTTACTTTACGTATTATCTATTTAGTATATTCATAGCATATGTTAAGTGTTTTTCGCTTTACTTGCAATTGTTACATTCTTAGCACTTGGTTTTTCTCAGTGTCCACAAATTTGCCAGTCTAAGTCCACATATATATATATACAAATTTACTATCTGGGCAAAACCATAACTGATCTTAAGTGTGTGTCAGATTGATTTGGCTGTTTGGTTATCTTTGGCTTACACTCATAGAAATGTATTTTCCTTTTGAAGTCAAGTGTGTGCCATATTACTTATCAACTTGCTGACTTACTTAAACAAAAACAAAACTCGAATATGACTTTATTGTTTTTAATTTTTACTAGAAACATTTTGCAATGGCGCATAGCAGTTGAATTTTTGAACTTCCTCGTTAAAGGTGTTAATAATTCGTTTGGTGCTCAGTATCTTTGCGATGAGAAACATATATTTATGGGCCTTTTTGTGCAATCGGTTTTGATATCAATGAAATCAATCAAAAACGAATTAAAATGTGGCTCTCGGCAACTCCCGACTTTTTAATGCTCTATTTGCAGTTAAAAATAATATTGCATTTCATTTGAAATGCTAAAAAAATATTTAAATACATTTTATTTTATTTTAAAACTACAATAATACGGGGATGTATACTTCATATTTTATACCCTGAACCCATTGAAAATGGGTAAAAAGGGTATATTGTATTTGAGCAAAATGCAAATGTATGTAACAGGCAGAAGGAAGCATCTCCGACCCCATAAAGTATATATATTCTTGATCAGCTTCAATAGCCGAGTCGATCTAGCCATGTCCGTCCGTCCGTCCGTCTGTCCGTATGTATGAACGCAAGGCTCTCAGAACCTATAAGAGCTAGAGAAATTTTAGATGTAGGTGCTCCTAGTTCCTACGCAGATCGAGTTTGTTTCCGATAATCGATAACTTACTCCGTTTCCAAGCAATCGATAAAAATATCGATATCGACATCGCGTTTTTTGAGCAAATTGGGTAAATAATAAGAGCTAGAGTCACCAAACATGATATGTTGCTTCTAGAATATTATATATATATCAAGTATCTTTCATTTTATACCTATCGCCACCTCCCCGCTACCACCTCGAAGAGGGTTCAGGGTATTCCCTACTTGTTTGATTAATAGTCTGTTCCTGTTTCTTTTAATAAGTCGAATGCAGAATTGAATTGAATCCACAATTTCTTTCACAACAACATTGACATATGTGTAATACCCACCTGCACTACACATTTAATCTGACTCTGTCCAGTGGGCGAAATGTGTAAAGAGACATGCGCAAAAGGTTTTTCAAATATAAAGATAAAATATGTATTAGTTTGGTCTGTGGTCGCAGCGCTTGGAACATGACATTGCTTTTAAAAGTAATTTGAAACAAGTTGTTGTTTTGTACGCTGTAATTGAAAATGGACGCGTTGAGGTTGCATTTTGAAGTGCTCCATTTTTGTAAATAACGCCAGCCAAAGCAGCACATTTATGCATTAAGGTACTCGAACCTTCTAGTTGCAATTAAATTTCCAAGAAAATGTTGATAATATATTTGTTTGACCGATTGGACAATTAATTAATGTTAATCATATGAATACGTTGCGTGGAGTCTTGGCATTTTCTTTAAGCTTCGATGTCAATAGCTCGGATAAGATAACCCATATTCTCTTGCATTCAATTTCTCTTGTTGGTAATCTGATAATTAGGTTAATCAAATCCAAATTTTGTTAATATTTTATTAATACCCATTAATGAAGTTAAATTCTATGTTGATTTTGTTTGATTGTTAGGCGCCCACCGTCCGAACCTGCTTCTTTCACCCCTTTACTAGACCGTTTGTTATGGCCAGTTGTCCATTGAAGTGTTGATAAGCAGGCGGGGCCAGATAAGAGTATAAAATACAGAGCCAAAAAGACAGTGAAGAATCAATAGTAAGACTTGGAATGGAAGCAACAGGTTGAAACATCGCGAGATCGTTGACAGTTGAAGTCCCAATAATTATTTATTATTTATTTATTAAACGGGTAAATTGGCTTTATGGAATCTTAAATGTAGGCACAACTAAATACTGACTAATCAAAAAATCTTCAATGGACCCGTTGAAATATTTTTATACCGGGAACAGAGGATTGCGTGGAAGAATGCACCGAATGTTCGTTTTTCATTTTGTTCATTTTGTCATTCTTTCTAAAAAAAAGGAAAGAGTGCGCATAGTTTCCACATACTTTCCTTTATACAGTATTCATCTTTTAGCTACTTTCACAAGCAAAAAAGTGTTTGTGTTGTTCAGCAGGTGGCTCGTTCCAAAGGGTATGCACTCATTGGGCTTCTCAAAATTGTTAAAGTGTACTTAATTTGCATACCCTGTGACCACAAAATGACCTAATGGGGTTGCTGAAAATTGGGGAAATATGTTTAATATATGTGTCTGTTAAAATATGGTAACCAAATATGTAATAACATTTTGGGGATATGTTAAATACCACAATGATTCAATGAATGATCGTGAGTAGAGGGTATTTACTAGTCGCGCACGCTTGGTCAACGCCAATTCACGTCTGTTTTGTTTGTGCTATTTTATTTTTTATTTTTGTCGAGCTATTATAACTTTGCGCTGCCCTATTTTTGCAAGTAATTTAAAAATAATTTGATGTTGTTGCTCCTGCTGGGGTTCGCTTGGGTGGGATTAACGTTTTTGCTAGGTCCGAAGTTTGCTTTATTGACATTGTCACCAGGGCTTGTGACAATGAGCGCATACCTGCAGGACGACCACGGCGATGGGAACGACGCGAGCGGACGATGAGAGGATAATAAAATTGTGAAACAACTTTTTAATGAGAAACATTTTTTGCACATTGCGCTGCCGGTGCGAAGGGGGTGAGCTGCTGGCCTGCCCGTGTTGTGGGTGTGACAAGTTTGTAAATTTTTGCTACTGTCACGAATGGTGATGATGATGCTGATGCTGATGCTGTCGCTGCCAGCGGCTGGCTCGTAGCCAGATATATTCGGGATACGAATGGCAAACGCTAGAAAACTTAAGTTACTTTCAAATGATGCGGTTATCGCATGAATTTAATGAAAATTACGTGAATGCCTATTAAACTGCGGAATTTCTACAGGTCTTAAGTATATCAATTTAGCAACGAGAGATATAACTTTGGCACGATTATTCACTAGGCTACTCAATGGGAATTCGCACCTGAAAAGCCACTTAAACCGCATAGTTGAGGTTTGCTGACTGTGGTCAAATTATTATCGCTCATTTTAGTTAGAAATACTCAATTGCGAAGTGGCAGTCTCAATTGATAGTAATCGAGCATGTTACTGCCGCTAAGTTGCTAAAAATGAAAGGAATATTTATATATTTAAGTACCTGCACTGTGCGTGTCGAATAATGGAATGCATTCAATCGATCAATAATTAGACATAATTAAATATCTTATAAAATTGTCAGCTAACTTTTGCTGCTATCAAATGTGCATGTTATCTCATCTACACTATTCGCATGTATTATTTAACTTGCAAACATTTTACGTAATATGCTTAACAGATTTTTAATCGCATTAAGAGGGTGTCAATATTTTTAATCCAAAAACATTTATAATTTTTGTGGCATTAAGCCACGTTAAAATAAAAGGTAATATTTAAATAACTTTATTTTATCAAATAATTTTAAAACCTTGTTTTCCAAATTGAATATTTCTATTTGTTTCTTTTAAACACAGCCTTAAGACTTTTACAAAGTATTTCAAATAAATCGCTTTTATAATTTAAACCCTTTAACTATGTATAAATGTAAAATGTATTAAGTATGGGCAAATAATGAAATTCACAGCCGTCCACTGAGAAGATCAGCAGAGCTAAGTTTGCAGGCAGTTGGATTGAAGCTTTGGAACAGCTGAAGCTCTTGCTGTATTGTAGGATTCGCTGAAGGCACTTGTTGCTGCTGATGATGAGCTGCGGCTCCATTAACAACAGGCACACAATCGATTTTAGTAGCATGGAAAATACGTGCTACAAACAACACTAACTACTTGCCAGCGAGTGGAAAACTTTTATGCCCAGACGATTGACGCAACCATTGTCACACACACACGTACACACACACACACACACACACACACACACACACACACCCACACACAGACCTGGACACATAGCCAGAGCTAAGGCCGGATACAAAGGCTGAGCTGGATCTGTTCAGGACTGGGCTACAATTAACTATGAAAATTTTACGCCGCACTGCAAAACTGCAAACTTTTTGCCTTAATTGCCCAGAAAAGTAACACAAATGAAACGCATCGACGCTTAATTACTTTTGCTAAATGGCAGGGACGTTGCCGTCGACTGCGTTAGGTAAACAGTGGGCGGGACGGCACTCTAGCACTTTGCTTTCATTTTGGTTCTGGCCAAGAGCAAGGGCCAACTTTGCAGCATGCGGGCGTAAAAGGTAGCTAGAGGTTGGGTTTGTGGCACACTTTGAATTTGCAGCATGGCAATTTACTGCATTCAGTTCATGGCATTGGCTAAGACTCCTTCTGTTTATACCCTTGGCTTAGGATATTACCGAATATTCCCGTGTGCTGTTCGATATAGGGGTAAGATATGCATCCGACGCAGAACTTTATTTATTTCATTTAAAATGTAATCAATAAATATTTGACAGATTTGATTGATATCTTGATTTACCATATATATTTTGAAAATTTTAATAAGTAATTTAATTCTTATTTTATAATTGCCCGTTAAACTGAAAATATTGCAAGCCGTAGATATTTTCATAAGCAAGATAGGGCTAAATTTGATGTCTGTCCACAAAATTGGCATCTACCAAATATGCCTAGATCAATGGAATTCTTGGGATCTAAGTTATTTGTATTTTGTAATAAATTGTTTCAAATCTCGGATCTTCGGCTTTTTAAACAACTGATTTGATTTGAAATTCGGTTCAATTTAAAAGAATAAAGTGTAATTCCAGACCTGAACCGGATTAAATGGTTTTATAAAGATAGTACGAAAGTACTTAATATTCTTTATATACACGTTAAATTAACCTCGATATTTGTAATTTTGTGGGCTTCTGCAAGAGTATCGGATCTTCGGTTTGATCAAGATAGTAAAATCGACATCCTCCTGGTTTAAGTCGGACTGATTGCTGCCAGCATGTGAGCGGCGCAGCACGATTTGACTTTTGTAGACGTCACAATTTGAGAAGTTTTGCTAGCGCTGTGGCAAACTTGGCCAAAAACTTGTCTGGCACTTGGTTTCAAGTTTTTGATTAAAAGCCTGCCACAAAACGGCATGCACGCAGTGGGGTAAACTTTTTTATACCACTCGCAGCCCGAAAATTGTTAATTGAATGCACTTTGGGTGCGCAATGTTTGCCTTTTACCCAAATGAGTGGCCAGCTGTTAGCAGCTGAAATTAGTGAACGAAGTGCTCCAAGGAATAAGGAAATAGCTGGCATACATAAAAATATATATATATATATATATATATACAAAAATGGATAAACGATCGATACGAAGAAATTATCGTTTAGCTGACATTGTATCTTGATAGGCTTAGTAACAAATCTGCCACGCCTTATTAAGCTGCTAATCAGGTCTACCTCATCTTTTCGATAACTATCATAGATAGATTAAAGAATATTGAAATAAAAACATCAAAGAGCATGCTAATGATGTATACATAAGTTAAACTTGCTGCTCCAGTGTTGGTGAATGCTCAAAACCCGACATCTATTCATAGCTGCAAAGACAGACACAAAATTTGGCCAATGAATGCGTTGTCTGACTCGGTGTTTGCATTCATCAATCACACAGGACTCCCCGCTTGGGATATGTTTATTGTATCCCCACAAATTGATATCGGCAATACGAAGCCCATTTGTTAAACTGCATTTCAGCTGTCAGTTCAGTTGCTGCTGCTGCTGCTGCTGCTGCTGTGCAGCCTGTTGCCAGCCGCATTCGAGGAGCTTGAGTTGCACATTTCAATGCAGGATGAGAATACCTTAAACGACTCCCCCCATCCCCTCTCCTAGCTTTAAATAACCCCGTATACAGCCATAGACATCTATAGACACGCCCCACAGCTGTTGCAGGGCGTGGCGCCTTTTTACTTGAATGAAGTGCAAGCCAAAGAAGTGAAAACCCGAAAATAGTAGCAAAAGCATCTGCAGATATTCTATAAAAGCCGAGGCTAACGAGATTTGATGAATTGCAAGTCTTTGTGAAAGGAAGCTGCAGGAAAACTGTGCGTGAATAGCGCCTCCAACTCCAACTTCCGAGAGCCGCCCAAACCGCGTCTAAGCAGGGGGACAAACAAGAAAAAAAAAAAGCCATTAAGTGGTTTAAGCCAGTGAAAAAGCGCACAACAAGCAACAGCATCGAAAAATGCAGTTGACATAAAAGAAACCCAACCAGCTAAAGCCAACTCCCACGCCAGCCCCAGACCTCGCGCCAACTCCAGCATCCGTCTGGCAGGCAAACAGACGGACAGTTAACTAGACAGCAAGCAAGTGGATACGAGCACAAAGCATCTTGACGAATTACTTGGCAGCTGTGTTGGACCAGAGCAACGATGCTGAGACGCAGTCTTAATATTGCTGCAAAGAAATTTAATTTAACCAACCGCTTTCCCGGTATCCAGATATATTCAGATTCATTACTTGCTTTCCACCAGGTGCAGGCAGTTAATGCTGACAGCTATTGTAACAGTTGAAATCAAATTGGACTTATGTCATAGGCGGTGAAGTCAACTGTAATTGCGGCAATCAAGTTTTTATAGATTTTAATAAAATATCTGAGGTATTACACTTTGCACGCATGCCGTTTGTTAGACATTAATCGATAGCTTTCACAGGCGATGCTATCGTCACGTTTTGAATTTCCAGCTTGTAAATTAACTGACTTGTAAATATTGGTGGTCCGCATGTTAAAGTGGTTGTCAACTTTGCCCATAGACAGCATAGAGAAGAATTACCGTTGTAAAAGCTTTTCATTGAGACACCACAAAGTATGCAATGGGCCCAATCAAAGCTCCGATCCGGAGCGAGTTGGCGCTTTAAGCAAACCACAGAGGTGCATCTTTGCTGCACAGTTGTGAAAAATGAAAGTAAAAAGTCGACTTATCAAAGTGGACGGTGCCATGTTTACAGCACGAAATGAGGAAAAACAATGCCTTGACTTTAAAGCCAGTTAAACTTGAATTTGCTGATTTTTTACATGCGTCTAATATTATGTATAGATCCGTAAATTCAATCAAAATTCAAACCGAGGGGTACACTCAATACACAGGCAGAGAAAAAGTGGGAGAGTGAGTGAGTGAGCAGGAGGCAAGAGGGAGCAAGTAAGGAAGAGGCACAAACAGAGTTTACATCTCTGGTTGACAAATGGTGCATTAGAGTTTTACATAGACTGCACGATCCAGACATGGAGCGACTCTCGTTATCAGCACTGAGCATGGCCATATTGCTGCACTCGGTCATGGGCATATCATACTACTTTCTAATAGCCCGGTGCTCCCCGGCGCCCCTGCTAGGCAGCTGGCTGTTCGTCGCCTGCATTGGAGCTGTGCTGCAAGTGGTGCACATATTTCCGCAGTGGTGCCGCAATTGTTCGTCCCTATGCCGCCTGACCATGGAGATGGCCGTATGCTGCTTCACGCTGGACCTGATGCTGACCAAGCTGTGGTGTCGCATTGAGTCGCTGTGCCACTGTGCCATCATCGGCATCCTGCAGCTGTTCGTTACGGAGGACCGCACCTTTGCTTCCTGCGAGTACTGGATGCTCGGTGTGACCACCAGCGTGATTGGCGCCTGCCTGCTCTGGTTCACACTGTGGGCCACCGCGTTTCCCAGCAGGCTACGCCTGGACTGTACCAATTGGCAAAAAAACGTCTCACGTTCTTTTAACCAAAATATTTGCCATTTGGCTTTCGGCCCGTCAGATCTACAGCGTGTCAGCTCCCCGCCTTTCAAGGAAAGCGAGCAGAGCTTTGCCAGTTGAGCAAATCACAAGCCAAAAGGTATAAATAATTTGACAAAATAAGTTCAAAGTTGACAATGGGTCAGGCCGCAATGACATTTACCTTACACCAAAACCTGTATAAGAACTAAGCCAAGCAAACTTTAAAAATTGCAAAAAAAAAACATTCAGCAGTCCCCTAATTCTGCGTTCCCCGAACAATTGTTATGCGCCCTAAACCCATGCCTTGGTAATTTTTGGAAATTACGAATAAAATGTTATATAAAGTATATCAATCTTTAGCTGGCTGACTAAAGGCCAATGCTTGTTAATTTTATTTATATTTAACAACCAACAAGTCTTAAAGACCAAAAAAATGTGAGCAGTGTTCGTTGTGCACTAATCCGTTGCTTCACGCGTTACAATTTGCAACCAGTTTAAGCTACGAAAGGGGGACGAGGTATTACCCCCAAACTACAACCGCAGATACTTTTTGTAGCTTCCCGAAACAGAGCTCAGAATTTATGTTAGGTAGCAGGGTTTTATCTGGCATTAGTGCAACAATTTTCCTACGACCTTGCAATGTTTTCCTACTATCGAACAAGCAGCACATAAACCAAATTGGGAAAGCATCTTGTTTCTTTTTTTGTAGCTTTTAGCTAACCGGCGCACCGGTGCAGCCACAGAGAAACCCGTTTGAGCGTATCATGGCCATGAGGCAATGCGGAAAACATCCGCTGCAAGCGCCTAATTGTGGGCTGGTGCACTCCTCTCGTTGCGTTTCGGAAGACGGAAACAAAAACCAAATAAACCGAATGCAGCAGTCGGGAATACTGGCCTATAAAACACCCTATACGCGGCTTAAAGTTGCTTGAACGGAAATCATGTGACCCCAAAGGATTGCCATAAAATAGTATGTATATATATTTTGTGTATGAGTTATATTTAGAATGTTTAGACTGTTATTTCATGATTTTTGAAAGGTTATTGATAAAAGGCTCTATATATAGTCCACGTGTATATTTGGTTAGGGTATTCAAAATGCCTAGCGCTGTGCAGTTGGAGTTGCGCTCGTGTCAAACTTGAACTTGAAACATGACTTAAACTGAACGATGATGCACATGCAACAATGTGCACAGAATGTGCAACACCGAAGACACGCAAGCGGCTTATTTTGTTTTTTGTTTTTGAACACTTGTAAGTAGCTAACAGCTTTTGGCTGCAACTTGTGGCATGCTACAGTTAAACTGCTTTTAATGGCAATTGAGGAAAATTGGCAGCTACGTCTGCTGCGTCCCCAGCTGCAGCTCTCCTGCCGGTTGGTCGGACTGGCTGGCGCTGGCTGCTGCGCCTGGTCGGTTGGTATATAAGCAGGTCCGCTGGCGTCACTGACGTTAATCAAACCGCGTCGCTAGACAGTCTTAGGCTGCACTCAAAAGTGCAAGTGTTTTGCCAACAAGAGCCGCAACAAATTGTTTATAAACAAACGCGCGAAAAACGTGTTCGCCCCCAAACCAAACAAGCAAACTCTAAATCATAGCAGAGGTGAAGCTTTTGGTGTTTTATTTTCTTCTTTTTTTTCCTTCCCATTTTCTTTACTTTGTTATTGTTTTAAGCAAATATTTGCGCTTATGTATAAGCATAATTGTTATAAAACTACAAATTAAAAAAAAATATGAAAAGAAACAACACCGCGCAGCTAGTGAAAGTGAACTTTAAATAAGATTGTTGCCGCCCATTCATGGAATTTTGTTAAGCAATTTGTGGTGCTTATGTTTTTGACATGTGGCACACATGGCAATTAACCAAGACAATCCCTCAACAGAACAAGCCACTCAACTACTTCATAGCCCTCACTGGGCGTGTGACTTGCAACAGACTCAAAATAACTCAATTTATTAAGATATATATATATTTAAACAAAATATAATAATAATATTAATAATAATAATTACCCGATTGAAGAGCTCACAACTTAACTTAATTAATATAATAATTATAGTCAAAGGCTGGACATTGTCGAGCAAATTTTAGATATACCCTTTGCAACCATGTCCCGCCCGTGGAAAATCCAGCGAAGTTAACTTATAAGCTATCGGCGACACAGACTTCAAATGTTTATTTACAAAAAATATTACAAGAGCTTCAAGTCAGTAAAATAAAAATCCAAGAAATTCGAATGAACAGCTTTCCGTTAACTTTCCGTCAACTATACAAAATCGCTGAGACACGTATTTATTATTTCTTAACGAGTTTAAGGGCAACTAAATTTTGGCCAATTCAATAATCCCACTTCTACATTTTCCACCTAGGAGGCTGGATTTTCCATAATTTATAAAACACGCCTGGAATAAATAAACTCCAAAATCTTTGGAGAGGATCTTAAAACCAAATTGATTGTGAATCAAAAAAGTAACCAGCAATTTGTCAACTTTACTTTTGAAAATGTTCGAAACCCTCTGAATATATATATTACCTAGATACTCACATATAGCTGCAGCAAAGTGTTTAAGTTTCTCCAACAAGTCTCTAATCGATTGATTGGAAAAACTGTAAAGAGTATTGCGCTGTCGGTTGCACGCGAGTGCGACGTTCTAAATACATTTAACTCCTTCCTAGTTAACTCCCTTTTATGAACAATTATTTATTATAGCTTGTCGCTACGTCCGCTTTACTCTCTATCCGACATTTCAGATGCTGTGCCAAGGATATTTCCATTGCCTGCTGCTGGTTGCCCAGCTGCTTGTGTTGCCATTGCTGCATGTATCAGCCTCGCCAGTATCAAGCCCAGAAATAGCCAACAAATCGAACAAGTCGCCAAACAGCGTCCAGGCGCAACAGCAACAGCAACAACAGCAACAACAACAGCAGCAGCAACTACTCAAGTCGAATCCCAATGCCCAGGAAGCGCATCTAAACTCGCTGAGCGCATTTGCCACGAGCTACGATAACATGGGCACGGCTCAAGCACAGGTGCAGCCGCCGACTGAAGCGGGCTTCAAGCCCTCCTATAAAATGCCCGAAATGGAGACGAACTTTACGCCCATTCAAAGTGGAGGTCTTGGCGAGAGCACCAGCATTGCCAGCCTGCCCAGTACACCCATGCTGATGCAGTATCTGCCGGCGCAGACGCTTCAGGATGGCAGCGGGACCGTCCAGTATCTGCAGCTCATACCAACGCGTCCCATAATTGTGCCCATCAGTCCATATTTGACCACAGCGGCCACTGGCGGCGTGCAGGCGCCGGCGCCAGCCCTAACACCTAATGTGCCTGCAACACCCGATTATGGTGCACGCGGAGTCCAGCTAAGTGCCCTACCCGCTAATACGGGCGTTACCGGCCTACACTATTCTGGTGCCGGTCTGCAGGGCTATGCCAATGCGGTCTCTCCTGTCGCCGCCTATCGCAGCAGCTACCGCATCAATCGAGAAGCGAAGGAGAAAAACTTTCCGCCCACATTTAGCCTTAATCTGAACGAGTATCTGCCGGCGGCAGCGGGTGGTCACGATGCATCGGTTTCGGGAACAGCATCGCATTCGCATACCCAACTGTATATCAGAGCCAGGCCATAGATTGCAATCCCAACATTCACTGTAAATCCAAGTTTGTTGCTTAAGTCATTTGTTTTTTTTTTTTTTTTTAATGTTACTTTTTTTTATATTTTGTTGTTATACTTAGCTAATAAGCTCCACAATTGTTATTATCATAAGCCGAATAAAGACCATCAGTAAAACGATACTAGGAAGAAAATTATGGTCAAAAGTGCTCGGCTAAGAAGGCCGAATTTTGAGCTCTAAATTAAGAATATAGTTAGAGTTCAATATGATTTGGCAGAGATCTAATGAGCTAACAATTAGCTCTGTCGCGCACATACAATACAAAAAAAAAAAGTAATATTTCTTTCCCATATTTCCATTCAAGCTTACAATAATATTTACACCTCCCAGCCCTAATATGCATGAATGTAGCATTATAAATATTACAGGGCGTATTACAACAGCCCTAGTTTGTTCGAAAGACCCAAAATAAACAAACAAACAAACTAGTGAACATGGCTTGAAGCAAGGTCGTCATGAGCCAACAGCCTAACAGAATGAATTGCCATTGTCTCTGGGCCGCTTTGAGTGAAAGTAAACAACAATTTCACGCCCGCCCCGGAACAGTCAAAATTGTTAACATGGATAATACTTGCACTTGTGCACACGCATGTGTCAGCGCCCATTACGTTGTCAACCTTGAAGTTGCGTCAGTCTGTCCGGCCTAACGAAGTCGGGCCCTTGCCTTCTGTCATCTGTCTAATTGTCGCGTCTTGACAAATTCATTTTGAGACTTTAGCATGCCCGAGGCTTTCATTGCTGCTCCATCTTTCGCTTAATTACAGTGATCGATAAAAAATAAGAAAGACCTTCTTTAACTTGCGGCATTATGTGGAGCGAATGCCGACAGGCAGTAACAGCTTCATGGGGAGGCCTTAAATACCCTATCTTTAAATAAAATCTCAGCTGATGCATTTTTCAGAGGATCGAGGCAGTTGAAGCACAGAGCTGACAACGCCTTGTGGTATACCCAAAGTGATATTGAGTGTGGCCGAAAATATGTAAGCATTACATGCCACATCGATGTACATATTGCCACAATTCACTTTCGAGCTCTAATGGCGATGACGACGCCCCACGGCGTGCCCAGCGCTGTGCCGTACGTCTTGTGAGTCCATCATAATGAATATTTTGTGCTGTACCCAACATATGGATGGAACTGATTAGGCCCACTTGGTCGACGAGTGCTGCGTCTGCTCTTCTGGGGCGGAAGTGAACGGTTAAGCGTTGGTCAAGCACAGCAACAAATACAAATCTATATAAATACACTTGAATATAGTTCAATTAATGGTCATGTTCGAGCTGCTCTGCTTTCCATGTCGCAGAGGGGTACATAAAGAGCAGGGAGTGTAAGTGCCGCCCGTGGCTGCTTTGCATGTTGCTGTAGCTGTTATAACACTCGTAAATGCGTAAATTAGCTTTGATGGCTTGACTTTGCATATTGTTGCCTTTTTTTCGGGTGGTATTTGAATTTGAAATGATTTCAATTTTTAATTTCCAAGCTTTGGCTGCTTACCCGCACTTTCCATTTCAATTAATTGCGCGCACTTGGCGCTTTTAGCTGCTTTTGTTTCGCGTTTCGGGGCTTGCCTCAGTTTCAATTGCAATCCTTCAACGCCGTCGCGACTCTCATCTGCATTGCCAGACAGCGTATCTCAAAAAGGTATAGATCGCTCTCGCTCTCTCCTTCCCTCTTTCTTGCACGCTCTCTCTCTCTTTCTCTCTCTCTCTTGGCCAACTAGCAACAATGCGTCCACTTGTTGGGCTTGTGGCTGTCGGCCTGCAGAACTGCACGGCTGTTTCTGTGTTAGCCAAGCTGCCTCTTGGTATAAAACGCACCGTTAGCGCTTCGCTCTGTCGCAGTCGCAATTGCTTCGTTGCTGGGTTTCGGTTTCGTATAAACTTGGCCAAGTTTTGCCACATTTTTGTTGTTGTTTTTTTGTGGTTACTTTGTGAATTTTGATTGTGCGCCAGAAATTTAATTTCGGTTGTTAAGGAACATCCGCCTTAAAATATTTACAAAGTTAACGCCGAAGTTTGTTAAAAAAGACATTCTATCACAATAAGTTCAACGATTTGGCTAAATCAAGTACCATAACGTGTGCCAAGTGAAGAAATGGTGCGTAAATAACAGATGCCCTCCTCAATCCGAGGGAGCGTATTGGATAAAATATAATGCCAATTTACTAAATCAAATTCAAAAACAGATACATAGCATATTATACTAAGAATAGCCTACAATACAGAACTATTATCTCATCAGATATAAAACTATTCCACTTCGAAAGGTATAAATATTTGTATGCCAAGAATCATTATTTGTAAAAGTCTTATGATATTACCAAAGTTAGCTGCCTAATGAATGAAGTGTCATCGAGCAATTCTAGGCGAGAGGAGGCATCGAAGTCTAAGCCCTGTTGAGTAAGCTTAAGGCGTCTAGCCACAAGACCTTTTGCATTTCTGTAAAATAGATTGTAAGCAATTTAAAAAGAAGCCTCAAGCTATTTGGTTGAAACTTAAAGCGGAAACCTGGCCTGAATTTCGAGCATGGAATTTATTAAATATATGTATGTAATTTAACCCTCCTTTGCCCTCCTTTTGAAAAGCCCTGCAAAAGATAAACTCCAATTAGCTTGTTTTCTACTAGCTTGTCCAATCGAATGCCCCTTCCCCTGCACTAAGTGGCAATCACGTGTTCGTAGACCGCCCAGTAGCTAGCTGACATTTGTGAATGACACAGTCACATGATTGATTGGCATGGCCCTAACAGCGCGGTTCTTTCTATGTGCCAGTTTGTGTCTTAAGTCTTTTGTTTTTGCCCAGGGGCAAAACAATAGCGCGCAAATTACGCACCTTAACGACGGCAATTGGCAGTTCATCAGTACCATTAGCCGGCATGTCATTAATCAAGCTGCATTTGCATCCGAGCGCAAGCATGTGACCTGGCCGATCATTACCAGGTGCCGTGGCCAAAATAATTAGAGAGCAGCGTCAAACTGGCGCACGCATCTATGATGATGATGATGATGGTTACGTTGGCAACTGGCGCTGTGAATGCTGCACAACAGTCTGGCCAAAAATTGCAACTAGTTTTTTCAAGTTTTATAGATTTATATTTTTATTTTTTTTTTTTTTACCAATTTTTTGAATGTGGCATCATTGGGCATTGCACAAATGCAATTTTTAGACGGCGAGACGAGTGCAGTTTTCGCTTCAATTTGAGCCCGCCGCATGTTGAATCTTGAATGCTGCAGAAATGTTGCAATCGCGGCAGCTTCGAATTGTTGCGTGTGTGTTTGCCGTGACAAATGGCCGTTAGTTTTGGCCAACATTTTTAGAAAGGTGCAGCTTATCAGTCGTGGCCTTGTGCCGTTTTGCAGCTGGTCAGCCACCCACTAGCTCAGCATGTGCTCTGCTCTGCTCTGGTCGGGGAGCGGCGCCAAGCATGGATGACCGCGAGTTTCATATTTAAACTATGGATTATTGTTTCTTGTCAAGCAAAGCATTTTCAGCTAAATAAAAACTCAATTAAATGCATCACTGGACGCAGGTGGGCGTGGCAGCGACCACATTTGGCGAAAGGCAGCAAGTTAAGCGTAAACCTTTCACCGCCATCACATAAAATTCAGCTGCAAATAGCTTAGACCAATATCGCGCCATCGCCGCTGGGTGAATCCCCTTCTAAACATCTTCATCCGTCTCCTTTTGCAGCAGCAACTTCCTCTGCTCTGGGCTCTGCTGGCAGCGCTGCCAGCGACTAGAGCAGCGCTGACGCCGCCAAACGGCTATGACGATGACAATACGCCGCTTCAACTTAGTCTCGAGGATCTGGAGCGAGAGCAGGAGCAGCATTTCGACCTCAATCGTCCGCCATTGCTGCCTACGCACTACGAGTGGCATCCAAGCATAGCCGCCAGCGTGCCGCCCAGCTACGTGCACGATGCCGCCCAGCTGGAGCAAGCGGAGCGTTTACGCCAGCTGCAACAGCAGCATCAGCAGCTGAGCGCTGGCTACGCGCTGCCTGGCCAGCTGCCTGATGGCCTATTGCTTTTACACGATGGCAATCTGTAAGTATGCAACAAAATTGCACTTGGAGCTTTCACCAAAGCTTGACCTCAGGTGCAAACACAAACCTTTGCAAGCTTCAGCCATTTTATCTGAGACTTAAACAGTTCGAAGCTTTTGTAACTTTTACTTTAATGCACAAGCTTATTAAGAGCTTGCAGCTTATTTAACGGTTTTATTTGAAGACATTTGGAATACATTCGATTCGCGCTGTAAGCCCATTAAAAGTTTGGAGCAGGATTGGCGTACGGCCTGGCTTTGCATTCAATTCTTGAACTCGATTTATATTTTCAAAATTTTAATGAAACAATTAATTTCCTAATTTATACATGCCCGCTCTATTGAAAATATTGAAAGCTTAAGATATTTTCATACAGAAATTGCGGGGTAGATTTGATTTCAATCATTTTGATTTTGTAACTACAGGAAAATTTCAGGTTTCCAGCAATGTTCCAACATAATCTAAGGAGTATTTAGAAATGTTTCAAAAACAATTTAGGTAAATCTGAACATCTTAAATCAGAGTTTAAGATCCTTCAATAAGGGAGGACCCTAAATACCATAGGCCGTACAATTCATTTGAGTTCCGCAGGCATCTATAGCAACACTTGATAATCTTTAAGAAGAAAACGAGCAACACGAGTGGCCAATGGATTACTATTGTTGGCAGGAAAATTGTTAAGGGACATGCATTTGTCAATTGAATTGGCGAATTGGTTGAAAATGAATGAAAATTACTGGGTTAATCAAATGCCCTTTGAGACACATTTGGGCAAATCCCGGTATTTGACCGAATCTAATGCCAGGCTAATTTCTGTTACTGATAGACAACTGTTAGCTTTTGGGTGGGTGTTGAAACGGCCGGTTTCACTCACGACTGTTGCCGCCGTTAGCTTCCGACAAATGGCAGCAATGATTGCCATAATAAATAGCAAAGATTAGATAAAAGCAGCTCGTTAGGTCACGTCTCACATTCTCTCTATTAAACGCTGTCTCACTTTCTCCATACCTCACTCGCTCTCTCTCTCTCTCGCACTCTCTCTCTTTCTCTTCCTTTATCTCCGCCCGTCTCAGCTCACCCACGCCGTCATCGAATCCCACAACAGCAACAACGAAGACGCGAACACGACTGCTTCAACCCATTGTGCCCTTTGATCTGGACTTGCAGCTGCAACTGAATGGCGTGCAATATTTGAGTGGAAACGCTCTGCCTGGTGGCGCTGCGCAGCTGCCACGCCCCATACCCAGACCTCTAGTACGACCACTGCGACCACCCTACGCCTTTCTGCAGCAGCAGCCGCCATCGCTGCGACCCGGTCTCGGTCCGCATCCCAGCCCAGCGACACTTCCCCTTCTGCTGCAGCAGTCCAAGCAGTTTGCCTATGCGCCGATGCCGCAGCGGAACTATGCTCCTGCTCCCCGCATACCGCTGCCCTATCCGCCCAGCTTTGTCAGCATTACGACAAGAAGTCCAGCATCCGGCCACTCAGCCAGTCATTCGAAGCCCTTCCGTCCCTCGCAGCCGGACCTGACGCCGGATCTGTTCGCCGGACGTGACTCCAAATCGCTGCTGGACTCGTACATACCCAGCTGGGAGGTGCTGCGCCTGTACCAGCAACACCAATCGCCCCGTCCTTTCCAGCGGCATACCTTGGCCTATGCTGTTCCCAGTCTGAGAGTCTTTAAGCGTGACTCCAAACTGGACAGATCGTCAGAACGCAGCAGGATCGTCAAGAAGTCCCTGGACAAGCAGCTGAAGCTTCATTAGACAGCCAAATTGGCCAAATGGATTTAGTTTGTACTAAGCGATTGCATTTTTACACACTTTGCATTTATGTATTTGTATTGTACATAATTATGTATATATATATATATTTTTTTTTTATTGTTTAAATATATTTATATTTATGTAATATATTTTATTAAAGCGCCGAGTGTTAGTTTTATAAAGAAAGTTTTACTTAATTGCGCACACCGAATATTAAATGCCCTTGCTAACATCTAGTTGGGATAATAATGAAGCTATAATACCCTGTGCAAGAGTAGAAAACGAGTATTTGGCTTACAGCCCAAATGCTCTTAACTATTGCCTGCTAGAATCTCTACACTCATTTAAGACAGCCTTCTTGATTATTTCTTATTAATTATTTTTGAAATATTATTCAATATTTATTATTTCATATTTGTATTATGTTATATTTTATAATTTATATATAACGTTGTTTAACAAATTAGGGTAAATTTGTTTAAAATCGAAGATCACATATTGAATTTCTGTTAATCAACTATAAAGTCTCATGATAGTTAATATTTACATATGTACATATTTAATGATAAATGTATGTATATATGTCTAACACTCACTCATATGTCACAACTTATCCCGAAGAGCGAGTGTGGTTGTTTGCGCCGTGCTCACATAACAGGCCATGTCCCATGTCCAGGCCATTTAAAGCGAGGCAAAGCCAATCGAATCAAGCGACAATCCGTATGGAAGATGTGACTTTAGCGCTTTAGTCTATGAGCCCGCTGCTGATGTAATCGCGTCCATAAACTGAAGAGCTACCAATAACAAACAATTACACCGGCCGCATCAACAGACGCCAAAGCAAAGCTGCCAAGTGGCATAGCTGCACCCAAGTCGCAGTCGCCGCAGCAGTCGACGTCGCGTCGCGTCGCATCTTCGCGCTGCGATGCTGCAAAATTATGATTTGTGTGGCAGTGTGTTTGTTGTATCGGATTGTATATTCGAAAGTCCGACACTGTACAATTTATGCAAGTAGGAAGCGTTGCACAGTCGCTGCCGACTGTCGACTGAAGCAGCATCAGCAGCAGCAGCAGCAACTGCAGCAACAACTGCAAACTGTGGCATCAAGAGGTCGTATTTTGGCTGTTAATGAAGTTGCCACAATGTTAGCTCTGAGCCGAATTGTTGCATTGTCTGCTGTGGTTTGCTTGCCATCAATTAATTCCAAAAAGTCTTATGTGAAAAATAGGATGTTCAAACTGCCCAGTTTCCGCTCATCTTCAGCTAACGTTGGCTAAAGACCATGATTATAATAAGTGGACTGTCAACAAGACTGTTTGCATTGCTCGCACTTCCTTCTTGTCCAACACTGAACTTATCGATATGTTTATCGATAAAGCAAGATAATTACATGCCTCAAAAGAGGCATCTACAAACAAGCCCATGTATATCTAAATTTAATGAACTTTTTGGCCTCACAGACTGACTGACTGCCTAACCAACTCACTGACTGATTGATTGGCCAATCAGCATCAAAAATTAATTTTATATCTCTAAAAAAAAATAATTCAAGGGTTTTGTAAAAGCCCAATCCCTAGGCCGGTTAGCCCACCCAAAAGTGTTGTACTATTTTGTTATTTATTTATTTGATAGTATTTTTACTATTGCCCTCCTATGCGATTCTCATGAATTCAAGTAGGTTTTGCTGGCTGCTATGCTTTGATTATATGTGTTAAGATAGTTATTATTATTATTGCTTTATGAACAGGTTGGGAGTTATTTGTATTATTTTTTAGATATTGTTGCCTGGGACTTAACCCGTATGTATGTCACGTAGAGCAGCATGCTAAGCAGACATATGTCTTCTTAAAATGCAAATTAACTTTCCAAAAGAGTGATATAAGTAATCCTAACTATAAGCAAAAAATGCTTTAACTACCATCTAGCTTGCCCAGTTTCAGCAAGCCGAAAAGGAGTGCTAAGAGACAAGAGTAAACGGGTTTTGTAGCGCAACTTTATCCCATTATCTTTTCAAAACCTAACTCATTTGCAGTAATTTGAATTACTTGTTTTACAAATTGTTCAGCATTTAGTGAAATTAACCACTTTAATTAGATTCCAATTTACATATTTCACTCTAATAATGTTGAGTAAGTAGTGCTCGTTTGCTAATTTCGTTGTTCGCAATTGTTTTTATTTACATTTAAGATCGAATTCCTTTTTTTCTTCAAACATTGACTTGATCCGTCTATTTTATGCATCCCCAAATACCAGAAGTTTAATTAAGTTATCTATTGAATTGCATTTCGATTCTCAATGCTTTTTGTCAAACTTAGCCCAAGCAAAGCCGGGTAAAACTAGCTATGTGTATAGAATCCCTTATAAATAACATAAGCGAAGTTTGCTACATTTTTGTGTATCTGACATTCACATGCACTTTTTCATGCGCATATAACATATATATTCACATACACATTTGCATTCACATACACACATATGTACATGTGAATGAGCTTATGTTCTGTTAGCCCAAACGCAGACCTAGTTTATTTGCGTTTTTTATAACTTCCTCCGCTGTTTTGCAAATTAAAAACAAAAACATTTTTTTGCAACGTCGCCCTACTATGCGATTCTCATGAATTTAAGTAGGTTCTGCAGGCTTACATGCTTTGATGATAGGTGTTATACTTTTGATTATAAGTGTGGCATCTTTATGTGTACGTATATGCATAAGTATTTGTGTATGAAGGTTTGTTTAATTGGATGTGAATAGGTGTACAAGAATGTATGTTTCTCAGTGTGTATAAATGCAGATAAGTAAATGTATCTTTATCCTTCTAAAAGATGTGTTGTATGCCATGTAAGCACATATTAACATTAAATATATAGTAGGTATTTAAGGGAATTTGTACCTGACCACGAGTTAACTCCTAGTTAAAAAAGGCCTAACGTATGAAAGCTCTGTTGATTTAGCAGCTGACTTAATCATAACAAGGTTTGCAGACACATATGCATACGCCCCCGGACAAAATGAACAATTGCTAAGTCCACCGATGCCGATTAAATGTTGACCTTGTAAGGCCCAAGGGCTCGCTCCAGATGCTCCATAGTATTTAAATGCATGCACGTAAGCATAAAAGGGAACTCACCTTCGAAACGAATCGAATGCAGGCCGATTGTTGTCGTTGTACAATAAACAGATATTTTTCCTTTTTTTCTTACAATGCTATTTTGTGTTGTTTATTCACTTAACTCTATCGATTGGGCACATATGCAATGGCATTAGCTAAGACACATGCTGTAAATAAACTAGCGATATTTGTATAATCCAGTTTTGGGAAAACTTATAAGAAAACTACATTTAATGCAAGTTTACATAAACATATGTGTACACACTTTTGTGAGGTAGTGTATTGACTGGTCGGTGTTTCGCATGTGACTTCCTTCAGCTGCTGACAAGCATTATAAGCGGCATGGACAAAGCCCGCGTTAACCTTCTGCAAATGGGCGAGTAAGCTGCATTATCACTGCCGATTATTATGATATTTCATATTATATGGGACCAACGACTTTACGCATCTTCAGCATATATGTTAAAGCATTATAAATGATAACAATGAAAATAATAGCAGTGACGTCTAATAGTAGCTGACCGACTGACATTGTTGCAGCTGTGGACCGATATGATGACTTGGCCGCTTGGTACTCAGCCAGGGCGGGCATGTGAGTGGGGTGTACGGAATTGGGCAACAGGGCTGCCCACTGGCCGGTCAACATCTCAATTGCTGTTTATTCGCCTATCGATGCGATCAAAGCGAATTTGTAAATAAATAAATAAAAACAGACAAGCCCAAATAACTAAAACAAACTTTCAAACAATGCAACCGATTGCCGATGGTTGATTGCGACGGGGCGCGTGATATTCGTATTTCATTTAAATTTATTTTATATTTTCTCTTTCGCTCTGCTCTTTTCAAATATTTTATTGCCATTATCGTTATCGCGCCAAGCTCTTGTAGCTGACGATGTTTTCGGATTACAAAACTGACGAAAACAGTTGACCGTTTGCATTTAGCCGCCTTTGTTATGCCATTTCTTTTTTCACACAAGCCCAGGCGCCAACCCAAATCCAAATGGCCAAAATATCAAAATCTCAAAATCTGAAAAATCCCAAAACCCGATCCCAGATCTCTTAATGCGCCAATTAAATTGCCACCACTTGCGGAGTCGCGCGTGAAGATCGCGTTGGCTCTACAATTGTTTTTATGCAAATTCCGTTTCGATTGGTTCGGGCTTTGTGACTAGTCGCTGGGCTGGCTTTGTGCAAGCTATAGAGATCGTTATGGCCATAATAATAAGCATAAAATGTATTCATCTAAAATGAAAGGTATCCCAGATTGAATCTCGTGCAGCTCTGTGTGACTTGTGCACCACGCCAAGCGTTGCGCCAGTTTTTTATAACTTTGAACTTGAACTGGGCGAACAAAGGTGTTTTTTCTTCTAAAAAAGAAATTTCGTAAAATGAAAGGAATCAAATCAATATCAATAATAGGCAAGGTCATTCATTCAATTCCAATTGTATTATATATTTACTGCCGCCTCAGAATTCGTTTGCATCTGATGTCCAATATCATCTAATTAAGTTTTAGTTTTATTGATTTATTTGAAATATTTTGTTTATTTTATATATATTTTTTACCTTACCATAAATTCGATTTTGGTATCAGTATCTGAAGATAAGTAAACTTTACTAGGAAATAACTATGTGCTATAGTATGTTTGTTCCTGTTTTCAAAACACAAATATTACTGAATGGAATTTGTTACTATAACCTCTGTTTATCTATATATTTATTGTAATTCTAGCTGTTACCTAGTTGGAAATTAAGTATTATATTGCTTATTATATTGCTTAAGTGCACACTATGATTTTGAAAAAGGATATTACATTTAGCAAGAGTCCATTTAGGTAAGTTTAGTCTTCTCTTCAGCTTCTACGAGAATTTATTCGCCTGGATGAAAGCGAAACTAGAGCATATTAAGGGACCCAATCTGCAAGTCTTATACCTTTTAGATCCTTTTACTATGAAGGGCATGCATTTACGAAGGCGCATTGCAGATTCTCTTGCGATTCACCCAGCAATTCACATATTTCCATACGGCCAAATAAATATGTATCTAGCAAGTATCACAGATTCACAAATTCTATATAAACAAAAGCTGAATAGCTTTGGCCGCGTTAATTGCCAGCAAGTCAAAGATTTAGTTTTTCGTATGCTAATGATATATAGTATATGTTGCTATATGTTGGCTTTTTGTAACCAAAGAACTTGGCAAAAAAAAAAAAAGTGAAACAAGTATTTTAACATTGAAACGAATCTGAATTACCTGAATCATTGGATTTGTTTATTGTTGCAGCAGCGTCTGACAACCTACACCTTCAGCCACGCATGCACACAGCCACACACACGGACATGCACAGACACATACGTGAGGTGTCATTGCTTGTGAACTCGTCCATTGCTCGTTCCGCACGTTCCCACTGGCTGACTGACTGGCCAAGTGACTTGGACTTGCCGCAACGAAGACGCTGCTCGCTGCGACTGTGGCTGCTGTTGCTGTTGCTGCTGTTGCTGCTGCTGCTGCTGCTGCTTTTGCGGCTGTCGTCGTTGGCATAAAAACCAAGCGCACCGCCAGCGCCAGCCACAGTAAGTTGCGCGACTTTTGAACGCCGCAACGACCGTCGAGCATTGGCACGATCAGCGATCAAGTTTCCCACAATTTTCCAGCATCTTGTTTATAAACAATTTTCCTTTTTTTTTTTGTTTTGTTTGAAAGTGTGCATTAATTTTGTTATTTTTGTTGTTGCATTTAGCACATGTAACTGTGCGAAAAAGTTATTAAAGTGAAGCAGCAACTCAATAGAAAGAAATACAATCCATAAGATACGTACTGATATACACATTCGTAACAGCGAGTGTTCGTGTATGTGTGAAAATTAATATTTAAATGTGCATTGTCTGAGGCCCGTCGCCGTCACAGCAAATACGAGCAAAAGCATCTTTGGGAACAATGAGATTAGTATTGATATTGGTATGTATTACACGAGCAGGAAGCACTAACCCATCAGCACTTACATAATCGAGCCCAACCCAACGCGGAAGAGCCGCCTAGGCAATGTCAGTCATTGGCAAGCCCCAAATTAGACAAACAAGCCCATCATTAGCTGTGACCTATCAACTGTTTAAACAATTTTTGTGGCCACAAATTAGTTGCACATCCAAGTGCCTAGCTTGAGACATTTTCATTCATCCAATCAGAAGTTTTCTTATTGCCAATTTTGTGGCCTGCTCGCCGGAAAGTTGCACGCAATTGCAATTTGTGCGATTCGAAAGTGTAGTTGTAGGCGTGTCTGACGCCCACCAGAAATGCTTCCTACTACTCCTGTGCCGTCATCCGTTGGCTGCTCAATTAATTTGCATTGCAGCCGCTGAGCCACTGAGCCGCTCAGCCGGCTTGGCCAGCTGCAAGATGTGTTTCACTTTTGTTTAATAAGGGGTGCGGGGAGCTATGGCAATGCCACGTAATGCCTGTCATAGAAAGTGCTCACAGTGGGAGTTTGCAGCTGTGTGTGTGTGTGTGTGTGTGTGTGTGCCTGTGTGTATGTGTGTGGCCAGTTCGTGGCGCTTAGCTTAGCCGGTCTTGACAGCAGTTCACTGATCCTGAAGCTGATGCCACACGCCCCACTACAAACATAATTTTCCTGTTAAATTTCTTTTTGTTTTCAGACCCCAAGAAAATAACACTGCACAGAGCTCTGCCATTAGATATGTATTTCAACTTTCATATCAACTTAAGATCTATGTATATAGGTGTATACAATTCTTCTGCCTGCGTAATAGCCGACTTATGGCAAATCATTTTGTATATTTCAGTTGAATTTTGAAACTTAAGCGAACTGTAAACGAATTTAAAAAAAAGATATCTCTATCTGAAATTGCAAACGTACGCCAAAAAACTATACAATACTCTTATACATCAAAGTATAATTACATTTTTCATCTATTTTGTCCACGACAGCTATATGAGGCAGTCTTTCGCCAAGAAAAACAAAGAAAGTGTTTGTTCAATAATTTTTAGCGGTCTTATATGCCAAAGACCATGACCATACGTAAAGGCTCGTGACAGCATCATAAGACCCTCGCTGCTAAAGGGTATAACAGCCATAACAACAACCGCTCAATTTGCAACTGGCAAAAGAAACAAGATTTTAATCGCATCGCTTCGCTGATCTCTCAACTCAACGCGAGCTGCGATGCGCCTACCCGTTGGCTAGGCCGCCCTTGCCCTTGTCTCTGCATGTAAATTTTGGCTAAAGCGCCTGCGGTTCTGGCCTCGTCAAACCAGCAACAACAACAACAACAACAACAAACAACAAACTTAAGTCCGCCACACGCCACAAAGCTCAATATATCAGTTAGTTCCAGTTCCAGTTCCAGTCCAGCCTATATCTTAACGCTAATTGGCCAGCTGGCTATCGAGATTTATTAGGCAGATCTCCTAACTGGATGGGATTGCCAAACAGATTTAGCCGCAAAATGTATTTACGCAAATGCGGCGACGTTTCGTGACGGCTTGTTGCACTGAGAACTCGTTTGCCACCGCGGTTACAACGTGCTGCGGTATGTCCTATGTGTGTTAGCTGTTATATAAAGTAATAACAGCTGTGTTAGCTGGAGGGTTGTGCGAGGTGGAGGCTTTCGAGCAGGCTCAGGACCAAGCACTGGAGTCTTTTGAGGCTGCTTAACATCTTGGCCTTGTTGTTGTTTAATTTGCATTTTATTGTTATGGTTTTGTTTTTCTATTTTATTATTATTACTATCATTTTTTGTTGCATCATTCACTGAGCCACAGCAAACGGCAGAAAACAACAACAATCAACTACAAACAACATGACGCAGCTACAACTAATTTGCACGCGTTGCGTGGCGCCAGCAGCAATAATTTCTTTTTTTTTTCTCTTTGCCTGGGTTTTTGTAGAGATGCACGCGTGACGTGCCGCAAATGGCTCACGAGTCACGACGACTCACGCGTTGCTTTGGAATGGGCATTTAAAATGTGTTATGCGGGAAATTAATTTTCAAATTTTTGCAACATTTTTTGCACCTGCCACAACTTAATTGGGCTTGCGACATGGGAGGCAGCGGTGGGGAGAGGGTGGTAGTGTTTGCGCTTCGCAATGTTCTGCCTGAGCTGCTTGACAATTTTACTGTCACATTCTGCAAAGTGAAAGGCAACAACAACAGCAACAATTTAATTAAATTATTACACAAAGTGTGCCAGCTTTTTTTTTGCTGCTTGCCACCAAAAATAAATCAATGCTAGCCAGGCTGACAGGCGGCAAGTGTTGGGTAAGGGGGAACGTGGGGTGGACTGCGTACAACTGCTGGACGTATTATATAAAGCGGGTAACATAACAACAAAGATCACATAAATTCGCATGTTAGCAAAACTCGTCGACTTCCTCGGCAACAAGCGACCGCCCCCTCCAGCCATAAACATGCCCCCGACCAAAATGCCAGCATTTGACAGAAATTATTTCTGCTATTTTTTTATTTTGTTTTTTTTTTGAGCATTTTTGTTTTTGAGTCGCAGGTGCGACCGTGCAGCAGGTGAACGAAAGTCTACCAAATAGTCTTCCTGATTAAAGCAGCAATAACACACACACAGACACACACACACACACACACACACACACATACTGCTGTACAAACAATTGCAAAATGAGCAGTAAAACGCACTGCGCGCTATTAAATTATATATGTTGAGTCTGGAGTCTAAGTTGACTTGACACACTGTCCCAGTTTCGGATTTATCGCCGCTGTAATTGAGTGACAAAATGCAATTAAAAAATGTTGCTCTTATAGCGGACTGGCTGTGAGATAGTTAACGCGCAACTAAACACATGCAAAATGTTGAAATATTGAACAAAGCAGGTGACCGAAACAGTTTCCAAGAATAAGCAAAAGTTTGTTAACAAATTGATATATTGGGATTGTGTTAGAGATGAAAAAACTGAAGCACACGGTCATGCTAGCAACTTAATATTGGTTCGACTTAAAACTAAAAGACAAAATCAAAAATCAAATAATATTTTATTAAAGTAAACAAAAGGTATGTAAGGAATTTGAAGTGAGCAAACCTATGTGGAAAATTCCGAGCAATGAAAAATAAATGAATAACAATTTGTCGAAAGTTAAAGTTATTATTTGACCCAACAAGTCTGGGCTGAATATTGCATTATCCTTCGAAGAAACCTAAGGCGCTTACAAATCGTTTGTAATTTGTTTTAGCTTTTTTTAATGTAAGCCACAAATTACAAATATCTTTTTGAAATATTCAAAAATTCTATACTCCATTCTTTACAGAACGAGCCAATTATCACGTCTAAAAAATGTTTATATAAAACGAAACAAAAGACTGAGGACACGAACTTGACAATGTATTGCAACTGAGCACTGTATTTTCAAATCATCAGCTACTTACTCCGAGATGTATTGTTTTTAAATTATCAACTGTTAAATTAACTATATTATTTATATAAATCGAATGTGTGCATCATATTATAAGCCGACAGTGTATATCATATAAATATCAAAAGACTGAGGACACGAACCTGACAAAATATTACAGCTGCTTATTCACTGATGTATGCTTTTTAAATTATCCGCTATGAACTTTACAATTTTAGGTATATCAGCCGAAAGCATACATCATATGAAAATCAAAATGCTGAGGATACAAACTTGACCAAAATAATGCAATTGGGCATGTTTTTTTTTCTAATTATATTGTTGTTAAATATACATGTTTTCAAAACAAAAGACTTAGGACACGAGCTCGACAAAATGTTTGCCCCACACGAACTGCTACCATAAATGCAATAAAAAAGCAACATTACAACATCCAGACTGCAGCCCGACTGCTTCTGCACATTCACTTTATTTATTGACTTTATTCGATCGATATAGACGAAATGTCAAATGTGAAATAAACATGCATCTGTGCATGTGTTTGTGTGTGTGTGTGTGTTTATGTGAGCTGTAAAAGTGTTTGATTTTGATTTTATTATTGGTGCTTTAAGAGTCGTTTCGATTTTTAATGATTTTGTTTGGTTGGTTGGGTTTTTGTATCGAGACCATTCGATAGCCAAGAGCACAAAAACAAAAGAGCTTTTGGCGCAATCGCCGCAACGTTCGATTGTCTGCGCTGGCGCCTCACCTTGAGCCCAAAGCTGAGACAAAGGTGCCAGCAAACAAAGCATCAGCGCGTCTCTATATATATTTGCGGTACCCCTTACGTACGTCCATCTATACATGGGCACTGATCAAATCTCTAACATTTTTGCATCCTTCTGTTTCCATTGCAGTGCACGCTCTGCGCGGCGCTGTGCTTGGCCAGCGCTTTGGGCCAGCCCGATGCACCAACAAAATCATCGGCCAGTGGCTATCCCAAAAAGGTGACCACACTGAAGAAGCGACCTACTAAAACGCCCAGCACCACAGCGATCACCTCGTCCTCCTCAGCTGGCGCTAGCCCAGCCACAACGAAGCCCAGCAAACCACGCATCAAAATTGCCAGTGCCAGCACCAGCAAAAAGACAACGACAAAGGCGCCTTCGCTGGCCGCCAGCTTTGGCAATTTGCCGGCCGATGATCTGGAGTTCATCAAGGAGCTGGACAAACAGTTTAAGCTACACGGCAACAAGATCAAAATTAAGGTGGAGCGTGAGAATACGACCAGCAGCAGCGGCGGCAAAAACAACAAGCGCACCATCGACGGCGAGCTGGGGTCAGTGACTTCTCCAATGTATCCATAGTTAGGTGGCGCAGCTTGGAACCAGTTCGCAAAGACCCCAAACTTGCTACTGTTAGGCAAAAGGCAAATGGTTTTGTGGCCGCCAAACACGCGGGTTATTATCAGTATGAAAGAAATGGTCATAGTGTGAAAAACTACGTCAGCTTTATGATTTATATTAGAAAGATCTATTAGATAGAGAAAAATCTATTAGAGAGTTAGATTTAAGAGCACAAATAGTTTTATCTCCAAAAGCCTCATATGTTGCTTTACATAGATAGGGAGCTATATATACACATATCTTAAATCTTTTCTTCTATGTTTTTGTTCTCTGACTTCCCTAGAATTCGAAGCACATTTATCCTACAAAATCTTTATGAAACTTCCCTCACTTGTCCTTCGTATTTATCCTTCAATTATAGAAGTCAGATTAGTTTAATTGAACAGAGTCTTACATTTTACATTCCCTTGCAAATAACTGACTTAAAATTAACATTTAATTGGAAAAAAATAGCAAAAGCAATAATTAAAAAATGGAATAATAGAGCTGTTGTCATAATATGGATCTATAAATAGAAATGAATGCAATTAAGCTTATGATTAACTGCGATTTAAGTCGCATTCCCATTTCCGTGGCCTGACATTTACAAGCTGAGTGCCAAGTTTATGAGAAAAGAGAATGGAAACCGGTAAATAAATTACCTTTCAAGAACTCGTGTGAAAATAAGAAAACTGAAGCGGGCTCCAGTACTTATGAATTGTCTTGGTGTCATGCAAAATACTTACGTTCCGCCTCTTTACAGCTATGGCTATGCGCATCAGGGCTACGACTATACACCGCCCAAGTATATGTTCTATCCGTACTCGCAGCATGATATACCCGCAACGGAATCGCCCGATGTCTATGCCGGCTACTCGCCGGCTGACTATGAGCAGCCGGGCACGACACAGGTCCAACAGCAGCCAATTCAGCATCAGCAGGTGACCAGCGTGACCATTGAACCCTCCTATTCGTACGAGCTGAAGCCACAAACCAGTTACGAGACACAACAGCCGGCGGCTGAGCAGCATTCGCATGCGGAGCAGCCGCAAATCGATTTGCCACAGCCGCATCATGAGTCCAGCGGGGCGGGCGGTGATGCCGCCGGTTACCAAGAACCCGTCATCGTGCTCAGAATACCGGGTCCGGCCAAGTATGCGGCGCACTTGCAAACGCTGCTGCAGCAGTATCTGGAAATACGTGCCGCCCAGTATCTGCAGCTGCTGCAAGAAGCCGAACAGCGCAAACAGCATCAAAGCGAGGAGCTCCAACCACAGCCATATGACACGCCCGAGCAGCACGAGCAGGCGCACTATCATCCGGATGTCACCTATGCCCATCAGGTGGCCCCGACGCCGCCGCCCATACAGTACGCGCCCATTGACGATGTCTATCAGACCTACAAAGGTCGCCACCAGCAGTCCCAGGCACCGCAATACGAGCAGCCAGCTGCTGAAGCCTATTATGCGCCCACCGGCTACCAGCAGCAGCAGCCGCAGTTCTACTATGCCCAGCCGCAGCAGCAGACCCAGTACGAAAGCAGCTACCAACCACAGCTCTATCTGATAGCCATGACACCGCAGGCACAATACACTGAGCCGTCCGAAGCTGTGCATCATCATCAGCAGCAGCAGCAGCAGCAACAACAACAGCCAATTTATGTACCAGAGCAGGAGCCGCCCACAGCTCCGGAAGCGGAGCCAGCTGGCCATGATCATGAGCTGCCCATTACCGAGAACAATCCGCGACCCACACACACCAAGGTCATCTTCAATTCACAGAGCAGCGGCGCCGCCGACTATGCCTCCAGTACGTACGACCTGCCCTCCATTCGGCCCTATGCGGAGCAACAGCATCAGCATCAGCAACAACATCAGCAGCAGCAGGCGGAGAGTGGCCACACGGATGTTGCAGCCACAGCCGCCGACTACCAGCCATCTCATGAGCCCGCCGAGGCCATGGCCATCACGCAACCGCCCTACAACTATCACGCCCACGGGCTGAAGATGTCACGCCAGCAGCGTCAGGGCAAGCGGGCGGCCAAGACGGAGCATGCGGCCGACCACCAGCTGCAGCAGATACGCGAATACGTCCGGGAGAAGCTCGGCGCCGAGATGGGCTCGGCGGTGGAGTACAAGACGACGCAGCTGCTGGAGGGTTGAGAGCGGCTGCAACCGCTGATATTGTTAATATTATTGTATGTATGTGCTACCATCGCTCTCATTTATGTTTGTTGTTGTCCAATGTTGCCCGACAAAAAAAAAAGGAAATATCATTAGTATTTATTCTATTGTCGGAATCAGGATTGGGAAAGCCAACAAGAGCGGGAACACTCTTTCCCGATTTTCATTAAATTCGAATTCATCTCGTGATGTTTTCCACATCATTTTCACGCTCATGCCAGTTGTTTTATGTTTGTAATCTCATTTGATAAAACATTTTTTTTGTTTTTTTTTGTTTTTTGTTTTGCCAACAACAAGAAATCGTGTTAAATATGTGCAATAATTAGTTTGTAACAAAATGTGCTTTGGAATTATTATATTTTTGCACAAATAAAAAAATGTGAAATTTATGAAAGCTGCTTCAGTTTGTGTAACTCCCCAAAACGAAATGAGTGAGAGGTATTTTGTGGAGCTGCAGAAATATATGTATAAACTAGCGGGTATTTCCCGGCCTTGCCCGTGGCAAGTTTTTTGCCTTTTATTTTGGGCATAACTTTTCACCCATTTCCTGCCCGTCGTTAAAATTCATATGTATCAGTACATCTCATGCTATATTTAACAAAGATATAATAAAGCTGATTTTCAAATCCATCGAATAAAGATCTAAAAGCTGGAATCAACATTTTCCGCACAGTTTAGTAACGTAGTGTAAAGCTTGAAGCCGAAAAAACAGCATTTTGAACGTTTGACCTGCATTTTCCATCGAAGAAGGCTGCATTTTACGAAAAATTTAAAACACGTCACGCAAATTTTTCATGACATGAGCACATAAGCTTGAGAACGGACATTTCCACCAAAAACGTATGCATTTGGCGAAAAGTGTGAAAAACATCTAATAGAAATATTTAAAAATGACTTTGAGGCTGATTGAATGGTAATCAAAAAAAAAAAGTTTCATCTTTCTCGACATTTTTGCATACTTGCATCTGGAATTTATCAAAACCTGGTCAAATGAAATAAAATCAGGAGTGGCAATATTTTTTAAAAACATATTTAAGCTGTAAAAGAGGAAGGTATTATCCGAAGATTAAGGATTAATTTCTACCAAGCTTATACATAGATTTTTTATATATTCTATAAGGTAAATATATATAGAAGTGGAAGCAATGCAGTCGATGGCAGTCGAAGGCAGTCGACTGCGCCATACTATGTTTCCGATGGAATAACAGCCTAACAATAGATCAAAAAGGACCTCACAAATCACAAGTGACAAGTGACTCTAAAACTGTGGGCTTAAGTGAAAGTGACTCACAAACTCTTAATGTAGGTGATTCACATTTCGGTTATTGTTGCAACAAAATGGGCATGGTCGGAATATTTTTGGACCTTTAGATGTCTTAAGAGAAGGCGATTTGGCTTAATACAAATAGACAAAAGCAATATACCCTTTTTACTAAATGCATAGAGTATAAAAACTGACACATGCACACATTTTCAGCTCTGTACCAAAATTGTGCCCATACAACATTTTGTCCATTCCATTTCCAGAATTCCTTAATAAATTCTATGTGTATTTGCTTAAGTGTTCAATATTGACCAGAGGCTATGTCTCAGTCGACCACTTAGCTGCTTTTGGTTGCATTTAAAGTAGCTGCCTAAAAGCATGCAACATGCTTCGACTGTGCTTTGAAGTGCTGCATGTGGCAGGTAGATTGCGAGCATATTTAACACATGTTAAATGCGGAATATCCAGCGGAAAGTGCGAGTATCTTATGCAATTTGCAACGATCACCCGGAAATCATGCATAAAAGCAATAAAGCTAAGCACATAATAATATCAATTGAAATCAAGAAAGAATGACTAGCTTTGACACGCCGAATACTAGATACTCTTGTAGCGAATTGTTTCTACAGGTGCCACACATAATATAGTCATCCGATTTAATACATTTTTGCAAATATTTTAGGAGCATATTAAAACTAGTTAATACTAAATCATAAATCAAGAGTAGCGTACATACAAAACCGAATCTTTCGAGCTTATCTTCATACAGAGCTGTTTCCAAATATAGTACACTGATGCTGATAAGATTTTGCTTATAATAAGTGCCAAGTTCGGACAAGATATCGTGTTCTATCAAAAATGTAATCATGCAAGAACTTAACTTTGAACCAAACGTTCCTATGGCAGCTATGTGACATAATGGTCCAATTCGGCCGACTCTGTCACATGTGCCGACCATGGATTTGTACTGACCAAGCACATATACACTTTATGGAGTAAGAAATGCCTCCTTCTTCGTAAAAAAATGATAATACCCTCTACAAGGGTATCGTCATTTAGGCATTTCAGCTGGCATATTTTATTTGCATTGCTTTGGTGTTAAATACCTGAGATTTTTAAATATACATTACACAAAAAATACAAAATCCACATTTAAATAACAACTTGCGAATAATCACGCAAAACTGCTGCAAGATATAAAAAAACACAACAGGAAATAAAAATGCCGAAAGCAGCAACGAAATTCAATTAACGTACAAATCAACGTTATGCATGCGTTTTAGGCAGAGTTTTCGTCTGCAGTGTTATTGTATTTGAGTGTGCCCGCTCTTGAATGTGACCATAGTTCACAATGTTCGCTTTTCAATGTGGCTGTAGTTGTATATATATGGCCGTGTTTGGTGAGCTGTTACTTAAGTGTGACCGTTTTTATTCAACCGCAATTCTATTGGCTGTATTTAAATGTGGACAAATCTTCGTTTGATTGTTTTTAGACCTGACCGTTTTTTTCTAGAGTGGCTTTTAAATGTGCCCATACTTCAGAATGGCCGCTCTTTAATGTGCCTGTTTATGCAGGCATATATCCGTTACTTAAATGCAACCGTTTTACAGTTCGATAATTAGTTGTGAATGTCCGAATGGCGTTGTGATTATTATGTCATTACAGACAGTCTGACCATATTTGATTTTTGCCAAAGTTTCCTTTAACTAACCAAAAGTCTCCTAACAAATAGGATTTTTTCAATATTTGATGAAATGGGGTGTTAAGATGTATATTTTTAGACATTTTAGCCCTTAAGTTTTAGATTAACTTGTTAGTTTTTAAAATGTTTTAACTTGTACCTGGCTGCCATAACTTTGCGACAACTAATTTGGGCTTTTCTAGATATATCTTGCATTCAATCTGTTTTGCCTTGAATCCATTTCATAAATTTGATAAAGCCAAATTTATTTGCAAGCGAAAAGCCTCTTATTGTATAGATTGATGGGCACCTAAAGATCCTCCTTTGTTAACAATGTTTCATTTTTGTTTAGCTTGTCAACTTTCACCTACTTCAGGTAGGTAATTTGGGAGCGTTGTTCGCATTGCCTGTTTAGCCTGTTGCCACACCGCTAAAATGAGTTTACGTAAAACTCAAGTATGCAAGCAAACAATTAGCATAATCAGCTGCCGTAATGGACGGCAAATTGTACCAATTTTAATAATTTTTCCTATTCAAATGCGGCAGTGGCAGCGTCTGTGGCTGTTGCTGTTGCTGTGGCTGCATCTTGGCTTTCCAGTCGAAAACATTATTAAAACATACACAAAAAATATGCAACATTTGCAACAAGAGGCGACACCAACTTCCGCGCGCGCGAAATTAGTTGCACATCCAGATTTCTATCTGGCAGATGCAACTGCATTTCCAATTGCCATCTGGATGCGGCCTTTTTGGCCTTTCTTTGCATGCCAACACGGTGCGCTGTAAGAAAGCAATAAAAATTGAAAGTTTTATTCCCAAAGTGGATCGATTGTCCATTGTTGTCACGTTGGGCTAACTTGGGCAGTGCACGGGCAGACAGCCAAGAAATCGGGCGATGCCCTGCCCTGCCCTGCCCTGCCCTGTCTTGGCCTGCCGCTGCGAACATAACCCGGCTCGGTGGTCCGCTCGATTTTCTCGCATGCGACAATTGCTAACGGAAAGAAGCTAAAACAAATTATAACTGATTGTTGGGTCTCATCGTGTTATCAGCATTAAACATACTAATTATAAGCACTTCCTTGCAGCCTGGCGACACTACAGACCCCAACAAAAAAAGAAAGAAAAGAAATGAAATGAAAAGAGTAGAAAAACTAATGTAAAGAAACAATAATAAGCCTGTGGAGCCCATAAAATGTATAATGATCTAAATGCTGCCATAACAATGGACCCATAAAACACCGCAGTACCAACAACAATTCACTCACTCGCTCGTCAGCGGCAACAAATTAATAACTTAAGCGTCAGGCCGAAACACGTAACATTTTCCAACATTGTCCAAGCGTTGCAAACGCCGTTGTTGCACCTTGGTTCGAAATGCAAGCAAATGTGCTGCAATGATTGTTAGAAAAAGCGTTGCCAACCACTTTATAAACTAAATTTTGAAAGCTTCGAAAGCATTCCCAAAAACAATTTAAGGCTTGATTAAGCATAGCAAATAAAATAAATCTCATATTTGAGCTTTGCATTGCCAGCTGCATAGCTTTAAAAGCTTTGCAAGTTCATTAAAGCTTCGATAGTGTATTTCTCGTTAACTAACGGAAATTAAAGTTCACTAGCTATCTAAAATTTGATAATTTAATCCTTATTAAAGCTCATTAAAGCTTCTTGTGGTATTGGGTGTCAACATGTTTTGCATATCTAATTGAATTCTATCTACAAAGAAAAAAACAAACTAGATTAAATGGGCTTATGAATTAATTTATCCACTGTGCATCGTAGCCGACATCGTCGCTGGCCGTTGCCGTCGAAGCAGCTCTTGTTGTTATTGCTGTGGCTTTTGGCCATATAACGCGCATGCATCGCATTCACGTATTCGCATTGGCAAGGTTGTTGATCTTCACATGTGGCATGTGCCCAGTTCCAGTCCCGTTTCAGTTGCCGACATGCGAATTTTGTTATTGTTTTGCCTGGATTGGGATATATTGTTTTAGTTTCTACCAATTGCCTATTATCGCCGTTAAGTGTGGCAAACGCTTTTGCCAGAATATAAATATAAATCATAACAAACTGTCGGCTGGCCATAAGCTAAAATGCACAATGAACCCCATTCAAAGGCAAAGCAAAATTAATTAGCCAGCTGATTTATATTGGCCACAATCGAAATTGAAATCTTATTCGCAATGCCATTTCACAGATGCATCGCAATTTTTTTTGGTAAATCAGCAGCGAGTGCCCCAAACAGTTGCGAACAGCAGCTGCTGTTGCGGCTGTCCAAACAGTCTGATAAAAATCCTCATAAATTTTGTGCAACTCTTTTCTCTCCGTTAATTACAATGCACTTAATCAGTGACCATGAAGTAACCGAAACCTTAAAGCGCATAGACGAAACAATAATAAAACACAAAGAAAATATACTTTTTGCCCAGCCACTCACTGTGCTGTGGCTGTTGTGGTTGAGATGTGCTGCTGGGAGATGATCGCGCCCCAGTCCATTGCAAAAGCTAAGCTGAGAGCTATGCGCAGTACGGAGTTTTTTTTAACAACATCTTGTCATATTTAGAATATGTATGCTTACTTAGAATAACAAGAAGAATAATAGATATATTTAGTTATATTAAAGAGTTCAATTAGACGTTTATTAACTACGCATCAGCCAGGCTTGCAAGTCGAAATAAAATTGTCATAGGTTTGGTTGACGGTTTGAGCCAAATTCGTGCTTAAATTCCGGATTTTCGCATCTTAAAATCATATTTAAGTTCAATGCTTGGATAATAATGTAATTTTGAAAATTTTAATGAAAGTAGTGCAATTTTTAGTTGTTGTTGCCCTTTTATAAGATAATGAACATTTCAGTAATGTAATCTTACAAAAAGGCTTATATCAGATAAATCCAATGGTTGGAGCTACATATATATGCTTTGTGACTGAGTCTAACTCAAAAATTATTTATTTTGAACTTGACAACTGTTAAAAAGAAGCATAGTTTGGATTTCGTCTGGCTTTCAGAAATGAATTGGGCTTGGATTTGGTTCATGGTAAAGATTCATGGTCAAATGCGGGCTCGAACTAGTTTGGCTAAAATCCAAATCCATCTTGGACCAACACGAAAACTAAGAAAGTTATACAATCGATGGCGGAACTTGTTCAGAAGAACAAAACAACTGAAGCCATAAAGAAATAATGCTTTGGTCCTGCAACGGGCCCAACTTAAAATTTTCAGTAAATTACATGCTGTACAGATGAAACAAAACATATTTCAAAAGCGCATTTTGGCAAGTTTTAAATTTTACAACCACATTTGCAACAAAAGTAATTATTATTATTGAACGCTTGAGTGTGTCACCTTCCAAAGCGCCGCTTACCCTGTTCAATCCCTCTCTGCCGCTCGCCTATCAAGCGCTAACAATGACAGGCGTAATCATTTCATTGAACTGCATTTTCACTGTCGTGTTGCAGCTTATGGCTTAATTGGCCAAAACGAAATCGAAATTGCAGGCTGGAACCAGTTCAGCATTTGACATTTGATTTGTGTTCGGCAGCTGCGCTGGCCCCAAGTTCGTGTGCGCGTCCCACCTGGCGTATGCGTTACGGCTCATTATGATAGCCGAGCATATCACGCATACGCAGTGCGTTAAGTAGCCGTTACAATTTGAATGTGCATCGGATGATGGCGTTGCCGTTGCCGCTGCTGCTTTGCCTTGAAAGCGAATGTCTCCGTAGCTGCACATCTCCCCCTCTCTCCCTTTCTCTCTCTCTCCCTGTCTTCCTCGAACGTGCAATCTTTCTCTTTCGCTTTTGTTTGCTGTGTGTGCAGTTCGCAAGTTTTCTTTGGCTCGCACATTCGCATAAATTTTCCGCTGCGCCGGCAACGTCATTATAAAAGCCCCGCCATGCCAGCTCGCCGCAAACAATTCAAATCCAGTAACAGACGCGAAATGATCTTCGCAATGGCAACGCGTTGTCGGTCCACCAAGAGCCTGCACCTGCGCCTGAATCGGTGGCTCTGCCTTGCCGCGCTAATGCTAATTGTAAGTAGTGCAATTGGTGGCTCCCAAGTGGCAGCTGTGGCTGGCAGAGCCTGTCAAGAGAGGATTTTTCACTATTTATATCGTTATTTTTTTTATTGTGTGTGCGCGCCACAAGTTTCAAATGAAAAGTGCTTTTCGAATCATAAAAATACCTGTGTGAAATATGATATATAAAATCAAACCCAGATGCTAATGGATCTGACATTTAATATCCTTAAAAAGATTGTAAAACACGTTGCGGGAAACTACGACTCTCTCAGGCTAAATCATAGCCTTTAGCTGATTTCAAAGACATCCCGTGCCAGAGCTATAGAGGATATTTTAAATTTAAACAGAAACATTTAGATACATTTAACTGAAACGAAAACGAGGCGTCTAATGGGGGAGTATATAGAATAGTTGGGAGAACATTGAAGAAGATTGTTTAACATTTCAGCATATTCCTTTGGCCTTACGCCTAAGAATATATCAAAATTGATGCAAATGTATATTTAGTATAAGTAAAAATGTGGTGTATGCTAAGACTGTAAATAGGCTGAGGCGATATCTCTTCGTTTTAACCTAATTTTTAGTAAATCCTATATTATATATATTATATTATATATACTTTAGCAATGTTTATGGGTATTGATACTTTATATATAAATCATAGCAGCATATTTTTTTATCTAATACTTTGTTTTAGCTTAAACCTATTTCAATCACAAAAGCTGAAGTCATTTACAGAGTTTAAAAGGTTTGAATAAGTTACAGTAAAATGTAATTTACTTATTCACACCAAAGTTCTTAAGGTCTTAAGTCTTCCAAATATTTAAGGTTTCTAAAAAATGTCTTAGTTTAAAATATTTGGTTATATATGGGGCTAACTTAGTCCTCACACGATCACGTATATGACTGAGATTCTAAGTAAAGCGATTAAGCACGACCCTATTCCCATACTTTGCCGATTGCTGTAAAAACGAACAGCAAGTCAAGCTTAAGCCTCAATTAGGCCCAGGATCGATTAACGAACAGTAACTCAATGTTCACTGAAGCTGTCTGGCTTGCATTTAATATCCACTTTGAGATGGCATTAATCGCCGCCAGGCACTAAGCAGTCGGCAATTGGAAATTGGCTTCAATCACAACAAAGTTGCGTGCCGAAAACATTTCATGTTGGGGCGTTAAAGGCCCCGCTCCCCGCCAAACTCGAGTGCTCAAACGCTACCGCTACCAACATCCATATGCACGGGCCAATGAACTTGCACCGGACGCAGCTCAAGCGCCACGTCGATCAGCGCCGTGGAGACGGTTGGCGGAGGCAGCGCTATCAACTGGCAAATGGCCCGTTCCCGATGCGAAAAAATGGAAAAAACATTTGCCTCCCCCTCCACCGTCGAAAGCGAAAGCGAATAGGTTAACTTTAATTAGTTTAATTACGAAATATATATATTTATATATATATATATATATATATATATATATATGTATATATGTGTGCGTCCAACTATCTGTAAACAAAAGCAAATGGCCAACTAAATGTGCGCTTTGCATTCACATGGCCGCCAATCGGCGCCAAACGACATCGAGCAGCAAAACGATTACCATTTAATTGCTCCACTTGCTGCTCTCTCTCTCTCTCTATCTCTCTCTCTCTCTCTCTGCCTTTCTCCCTCTCTTACTAACTCTGTACACACCCACTTCCATTTACAGTTCATCATGCAGCTGTCCCGTTGTGAAGCACAGTCGCAGCCCCGCATAAGCCGTCGACCGGCTGAAAAGACCAATGTGGAGGAGACCAGCGAGAGAAGCGCTGTGCCGGATCAGCTGGCGCTGGCCGCAAGTCGCTCTGATGGACATGGGCGCAACTATCCGCGAAGGGGCGGTGCTTTACAGGCAAGGACCAAGGAGGCAACTCCAGGTGAGCTTAAAACTGAAACTTTTAAACGAAAGCTTCGACTATTACTGAAGCTTGTGGCTGAAACTTTCAAATGAAAGCTTCCAACACTACCACAAGCACTGAGAAGCTTGTGGCTGAACACGAGCCTTACAATTAAATAGGAATCAGTTAAATACTCAAAACTAAAACTTTTAAATGAAAGCTTAAAGTATTGCTGCAAGTTCTTTTAGGCTAGCGAGCTTCACAATTAAGTGCATATCACTAATAAATAATTTAAATTAAAGCTTCGAATATTACTGCAAGTACTTTTGAGTTTGTAGCTGAACAAAAGCTTTGACTTTGACTATGACTGAATAAAAGCTTTGACTATTACAACAAGTGCAGTTTAAATAGAGAGCTTTGCGATTAAGTATCAGTAAAATGTTTTTAATTCAAACTGTCGAATGTTACTGCAAGAAATTCTCAGCTTAGCTTGTTTAAGAACACAATAGCTATGCAAAAGTAAACGGAAAGCCAGTTTAAGCTTTACCGAAGTGGTGCTCCAAACGCTTATGAGAAAAGTGTTAACAGACTTAAAAGAAACATACTACCCCAATAGTTGCACTTATCATAGGCATTTAGCGAAAAGTCATACCCCGCTAAAAAGCTGCTTATAAGTTGGGATTCTGAGTTCAAACAACTGCCACATTTATTAGCTAATAAATTGCTTTCCAAATTGATTGCAATTGCTGGCGATAAAATTTACAACCTGTGCCAAAAGAGTCTTTGTTCCAAATGAGCTTTGGCGAAAATGCAAGCTCACTGAAGCTTAAGCAATGCTAAAATTGGGAGCAGCTCTTCAGCTTGCAGGACAAGTCGACATTGCCAGACGCCTTTAGCGCATACTCACTGTACTCGTGGAAATCTGGAAAGCTGCTTATCAGCTGTGTGTTTAGCTAATGAAGTTTTGGAATTCAGTGACATTCTGAATGCTTCATAAATGAACAACTGCCAGAAATATAGGCTAATGCCAATTACTAATCTCTAACCCTCTCTCTCTCTCTCGCTCTCTTTTTTTCTTTTTTTTTTATGTGCACCCTTAGACTATAGCTACGGGCAGCTGGAGCTGAATCTAATACGACCCGAGCACGAGACGTCTTCATTGTCGCCGCACGGCAAGATCAGTGCTTACTACGGCGGCGGCATGAGCACAACAGCCGAATCCGTTGGAGCTGCTGTTGGTGATCTGAGTCACGAGAAGACTGTCATACTGGAGGACTCGGAGACTGCGGCCGAGTACGTGTCCAACGCTATGAAAATGGCCTATGGCACACGGCACAAGGAGTCACAGGCGCCGCTGCGCATTGTGGCCAACACACTACGGCCCTTCAGTGCCAGCTCCAGTTCCAGTTCCGAGCAGCAGGCACATGCCCAAATCCAGCAACAGCAGCATCATCATCAGCAGCAGCAGCAGCAACAGCTGGAGCTGGAGCAGGCCAAGCATGTCAAGGCGCAGGCGCAGGCACAGGCGGCGCTGCTGGAGGCACAAATGCAGGCAGAGTTGCAGGCCCAGCTTGTGCAGCAGCAGGCGCTGCTCCTGGCCGAGCAGCAGCGGCAGCAGCAGCAACAAGAACAAAAGCAACATCAGCAGCATCAACAGCAGCAGCAGCATCAGCAGCAGCATCATCAGCAGCAACATCAGCAGCAGCAGCAGCAGCATCAGCAGCAGCAACATCATCAGCAACATCAGCAGCAGCAGCAGCAGCATCAGCAGCAGCAACATCATCAGCAACATTCAGTTGAGTCCACATCCAATGAATCGTCCATACCCGCTCCAGCGCCCGTATATGAGAAGGAGTCCGTGCCGCGCAGCTATGAGCTGTATGATACGGCCGCCCAGACCGAGCCCGTTAGCGGCGACATTGAACGTCTCTATCGCACGAAATACTATAGCTATCCGGCATCGCAGCCGCAGCCACAATTGTACCGCAACATCGAGGACGAGGCGGAGGAGAAGGTGCGCGTGTCTGCATCGACGGAAATACCCAAGGCAGAAATAATGAAACAAATCGAAAAGTCTGTCATCAAGTACATGAAGGAGCTGGAAGCCGAGGGCAAGATAATTACCACGCCACAGGAGCTGGCACCACCAGCCACCAAAACCTACTACAAACTGCTGTCGCTGCCCAGTTCCGGTGGTGGCAGTGGCTCAGTTTCGAGCGAGGAGAAGCGCTATAGCAGCAGCACGGTACGTCCCAAATACAGCAGTCCACCGGCAGCTGGCCAAGGTCGTCAGCCGGGCCCGTCCATTCAGCAACATGGCCAATACCATGGACAGCATCATCAGCTGAGCAAACAGAATTCGCATGCGCTGAGCAAGCCGCAACGATACCAATCCGAAACGGAAACCGCATACCAGGCACCTGATATTTCCGCAGACGCACTGGCGCCCAATGTGGAGTTCATCTACAAGATTAAGACGCGTGCGCCGCTGCAAACGGCCACAGTGAAGACCGTGTCGAAGCCTTACACCTTGCCGCTGAAGACAAGCGCCGAGCACTTTGATCATGGCGCTGCCCTGAAGAACATCGAGGAGTTCGACTTGTCCCATGTGGTAACGACGCCAGAGCGCGAACAGGAGGAGCAGCGGGTGACCAGCAAGCCGCAAAAGCTGTATTTCAACTCAGATATCTATCATGACATTAACTCATTGCCCTACAAGGCGGAGAAGCTGCGCGGCGCCAGCAGCAGCGCCAGCAACATCCATTCGGTGCAGGGTCAGGAGTACAGGCACAAGCTGAAGGCAGCCGCCGATCTGCATCCAGACTATAAAGGCTATTCGGGCTATTTTGCGGAGCCGGCGTCTAGCAGCATGGAGCTGGCCGAGAAGCAACAGCCGAGCGGCATTGGCAATGATGGCAGTGAGGAGGGCTATCCGCTGCCTTATCAATATGTGCTCAAGAAGGAGCCGCTATCCGCCAAGTACGAGGAGGAGCGTGAAAGCTGGGAGCAGTCGATGCGTCTGGCACATGCCAAGCCCGCTGGCGGTGGCTACAAGACTGCTGCCTCCACTAGCCTGGAATACGACAGCTACAGTCCCAAGTTTAACAACAATCCCGAAGGCTATGGCTATCAGCACACCTACAAGACGCAGCTGCTCCGAGGCGCTGGCGGCGGCGGCAGCGGCGGCAACGGTCCCAACTCTGGCAACAGCGCCGCTGGCAAGCGCGGCAAGCGAGGCGGTGCCCCGCATCCCGCCGCTGGTGGTGCGCCCGGCAAGAAACTGTTGCGCAGCAACGTCGGCGCTTCAGGCCTCGGTGGCGCTGTTGGCGTTGGCGGCAAACTGGCCAAGGATCTGGAGGCCAATCTGGCACTGCGACCACCGCCCAAGAAATAGTCTGTTATATAGCTTATTATATGAAAAATTTTGTTAATACCAGAATCTTATGTTGTTTTTTTTTTTACTTTTTTTTTGTTAGTTATTTATAGTTTGCTATTACTAATTATTTATTTTATAGCCAGTTGCTATTCGTGAGCGGGGGCCGAAGAGGGCCAGTTGCAGCAGCAGTTGTTACTCAACGAGCCGGCAAAGTAGTAAACGGAAAAAAAGATTTATGCGCGCTAGAAAAGAAAACATTTTGTAGTACACAATAAAAAAAAATTTAAAAAAAAAAACAAACAAAACAAAGTTAAAGCTCGAAGGAAACTAGTAATAAATGTTTTTAAAGTGCACGAATTTGTAAAAGCTCTTCACTGCGGATTGCTAGAAGTTGTTGTTTGTACTTTAAAGCTCTCAATTAAAGCTGTTAACAGGCAGCTTTGACTAACAGTAATAAAAGCTCTTTACTTCGGATTGAGCTATCAAAGCTCTCAAGCCGCTCAAAAGCTTTTACTTAAAGCTCTAAATAGGCAACTTTGTTGACTAACTTTACTCAAAGCTTTTCGTCGCGCATATCTTAAACTTAGTGTTTGTTGTCTCAAGCTCAAGAAGCTTTCATGTTTTAATTCGACAAACTTACACATCAAATGATCTAAACAACTTGATTGCATTTATCTAAAAGCTGTTCTTTGTGGGTTAAAGCCTTAAAAATGCACATGAACTGTCAAGTGAAAATTCAATTAGGGTCCACACTAAAAGCTGTAGAAAAGCATTGCTGTTGACTTATATTACTTAAAGCTATGCGCTGCGGATCTCTACAAATTGTTGTTTGTGCTTGTTGTAAGCTTTCATGTTGATGCTCGATCAGCGTCAACAGTTGAAGCTCTTAACAACTTGGTTGACTAACTGTACCTGAAGCTCTGACCTGCAGATGCTCAAAAGCAGTAGGTCGAGCTTAAAAGCTCTTAAAGCGCACTTGAGTTGTCAAGTTGAAATTCGACTAGTGGTTACACTTTAAGCTCTAGAAAGAAAACTTTGTTGACTAACTGTACCAAAAGCTCTCCACGTAAATCTTTTGTTGCTTGTATGCTTAATAAATTATAGCTTATCTGAAGCTCTGCTAAAGTTACTCAGCTAGGGTATGAAAGCGGATGACATTAACTACAACTATCACAGCTATCGGAAGATACAATTTTGATCGTTTAGGTCTTTATGTCGTAAATACGAGATTTTCTTTAATACTAAGTTACCAAAAGAGAAAACCCCAACTAACATATCTCTGAAAATTTTACAAAACTCTCTTACTCAGGTTTCGGGGACCAAAAGATTTTGGCATATGAGAATCTTAGCTGAAATCAAATTTTTTCTTATAAATTTAAATAATCCAATATTACCTGGAGTTCATTTTTATTTATGCTATCATTATCTCATAATACTCTTCTGTCGAAAATAATACTCGCTTGATTTTTTTAATAATACTCTGGGCAAAATTTTATTTCACAAAAAAAACAAAGCCTTAAACTTAAGTACATATTTAAGAAACAGACTCTCATCTGATATGAGAAAATATTAAACATTATTTGGCAAAATGGGTTAGGGAGAATTGGGTCTAAAGGGGCCCCGCCTACGCCTATTCATGGTGCGCATAATGCTCGTAGTGCTCGGAATGATGCACTGGCTCCTCGTAATGTCCATGCTCGTGCAAATGCGACTCGCTGTGGTTCTCCAGCACGAGTCCGTGATTGTGATTGTGTTCGGTTTTCGGGTGCAATATCTTCAACTTCTGCTTGGTGCCGCCAATCTCGATGGGCTTCTTGACCAGATGCTGATCCTCATGCTTAATGTAGACGGGCACGGCATGATAGTGATGGAATTTAACGCTCTGATGCGATGTGGCGTGCTTGTGATCCACCTCATGATGCACCTCGGTCTCCTCATGTTCCGGCTCGTACTTGGCGTGCTCCTCATGCTCGTACTCGTGAATTTTCAACGCGCTGCTGAGTGCCAACAGTGCCAGACACGGAAGCTAAGTCAACAGGAAAAAAAAGCACACAGACACAAAACAAAAAAATATATTAACATAATGGAGTTGAACACAAGGATTAGTTGAATGCAGGATTTGTTTGGAATTTAAATTTTTCAATTCTTAGTTGATTTATTAAAGTTTTTCTTGTGATCCTTGCTCGGGCGGCATTCAAGTTATTTTTTTTTACTTAAATGTATTTTGCTTACAACAAATTTCAGCATATTGTTTAGTTTTCGGCTTAACACAAACACGCACAAAAAAATAACTCAAAAAAAAAAAAACGATTTTAATAACTTTTCAAAAGAAAGAAAATGTTTGCTTAGGAGTCTTGGCTGGCTGTGGACTCCTTGAAGGTGCTGGACTGAATGTGGCTTGGCGTTTGGGACCAGATTCGATTTATACCCGAAAAAATGATGTGTGCGAGCCGATGCGAACAGGCTACGAGCAAGTGAAATGTGCAACACAAGCAACAACAAAAACAACAACGACAACAATTGAGTAGCTGCGGCAACGAACTTCAAAATGGGCAACAACAACAATCGAGCAATCGAAGTCATAGTCGAAGTCGAAGTCGTTAGCGGCATATAAGAGAAGTTGTCGCTAGCTTTGTTTGTTGTTGTTGTTGTTGTTGTTGCACACACACACACACACACACACATGCACGCACGCACACTCTCTTGCTGGCATATGCGTGTGAAACTCGTACAATTAAAAATTATTACGTATACGCCCGCCTGGCCGTCACTTGTGGCAGGCGCTTTTCCATTGAAAACCCGTTGCCAATTGTTGTTGTTGTTGTTGTGTGTGGCAGCCACCGCAGGCGGGTTAACCACCGCCGCCACCACTAACCGGTCGAGCGGTGCACAAATATGTACTGCAAGTGCAAGGTAATTGAACAAAAAATAAACATATTAAAGCAAAATACACACTCATATATAACGGTCAGGCAAAGAAAACAAACAAAGAAATAAATATCAAATTACATTAATAAATAACATTCAGTTTGATTAGTTGAAAACGGCAGGAATTACGCCAATTAGCCATTTGGTGACATTTTTTTAATGAAAATTCAAAGCTCTTTGGGGGTTTTCCCCCCATTCGGGGAACGCGTGCGTGTGGCACTTGGCTTGGCTGACCGATAGATAATCTTCCTGCTTTGCATGAGCTAATTAAAAATGTGTTTTCAATAATTGACAGCTACGCTGCTTGCATCAGCGGCGATAACAATTGTTGCAAGACTCGCTGCTACGCTTCCTCGTTCCAAGCCGCGCCCCAAAGTAAAACAGCAAAAAACAACATATGTTAATGCAAGATTTACGACGGCTTTGGAAATTGGTGGCACGAATGATGGATGGATCGACAGCCCTAATTATGAGGTGAGGGCTTTGCCAACGCTTGGTGAAACAAAGAGCTTGCAGCATGCTGCAATTTACGGTGTAACGCAAGGGTTTGGCAGTGAAAGGTTCAAAAACGTTTAATCATAATAAATGCTCGTAAATGTAGCATGTAGATGTTTGCGTAAATACTTTCCCAATCTGCTCGTGCCGCCAGCTAATTGACTTATAATCGAACTATCAAGCGCTTAAATCAGTTTCCTAGTGCTCCAATTAACATTTAAATGCATATAAATAAAAGTGTTAGCAATTAAAATGCAGTGCGATTAGATAATCATGCAGTGAATGCCTGTATTTGGCTCAGGAAGCTTGAAATTGCAAAAATTTCCCAAAAATAAAAATGTAGATTCGAGCCGAAGCTTAAAGCCGCTGCAAACAGTTTAAACTGTCTGCCAAATGGTGTTGCTGCTGCTGCTGCTGCTGCTGCTGCTGTCGTTGTGTGTGCAATCGATTGAATTTCTTTGGGTTAGTATGCTTCCATCGGCAGCGCGAGTGCAGTCCAAAAGTAAAAGTAAACTACTTTTCTGCACGGTGACGACGAAATTTGCATAACAAGCCGCTGTTGCCGCTGTTGCCGCTGTGCAAAATGCGCCTGCCACAAAAACCGTTTTAATTAATCATTTAATAAGCGCTAAGACGTTTATATAATATCAATCCTCTTTCCATATCGCAGGAAGTCGACAAACTTACGTTAAACTTACAAATTTAAATCCACAACCGTCTCGTAGCCGGCAGCCAGAGATGCCACCTGTTGTTAAAAATGCCGACTCTTCAAACAGCTGTGATGGAAGAAGAAGCACATCAGTGTTGCGCGGATTAAGCTTAAAGGCCAAAAGTGGCGAAATATTATTTTGGTCCCTTTTACTTATCTAAGAATCTATTTCTGATGTATTGTATAGAACATTTTAGTGGCATTTTGCAGATCGATGAATACTCCACGCGGAACTAGCTTTAAACTGATTCAGAAGGAGAGAAACAGGAACCAAAACTGGTTCGCTGGCAGCTGAGAAATTAATGCTTAAAAGAAGGAGAATTCTCTTAGCGAAAAGACGCTAAGCACAGGCTTATTAGCAGATTCAATTTGTGGAAACTCTACCTGGCTTTCAATAAAATACAAGAATATAGATCGATTAGTAAGCTATATTGACCCTTTATTTTTAGTTTTCTAACAATGTTATCAACAAAGTTTAAGCGTGCCGGGTTCTATAGAAGATGAATCGAATCAAGTGAATCGATTCGATAAAAAATGATGCTTGTTCTATCGATATTGCGCGCGACGCATGAAATGTAACTGTTAACCTGCCGCATTGCAAAAGCTGTGCCATGGATCTGGGTGATGCCAATCTCCGCACCCTTCGTATACTGGGCCAAGGGACCTTTGGACGCGTCTTCTTGTGCCTACAGCGCGAGGGTCGCAATGAACGTAAAGTTTGCGTGAAGCGCATTATTATGCGTAATCCGAGGAGCGAGCTGGCCCTAATCAAGGAGGAGGTAATGCAGCACCTGAATATCTTTATCGGTGGGCCAACTAACTGCGCTTCTTAGATCTACATCATCTCACAGCTGCGGCATCCGCATATCGTGCAATACATGCGCTACTTCATGCACTCCGGCACGGTTAACATTGTGATGGAGTATGCACCGAACGGCACCATCCGCGATGTCATCCAACGGACGAGCCAAAACTCAAATGGGGTGCTGGATGAAGCGCAGCTGCTGCGTTTTTTTAGTGACATGATCCTGGGCCTGGAATATCTGCACATACGCCACGTGATACATCGCGACATCAAGCCGGAGAACATGCTGCTCGATGCGAACGATCGCGTCAAGTACGCCGACTTTGGCATATCCAATGTACATGCGCCGGACAAGCAGCAGCCGTGGCAGGTGCTCGGCACACCACTCTACATGGCGCCAGAGATAATGAGTGGCGCCAAATGTGACTTTAAGTCGGACATCTGGTCGCTGGGCCTAGTGCTATACGAGCTGTGCATCTGCCGCAATCCCTTCGAAGCGCTGCTCCGGCCGAACGATCCCTTCGCCCAGGTGCGCAGGGTTGTCAAGGCCATGGCTCAGCCCAGACTGGACTGTCAGGTGATGCGGCGACGCTACGAACCCATTTGGGCGCGTCTCTGTGAATCGATGGTTGTCTACAAGCCGGAGCAGCGCATTTGCCTGCCCGACCTGATCTCCATCGATCCCTACATCACGCACAGCATCTACGGGCGATACTTTAAGTACGACTATTAATGAGCAATAATTATTAGCTGTAAACTGTGAACCCCTTCCTGTGCTCCCAATATTTTGTAATTTGTAATTGTAAGCCTTGGCCGATTCGATCTGCCTTGACGCTTTGCTATGACTATTTGTGATTAATACTATAATTGTTGGATTGTCAGCCCTTGCATGTCATCCTAAACATTGTTAGCTTTATTTCTAGTTATATTATACATGATGTAAGCCATAAATTGTATATGTGGACTAACTACGCCTTGCGCTGTTGAATCTTCATCTTTAGACTCTTAACCAGCGCGTTCTGCTCCAGCTGCTGCTTGGATCGCTTCTTTGCCGGCTGCTCAACCTCAACCTGCTGCTGCTGCAGCTCGTTCTGGTGCTGGCGCCGCTTCAATTTCTCGCTTATTAGCTGCTGCATGCCCTTGGTGGGCTTGTAGTTGGAGTGCGTGGGATCAATGTTGTACTCGTGCGACTTGTAGACAGCATTGAAGCGCTCATCGTTTAGATCCACCTGGAAGTTATCCTCATCCTGCGGCTTGCTCTCGCTGTTTTTCGACTTCTTTAGCTGCTTGCGACGCTTGCGCTTGCTGCTGCTGCTGCTTGCCTGTTCCTCCTTAAGTATTTTTGCCAGGCTAAAGTGCTGCTTTGGCTGCAGTTCCACGTCGTCGTCATCGTCTAGCAGCAGCGCCAGCTGCGCCTCCGCCTCGTCATCGGCAGGCGTTGCTTTGATGTGCTTTTGCTTCTTCGATTTGGCCTTTTTGCTCAGCTTGGGTTGCTCATAGTCGCCGCTGGCAAACTCCTCGGCAAAGTAGGAGTCGTTCATGTCGATGCCGTCGGGTATGGAGTCGTTGTCGCTGTCGTGCGCCGCATCGGGATCAATGCCCTGGAGTTCCAGTTGCTTGCGACGACGCTGCTCCTTGCGCAGCTTATTCTTCTCGCTGCGCTTTTGCAGCACCTTCTCGATGGGCGTCTGTTGAGATTTATTGCTGGCTGGTTCTTTGGTGTCGCTCGCCTCGGGCGCATCAATATTCCACGACATTTCCATTTCATAATCTTTCTCCTTGGACTTCTGCTCCTGTGCATTAATCTCGGCCAGCAGATTTTTATACTTTTCAATGCGCTCCTTTTGTTTGAGACGTTTAGCTGACTGCTTCGGAGCTGATGCTGCCGCTTGCTTCGCTGTCTTCTTTGTATTTGTCTGTACAGCATCAGTTTCTTCCTCTTCGTGCTCCTGCCCCTGTTCTTGCTCTTGCTCTTCCTCGTCCTCGTCTTCGTCCTCCTCGCTGCTGAAGGCAACAATCTGGCGCAGCTCCTTGTCGTTTAGCTGATCCACCTTGCCGCTGGACAGCTTGTCGCCCAGTTCTCGTCTGTCCAAAGCCGTCTCGTCCCAAGTCAGATCCACCTTCGCCTGCTGCAGCGCCGTGGTGGTAAACTGTCGCGGCTTGTAGTTGCTCGCATCCGGCAGCTCATAGCACTCGTCCGTGGGCATGTCCTCGGAGAAGCTGGTGTCATCAGGTATGAAGCGCAGATCCACGCGCGTCGCAGAGCTCTCGTACTCGATGCCATCACACTCATTGTACACCTTCTCCGCTGTGGCGGGGCTGTCGCACTCGACGACGGCGTAGTAATAACGCAAGCGATTCAGCTGGTACTGGCGTAGCTTCTCCATGTGATAGTCGTCGCCCTCCTCTGCGTCGCTGTCCTGCTCACGTACCAGCTCCTCGTCGGAGTCCGGCTCGCTCTCGGGCTGGGTGCTGACCAGCTCGGTGGGGCCGTGCACATCCTCCTCGGCCATGCGCGCCTTGCCATAGTCGGAGGGATAGATTTTGACGCTCAGAACACTGCCACCGGGTGGCAGGAAAGAGCTGAGCAAGACCATCAAGTCCTGGGCACGTATGCGATCCCAGTCCATGTTGCACACAGCTAGACGACGGGTGGCTTCCTCCGTGCACTCCGCATCCATATCCAGCTCACCCCAGACATGATCGATTTGTAGCTCTGGACCGTCCTCATCATCGGTACTCTCCTCATCCGACGACGAGTCGGTCATTAGGCGTCCCTCGCCGCGGGCATAATCGATATTTGGATTCGTTAGACGCTCGCGCAAGTTCTCCGGCACTTCGGAGGCATCTTCATCACTGTCCAGCTGCAGAGCATCTTTGACCTGGTCATCTTGTGTTATGGCCAGCTCTTCGGCCCGGCGCTCCTCATCCTCATTGTCTTTCGTCGCCTTTTTCTGCTCCTCACCCTCGTCCGAACTCTCGTTATCATCGAGCTCGTAAAACTTACGCAGATCCTCGGCGTTTGTTTTATTCACAGGCCTGCCGTACTTGTCCACGGTGTATTTGACTTTGAACTTGTCATCGTCGAACATGCCCTGGAAGCGCTTGTCGATCTTCACCTTACGCTGCACCTTGGGCACGCCGCGAAAGCGCGGATCGGCCAACAAATGCTGAAAGCGCTCATCCTTCCAAATGCCGCTCGCTTCAGAATCACCATTTTGGGCTTGGGCTGAAGTTGAAGGATTCTCCTGCTTCGAAGGTTTCTCCTGCTTCGTAGGCTTTGCTTTCGGCTTTACGGACTTATCCGGCTTTTTGGCCATGTTCTTACTGTTTAAATAAGCCAACAATACAGCAACACGTGCATAGAGATGGTCACGACATATCGATACCAAAACATCTGTCTGAGCACCACTGATGACAGCGATGTGAGTATAAATTGAATTTTCTAAAGCTATCGTATTAATTAAAGGCAAAAAAAAGGCCAAATAAGGTGAGGGCTGTGTCTGTTACACTTTGCTGTTAAAAGGATTTCATACCAGGGGCGGACCTTAACATTACTCTGAAGTTTATTAAATATAGGCCTTTAAAAATAGCTGATTTCCGAATTTCGTGAAGCAACGATGCCACTGAACGATGAATATCTGATAGTTTGAAACTATCGACAACGCTACGCAATGAGCACTTGACAGGTGCTAACTATCGATAGCTATTCTTTATAAACACCGAAATTTTACTTGGCGCAAGCAGTTTAAATATTTAAAATCTATTAAAATAATACAAAAAGAACTGTGTGCATCCGCAATGTTTATGTAGGTTCCAACTTATTTTGATTTTGTATATGATTTTGTATGTATATTTAAAAATATTAATGAAGCACTGCACCTAACTCAACGTCACGAATGACAAGAGGATAACAACAAGCAAATAACACATTTCAATATTTTGAAAAAAAGGCAGTAATATTTTATTATACATATATTCCCTTTAAAGTGTTCATTGAACTTAAATAAGTTAAATCATACAGGTTTGGATGGATTTTAAATTTCTGGTTAGGCGGGCATAACTTTCAACCAATGGCAGCACTAAGGCAGGTGTTGCCAGACATTGCGAGCCCTTAAATTCCAAAGTTGCCAGTACGTTGAGCAATACTGTGATTTTGAAGTCGCTGCGAGTTATTCGATGCATATATGAGCCTCACTTCTAGAAAAAAACAAAACTAAAAGTTATTACCCAAAATATTAAAACGTCGATTTCATGAAAGCAAGCTGCAATGTGCATTATGAAGAGAAGCGACTGTTGTTTTTTTAATATAAAATCACAGGTGTGACTTGTTTACTGTGCAGACTCACAAAAGTAACTGGTTCGTAGGGGCTGTCCATCACTAAGCTCATAAATATAAGTAAATTATTTTGCTTTGCAATTGAATATAGGATAATGCGATTAGTAGCAATATTTCATTAAGATCAATTAAATTTGCACTAATTGTTTAATTTAATATGCTACAACGTCTCAGCTCGATGACAGGCCAGAAGCAACGCTGCGCGCATGTGTAGAGCGAGAGCGAGCAACGCTGGTTTGCATAGCTCTCCGTGGACAGCTGCGTGCGCTCCGCTTGGAGGGGGGGGACTTGCAAATTTGTATTTATTACTCATTCAGCAAGTATGATGCAGTCATCGAAAGATTTATAAAAACCAGGTCCAGTTGCAGGTCCAAGTTCGAGCTCGTTGCATATGCGCATAATTTGTTTAACAGATGTGCAATTTGTTGTGGGCGACACAAAAGATAAAGTGAATGCGAATTCAATACACCAACTGTGCGTCTGTGTGTGCGTGTGCGAGCGTGCGTGTATGTGTTTATTTAAATCCAAGTGAACCCCCTGCCCCCTGTACATAGATTATTGGCACCACAACGCACAACGCCAGCTGCTGAGCGAAGTTAAATCGGGAGTGCAACCACGCTCGATGCCCGGCTTCCATCTCAATGAAATGGGCGAAATGGTCTTGGACGCCATCGATGACATTGGCGTGGTCGATGTCTACGATCTGGCATCAGATATTGGCAAGGAGTATGAGCGGATCATGGATCGCTATGGCACCGATGCGGTAAGCGGTCTAATGCCCAAGATAATCAATACGCTGGAGCTGCTGGAGGCTTTGGCCACGAAAAATGAGCGCGAGAACACTACCATACAGGAGTTGCGCGAGAAGATCGCCCAGCTGGAAAGCGAAAAGCTGGAGAAGGCAGAGTTTCGGCGACGCTTCGAAAAGGAATTGGAGCTAATTGAGGAGCAGTGGCGGAGCGAGACCAATGAGCTGGTTGATTTGGTTTCCTCGCTGCAGGACGAGAACAAGCGGCTGGTGAAACAAACCCAAGATCTGCAATCATCATCTGCACAAAGCTCCGGCTTGGGCGCCAGCCTAACCGAGAGCATCATCAGCATGACCAACAATGAGCTGCATAGCGCGCTCTCCGATACGCAGGTTCTTCAGCGGCTCAAGGAGCAGATCTATAAGCAGCGCGACGAGCTGAAGCAGCGTGAACGCGAACTCCAGGACAAGTACAGTGAGCTTGAGCATGTAAGTAACTGCCTTCCAAGATGATGAGCCTCCAATTGATGTTTTTTTCTTTTCGTTTTGTACAGGTCAACATTCAGGCGGAGCGCCTAAAGGCCTCGGAAAGGGACACGCGACGTCGCCATAAGCTAATGCAGGCGCAGGTGAAGACACTGTGCGAGGAGCGTGCCGATTTTCTAGCCCAGCTGCAGGACCAGTGCCGTGAGATCAATCAGCTGCGCAAGCGTTTGGGCCTCGCTGAAAAGGAGAATGAGGATCTGGTGCAGTCGTACGATGATGATCAAAATGATCCAAATAGGCCACGCTATACGACGCGAGAGCTGAAGGAGCTAATCAGCGAGCGCGACGAGCTGCTCACCACCATTGACAACCTCAACCAGCAGCTGGCAGAGCTGAAGCCGGCGACCAGTGCCAAACGTACGCGTCAAATATCCAGCTCTGATGACAGCGACGACGATGACGACAACGAGGCCGATGACGGTGTTGAGGCTGATGTCGACGATGACAATGTGTCAGGCGAAACGTGCGTATACACACACATTAAAAAGTGTAATTAAAATTTCTAATGATTATGTACAACATTTTTATTGTCAGGCCACCTGGACACGATGCGCCCGTGCAGGGACCGCTGCCCTATGAGCCAGACGATGCGCCCTGGAAGAAAAGCTCCGAGTCGGGCATACGCAAGTTGTGAGTGTGCAAAAAGCGTTTTATGGAATTGATGCTCGTTTTAATTACGCACGTTTACGCACGTTCGACTAATTACATTGTTTTGCGTGTTTACAGCTTTCGTAAACTTTTCTCGGATCCAGCGGATGGCAGCAATACATTCCCGAAACGTTCCTTGGCCACACTCTCGAAGATGGCGCTCTCGGCCACGCCCGGCAGTGGCAGCCAGCCGAAGTAAATGCCTTTTAGCCTAAGCGACAAGTGCATAATTCCAAAAATTCTAATTATGTGGTTTGATTTTGTTTTATGTATTATTATTTTTTGTTCTTTCTTTTTATTTATTTATTTTTAGTCCCTGTCTGTCCCTTGCTATGTTTTATATGCTCGCTAAGTATTTACCATTTTCTTATTTTATGTACATAATTTACATATTCGATTGCTGTGCTCTCATTATCTTAAGTTGTTATTTCTTTTTTACGTAATTGTTTAATATGTAATTTTATTTTTATTTTTTGCCGTTCTACTGACTTTAATATGCCAACATTTGCGCAAAATGCTTTCCTTTACTTACACATATATATATAAAGTATGTACTTGAACTACCCAATTATATGTATACTAACTAATCTAATCTATGACCAAAATGCAAGGAACTATTCTATGCTTGACTAGCAGGCACAACCGGGCTACGGATTTCTTTCGAGACCGAACCGCATACATATACACACACACACACACACAATATATATAGATATATATATATATACTTTTACATTTTACATTACTCTATACATAATACATATTTACATAGCTACTTATCTAACCATTTAGACATACATACATACCCTATACATATGCAATGTTCCAAAGAACAAAATGTATGCGCAAGTTTTTCAAAGTTTGCAGGCCAGTGAGTGAGTTTTGAAAGAATTTAACCAATTAGAGAAACCATAATGAAATACAATATGAATGAATACCTAGTAATTGTAGTGAGTTTTTAAACAGTAAACTAAAACGTATTTAAACATTTGCATAACACGTATTCCAAAGTTGTGTATTTTTCGAGTCAACTCTACTTACTGCTCGAGTTTACAGTTTTAACAGTAACAAAATTAATCAATTAGAAAACAAACCTTGAAAAAAGCATTAACAATTGTTGCCTCTGTTGCAAATCTTAGCCGAAGACTAGAATTCATGTTAACAAATTATTCTAAACGAGTATTGCAATAATAATATGGAAAATATATAGAAATTTTATATATTTACTGCAATTAGCAATATAGGCAAGCTGTAATCTATGCATAACTCTCTCTCCCTCTCTCTCTCTCTCTCTCTCGCTCTCTCACTCTCACTCTTTCTCACATAATGTATCTGTATCTCGTTCTAACCCTGTAGCCATCTCTTTGTAGCGAATTGAGCCTTTTTGTAGCAGTTGCCCCAAGCGGCCTTATATTAGAAGAAAATATGATGAACACGATCAAAATATAAAGTAAATGCATATTATTATTAATTAGCCAGCGTTGAATTGTAGCTGATGGTTTGTTGACAAATTAATTATAATTAGCGTTAAAACGAACAAAAATTAAGAAAATTGAATCAAAATCAAAATCATAAAAACGTTTTTTAGCCGCAAATTTTAACCAAAACCAAAAAAAAAAAAAAAACCAAAAACAATCGAAAAACATAACAAATTCCACAAAATATGACTAGAGTTGTTTGTTAGAAATTAATTGAAAACCATGTACCAATTTAATATAGCTTAACAGTTTTCGTGTGTGCACCACAAAATGTTGCATTTGCCACAGTTGAATTATAGATAAAACATACCATATGATTATATTCGAACAGGCTGCATATTGTTTCCCGCTTCTTCTGGCTGTCCATCTCTATAAGCTTCTCGCTTCGCTCCCAACTTCGCTAAACATGCGGTTGTTTCGTATTATGTACAGATAAACATCTCATCGTATCAGGTCCAAGCATAAGCATAAAGTACATATCAGTTTTTTATTTAAATTGAAAATCCGTTAAAAACTCATTTTGGTTTTGGTTTTGAACGAATATTGCAAGCAACGAGAAATGTGCCAAAGACTAAAACGGAGTTCAGCGATTGCCATTGATCCCAGATCCAAACATTCTACACATAATACAAACCATGTTAAATCCTACATTTACAATTACAAACTAATTATTTTTCCTTGGCAACTGAACTTTTACACACAACAAAAATGATTAATAATCGAAGAAGCAACGGCAAACTGCAGCTGAACAGAAAACAAAACAAAATGAAAGACATGCGAGTATTTGTCTGAAGTATTAAAGCTATTAATTTATACTTTAATAAATTAATTCGTTGTGTCACAGAAATCTCAAGAACTTTAAATTATGTGCATAAATCTGACTGAATCGATTTCGAACTTCTTTATTTTCAGTATTTTTTTTAAAAACATTTCAGCAATTTGAAGATTTTTGATTTCTGTGACACAGCGCAAAATATGGAAATGAATTATACAAGTACATATATTCAATAAATTAATGTTAACTAAATTTATATATACATATACATATTATATACATACAATATATATATATATTAACCAAATAACGCAAATTATTTAAAAAATTATATACATTATACAAAACATGCCCAGTTCTCGAGTATGCGACGGAGTTAATGGACCGCTCCAACAATATCATAGTACATGCTCGCAGCACACATTTTATGCATTTTATGGATGCTGCAAATAAAAGTTATGGCAAGAAAAAACAATCAAATCGATTTTACTTCATTTGAGTGACGCAATTTAGCGAAGAGTTTATCTACATTTCAATACATAAAAGCAATATAAATATATATATAAATATTTGATGAATAAACTGTATCAATATTTGTTTAAACAAAATTTTACAAATATTTGTACACATTTTACAAATATTTGTCTAATTTATATAAATATTATCAAGTATTATAAATATTTAAAGACTCAGTCTTATAAATTTTGGGCAAACAAACATTTGATGAATATATTTTTAAATAATTTATGAACGTACATAAACATTATATATTTGAACAAATATAAAAAGTTTATAAACAAATTAATAATGCTCGATGACAAACAATAATGAATATTTGATTAAAAACAATTGAATCCCATAAGTCTGAAAAAGACGGCCATCCTCCAGCTTAAATTCGGCTGCGTCAATAATGTTTAACTTTACGTTCGATTCTTTTCGGCCGATGTAAAATTAGAAATATTTTATGAAAATTTATAGCAAATACCGAAGCTCCTCTGGCTTATCCCGTATCCAGTTTAATCCAGGCTGCGTCGAAAATGTTCGACCTTGCGGCCCGTTTTCTTCGGATCGATGGATAGCACAGTTTGTGACTTGAATTTCCGAAATTTTCATTATAAAGATATAGAAAGGAAATCGTTATAAGTGTGTTAGTATTCCATTAAGTATAATGCAGACAAGCCGAGAGTGCCCGACTAGTAAATACTCTGTACTTGTTTCAGAATACTCTAAAAGAACCTGCACATGAAATTGTATAGTTCGAGCTAAATAATTTAAGGCAGCCAGATCTGCTTACGGTGTATGAATATCTACATTTGAAAGCCAAGGCCTATTCGGAGAGACAGATGGAAGAAAGTGCATTGCAGTTTATATATCAGACATCCAGAGAAAGGAACAGACGGATTGAATACGGCTTTAACAACTCTTCCGTAAGTGATATAACAATCTAACATGATAAACTCTGTACTATCCAAGTTGCCTCCTTCCACCTGTTAGATACTTTGGAGCCGAAACACTTTCTAGAGCGCTACTTGAATGAATCCATGGGGCATCCCTGACTTACCATCCCGGTGGTCAATTGTTGTTTGGCCTTCATTTGGCCAGACTGCTCCTGCAGCTGCTCACATTTGGCCTGTAAGTGCTCCATCCTGTCCCGATCTTGTTCAATCTTTCTGTGCATAACACTCATGCGATGCAAATAGTTTGCCCTCTCTAGTACCAGACCCTCGTTAGAGAAGCGCATGTCCGACAGGTCCTCCTTCAATTTGGCCAACTTGGCCTCCAGGCTCTTCACAGTGCGGCGAGTAATATACTCACGCTGCGCTATCCCCCGGCCCTCCGATTGCAGCTTGCCGAGGCGAACATCTAGGTGGCTGATTACCAGATTCTGGCGCAATCGCAGGGTGTTTAGCTCCTGAAGCGTACTGTCCAGCTTCTTCTGGGCCACGTGGTGGATATCACGTTCGGTGGCCATTTCTCTTTTGTATTCCGCGAGTGTATCTTCATTTTCACAGAGCTGTTGCAGCAGCTGGGCCGAGTGCAACTTCTGCAGTTGAATCGCCCAGCTGAGGTCGCCCACTTGCAGTGTCAGACCCTTCATTTCATTAGCGGTGAGGGCCAGCTTCGATTGCAGGCCGTGCAGCTCGGACTGGGATATGCGCAGCGATTTCTCTAGACGCTTTATATCGCATATAGATGCCGTATATTTCTCCATGGAGCGCGCGTGCTGCTGCCGAAATGCGGTTAGCTCCTGTTCGGCACATTTCGCTTGTTCCTTGTAGGCTTTCACATCCTTCTGCAGAGTGTTCTTCTCTTGCCGCAGTTCGGCCAGCTGGTCCTTGTGCTTGCTGCTGATCGACTTCGGCGACGGCTCGGCTCTTCTTTCGAAGGCGCTGATCTGAGCCTTTTGCAGCTGCTGCAAATCATTTAGCTGACCATATGCGGTTGCCGTCTCCTTCTTTGAACTGTCCAATTTCTTGTGCATATCCAGCTGCTGCACCTGCATTGCTCTTATATGCTCCTGGGCGTGTTTCAGCTCATCTTGTACTTTGACCTTCATCTCTTGAGCCCTTTCCAACTGTTCCTGCATGTTCTTAAGACGCATCGTGTAATTGCCGAGCTTCTCGCTCAGCTTAAGCTGTGCGCAGTCCTGGTCGTGCATGTGCATGCGGGCGATTGCCAGCTGCTTGACGAGTTCACCCTTTTCTTCTCCCTCCGACGCAGTTGCTCTGCTGCTCCTAGCATCCTTTAATTGTTTTTCCAAGTGATCTATCCTTTCCTTGTAATTGGCAATTTTTTGGGCGAGCTCTTTTTGGTGGGACTCGTGCCCAATTATCTCGTAGTAGGCGGTATTCAGTTCGTCTTCTAGTCCAGATTGATCCATGGTCACAGTTTTGGGCTTCTCCCTCAATCTCTGCTGCGTCATCGTCAATTGTTTTTGCAATTGATCAATTTTCCTTGCCTGCTGCTCGGCATCCTTCAGCTGGGCCGGCCGCTCTCTTATCTGCTGCTGTAGATTTTTAACACGCTTCTTATAGCTAGCCAGATTTTTCTCAAGCCAATCCTGATGTGCGGCGCTCAATCGAGCTTCCTTTTGGAATGCATTCGTTTCGCGTCTTCGCATCTCCCCCATCTGTTCCTGCAGGAGCTCAGCATGATCTCGGTAATACCTGGCCGTCTTCAGCAACTTATGATTTACGACTTTCAGTTTCTGCACTTCCTCACGTGCGACTGTCAGCTTCTCGACCAATTTCTTTTCGTGCTGACTAGGGCAGTTGTGGCTCTGGGACATAGTCAGCTGCTCCTGTAAGCTTGTCGTTTGCTCTTGATAGCTAAGGAGCTCGCGGCCCAACTGCATATTCGCACAGTTGGCATCCTGCAGCTCCTGCATCACCATCTCTAGCTGATCTACCAGGCCCGAAGCCAATTTGCCGTTCTTAGCACGTTCAAGTTGGCGCTGTAGATGCTCCACCTTCTGTTGGTACTGGGTGACAGCTCTAGCCAGTCTCTGGCGCTCTCGTTTCTGCACCTCGATCTCTTTATGCGCCTCAAGCAGCTGGCACTCCATCTGCCAATCCTGATTGGATGGTTGCTGGGCCCGTTGCTGCAATTCTTCCATCATATGTTGGTAGTCCTGCAGCTTTTCAGCTAGCCTCTTGCGTTCGCTCTGCCCCCTCTGCAGGTCCACTTGTGCGGCTTGCAGCTGCTCCTCCCTCTCCTTTAGCTGGCGCTGTAGGCCTTCCAGCTGCTGGTTCAGCCCGCGCTCGACGCTTGACGGTTGTTGGAGCCTCCCACTGGAGCCATTAAGCCGATCAACGAACAGTCCCGACTGCCATTGGTGCTCTCTCGGTGCTTGGCTCTGCTTCAGCTGGCATTCTAAGCATTCAACCTGTACCCGACACACTTCCAGCTTTTCGGACAGCTGCTGATTGGCAGAATCTCGGGCATCGAGCTCGAGCTCTATTGCGGCTTCTGTTGTTCCAGTATCTGTATCCAGTATCTGTTGTTGCAGTATCTGTACTTGCATCTCCGATTGTTTATTAGTGCTTAGCTCTTGGCTTATAACCAGCTCCTGCTCAAAGTATTCCACATGCTGCTGCAGCTCTCCGAAATCTCGGCCCTGCCCCACGAGCACCGGCGAATTATCTTCCACAGGACATGCCTGCTTTACGCGCTTATCCATATTTGTTAGCGATACTTTCAGCTCGATAAACATATTGGTCAAGTGTTCTAGTTCGCGATTCCGATCGTTAACCAAATCGAATGCAGCATTGAGTTTCGCCTCAAGCTCCGATGAATATTGCTTGTAAGTCTCCAGCTGCTTCTCCAATCCCTTCGATTCGCCAGCACGCCTAGAGACAAAAAGCCTGTGGCTCAGCTGCAGATTTTCGTTTTTCATATCGTTCAGCTGATGGCGTGTGGTCCTCAGCTCCTGTTTAAGCACCGAATACTTGTCGTGCTGAATGGCCAACTGTAGCTCCTGCTCCAGCTGTTGATTTTTATCCTGGGCGGCGCTTAGCTGTTGCTGCAGCTCATCCACCAACGTCTTTTGGTCCTGATTCTCCCCGTCGGTTTGCTGCTTCTCGTCCTTGGGCAGTTTGTAGTCCGCGACTATTCGGGCAATTTGTGCGATGTGATCCATAACGTTGTTTTTGATCTCCTCCGTTAATAAGGCCAGTCGGCGCTGGTGCACGACAAGCATTTGATTATCGATGACCAGTGGCATGTTGAGATTCACATTTAGGCGGACCATGCCACATACGTAATTAATCATCTTCGCCTTGAGCCGGCCCAGCACTGAACCCAGTTTCTGGTGGTACTCGTGGAGCTGCTCCTCGTCTGAGATCTCTGACATTCCGTTTTGCTCCGACTCCAGTTTATTGATATATGCGATCTGATGTGTTAACTCCTGCCCGAACCAGTAGCATTCGCTAGTTTTGTAATCCAACTGGTCCTCCAGATACTTTATATAGTCGTCCAACTTCAAGCGATCTGCGTGGTCCATTTGCATGCTCTGCTGCTGATCGGTGTACTGCTTCAGGCAGCACCTGTATTCGCTGGTCAAGTGCGCGCTGGTCGCCTCCAGCCCCTTGAAGTCGGATATAAATTGTTCTATCTGCAGGCGCAGCTGCTCCAAGGCATGCATACCAGTCTCTTGGCTCATTGACGACACATTGTAGATATTTTCCACTTCCAGCAGCATCTTCCGGATGCTCGCTTCGTGAGCACTCAACGCATCCATCGTCGCAGGCACTGTGCTTTGCGATTGCGTGTTATGTGTATCCAGATATCTGTAGTTGGCCACAAAATGGCCGAGTTGTTCGCGCAACTGTTGGAACACGGCGCCAGGCTCATCGTCTGGCTCGACGGCTAGGTTGTTGCACTCGGCTAATATTTGCAGCATTTCGGCGGCGAACGCGTCTTGGGCTTGTATCTGTTGCAGGTACAGAACCAATTTTTCATCGATCACGATATGCGTGTGGCGCATTGGATCTTGATCCAGTTGCACCAACCGCCCATCGAGCGCCGGCTGATCTTCCTGCTGATTATGCGATTCCGCCAAGCAGGCGGCTTGCTCCACGTTCAGCTGTTGATAGTAAAGGTGGACAGGATAAGGTAAAGCCAGCTTTTTCCTATTAGCTAACGGACTGGCAGCCTGTGTCTACTTCTCGATTATCACATACCGTTTCATTGGCCGCCAAAGTCTGGTTATGCGATTCGTACTTTGCGGCCATCTGCTCCATTGTATACTCAATAAGACCGAAGAGCATTGGTAGCGAATCGTCTTTCAGTGGCAGTTCCGGCAACTCCACGTTGTGCGAGCGAATAAGCCGCAAAAGTTTTTGCTTGAATCTCATTCGTTCGTTCTCCGCAGAAGATAATGCCTCCGGAGAATCATTTCCCTTCTCCGCGCTGCCACGCAATTGGTTCTTTGGCGATTGTGTCTTCTCTTCCGAGCTAACACCAATATCGTCCGTGGTGTCATTCAGCTCAAAACAGCCTCTGCGCAGGCGCATCTTTAGCGCTTCGCAGTCTGAGCGTAGACCTTCCAGTGCACGCTCTCTGTCCAGCACGATCCCGTCCGCACTATCCACGAGGTCCTCCAGTTCGTGTATGCGTTTCATGTACGACTGTGAGCTCAAATCGAACACTTGCACCTAAATCAAAAACGAGATTCGGAATAAACGCAATGGAAGAGAGCCTTAACCCCTATCGATCTTCGTAGTAGGATATCAAAGTAAACGGAATATTTGCTTACCTTTTTGGTTAGCTCGTCGTTATTAATTTGTAAGGCTCTTATATGATCTTTGAAAAGTTCAATGAGCGTGTCCTTGTCTACGTTCTCGTTGACCATGGCCAATTGTAGCTGATTGGATGAGTGTTACAATGGTATTTTATAATTGGTTTAATATATTTTATTTTGCCTACAATTTCATTTTCGATGAATCCCTCTGCATTCTCGTCCCAGCTGCGATATTTCGAACTGGAAGAATTCCCCAGCTCCTTTTCCTCCGATTGCACAACGGTATTGGTTGCTTTGGCTCCAAGCTGTTCTTCCTTCGGAGCGAGTTACACGAGTTATCAAAGAATCGAATGGATCATAATTATCAAGAAAAACTCACGCTGTTATTATCGCCATCGCCTTTCTCGTCCTCGTCCTCGCCAGATCGCAAGGAATCTGTATCGATGGTGGTTAACGTGTAGATGTTATAAGGATTGCTGAGCTCCAGTTGAGCATTTGCCGAATTTTCAGAACAAACACCGGAAACTTTTTCGCGGAATAGAGCTATCCTAGACTTCGAATACGTTTTTGCCGGCACCTTTTCATTTGCTTGTTTATCAATCCGAAGTTGTCTCTCCGTTCCGTTGCTCAAAGTCGAAGTATTGCTAATGCCATTGCTGCGGCCAAGCAGATCCTTGTCTGGAGGCGCGTTTTCATATAGCTCGTTATCCACCAAACAGTACTTCTCTTCGGTGTCGACACCTGAACTGCTGCTGGCGGGCAGAGGAGGGACGTCAGCATTGTTGGCGAAGATGCGCCAGGTACGGCTGTTTTCTGGTAAATTGCATTCATGCAGGATGCTTTCCTTGTAAGCATGCCCTTCGACAGCTTTGTTATCCATGTAGTCGGGTTCTTCGCCAGCCTCGTTTTCTCGTCCTCCGGCGGCTTCGTCTAACAAGCAAACGGGTTCTTCTCGCGCCTCATTATCAGGGTTGCGCTCTACTGTGGCTTCGTTCTCGGTATAATCGAGAACATTTTCAAAATTCTCTTCTTCAGTTCTAGATTTCTTTGGTTCAGGCGCCTCGTACAGAATATGGGGTTCATTTTCATTTTTTTCGGCGTCCTCTTCGATATAATCCGAATCCTCTTCGGCGCCCTCAGAGTAGAATTCCTCAAGCGTTTCATTCACATTATAATCGGGACTATTCAAGCATTCGGCTTCCCCGCTGGCCTCACTATCAGAGTTGCGTTCCTCTGCATTATCTTGTCCATTTTCATTTTCTTCGACGGCTTCTTCAAAGTATTCGGATTCTTCGTCAGCCTCGTCAGAATCGAGTTCTTCAGAAGATTCGTTCTCTGTATAATCGGGTTCATTTTCATTTTCCGCGACAGCTTCTTTCACAATGTATTCAGACTCTGAGCGGGGCTCATCAGAGTTGCCTTCTTCGATGGCTTCGTCCTCTATATAATCGAGCTCGTTTTCATCAGCGGCCTCGCTTACACATTCTTCACCCATCACATATTCGCCGCAGCCGCAACCCGACGAATCGGTATTGCCATTATGCTCGGGAGAATTGTCTTCAAAACCCGAGGGCATCCGGGCGATGCATTCGTGCAATATAACTCTCGATAGATCGGACATATCTGGGATATATCGAGTGAAGAGGTCAATGCAATTTTCAATATAATTATCTTGGAAGACACCGTCAGGAATATAGTCGATGCCACCGTTATCGCTGGCGTATCGCCATAGAAGAGAATATACATAGGCGTAGTCACTGGCAGCGATGCCGCCATTTTGTTTTAATTGGGGCTCAAAATTGGGAAAATTTTCTGCAAATCGGATATTATTTTTATTAGAGACGAATGCCTAATAATGCCCGTACGTGCGCACCTTCCAAAAAATAAAGCAGTGGACTATTTGCAGACTGTGGATTGGAAGGCAAATATTTCACGCGCTCTGCGTATGGCGGAAAGAATATTTCGGGCTCTAGATCATCCAAGCACACTGGAGTTGGCTCGATGAGCTCACAGTCCCTAACCTGCAAGGTATTTCTGAAATTTGTGACACACTTAGAAAACCAAAAGAGAACATTTACCCATTTCAAGAGCACTTTCTTCCAAGCGGATAGCTCCATTACACATTAAGAAATCCAGCCAAACCCCAAAATTTGTGCTTTATTAGTTTTTGATTGGATTTCACTTTAATTTCCAAAAATGTTGGAACCTTTTGGGAGATAATCAAATTTAATTTTCTTTGTGCTACTCACTTGATGTGCACATTCAAAATGATAGAGAATCTCCTGCTGTCGAGTTAGCTAAGGAATTGTGATGAAGTTCATTGCGGTGCCTATTTTGTTTTCTGCAAAGAGTGTTGGGCAACGTGTGCAGCAACCGTCAAAGTTAAGCGGTGTTGGACAAGCTTAACTAAACGGTTAATATTATTTGTAGGTTAGCTAAGGCTTGTTATTGAAACTAATTGTTTTGTTTGTACATATACAAACAGATCGGCTATATCTCTTTGTGAATTATAATTTAAACAGAATTTATTTTGTTTGTACATGTTTCTCAACTGAGTATTATATGGTGTGTTGACAATATTGTCGTGGTGAATATACATTCATATAATCATGGAATGTGAAAATAATGTCAAAATGTGACATTTCTTTCACGTGTTCTTTTTCATTTACTTGTTTTTCGATCTAAATTCTATGCATACATATGTTCATTGCATACATGTATTATTTTATTGATTAATATTAGTTAGAAAATATAATTATGATGCATTTGCCACATTTACATAGATTCTTATGGGGCATTAATAGTTTTCGTTTTCAAATGTTCGTTATTAGCTGCATTGGAAAAGCGAGCTTACGAGCTTTTGCTGGTTAAGCTGAAATCTGTCCATCTCTTTCTTTCGCTGGGTACGCTTTTAAGCTACCGTAAACTTGCGTTGAATTGCAGGCCAAGGACGCGCGAGTCCTTGCAGCTTCCAGCTGAGCATATTGCCATATCCTTAACTGAGTCCTGGCGCTCGCCGGCTGCCGCTTGCTGTGCGCCTGCTGCGCTGGCTGAGTTTGAGGCGTATCTAGGCGTGGTGTCTGCTCCGTGCACGACCTTGAGAGCGCCCGGATGCTGGCTTCCGGCTGCTGACTGCTGAATTGAGAGGCGGTTCGCTCGCCGCATCCGTTTAATTGCTCAGCCCGACCAAGCCCGCCCAAGCCCGGCCCGGCCCGGCCCAGGCACGTGCGAAAGGAACAGCAAGCGAGCAGCGATAAGGGCGTCGCCAGGTCTATGCCCACCAATGGCTGGGCGAGCACGGCCTCGTCCCTGACGGACGAGCCGAGGCGAGGCAAGGCTGGGCATCCTTCGGCGTTGTCGTCTGCGCGATTCCAATTAAGCAATTAAAAATGCGCCGGGAATGAGCTAAATGGTGTTCCGGTCGCGTCTGGGGCAAACATTGTCAGCTTTTTAATTAAGACGATGCCGGCGTAATAGGATAGAAGAAGATGCGCTGCAAAAAGCGTAGGTCGAAATGTGTGCAGCTAATGAAGAGGGTGGCCAATGTGGCGGCCAGCAACATTTCTCACTAATTGGCTGAGCTCTTAGGCCGGGCAGAACAGGGCATGACAGAGGGTTGGGGTTGTGGGGATGGGAGTAGGCTGTTTAGCTGTGTGCTGTGCTGCCTGCCTGCGATTAATTAAAAACAACAGTTAATGAATTCGCAGCGCGCAACATAAACTGCATTTAACGGCAGACGGGGCGGCGCTCAAGTTCAAGTCGTTGATGCCGCTGCCGACGTCGCAGCTGCTGCTGCTGCTGCTGCTACTGCTACTGCTGGCAACGAAGTCGTTCGGGCAAGTGCCCGATGCTTGCCATCGCGTGTGCGTACGATTTCAGGGGCCTTCAGTCAGTCGATTTTTGAACAGGCTTGCAGCAAGCGACTGAAGCAGCAGCAAAATACCAACTCCCCCAACAGAGGAAAAAGAAACAGAAACACACACACACACACACACACACATGCATGCATACAAGCGTATACACATTATTGTTGCATGCTGCTGCCTGGAACAGTCAGCGGGTTTTTTCAGCTAACGAAAAATAAAAGCTAAAAGCTGTAAGCGTAAGAGCTAGCGAGCGCAAGCAAGAGAGAGAGAGAGAGAGAGAGAGAGAGCGTGAGTGAGAGAGCGAGCGAGCCAGTGAGAGCATGAGCGCAGCAGCAACAACAAACCAAGCGATGTTTTCTTTTCTTGCTGCTGCTGCTGGTTGCCGCACACTGTGCGCCTGTGCACAAAAACTGTTTTTTATACAAGGACATTGCCATCGCATGACATTTCATGCGTGCAAACATATTAGAAAGCAAAATATATGTATGCATACACGTGCAGAAAATATATACATATGTATATACGAGTGGTTGTGTGTATGTGTGTGTGTGTGTGCGAATTAAAACGTCGCGCAAATGTACGCTCTGATATGAGTGAGTGTGCCAAAGCGAGCAACATGTGTGCAGAGAGCGCAACGAGCGAGACAACTAGCCTATGCACTGATTCAGCTGTATGGCGCTCTCTCTGTCTAGACCGCATAACGTTTGCATGTGTGTAGCTATCTCATTGTGCGCGAGGGGGCCTGTTGCTTGGCAACGTGCTGCTGCTGTACGCTGGGCGCCTATTTAGCGGCCAGCGTTTGGTTGGAACAAGAAAACGAAAGTGTTAAAAGCGAGCGTGTTGTGTGTGGAGCTCGTGGAGCCCACTGTTGGCAAACGCATTGGCATTGGCCGTATGTGGAGTCCGTTGCGCCGCGCGGCCATATGTGATTGGGCATCCTGGCCCGTGCCCGGCCATGGGCTGTCTTCGATGGTGTTTCGGCGGCATATATTGGCATCTCGTTGGGTAGGGTGTCTGGCGTTTTGTCTCTGGCCGCCTGCTGAAATTGCGACGCGCATGACGCGATTTTGACTACGCCACAAACATGTTGGGACGCCCCCCAACACCCCATAAGTTCGTCAGCCGTAGCAGCTATACGCATCAAACGCTGGGCGCCTATTGAGTTCGGGTGAATTCTACGAATTCGCCTGCCAACAATTTTTATCATTTTCGCGATGTTGCAATGGCCATGGTGGGCTTATTGGAATGAACATTCTAGGAACTTGCCCTAGATGCGTCAACAGGCGACCAGCAAACAGCAGCACAGCGACGACCTAAATAGTGTTTGCGCACAGTTCACTTGCTTCTCTCTCTTTCTTTTTTCACAGATTGTTGTTGCTTTTTCTTTTATATACATGTATACATGTATACACGTATACATAAGCCAAAGCAAGACGATGGCAATTTATATACCGATTGCAATCATGCACAGCAAGTGGAGCGTGCTAGAAGAGGACGGCAATAGTTGTGGGTGCGGTTAAGAGATTTTGACAGCGCATTGGTTGTTGAATTGGCTAAGCTTTAAGCTTTAATTTTGTGTGTATGTGCTAAGCTGACAGTTTACAGCTTTTGCGTGTTGCTTTCGTTGTTCTTGTTATATACCCTGCAGTGTGTGCATAGAGGTATATTCGGCATATGCATATTGCAGCTTTTATTAACTGCCGTCGACAATTGTATAACAACAAAATTGCTGAGCTCGCAAATTAATCATTTGACCGATTGAGAAGCTTAAATAAGTACCTGATCACGGCAGTCATTGGTCAAAAGGGGAAAAAACAGTTTATAGGGCAATTGTGAGTCGACTTGCTGGACCAGTGTGTGCATACACGTAGTTGTCTCTCGTTGCTCTGTGTATATTTGACAGCAGTAAGAGTAAGAAAAAAGAACAACATTGCAAGTACAGCCCGGCTGCTGGCAGTCCGTCTCTCATAAAATGCGTTTTTTGTTGGTACAATAAATGCTCCAATTTTGCCAGGCGAACATAATGGGCCACATAGCGACCAAGCTGCCAAGCAGACTGGGATCCAATGCAGACAGACACAAATACACACGCGCGCACACACACACACACACACACACAGGTGCTAGGTACACACACTTGCACTTGCACTTGCGTCCAATGAGAGAATTCTGGTTTATTCTTGCTTTTTGTTGTTGTTGTTGTTGTTGTTGCTGCCGTTGTTATTGTTTTTATTTTTATGCATTATGTTTGCGTTACCTTTTGCTGTTGTTGCTATAACAGCCAATAGGAACAATAGGAGCATAACCGACCAGTGCTGATAAAAACTATACAAAGTGAAACCCACTCGTAAAACATTTTCATTGCCCGCAGCGCAAAACTTGAAAGCGAATGTTATACGCTTGAATAAGCAAGCCAGCCGCTCATTAGCGTCCAGTATGCGGGCGGAGCAGAGGGAAGGGGAATGGGGCATACGGGGAATTCGATTTACCTAAGTAGCTGGCAGACACAGTTTCTATGGAATCTGTGGTTATATTCTTGTTGGCTCAAATATGAGTAACATATTTTGTCCGTACTTTAGACAGTTTTATTTCTTTGAATTCAATTAATAATAATAATAATAATAAAATTAATGCCAATACTAATCATAATAGGAAAATGATCAAAATATACATGTTTTATCCTCAAAGAGATCCAACAAATATCTTATAAAATAGAATTAATATATTTAAGCTCATTAGTCCGTTTGTCTAATTGTTAATGGACCAATTCCTGAAACATGTGGGTCACAATATAACCCAATGAGGATCTTTGAATTTCCTAGCTTCAACGAGAATGTAATTTGAAGATGGATAATTTGTATTATCAAATTATATTCATAAGCATACAAATTCCTTCACCTGATGATGATAACTACCATCTAATTATAAGTATACAAATTGACTTCTGTTTCAGGAATATTATAACAATATAATATAATAATAATATAATCGGGAATTTCTACGAATACCTGTACAGTTTGAACAATCGGTCGCTAGTGAAGCTGGCTCTCGAAAATATATATTAACATTCCCACAAGCTCCTTTCCAGAAAACTGCAGGGGTTTCATACTTGGCTAACTAATCTAACTTAACATAAACTTAACATATGCCGATCTAATCTAAAGATTTACGAATATTATCTATTGCTAATAATTCTTGATCTGTATAGTATTGGGTAAAGTGGTCGTGCTTCAGCTTAGGGTCGAATCGAATTCCAGCATTGAGCTTAGCTTTGTGAACCTGGTTTAGCACAAACCTTTGTCGTTGGTCGTATATTTTCCAATTCAATTTATAATTTATGACTGACCGCTTTATTGAAAATATTGGAAAACTTACATATTTTCACACAAAAATTGCTGGCTAAATTTGATCTCTAACCAAAATATGGTACATTAATCCAATCTTTGGGGCCCAAGCGATATATCCCCTGGGTTTGAGTCTTCCTCAAAAGTTTTTGACCCTTAATCAAATGAATTTTGAATAAAAATAAGTTTCGGTTCGGTTCGTATTTTTAGAATAAAATTGGAATTTCGGCTTCGAACTGTTTTTGTCCTTTCGTACTTAATAGTTAGAGTTCTTATTTACTGGCACGCTGTCTCAGCGACTTGTACTTGTTTCTGGTTTTTGTTTTCCTTGTCAGAGCCTTTCCCAAAATAAAACGAAACATTAGTGCTGGCGACAGTTTTCTTGTAACTGGTCACACTTAAAATCCTTTGGCATTTGCATAAACGGGCAGGTGTGTGGCCGTTGACATTGCCGTGAGGACGTGCAGCCATAAAGTGTCGAATGTGTGGAACGCAATTGACATGAAGAACAAGAAACAGCGCCGAAAATTTCAACTGCTGCGACCGCCGCGTGGCATGGCACAGTGAGGACAACAAGGACACTCGGAGTGTCAAGTGTTGATATTGATGGCTGGCAGCAGGCAGCAGGCGGGGCAAGGCAATGAAATCCGGTCAGCAGTGTTGCAAAGTTCTCTCTCTCTCTGTCTTCCTTTTCTTTTTTTTTGTATAGCGGTCAGCAATGAAAATATTGCAACTGCATTGCAGCTGGGCGCCGGGGGCGGCAAATGCTAGACGAACAAAAGAGATGTCCGCCAGAAGTTAAAGCGTCTCCCAAGCACAAAATCATATGCGTGCATGCATACATGCTTATACAGTATGTGTGTCTGTGTGTGTGTGTGTGTGTGTGTGTGTGCATGCTTGTTTGTCTGCCGAGAATTGCTGAGCTGTGCGACGGTCTCCCATTGAAATGTGCTTTGCCTGCGGCTCAGTGTTGTGCGACGCTGTGTGGCGCCCCCTATCGGTCCCTTTTGGGCACTTGCTTTGAATAGCGAGCTAAAACGCAAAGAACTATTCAACACTCTTTCTCGCATTCTCCCTTTCGCTCTTTCTTTCTCTTTTTTGCTAGCTGCCATTCGACAAGCGGAAGTGGCATTTAAGCGGATTTCGTCGACTGCTTAGCGCGCCATGCGATCAAAAAAAAAAAAAAAAAAAAAGAAGGTGTCAACTGTTTGGGCTGCTTTTGGTCCTGGGCAGCACACGCCCCGGGCGGTCCGGCTGTTCGGCTGCCTGAGTCTGAGTGTGAGAATTAAATGCCAACTGCCAGGGCAGGCAGGTTGCATAGTCATCAAAATGAAGGCAAAAAATTGCCCAGTTTCAGTTTTGTCAGCGCATGAATTACGGGTTTAATTTATTTTTGTTATTCTTATTTGTATTGTTAATTACATTATTGTGATTCTTTTTGCTCATATTATTATTATTATTATTTTTAATTTAGCATCAAAATGGCTTATCACATGGTTGTAGGTCCAATTATGTCTAAGTGTGGAACTTATTTTATTACTATCATGAATCATGAACTTAAGCCGATTTAAGCCCGACTTAAAACAAATTTAATTTCGTCACGCATTTCTACCCCACAGTGATAAGGGATGACTTAAGAAAAAAAAACTGAAAAAAATATCAATGCAAATGAGTAAAAATTTTAAATATTATTTGCCACCTCTTTAGTGTTAACTAATTTACCATACACATATGTAATCAAATATATTATAAAAAATATTATCAAAATATTATCTGATGCTATACTATATATACTATATAGCTTGCCGAGCTTCAGTTGAAAACCAATCTTATTTGAAACAAACGACGATGAATAAGTTTCAGCTGGAAATCGAATAAGTTTTGACCTAGTTATGGCTGTACGAAGTTTGCGAGAAACTAATAACAATAGTTATGCAATTCCATAAGTAAATATTTGTTAAAAATAGAATTTCGCTCTATAAATTGTATGGATAAACTTTTTTGTTTAAAAACACTTTTCAATTGTCAAATCAATTAAGAAGACAAATCAATATTAAAAACATTTTCCGCATCGAAAGTCCGTTTAGCTTATGCAAAGCTATAACAGTTAAAAGGTGCCTAATCAGGAGCTATTAATAGCTAATAGACCATAGTATATGCACTTAGTTATGTGACCCTTGGTTCTTAACTCGACAATTCGATTGTTTTTCCGAGCCAAACAGTTTAAGGAAATAGAAAAAGGCATTACCATACAAACAACAAGAACAACAGCGAAAATTGTCAATGTCAAGGTTTCGAATAATTTTATTTACTTATTTTATATACCCTAAAATTGGTTGGTATTTGAGGGTATAAAGGCTTAGCGGGAATTAATGTAACAGGCAGTAGCCGGCTTCTCGGATACCATAAGAAGTACGTAAAAGAGGTATTCTAGTTTTGTGTGCATGTAAAAGGCGAAGGAAGGCATCTCCTCAGAATTTCTTACTGTTAAGATATCGCCCTGAAAATTTCATAAAGATCGGACAATAAACACCGATTTTACTCAAAAAAGCATTTTCCATGGTGTAAGGCTAGCGAAAGAAGAAGCGGCGTGTGTGTGTTTTTGTGTGTGTATGTGTAGAAGGAAGCTTCACTATGTGTAACGGCAATTCGATGCTTGGCTGAGGGCATCTGCTAGTCGAGCACTCCCGACTAGCCTAGCGTTTTTTTTATCTTGCTCCGCTAAATAAGAGAAAGAAAACGTGCAAAAAAAATAACTGTCAAGCAAGTCAGTGTAAACTTTGCCGTTTTGTTTGCACAAGCTGCTTGACAGATCATCAAGCATCAAGCGAAGTGTATTCATAATTTTATGAGATAACTTAACGGCATTAAATGCTTTGTGAAAAGCATTTGCTGCAGACACTCCACAGCACTCAGAGACCCAACAACAACAACAACAACAACCACAACAACAACGACAACAATCAAAATAGCAAAAAATGTCAGCTATGACATAATGTCACATTGTTGCATGTTTTGTTGCTGTTGCTTTTGTTGTTGTTGCGATGGCTGTGGAGCGCGAACAAAAAGCAGTCGAAGCAGTTGGCCGCAATGCGGCGGGGGCGGGGGCGGGGCATGGATAAAGTTAAGTCAAAGTTCTGCTTGGGCGTTCGCCGACAACACATTAAGCTTGCTCGCTCACTCGCGCACTCACTCCTTCGCGCTCTCTCTCTCTCCCACTCTTTCCCATTTGCTCCTTGTCTATGTATTGCTTTTTGTCCGTTATTCTCGCCAATACATGCAAAGCCGGCATTTGTTTTTACGGCCTGACTAGGGCTTCTTATGGTTTTCATTCCTCTCGCCCCCTCCTCCAGCCGCCTAAGAGCGCGAGCTTGGGCAGGGCTCTGCAGGCAGCAAGCTTTGCTGCAACGCTGTCACTCGGTTTCCAGAGCTTTGCTGTGTGTCGCTCCATGGCCAAACAGTCCGGCACGTGCCGATTTCCAGCCACTGGATGCGCTGAATGTGCTTTTGCGCCATAAAGCAAAAACAAAACATATGGCCAAAGCTTTTCCCGGCATCAGGCTAAACAGCTGTGGGGCGGCGGTGGCAATGATGACGATGACGACATTGTCTTATGAGGTCTGAGATCAGGACTGCCACCAGCCCCCAGCCCCCAGCCACCAACGGCCAGCGGCGAGCCATGACAGCTGCTTCACCGCTGCACGCGCATGATAAAGCTGTAATTGAGCATGGATGTGCAGGAACCACACGGTGCTTGAGGAGGAAGGGGGGAGGGACAGCCCAGCTGCCAGTTGTCTTCTGAAACTTGAAGGTGATTTGGGGCCATGTTTTTCCTAAAATCTTACGCAATTAACTGTTTGACTGTTGAAATGATTGATTGACAGGTGATGCATGATGTGCCTGTGGATGTCAACGATTGATGATTTCTGGACATAACGTAAACGTATTACGACTGAGAGTAAGTGAAATGAACGAATTACTAATGACAAGATTGTTGATTGATTGGTTTGAGCCTGTTACGATTGAAACCTAGTTGATTGATGCAAATACAACACGCAAGACATTAATAAGGGACATATATGAAAATATGGATGTGCGAGTGTATAAATTCACGCTGACCACATAATTAATACATCAATTAAATTAGTGATGTTCTGATTGATTGATTGAAGGCATACGTTTTTACAAATTTAATAAAAAGAACACCAAGTGATTGATTGAGTTCAATTGTTAAATAATTGATTGACTATTTTGAGCTGCAAATAATGGAACAAAATGGACAACAGTTTGAAGTGCACTTTGAAGCTATTTAATTGATTAGTCGATTGTGGAGTTCTTCTCGATGAGAAGAATACTTTATATTGTGTCCTTTGATTGAATAGCCGAAATAATATAATATATAATATTGTTTGGAGACCAAGGCCTTACATTAATATAATATATTAAGGTCGAGCTTTGTAATATATAATATAATGAATAATATTATACATAACATATAGTAGAGTATGTAACATAAATATATTATTTAGGCTATTCAATCGGGCAACGTAATTTACTTTGATATTTCTTTTCTTTTAAAGGAACACAATAATTAAAGCAAATATAAGTATATTGTATATGTATATACTTCTTATAGGGCTGATTGATCAATCGCATATTTGGTATGTGAACCTTTTATCGTTAATATTTGCATTTCACCACATATTTCAATGCTAACTAATGCATTATTATAATTACTCGAACTATTTGTTAGCTTGAATTGTTGATTGAAATTGCGGCACAAATTCGGTTCGCATTGATTGATGGTCCCATCGATTGCACACGCAATGCTTATTTTCGCTCAAAACGTGCCCGTGCAACAATTAGCTGCCCAACTAAAATTTAAATATGCAAGCCAACCCCCTCCAACCTTCCCTTGCTGCTCAAAGTTCTAATTGCAGCGCATTGGCCAGAAGGTATTTAAAAATTGCTCATACGCCAGAGGCGCCTGAAATGCTGCAACGATTTTTCGCATTATGCGCTTTTGCAGCTGCAACCGCTTTTTCTTGTTGTTGTTGTTGTTGCTGTTGTTGCTTTTATAGTTTTGTAGTGCACTTGGCCAGTTGGTGGCGCATTGCATTCATATATAAATATAGTTTTAATGGCTCGCCTTGCATGGCATTTAAAAATGTGAAAAAGTGGTACAAAAAATGCTAAAAGGGGGCGGACGGGCCTGTGGGGGAAATGAATATTTTAGCTTACCATAATGTGCTTTGATTTTTCGTTGCTGTGCGGCGTGTTGTTGTTTTGTTTTCTTTTCTTTTTTTTTTATATTTTAATATGTTTTTCAAGTGCACACACACGCATACACACAGGTTTATACGCGTGTGTAGCATTTGCTGTTGCTGCATGTTTTTTTTTGCTGTCTGCCTTTTTGCCAGCGTCGTGAGTACCGCGGCGTAAAGTGGCCAACAAGCCGTTAAGCATGGTCTCCTGCCATGCATGTGCCCCTCCAGTCGGTGCAGCGCGCCCCAAGCCCATGCGCCCCTCACGGCCGCAAGAGAAGTCCCATCTAACCAGCTGCTGCCCGCTGTGCGTGGGTGCGTTCTTTAAAAGGCTTTAATAGAATAGAAGGAAAGCAAAGAAAAACGCAACTTAAGTTGACAAAAGGGTTGCAAATGCCATGGCGGGGAAGCTGCCGCTGATTACCGAAAAAACTTCTTTTGCTGCCAAGTTGCAGTTGCATTATGATATAAGGTTACAAGCACATATAAGCGCCACAGCTATAACGGGTCGCCATGATAAATGGCCCACGAACTTCGCTCTAACAATGGCAGAACTTTCGTTGCGGCGCCTATGCGTATGCCACACATTTTCAACGCCCGGACTCGTGCCCATTTGCCTGTTCCTTTGCAATGGCTTTTAGGCCTTCTTGGCATCAGCCCAATTGCTGTACCCCTGCGCCCGCGCCCTCCCCATCTTGTTCCAGCTGGCCTGGCACAAAACTTACCAGACAATTGCAATTGCTTTACCATAGCGCTATCTCCCTCTCACTCTCTCTCTCGCTCTCTCGAGCGCGCATCCTTTGCCAAGTTGAAAATTAGCTGCGTTTTATGTGTTTGATTCTTAGAAAGTTGGCCATAAATAAATAAATGTGTTTACGTACATACTATGAATGCATTTACTGTTAATTTTTTCCGCTTTTGCTTCCACAAATTGTCATTTTCTTGTTGTCTGAACTAGTTCTTTGAGCCAGTTCCAATATTTCCTGCAGAGCCATGTGCCATTTGCATGGCTGCTGGAGTGCGTGAATGCTTATTGCTATATTTTTATTTGACACAATCTTTTAGACTATTCTCTAATTTTTTCTAATATTACTTTACATAAGTATAATTTATTATAAGACTTTTGTCGTTTGTCGAATATGTTCAACAATTTTATGATGCAATTCAAATTTAAATTCATGAATGCCCGTTCTGCCGAAAATATTGCAATACTTAGATATTTTCACATAGAAATCGCGGGCTACATTAATTCTCTACCCAACAAATTGGCATCAGTTAACCGATATATGGTTAGATAAATCCAATATTTGGGGCCCAAGCTGTATATGCTTTGGGTCTATAAAATGTAAATATGCCTTAGGACTGAGTCTCACTCTAAAAGTGATTTATTTTGAAGCAAATCATATTTGAATAAAGTAGAGTTCGGTTCTAGTTTTGGTCCAGTCGATTTTTCGGGTAGCTGATTCGGTTTACGAAAGGAAATAAACTGTAGTTCCGGAACTGAACCGGTTTGGTTCAAACTCGTTTTGCAATTTGTAATTCTTTAGCTTAAACAAACAAAGGCTTCAATATATTATCGGATATATTCGAGAAAACAATCAATATTCAGCACAAGCTCAGATATATTTTTCTCCTTTCTTTTTTGCAGTGTATCTAAATACACAGACATTCCGTGTTTGAATGGATGTATATGTGCACAAACTTTGCAGCACATACAGATTACTTGAGTTGAAGTGTTGTCGTTGTCGTTGTCGTTGTCGTTGTCGTTGTCGTTGTCAATTGGCATTGCCGCAAGACCCTGTCTGCTATCTACTAATTTAATGAGCCTGGGCAAGGGTAACATCCTTGAAGCGTCTCCATCTCCTTCGCTGGACTGGACGGCGGTCAGATGTCTGCTCGGCATTTGGTGCATGGCAATTGGCATTCAATTACTGGACCGGCGCCTGAACTTTGTCCTGCACCCTAATTAAATGATCGATTGATCAATCAATCAATTGCCCAATCGCAATATCTCCGTGTTCCTTTGCTGCATCAATCTTGCGGCATAAACCCGCTGCAGTGGCCACTTGGCAGCTGACCTTTTATGCCATTTGCATTCGCTTTTGCAGCCGAATCCGAGAATAGTCGTGTATGGCATGGTCTAGGCGCCTTGTCATTACATTTTATATATTTTGCCATTTCAATGCGTTCTTTCTGAAACGAATATGTTGTCTTTTAGCGTGCCAGAAAGGGTCAAGACTCGTTGCCAAAAATTTAGTTGACCAAATGACTTAAATTAGTTTTAAATTAATTGAATGTAAAATCGTTTTAAATACTTTTCAGAAATTGTAGAAAATATTTCTGCTAAAAGCAATTTTCCAGATATGCTTTTTAATATTAGATTAATTGTTGCTTCTATTATTATTTTATTTATTTATATTTATTATTATTATATTATCATTGTTATTATTACTATTAAGTGTATTATTGTAAAGACCTTATTGTCCTAGGTGCCATTAGATATCATTTGTCCCGCTTACAATTTTGGCATGGCTAAGTGATTATCCAAAAGATTGAATTTAATTGTATCCCTTGATGTGTGTCACATTCCAAATATCAGATGATGGTCAGCCTGACGGGGAGCCAGGTGAAAGAGTTAGGCAAGGTTGGGTGAAAGCTGTGGGTGGAGTTTTCCTTCTAGTCAAACTCCTGATGGGACATTCTCTTGCGAGTCAGTTGCAAAAAAATCATAGCACGTTTTCAGACTTAAGATCTAGAATTAAATGAGCTTTTGATTCTAATTTGCAACTGAGCATTTGATAAGTGAGTGTGCATATTGCAATAATCGTAAATTAGACACACACATAATACAATACGTGTGTGTGTGTGTGTGTGTGTGTGTGTGTGTGTGTTTGGGTATGTGTGCGTGTGTCAGCGTGTGTGTGTGCCGCAGCACATAAATCGTTTGGCCCGGCTTTAATGTGCGTCCTCGTTTGGCACTCTCAGCCCTTTGGGTGCTTTCTAATTGGCCAACAGGCCAGCTGGCTGGCATGAGCCATTGACCAACTGAGCGCAGGCCGGACTGACTAACTGACTAACTGACTTGGCAGCTTCCCTCAATGGGAGCTCTCAATAATGCGGCACTGCGTCTTTGGAGCTTATTGGGCTCGTTTGCTGCTCTGTTTGGCTCTGGGCCTCGATGCTGCCAGTGGTTATTCGGCAATATGTTTGCCATTTTATGACAACGCCCACCAGCATGCCCACGCCCATATGCATATGAATGGCAGGACATGCTATGAAAAAGGAAAGCATTGCATATCAATAAACGGCCACATACACACAGCAAAAATCCAGATGTTATGCGAGCCAAATGGCAGATGCCGGCGCCAAATCTCCGCAAGCTTCTCCATGAGGACCAGGTGTAATCAGCATTTGGATATATTTATGGGCTTCTGTTGTCGACTCCTTTGCGAAATGCATGTGCTGGCAAATGCTGACTGCCGACTACCGACTGCAGTTGTATATTTGATAACAGCAGGTGACATTTCTCAGTGCCGCTAAGTGCCGCCTGCGGTGGGGCAAATGGCAGTGCGGTTGGGTGCAGGGGGAAGCGCTGCTTGGGCCTAATAGATATGTACAGCATTGCTGGCGGCATTTCAATTTAAGTTGCCACGTGTCACCAGCGCACACAATCCACACTGACACTTGAAGCACGACGACCAAAAAAAGAAGGTAGAGAAAAAGGGACAAACTTGCCCCACCTGCCGCAGCAAATGCCGCACACTTCTGCTGCCTTTATCAGGCATGGCACGGCTTAAGCCGGCCCTTTTGTTGGCACTCTCCTGGTTTATGGCTGCTTAGGCGGGCTGCCGCATCGATTTACGGCAAACTTGCCGCACAAAATGAGCTCTGCTTTTAGGCGCCCCAGACGCCGCATACATACTATACAAGCAATTCAAATAAAACGCAAGCAACGCCCAGCAGGTGGCGCCATTGCCACCGCTCGAGACGCCACCCGAGACACCACCAAGGGCCATACAGTCCTTACCTTAGCCTCTGGCCTTAATGCCAGCTGACGTTCAGCTGATATAAAACTTAATTAAAGAACGACCTTAAAGCTTCGCAAACGCTGAACCGTAACCATTTAAAGCTTAACATCAAGTTGACATCACAGTTGAGCATTTTCTTATTACTCAGGCTGGTCTAGTGCTCAGTTTTTAAGCGTTGTTATTATTATTATTATTTGTTTTAAATATTTTAAGGCATATTATGTTTAAATGCCTAAAAAATACAGGGTATACATGCATGCATATTTGTATAAATACAGGGTCTACATGCATGCACATATATATATTTTTATATATTTAGTTTTAAATGTTTTATAATATTAAGAAAGAAATATACAATAATTAAATTTAACTTTCGTAAATTACAAAAAAAATAGTTCTTGTGAAATATTCTTTTTTATTTCATATTTTTGCTAACCCGAAAAGAATCTTTCTTCTTTTTTTTCGTTAGATTTTTTTAATGAGAGCTTCAGGTTGGGAATTTTGAAAAATATATATTCTTATATACAAAACGCAGCATTTATATAATATATATATATATATTTGATTTGATATTCATAATATCGATTTAAAGACTTGCTTAACTCGAAAATTATCAGAGTTATATACCCCAAATTTGGTATGTGGGAGTTTGTATAGCATATACAAGCTATACATTTTTCACACTTTAAATAAATTCGTCATAGAGATATTTATAGACGGATAACCCAACGAGGACTGCAACCGAAACATGTTACCTCTTCTAAATTGTACTTCTAGTTCTACTTCATTATTTTTGATATGTTCGACAATTACCAAGAGTCCAGTTCAAGTTATGTTAACATTTATTTAGCACCAACAAGGCATGAACGTAATACTAGTTTTATGTTTAACTAAAATGCTCAAAAAATGTACTCCCTAATATGCAATTATGAGTAGAAGTCTTTAATGGTTAACGACTGGGCACAGCTGTGCGGGGCGGCAGGCAAATGACATTTAACAAGGCAATTTAGAAGCCGGGTATTAGAGTCGTGACAAGCGGGAATCTCAAAAGGTTGCCCAATGGGCCGACTGAAAGATGTCCTTTTGCCTTTGCGTGCTGCCAACAAAGCCACTATACTTAGAAGCAACAACAACGACAACAACAACAACAACAACAACAACAACAGCAGCAGCAACTACGGCAACAACAACTGAAGCCGGCAACTGGCAACTGGCAGCTGGCATGTGATGTCTGACCTTGAAATTTATGGCTTAATATAATAAAATGCCCAAAAGTATGCAATGTTAAAGTGAACGACGCCATTTCTGGCAGCCGCAACGCAGCCATTTTCTGTTTTCCCCCCATTCCATTCCCGATCTTTTTATATACGAAACTAAAACGCAATTCAGCTGGCCGAAGACCCACCCTCCCCTTAGGGAAAAAAGGAAATGAAATATTAATAACAATAAAAGCAACAAGAAGGCAAGAAACCAAACCAAACCAAACAAAAAAGAAAAGAAAATCAACACAATAGATGAAAATAGCATAAAAAGGACGAACATTTGTCCGGTGCATGTGGCAAGCGGGCGAGAAGAGGTTGCGTGTATCGTGCCCCCTCTCAGGCACCCGAGTGGCTCGATTCACGGTTTAATATATTTTCAATTTTATAATAAAGTGCGTAATACTAATTACCAGGCACTAGTCGGGGTCGAATCAGCTTATAAATAAATCAGCGCCCATGGATGTGCTGGTTAAATAATTGAGTACTATCGCAGTTTCAAGCGTTAGAAATTAATTTGTTATTTATAACGTTGTCAGTTGGTGGCATTTATTTCGATTTCAGTTTGAAGAGGGAACAGATTTAAGCTTTGTCAGAGAGAGCATCTGTATCTGTCGCCGTGCTATGCGATTCTCATGAGTGCAAGTGAGGTCTATGGGTTTTAATTTTTTAATTATAGATGTTGTGTTTTGTCCAATTATACGTATACACATATTTGAGTGTATATATGTGTGTATGTATGTATGTATTTATGCATGAATGTATGTATGATGTATGTATGTATATACGTTTGCATGCATGTATGCATGTATATGTGTGTGTTTTGTAAGGCATGTGTGCATGCGTGTGTATGTATATATGAATGTAGCTGTTCGTATACCAATCAGAGGCCAAGTTTACCTCACGCTGAGCTGCAAATTAAAAATAATCCTATTTTTAGCTGACGCCATACTCTGTGATTTTCATGGATTCAAGTCAGTCAGTCAGTCCTGCATTGATTATAAGTGTTGTATATATATTAAGCAATTAATTTTGTAATATAATTAACTTTATTCTTGTTTATATTCTAGCTCTAATTACACTTCTCTCTCGGCTCTCTCATCATTCCCTCTCTCTCTCTCACTTTCATTCTCTTCTTTCCTGCTTTTATATAAAAGTCTGTCTGTTTTTATTTACATGTAATAAATATTTATATAAAAAAGGGATTACGTGGGAAGGCATTTCAGACCTGAGCATAGGCCTTTTTTAGGGGTATATTTATACTAAACCAAATCAAATTTATTTACATAAAATAATCGACTTTGACTGATTTATCTATAGTTTAATTACATCTAAATATGAAAAGCTTCTATCACAAGCATATGACCTTTTCCATTAGCTACATTAGGTATATATGACGTCACAGTTGTGACACACACACACACACACATACACATGAGCTCAAATATATTTTATATATATATAGCTGCACATATATATACATATGTATATTGCTATTTGATGTGCAAATCTAAGCGGCGCCAGTAAAATGCTAGACAAAATGGCTGAGGCGCAGTTCGCAAATAGACCCTCCCCCTCACACACACACACAAACACACACAGACAGACACACCAACACACACACACGCGCGCACACATACATTTGTAAACTGTCAGTTTTTGGCACACTCAAGAATTAGCAGCAAGTGCAAAATGTTGCGTAGTCGCAAACTTCTGTTTTGTTGCTTTGAAGGCCACGTTGCGTATGCGCAATATTTTTGATACAACGCCGCGACGCTGCCCGCGGGCACTTGCAAAGTTCTTGTTGCTGTCGTTGTTTTTGTTGCTGTTGCTTGGCAAGTTGCTAAGCTCGCAATGCGACCGACTTGTCAAATAACAAGTTCTTAATTAATGTGCCAAATGGGGCCAAACCGCGAGCAGTTTTAAAACAGGCTGCGATTGCCACAGTAAAAGAAAAGCTGCAACAACAACTACAACAGCAACAGCTATAATAACAACAACAACAACAACAACAGTAAAAGATAAAGGCAACAGCAACAACAAGTATCTGCGGTCAGGCAGCAGCGACGCATGCCACTTGCAACTTCCGCTTCCGGTCGACGGCGTTACAAGACACATAAAGAAAACTTAAAAAAAAAAAATGTTGCAATTTAAGTTTGCCGACTGCACTTTTATCTGTTCATCAAGTTCACCTGATTTGCACAGGTGAAGCTATTTCCACTATGGGCCTCTTAAATCATGTACTTAAGCCGCACCTTATAATACTTAGCCTTAAACCCTTTAAGGTGTTCGGAATAGGCTTCAATGTATATCAATTCTAATTACGCTTAAAGTAAGTGAAAGCTAGAGTGATAAGGCCTGAAAGCAATATACCCGCTTGCCGCTGGGGAACAGTATATTGGGTCAAATATAAAAACAACATCAAAAAATCGATACGAAAATGATCCGAAATTGCTGCAAATGGTCGCTGGTCTCTTAGTCTTGTTTAAGGTCCTGACATTTTCGGGCAGAGCGCTTGAAATTTATTAGGCTTACGGAACAGCAACAAGGACACACACACACACACACACACACACACACACACACAAACCCATACATACAGCAGAGAGGCGCTGGATATGGAAATGTCTTGCATTTTCTTACAATTTTCATGGCATATATCTTGCTTTTCTTTTATTTAGCTGCTTATTTTCTTTTTTTGTGGATCATTAGCATTTGGCTGACTCTTTTAAATGAATGCTGCGTAATTAGTTTTGCCGCCTACTGACGTCGACAGGTGGCGCCAGCAAATACAAACTGCCCAACAAACGCCAGCTGAGTGAGACAGCAACAGAGTGCGAGTGAGGGAGACGGGCGGGTCAAGAGTTGCATGCCGTTATAATTAAAATGCGACAGAAGAAAAAATTCGCTCGCAGATTTAATATAATTATAATGAGTGTAATTATGCAAGAAAAGGGGGGCCAAGCAGGTAAAAAGAGCACAAAAATCAATAGCATAAGTCAAGGCACCGCACACACACACACACACACACACATACAGGCCTGGTGTCTTGCGGGGCAGCTGTCTTCCTTTTTGGCTGGCGTCGTTAATAAATTTTCCATAGCATTTTAGTTGGCTCTTTTCTACAATTTTTATGGCCACAATAAAATGCAAGTTACCGGCTGCTTTCAGGCCTGGCGACAGGCAACTTGTTTCTCACTCGGCCCCAGTCGATGGCAATTGGGGGCAGGGCGTCTGGGGGGGGGGGGGCGGAGTGCTTTGGGGGTTGTGTAAGCGTAATGCGCACGCTATGCAGGCACTAGAGATGGGAGACGTCAGCTGTTGTCCGCGGTCTGTGCGTGTACTATATACTATATATATCTATATATATCTGTACTATATATATATTGACCATATGTGAACCGATTTTTGTCAAAAACTTTGTTGGTTTCTCCCGCTCTTGGACTTGGTTGACTGCCAATCGAAAGTAGGGATCCGTTCGATTTCATAAAGGTATAACATTAAAAAACCAGACGATTTTCACCCGAGATCTAAAAATAGCATCTTAAAAGTTTGATTTCGAGCGTACGCCGTTTTGCATTATCATCAAATTTCGTGAACATTTTAAATTTTGATTTTTGCCAATCGATGGTATTGATCCTTACGAGTCCATGATATAAAATTCCAAAATCGGACATTATTCGGCCGAGATATTCAAAAAAATCATCAAACAAAGGTTGACTTTACAAATGAATCGATTTTTAATTTATTTGAATGCCAATTGATAGGAATCCGTACGAATTCAAAAAGCTATAACATTCTAAAATCAGACGATATAACTCTAACTAGTTAAAAATAAGCCTTGTAAATATATATAAAACAAAGATTTTCTTTGTTATACTTGAATATAAATTTTTATAGGATATTTATGATTCGGTTTTGTTTTTGTTTCTTGTTTGATCAAAATAACGTTCTCTTTCAATATTCTTGTAGAGTTTGAACTCTGGTGCATGCATGTATAAATTCAGTTTCACGTAGTCAACCACAAGGCTTGGTTCGAACCAGCAAAAAATTGTTGCTGGTGCAAGCTCGCGTTTCAGTTTCTTCAATTCTTCTGTCCATGTTTTGGAGGCAAACATTAAATTTGCTAATCACATATTCATAAATTTGATAATCATATGTAAGTTTATAGTTTGATAATATCGGAGAAATTGAAATATTAAACCTATTGTTGGACTTAGGTTCTAGACAACTGGTTGACGCCGGGACTGCAGCACTTTTTAAGGCCAATTTTATGTGTGTTTTTTGGGGTCGCTTTTGTATTTATTACATTTCAATATTTGGCATGTTGTTCGGTGGTTCGTGTCGCAAACTTTTGAAATTAGGCACCCGGCAGCGGGCAGCGGGCAGCGGGCGCAGGGTAAGCCGGGTGAGAGGCCGGGGTAAAGGCATTTTCTTGGCTTGCATAGCCGGCGCCGCTAAGTATGCAACGCCGTTTCGTGTTAAGTGATAATTAAATGAAATTCAGCTGTTTTTCTGTGCATGAGAATGTGCTCTGGCGAGTGTGTGTGGCGAGTGTGTGTGTGTGTGTGTGTGTGTGTGTGGCAGTAAGGGGGTTGCACGGAAAGGACTGTTAGGTCTGCGTGCTGTCGCTGCATTTGTGAGCATTTTTGACTGCCCTTCAGCAAAGTTGTTGACTCCCAGCTAAAGAGGGGTGTGGCATATTGAAGCAAGACTACAAAACAACAACAACAAAAGAAACAACAGTAAAATACAAAAACAAAAAAAAATAAATAAAATATTGTTACCATGCATGAGCGGCATCCAATTAATGTTGAAACTCAAATTATTGGGGCTTTGATTGGATTAGTCTGGGCGTGGCTCGAACATTTCTTGCAACGGTTCATGTCAGCTCCTAAAGGTCCTTTGCTTGCACAAATTTATCGAGCTTCAACATACAACATACATATACTTACATCATGTATGCAACATATTTTCAACTTAAATAAAAGTAAGTTTGCACTTTTAAGCACAGAGAATGTCCTGTGTAACTCGGCGTGGAATTAAGTGTCTTTTGCATTTGACACCATTGACTGTTTGATATAATGACAAGTTTTTAGTCAAAATTAAAACCAAAAATGGAACATAGAATTTCTTCCAGGCATTTTTTTGTAAATCACATCAAATATTGTTAATAATTACTCACTTTTTTCCAGAAGTAAAATTTCACCTTGATTATATCTGGATATAAAAAGAAATTCAATATTCAGCTTTTTTGTTTGCATAGTATAATTAATATAATATAATGTTTATAACACATAAACAAATAAAAAAATATAGCTAAAGCTTCGAAAGTCATCTTCTGTTCTACTGAAATAATTTGTTATAGATTTTGGAAGGTATATACATATATATATATATATCTTTCCATAATCCTTGACTTTTCTCCCTTTTGACTATACTTGTATTTTCTTCAATTTTCGAAATCTTTCTTTAAGATTATATTATCTACGTGCTTTCTTCAATTTTCTACATTTTTTTATATATATTTTTTTTTTTTTTTCAATACTTTCTTTCAAATCTTATGTTAAAATAATATTATCTGAGTAATTTCTTCAATTTTCTACAATAGTAAATTTTTCAATTTCAAAAATCGAACTCAACATTTTTTGAATTTGTGCTTTTTTCAGTTTTCTAAATATTTCATTAAGATTATTTTCTTGAATTTTCTAAATCTTTAAAATTATATCATATATATTGTTAGATATTTCTTTAATTTTGTAAATCTATTTTTATCTTTCTTTATCTTATATTTAAATTATTACTTTCTTTAATTTTCTAAATATTACTTTTATATTATATTATTTTGGCATTTCAAGTTTCTCGTCTTAAATTCTATTGCTGTACTTATTTGAAGTATGCGTTTTGTGCCTTGCTCAGATTTCTCACAGACCATATTTCATATGTTATTATTTTTTGTTACCATCTTATCCCAAACTCACTTTTCATCTACATTCAGACTGAGGTGGACTGAGAAGAGCTAAGGAGGAGAATTAAATTCTATTATTCTCCACGACATTAATCTATAACCATATGCATTTATACTAGTTGAGATATCTTGTCATAGTCAGAAAAAATTTTGAAAAAAAAAGTAAAATTATTTAAACTTAATTTTCCTATATCTTCTCTTGTGCCGACATCTTTTGTGGCAACATTTGCCAGCAATCCTTCAGCTTGACGCGATGCGTCGGCTTTTAGAGCCGGCAACCAGAGTCGCCCAACATCATAATCATTATGAGGGTCATGATGATGATGAGCTTGGATGGTCGTGAGCTGGGGCTGAACAGCTGAACAGCTGTTCGTCTGATGGTTGATGGTTGATGCCGCTCTGTCGGCTAACAGTGGGGCCAGCTGTCGGCTCGGTTGGAGACTTGCAACCGCTGTTAGCAGCTGTTGTTGTTGCTGCTGCTGCTGCTGGTTGTGGCACCTGCGCCTGCGCCATTGGAAGCGGCTAAAGGCTTGTCACATGTGTTTTGGCTGCCTAGAAAACATCGCATGTTGCTTCCAATGTGCCACAAAAGGCGCAAGCAGCGCCAGTGGCAGCGCCAGTGGCAGCGGCAACAACAGCAACAACTGCCGCGAATTGGAATGTTGCGCACGACGGTAGACGACAACGCCGTGCACCCTGCAGTCTCGTGCGCCCGAGCAGCGACCAGCAGAGCAGAGCACCAACTGAGACAGCCAGCCAGCCAGCCAGCCAGCCAGCCAGCCAGTTAGCTCGTCAGTCAGTCAGTCAGTCAGTCAGTCAGCCAGTTTGTCAGCCAAGAGTAAGAAATTTTTGTGTGCAACTGCCAAAGTTTAAATGTTAAATTGTTTAAAACATTTGCCAAGTGCGTCGCGTGCTCGCCCCAGAAACTTGTGGCAATCAATCAATTAACCCAAAGCCCCAGCAGCTGCCAAAAGTGGGCGGCGGCCGCAACCCAAAGCTTGTCCCAACCTGTCCAGACGACGACGTCTCATTGACAGCAACAGAAATACAGAAAGAAACCACAAATATAAAACAAACAAAAAATAGAATAAAAATCAATATCCGTCTAAAGTTTATTTCGGCCTTAACTCAAATGAAACTAGAAGTTGCTCAGCTAAGCAACAACAGCAACAACAACAATCAGAACAACAACAACAACAACATAAACAGTGTAAACAACGATTACCTAACTAACTTGGACAGCGCCTAAGAGTGCACTACAAAAAGAACAACAAAAAACGAAAACAAAAACAAAAACAAAAACAAAAAAACAAAAAACATTCAATAAAAGTTACTAAAATATTTACAAAGAAAAACCATAAAAAATCACGTATAAATAACAAATTATTTGCACACAAAACTGTTAAAAATACAACGTATAACTATTTTCCAATAAACATTCCTCAACTATTTAGATAAATTCCTTAACTTAAATAAAACTTAATAAGTTACACAAATTGGCCAAACAAAATAAAAAAAAATATATATATATATATATATATTTACAATTTAACTATTAAACAAAATATACGCAACTTTATTAACGCTTGATGCCAGTCTGCAGCCGCTTTCGCCATAAATAAAGTATATTGAATAAAATAAATATAAACATTAACAAATACGCCTATTAAGTTTGCTAAACATAACGTCTGATAATAAAAAAATAACATAAAGAAAGTCCATTTTGTGCAAAGCCAACTCAAACTCTAAACATTTACACAAAAACGCCAAACAAATTTTGAGAACAGCTTTATAACTAATATAATAATTATAATACAATATAATATATATTATCATAATATATTTATTAAATAGTACGCAAATAAATGCAAATGCTGAAAACTGAAACAAAAAAGTTGCTCCATCCATAGTGCAAAGTGAAGTTAAACAAAAATTATATAAGCTTTATTAATCAAGTATAAAAAGTTAAATTAAAAAATAAAACAACTAAGAAAGGTAAGTTAACGAAAGATTAAACATAAGTTGAGTATTAAAATGTTAGTAAAAGGAATAATTAAATAAAAAATAAAATTAGTAGCTTGAAAATATATGACAAAAGTTTTAAACAAAAAATAATTAAATTGGTAATTGAATAAATAACTTAATTTATAATCAAATCAAGAATAAATATAAAAATCAATTTGTAAGCATAATAAAAACTTAAACAAATAAAAAATTAACTCCTTTTCAAAATACTAATTTATTAAATTAGTAAATGAATACTAATTAATTTATAATATTAAAAAAATAATCAAAATTATTAATATAAAATAACAAATAAATAAATAATTAATTAATTATGCAAAGTAATTGATAATAAATACCAATTAATAAGTTAAAAACTATTAAATAAGCATTATAAGAACTTAAATAAATAAATAATTAGATAAATATTAATAAGCATAAAACAATAATAACAAAACAATTAAATGATTAATTCATAAAGTAGTTAATAGCAATAATTGCAATAAATAAACTATAATACTAATATATTGTTAAGTATTATATTATAAAATAATATACATATTTAGTTAGGCTATGTTCCGCACCAGATTATCAAGTATAACGCATCGGTAAACAGGAAGTTAAGTCAACTGAGCGAAATTGAGAGCAATTTCTTGCCTCGTCTTGTGGCATGTTCACTTCCAAGATAAATTGCGCTTGACAGCGGCAAGCTGTTGGACATGTCGACTTCAAAATTCAACGGTTGATTGGACGCACAGCTGAGCGAGGCACACACACACACACACACACACACACACACACACACACACAGACAGCCACACAAAACAGCAGAGAGCTTGGCCAGCTGTTCGTGGCGCCTGCACAGAGAACGCGTCTCCTGCTGAGTGGGAACAGCCGGCAAGTAAAAAGCGGCGCGCAAAATCAATATTTACTTTGCTGGCAGCTGTTTGACACTGTATGGGTGTCATGCCAAGCCCGTGTGCGTGTGTGCGCGCGTGTGTGTGTGTTGCAAAATCAGATGGTTGCCGTCTGCCTTCCAGTCGAGCGTACTGCCAAAATGGCGATGTTTTGCTCAACCAAGTGCTGAGTTTCCTCGGGTGCTACACTAAAATGAGTATTCATTTTATTACTTAGAATAATATAAAATTAAGTTAATTTTGGTGCTTTGGCGCTGTGGCTGCCATTCAACTTTGGCATTTGCTGCGACTGGAAGTTGCGTAATTTGACGAGCGTTGCCCAATCGCATATCAGATGCACATCGACTGCCTTCCAGTCGGTCGGCGTTTAGCGGCAATATCTTTGTTGTTGTTGTATTTTGTTTTTTTTTTTTTTTTTTTTTTGGCACGATATCGTCTCCGGCTTCCTATCCGCCGTACTGTCCGGCCAGCGGCTGTTCAGTTGTTATCCGAGTGTCCTGTGCATTATATGAGTATTAATTTTTATTCCGGCGCACGCTCAACTAAAAGCACGTAACATCGTTGCCAACGAAACATTCCTAATCCACAGCGGGAACACGTAAATAATATATTGATATATTTATCTATATATTTTATTATGTATCCTAGGAATCAAGCCATATTTTGTAAATATATGAAGATAAGATACCATAAAATGGCTAATTTTTAATCGGCTATTCAAATTATTTACCAATTATTTATTTATTATACGATATCTCTCATACCTGGAGTTCCAATAGCGAACTTTTGTCGTTATTACACGCATATTGCGGCAATTGTTTTTGGTTTTTTCTTGATAAGATATCAAGTTGGCCGATTGAAATCAAGCATGTATGTCATAGTTGTATATCAGACATACATATATATATGTTTATATAGAACCATTCTTTCCATACGTTTGTCCAGATGTGTCGATCTCATGTACTCTAAGAGCTAGAGACTTCAAATAGGGAACATAGGTCCTATTACACGTGCAGATCAAGGTATCTCTTTAACTTTCTATAAATCGTTCTATTGAACACATTTGGGCGCTTATTAGATGGAGAAAACCCGCATAAGGCTTGTAGGTTTTCGTGTAAAATATTCCCCCAAGAGTCTTGCACTTTGGGATATACAAACATTCGTATGCTTTATTTAAGTACTGTAAATTTGATAAAGATCGGTCAATACACTCGAAAGTTATTCAAGAAAGGGATCAAAATTGGATTTGGACAGCAGTAGACAGCAGTATAAAGAGCTTGTCAGTCAGTGCTCGATTGGCGCTGTTTACAGGGTATCTACCAGTCGGGCACTCTCTTCTAAAGCGCCCTTAAATTGTTTTGTTTTGACAAGTTTTCTTTACAATTTTTGAATATTTGAAAATTTAAGTTTTTTACTAAAAATTCGAATTCGACAAAAATTGAAAAAAAATTAGAAATTGTTTTAGTTCATTTTGAAATTGCATTTTCTTTTGGAGTCAAGATAGATTTTGGGTTAGCTTCAATTGAGATGATCTGAGCTAAGTTTGGAAACGTGACATATATATGTATGTATGTATGTATGGCACTTTAGCCAGTTCTTAAAGTAGGCTATGCAATTACTCTTTTACGCTATTAACATGATGAAGGAGGATTGGGAAAGGGGGCTTGCCTACTCCATTCGGCAGGGAGTCGAGAACCTAATGCGCCAACTCCGAAGTGCCAAGAAGGCGGCGACGACGACGGCGCCGACGAGAATGACTGGCAAAATGTTAGCCGGCGCGGAACGGCTGGCGGGCGGGCCATGGCGCCACTAACGAGACGAGACCGAACGAAACAGAACGAAATGAAACGAATGGGAAACGAGCCAAAAACGAATTGAAACGAACTGGAAGCGACGAGTGGCGCGCGTTCAGCCGGCCGCACGAGTCGCAAGGACGAGGACGAGCCTTTATCGGCCCAGCTGAGCTAACAACAACAACAACAGCAACAACAACAGCAGCAGCAGCAGCAACAACACAAACAGCAGTTATAAAAGCTTTGGCAGCGCCGCACGCAGACGCAGACTGGAATAGTTCCAATAACGGCAAACAAGCCACACACAAAACGCGAGCAATAAAAACAACAACAACAACAACAACAAGCACTGAAGTTGCCGTGCAGCCAAAACGGCGACGAGTAGACGCCGCTGCCGCTGTCGCTGCCGCAGTCGCCGCTTCTTGTGCTGCTCAACGCCGACGCCGCTTCGTTGTGCGAGTTGTTCCGGCCAAAGATTCAGTCGTCGTCGAGCTTTCAAAACGTTTGCAGCAAACGAAAAAAATCACACACAAAATTGTGGCCAGCAGCAGCTAAAGAAGAAGTCGCAACAACAGCAACACCAGCAGCAGCAGCAGCAGCAGCAGTAAAATCAGCCGCAGCCGCAGCAGCAGCTAAAAAGTAAATTCAATTCGAGCTAAAAAACAAAATGCAGAGAAGTTCAACAAAAACTTCAACTAATTTTTTTTTTGACAAGTTTTTTTTTTGTTCGCAACTGAGGATTGCAAATTAAAGTGACAATTTTTTTTTAGTTGGTGTGTATGTGTGTGTGTGTGTGTGCGTCAAGTGCCTCTTCCGCTTGCCCGCTTGCCCTCTTGCCCTCTAGCCTGCTGGTATATGCAACTTCTTTGCTTGCTGGTTGGTCGGAGGTTTTTGTGGCTTCCTTGCGGTGATATCATATAACAAATTGCCACAGTTCTCTGCGGCTTGCAGCCACAACACGTGCCGCGACTGGTGTGTGCGTGTGTGTGTGTGTGTGTGACCTATTGATTCTACAACTTCCTCTGCAGTTGCTTGAAGCTCAGCGCAGTTCCGTTTCATTGCGGCTTCAGTTGCAACTTCTTTTAAGCGCCCCAGTTGCACAGCTCAGCTCTTGCACGTTGCAAGTGTGTCTGCCTCAATTTATTTTTTTTTTTCACATTTTTTCTGGTCTTTCGTCTTGAGTACGATCTGTTCAAGTGATTGCTGCAGCTATTTGGCCAATCATCAGCAGCCAATCAATTTTAAATTGCAAATTGCTGCAGCTTTGCGTGACTCGAATGAAAATACGTTAAATATCTTACACATATGTATATCGGAAGGATCAATTGAATATAGTGTTAACATATGTAATACAAGGAGTAAGCCCGCGCAGATATTCTTCTTCTTAGCTGTAAAGATGTAAAGCTGACAAAATTGAGGCTGTTAAGCAATATACATACATATATGTATATTATTTTGAGAAACATTTTTCTTCGACTTAGCCAGGGGGCTTTTTGGTAGCAGAACAAGTTTAGGAGTTGCTTAGGGTTTTGATGTTTGGCTGTGATGTATTTGATTGATTGATTGATTGATTGATTAATACAGAGTATGCTACTTTAGACTAAAGATCAAGCTACAGAGTCAGCCCTTAAAATATACACTGAAGCTAACTACACAAATACTTGTTTCTCCGATTAGTAAGTAAGTAGAACTAAGCGAAAACCTACAAACAAAAAGTTAGAGTGGGAAGGCTTAGCACATTTTTTGGCAGATAACATATTATAATATATGTATATACAATATATATTTATTATTATTAATATTAATAAAATGCATCAGATAAATAATACTAATAATAATAATAATGAATCGATAATGGATAATAGTAATAAGCTAGCTCGTGAAGGGATCAGCAACAGGGCTGCAAGTGCTGCGATTTGCAGTTCGAATCAGCTCGCTGGTTCAGTTCTTTCACATGCTTGTCGCATGGCAAACTTATTATATACAAATTTTCAAAATTTGAATCATAAGTATTATGTAAAGTTTTTAAATACAATTGCCCGTTGTACTGCAAATATCTACATACACAATGCACGGCCAAAATATGATTTTCATTCAGAGTTATCTTGAACCGAACCACTCTTGAAAAACAACAGGGTTTGGTTCGGCTTCTGCACAATTGGTTCGGCTTGAGTCTCGGCTTATAGACATGATTTCCGAAATCCTGGCTCAATGTCTGTAGAGCAGGCAATAGCAATAGCAGAAAAAAAACATAAATAAGGTCACAATATAATAAAGCAGAAGCTGCCGAAAGCTGGCTTAATTATGACGATTTTGAATAGTTACCTTCAGCCGAAAACTAAATGAAAAGCCAACTTATGCTTCAATTAGCTAGTTAGCTTAGGAAATCTCTAAAATAACATCAGTTTTGGAAGAACATTGCATAGACATGAAGCTTGCATTCAAACTAAATAATCGAAATACGCACAGTCCAAGAGAGAAAATGCTTCCTTGCTTTTGGTCGCCTGCACTTGACTTTAGCAGCTGCGCTTTTTTGGTGGCAAATGCAAAAAATATGAGATGGGCCCAAAAATAGCAAAAACTCATCAATCAAAACCAAGGCGTGCCCACGACCAAGACCCCCAGAGATATAGCCCCAAGCAAATGCAAAATTGCATTGCGTTTGGCAGCTCTCAGAACTGAGTACTTCGACTATCTAGCACTCATGTGTGTATATGGGGTGTGCGTGTGTGTCGGTGTGCGTGTGTGTCGGTGTGTGTGCGTGTGCTTGTGCTTGTGCGTGTGGAGCTGTGTGTGAAGATACAAGTGTAGCTGCATTTGCCGGCGACTGGCTGGGTGAATCATCGGGCGACGCCGCCAACAGCACGAACCAGCGGCAATGGAGACACTAGCAACAGCAACAACAGCAACAACAGCAACAACAACAGCAACAACAACAACAGCAACAACAACTTACTGAAAGACGGCGTCAGCGGAGCGAAACGCCTGTGGCAAGGGAGAAGGCGCAATGGGCACGTAGACCAGGCACGCGACCAAGTCCAAGTCACAAGGAAGCAACAACAACAGCAACAACCCTAACAACAACAAACTGCAGGATGACAACAACAACGCGACACAAAATATCAAAAGGAGTTGTTCGGCTTGTTGTTCTTGTTTTTATTTTTATAGCTGTTGTTGCTGTTGCCTCTGTTGCTGCTGCTGCTGTTGTTGTTGTTGTTGTTGCTGCTGCTGCTTTTTATAGTTTTCACATTCAGTCAGGCAACACCAGCGCCTGATGACGTCGACGTTGTCGTCGTTGTCGTCGTTGCCGTTGCCATGGAGCGATGACGACATCTTTTTGGGGTGTGTGTGCCCAAGTGTGTGTATGTGTGTGTGTGTGTGTGCGCGTGTGTGTGTGTAGCTGCATATGTGCAATTTGTGGCTGTTGTCGTTGTTGTTGTTGTTGTTGTCAGCAACACGGCCAAAGTTCAATGCATTTATATGCGGAGCCTGTCTATGGCTTTTTATAGCTCCTTGGCTGTTTGGCTCGTCTGGCTGATGGAACTGGCCGTCGGCCCGTCGGTCCGTCGGCTCGTCGGCCCCGTTGGGCCGTTTGTTGGGCATTAGAGGCTTGCCTCGGACCTGGCCAGTTCTATATATGTATGTGCGTCTTTTCAGGTTGTCATAAGTGCAGCGTCTAACAGCAAATTGTTGTTGCAAGTTGTGTGGAGCTGGAAAAAAAACTACTTCTAAAACTCCTTCAGAGCCACTTGAGCTGATTAACTGGAAATAAAAGTAAAATGGGACGACTTTCAATAGCTTAGGTCTCCAATATAACTTTGTGTAAAAATCAATTTGTGCAATATACCGTGCAACTCATAGAACTTGGAAAATAGTCCGTCTCGTTGCACTTATTGATATATATATATAAATATATGTATCATCAATCCTCTAGATATTTTGCCTATAGTTTATAAGTTCTCTGTTTCCCTTATTTCTCCTCTCCACTTAAAACACATACAAGCATATGTAAGCCCTTGCTTATTATAAATATTTCCCTTTTCTGCTCTTTTTTTTGCAGATCCAAAGATATTCAGCTAGCAAACGAAGGAAAGCTAAAAAAGAAAAATAACAACCGAAAAAGTCGCAGGTTACAAAGAAAAACCAAATAAAGACATTCAAAAAAAGTATATATATATTTATATATATATATATATACATATATAGACGTCACTCGTAAGCAGAAAACAAAAGTTTAAATTTGCATATTAAAATAACTCACAAACAAACACACACACATATAAACACACACACACACACACATTACAAAACCAAATGGACAATTATTATAAATTAAAATATTAAAAACCAAACCAAAAAAAAAAAAATAAAGCATTGCTACAAGTAAAAGCTAGTCCAAATCTACAGAAAAAAAAAAAAAATTATATTTAACTCATAATATTGAAAGAAAAATAAACTAAAAAAAAAAATCAACACGCCAATTGCCGCAAAATTTACTCCAGCAAAAAAAACCAAATATTATTAAAAAATTCCCAAACGCAAAAAAAAAAAAAACAAAACGAATCTAATTTAATTTCAAGAAAAACCAAAAGCAACTAACACAGCTTCGAAGTGTGCACAACAAATAAGAAAACAAAAAGAAAATTGCAAGTAAAAAGAAAAAAAATTCAATAAATAAATAAATATAAATAAAAAAAAATATAATTTCGCATATAAAGAAAAAACCAATTAAGCAAAAAATTGCAGAGACAAGAAAAAACTTAAGTGAAGAACTCATAAGAAAAAGTGCCCAAGTCACGGCCAGCAAACAAAAAGTACAACAAATAACAACAACAACAACAACAACAACAGAAAGCAGCCGCAAGAAGCGCAGCTTGTGAAGTGAAGCAGCAAAAGCTGCCACGCCCCGTCAGCCAGCCGCCCGCCCAATTGCCACAGCAGTCAAGACTGAGCATCGGACGTTTTATCGAAAAATTTCCAAGAAATTTGAAGTGCCACAAAACGCCGCGCAAGACAGAGACAAACCAGTGAGAGCGAGACAGACACAGAGCGAGAGTGAGATAGAGAGATAGAGAGATAGAGAGAGAGAGAGAGAGAGCGAGACAGAGGCAGTGTGAGCGAAAGAGACACGCATAGTGTGTGAAAGAGTACGGTAGAGTTTCAAAAACTCCGCAGCGCAAAGCGATACGTGTTTTTTTTTTCAAGTGTACGGCTAGATTTATTTTTTTTGTGTGCCCGTGTCTGTGAGAACAAGAGCAACAACTGTGATGGGAGATCGGCCAAAGGCGACAACAACAACACCAGGAGCAGCAGCAGCAGCAGCAGGTGTAGGAACTAGTGAAGCAGCCATCATGGCAGCAACCGCTCTGGAAGGTCCCGCCCAAACCAACGGGAATGGGAATGGCAACGGCAACGGCAACGGCAACGGGAATGGCAACGGCAACGGGAACGGGAACGGCAATGGCGGCGCTGATCCGCCCCAGCAGCTGGGCCAGGTGGAGGTGCATGTACCAGCTACGGGTACATTGCCGCCGCCGCCGGGCCAAGTGGATGCAGATGGCGTGGGTGCAGCTGGTGCCAGCGCTGCTGGCGATGCTGGTGATGCTGGTGATGATGCGACCACTGGGACACTAGGGGCCAGCTCATTGCCGCCGTCGGAAATTGGCGGTCGTCCGCCGCTGGATACCGCCTGCTCGGATGGCGGCGGCGCCTCCAGCTTGGCCGGCGGCATTGTGGGACCGCCGAGTCCGCTAACCGGCTGCTATCTGCTTATTGTAATGGGCGAGCCGCACTCCGAGGAGCACAAGGACAACATCTTGCAGCATCTGCTCAAGGGTAAGTGGCACGTGTAATGCATACATATTGTATGTTAGATATCTGCATGCCTACATGGCATACCATATAGGCGAAACATCAAAGCTGCACGTACTCCTCCCCTGCCCCCCACTCCACTCACCCAGCACACAAATGAAAAACTTCGTCTAGCTCATCAGCATAAATTATTCGCATTGCTCCCATAGAAAGTTTGCATATGCAAATGAGCAGCTGCAGCAGATCGGGCGGGTGGGCGGTCGACGGCGGGCTTGCCATGGAGTTACGCCTGAGCAAATAACGTCGCGTGCCACTCGAATGCAATCCAATCCAATCCAAATCCAATTCCAATCCAATTCCAATTTCAATCCAATTCCAATCCAAACTTGCACCCATCGCTGGCCAATCCACCCACTGTGCGCTGCCCATTTTCACACTTTGCTGGCTGCCGACACGCCGTCTAATTAGCTGCCCACCGCCCATGCCGCCCATCCCGTCCAGCGCCCAGCTCTGCTTCTGGACAAGTCAGTGGTCAGTTTTCATAGTCAATGGCCAGCCAGCCCATGCTCTTCGGTTTGGGCTTGTCTTGTTTTCTTCCTTCCTTTCATCCCCCCTCGAACATTTCTTATTATTTATTGTTTATTATTCATTTTTCATCTGCCGTTGCTTCTAACTAGCCGTTTTCTGGCTCATTTTCACTTGCCGCCAGCGACTGACACAGTTTTCCGGCTTGCACATAATTATCTTGAGTGCTGTCGATGGTATCTGAGCTGTGGGCGTGCCACTGATTGCCCCCAAATGCAGTTCGAGACAGTCTCAGAATACCTTAACCAATTATGGCTCACGACGAAGTTTAAATAAATTAGAAGAATTACAAAGCGCATAATTGCGGACTTTTGTGTGGATATATTGAAAAACAGAATACAATTCCGTACAAAAATATTGCATTCGACCGATTCCTACCAGCTTTATCTGTCTGATATAGTTGTTCGATATTGAAAAGTCCAAGCAAGAACTTTCGTCCGATTGTTCCTATGGCAGCTATATGATATGATGGTCCGATCCGTCCGAATAAATGAGAGATTAGTTTGCAAGGCAAGCTGAGATCGACTCGGCTGTTGGTTCTGATCAAATATATAAATATATATGTCTATAACACTACATATATAAATACACTTTGGATTCGGATATGTCGAAATTATTTAATTAAAAAAAAAATATTTGAATATAAACACAAAGAGGCCTTTCACACATGAATTCCTTAAAATTATTCGAAAATGAACAACAAGAAAACAAGAAAACAGAATTGTGTATACAAAGCCAGTAAAACTCTTTTCACTTCACTAGTAACAGGGTATAGAAATATTGAACTCGAGCTTTATATATTTGTAGAAAAAGGGAGAAAAGGGAATGCATAGATACCAATTCTTATACTCGTTCGGAAAAATGAAAAAAAGGGTCCATAAATGGGTTTTGTCCCATGTTCGACTTGATGTTCATCCGACCAGTCCGTCCGTCTGTCACTCCGTCTGTACGTTCTTACCTATTCTTTCGGCAATATTGAATTTAGACTAAGAAACTTAGAACATACTTTAAGATTATACGACTACGCCCACATAGAGCGTAACAAATCGCAAAAGTCTATATATCCCACAGAATTATAGTTGCCCCAAAGGTCAGTCCAAACATATCATAGCCTCCCATAATCGATAACTCTTTATAAGTTTGCTGGGCTGTCTAGCTAAAGCTATTATTGGAGTGTGCACGAGCGTTATGAGAATACTCGGAGCTAATCCCTGATTTATGTATTCATCAAGGTTGTTGGAGAAAAGACAATTAACTGCTAATGAAAGTAAACAATAGCTAAAAGCTTCAATGGATTCTAATTTTAAGTATCCAGTACTCGGAAATAGTTTCAACTGTTTGCATTTAGCTGGACGTAGGGGAGAGCGAGTGGCGAGGGGGTGTGAATTGAGGGAAATTGCCGCGCCACTGGATGCCAGCTAATCGCAATTTTCCCGCAGCACAATTAACACAGCAGGCGGTGCAGGAATAGATAGATATATAGAGCAAGGGATAGAAGATGGGGGGCTGGCAGAGGGGGCGCAGCGTGGCGTGGGCGTCGCACAGCTAGCCGCAAATTCAATTTAAATGTCGCATTTAATTCGATTTAAGCAAATTGCGCCTCAAAGTATGCTGCATTTGTTGCAATTTAATTAAAAATTTAAAAAACTGGCGAACATAAGCCCATATTGCAGCGCAAACACACGTACGCACGTAGTCGCACACACACACACACACAAGTGAAGCTTAAAATTCTTTTGTATTAATTATTTTCATGTTGATTGCATTACACGGCAGATACAACAAAGTTCAACAGTTGCAACCGGAAGTGGCGCCGCACAATAGTCGAACAAACTGTGTGTGTGTGTGTGGATGTGTGTGTTTGTGTGTGTTTGTTGAGTTATTAGCAAATATTTGATTTATGCAGACAACAAGAGACTGTGACAAAGCCCAAAGCCCAACAGATGAGGCAGGCATTGAGATGGGCTGTGTGTCTGGCTGGCTGGTTGGCTGGCTGGCTGGCTGGGCGGTTGTCTGGCGGGGCGAACTAGGCGTGGCAGCTTAGCCAAGGGGCAGTTATTGCAGCAAGTGGCAAGTGGCATAATTGCTCGACAAGCGTCGCCGTCTGACGCGCCCAAATGCTACGGAAATTACAAAAGTTGACCGTACGCGACAAAAATTAGTCGTTCGCTCTTTTGAGTGGGTGTGGCTGGGCGTTTGGGCGGCTTATTGCTGGGGCGGTGGGTTGGCTGGTGCGTCGCTTGGGCGCGGCTGCTTGCCAGGGGCTGCTCTCTGGACGCTGTTTACCTGCAGCTCTTGTGCGTTTTATTTTTGCGCTAGTTTTTGCGGAAAAATGTTATGTTTGTCCAGTGCCGACATTTACGCCGGGCAAATAGACGACGCTCAGGTCCGAGCCAGGCCGTGGGAGAATGTGTGCGGAAAGGGCGGGGCCCCGTTGTGCGTTGTTGCAGCGAATGAGGCAGTTTTTTAATTGATTTTGTGACACGGTCGACCAGCGTTGCGTTCGGGCCGGGTTGAGCAAACAGCACGCAAATATAAATGGGAAAAGGCTAATGGGAAAAAAGTGCCTGAAGAGGAGGCAATGCGGCTGAAATGCGATGGATACAGACGGGATATATATCCATATATATTTATATAGATAACGGTAGATGGAAAAATAGTTGGAAAAAAGAGCATTGGGCACTATTCGTATGCGCATGCAGTAGCTAGCTGCACTAAAGGATAATACAAAAAAAAAAAAAAGACAGGAAAGGAGGAAAAATTGAGCATGAGTCCAGTACACAATAAGTTAAAATAATGCGCAGTATGTTAGACATACTTTCAGAAACAAGAAAGTTGTTCATATATGATTAAATTTTCAATAGATCATAGGACCATAGCATTTAGGCATTCGATGTCAATTAAGGGTTACCGATATGTAAGGAACATAATGACCAAAATGTGAATGTGAGTCACATATCTATCAAAAACCTGTAAAGGCGACGAGTTGGTTCTATGACAACCATATGATATAGACGATAAACATAATTCTTTCCACATTTGAAACAATATCAATGTACTATATTATGAAACTAGTTTAAAGACAGACTTATAGAGGTCTAGACAGGCGGGAGCATAGATCCACACAGCTTTTCTTTAACACAATATGAGATTGAAAAAGTCTTCTCAACTCATCAAGTTGTCAAGACTTACATTAAAGGAAATACAAATTAAATAACAGAGTTTAAAATTTAGTCGAGCTAAGAAACTCATAGATAAAATACGTCTGTATCTTATTATAATTTAGATAAAGAACAAAAAGGAATAACAAATGCTTCCAAGAAAGCATAAATAGATCTTTAAAAACAAAAAACCAAAGAAGCAGCAAGAAGAATGAAGCTTATTATCTCCGCAAGAGTCAAAAAACCTTTCCCTTTTAAGCTAGAATAAAGGCAAAATCCAAAACTGAATATTAAATTTAATTCCAAGCTAAAAAGAAAAGAGAACATGGGCAATTCTTCCGCCCGGCACTTTGTTGCCAACCTATTTGCCGGATATGACTCGGGTCTGAGCTGCCGTATCACTTACATTTATGAGGGACAACCACTTGAGGCCCCCACCAAGAGCAGCCAGCACTCGACAGTTGCCAGTTGGTCCGCGTACTCCCCTGCACTTAATTATGACAATTACTGCTGCTCAATTGCTGCGTATCTAGTTTTTTCTTCTTCTCTTGTTCTGCTTCTATTCTATTAGACTAATTTAAGAGAGGGGCGCCACATTTCGCTTGGCTCATTTGGTTTAATGGCTGAGCTTCATTTCGCAACCTGCGCTTTTTAATTAACTTAAAAAAGAAATCAATATAAAGAGCAGCGTTCAAGGTCAGCCAATGGAACCAAATAGGGCAAGCGACAAGGTGGTTGGGGATGAGTGAGGGCAAGCGTTGGATACACGGATATGTCAGAGCTACATAACCTTATTATAATGACAATTGTCCAGGGTGGGGCTTGGATGGCAGCTGGTGACATGGTATAGAGTCTAGGGTCTAGGGTCTTTGGGGCGTGGCGCCTGTTTAAGCATTGCGAAAATGTGTTAAGGCAAAAATCGATCAACTGGCAATGCGACAAGAGACAATAGAGAGAAGAGTGAGAAAGGGGGAGAGACAGAGAAAGAGAGACAGAGAGACATAGAGCGAGAGAGAGAAAGTGCGTGGCTCGCGTCGATTTTGTGTCTATTTTTAACGTCGGGAGCTCTGCTGGCAAAGGTTGTTGGGCTGTTGCCCGTCAATTGCGTGACAATGTGTATAAGAGATGACAGCTGACTGCACTTGATGACACACACACACACACACACACACACACACACACACACACACACACACGCACACACACACAACTATAGCTTACGCTGCTTTGTTGACGGTTCAGCAACAGCCACGTCATCGGTTGTCGACTACGTGACTGAGAAACTGGATAAACTGGGAAAACAAAGTGGATCCATCCAAAAAAAAATAGATAAACAATAAAAAACCAATAGTAGAAGCTGAAAGTCTGCTGTTTGCCTGTGTCCAACTCTAACACAACTCTTAACAATGCATAAAAAAAGAAACAAGCAAATATCTTTGGCTTAAAAGTAGAAAATAAATATAAAATCAAAGCAAATAACCTAACGTGGCTAATCCTCGACTCGGCTCTTAGGACACTTGCGGCGAGCCAGCCGCAGCTTGGGGCAGAGTCGAGAGTCGCTCTCGGCTTTTAAGCCCATGACAGCAATCATTATAACAGCCCTGACATGTGCAGACATGTGTTTTGCTCGCCAGACAAGCCAGTTAATAGATTACTCTGCAACAAATTGAAAAAAAAGCTGTATTTATTTATATAGAGGGAGACAAATGACAGATGGAAGATCTTGACGAGCTTTTACAATTTTTACATCAGTTTTCAGAGCTCTTTTGCGGATTACTTAGATTTTGCTGCAAGTTTGTTGTGTTGCATTCGGTATTTGACTAGTTACATAGCAAATATTCTTTAATGGATTCGTCTAATGAAATATTGTACGAAAGTCTTTTCTTTATACTAGCGGGTATTGCCCGGCCGTGCCCGTGGAATGTTTTGTGCTACAAACTTTAGAATTTAGCTTTCCACTAAGTCCTTGGTGAATTGAAATCTACCCATCCTGATCTCCACTTCTATTTAAAAATATGTTTAAGCGAATCGAATAAAGAATTCAGTGTTGCAATCAACAAAGATCTGTGAAAATGATTCTTGAGGCCGATCGGATGGTAAACAAAAAAGTTTCATACAAACGTTTTTTGCGATTTTGTCACACATGCGGATGGAATTTCCTGAAACCCCGTCGTAACCTATCTATATAACATATAATATATAACACATATAACATATCCACACATATCTTATAAACATCGGCCTGATATACCATACCTTGTTTGCAAGGCTTTGTTTCATTAAACTCTGCAATTACGAGTTTCACTATTTCCCCCACACACCTGTAAAACCTAAAACTATAGTTTGACAAGGATATTTAATTTTCTGTGTGCAAGAGATAGCCATTTTTGTCTTGTTCTTGTTGGAAATTGTAGGCGTACAACAGGGCGTATGAGCAATGCGTCAATGACATCGATTCGGTTGGCCCAGTTAGGCAAAACTATGGCTCGGCTCGACTATGGTAAGGATTAATGCATTTCTGGCTAGGAGCAGGTGTTGGTGGCTGATTGATGACGCCAGCTCCACACACACACACACACACACACACACACACACACACACACACACACACACACAGCCAGACAGGGTACGTGGCACATTAAAACTGCTTTTATTGCAAATTAATTGCTTTTAAGTGCATTTTGAGGCCAGTTTGGCTATAAACAAACACACACGCACAGACACACGCACACACACATGTCGGCGCCTACATAGCTCGAGTGCCACGCCTACTGCGCGTAGCTCATCTGACGCGCCCGTGGTCACTTGGTTATTGGCGCGTCTCGTATTACATGCGAACGACCGCCGCTTGAAAGCACTTTAATTAGTTTACAGTTTCAGTTTTCCGCGTGTCATTAAGTCTGCAATTCAATTCGCAATTACTTAAATTATGCTGACAAACGGGCCAACGCCCCGCATTTAATTACAAATTATAATAAGCAGCGATATGCAAATGCCAAATGCGATTATAATTCAAATTGCACGAGCGAGGCGAGCATCAGGGCTGCGTTTGAACTTATGGTTAGACACTGTGTTAAAGGTTTAGTTATGGTTTAGACAGGAGCCAGATCAACCGCAACCCAAACCGCAACCCAAACCGCAACGGGGCGCAGTCAAAGGGCATCGCTGCTTCTGGCATGTGGCAGCGGGGCAGCTGCTGTTGAAACAACAAACCCAGATGGACCCCCATCGGGCCAGCAACTTTTGTTAAAGCTCAAAGCCTCGAGCCGCACACACCTGAGGACATCGCCACCATTTCTTACACCCCACATTTTCTCTGCATCGGTATGTGTGGATGTGCCACGGTGTATCTTTAATTAGTTGCTAACTTCTTGCTGATGGCCCTCTAATTGCCAACTTGATGTGCTTCACAGAAGTTGGCCAAACTAAGGCACGAATTGAAATGTAAACGTCGAGCTTTACTTGTTCTGTGACAATCCTGAACAATCTGTGTCTATTTGTACACAAAAGTTCGCAAATCAAGCTAAACTTGACATATGCTGATAGAATTATAATTAAGCGTGTGTTGTCCTACGAGTAAGCACAACTTTCCCTAAAAATAAAATTGAAAACTAACTGAGTATTTGACATGGCTTAAGAATTAAAGGCACGAGCCAAATAAGATTCAACAAATGTACATTGCCCGACTTGGGAGAATGCAGCACGCGATAACTCAACGAAATACGACTAAGCACAGTTTAACACCCAACAAGAAAGTAACATGTTTTGAACACGAGGTAACAGAGGCCACTACGAAAGAGAATCAACACGACTTACTAAGATGCCAACACGATCCTAACACAAATCAATACATCATCAACATTATTCCAGCACTACTCAGTACTACGAAACACTATTTAAACTAACGTGAGGTAACATGATATCAACCCGATACAAAAAATACTTCCACACGAACTGATTAGACAGGTTAAGAAAAAGACTCAACACGACCTACTAAGTTCCCAATACGAGTTCAGCACGACCCAAAACACATCTCAGCGCCACATCAACACGACCGCTATGCTGTTCAAACACGATCCCAATACAACTCAACATATAACCAAATATTATATTAAAAAACCAGACTGAACACAATACATGCGAACATGAGTATAAATTTCTTTACACGACTAAACATAATTCAACACGACTTTCAAGACACGACCCCATTATAAAACAGATCACAATACTCACATGATTCCAACACGGGGCAAAATAATCCCACTACCACTAACTAAGTTCCATAGACGAGTTCATCACAATCTTACTTAACTCAAGACAACATCAACACGATCGCTCTGCTATTCCAACACGATCTCAACACGATCCAACACGACGCAACACGACTTTCGCGATTATCGCTTAAACCAAATCGCACATGCGCTCATCTCTACTTTATACAGTATTTTATAGCAAAAACCTCTAGGCACTCAAGACTTAAGAACACAAATTGATAGCTATAGGATGTGGATAGGGTTTTTTTTGGCGCTTCGCAATTTTATGGAAACTCTTTCAGCTCAACTTGCGGAATGCCATAAAAATAGTTAAAGCCAAATTCGAATCTAAAACAAATGCTTAGCTCGTATTCATGCAGTTTATCGTGTTAACATTTTGGAGTATTTGTGCAGGAAATAGCTGAGACAGGGACGGAGAGTGAGGGGCAGAGAGAGCGAGAGAGTGTGTGGTTGGGATAAGTTTGGCAACTTATGGCACGCTTGGCAGCCATTTTGGTTGCAAATACCACGTGTAAAACGGCACAAGTTGTGGCTGCTACGCCCCAGAAAAGAAACACATTGCAGAGCAGAACTTTGAAATAAAAAATGCCAAGCTCGTAGCGTTTAAAGTGAAATACAATTCGACTAATGCAATTGGCACACGTGCCTGCCCGCAGGCCTCTTATAGACCAACTTTAGATATATGCACAAAAGTCGAATGGCTGTTTTCCACATTTTGATTAACAGGCGCCGCCTCAATTTTCTATTCAGTTGCTTTTCTGCTTTTCTTTGCAGCTTGGCCGAAACCTTTTTTAAGAGCCAACTTCAATTTGGCTAAGCCACTTTATGCTTTTGCGGCATTTTTATATAGTATATGCTGCCCTTCCACATAATAATGAAAATTAATAGCTAATCTCGGTTGGCTTGCTCAGGACCTACATTAATAATACGACTGTTTGCGGCGGCGCTGCAAAATTTTCCACTGATGTTTTCCTCGGCTTCTGCTCATTTCAATATGCAAATTCTCGTATTTGGGTTGCTCGCTTCTTCGTTAAGTCGGTCGAGCGGAAGCGCAAAAGTTGCAGCTCCTTAAGCTGACAAATTTCCTCGAAATGGGATTTCCATGGAAAATTGCTGCCGACTTTGTGTTTGACTTTTTGATTGATTTTCCTCTCGCTTGCTAAAAACAAAAATAGCAAAAAACTCGCATTGAACCTTAGGCTATTTGAATTAGGGGGAGCTCTTAATTGATTGTATGCAGAACCTTTGGAAACTAGACTTCAGATTAAAGTAATTGTAAACGAAATTTGTTAATGAATAGTTTTATTTAACTATTCGCTAAGTTTGAAGCTACTTGCGAACTCAATTAAGGCCCAGAAACAATGTTCAAATTGAAAAGTTTTACGTACGATGTTATGTCCTCTTGTAAAGGAATATTGATTGATACTTATCGAGCACGAAATACGACCTACTGACAATATTTTAACGATTTTCTAGCAACGACAATAAATTAAGAACGTCCTCTGAAGTCCCAAGCCCCATTGAATACAGGGTATCAGGCAAATCCGTTGCATACTTTCTGGCGATTTTTCAATTAAGCCAATGGCAGAGACTGCAAATAAATATTAATCGGCTGCTCCTTTCAGTCTTTTAACTAGCACACAAGCAATTTGAAATTAATTTTCAACAATTTGCAATCACAGCCAACGCAACTTGAACGGCTCTCCGCAAGTCTCTTTTGCCATAACCATCCTTAACAACGCGAAATGCTTGGATAAATTGATTTTCACACTCTCGCAGTGCATTTGATCAGCTATGCAGCAACGTTTGTTGCCTTACGCATTAACATGTTTAGCTGCAAAAGTTTTTAATAATTGCAAATTTTGATATGAATTTAATTTGATTTAGTTTCAATTTGATTTAAATTTGATTCAGTTTTGATTTTATTTAAATTTCATTCAATTTAGTTCCACATTAGGTTCGACCAAACCTTTTATTATTAATATTTAAATCAGTGCTGCAAAACGAAAAAAAAGGTGATTGATCCAGTTCATGGCTTGAACGAACTCATTGTGTTCAGTTACGGTTCATGAAGCCGGCTGGTTCTGGTTCAAAGCTTCAACATTTTAATCAAATAATTGCATTTCTAATGAAAATATCGCAAGCGGCCAATATTTTCATGTAGAAAATGTGGACTGAATGTGATCTCTCTCTACTTAAACTTGGCATCCACACAATTAGGTTCCACAATGATCTGCTGGATCTGCCTTAAAGTTTTTTCTGTTTATTACCAAACACATTTTTGAAAAACCAATGCTACTGCTGGCTACTAGTTTGGTTCATTTCAAATACCAAATTGTAATTCGCAATCAGTTCTCGATTGGTTTGCCTTGTTATACATAACATATGGTTATGTGAAGAGCATACTTGCTTCGGCTTGGTGCCTTTGTCTTTTTTTCTATATGGGAGTTTTTGCGAGCACGTTGACTACGTGGAAGCGTCCTGACGGCGCCAGCTGCTCGCACAGGCAATAATTCATGTCACACTTCAATTATTTGAGTCAACACAGCTCATTCGATTGGTTTCTGTGCACAGCTTGGGGATGCTGGGCTCGCCCTTCCTTATGTGTTTTAGTTGTTGCTTTTGTTGTTGTTGCTGTACACATGAACATACATAATTAATTGGCAGCTGACGTAGCGCTCATAAATTTCAGGGGTTGTCACGGTTAGCGGCAAGTTTGTTGCCGGTTTGTCGCCTGTCAGTTGCTTGTCAAAGCTAAAAACCATAGCACACTTTTTTGCGCTCTTGCTGTTCTGCCCACGTGCCACACACAAAGCGGAGCAGCAACCGCAACGGCAGCGACAGCGGCAGCGGCAGCAAATCAATTTGAATTCACTTCAATGACCGTAAATATGTTATGCATAATATGTATCTGACAGATACATTTTGCGATTTGGCCGCAGCTCGAATTGCAATTTTTATTACATATTTGCCGCACATTTCTGTAATTTTATGTGCACCTTTTTATGGCGCAGCACCTGTCCCAAACGACACACAGCGCAACCAAAGAAGAGCAACCGCGGGAAGCATTTGATTTGATTAGAGCAACCAAATGGGAACCTTGATTCAACGGCCTTGCCTGCGACTGGGCGACGTTTGGGAGGCGCATTTGCGAAATTAAAAGCAGCTAGCATAATCACCAAGCGATTTCCATTTGCTGTTGCCAGTTTTCTTCTATGCTTATTTTTTTGTTGGTCGACTGCCAAAATGCGACACATGGCCAAACAGCAGCAGCGCCTAAAAGCAGGCAGCAATCAATGTACTCTTGGCCACAAATCTAAATGTAGCCCAGCTGCTGACCATAGCAATGCAAATTAAATCCCATAAAATCTGTGGAAATGATCTGGCCAAATTGGTAGACGTGCTTTAAGTTTAGAGTGTTGCAATATGTACTTATCTAAAATTTCACAAAATCTCTTGAAATGATCTGGCCAAATTGATAAACGTGCTTTCAGTTTAGAGTTTTGCAAGCTACTGTGGCACAGGTATTGATTTCGATGTCAACGTTGCAAACTCAAACAACTTTTGCTTAAAGCGAATGCCAAATGTCTTGTGATTCCTTTCCCAAATCAAGTTTTCTATATAGGGTACCAAAATGGTCATTAAAACAAAGTCCAATACTTAAAGGTTTTGCAATAATATAAAAAACCTTGTTTTAAACAGAATTTGCTTTGAATATATATATCTAAAGATCTTTAACTCGTATTGGATTTTAATTTTCAAAGATATACTTGGAAAGGAATTTGTAGCCGAAATTTTAACCACCAAATCTTTGACCCCCATTTCCACCAAGGAGGGTGGTTTTTGCGAACAGAATGAAATACGTCTCAAATGAATTTTCTTTAAGATCTTTGCCTATGAACTATTTGTATCATTATTATTATTATTATTGTCGTTTTTGTTATTATTAATAGTATTTGTTGGCTCAAAAGTAACAAATTATCTTAATCTCAGCTCAACTAAATTTTTGTATTCACCCTAACCTAGCCTGTAGTGCGAACTTCGTTCCAGCCAGTGTTGGCAAAGCCCAAGTTTAATGTTTATTCGAAAACAGCGACCACAAAAGTGTTCGTAAATGGTCCTTGGCTTGATTAAATTTTGCCAACGGGCTGCATTAATGGGCTTTGCCAGAAGAGTGCCAAATTGCCTATTATAAAGCGTTTATATGTTAATTAAAGTCTCTGAGTGTGTGTGTGTGTGTGTCCGTGTGTGTGTGTGTGTAATATATACTCGCCTGCTTTTGGGTGCCCCATGAGCTCGGCAAAGTGGAGCAAATTGAAATTAGAACCAGCGACGCGTCGCCTCGTCGAGAGGGCAACAAATTTTGCAATTTCCTGTCAGCCAATGAATGATGAAATGCGGGCCACGATTCCCACGGCCATCTGCCTAGAATCTTTTCGTTGTATGTGTGTATGTGTGTGGCTTGGCACGTGTATACGTGTGTGTAGATTGAATTTTGTCGCCCCGCATGAAAATTGCAAAAATCGTTGACAAATTGCATTCTGGGTGCCTGCTGGCAATCTTCAGCTCAAGCGCTGGTTGACTTTTTGGCTTTATTGCAAGTGGCTAAGAGCCTGCATTTCCTTGGCTTTGCCTGCACCTGTGCGTGTTTTGTGTGTGTGTGGGTGTGTGTGGGTGTGTAGCTGCTCAATCAGCTGGCAGCCATTCAATACAAATTCATTTCAATGAAACATAAATTCAACAGAAAAAGGCGACCGAGCAAATTGTAACTGGTTTTTATTGCCATTGCTGCCGCATCAACGCCCCAGTCACTGTAACTGTGTGTATGTGTGTGTGTGTGTCTGTATGGGCTTTGCAGATAAGCAGAATAGCTGGCATCGCCCATCCCCCTTTTCGGTTTTCTCAAGCTGCTTGAGGCATTTTGTATTGTGGCCGCCATCCGTGAACCCTTGACATTTAGCAGCCGTTTACCGCTGTGCCTGCTATCCGTTAGTCAGGCATGAAATTGAAATTTATAATGTTGGCGCATGAACTGCACTTCAAACTACACACACGCACACACACACACACACACAAACTGCATGTAATAGGTGGTAGAGCAGAGCGCCTATCTCTCGAGAAATCAGCTGAGGATCGAATAGGTGCACGGGCCGTGGCTCGTGTGGCTCGTGTGTTCGCCTTGTTGTGTGCCAGCTGAAAAAGGTCACAACGGTGGCAAGCGAAAGGTTTCAGATGGTGCCCAGATTAAATTACAGCACATAAATTGAAGGCACTTCAAGTTAAAACATGCATAGGTTAAACTAAGTGCTGGCATTCAGTCAATTTCAACAAAGGCTGTGCTTGGCAAACGCGTGTTGCTTGCCATGAATATATGTATACAACATATAGATACATGAATAAATAGATTTTCCAATAATTACTTTGTCAAGTGGGAAAAATAACTAGACAACAAACCTGTTTCCTTAAAAATTGAGAAATAATCCACAAAGTTCTGATTAGCTTGTCAGTTGTTTAAGGACTTCAAGAAACACATTGGCGTAATGAAAGTTTTCAAAAGATAGAATATTATTTCGAATTTACCTTAACTTCAGTTTTCTCCAAATTATACACCTCCGCCCATTGTTGCCCGTGAAAATTGTAATCTACCTAATGTGTTTGAAGGTTGAAGCTCGAATAAAGATTCTAAAAGTTGGAATTAACGTGTTTCGCCCACTTTAGGCTCGTGCTGATAAACCTGATGCTACAGAAATAAACTCTCGCCAAGATCAACGGCAGAGTTATGTCGCTTTACAACTACATAATCTTGCCATGACATACCATATCTCCGCCGTAGATCATATCGAGATTATGTCGCTTCAAGGCGACATAACTCCGCTGATCTAAGAACGAAATATTTCCGAGCGACGATATGTCGTTTGGAAGCGACACAACTTCACGCGGAGATCTTCAACTTGTATTGAATTTTACGACATTTTTATTAAGATCCTTGGAACCGGAAACTTCACCCTGCAAGTCTTTGACCCTTTGAGTCTTTGAGAAATTGATTTTTCAAAAAGTGTTAAACGCCCTTAAAATGATTTTAAACTAAGATATTTGAAAATGAGTTTGAGGCCAGTTTTTATATATGCATATAGATAGGTCTTATAAATTAAAGTTTTCTTAATTATGTTAAAAGTATGCTTGGCTGTAAATATCCCTTTTTGTATGTTGGGGCGTGTGTGCATATGTGTGCGTGCGTATGTATATGTGGGTGTATGTGTGTGGTTCATTAGTCAATTAGTGGCAAACAGTTTATATCAACGGGAGACCCAGCAGACATTTCGAGCTGATGTGAGTTAATTGTCATGAAAATTGCACCTATGCGAAAGTCGCAATGTCTCATTTTCACCAACAAAGCGTGTTCATGTAGGTGTGTGTTTGTGTGTATTTCGGGCGTGTCCTCCACTAATTAGCAGGTAACATTTTAGCAGCAAAACAGCCAGTGACATGGAGCAGGTCAAACTTGAGAATTAAATTAAATTAAATGTCCGGGGGCAAATGGAAAATGGTCTGTGGAGACAAACATGTTTGCCTGAGTATTTGCATTTGTTACATATAAATAAATAAATAAAATAAAATATTATCTCTCAAACGCTTATTTGAATGACAAGCTGCCTGTAGCATTTGTTAGTAGAGCATTTGAAATCAACCATTAGCTCTGCCAGCCAGTTGTCAATGGCCAATTAGGCCACTAAATGACCAATTTGCACAAACGAAAGATTATACTCAAATAGATAGCGCATCGAGCGCTCAATAAATGTCCCAAATGGCATAGTTTAACAAACAGAGCAGAGGCTAGCCTTATTCTATGCACAAGTGTGGAAAATGAGTGAAAAAACGCTGAATGAAAACTACTGTTTCTTTTTTATTTTAATTGACAGTAAACTGTTGTACACGGATTTTGGCTAATCCACCAACAAGTGCGGAAAATGGGCGTAAAAACGTTAAGAAGAAAGACCTGGGCACAGGGTATTTACAAGTTGAGCCACTTGCATTTTAGCCCTGCTATTTGTTCTGCTAATTAAAGTCGTTTGTTTAGAAACTACAGAGTTACGACTACAGCTCGTAAAGCTGACAAATCTATTATTCAACGCATCTGCAAACCGACACGCAAACTGAACCCAGGACTCGCGCGCTGCTTGTAGTAAAATGTTAAAGGCGTTTCATTAGCTACTTTGCCCTAAATATATATATATATATATAACTAGCTCTATATATATAACTAGCTCTGCTTGTGTCCAGTTTGCTGTAAGACCAAGTTTGGCAGCGGGGAAAAATGTATGTGAGGCTTACTCTCTTGTGTACGTTTATTTTTAGTTAGCAGTGTACCAGCTATGTACACAGTCCCAAAATCCATGTCATGAGACCTTGTCAGCGTGTGGACGCAAACAAACTTGAAATTCGCATTCAAATTTAAATTCAAATTCAAATTTAGATTCAGATGCAGATTTTCACACACACACACAAACACACACGCATCGATGTATGTGTGTGATGTGTGTTTCTGAGCTGAAATTCATAAGAATATGCCATATTGGATCGTTGCGCTGCAGGTGCAGTAAGTTTGCTTCCCTTTGAAAAAGTCCGCCCCCGCCCCGTCCCTGGTCTTTGCCTTTCCCCCATCCGCCCCTTAAGTGTTGCCAGTTGCAGTCGGCAAGCCGAAAGTTAGTTGCGCGCACTGCAAATTTATTTTTAGTATCTTCACTGCAGTGCCAGGGCTTTGCTTTATTTGATGAGCCGCACACACACACGTTCACACACACACACACACACACACACACACACACACACACACGGGCAGTCAGTTGTCAGGCGCAAGTCTGTGTCAGAAATGTCTGAAAAATGTTTTGCCCGTTGCCGTTTTGTTGGCAGCAAAATCGAACGAATATAAACAAAGTGTCCACAGTGCGGGAATAGTGTGGGGATGGCGGATGGGGTGCAGAGGGGGTAGGGTTTAGTATTCGGGGTTAAAGAGTTGGCGGAGTTGCTGGGCAGGCACATGTGTAACACACGAGAACACGTGACATGCGGCTGAGATAGTAAAATGAAAAAACAAAACAAAACAAAAGGGATTGTGTGGCAGCCCGAGGGTGCCTCAGCCAGTACCAGCTGCAAACTTCAAATGTCCCCACTAGCCCAGCCCCAGCCCCCGTCACCCCTTCCCCATCGCTTTTCCAGCTGCCCGTTTGTTCAGCAAAGTGTTGTGATTTATGTGCTGCCAGCAGCTTCGCTGCAATCGAATGCGAGCTACGAACAGTGAACTGAATTGTACTCGCACCGAAATAAGAGCACGAATGGTGGAAACTATTCACCCCGCATCACTAACCCCCCCTGACGTAACCTGCTCTGGTCTGTGTCAGGCAGCCAAAACTCTTCGGCGGCGTTTGGAATGTGACTGCGACCCTGGGGCCATGTGCAAAATGCGACTAATGCAGTATTTCTTTCAAAATTGCATTCTCAAAGTGTAAACCAGTGTGCGGCAATGCAAAAATATCCATACAGACTGTGTAATATTACAGATCCATAACTATACAGTTGAATAGGCAATATCTTGTAAGAATTTGAATGCAATTAATAAAGGAAAAGGAAGTTGAAAAGTAAACACCCTTTCCAGATTTGCGGCAACTTGTCTTTGACGATTGTAAATTGCCGAGCCTGGTGAAGACATCTTAAAAGGCAAAAAGGTATTTTACATAAATTGTTCTAATTTTTCATACGGTCAAAGATAGTATACACATATATACTTCTATGGGTATTCGGGTTATAGCAAGTTTTGTTATTGCCAGGTTTGGAAAAGACAAGCAATAAGTTCCTCATCACAGAGCTCAATTACTTAAATGATATAGTGGATTGCTGCATATACCACGTATGCCTTAAAATTTCATAACAGAAGCTTTAAAGTCAGCTGTCTGTGTTGATCAAGAATATAAATACTTTACCATGTGAGGTATGGCTCTTTCAATGCATTAGACATGCCTTTTGAAAGGGTATAAAGTGTAGGCTACGTGTGAATATATTTTACATGTGTGCTGGGCTTCAGCTTTGCTCTACTGCGCTACGTGGCGTATGCGTAATATGCACAAATGACATATAATATATGTTATATATGTATATAGTTATGTCTGCACAAAACCAAACATTTATTCACAATTTATGCAGGGTCATAAAATGTGAGTATTTTATTTGAATGCCAGTGCGAGTGCTTTACTCATATTTTGTGCAAATCGATAAACTGGCATAAATAATGTGAATACGTCGCCCAACCGGGCCTTCAATTTGCAGACACTCTAAACAGCCTTCGAGCTAGTTGTGCTCCGTGTGTGTTGTATGTGACTGCTGCATATTTTGTATGCGCCCCGCTTGGTCCAAGCTCCCAGCTGCTGGGGCCACGACGTGGCCAAATTTGCGAGTTCTTTTGTTTATTATATCATATTTCAGCTTTCTTTCAGTTGGTTTCTATATACAAATATGGGCTTATATTTTCTGTGTTCGCTCGTTGCTCATTTTCATTTTGAGAACCTGGCCCGGCCCTGTGTCTAATTCTAATAAATGTGCGCATTAGCATTTGTTTTTCAAATCTCATGTTACAGCGCGCAATGGAAAACTTTTACGCAAAATTTGCTCCAAATGTTTTTACCCAAAAGCATCTCCCGTCCCTCCTTAGCCATTTCCTTGCCTTTTCGTGCTGCCCACATCTTGTTTACAGCGTCTAGTTTTGGCCAAATTTGCAGCAAGCCATTAACATTGATTAGCCATTGGGTTGAAGCAACACTTCATAAGATTACGCATACGTCATGTTGGACAAAGGACACACACACACACACACACACACACACACACACACACACACACACACAGATAGCGCATTAAAATATCGAAATGAGTCAACAATGAAAATAAATGAGCGCATGACGCATGATCCAAGGGCTGACGCAATTTTTGAATTATAAACGAACCCAGTGAAGAATAAAAATAGAATCGATTCACTTCAAGAAGGTGACGATTGTGTCGCGTCAAATTTTTTGCCCACTGGCCAAAGGCCCTGTATAGAATTTCTTGGCCATCACGAAATTGTTTTCATCGGAATCTGATATAGTTATCAGCTATGACCGACTGGCTGACTGGTTAACAGATTAACTGATTGGCTGACTGACTGGCTGGCTGAGTGATTGATTGATTGACTGATTAATGCATCGACTGACTAGCCGATTGATTTTTGACTGACTGAGCGACTGACCGACTGGTTGACTGATTGACTGACTGATTTAAAAAACGCTAATTGGCTAACTGACTGACTAACTAAACGATTGACTGTCTGGCCGACTGACTGATTGATTGACTGACATATTGTCTGACTGACCAACTGGTTTAAAGATAGGCCAATTGGCTGAGTAACGGACTGACTGACTAAACGATTGACTAACTAATTGATTTATTGACTGCCTGATTTCCGTCTGATTGATTGACTGACTGATTGATACATTGACTGACTGACTGATTGATATATTGACTGACTGACCGATTGGTTAACTGGATTCTGTCGTTTCTCGACGTGATATCTCCGCACGGATATATGTATGTCGTTCTCACAACGGCGGAACTATGTCGCTATCAAACGACATAATCTTGCGATGTTCGACGGCGGAGTTGTGACAATTCTAAATGCCATATCTCTGCGCGAAGATGAGAGTTGTATCGTGTAAACAGCTTAATATCAGAAAAGCTGTTGGAAAAGCACGGCAAAATTACATGGCAGGCAAAATTTGCAAATACCGTTTGTCTGTTTCTATTTACTATGTAAGTTTGTGGGATAAAGCCAACCGTTTGGATAGACAATTGGTATTAATCTGCGCTTGTTTATTGCTAATAAGTAACTGTGCCACAACTGAAGCGGCATACCACCTGACGAAGCGGCTGCCTGCGGCGGCTGGCAGCTGACTTCCGCTTCGAAAGTGAGCGGGTTGTCAACTGTTGCTATGAGCCGGGCCCACGCCCCCTATCAGCCCGTAGGCAGAATTGCTGATTGAGTTGCTGTCATCGTTGTTTGTCGTTGTCGGCGTTGTCAGCGTTGTTTTTGTTGTTGTTGGCGCCTCGAAACTGTGCTACTTGTTTGCACAAATAGTTGCATAATTTTGTGCACTCGCGCTAAAAGCCACTCGACGCCCACCCCACCACCCCACCCACTCTTCTTAATGGGGGCGTGGCTGGCAGTCAGCTGCCGGATGCGGGCGTTCGGCGTGTTGATTTTGATGTAGCTAAAAAGCCACTTGTCGTTTGTTGGCTGCTCTTGAAGTTGTGCGCGTTGAACAAGTTTGCACAGCCAAATGAATGCGATGCATCCACGCTCATTCCCCCCCTCGCGACCTGCCATCCCCCGCCACAGCAGTGGCAGCACCGGATTCCTTAAGCCCACAGACTGCAGCCAAAGGGCCAAATGTTTTGCAATGCATAAATAAATACATTAAAAAGAAATTAAACACTCGACGGCCCCTAATTGCGTTTTGTGTGCATTGTAAATTTGTTTTTCTCTCAACGTGGAATATTTCTCACTTTCTCTAGAGTGGAATATCTTTTAGATAAGTAAAGTGAGCATTCATCTCAGCCAGCTGCAATAAGTACTATAAAGCGTGAGTTGGCTAAATACTAAATTTCGCTTAAAATAAAAATAATGAATGTCTTCACATCTGAGAAAATTTAAAAGAAAAGAAAGAACTGTTTTGTTTTTTAGATTAGATATCCTTTTTGTCTGCCAAACAATGTTGTTTTTCATCAGGATTCTAACTAATAACTGACCTTCAATTTCCGTTTGTCAACCTAATTTTCCACATCCTTGAGCCGTGGATTTGGTTAAGTCTTGGTTTCTTGAATATATTCTCCACATTTGATTGCATCAGTTCGTTCCCTTTATATAAGATTATGTTAATTTATTAGGAGCATTATGCAGTTATGTAAATGAAGTTCGTTAATGCTGAGTGTGGTCAGTATATCTAAAAAAAAAAGTAATATATAAATTTTGTACACGCAAAAACGCTTTTTGATTTAAACAGGCAAAAAACTAAAAATAACCTTTAAAAGTTGGAAGAGACTAGAGCTTAAAACAAAATGTAATGTTAAAACAAGGCCCCAAATGGTATTCAATGGAATTCTGTTTGTTTTGCGAACTTTGAGCTAACCCAACTCACAATACATTTAGACTACTCGTTAAATATTGGAAGGGTTCATTAAAGTCGAATATTAAGCATGGGCAACTGGCGGGATACTATGCAGAACTTTGGACAGCTCTGACAGATAAAACAGCTGACAAGCCAAAGCAGCCAACAAAAAACTAGGAAAGCAAGTGTATGTAAGTGTGTGTAGGTGTGAGTGTGGTGTGTGTGTGTAGTGTGTGAGTGTGGCTTTGTGTGTGTGAGAGTCCATTGTGGTTACTGATTTGAGCACTCATTGCAAGCTTGAATTTCTCGCTGGTGGCTGTAAACATTTCAGTGGCTCAGCTGTAAGAGTCGAGATAAAAGCAAAGCAGATTTAAAGAGTGAGAAAACGTGCAAGAAAATGAAAATGAAAATGAAAATGCAAATGAAAACAATACTGGGCCTGATTGGACACAGCTGATAAGCAGCATGATGACGATAAGGACGGATAGACGAGCTGATTGCCCACAGACTGGGGCAGCAGAGCCGGAGCTGGGAACTGCGCCTGACTTGTTGTCGTGCTGCCGAGGCAATTAAAATCAAAGGCCCAAGGCCACAGCAAGTGCGACAGCGAGTACGAGTGCGAGTGCGAGACCTGCAGATAGTCTCTGTAAAAAGAGAGAAGAACAGAGAAAGGGAGATGGAGACAACAACTTTAGCGCATACAGCGATTCATAATTGGCGATAAGAATTGTAATTAATTGGCACAAGCTGATTTATGTGACAAAACGCAAAGGATAACCGGGAAGCTGAATATAAATAAGCCTTAAACTTATCGCAATCGAAGGATGTCTTATTCATGAACAAAACTATATTCTAGGCAAACCGAAGATTGAATACTCTTGTGGACATCCGGGCTTACAGATATGCGGGGAGCATATTGAAATATTAAAACTCATTTGTTGACTTAATTTTTTTGTATAGAACTTAATAAGACTGAGCTCAGATGTAAGCAGCTAAAGAAAATTTGCAAGTGCCAGGCTTGATTTAAATGTCTTGGAAAACACAAATAAGTTTTTCATGTAAGAACTACTTTTTTCGATCGATTGTTCCTATGGCTCATATACTATATGATATAGGGGTTCCCACGAACCGGCTGCAACGGCAAGAAGAATCTAAGCAAAGTTTGAAGACAATGTTATATCGCTTCGGCTGTTGATGCAGATCAATAATATGTATTGGGTAGGCGATGCCTCCTTCTTTGCGTTACAAATTCGATGACAAATTGTAATACCCTCCACAAGAGTAAAAGTATGCAGCAAGCACTTAAAGGCGAGCTGTTTTATTGTATTGTTTGCCCTTATTAAATTTGGCTTATTGTTGACATTGACTCAATACATTTTGGCTTGTCAGCTGCTTTTAACTGTCGGCGCTGTTGACAATGACTTGATGATACAATTTCGTGTTGTTGCTGCAAACCAAAGAAAGTCACTGCCAGAAAAATAGTTCTGTGTGCGCATTGCAAATGACACTTTGGACAGCAAATCCTTGGTCAAAAAATAATGTCCACGTGTCGATATGGACACGTCCTTCCAAGTGTCACTTTGTCTGTTTTAGACATAGTAAGACCTAGGGATTTGAAATTTTGCTTGCGCAGATCAAGATCGATAAATATCGACTTTCATTTGAGGTTTTTTGAGCATAATGTGAAAATTTTGGGAGACGGCATCACAAAATCTACCATTTGGGTTTTCGTATAGTATACTAAGCTGCGAATATCTGTGGCTCTTGATAAATGGCATTGCAACAAATGTATCGCTCAGTCGGACGCCCTAACATTTCATTGTTGTAATTCATTGTAATTAACCTAGGAGAATTGCTGTAGCTTAATTAAAATTAATAACATTAGCTAAGACGAGTAGCGTATTGTTCATTTCGTTGCGTAATTCAGTAATAAAACAAGTGGCTCCGAAAAGCAAAGGTTACAAATTAAACACTTGACATTGAAGCGAACCTGTGCAAGAACTTATATAAATAAATGAGTGGCAGCTTCACACACACACACACACACACACACACACACACACAAAATACTAAGCCAGAAGCACATGAAAAATTGAAGACTCACTCGCAGATATCAACGCATAAATACTTAATGACTGTGCGAACACACACACAAACACACACACACACACAGACGCACATATGCATCAAGGCACTGTGGCCCCACCTGGCCTCAGACCCTGCCGTAGACAGCGAGCTACGTTTCGAGCTCTGTTCCCAGCGTCTGAGTGGCTTCATTCGCCAGATGATTGCTCAAGAGAGCGTCCAACACACCCACGCACACACACACACACACACCGTCTATATGTGTGTGGATGTAAGGCAGCGCACATCCAGCGCGTTTCCTCATTATTTTTGTGCAATCGCTGTAGGCGCTTTGGGCGCTGCGTTTCCCACGACCCTTCCGTCTTTATCCCTATTGTTGTTGCGCCTTTTTGTTTGCCCGCACAATATTCCGATCCGGCTCATGTGCGTCTATGTGTGTGTGTGTGTGTGTGAAAAGTGTTAAGATTTTACATTTTTATGCCGCATGCTGTTGTTGTTTTTGCGCATTTCTTCTTCTTTTTTTTTGTTGAATTTTGTTCTGTGCCATTGGCTTTTGTTGCTGTTGCCAGCCATTTGTGCAAATTGCTCAACAGTGTGCAGCCAAAGAGAAAGAAGAAGAGCCAGCAGCAGCAGCAGCAGCAGCAGGAACAGCATTAACAATACCATTTGTTCAACTGGGTTGAGGGATCCAAGCGACGTCAGCGATTTGGCTGGCTATCGAATCTGATGGGTGAAGACACTTGAAAAGAAATTTGCTCGAAACAGTTCGTTAAAGTTGACAATTGCATTGAATGCCAGGAAAATTTTTTACAATTTGTGGCTATTAGTAGCTAGTTGAATGTTCTCATGAGTCAGACATTCTCATTTGTTTAAGCAAAAGTTTAAGCAAACAGTTTTAAATAAATTGGGTAACACAGTGTTAACGGCCGTCGCTGGGAGTCTAAGGTGAGGCGAAAGCGTTTGCTCTATAAGACCTCCAGAAAATTGGTCGGTTATGGCCTTAATTTGACTGCACCCAAAATGGACATTTGCCCAATAGTGCAATAGTTGGGCCTCAAGATTAGACTGAGTCCGCCCAAAATCATTTTGTAAGAAAAATATGCATTTAAGAGCTCAGTTCAGTTGGCTTTGGGCAACTAATTTGGTTTCATATTGATTCATAATAAAAATAAGTTTAAAATCCCAAGATCGGACCGGTTCGGTACACAACTTATTTGCAGCTTTTTTTCAAAATGAGAAACTTATTTTTGTGTCTTTCAAGCTAAGACTTTCACTTCAACATTTAAAAATCGCACGTGTTCCTTGTCTCTCTGGTTCACATGGTTATTCATGCTTAATGGCATAAAGCAATCAGGTTCAAGAAGAAAAAAAAAGAAGAAGAAGAAGAAGAGATTGCAGCCTGTATGAGCAACTTTTATGCCTTGTGGTCCTGGCAAACACGTTGCCTGAGTTGACAGCTTCATTTGTGTGAGCTTTATGCGCATTAACGTCAGGCAGTCTAGAGTATTCCGGCATCAAAAATGAAAGTTAAGCGCTCATTAAGGCATCATTATAATAAGTAATTCATGGCAGGGAGTACGAATGCTCGTGTATCTGCTGCTCATTAAATTCCAAAAGCAGCCGTGACTTGGAAATAATTTGCAGTTATGCCTCGAGACGGTGAAATGAAACCATTTGCAAATAAGACTCAACAGTACGAGTCTATTTGAATATACATATACCAACTATATTTTAAAAAGCAGCCAGACCATTCAGCAATTAGGAGTCGAGAGCTCTTACAGCAGCTACAAATGCAAGCACACTTGGCAGAAATTAAATAGACACTAAACATTTATTTTATTCTGTGCAAATTGGAGAGCTCTGCAGTTGACCAGTGCAAATAAAACAGGAAAGGTTTAAACATGCCAACAGAAAAATAAATGCTAATGATGCACTTTCTTGTTCTGGTGGGGCAACTATTTTGGTCTATGTATTTGCAAATACTTGCGCTGAAGTATCCTGCCATACGACAACACTCAAACACAGACACACACACACACACACACACTCTGTAGATGAAGGCTGACTTAATTTGTTTACTAAATGACATAATACCAAAAAGGCCAACTGGCACTGGCATGGGGTAGCTATATTTAGACATAAAGCAATTCCATGCGAGCCAACTAAATATCAAAAGCAAGGGCAAGAAAAAAAGACAATAATAAAGGCAACACTCCAGACACATAAACACACGCACACACACACACACCCACCCACACACACACACACACACACACCCACACACACACACACACACACACACACACACACACACACACACTATCATACACACTGTTAATGTGCTTGAGTGTGTGCACACCATGACGTATGCGTAATGCGCAGAAGGAGCCTCAAGTGTTGCGTTCTGCGTTTTGTTTTCTCATGCTGGCCATTTATCAAAATGCCAACAAATTACAAAAACAACAGACACATTATTTAATTATAAAATAAATTAATAAGTATAAGCTCTACGGTATATATATTTAAAATACGCTCTTTGATAAATGAGCCAGCGTCAAGCTTAAGCAACAAAACATATTTACTTGTGTATTACACATGCATTGCCCTAATATATATAGACATGCAAATAATATGCATTGTTATTTTCCGAAACATAATACCAGCATGCACATTCATGTCTGTCCAAGTACATGTCTTAATTAATAAGTGCAGTAGCAAGCCAGCAATTAGCATTGAAACCTGAGAAGCACGAGCCCAAGTTAATGTGTACTTTGCCTAATAATTTAACTTGCACGGCTATTAAAATTCAATGAAAATTAACTTCAGTTGTTATGGCTACAAGGCATAAGACTTTAAAAGAAAACGCATAAAGATAATTGAAACATTGTAGGAACAATATTAGTATTTAATAAGAGCAATTTTGTTTAAGCTTGCTTTAACTGCCCAATGAATAAAATTGAACGGCAAAGTAATTCAGTCATTAAAGATGCGAAGTTTAAAGCCTTAACAATTAATTGTGGTCTGTCAAAGGCAACGTATTTAGCTTAGCTGAGGTATAAATCAGTCTGAAGAGCTTAAGCTGTGGGAATAATCTTGATAAATGATTTGATGTGCTTTGAACGCTGAAGCTTGTCGCATGAAGCTTTATATAAATGAAAGCTAATTAAAGCTGATCAAAATATATTTAAAAGCTTAAATTCATTTAATTTAAATAAACTCTGTAAAATGTTTGCATATGCCTCAAAAGCTAGAGGTAACACAAGCTTAATGTGCTTTCGAAGCTTGAACTTATCCTACAGCATAAGCACAAGACTTCTAAAAAGCTTTAAATGAGATAATCAACTAACTAAGGCTTAAGCTTCCCACTAGTTTGTTCGTACCAAAGATCCAAAAGCTTTAAGTCAACCAAATCTAATGTTAGGACTTAATATGACCTTAAAGTTTTCTTTACAAAAACTCAAATACAATAAGATAAATGTAACCTTAACTTTGGCATTGCTGATATCGGATATTAAGCCATTCAGCTCATTACATAAATCGATTCAATCTTTTTATATCAAAGTGCTTTTTGTGATGGTTTTTTATATGAGACTAAACCCTGCTGTTTTTGCACTCTGCTTCTGTCACTTGCAGGTTTCCTCTCCTGGGACGTATCCGATTGTCATGTCGACTTGGAGGAGGAGCTCAATACAATTACACAACATGCACCCGAGGGCGAGGAAGCGCGTCACGGTAAGTCAAATGTCAAATGAATGGAAACCCATTCAACCAAAAACGAACCGTCAGCAAATTGGGCCAACAAAAATTTTAACAGAACGGTGATCGCAATTGAAAGCTGTCGAGCTGGCAGCTCATTAGAGTGAAGTAGAAAAGTGTATATTATTAATAGTAATAAATGGAATTCAGCTGCAAAAAAGCTAATGAGGAACTTGACAGCAATTTGTTTGACTTTTCCAGTTACAATTTACTTTGTGTTCTTTTTCCTTTATTATTTGCAGTCAAACGAGTTGAAAAGTTCAAATTGACAGCGCGAAATGTAAATAGCGTGTGCTGCAAGTGAATTTCGAATGATGACTCTGCAATTATTCAACTATTTAACTTTTCAGTGTGCAGCAGAAAATTACAAAAAATTGTTATTCCAACAAATTATGACAATTGTCTTTCAACAGCTTTGACAATTGGCATTCATCAAATCCAAAGCTCGAGCTCTCCAAATGCTTTGTGTGTGTGTGTGTGTGTGTGTGTGTCTTTTGTGTTTAAATAAATCCAAATCGGAGAGCGGCGCATTTTCATTTTCATTTTCATCTGCCCCTGTGCAACGGCAGCCGCAACAATAAGAAGAACAATATGACACAGCCAGCCAAGTGTCGAGAATTGTGCGGGCCTCTCGCATCTGGTTGTCTTTGCGGATTAGTTGGGACAACGTTGTTGAAATGCATTCAATTGGCTGCACTGCATCGGGTGAACAGTTTTCACAGTCCCTCAACTGCTGCCTCCTCTTTCATTTATTGTTGTTTGTGCGCCCTTTGCTGCTGACGATGTTCTTGTCATTATTGCTCTCCTCGTTGTTGTTGTCGCGTATATAGAAGCATTTTACAAGCTGACTTACATGCTACATGGGTTATAAAAAGTGCACTTGACAGCCGATGCATATATCAAGCAAGTAGCACTAGTTACTTATCTGCTCGTTGGTTTTTACACTCGTTGAGTTGAGATTCGCTTTGAAGAGCTTATATTAAGCTAGGCGGCTCGAGAACCTATCGTATCGGACTATCTGGCATTCGACATTTTGGGAATGCAAGCGCCTCGTCTTCATTTCGAAGCTTTTAATTCTTGAGAATTGCAACCATAAACTTACGCTTTAACATTAGCTTTGATTTATATTGTTTTTTTTATTAATAGAATTAATATGAATATGGTATTCTTGTACGTGCGCTAAGTTTGTCCAACTTGAAATTTCTTGATTGAAGGACTTTCATTTTTAAGTAATTCTTGCATGGATAGCAAAGCAAAGAGTCAGAGTAGACCTTTTAAACCTTGTAGTTATTGCCATGTATATCCTTAATAATTACCAAGTCTGAATCGCTGTCAGCTATTTAACAGTTGGTGAAGTCAAAGAATTTAATTTTCGGTGGGAGCAAACACTGTACTCCGAGCATGTTTTAGTCAAATTAAATTTAAGTTTTCAGGCAATGTTTTATTCAAGCTGCTATTTCCCATGTCATGTACAAAATTGAAAATTGATTTTACTCCCCTGCAGTGTTGTAAAACAACTTCGACTTGCGTAAGTTCAACATTGAACATAGTTTGCGAAAATAATAGCTGCTGGCTGCTTTGAGCTTGCAGTAGCTCGTGCAGCATAATAATGGAAATAAAAATGTGTAGCATACTTTGCAGCGCCTGTTGTCAATGATATGCACGGAGACTGTCCTTGGGATGGCTGGTTGGTAAGTGCAAGACCAGCACCTGCGCTCAATGCCTTTCTGCCATTGTCCGGAACAAGGACTTGGGCAAAGTGTATTCCGCATTCGAATTTTATGTTTACACTGCTGCAAAACACCACTCAAACAAAATTCTCAAGAGCTCGGGCGCACGCACCGGCCGAGAGCTCAATTATGATGCCATAAGTCCATCAGACTAAGCCCTGGCGAAGGACGCGACCAGGCGGGCAATTCAAGTGCAGTTGAAAAAAACTAAAGTTCTGAATTTCTAAAATGTTGCTGCAGTTGCTGAGGCTGGCTAGTTGCTGAGCTGGGCACGGCTCGCCTGGCGCTTTATGTATGACAGAGACTTCATGGGGCATTCTAATTTGACAAAGGTTAGGGCGCAACCAGCCGTCGGCAAGTCGATAAACGTCAGCACCTCCACAACAAAGCGTGGCCCGGCAGTCCACATCCTGCCTCTTGTTATCCAGCGTCCAGCTATCGTTTACCTAACGCTGCTTTGTTGGCCCTTGTCAACTGCCAACTAGCAAAAGCCAGAACGTTTCCTCTATGCCTTGGCTCTCATGTTTTGTATAAAGTCTTGTCATCTTGAAAGCTCCTTTTCGGCCGATGCAGTGCAGGCGGCAGGAGGCAAGAGCAATTACCAACATTTGTTAACAAGCGCATAATTTAAATTTTATAGCTTATACTCATCACGGCGTCGTCCTTCATTATCCACGACAAAGTTATGCTTTAAAATTGAATTTGATGCAGTTTACTTAAGTTTGCTTGTGGGACTTGGTAAAGTTCGCTGCTAAAACTTTGCAAGTGCAACTGCCACAAACGCCCCCCAGTGCTGAGCTTATATTTGAGTTGAGACATTAAAAACACTGCTTAGCATCGAGCTATTCATAAGTTTTCTGAGAAAGAATTGGCCAACTGCAAGTTACTTCTATTTATTCTCTTGATTAACCACAGCATTAGTATCACTAAGTTGACACTGGGATATATGACCCAAAAGGAAAAGATGTATCAGAGCCAGACTTTGTAATGCTTGCTAGCTAGTTAACTAATTTACCTAGCACATTGCTAAAACTATTCGAAGCCATTCATTGTTCATTGTATCTACATGCGACATTGCAATCTCTAAACTAATCAGATATCATACAATTCAATAATGTCTGTCAACAATTGGCAGCTGACATTAAAAGCACAAACACAATACTCGTAGTTTGCAATTTATAAGCTATTTACACGCTGCTTCAAAGTTGAATTCCCTGCTGTTTTTTCAACTGATCACAAATAACAACATTTTCAGACGTGTTTGTTCTTCACTCGTCACGATTTAATTTTTTTTTATTACGTACTCGATACTCTATAGTTCCAAGCACAGTTTCCTGCTACTTCAGAGTGCACTTGTTAAAAACACTCGTCTGTTCACTTCATTGTTGCACTTGCAGCTTATTCAACTGATCACAATATTTAAATAATAAAAAAAACGTGAGGTTAGTTAACTTGTTATAATCGCTACTAGCCACACGATACACTTTTACGGTATTCGTTGGTCTGTTCTCTCTCAATACTCGTTACTCGCCACTCGTTATAGGTATAATGAGGTAGGCACTCGTTAGTTTGTGATGTGTAAGTGCAGCCGCAGATTTTTGATCTGTTAACAAATTACGGCACTTGTCAGATTGGGTAACTAACGTTTTATTGTGAGCTTTGCACACTTTTCCATTGCGAAGCTTCTATAAGCACACACATAACCTTTAAAGCCGTACAAATTGTTGAGATAAAATGTATGCAAAAATTGATTGATAGAGCCTGGCAAACATACAGTTAAACGTTCAAATACTGACGCGCACACACATACGTATAACAGACAAGGCCATATTGACAACGACTGTGCAGCTCATGCATAATTCAAGCACAGCCCATGAATGGGATGGCACAGAAATAAGAGAAAGAAATACAATAAGATAGTCGCGCCAACGCCCCTGCAGGAAAAACTTAGGCAAATAACTGAATGTCGGACAGTCAGTCATGCACACCCACACACACCCACACACATACACACACACACACTTACATATACATATTTGCATACGTACACTACCACTCCAAGAAAAGCTGTACGCTCCAACTGAGCTTGCAGCGGAGCGAGATGCTTGCCAAAGACATATCTGGCAGCAGAGATAAGCAAATAGAAGAATTCCAGTCTAAAAATAAAAGAAAACATATAACTATCGCGTCGCCGACTATTCAGTACACTTCCTCCAATAATAGCTGCTGAGTTATGTTGAGCTGATCATAACCAAAATCTGTCAAGAAGTGGATTCCAACTGATAAAGTAAATATATTGTGATCAGGCATATCGGAAAACTTTTGCCAGTCCATTTAGCCGCTCCTATTATACCGTATATTATATAACATTCAAAACAATCGATACCAAACTGTGGATACTCTCGATTTTATGGCGAGGTTTTCAATACTTCAGCGAGCGTTACATAGTTTGAATTAAAATTTAAAAACAAAAAAAAAATAAATTTGAGAATAACTAAAGCGCTGAAACACGAGACGCTCCACGTTCACCCTTGCTCTGATGCCATATTTCACATGGACGTGAAGGGCATGCTGACAGGCGTCAATCCATATCAGCAACGCTTATCAATGATGCCCGTGACATGAGCCTGGCTGAACTACATAAGCCAAACCAAGGCACACAGAACAGCTGACGTGGGACATTCTGTGGGTATCTGGTCGCGCTTTGCATTGCTTTTAATTATGCGGCCTGGACAGGCTATAGATGAAGTGGGAGAGGACCGAACTGGGGCTGATGGGGTAGACCAGACAACTGGGCCAGTTGCCAAAGCTTTGACGCTTACAACATGTTATTGGGTTTGTTTAACACCAAACTAGAGACGCCGAATCATCAACATCAACATCATCAGCATCGGCAACATACAGATTTTGTTTCTGATCTATGATTAATGATGCATACGTCTGCTGGACGCCTTTAAAAAATGCGCTTAACCCGCGTGCCAGTGCATATAGTAATTGAATTTAATTCTCGACAAACTAATTAAAATACATCATCCAGTTATTTTTTGTATAAAGTGCATTTAAATTGAATAAATCAACGCGAATGCCCCTCTGAAGCGTGAATACCTATTTGAATAAGCCCATTGCCGAGCACTGGCTGCATACACAATTGTGCAGCCAGGCTGGTAATTCGTTAACTGGCTTTTAAGCCAGTCCCAGAACGCAATAGCCACATAACATATACCACCGGCTAGCCCTTGGATAAAATTACAGGCAGGCTCAGCTGAGTATGATGCTCAGTAACTGACCTTGCCGTCAGGTGAATCCAAAAATCCAAGCAATGCTTAAAATATCAGTTTTAAACAGGGTATAAAACAAACTTAATGTTTAGCATTAATTAAGAGATCCTCAATGGATCAATAGAGTTCGTGCCCACGCAACAGAGCCTTAATATTATATTACTTTTTCCAAAGTATCCTCAATTATAACATTCTCTGAACTTTCCCATTACATCCTTGATATAGAAAAATGATTGACTATATATATATATATATATATACACATCCATCATGAATCTACTTTAAGAATCTTTAATTTAATTCAGTGCAATACATCCCTGATAAGAAAGGTTATGATTGACTGATTGACTAGCCTAGACAATGCCTTGGTAGATTGTGCTATTCCGGCGACAGATAGATCCATCATGACTCTACGAAACTTTAATTTAATGTAGTGCCCCTCAGGGGCTACGGGGGCTTATACTAAAAATGGCTATAGGAAAGTTTTTTTACACGTGCGGCCTTTTGCACGCCGGCTTCACAGCAAACTTTCGGCCATTTTTCGTTTGAAGGGGTGTGCGGGAAGAAGGACTTTAGTGCCGGGTGGTGACCGGCGCCAACTGTAATTACTTTGCAGTCCGGTACAGAAAAAAAAAGAAGCATAAAAACAAAAAACAAAAGGAATAGAACAAAAAAAATGAGAGAAATCATAAAACACAAAAAGTTTCCGCCTGTTGTTATGCAAATTTGCTTTGTTTCAAAACTTGGCAGCATACCGAGCGTAGGCATTAAAGTACAGTTATTAACGGTTAATCTGCGGCCGTTCGCCATTTTGGTTAGGTGTGGCCAGCGCCCGAAAACTTTTCAATGGACTTTGCACTGCGAAAAACTGCACTTGACACAAACACGAGTACTGCCTGGCACATTGTGCGGAAAGTTATTTTTTTTTTTTTGAACTACATTCATGTCGCCATTCGCCATTATTTTCCTGGGAGCCAAGGCGATTGGGAGCTGGGCTGAGGGCGGTATTTGCCACCAAGTTGATGCAACTTTTCCATTGTATGTGGCTTTCAAACTTTGCAATTGAGTGCCCGATCTGCCATTCAGGCCTATTGGTTCGTATCTGTCCTGTACAGTATTTGTGGTTTTCTGGCTTGGCAAACCAAGTTCTTAAGAGACATTTGTAGTTGGACATTCGAAACTGTGAATACTTTCAAGGCGACTTGCATAAGAAGGCTAAGCCAACAATACAAGCACAGTTTCCAACTGTGTACAGAATGTCTTTTAATATTTACCAGCTATTACGACCCTTACCTGTGAATTATAATGGAATTCCGTTCCGTTTCTCAATCACATGATTAGATTCAATTCAATTGTGGACATATCATTCGAAAAGTTAGAAACAAAGAGTTGGCTGCTTAACTAAGTTACTTAAAACGAGTTTTGAGCTTTAAGTCAGGTCAAATATTTTTAAAAGACAATAAAAGATTTATTAAATGATTTTCACTGAATTGTAGGGCAAATGCACGTGAAATGCTGGACAATAAAGTTATGTTTATTCTCGTTTGTATATATGTATACCATTTACAAGCTGGCCTTGAAAGACAACCACATGTGAAACCAAAATAATATTGCCAGATCCAGTTCGTGAGAGCATCAAATAGTCTGGAATATGTAACCTTCATTCGATTTGATTTATACGAAATGACACTTAGGAGCTGCCTTCGTAAGGTTAATGAGATGCAAATGCTTTAACCGCGTTTTATTTATGAGACTCGAAATTGTCACGCGCCTGCCGAGGCCTGTTGAGGCAGTAAGAAAATGCGCGAATGTTGCCAACCTTAATTCACAAATTGCGTATACGCACGGGTGCCGCATGCGTTAAATACACACCCAGACCGCAATATGCGGGTAAATATGTCACTGCGTTTCAGAAACGCACACAAAAAAGTACTTTGCTTGTATCCGAGTGTGTGTGCATAGGTCTGATAAATAAAAGCCACACGCAGGTCGCTGTTAAGATTATCATTTATAATAAAAGCATGTGGAACATGCGGACCTGCGAATGGTATGGAGCAGCCGGACACTCGGACAGACAAAACGCCTGGGAGGCGGCAAGCTTGAGTGAAGCCATACGTAGATGCACGCTTGGGCGCACTTCAAGCTCGATGGCTCGTCGTTTTTTTTACGCGTACGTGGGCACATTTGAACGTTAGGCCGACGTGGCGTATACGTAATGTGCACACATACATTTGGAATGTGTGTGAGTGTACATATTTGTGTAGGCTGTCACATGGCATGTGCGCCCGATTTTTGGGCTTTGGCAACGACTATTTAGTGCAGAAAATGCGTAAATTATTTACATACGGCTCGCTGTGAAAACATTTAGTGCTGGCATCGGCCAGAAAAGCCCACTCATCCAATGACGATGGCCATCATCATGATGGTTGACAGCAAATGACATGACAAGGTCGTCAGCAAGGTCGCATGCTACGGCTTGTGGCACGACTGGCTGACCAAATAGTCAGTGATAGAGCTGACTGGAAATCTTAATTAAACCATAAAAATTAAAGATTTATGAAATGATTTTCACTGAACTGCAGCCGCCGTGCAGCTGTAGGACAAGTGCGAATAAAATGCTTGACAATAAAGCCAACTTAACTCGCCGTCCACCCACCGTCTGACAATTTAAAGCCACTTGATTTGGTGTGCGTGCCTAATGCTCGGATTCTCTGGCCGGGACACAAGCGTTTGGTAATCCAAGCCCCTTGTTCGCTTGCCACTCGACGTTTTAGCTATTCATTAGTGCGCTCAGTGGGTTAACGTTGAATGGTAGTTCAACCAGACCCACCAATCCACCTATCCACCAACCAACAAACCCACCGTCCGACCGACCGACCAGTTGTTCGGTTAGCTGAGTCAGGCTTACCGCAAATAATAAAATTTCTGCGTGGTTGGCAGTAGAGACCGCTAGACAGGCGGGAGCGGGAGCGGGAGCTCATTGGGAGCTCTAAAGACCAAACGAGCTACTTGAATATATTGCACGCAAGCACATTCCATTTATACATATCTAACTAAATATTAATGATTCTAAGTGGTTTTCTTTGCTAACCAAGCAAATTGTGAGCAGATGAGAATTTAAGAGATAAGCAAACAATGCTCGACCAGAAATAAACTAGAAGCGTGCCTTTTTTCTCCCTAGTTTTCTAATGCTTTCGCAAGCTTCAATTTGAAGTGTTTAATCGGTTCCAGCTATTCTTAATTTAAAGCTTATTTACGATCCATATTGATACTGGGAGCCGTATGTTACCTTTATACATGGAATTTCTCTTCTCAAACTTCCAGGTGAGCGACTAATACAGTATGCCAGCGAGAATCTTGTGACGGAGGTGCTCATACATCCGCAATATAACACGCTTATACAATGTATGCGCAATCTACTAAGCAGTTTTACGAGGCATCGTCACATTATACACGCCGGCTATACCTTTAGCGGCAACGGTTCTTGGATCCTACAGGTCAGTCACGGGTCAAGGGCTGGAGGTAAAGCTTATGCTAACAATGTGTTTCCCTGCAGGATGGCACCTTCTCGGTGGCTGACTTTGCGGAGGCATTTCAAGAGCACGACGTACAAAGGGTAATACGCGCCTATGCGGATACTATTACAATGAATATACACTGCGCAGATGCGGGTCTGTGGCACACGTTGCCGGATAAGGTTTTTTCACGCCAGTGTAAAATACGCATCAATCCGGTAGATGTCCTGGACACCAGTAGCGAGTACATCAACGGCTTTATAGGTACGACTTACCCGAGCTCAAATTGAAAGACCTGCATTTTTATATCCTTATCGAATTGCAGACTATCTGGCGCCCATGCTGGTGCCAACTTCGTTGCGTGAGTTGCTGGAGACGTCCGATGTGGTGGGCAATATACGTTTTACGCACCCCACTCTCTATGTATTTCCCGGTGGTCAGGGTGACGCCGCCCTCTTTGGCATCAATGGTTTTAACATGCTGGGTAAGTTGCCGGCTAATAAAGATGGGTGAGCCGTTTGTAATTTCTGTGCCTTTATAGTTGATGGCGGCTTTAATCGTAAGGCTTGTTTCTGGGACTTTGCACGGCACTTGGATCGCCTTGATGCGGTGCTGATGACGCGTCTGAACAACAGCAATGTGCAGGGCCTTGGTGCTGTGGTGGCACGCAAGCGGGATTCCCACGTCTATCCACAGATTGGGCATTTCTTTGGCAACGTTCCCGATCGGAAGGGTGGTCTGCCCAGTCCTGATGGTGATAAAGATCGTAATCCGCTGCTCATCGATCTTTTTGAGCGCGGCCACGGTCTCGTCAATGATCTCAAATCGCTAGACCTCAAGCCGCAGTGCTGTTATCGCAATCAGGAGCCTATTAATCTGTACCATAAGGTCGGCCACGGAACCCTGGACATGTATGTGATAAGCCCTTCGCGGGATTCCAAAGAGGTCAAGGACTTTTTGCAGAAATGGAATGCGGGTGATCAGCGTTTGTTTGCCGCACGCGACACCAAGGAGTTTAACTTCCCCTTGCAAAATTTGGTATCTATCTGCGCGTTGCTTGTCTGGCAGCCAGCTAATCCGGATGATACCATAACCCGCATCCTTTTTCCTGGCAGCACACCAGATTTTAAGATCCAGGAGGGTCTGGAGAAGCTTAAGCATCTTGAGTTTATGAAGCATTCAACATGCACGGCCAAGTCTATAGCCCCAGCTATACAGACCGTGACCAGCACCAGAAAGACACTTAAATCTGCCATTGAGGGCACTCCACCCAGCGCCAGTTACAAGCCTAGTAAATTCGGTCCAACTGCTATCGCCGCTGTCGCTGTGCAGCAGGACAATAAGGCCAAAGAAGCTAAGGAAGCAGCCGCAGCTGCAGTGGCGGCTGCAGCAGCAGCAGCAGTTTCGGTGGAAACACCCGGCGAACAAGTGGACCGATCTGCACCACTTGTTAGCGCCAAAGCGGACTCCGTAGACACAGATGAGCCAGAGGCTGAGCCCGAGCTCGCTGTCGACACCGGTGACGAGGGAGCGCCTGAGCCATCCGTTCCCTCAACAGAGCCAGCCGAGCAGGAAGACAACAAGGATGCTGACGAAGAGAAAAAAGTGGAGATGTTGATTGTCAAGCCACAGCCGGCAACTGCGTCAGTTAAGGATGCAGTTGACGCGCCCCCTACGGAGGCTACTAGCAAGACAGCAAAGGCCACCAAAGGCAAGCCAGACAAGCCACGAGCGGAAGTCAAACCAGTTGTACGCTCAAGAATTGACAGCAAACCGCCCAAGTCCATGGACCGGAAGCTGGTTAAGCGTGAGGATAAAAAGAGTTCGCCTACTGCCACGCCAGCTGTAAGCCGAACGCCTGCTACACGTGATGTCAAGCCCAAAATAATAACACGCACCACCAAGTCCAGTCCCAGCAGCACACCTGCTAAGAGTGCCAAGGAGGCCAACAACCGCAAGGTGCTTGAGTCCAAGCAGCAGGCGACGTCGGCACGACAGACAACTACCAGCACACGTCGCACTGTTAGCACCGTCGAGAAAAAGTCGCAACAGGTGGAGTCGAAAACATCGCAGCACACAACGACACAGGCAGCGCAGCGCAAGCCCATCTCACGAAGGCCACGTGGGGTGTCACCTTCCAAGAGGGCTCCAGCGCCAGGCAGCCCAATTAAATCAGCAAAGCCCAAGCCGGATTTAAAGAAGTCGCGTCTGGATAAGGGCGGCACCACAGATTCCAGCCTGGTATCCACACCGTCGGCGGATGAGGCGACAGCAGCCAAAAAGATGCTAGAGTTAAGCACCTCGCAAGAGCTGGATGCGGAAAAGCAACGTGAGTTGGACGATCTAAAGGAGGAGCAGGAAGTGGTACGCGAAATTGAAGCTGTCTTTAGTCGCGACGAGATGAAGCGACAACACTTGATCAAGGCGGAGCTGCGCGAGATGGCCAAGCAGGACAGCACAACGGAAGCCGAGGAAGAGGAAGAATACTTGATTATTGAAAAGGAAGAGGTCGAGCAGTACACTGAGGACTCAATTATTGAACAAGAGCAGGAGAGCAGCATGACAAAGGAGGAGGAGATTCAAAAGCATCAACGCGACTCGCAGGAATCAGAAAAGAAGCGTAAGAAAAGCGCCGAGGAGGAAATCGAAGCGGCAATCGCCAAGGCTGAAGCAGAGGAGCGCAAGGCTCGTCTGGAGAGTAGCGATGCGGCGAGACTTGAGATGCACGAACAGCTGGCGACAACCGAAAAAACAGAAATCAAGGCTGAGGTTCAAGAGATCATATCCACTGCCAAGGACCTTGTAAAGTCCCGCACTGAAGAGCAACTGCCGCAAGCAAAACAAGTTGAGGAGGAGTTCTCTTCTCCCACGCCCGACGATAAGCTCAGCAGTGCCAAGAAAACGTCAGATACTAAAGACGAACCGATCGAAGCTCCAGAGGCGCTGCCTATAAACTTACAAGAGAGTCTTCCAGAGGAGAAATTCTCGGCCACCATCGAATCGGGAGCTACTACAGCACCCACCTTACCAGAAGATGAACGAATTCCGTTGGACAAAATCAAAGAGGACTTGGTCATCGAGGAGAAATATGTCAAAGAGGAAACCAAGGAGATAGAAACCATTGTTGTGGCTACCGTTTCAGTTCCCATCGCAGCAGTAGCAGCATCAACCACCAACGCTCTAACCGAAACCAAAATTGAGGTTACTGCTGAGCCGCTTGCCACCGGCGTGGACTCCGCGGAACGTATCTTACCCAAGAAAATGACATTTGAAGCCCAACAGAGTCTAATGCGTGATGTTATCAAGACACCCGATGAGGTTGCAGATTTGCCGGTTCATGAGGAAGCTGACTTAGGGCTATACGAGAAGGATACGCACGATGCTGGTGCCAAGAGTATTTCCCACAAAGAAGAGACGGCCAAAGAGGAAAAAGAGACCGAAGATGAAAAGGAAGTCAAGGAAATGGAAGCAGCAGATGAAGCGGATCATATGTCTGAGCCAAAACAGGAGATTTTGGAAAACATTATTGCGAAAAAAGAGATTACCGCTAAACTTGAATCTGACGAACGAAAAACTGAGGCAGCCATTGTTGACACAACCGAAATTGCAAGTCAAGCTATTTCGGAGAGCTATAATATAGAGGCGGACCTTGAAAAACCGACCGATAAAACCAACAAACAAGTGGCAATTACACCAGATGAAAAAGAAGCAAGTGAAATAACTTCAGAAGATGAGTTGCCAGCGCATCTTGTGCAACCCATTGTTGCACCAACAAAAGTTAAAGACCGCGAAGACACTGTCTCTCTCGAGAGCCCCGCAACAATTGAAGAAGCCATTGAAATTGAAATTCATATAACCAAGGAAGAAACTCAAAAACAATCCACTTTAGTAGCCGAAGAATCAAGTGCGGCGAAATTAAAATCTGAGCTCATTACGGCTATCAAGTTACTTCCAGACTCTAAAGAAACTTCAAAACCCAAATCGGAAGAGCATGAAAAGCTAGAAAGTATAAAGGACCAAATGTCTACAGAGTCTTCACGACGTGAATCAGTTGCGGAGAATGCGAAACCAGAAAGCTTGAAGGATGGAAAGTCTCTACCTGCATCTAAGGAAACATCTCGGCCCGGTTCCGTAGTAGAAAGTGTGAAAGACGAGCATGAGAAACCAGAAAGTGTTAAGGACGAAAAGTCTACACAGCCTTCACGACGTGAATCAGTTGCGGAGAGTGCGAAACCAGAAAGCTTGAAGGATGGAAAGTCTCTACCTGCATCTAAGGAAACATCTCGGCCCGGTTCTGTAGTAGAAAGTGTGAAAGACGAGCACGAGAAACCAGAAAGTGTAAAGGACGAAAAGTCTACACAGCCTTCACGACGTGAATCAGTTGCGGAGAGTGCGAAACCAGAAAGCTCGAAGGATGAAAAGTCTCTACCTGAATCTAAGGAAACATGTCGGCCCGGTTCTGTAGTAGAAAGTGTGAAAGACGAGCACGAGAAACCAGAAAGTGTTAAGGACGAAAAGTCTTCAGAGCCTTCACGACGTGAATCAGTTGCGGAGAGTGCGAAACCAGAAAGCTTAAAGGATGAAAAGTCTCTACCTGCATCTAAGGAAGCATCTCGGCCCGGTTCTGTAGTAGGAAGTGTGAAAGACGAGCACGAGAAACCAGAAAGTGTTAAGGACGAAAAGTCTACACAGCCTTCACGACGTGAATCAGTTGCGGAGAGTGCGAAGCCAGAAAGCTTGAAGGATGAAAAGTCTCTACCTGCATCTAAGGAAGCATCACGGCCCGGCTCCGTAGTAGAAAGTCCGAAAGACGAGCAGGAGAAACCGGAAGGTGTATTGGACGAAAAGTCTACACAGGCTTCACGACATGAATCAGTTGCGGAGAGTGCGAAACCAGAAAGCTTGAAGGATGAAAAGTCTCTACCAGCATCAAAGGAAGCATCACGTCCCGGTTCCGTAGTAGATAGTGTGAAAGACGAGCACGAGAAACCAGAAAGTCAAAAAGACGAAAAGTCTGCAGAGCCTTCACGACGTGAATCAGTTGCGGAGAGTGCGAAACCAGAAAGCTTGAAGGATGAAAAGTCTCTACCAGCATCTAAGGAAGCATCACGACCCGGTTCCGTAGTAGGAAGTGTGAAAGACGAGCACGAGAAACCAGAAAGTGTTAAGGACGAAAAGTCTACACAGCCTTCACGACGTGAATCAGTTGCGGAGAGTGCGAAGCCAGAAAGCTTGAAGGATGAAAAGTCTCTACCTGCATCTAAGGAAACATCTAGGCCCGGTTCTGTAGTAGAAAGTGTGAAAGACGAGCACGAGAAACCAGAAAGCATAAAGGACGAAAAGTCTACACAGCCTTCACGACGTGAATCAGTTGCGGAGAGTGCGAAACCCGAAAGCTTGAAGGATGAAAAGTCTCTACCAGCATCAAAGGAAGCATCACGTCCCGGTTCCGTAGTAGATAGTGTGAAAGACGAGCACGAGAAACCAGAAAGTCAAAAAGACGAAAAGTCTGCAGAGCCTTCACGACGTGAATCAGTTGCGGAGAGTGCGAAACCAGAAAGCTTGAAGGATGAAAAGTCTCTACCAGCATCTAAGGAAGCATCACGACCCGGTTCCGTAGTAGGAAGTGTGAAAGACGAGCACGAGAAACCAGAAAGTGTTAAGGACGAAAAGTCTTCAGAGCCTTCACGACGTGAATCAGTTGCGGAGAGTGCGAAACCAGAAAGCTTAAAGGATGAAAAGTCTCTACCTGCATCTAAGGAAGCATCTCGGCCCGGTTCTGTAGTAGAAAGTGTGAAAGACGAGCACGAGAAACCAGAAAGTGTTAAGGACGAAAAGTCTACACAGCCTTCACGACGTGAATCAGTTGCGGAGAGTGCGAAGCCAGAAAGCTTGAAGGATGAAAAGTCTCTACCTGCATCAAAGGACACATCACGTCCCGGTTCCGTAGTAGATAGTGTGAAAGACGAGCACGAGAAACCAGAAAGTGAAAAAGGCGAAAAGTCTACACAGCCTTCACGACGTGAATCAGTTGCGGAGAGTGCGAAAGCAGAAAGCTTGAAGGATGAAAAGACTCTACCAGCATCTAAGGAAGCATCACGGCCCGGTTCCGTAGTAGAAAGTGTGAAAGACGAGCACGAGAAGCCAGAAAGTGTTAAGGACGAAAAGTCTGCAGAGCCTTCACGACGTGAATCAGTTGCGGAGAGTGCGAAACCAGAAAGCTTGAAGGATGAAAAGTCTCTACCTGCATCTAAGGAAGCATCTCGGCCCGGTTCTGTAGTAGAAAGTGTGAAAGACGAGCACGAGAAACCAGAAAGTGTTAAGGACGAAAAGTCTTCAGAGCCTTCACGACGTGAATCAGTTGCGGAGAGTGCGAAACCAGAAAGCTTGAAGGGTGAAAAATCTCTACCTGCATCTAAGGAAGCATCACGGCCCGGTTCCGTAGTAGAAAGTGTGAAAGACGAGCACGAGAAACCAGAAAGTGTTAAGGACGAAAAGTCTTCAGAGCCTTCACGACGTGAATCAGTTGCGGAGAGTGCGAAACCAGAAAGCTTGAAGGATGAAAAGTCTCTACCTGCATCTAAGGATGCATCACGTCCCGGTTCCGTAGTAGAAAGTGTGCAAGACGAGCACGAGAAACCAGAAAGTGAAAAAGGCGAAAAGTCTACACAGCCTTCACGACGTGAATCAGTTGCGGAGAGTGCGAAAGCAGAAAGCTTGAAGGATGAAAAGACTCTACCAGCATCTAAGGAAGCATCACGGCCCGGTTCCGTAGTAGAAAGTGTGAAAGACGAGCACGAGAAGCCAGAAAGTGTTAAGGACGAAAAGTCTGCACAGCCTTCACGACGTGAATCAGTTGCGGAGAGTGCGAAACCAGAAAGCTTGAAGGATGAAAAGTCTCTACCTGCATCTAAGGAAGCATCTCGGCCCGGTTCTGTAGTAGAAAGTGTGAAAGACGAGCACGAGAAACCAGAAAGTGTTAAGGACGAAAAGTCTTCAGAGCCTTCACGACGTGAATCAGTTGCGGAGAGTGCGAAACCAGAAAGCTTGAAGGGTGAAAAATCTCTACCTGCATCTAAGGAAGCATCACGGCCCGGTTCCGTAGTAGAAAGTGTGAAAGACGAGCACGAGAAACCAGAAAGCGTAAAGGACGAAAAGTCTACACAGCCTTCACGACGTGAATCAGTTGCGGAGAGTGCAAAGCCGGAAAGCTTAAAGGATGAAAAGTCTTTACCTGTATCTAAGGAAACATCTCGGCCCGGTTCCGTGGTAGAAAGTGTGAAAGACGAGCACGAGAAACCAGAAAGTGTTAAGGACGAAAAGTCTTCAGAGCCTTCACGACGTGAATCAGTTGCGGAGAGTGCGAAACCAGAAAGCTTGAAGGATGAAAAGTCTCTACCTGCATCTAAGGATGCATCCCGTCCCGGTTCCGTAGTAGAAAGTGTGCAAGACGAGCACGAGAAACCAGAAAGTGTAAGGGACGAAAAGTCTACAGAGCCTTCACGACGTGAATCAGTTGCGGAGAGTTCGAAACTAGAAAGCTTGAAGGATGAAAAATCTCTACCTGCGTCTAAGGATGCATCACGGACCGGTTCCGTAGTAGAAAGTGTGAAAGACGAGCACGAGAAACCAGAAAGTGTAAGGGACGAAAAGTCTACAGAGCCTTCACGACGTGAATCAGTTGCGGAGAGTTCGAAACCAGAAAGCTTGAAGGATGAAAAGTCTCTACCAGCATCTAAGGAAGCATCACGTCCCGGTTCCGTAGTAGAAAGTGTAAAAGACGAGCACGAAAAACCAGAAAGTGTAAAAGATGAAAAGTCTACAGAGCCTTCACGACGTGAATCAGTTGCGGAGAGTGCAAAACCAGAAAGCTTGAAGGATGAAAAATCTCTACCAGCATCTAAGGAAGCATCACGGCCCGGTTCCGCAGTAGAAAGTGTGAAAGACGAGCACGAGAAACTTGAAAGTTTAAAGGACGAAAAGTCTGCAGAGACTTCACGACGTGAATCAGTTGAGGAGAGTGCGAAACCAGAAAGCTTGAAGGATGAAAAGTCTCTACCAGCAACTAAGGAAGCATCACGGCCCGGTTCCGTAGTAGAAAGTGTGAAAGACGAGCACGAGAAACCAGAAAGTGTAAAGGACGAAAAGTCTACACAGGCTTCACGACGTGAATCAGTTGCGGAGAGTGCGAAACTAGAAAGCTCGAAGGATGAAAAGTCTCTACCTGAATCTAAGGAAACATCTCGGCCCGGTTCCGTGGTAGAAACTGTGAAAGATGAGCACGAGAAACCAGAAAGTATTAAACACGAAAAGTCTACACAGCCTTCACGACGTGAATCAGTTGCGGAGAGTGCAAAACCTGAAAGCTTGAAGGATGAAAAATCTCTACCTGCATCTAAGGAAGCATCACGTCCCGGCTCCGTAGTAGATAGTGTGAAAGACGAGCACGAGAAACCAGAAAGTGTAATGGACGAAAAGTCTGCAGAGCCTTCACGACGTGAATCAGTTGCGGAGAGTGCGAAACCAGAAAGCTTGAAGGATGACAAGTCTCTACCAGCATCTAAGGAAGCATCACGGCCCGGTTCCGTAGTAGAAAGTGTGAAAGACGAGCAGGAGAAACCAGAAAGTGTAAAGGACGAAAAGTCTACACAGGCTTCACGACGTGAATCAGTTGCGGAGAGTGCGAAACTAGAAAGCTCGAAGGATGAAAAGTCTCTACCTGAATCTAAGGAAGCATCTCGGCCCGGTTCGGTAGTAGAAAGTGTGAAAGACGAGCATGAGAAACCAGAAAGTGTAAAGGATGAAAAGTCTGCACAGCCTTCACGACGTGAATCAGTTGCGGAGAGTGCGAAACCAGAAAGCTTGAAGGATGACAAGTCTCTACCAGCATCTAAGGAAGCATCACGGCCCGGTTCCGTAGTAGAAAGTGTGAAAGACGAGCACGAGAAACCAGAAAGTGTAAAGGACGGAATGTCCACACAGACTTCACGACGTGAATCAGTTGCGGAGAGTGCGAAACCAAAAAGCTTGAAGGATGAAAAGTCTCTACCTGCATCTAAGGATGCATCACGTCCCGGTTCCGTAGTAGAAAGTGTGCAAGACGAGCACGAGAAACCAGACAGTGTAAAGGACGAAAAGTCTACACAGCCTTCACGACGTGAATCAGTTGCGGAAAGTGCGAAACCAGAAAGCTTGAAGGATGAAAAGTCTCTACCAGCATCTAAGGAAGCATCACGGCCCGGTTCCGTAGTAGGAAGTGTGAAAGACGAGCACGAGAAACCAGAAAGTGTTAAGGACGAAAAGTCTTCAGAGCCTTCACGACGTGAATCAGTTGCGGAGAGTGCGAAGCCAGAAAGCTTGAAGGATGAAAAATCTCTACCAGCATCTAAGGAAGCATCACGGCCCGGTTCCGTAGTAGGAAGTGTGAAAGACAAACACGAGAAACCAGAAAGTGCAAAAGACGAAAAGTCAACAGAGTCTTCACGACGTGAATCAGTTGCGGAGAGTATGAAACCAGAAAGCTTGAAGGATGAAAAATCTCTACCTGCGTCTAAGGATGCATCACGGCCCGGTTCCGTAGTAGAAAGTGTGAAAGACGAACACGAGAAACCAGAATGTGTAAAAGACGAAAAGTCTTCAGAGCCTTCACGACGTGAATCAGTTGCGGAGAGTATGAGACCAGACAGCTTGAAGGATGAAAAGTCTCTACCAGCATCTAAGGAAGCATCACGGCCCGGTTCCGTAGTAGGAAGTGTGAAAGACGAGCATGAGAAACAAGAAATTGTAAAGGACGAAAAGTCTGCAGACCCTTCACGACGTAAATCAGATGTAGAGAGTGCGAAACCAGAAAGCTTGAAGGATGAAAAGTCTCTACCTGCATCTAAGGAAGTAGAAAGTGTGAAAGACGAGCACGAGAAACCAGAAAGTGTAAGGGACACAAAGTCAGCAGATCCTTCACGACGTGAGTCAGTTGCGGAGAGTGTGAAACCAGAAAGCTTGAAGGATGAAAAGTCTCTACCTGCATCAAAGGAAGCATCACGGCCCGGTTCCGTAGCAGAAAGTGCAAAGGACGAGCACGAGGAACCAGAAAGTGTAAAGGACGAAAATGCTACAGAGCCTTCACGACGTGAATCAGTTGCGGATAGTGCGAAACCAGAAAGCCTTAAGGACGATAAGCCTACAGAACCTTCCCGACGTGAATCTGTGGCGGAGAGTATAAAACCGGAGAGTGTAAGGGATGACAAGTCTCTTCCTGTTTCCAAGGAAGCGTCAAGACCTGGTTCTGTTGCCGAAAGTTTGAAAGATGAACATGAAAAGCCAGAAAGTGTTAAGGACGAAAAGTCTTCAGTGCCTTCCCGACGTGAATCCATTGCGGAGGGAATTAAACCGGAGAGTCTAAGGGATGACAAGTCTCTTCCTGTTTCCAAGGAAGCGTCTCGACCAGGTTCTGTCGCGGAAAGTACGAAAGGCGAACATGAGCCAGAAAGTGTTAAGGACGAAAAATCTTCAGAGCCATCCCGGCGTGAATCCGTTGCGGAGAGTATAAAACCGGAGAGTGTAAGGGATGAGAAGTCTCTCCCAGTCTCCAAGGAGGCGTCAAGACCTGGTTCTGTTGCCGAAAGTTTGAAAGATGAACATGAAAAGCCAGAAAGTGTAAAGGACGAAAAGTCTTCAGAGGCTTCCCGACGTGAATCCGTTGCGGAGGGAACAAAACCGGAGAGTCCAAGGGATGACAAATCTTTTCCTGTTTCCAAGGAAGCGTCACGACCAGGTTCTGTCGCGGAAAGTGTAAAAGATGAACATGAACAGCCAAAAAGTTTGAAGGACGAAAAATCTATAGAGGCTTCCCAACTTGAATCCGTTGCAGACAGTTCAAAACCCGAAAGCTTAAAGGATGACAAGTCTCTACCTGTGTCAAAGGAAGTATCACGACCTAGTTCCGTAGCAGAAAGTGTCAGAGACGAACATGAAAAGGCACAAATTTTATTGGACGAAAGGTCTGAGGAAGCTTGCCGACGTGAATCTATCGCTGAAAGTATTAAGGGCGAGAGTGTGAAGGATGACAAATCCTCACCTGCATCAAAGGAAGTTTCTCGTCCGGGATCGGTCGCGGAAAGTGTAAAAGATGAAATTTGCGTGGACAAACCGCCTAAGGAACCTCTTCTACCTAAATCAGTCGCTCAGAGTATTCAGGTCGAGAGTATGAAGGATAACATGTTTTTGCCAACCTCAAAGGAAGTATCACGTTCCGGATCTGATACAGGAACTGTAAAGGATGTATTTGAAGATCTTGAACGTGTTAAGGACGAAGTGTCCGAAGAGCCTTGCCGACGTGAATCCGTTGCGGAGAGTGTAAAACCAGAGAGTGTAAAAGATGGCAAGTCCCTTCCTGTCTCCAAGGAAGCGTCGCCTCCTGGTTCTGTCGCAGAAAGTTTGAAAGACGATCTTGAAAAGCCAGAAAGTGTAAAAGACGAAAAGTCTTCAGAGCCCTCCCGACGTGAATCCGTTGCGGAGAGTATAAAACGGGAGAGTTTGAAGGACGACAAGTCTCTTCCACTCTCCAAGGAAACGTCACGACCTGGTTCTGTCGCCGAAAGTGTTAAAGACGAACATGAAAAGCCAGAAAGTGTAAAGGACGAAGAGTCTACACAGCCTTCCCGACGTGAATCTCTTGTGAAGAGTACACAACCAGAAAGCTTAAAGGACGAAAAACCTCTACTTGGCTCCAAAGAAGCATCACGACCTGGATCTGTCGCCGATAGTGTGAAAGACGAACATATTAGTTCAGAAAGTATGAAGACCGAAAAGTCTGTAGAACTTTCCCGCCATGAGTCCGTTGCGGAGATAATTAAACCGGAGAGTGTTAAGGATAACAAGTCTCTACCTGTATCCAAGGAGACATCCCGACCTGGTTCAGTTGCCGAAAGTGTGAAAGGCGAACATGCAAAGCCAGAAAGTCTGAAGGAGGAAAAGTCTACAGAGCCTTCCCGACGTGAATCTGCAGGGGAGAGTACAAAACCAGAGAGCCTTAAGGACGACAAATCTCTACCTGACAGCAGACCAGAAAGTCTCAAGGACGAAGAGCCTTCCCGGCGTGAATCTGTAGCTGAGAGTATTAAACCGGAGAGTGTAAAGGATGACAAGTCGCTTCCTGTGTCCAAAGAGGCATCACGACCTGGTTCCGTAGCCGAAAGTGTGAAAGACGAACATGCCAAACCAGAAAGTCTGAAGGATGAAAAGTCTGAAAAGCTTTCCCGCCGTGAATCCGTTGCGGAAAATATAAAACCGGAGAATGTAAAGGATGACAAGGCTCTTCCAGTCTCCAAGGAAGCATCACGACCTGGTTCAGTTGCCGAAAGTTTGAAAGATGAACATGAAAATCAAGAAAGTGTAAGGGACGAAAAGTCTACAGAGCCTTCCCGTCGTGAATCCGTTGCGGAGAGTACAAAATCGGCGGATTTGAGGGATGAAGAAGCCGCAAGCTATCTTACTGAAATGAAGGAGGCTGACTTCAAAGAGGGAACTTTTAAGTCCCCAATAGCCTCAAAAGAAGTATCGCGGCCAGGATCTGTAGCCGAGAGTATAAAGGACGATAGTGGAAAGGGAAAAATAGAGGACCCATCCTGTCAGAAATCACCTTTCGAAAGTTCAATGCCCCTTAGTATCAAGGATGAAATGTATCTAGCTTTTTCCAACGATGCATCACCCGGTACCGTGGCACTCAGTGTGAAGGGTCAACCAGAAAAGCCAGAAGGTGTAGAATCTGTTGCTGAGAGTATTAAGCCGGATGGTCCTATGGGGGACAAAACTCTTTCAGTCTCCAAGGAAGAGTCGCGGCCTGAATCTAAGGAGCCGTCCCGCAAAGAATCTTTGCCAATCTCTAAAGAAGTATCACGTCCCGGATCTGTGGTAGAAACTGTGAAAGATGAATCGGAAAAACCTAAATCTGTTAAGGACGACAGCCTAAAAGATAAGGAACCATCGCGTCCAGCATCGTTAATTGAGAATGTGAAGTCAAATGAACCTTCCCGTCCTGCGTCCGTAACAGAAACGGCTTCGTCGCCTATTGACGAAGCGTCAAGGGAACCCATTTTGGTAGCCCTCTCATCTGCTGAAATCAAAGGAAATTACCCTACAGTATCCAGTCCTGTCGATGTTGCCTTAGGCGAATTTTCTCATACAATGTCAGGGGCAATCGAATTAGACAAACCTGCCGAGCACACCACCGTTGGAGCGGTATTAACTGCTTCTAGTCCTGTGGATGAGGCAGCTAAAATTTTCGAATCAATTGAGACCATTAAAGAACATATCACTTCACAGGCAATTCCAAGTAAATTGGACGAAATCAGCTCGTTCTGCGAAGATAAGCTGCAATCGCTTACTGAGCCGCTAAGCCAAAAAGCAGAAACTATAATTGATACAATGAGCCATAAACTGGAAAGTTCTAAAGATTTTGTAGTGGAGTCCTTGGAGCACATAACTAAGGAAAGTACAAAATCATTAACGGATCTTGAATCTCAGAAGGATTCAAAGGTCATTGAGGTTTCCAAAACAGCAACTATTGCGGAAGAGAAACAACACGAAGTTATTGAAAAAGTGTTGTCGACTTCGGAGGTATTATCTCAACAGTTGGCGCAGGCAAGTTCAATTATAGAAACTGCCACCGATATGCCTGAAGATGCCAGTGCCAAAGGCAACCTTGACTTGAGTGGTTTTTCAGAGCTTCGTGAAACACACATTACCACAGTGGATTCACCCGAATTTAAAGTGACGATTTGCGAACGTGATGAGAGTATTCTGCATGATATAAAAGAAGAGGACGAAGAGCACAGATTTTCGCCACCAACCGAAAAGGGAGCTATGCTACCAGAGCAACCAATGCGTCCCCTTTCGCCTCGTGAAGAAGAGGTTGCCAAGATTGTTGCCAACGTAGCGAAGGTTTTGAAGTCAGATAAGGATATTACTGATATAATACCTGGGTTCAGTGAGGAGCAATTGGAGGAAAAACTCAAAACTACAGCTGAAATTGAAGAGGCGGATTTACAGAAAACGATTTCACCTGAAGCTCTATCGGGTAAATTAACTCCAACAGCGGATCTTGCCTTAGATGAAAAGATGTTAGATATGAAAATGATGAAAGTAGATATTGAATCAGAAAAGTCTTCACCAGATCAAAAGTCTGGGCCCATTTCAATTGAAGAGAAGGACAAAATTGAGCAGTCTGAAAAGGCGCAACTTCAAGAAGGAGCTGCAAAAGTCGCTATCTTTGAAGTACCTAAGGATAGTTTCAGACCAGAATCAGCTGCAAGCCAGTCGGGACCTCTAGAATCATTACCATCTCGCTCCGAGTCCGTAACAAGCCAAAAAGGGGAGGAAAAACCGGAACATTCCTTAGATTTGTCAAAGGAAACATCACGGCCCGAATCAGTGGCCAGTTTGAAAGAGGAATCCGAACACAAAGTTGAAAGGTCGCCAACGCCTGCAAAAGACATTTCCAGACATGAGTCGATTGCAAGCCATGTAAGTGAAAAGGAAGCCGGCAGCATTGAGTCTGACTCTAGACGCGAATCAATATCTGTAGCTGGATCGGCAAAAGTAGATGAATCCGCCACAGCATCTAAAGATGCAACTCGTCCAGAATCTGCTGCCAGCCAGGCCAGCGAAATGACCAAGGAAAGCCCCCGCCCGCAATCAGTAGAGAAGGAGCCAACATCTTCGCGACCAGCATCATGTGCTAGTCATATCAGCACCAAGGATGAAGAGACTTCCGACTCCCAGCGCGATTCAAATCTGGTCTCGACAATCGAAAGCAAAAAGAAAGAGAAATCGAGCGAATCAACAACCACCTCAAAGTCGGCTATAAATCAAACGAATCTAAAAGAAGAATCTATAAGCGAATCCCTAAGTAGCAGCGTGAAGGTGGAAGACAGCTCGAGACGGGAATCTCTATCAAGCTTGCTGACCGATAAAGAAACCACCAAATCTACAAGCACTAGCGTCAAAGAAGAAAATGAACGTATTACAAAGATTATGGAGAAGACAACAACTTCAGAACTGGAGGAGCTGCTCATTCAATCCGAAGAATGTTCCTCGGAGTCTATAGTCAGTGAGATTCAAACTTCGAGCACCCAAAAGTCAAGTGGTCAAAGCACAAGCAAAGAAACCACAAGCACCTCTGTTCAGGAGTCAGTCAAGGATAGCCTCAAGGAAACAGTAGCAGAATTCTTGGCTACAGAGAAAATAATTGCGGCCAAAGAAACATTCAGCGCTGAGGCCACCAAAACAGCTGATGAGTGTCTAAAGAAGATATCCAGTGTAACCTCATCTCAGAAGCCTTTGTTTGTTGGCACAGACGAATCCCGGCGTGAATCGATTCTCAGTCAGACCAGCGAGGGTCGGCAAACGCACAGCGATCCCGAAGAGGAAAGTGACGATGATGGACACGCCAGTCTAAAAGAGGCTCGTTCCAAGTCCATTGCCACCATCATGATGACTAGCATCTACAAGCCCTCCGAAGAGCTTGACACGATTGGCGCCCTTAAAGAAGACGAGCATGAAGATCAGGAGGAGCTTAAACAGGATGACCATGACAAGGCACCCATGGCGACAAAATCGACTACTTCCCTTACAGACACAACCACTAAAACAACCACACTGCTGCAATCCAGCGATCAGATCAGCAGCACCACCATGAAAACTAGTTCGACAGACTTAAAGACAAAAGTCGAATCCATTACACTGTCACAAACACAAACACAAGGTGAGCAAGCTGTTGACAGCACAGATCGCAAGACACCGCCAACAGCACCGGTCAGTCCCAGCGTTAAGCCGGTGAGCACCACAAGCACCGCGGCTACGGGCTCCAGCTGCGCCAAGAGCGAATCTAGCGCTGCCAGCATAGCATCAACATCGGGCCCATTGTCGCCCAAAGACATTAGTGGTAAGTCTAGTCCTGGTGCATTAACATCTGAAAGTCAATCCATACCAACACCGTTAGGGCGTGAGTCACACACCGAGACGCCAGAGTCATCTCCCAAGCCCACTTCTCCTTTCCCGCGTGTCAGCAAGGACGAGCTGAAGTCCTTAGGTGTAACAGCAGAGCCCGATCCCAGTGAGATCAGCGCGGACTCCAGTGAACTGTTCCCCGAGCTGCACGAGTTGCGCGGCATTGAGAGCACCACAGCGCTTAGCGGAAGCACCGAAAAGATCATAACGACAACCATAACGACAGTTACCAAGGTCATCTCTGCCGATGGCAAGGAGATTGTGACTGAACAGAAGACAGTCACCACAACCGACAGCTCAGAGCCAGACAGCGAGAAAGTGGTGGTCACCACCACTCGCACAACCAGCGAGAGCGAGAAAAGCGAACGCGAACGCGATCAAATCATGCCCAAGGAAGTAACTATGCTGCGCGGCATTTATCGCTCTAGCACGCCCGGCAGTGATGATGAGCGTTTGGCTGGTGCGATGAGTGACGATGAGTTGCCCGGTACGCCACGTAGCGCTAGCTACGATCTGCAGCACTCCAGCTCTGGGATAAGCAAGCGCTCTGATCTCGATGGCGATGACAGCCAAGACGATATACCGCCGCAGTACGGTAGCGAAGAGCATTCCACTGCGCGAGCCATTCTGCAGCCCCGCGCAGCAGATCCCATGGCAACCTCCTTTTATGGCGCACTTCCCGATAGCTTTGATGCCAAGCCCAGCACCGAGCCAATACCTATACGGGGTGCCATACTGATGACCTACACTGACTCACCACCAGCCAGCCAGTCATCCGAGAGCGTGGAGAGCACCAGCCAAACCTGGGCCGGACACAAGTTCCTGGATGAGGCCGACAAGGACTTCCAGAAGGCGCTCGAGGAGCATGTACAGGCGCGCGGCGCCGAAGTAATGTCTTCCGTGACCGCCAAGTATTCCTACTCACCATCCAAGGCCGAGGAGGTCGAGCAGATTGTCAGCGGCACTGCCGAGCGACAGCGCTTCCCCCTCAGCGATGTCCAGAAGGTACGCAGCGGCGACAATCTCTTGGTGAGCTTCGGCACTTCAAGTCCCGCTGTTGGCAGTGCATCTGCCAGCACTGCAACCACCACTGGCGCTGACAGCAGCAGCACAGTGACAACAGCCACAGCAACAGGAACAGCAACAACAACAACAACCGCAGCAACTGCAACAACAACTAGCACAAGCAGCACAATCGGCACCCTGCCAAAGGATCGTCTTGAGGAGTGGGGCAAGCCACTCGGCCTGCCATCACCGGCACCATTGCCGGTCGAAGGCGCCGATATACGCACCACGCCCAAGAAGGAGCGTCGCTTGGTGGCCACCAAGACGCGTCTGAACAATGAAAAGAATCTCCGCAAGCGTAGCGAATCACCCAACAAGGCCAAGAAGCCCGCACCTGTCTATGTGGATCTTACCTACGTGCCGCACAATGGCAACTCCTACTATGCACACGTCGACTTCTTCAAGCGTGTCCGTGCTCGCTACTATGTCTTCTCCGGCACCGAGCCCAGCCGTCAGGTGTACGATGCCCTTCTAGAGGCCAAACAAACCTGGGAAGACAAGGAGCTGGGTAAGTAAATCAGTTATATACATATAGAAAAGAAACTTTAGCAATGACTCTCACATTTTGCAGAGGTAACCATTATACCAACATATGATACCGACGTGTTGGGCTACTGGGTAGCCGAGAATGAGGAGCTGCTTGCCAAGCACCGCATTGATCTGTCACCATCCGCTTCGCGTTGCACAATTAACTTGCAGGATCATGAGACCTCGTGCTCCGCATATCGCTTAGAGTTCTAGGCCACGGGCTTGTTTATTGCATTTGACGATGACGACTAAAATCTACAAAAAACAAAAAAAAACAATTATTTCAAATCTCTTATACCACACTGACAGCGATTTGAGTGCGGCCCCCACGTAAACCTTAATGGGGAAAACAACAGCAATCAACAAACACACACACACACACACAGAGACACACACACACACCACAAAGACGACTTTCAATTTTTGAGCTTAACGATGACGACACAAATTTCAAAAACCTACAAGAAACACACAACGAAAATGACAACAAAACTAATTGCGACTATAACTGAAAACAAAACTTGACACGAACAAAAGAAACAACAAAATGCAATATGCAAAATGCCGAGCGCCAACGAAAAGCTAAAAAAACACTTTCGGAAATGAAGAACGAACAAAAAGCTGAATATGGCGGAGTAACGGGTCATCTTGGATGACGCCATTTTGTTTGCCAATGCCGTCTATTTGCGCTTTTTGCCAATTTCTTTCCAAATGCAGTAAGCAAGGTAATTAATATACATTAATTTTCAACAAATTAATTACCGAACAATGCACAATGCACAAAAAAAAAAAAAACAAAAAACCAAAAACGAAAAAACTTTCCAAAGAAGCGCTACGTGCCAGAAAAAAAAATATATACAAAGAAAAACGTAAAATCCCATAAATAAATATAATGTTAATGTATTTGTTGCTTTCATTAAACGTCAAGCTACCTTGCATAGTAATCCAAAGATCAAAATTGTTTTCAAAACCGCATAGCAAAAATATACAAAAAGAAATTATAAAAAACACAAAAAAAAAAACAAAAAAAAAAAAAAACAAAATGTTTACGAAAATGCTAAGTATATTACAAATATTATTCATGTTTCTTGTATTAGTAAAACTTTTATGAACAAACTATTGAAGAATCTCATAAACTTGAATTTTAAATAAAAAACAAAAAACTAAATATTAATACATATATGTGTATGTCGAAAGACGGCGAAACCATATTGTACTACTACTAGTATTTACTTAGCTCTAAAACTACAAGACACGCCTAAATCATAACGCAGATATACCATGCAAATGATCAATGGAAATATTTTTTTTCTTGTTCAAAATGAATAACAAACTTAAATGCAAACCAATATAACGAAATGCACACACAAATTGTTAAAGCGTAATAAAGAGAAATATAACTAAGTATTTACCTAAAAAAAAAAAAAAAAACCATATGAATTTAATACGAATCACGACGTATATAAAAATGTAATTTAATCAAAAGTCTTAATGGAACAGCTACAAATAAATATTGAACCAAGCATGGAAATAATACGAAACCTTAAATAAATGTGCCTCCCCAAAATGCAAACAAATGAACAATACAAAAGTCTTAAATATGAAATATCATATATCAAATGCTAAATATCAAACTAAAAGAATACACTTAATTGTATAATTTTCGTTTAAATATTTCCATTTTGAGTTGATCTTTTGGTTAGCTAATTGTTCTTGCAGGCTGCAGAAAGACTTACTTAATACCAAAGGGACATAATATAATATATGATCCAAAAATGAATTAACTATAGATCAAACACGCAAAATGATATACGTACACTCATATAGAACCAGAAATAATAATACCAAAGTCTGGGAGAAGTTGAATGAATTGGAAGCGTCGCATTGTTGAGCTAGACATGGGTCTGTGTCTTTATGTTTTCGCTGGAAAAGTTTGAAAGTCATGGGTTCGATATATACATAACGTATATAAACGGATGTAGGTGTGTTAAGTGAATGATAAATGCTGATTGCTGTTGTTGTTGATGAAAGAGTTGATGATGCGATAATGTTAATGCTGATATTACTATATAAGGTTTACGAGAGGGTCTGATTGGGTTAGCATGGGACTTGGGGTAGGGTGTCATTTAACCAGATATTGTGAAACAAAACTAAATGATGAACACAAAGTGAATGAAGGTTATTTTTCTATATTTTTTTTTACTTTTTCATAGTCATAGAATAACAAATTTGAAGAAAATGGAAACTAAAACCAAAAAAAAAACACCCTAATGAAATAATCCCAAAAAATAAATGACAAGATAACAAAATAATAACGAAAAGGCACACGCAATATTTAAAAAGACAAATTATAAAACTAAAGAATATTTTGAAGCCACTGCACTTAATAGTCAGCCAGACAGTCCAATAAAAGAGAGAAAACAATTAAATGGAAAACATATTTAAATAACAATTTTTGATTGCATTACAAATTGATATTTGTCATACCGACTTTTTAGGATATACATACATATATAAAGCCGATTTTTAAAGAGCGCAAGCTTAACACAATGAATTCAAGGAAAATACATATATATATTATATTATTATTTGCAGTTTTAACAACTAAAATATATGCATATACATATTTATATATATATTAATATATATATAGCATATATTTTCAGTTGCTTTTTATACAAGAACAAGAACAACCAGGCGCAACAGTCTACAAACAACTGGCTACCGTCCAGTCTACAAAAGTTTGATAAGCAACAAGCAAAAAAGAAATTAAAAATTAACAAATTTAAAATGAAAAAAAAAAACAAAATCACAAACCAAAAATATATACACAAGCGATTCAAGCAATTAATAAATTTACTTTCGAAGGATCCAAACGCGCATGTGATAGGATTTTATTTTTGTTTTTGTCTTTAGCGAATGAATAATTTTATAGCAATATTTGATTCATTTTGGTTTGATTTGTGCTTGACCAAAACGTAAATAAACAGTTTATCATTTAGGCAGCTGCAAAGTAAATACTCTACATATTTATGTATGTATGTATATGATATAAAGTGATAAAAAAAAAAAAATGGAAATTATTTTATGACTACTAGCAAACAGCTTTAGACAGGGATTTACAAATTATAAACAAAATTTTAAATATATAATATGTAATTGAAAGGCATTGAAAAGTTATAAACAAAATCAATGGTACAAGCACCATAAAAACTTATTTTATAAATAATTAAATTATATAAAAGACAATTAGTTAAAAACAAGAGAAGCTAATACTATTCAATTGAACAATTAATCCATTGGTTTTTTTTTTTTTTTATTTGATAAACTAATATTAAGAAACTAAATGTACTTTAACATTTGATTTCAAATCCGAGCTCTCAACAAGAACAAGTTAAGAATTACCATATATCGAAGAGAATTAATCATATGAGTGTCTCGTAAATTTCCTTCTAATGTGCAGACAACAAATCAATACCAAGTAATCATGTACTAGACAAACACAAATACTTAAGATCCCAAAGAGAATAGTTGGTATTTGTTGTGGTGTTGTTCATGGGCGATCAGTCTATATGTTTATCCCCGTGAACTAACACTTTCCACTATTCGAATGTGTGTGGCTACTTGGTAGAGTTAAACGAATACGAGCTGCACTTGCATATTAATTTTCAAAAAAACTTTTCCGCTTAACTAAATAAAAGCAAAAAGAAAACCAAATACATGAAAGAAATACTTATAGACATACGTATACACACAAAATATATATTAAAATGCATAAACGACATATATACACTATAAACTTGAATGTATGAATGTTTGCTTATAAGCTCAAACCCCAAACAATTTGTTGCTTCACATGAGTTAAGCCGAAAAACTGAAATACTGCTTGACAGTTCCCAAAAAAAAACTAAATTGATCTGTGTTGAGTAACTCGCAAATGTTTTTAAATGTTTGTTGTTCATTTTTCAGCTGCGAAATCAGTTATTATGTATCCATTGCCTTAACCAAAGATTAAAACGTATTAACGTACAATATTATATATATGCAAAAGTATTGAGTGTACCCAAAAAAAAAAAAACAAAGAATACGACGAATTTGTTTGTTGAATTTGCTATATGAATTTGCTTTAACCTATTAGCAGCTTCTATTTAAATCAAATATACTTAAATTTATATGCATGCATACATATATATGTGTATCTATATATTTGACAACTATATAATCATTAGTAAAAGCAAAATGCATGCAGAAAATTGTTAAGAAAACAAAAAACGAAAAAAGAAAACCCAGAAAATAATTAATACACAGCAAGAATATGCAAAATTAAATATCGCTACAAGAGCTAATGCTGTGGGTTATATTCGACATAGAGGAATACACATACACATATACAGATACAGATACAGATACAGATACAGATACAGATACAGATAAATATGGATTCAGATCCAATTCAATTGCGTGCACAAAGTTACAAATAGTGCTGCTAACTAGGAAGGAAGCTAAAATGGAGGAATGAAGAAGAAAGAAGCGAAAGCAAGCACAAAGAAAATGTTGCAAACAAAATTATAACACACACACACACACACACCCACACCCACACCCACAGACACGAACACAAACATAGGAAACGGAAGTTATTGAAATCCAAAAGGAATGCAAAATTTAAAAATTACAAAAATCCAAAGAATAAAACGAATATAACAAAACAAAAAAGTACATATATGTATTACATTTTATGAAAAAGTCAAATCAAGCTTATCTCAAGATCTATTTCAAAAGAAAAATCTAAAAATTATAATAAAGGTATTTATGTGAAATTTCAAGGTGTTTCATTCCAATCATCAGTTGGGATAAATCTAAATTGGTTGGGTTGTTCCCCCTAGCCAGACGGATTACCTGATGAGAGCTGGTAAAAAGTTAAATAAATTTGGCAAGGAACCAACAGTTGACAGCGACACCTGAACCGATTGAGGGCGAACACAATGCAGTCGATCCGCATACTCAGTTCTTTAATATGAACCGAGCCTTAAACCGACTAAATATCCACATTTCATTTATAATACCAAGCATTAATGTAGTGAAAATCGTTAAGATGTGAGAACCTAGTCTTGAACTTGGGCTGGAAGACTGCTTTCCCGAACCGTGAACCGAACATTTCTGTTGAGCTTGCAGCCTTGATTATCAGCCTGTTAATCAGAAAGTCGATGGTCGAGAAGTCGCCTCCCCTGAGCACAAGTGCAACCTTAGTCTACACCCACAGACGGATTCAGCCTTTGCTGACGAAAGTCCGCATAAGTACTCAATTGTCCTTGACTCACCTTTTTATCTGCCAAACTTGATATATGCACAGTCAGCACTTCAGCTAGTTGACATTGAAATGAATTAATTCACATTGATAATGATTGATGAGAGCGCGGACAGCTCTGCAGGCTGCTCCCTTTATGCTAGTTTTCCAGACGTCCAGTCGTCAAGCGGACCTTGGCACATTCGGGCCTGGAAGCATTGCAGTTAAAGAACAGCCATAACTAGATGTTGTCTGGATTATTAGATTGTTCTGCATCTGGTTTCTCGTTTAGCTCAATTTGCCTAGTTAGTGTTTGGTAAAAGATTTTGCAATTCCAGATAATAATTATAATTGATGAGCATTGTAGTGCAATTAACTGATTAGATTAATGCTTTATCTATCGAATATCTGCGGCTATAATTGAGGCAACCTCACTGAAATTGAACTCAAACATTTTGGCATGGACATTTTGGATGCACTGGCGCCACTGCAGCGAGTCGGTCAGCTGTGCAACCTGTGGCAGTGGCGCTTGGATACTGCCACACGGCAGCTGCAACGTTCCCGCTGGCTGGAGGCCTACGGCTGTGTGGTGCTGCTGCTGTCCACGGGCTACCTTCTGTACGGCTTGTTTGACGAGTGCCGCACCGCCGATGGCGAGTCCAATGAAACAACCAACGTTGGCCACACGGTAGACTCCATACAGCTGGTCGGCATACGTGTGGCTCACGCAACGGTGCTTCTGGAGGCGCTGTGGCAGCGTCAAGCGCAGGGCCGCTTCTTTGCGCAGCTGCGCGAGATCGACCGTGAATTCGCGGATGTGCTGCATCTGGACCTGGAGAATGGCCAATTACGAAGTCAAATGAATCGCCGTGCACTGTGGATGCTGTCCGGCTATTTGGTTAGCCAGGTCTTCATACTGTTTACCAAAATGCTTGCGCCGGATAGCCACTTTATGATCTATTGGCTGTGCTATTTGCTACCGCTGCTGGTCTGTGGCGTGCGCTATTTTCAGATCTACACGGCCGTCCAAATTGTGCACCACCGTCTGGAGATGCTGCTGCGCTTGCTGGAGTCCCTGCAGCTGAACGAGGTTTCGCAGCAGCAGCCATTTGTCTGCAAGTCCATAAAGGAGGAGCTCGAAATGGAGGCGCAGGCGGCGGCTTGCATGCAGCGTCTGTTGGCCGCCAGGAAATTGTATCAGCGCCTTTGGCTGTTGGTCACCCTGCTGAATCGCTGCTATGGCCTCTCCATGCTGGTCAACTTGGGAAACGACTTTCTGGCCATCACCTCCAACTGCTATTGGATCTTCTTGAACTTTCGCCAGTTTGCCGCCTCGCCCTACGATTTCCTACAAATTGTGGGCAGCACCCTTTGGTCTGCACCGCATTTGGGCAACGTTATTTTTCTGGCACTTAAATGCGAACGAGCCGCTTATTTTGTGAGTAGCAGGGGGCACCTGTAGCACTAGTGGCACCTGTGCGTCCACTGGCACTTAACTCGTACTGTTTTTCGCTTGCAGACAACGCGGCTTGCCTTGAGTCTGCATCACATCCGCGTGGATCTTCAGAAAGACAGCCACAATGCACTGGTAAGTCGATCCTGCTCACCCCACTTCTGTTTCCATACAGACCGTCATCCCCCCGTAATCTGTTTTACAGATCACCCAGTTCTCCCTACAGCTGCTGCATCAGCGACTACACTTCAGCGCCGCGGGCTTTTTCGATGTGGACTGCACGTTGCTTTACACGGTGAGTGGGCGTGGCTCCGGCAGATGCTTGACTGTTAATTGACTTACCAATTCATTCCAGATTGTTGGTGCCACAACCACGTATCTCATCATTTTGATACAATTCCACATGAGCGAGGGCAGCTTAAGCAGCGGTACGGCCGGGGGATAGGAACCAGAAATTGTAAACATGTTTGTTTAGCGGATTTAGTAGCCCGTTTAATAGCTTTTTTATATCGAATACACAAAAATAAAGTCCCAGTAGTCCATGAGAGCAGCTGGAACAAATGTCAATTTAAACCATTATCAAACACAAAGTATTCGTGTACAAACGAATAAGTAAGTAGAACCCATTTATAGACCTCCCACACTTGTCCAAGAATAGCGATCGCTGTCGCGATCAAGACTGGACACCCTTCGAGCCAGCATTTGAAACCACAACAACATGGAATGCCAGGGCAATGACCCTGATAAGGTGCCCACAACTGACGATGAGAAGACCCTAATAAACACACCCATGCCAACGGCAACGCCATCGATCGATGAGCTCAGCAGTGATGAAGACCTATTCGAATTTATACGGGAACCCCCCATAGGCGACAGACACGAGCCGACAGCCAGTGCCAGCGACCATACCATAACCATGAGCGAAAGTGAGGAGCCTACGGCTAGCTCCTCATTCACCGTTCCCTCGGTCGATGTCCCAAGCAACGAGGGCAACAACAGCTTAGTGGCTGTTGTCCAGCGCAGCGAGTTTGCCAAACTTTTGATGCGCCTGGGGGAGGAGGGAGACGGCGATGCGAACCAGATTGTAATAGAGCTTCTCAACTCCAAGAAGCAAGCGGAGAAGGCCACATCGGTGATCGAGCGCGTATCGGAGAATCTTATGCTCGTGCTGCGCACCCAGACTCTAGCCGAAGCGGGAATTATAACAGGCAATGAGCGCTATCGCTCCTTTAAGTCTGTCCTACAGAACTATGCCAAGCTCTACGCGGCTAAGCGATTCATTGAGAAACTCCCTATGCTGGGACTATCGCCACAGTCGAGCCAGGACCACGGTCAGGATCAGAATGAGAACGACAAGACACTGGCTCGCATGGTGGCCGACGAGGTACTGCAGATACCCGAACTACTACGCCAGCTCTGGGCCTCCCTCGAGAAAATGGAGTTCTTCAACGAGGACACTGCCTACAAAGTATACTTGGAAGCTCGCCGCCATCCCCAGGCAAAAATTCTCCGTGAACTGATGTTAACCCGCATATCGCGTGTCTACCTCTGCATTGTCAGCTCTGCATCCTTCCTCGACTTTAGCGAGCACGAACTAATCCACGTGCTCAACAACTGCTACCTCAGCGTGAACTCCGAGATAGAGGTGAGTACAGATATCACCTAGGTGGCTGGAAGTGGCACATTTATTTTTCATCTCGCCTTCTAGATATTCCTCTCGGTCATACTCTGGCTGGAACACAATTGGTACGAGCGCAAGAGCTGCGCTGAGCGAGTCTTGAGTGGGGTCCGTTTTGGCCTGATGCCCACCTGGTACCTTTATACCCTGGATAGAACAAATCGTTGCAATCACTTTGCCAAGGTCATCTACAGTAAGGGTGTGCAAACCCTCCTAGAAAAGGGACTCGAGTAAGTGCATATTCGACTCAACTAGCCATCGTTTTGTTTATTGAATATTTTTATTTGTTTAAAGGGAAGCCTTGGCCTTGCGTTACAAAAATTCGCGCGCGACCACCTCCAATGATATAGAGATTCCTCTGCCTCGTGACTGGGTTGCCGATCCCGAGTGTCGCCATCATCACAAGTGCCATTGTGAGCGATTTATCTATCCGACATATGACGTATTCAAGGACTACCTGGCCAGGATCATACGTTGCGCACCGAATTACTGGCGCACTCTTCGACCTGCCCAGGAAGTCTACCGGAAGGTACTCAAGTGCTGCGCACCCCCTTGCCAGACACAGCAACGAACCTAACCATATCGTTGACATCAGTTGTCTCATCTCTCTACACCAATGACAATAACTCCTAAATTTATTGTTTTATCAGTTCTGGCATGCATAACTGCAAATCATTTTAAAGTGTTTAATAAATGTTTGAAAATGTCGAAATTGCTTTTAAGCCCGTTTTCCCAAAGGACGCAATTACGTCTACACAATTTTCATAGTCCACTCTTGCCTTTAAAGAAATCTTTTTTTGGGTCACGTGTAATTATGTGGATTGAACACTAAATGGAGGATTTAAGAGATTGGCTCCAAGCCCAAGTAAACGGTATTTTTAACATTATAGCTGTATAGCTTGTACAATGTAACGACTCCCAACTTATTCCAACCTTTATTCAACACTTAAAAATGATTTGCAGTTAAGCACGCCAGAATAGATAAAACAATAAATTTGGGAGCTATTATGATTGGTGTAGAGAGATAAGACAACTGATGTCAACGATATGGTTAGGTTCGTCGCTGTGTCTGATAGGGGGGTGCGCAGCACTTGAGTACCTTCCGGTAGACTTCCTGAGCAGGTCGCAGAGTGCGCCAGTAATTCGGTGCGGATCGTATGATCCTAGCCAGGTAGTCCTTGAATACGTCATATGTCGGATAGATAAATCGCTCACAATGGCACTTGTGATGATGGCGACACTCGGGATCGGCAACCCAGTCACGAGGCAGAGGAATCTCTATATCATTGGAGGTGGTCGCGCGCGAGTTTTGTAACGCCAAGGCTTCCCTTTAAACAAATAAAAATATTCAATAAACAAAACGATGGCTAGTTGAGTCGAATATGCACTTACTCGAGTCCCTTTTCTAGGAGGGTTTGCACACCCTTACTGTAGATGACCTTGGCAAAGTGATTGCAACGATTTGTTCTATCCAGGGTATAAAGGTACCAGGTGGGCATCAGGCCAAAACGGACCCCACTCAAGACTCGCTCAGCGCAGCTCTTGCGCTCGTACCAATTGTGTTCCAGCCAGAGTATGACCGAGAGGAATATCTAGAAGGCGAGATGAAAAATAAATGTGCCACTTCCAGCCACCTAGGTGATATCTGTACTCACCTCTATCTCGGAGTTCACGCTGAGGTAGCAGTTGTTGAGCACGTGGATTAGTTCGTGCTCGCTAAAGTCGAGGAAGGATGCAGAGCTGACAATGCAGAGGTAGACACGCGATATGCGGGTTAACATCAGTTCACGGAGAATTTTTGCCTGGGGATGGCGGCGAGCTTCCAAGTATACTTTGTAGGCAGTGTCCTCGTTGAAGAACTCCATTTTCTCGAGGGAGGCCCAGAGCTGGCGTAGTAGTTCGGGTATCTGCAGTACCTCGTCGGCCACCATGCGAGCCAGTGTCTTGTCGTTCTCATTCTGATCCTGACCGTGGTCCTGGCTCGACTGTGGCGATAGTCCCAGCATAGGGAGTTTCTCAATGAATCGCTTAGCCGCGTAGAGCTTGGCATAGTTCTGTAGGACAGACTTAAAGGAGCGATAGCGCTCATTGCCTGTTATAATGCCCGCTTCGGCTAGAGTCTGGGTGCGCAGCACGAGCATAAGATTCTCCGATACGCGCTCGATCACCGATGTGGCCTTCTCCGCTTGCTTCTTGGAGTTGAGAAGCTCTATTACAATCTGGTTCGCATCGCCGTCTCCCTCCTCCCCCAGGCGCATCAAAAGTTTGGCAAACTCGCTGCGCTGGACAACAGCCACTAAGCTGTTGTTGCCCTCGTTGCTTGGGACATCGACCAAGGGAACGGTGAATGAGGAGCTAGCCGTAGGCTCCTCACTTTCGCTCATGGTTATGGTATGGTCGCTGGCACTGGCTGTCGGCTCGTTTCTGTCGCCAATGGGGGCTTCCCGTATAAAATCGAAGAGCTCATCGATCGATGCTGAATCCGTTGTCATTGATGTGTTCACGGTGGTCTTCTCCCCAGCTGTGGTGAGCTCCTCTGCAGGGTCCTTGTCCTGGCAGTCCATGATGTCGGAACTTGTGTCGATGACTCAGCGGATATCCAATTCCACTGAAAGTTAATCTCTACAGCGTGCTTCCCTAAATGGTTTCTAAATGAGCACGTTTGGTATAAATAGTGTGTGTTACGTATCCGTATACGTATTTGAAATTGATGTGTGTCTTGGCATAGAAACTAAGATTTGAAATGGATGCAAGGCCTTGTCGATGTTTATTTAGTTGCTAATGGAATCGACAACGAGTATGCTTCGACAATAAAGCATGTGAATGTGTTATTTACTGTTTGTTGCCTATGTCGCCTAGAACGCAGACCTGGCTCTTCCTATCGCACCCACTGCGGCAAGCGAGGCACCATTCCGCAGAATTGGTATCGAGATACTCTAGTGAAGCGAGCAGATTCTTTGCCCCACACTGGATGCGCTGCGTGGCATCCGGAAGGCGCACTTTATAGAGCAGCAGAGCCTGGTAAATCCATGCCTGCAGACTGCGGCAATCCCCTGGCAGAAGTCGAAAGTAGAAGAATGGATATCCATAGGACAGGAACTCCTGCAGCCAGTTGCCACAAAGCATAAAATGCAGCAGGACGCCCACAGTTTGCAGCAAAATGCAAAAGCGATCGATTGGAGTGTTCTCCAGTGGCACTTGGTCCAGAACGCTGCACAGCTCACCCAGCTGCGCCAGTGGATGGAAGTAGATGTTATGAAGTGAAGTTGAGAAGTTCAAATGGATTGATCCAATTTAGCTTACGTCGCGATGCTGGTGTATTATAATGCTGCATCCGGCGATTTCGAAGACAATGCTCCACATGAGGCACACAGCCACCGCCTTGCCCATGGCGCATTTGCTGGCTATAAACTTGGATATGGTCATTAGGAACTTAAATGAACTAATATGCCGGCCCATTTCGTAGAACTCGAGCAGATTCTGGCTAAAGTAATGTACCAGCATCGGCTCCAGCGAGGCACTGGATATCTTAAATGATTTTCGCAGCAGCGTTTCGCGGGCATTGCGCACTACAAGAACCTCGTCCGGCAGCAGGAACAGAATACTGGCCAGCACCTGCAAGGTAGCCAGTTCCTCTGTGCTCAGCTTGTGACGGCTCAGTTTCCATAGGTACTCACAGCCCTATATGGTAAATAATGAAAGTAAAAGGACTATTTTCTTTAGTGGGAATTAGTTACCCACCTGCAACACCGGCAGCTTGTCGATGGGCAGGAGCACACGTTGACCCAGCGGAGACACCTTCAGAATGTTATAAAAATTGCGCCACGAAAGCAGCGTAGATTTGCTTTTGGCAAACAATTGCTCGACAGTTCGCTTGCCGGTTAGCTTTTTAGCGGCGAAAGGTGTTTTGTTTACCGCATACATATTGTATTGTACAAAAAAAATAAAAATAAAATAAAAAGTAGTGCCCGAATTTGAAGTACTTAACCAGAGCAGTACACGAGCTCAGTCCCAGCTGGCTACTGCAATTTTGGCAAGAAGAAATAGAGAAAATTCCTGAGGCTTATTTCAGTTGTCGAGCCATATTATTGCCAATTCACAATAATTCTTGACTGTCATATTTTTTAGACAATTCAAAGGGGTCGCGAGCGATTGGCACATGCCAAAAAGATAATATACATCAAGCAGTGCGACAAGCAGTGCATTAAGCAGTTGTCACTTTCCGCTTAACTTTAATCTGGTTACACTGCAAATGAATGCACTTCACGCGAGTTCCGAAAGCAAACGAGTCGATATAAGCTATGAATGTTTAGGAACTTGCACCTTTAAGACTACGAAATTTGTGATAGTAATAATAATTATGTAAGGAAGTCTCACAGGCCTATTGAGCCTGGGACTCCAAATATGAGCAAGAATTGCACGACCTTCTTGATAAAGGGGAGTATTACTCCTGCTGAAGAAGCCCTGATTTGAGCTGGGGAGGCAAACTCTTTGCCCAGGTACTTTCATCTAATTCAGGTGTTGGATATTTACAGAGAATGTTCAAATAGTTTGGCATTATGTAATAAAATATTCTGATCCTAACAAAGTTATAAAAAAAACATCTCTGGAGGTCCCAACAATGCTTTACTATACAAGCTAATTCATATTGTTGGAAAAAAAAAACAATCTATTATGATACAATAAATAATTCTGCATCATTAGCTCAAGCGCTGGATCGCGTTTTCGTCTTCAAGTAAATGAGCCCTAAGTACTTTATATAATTTCTTGCATTTTATACTATATATATATAACACGCACTGCCAGAAACAGAAGCGTTCAAGGTTCGCAGTTCCGATGTGACTAAGGGCATAGCAAGAGCATTTACTTGAAAATTTGTTGAAAAAAAATATCGAAACAGTTTTCTAAGCAAAATTCATCTTATAAGTGTTTAGTATTAATTTACTTATGTTGCATACAAGAGATAAACAATAACAGAAATCAAGTTTATATTATGTATATAGAAATGTGTTCCTATCTAATCTGTGCACGCATCGCAATGCTGCTGGGAATCTCTACGTTGTTCAGCTGTAACAGTTTTACCAGATTTCGGATGAACTCCTGTGATACCTTCAGTTCGTCGTCGGCCTGCAGGCGCTCATAGAGATCCAAGGCGCCCTCGTAGTTGTTGGTCTTGGCGAACTGGGCTAGCAACATGTCGTAAATGCGCTGCTCGTCGATGGTCCGCTGCAGACCACGAACGCCACGCGCCAAGCGGAGCAGTGTGCGCACAGCGCCCTCCTGGCCCAGGTGCTCACAGTTCTTGAGAAGCAGTTCGTGATTGATACGGAATTCCGGATTGATAATGAGCCGGCGCAGCTGCGTCTCAGTGCCGGACTCGGCCAGCGCGAGCAGCAGGGCGCTGTTCATGTTGGCTGCGCCATGCACGCGACTGACCGTCGATGTAACCGTGACCAAATGCTGCTGTGCCGACTCTTTCGTTGTGCCCGGAAACCGAGCCAGCTCCGTTGCGTCGCCGTTGCTTAGCTTCACCAACAGTGATAGCAGCTCAAACTGCAGCGGCGTGTGATTGTGGCGTGTGGCCAGGCGCTGGAACTCTGCCACCGCACCGTCCATATCACCGCGAAGCAGCCACTCGCGCACTACGGGACCCAGGAGCGCATTATGCGACTGGCAATAGCCAAGCTTGCGCAGGAAATGGAACGTTTCAAGCGTAAGACTGCGACCCGCGGACTCAGGAGTGGTTCCAGATGCTGCTGCGGATTCCTTTGCTGCCATTTGTGCGACATTATTGAGCAGCTGCCAGACATTCTTGATGACATAGTCGCCACCGGTGATCTTGTGCTGCTCGGAGCGCTTTTGCAACAGCTCTTTGGCCGCATCCAGTTGTCCCTCCGCCACCAGCAGACCCGCGTAGTCAATCAGCTTATGCTCATCCACCAGGAAGCCTGCAGAATAATATATATGCACATACATATAGTTGTCTATAATTTAAAGGAACCGGGTCGTTAATCACCTGGATAAGTTGTCTGCAATCGTTGCAAACTCTGCTGAGCGCGCGGTAGATTCTTCAGCTTAATGTGCAGGTCGAGAATGGAGGCTAGCATGCCGGGACTGGTTTGGACGTGCAGCGCCTCGCATTTGGTCAACAGCTCGAGGGCGCGCTCGAGGCGACCATCGCGCACGCTTAGCTGCAGCAGGCGCCGCAGGACTCCGCGTGTGTTCAGCTGCTTGGCCTCCAGCTCAATCAGATGACACTCCAGTTCGTCCAGCGACATGTCGCGCGGATGCTTGATGAAGCCGCCAGCCGCTGCAGCTATGTCCGCGGGCAGCGTCAACTCTGGATTGCGCATTTTCTGCAGGGTTTTGGCCAGCGCTTGGAGGGTGTCTGCATCGCAGTTGCTCGCCAAGCTGAGCAATGAGTCGACCGCCGCCGGCGACAGCTGCAGCTGCAGGCGATGCAGTTCGTGCACGAATCGCAATAAGGCAGCCGGCTCCTGGCGCAGACGCGTTTGTGGTGCGCACATTTGCAGCAGCAGCGACCCAACGAAATCCTCCTGGCGCTGCAGCGACCGCTGCTGCAATGCCTGCGTCAGCTGGGCGAACAGTTCGTAGCGCTTGGTGGCCCGCATGTGCACGGCCAGCGCTGCCAGTGGCTGAAGCAGTAGCGAAGGCTGAACTCGCGTCGGATAACGCTGAAGCAGCTCCAGCGCTTCACTCAGTTGCTGGTGCTGCAATAGCTGGGCAAGCACATGAACCAGTGCCTGGGAGGCGCGTACGCCCACGGCGTCGAGTTGCTGCAGTGCTTGCAGCGGCTGCTGCAGCGTCTGCCACAGATGGGGCAGCACATAGAGACACAGTGTTTGCTCGTCACACTCCACGCCCAGGCGCTGCATATCGCCCAACAGTCGGAGCACGCCGCTCTCACCCTCGCGTTTGTGCTGCTGCAGCAGCAGCGGCCAGAAGTAGTGCGGACGCAGTGGCTCGCCGGCGGCATTCAGTGCCTCCAGACAGCTCAACGCAATAGCCGGTTGGCGGCGCAATGCCAGTTCTGCGAGCACCTCCAAGGCGCGTGTGTTCTGACCCCGCTGGCGCAACTGGGTGGCAAACTGAATCATCTGGTTGAGCGGTGTGCGCGCCCGGAAGAGTTCCTGCAGCAACAACGCCGCAAAGCCATCGATGTTTTGGTTCTCGTTGTATTTGGGTGCCGGCAGCTTGGCAATCAGCTGAATCATTAGCTCTGCCTGCCCATTGTGCAGCAGCTGGATGCAGAGGCTATTTATTGCCGGCGGCACATCCACGCCATCCACATACTCCGATGGCAGTTCAGCCATCAGTTGCTGCATTAACTTCTCGTCCACCTTCTTCTGGCTCAGCACCGCGCGCAGCATTTGCAGCAGCTGTGGCGCATTGAAGCTGCCTGCGTGCAGCTTTAGCAATTCGCCCGCCTTGCTCAGCTCGGCGTTTTCCACGTAGGCAACAAAACACAGGGCCTGGGTGCTCAATGTGGGTGCAATGCCCGCCGCCCGCATGCTATTTAAGACCGCCTCCACGCCGGGCAGATCTCCATTGCGCGCATGTCCCAACAGCAGGGCATGAAAGTTGCGCTCGGAGAGTGGGAAGCTACGCTCGCGCATTTCACTTATCAGTTCAGTGGCCTGACGCATGTTGCCACTGGCACCGGCCACGTCCAGCAGAGCGCTATACAGTGCCGCATCCGCTGGGCCATTGTAGGTAGCAATCTCGGTGAGCAGTGCCCGATGATCGGGTAGCGACAGCTGGTTCTGGTGCAGCATCTGCAGCTGGGTGTGATAGTGCGACACCGTAGGCTGCTCCACTTTGAGCAGCTGCGTCCACAGGCGCCGAAACAGCTCCAGGCGCTCGCTGCTGCTCTGCACAGGCAGCAGCTCCGGCACACAGGCGCCCAGCAGAAAATGCAGTTGCCCGGAGTTAAGTCCCGGCCGCTCCCCGCTACGATTGGCCTCCAGTAGCTGCAGGACGCGTTCGCAGTGCTCATAGCGGAGCACACTGTGCTGCTGATAGTGCTGCTCCAGCTGCGCCCACAAATCCTCGATACTGGCAACAGTTGAGACGCCGTCGGTGCCTTTTCGCGAGCGCTTCTTGTTTGTGGACGCTGCTTTTCTCCCTGCTGCGGCTGCCATTGTCGTGTAGCTACTCGCGACTGGCAGCAGCGCCGGCATTCCTCTCCTGCTGGTTATTGGCATTGCATAACGGAGGCTTCCATGTGCTGCTGGCACCGCAGCAGCAGCCCCAAGTGCAACGCATCGCAGTGGAAGGCGCAGGCACATGTGTTGCAATAAATGTGTACGCAACATGGCACTAGCCAAGGCGCGGGATCACCAAGTCTTCCTTCCAATAAAAACAAACTGTGGCACGAGAACAACACGCGCGCCGGCAAAACAGCAAATAAGTGCTCAATTAATATCGATTGAGGCTATCGGTAAAAAATAAATTATGTGCTATCGATATTTGTAAAGCAGTTCGTTTTTATGATCGTCAGATTGAACAGGGAAAGCAGTTGATTACGAACATTTATTTGCAACGCAATTAGTTTCTGCATCTACGGCCTAAAATTTGTATTTTAAGAACACGCACACGGCAATAAAAGCATTCGTTATGTAGAATTAGTTATATATTAAAATTAGTATATTAAAATCCTGGATACTTATAGCAAAATATATATTGTCAATTATCAGCTGTATTGATTGTTCATGTCAGTCTGCCTGTTGTGAGAACGCACATTTAAATATGGCGCCAAGCATTCACTGCGCACTTGCACGGGGCACACAATAATCGACATATCGTAACGCAATTCGATAATTGTTGAGCAGCGATGATGCCATCGATTGCTTGCACATCGCTTATCTTGCAAAAATGTAATTATGGTGCCTCAATATAAATGCTGCTAAATGGTAAAGAGGCGTGCTCTTCATCTTTAATCGAGTGGCATACAGACGCAGAAAGTGCGCAGATTTTCAACGCTTGCAGCAACAATTTCTCGACCATTTCTGCAGACAGCACAGACCAGGGCAGTTTCTCTGCTTGCCCTGGGAGCATGAGGCAACGATTATTGTCAACAGCGGAAGATGCTTCGAATCGACCAACAGACGCGGATTCGAATGTCAGTCAGAGAATGGAATTGGTAGCAGAGGACAAAGTGAAACACAGTACGTATGCACGCACATAGATATCCATTTACGGAAATACAAGCATGCATATTTATGCCGTGTCTTATTACATGTGCTTGTCTTTTGTTTACTGCCTCAGTTGCTCCTTCGGCCATTGAAAAGTTAAGACGATTCTGCTACCTAGGAAGGATTGATGTACCCGTTTATGCCCCCACAACGTTTGACCTGACTGTGGAGTCCCACTTTGGAGCATTGCGTGAGCTGTGTGGCGAGGTCACCGGGACGGAGCTGGTGGACTGCTTAAGGAATGTGCTAGATGCCTGCAACGATCCCTATTTGCCGCGCCACGATGAGGCACTACTTGTCCTGGCCGTTTACCTGTCGACACGCACCGACGAAAAGCAGCGCACGGTGGTGCGCGGCCACTTTGGCGCGCTGGTGCGTACGGATAAGGACTTGTTGTTAGTGATCAAATTTGTAAAGCATGTGCAAAAGCTGATGGAGCGTAAAACCCCAATCAGTCGCACGATCCGCAAGGCTGTCTTGGATTGGTACCAGCATCAGCCGCTCGATAAGCTGCTGCACATGTGGTCACTAAACGATTGCGACTGGGCCCAACACCGCGAACTGCTGCATCGCTGCCACTACAGCAACGTTGAGTTTGATGCGGCGACTATGGCCGCATTGCGTGTGCTGTCAATGCCCGCTAAGGAGCTGGCCAAGTGGCCAAATTCTCTGGACCCTCTTGTCAAACACAAGGATACAATTGTGGGCATTGCCAATCTTCGTCTGTCCAAAAATCCTCATTTGGCCCTACCTATTATAAAGCAACTGTCGCTTAGCTATGAACATATGCCGCGTCATGTCATGACTGACACAAAAGTTGTAAACATGCTGCTGCCCAAAATGAGTTACGAGCAGCTGTTGCAAAGCTGGCCAACATTCCTGAAGCTCTACAAGTCGAATCGCAGTGCTCAACTTAGCTATACTCAGCGTTTTTTTGATCCTTCAGAATTGCGTGCAGCCAATGTGGAGCCCATACGGCTGCTCCTGCAGGAAATACGCGGAGTCAAGCGCAAAAAAGTCGTGAGTTTTTAATACATTTGCCGTCAAATGTTAACTCCTCTAATATGCAATTGTTTTCCACAGATTTCGAAAGGCGTTGTCCCCGTAAAACCGCTCAGCTTTATTCAGAAGTTGTACAAACAGTCTTTCGGCTGCAACAAGGCACTTGGCTTGCGCCTGCATATAACAATTAATCTGGAGATGTGCTACATCGGAAGTGAGTTAATTATAATATGCGAACGGCATTTGTTGTGACTAACGCCCATTTTGCATTTCTAGAATCTCTTACTGGACGTTGGCGCTCGATCAAATATCTCGATGCAGTTGTTGCTTTAGCCTTTGGCTACTTTAAGTGCGATCCTAAAGTGAGCGTGCGTATTTGGCACGATAAGAGCGGCCAACTAAAAAGTTTACCGTGGATGCCTGAGATGTCAGTGGATGATGCACATGCTTGCTGTGAAAACCAAAAAGTCACCAAAATCAAACAAACCCTAACAGACGTGCTCGACAATGCACTGCAGGATGCGGAGCAGGCGTATGATGTATTTTTGGTGTTGGTTCCACGCGGTACGCGTGGCAATTCCAAGAACAAGTCCGATCAACTTTGCCAACGGCTCGACGAGTATCGCCAAAAACGAAATATGAATGCCAAGTAATATACATTTATAATCATTTTCCAATTGCATTTGATGGCTCCCTCTCTCCCTCTTCAGATTTATCATAATCAGCTTGCGCCAGAATCATGCCTCCATGAGCTATTCGAAGCTACGCAACGAGCACATATTGGAGCTATGCAGTATTACTGAACAAACTCCACGTTTGATAAATGCCTTCGCTCACGGCAAGTTCTTTTAAGCCAACAGGCACTGTACCTTCAGCTACACAACTAAATAGAGGACATCTCCGGTAACCAAAGAAATCATTAGCTGCTGCTTATCCAGGGCGCTGTGGTGGCAATCAAACAGGCTGGATCTGTTGATGCCTGTCACTGGGAATGCACCGTGTATCTACTCGCATGCCACAGCAAACTTTCTTGCGCTCTCTATCTCTTTCGAACTAACACACAACTACCTACACACACACACACACACAAAACACGCGCACACGCTAGCATTCTATGGTGCATGTGTGCTCTATTTCACACACACTCACAGCACCATTGATGTTTACTAATTATATAAGTATGCATACCTAAATAGCTGTAAAGCTACATTCGTAAACAAGCACATACACCTACACCCACACTCACACACCCACACCCACACATCCACACACACATACCACTCACATTAGTACATACAGGTATTTTTTTCAATCTATACCACGCTGATATTGTAACGATCTGTACTACTGTTGTACGCATTTGACTTGAATTGGTAATTAGGCGTAGTGAAAGAATTTAATTGCTATTTTAATTTCGAAAACGATGGAACTGAATCTAAATTTAATTTGGATTAAAAATACAATACAAGTGAATCTGAGCAAAGCGAAAAAGATAAACAAATTGCCTTACCAACAAAATGTTAGTCAATCTTTAATTTTAACTAAACATACATATTACATATACAAGGAATTTCTTCGTAAAAGTACTGAAACAATACAAAAACAAAACAACGCATTTAGATAAAATATTGAAACGAAACGAAACGAAACGAAACTAATTGAAAATAGTCCAAACTAACAATAAGTTAACACACGACAAAACTTAAACAACAAAATACATCTTAATATTGTTATAATTAGGTCTTCTGTTAAACATATTCACGGAAACTGCCCAAAATACTGTGACATTTTGTGTAATTAAAAACGAAAATCAAAAATAAGCCAAGTATAAGAAAATTGTGTGTACTATTTAAAAAAAAAAAATGAAGGCGTTTATACAGTTAAGAATTCCCAATGTGCCATACACACACACACACACACACATGCGCACAAGTCCTGATACTGATACACATACATTCATGCATATATGAAAATTGAGATTATAAAGCGCCTAAACATTACTGAACAATAATTACAACAAAACACAACAAATTCGACTACATTAATTAAGTAAACTTTTTATTAATAACATTTAAATTTATATACAAGTTTAAAAAGCCAATCAAACAAATACAATTTGGAATCTAAAGAAAATACAAAAGAAAAACAAAGACAGCAAACGAAAAACGAAAGAAAAAAATAGCAATAGATAAAACGTTAAAAAAAAACGTACTAAAACTTAAAAAGGAAAAATAAGAAATACGCATCTGTGAAGTAAACCGTTGTGATCGCTTTGAAATTTTTATTTAAAATGAAAATTAGAACAAACTCAAGAGAAACTTTAACTAATATATAGATTCAATTAAATATAAGTTAATTCCTTGTGGACTGGAATGCAAAATCATTTCGAAATGACAAAAGCAAAACAAAAAAAAATAAAAATAAAACAAAACAAAATACAAGATAAATAAGTGAGAAAACCAAGAGCGTAACCAAAAAGTACCTAGACTCAGAATTCAAAAGCAACAAATGAAATTTGAATACTAACACAAAGACACAATATGCTGGCACAACAAGCGCAACAGTTAAACTATCAAGCTCCCACACACAGCCACACACACAAACACACATATATACACACATACACTTACACATACACATATACATATATGTATTCATGTAGCATAAACTAAACTATATAATGTTATATTCCGTATTGTAAATATGTAGGTGAAACCTTTAAAATATTTGATTTGTTAGGAACTACATCAACTGAATTACGAAGAGTTATTAAATACAGCTTAAGATCGGATCAGATCAGATCAGATCAATGATCAAATGTTCTCGACACCTACATACAAACCTATAAATCCGCATTAGCAGCAACAAGAAGCAAAACTTTATGTGATATCTATTTGAAAAATAAGCGAAACCGCAAACTGATAAGGAACCCAATACAAAAACAAAAAACAAAAAACAAAAAAAAAAAAAAAAAAAAAACACAAAAATAAAGAAAAGACGAGAAAACCAAGCATATAGGAAAAATTTAAAAAAATTGCAGGCACCTATCAATATCTCAATTTGAGTTTCTTTTAAACCGAACGAATGAATCTTTCACAAACAAGTATTTACTTATTTCTTATATTCACTTTTTTTTTTTTTGTGTTACGTTAATATATATACGAGTACTTAGCATATGTAAGCCGCCTAATGTTACGATGTTTTAGTTAGCACTAAATAATATTAAGTACATGTACGCATATATAGTTACCGCCAATTCAATAAGCAATATTCGACACTCAGAAAATGTGGTTTGAACCAAAAAAAAAAAAAAAAAAAAAAAAAAAAAAAGAAAGATAGCCTTTTAAACTATAAACTGATCATTCAAAATGAAAGAAAAATATCTACTTAAAAGAACTCGACAGCAATATGGCGCATTAGTATTATATTATTGGTAAACATTTTCTCAAGGTACTAGACGTATGTATCAATGTATCATGTGTATGTACTGCTTTCAAAAAGTGTAACTCTTTACTCTCCTTTTTTTTATACGTTTTCTTTTTATATACTTGCTTATCTGCCTAGACAGGTATACCGAAGTATTTATATATATACATATATACTTATACACGACATAAAGTTAAATAAACTAAATTGAACTTCAATAAATCTTGTTGTTTTTGGCTAATTTGAACTGCCTCCGGATCCGCATGGGTATCTATATGGTTATTGGCCCATATAGTATAGCCCATGCTTGGGGCGGATTACTTGTTCTCTGTGACAATGCCGGCGGGGCCGCATATGTAGAGCTGCTGGTTGGTCCGTTCGCGTATCGGCTCAAAGCCGAGCTCATCGGTGGGTATGCCATATTGCTTGAGCTTGCACTCGTATGTCTCGAGGAGGTCGTCGTGGGCCTTCCAGGCCTTGGCCAGCTCGTAGCGCAGATCGATAATGGTCTGGTTCTTGGTGTCGACCACATCGCTGACGGTCTTCTCCACATTCTCCAGCTTGTCGGCGAATTCGGGGGCGCAGGTGGCGATCGTCTTGCGCATGATAATGCTGCGCTTCTCGTCCTCGCGCATCAGAGCTGCGATCTTGCGCTCGAGCAGGACATTCTTGAGGCCAGTCTTCTGCTGCAATTCAACGATGACCTCGTTGAATCGAGCCTTGAGATTGGCTCGCTCGCCAACGAGAGCATCGTTGCGCAGCAAAAGTGTCTCCGATTCCCACATGAGACTCTTCACCTTCTTCTCCAAGACGATGTTACTCTTCTTCAAGCGACTTAGCTGCAGCTTGTCGCGATCGTAGAACTCCAGCTTACGCTGCAGCTCCTTTAGATGCGTCTTGGCATGCTCCAGCGGTTCCTTAAGGCGGCGAGTCTCCGTGGTCGCCTCGGCGGCAATGCGATCGCTACGATCTGCCTGGCGACGCAGCTGCTCGATTTGCTCCTTCATGCTACCGATGAGTGCCAGGTTGTTCAATGTGATGTCGTTATAATAGTTTTTCATGTCGTTAAATGCCAGATCATGGTGTTCTTGTAGGTCCTTTATCTGCTGATTCTTGCGCTCCTCCACCTCAAACATTTGCGAATTGAAGAACAGCTCCAGCTTGCTTCGCTGCTCCTTCATCTTCTCCTCGTGCAGGCGATCATTATCCTTGCGCTCACTCTCAAACAAGAGGCGTTGCTCGCTGTGCGGTTGATTGAATTGAATTGAATTGGATTGGGATTGGGGGATTGGTTGTGGTATTCGAATGGGAATCGGAGCTGATACTCACAGCAGCTGCTGGTTGAAGTGTGCCTCCAGTTGGCGATGCTGCATATCGCTCATCTCGATGCGCTCGCGCACAATGCGGCGCAGCTGGCGCTTGTCGGTCTGCAGCTCCAGTTCCTGTAGCAAATGATGCTCCTGGGCCACCTTCAGCTGGGTCATGGCTTCGGCGCGCACCTCACCCAGTTTGCTATGGTTCTCGAACTGCAGATGCTTCATCTGCTGCATAATGTGCTTGGTGTCAATGTCCGCCAGATCCTGTGTGGCCTCGATCTCCTTATCCTTTTGCTGCAGCTCGAATTTGGACTCCTCTGTGCGTGCGCAGTGTCCGGATATATGTTTACAGTTTTAATATAGGCAGCTGCTGCCCATCGAGCCGCACACTTACCCAGCTGCTGGCGCGTTATTTCCCAGAAGGTGCGTATCTTGTCGCGCTCCAACTGAAAGTAGTTGCGCTCTTCCCGCTCCCGATCCATTTCCGCTTTCAGGCGCAGCGCAAACGCCTCCAGCTGATCGCGAGTCATCGCGGAGGTGTCCACGCCATCGATGAGCACTGCGAAATGGAACAAACGGACCAATTCAGAGTTGACTTTAACTTTGAAGCAACTATTATGAAAAATTTAATAAGAATGTAGCGCAATGTCTTGTCCATTAATGTGTGCAATGGGTATGTGCGCGATGGGTGTGTACGTGCGTGTGTATTTTAGGACTGCACTCGTGCCCGCATGTGTACAGTCCGTGCTGTAATTGGTTTGTGTAATTGGCATCGTTGACCGGCTGGTACCGAGCCTCGCCTCCCGTTTCCAGCTGCCTGCCCCTGTCGCAGGTCCTGGCAGCGGCTGCAGCCAAACTTTAACCGGGCATCCTCCAAGGCTCGCCGGCCATAGAAACAATTATGTGCGTTAGAGGCCGAGCTGCGAGCTGGTTTGTTCACTCGTGGAAATTAAGTGCGCCTTTTTTCCGCTCTCGATGGGCATCCAGGCCGGCACGGGCGCCTGCCGTGGAGCATGTGGCCAACTGTGCCGACTGGGCTGGGCCTGCACAATTAAATTGTATTGAGCATGTGACCAACATGGACGCCACTTGTCACACTCTGTTTTCCTGCTGACCAAGCCTCAGATTATCATTATTTGACAAATTGTTTTGCTGCCCAACTGACAGACCCCCTCGACCCATTGCTCGCAGGGCGGGCCCACAACTTTACCAGTCACATTAATTACTTATGCTGGAGCGCCTTTTAGTACTTAACTTAACCGAGAGTGCAATGCGAACATTTTAAATTTCTGCCACATATAGAAGTTCTCTCCAATCTGCATATTTACGACGTATGCCTGGCCATTTATAAACCTGAAGCTCTTATCTACAAAAGATATTATAGTTGTACTTTACATATTTTTTAAATATATTAACAACTACTTTAACAAATTGCTTCATTTAGCAGGTCAAATTTTAAAAGCTAGTTTATCTAACTGGTAAATTATGTTTGATTATAAGACAAACCGGTTTCGCCTCTTTGTCAACCAATCTACAAGTCTAAAGGTTTCTAGATGTGGGAGAAAAGGTATACGAAACAAACTTAAAGCCAGGTAGCTGGTTCGAACCCTGAGCGGAACTATATATGCATCGTACATAACCTTTATATTTTATACGTAACATTCGCTAAGTCTGTGTTCGTTAAGTTGGCTGCGCCTAAAAAGTTTCAGGATAAACGTTCTTTTTAAAAGGTCTTTCGTTTCATATAATATTAAGGTAATAAGTTTTGATAAAAATGAATTCAGATAATAAAAGCTGAATTGTTTAAAAAAATGAATATGCAGACTCACCTGGCAGCTTCTTGCCCTTTTTGCCCTTTTTACCCTTTGGTGGCTGTAAAAAAGAGAGAAAAAAGAAATTAAACAATAATTAATTGCAATCAATCTAAAACATATATATTTTTTTTAATAAAAAACATACCCAATAGCAAAATAAAATAAAATAAAATAAAATATAAAAAAGGTTGCAAATGAAAATTCGGTAGGCAGCGAAAATCAGGCATAAATATTACGTATTTTGAGACATGTAAAGGCAGCAGCTAAATAAATTTGATTCGGGGAATGCAAAAGCAGAGTCTGTTGCACTTAACGTGGCATAAATGTGGCAGCAATGGGCTTGGGCTTAGGCCTCGGCCGTGGGGCTGAATACCGCTTGAATAACCCTTGAATGCATAATGTTTAATTCGATTTCGAGTACCACGCGCTCTCTGGCGTAACGAGCATCAAGCTAAAGCTGTTTTTCGCAACGCAACGCATCCTTAAAAGGGCTCCACAGGACAGGACAAACGGAGGAGCAGCAGCAGCAGCGGATGCTGCATGAAGCAGTGGCAGTGGCGCCTCGAGTATGGGACGGTGGCAGCGGCAACGACGACGCCGTTTTAAATAATGTGATGGCGCGGCTTTCAAAACAATTTCACAACAGCTGTTGGCTTATTGCATATTTTATGACTGCAAATTATTCAAAAATTTTCGAAGCCCGCGCGTCGCGACCGCCTCGTCTCGCCTTGGCCAATGTGTTGGCAAAAGGCGTAAAATTTTCATAAATAATAATAGTATACATATAGAGGTATATATATTATATGTGGGTAGGTGTGTGTGTGAGTGTGCGAGTGTGCTTGAATATACAAATTGTCGAAAACGGACAACGACAGCAACTGCAGCAGCAGCACGGGCTGCTGCTGCTGCTGCTGCTGGTGCTGCTGTTGAGATTTAACGCGCTGCACAATTCTTTTGCAATTTTACAGCAGTAGGCATGAGGCGCTGCTGCAACTGAGACTCTCTCTGTGTGTGTGTGTGTGTGTGTGTGTGTTTGTATATTTACTGTGTGTACAGCATGTTGTTGTTGCAACACAACAGCCTGGCTTGGCATGAAAAATTGAATGTGCCAATGCAGCCGAAGCCGACTCCAGCTGCAAGCGGGGGGGGGGGGCCAGGGCCAAGGGCGAAGGGCCAAATCGGCCACGGGCAAAGGGCAGAGGGCAAACCATGTTGCCTCGACTGCTGCCTATCGCTGTCGGAGTTGCCCCAAAGCGGGACAACAGGACAAGGTTAAAGATGTTTTCGGGCAGTAAGTACTCCCACAGCTGCCGCTGCCGCTGCCGCTGCCGCCAAGTAACTCAAGAGGGCAAACAAAATTCGGGTTAAAGAATGTTTTAATAAAGCACAGATCTGTGCAACTTACCATTTTGTAGAATTGCCAGCTACTTCTTCTAGCGGACGCTTGCAAGCCCTTTTAAATTTTGATTATAATTTCTACTAGCCGAGCAGTTCTTCTTCTTATTGTTGTTGTTGTTGTTGTTGTTATTGTTGTTTCTTATATTGTTTTTATTGACGGAGGCGATGGCAACGGCGTTGGTTGCCAGTGGCTACGGTTACCGGTGTGGTTACCGGCTCTTAAACAAATGCCAAGCAACCGAATTGCTATCTATAATTTTATATTTCCAACCTGCGTGTAAGTGTGAATTTGTGATTTTCGGAAAAACGACTGAAAGTCTGACGCATTCTATTCTGAATGTAAAGTTTTATATTGAGACCCAAGTTCGAGCTACAAACCAAGTAGCACTTCCCGCTTACTTCAAATAGTTTGCGTGGCCGCAGCCTTCAAGCTATTCCAATTGATAGCAATTGGTGCTGACTACGCGATACCCTGTACAAAAGTCTGTTTGCTATTTACTTAATGTTAATAATACTCCTTAAGCAATAACGTAATAAAACAAAAACACACTGGTTTTGTTCAAGGCTGCGAACCCAACATACTTTTTCGTTGCTTCAAACCAAGGTTCGCTTCGGTTCAATTCGAAGTGTGGTTCTTCACATTTCTTATCATTTTTAATAGAACAGTGCATTTTATTATCAAGCTAATTTAATTATATTCACATATTCTTCTATATAGAATAGTTGATTTTTTTTTAACAACATTGTTTGGGATTTCTCGGGCATATAATCCGGTTTAATCGGTTCAGGCCTATTCGATCTAAGACCTGTTAGTAGCCCAGCTATCTTTTATACATGAAAATGTAAGCTATGCTTAATTGTTTTGACCACCTGTCTAGATATCCAGATATTTATAAAAATGATAATATCTTATTTTTCCTCTATTTAATAATAAAACAGATAATTATAATGTATGATAATTATATTGATAATATTAATTAATATTTATAAATTATTAATTAAATTCAAATAGTTTTTGTACACTAAGTTAGGTGCTAGCATCAGTTGGATATACCTCACCGTGCCTCATATGCAGGGTATAAGAAATAGGAAGAAAACGACAACGAAATTAAAATACAAGTTGATAAAGTTAACGGCTAGCCGATAAAATTGCCAGCAACCGGGTCGAGTCGCATAAATATCTCCAAAAGTAACCCCGCCAGTGCAGTCGACCCTTGCACTCACTTGACCCTTCTGCCCCGCTGCCTCCTGCCCCCTGGCCCAATATCATGTGCCTCTGAAGTAAATAGTTTCTGCACATTTTAAATGCGTTTACTGCATGTTAAGAAACTGAAGAGCGAAATTAGGGTGGGAAGCATTAAAGTCGTTTGGCTTTTAAGGATTGGCCAATTATGATATAATCAGGGTAAGGCAGAAAATAACATTTTTTTGGAGCTATTTTTTGAGCTGTTTTAATTAATTAGATCTAGTCGCTGGCCCAGTTGAAGCTAATCAAGTTATTGAAACCAAAACTCTTTGATTAGATCACCTGGGAAATGCAAAGATTTCTAATCTATTTCTATTCCTCTCGGGCGCGGAGTGAACTTTAAGTCGGACACGAAACCGAAACTTTGGCGCGAATATTTCACGCCTTAATTCATGTGCCACTGGGCCGAGCAATTGAGCGTGCCGGTTGGAAGGGGGGCTTGCGGCAAGACGTGGCTGTTGTTTGAAAATTATGCGCTGCTTTCTTGGCGGTTGTGTAAACAGAAGCCCCAAATAAAAAGGATATTGCCGGCTGTTTGGGCTTGCCGGTTAAATGCTTTAATTGAAATTAATAACCGCAGCCCAGTTGAGCAGTTGAGCAGTCGAGCAGACGACCAGACGAGGAGACGAGGTGGCGAGGAGGCGAGTAGCTCTGCAGTCGAGCCGTGGACTGTTCCATAGTGGGGCAGGAGTCGTTGCCTTTTCCAGCTAACTTGACTATCAGGCTGCCCGGCTGCCTGAGAATTTTCAATTGTTTTCATTAAAAGTCAATTTTTGAAGGCGCCGGCAACTTCAACCCTTGCCGCCAAAATGCCTTACGGCCGTTCGTTCAGGGTTTGTGGTGGGATGTGCCGCATAATTTTGTATTGGCAGATGCTGTTGTCCATGGGCCATTGCACGGCTAACGGTAACGGCAACGGCAAAGGCAACGGTAACGGCTGCAAAGGGTCAGGCGGCTTGAGGCTTCCTGGCGCTGATTGAAAGTGAAAGTAAGTGCGATGCTTGCACATAGATACACCCACACCCACACGCACACACACACACACATACAAAACAGGACATATTTCAAATGTTATTATTAAATTTGCTCAGCCTTTGGCTTTTGTCTCTAAATTAAGCATAATAATGAACTCTATCCAACGGGCATTGCCGAAGAGCGGCTCATGTGTTGTCAGCTTCGATTCATCAGTTTTTCGGCATTCCAGTTTTTCAATCATGCAAAAAATAAACACCATTTACGACTTATGGTTATCAACAGTTCCCATTTGAATCATAGGACTTTATCTATATTGATTTGACATTTCAATTATATTCGTATTTAAGATTTAAGTTGTCGACATTTTTTGATTTAATCTCACCGGAGGTATTTTTGAATTATTATCAAATAGCATTTTCTTTCCTTTTGCACTTAAATTTTATCTTTTAATCTGTTCTCAAGTTGAAATAGATTTTGAAGCTTTCAATTGCATTGCCTTTAATTTGTATCTCCAAAGTTATTTTTGGCAATATGTCCTAATTGAAAGCATTTCAATTTTATTCTTTTGTGCAAATATGTTTTCTTTCAGTGTATTACGGACTTAACCATTTAAAAGTGAGTGTAAGTTTGAAACGAAAATAAATCACTTGAATTTTAAATAAAAAAATTATTATATAAATAAATTAATTTAAATAAAATATCACAAGTTGTTCGAAAAATATAATAACCCAGGATCTTGGGATCACATTGGAACCAAAGACTATTCGTCCGAATGCGAAGCGGCGTTTGTTGGAAACTACAAAATCCGCATTAGTAAGGACGGACTTAAAATTGGTTGAAAAATGGTTTATTTGGGGCAAATTAAGTCAGAGCTTTGAATATTTCAACATTTTGGACTCCATGGATTCGTATGGATTACGGCTATTCAAAAGAATGTAATTCTAAATTGTATTAGAATTGGTTACAAAGAGGAAAAGGAAATATAAACTCGAGTAAATAAAATGCTTTATAATAATATAATGTTTGTTTCGTGTGAATAAAGACATGTACCTAATGCTATATCAATTTAGTATGTATTTTATAAATAACCTGATTTTCAAGTAATTTTTTGCATTGATTGAATAGCATTAAAGATGTTAGTTTCCGGCCGAGACGACTTCAACTTCACAGAAAAGTCTGAGAGCTCGAACTCAAATTTGGCAATGCCTCTACTCGAAGCTCAGTTTCCACCCAATGGGAAAAAGTTCAGTTTGCCAGTCCTTGCTGTCAGGGTACACTCTCTTATATAAGCATATATACACATATGTCTTTTTTTCTCAGTGTCTGAATTTCCCTTGTAAGCACGTAATTAGAAAATAAATAAAAAATTGAATAATTTCCTTTAAGTTCTGTAAAGTTTTAAATAACCACAAACACTCTGGACGTAATGCACATAGCTGAAAAGCACATGAAATGTTTCTGAATGGCACTCGAGAAATATACTTACTAAAATCGTGTGTAACAAATAGTTAATCTAAATGAGAATTTGCTGAGCTTAACTTTGAGTTTGGCTAAGGATAAGCTTGATCTCATTTTGGTGACTGTGATTGTGTCTCTGTGTGTGTTAGTAGGTGTGTGTGTGTGTTTTGTTTGTGTGCACTCTGTTTGTGTGCTTGTGTGTGTGTGTGTGTGTGTGTGTGTGTGTGTGTCTGTTTACGGGGGCAGAGAAGCGTGCTGAATGCGGTTGCAGAAGTTATTTGCTGTGTTATTTTCAGAACAGCTTCCGCTTTGCTCAGAAACGGACATCCTGTTGTGTTTGAGAGTTAAATTTGCGCAGCTGCTTAAACTAACGGACTAACGGCTCTTGTCCTTATTTTGGCACATAGCCGCGCCCCCCCCCCGTCCGTCTCTAACCAACTGCCCACCGCACACAGAAGTAGACAGAGATTTGCACACAGTTTGTGCTACTATCTGTTATATTTCATAGTTTGACTTTTGGATATCTACCAGCCGGCATATTTACAAGCTAAACAAAAAATGTGTCCCCAGAATTTCGCTTGGTAAACTGTATTTTGATCCCATTTAACTCATATTTATGTGTACGATAGTATGTTGCTGTCAGTCTGTCTATATGCATGAACTTTAAGCTAGGTACTTTAAACCTGTATTATATATTAGTGAAAGTTTTCGAAATGTTTTGGGGCAGGTGAGTTAACTTGCAGGTAGACTAATGATAGCCCCATCCAAAGATTGATTGGAATCGCAAATGATATGTATGCTAAGTTCAATCAAGGGAACACCTTTCGCTTGACAATCTCTTTTTACACTGTAAACAGAGTATTGCGGAGGCGTTTATAGTTTTTCTCTTTTTTTATCATCAGGCCCATCGTAGCTAGGAATCTTTATGGTACTAATGAGAAAGCATATCTTAAGAACCACCGCTTGTCAACCTCTAGTGAACCACCTGCGAACCACCTGCGAACCACCTGCGAGCCACCTGTGCAACGCTAGTGAGCGGCTTGTGAACCACAATTAAACTAGATCACAATTTGCTTAAAGCTCGATTGAAACAGTTTAAAAAGCGTTTTGAGTAATGAACCGAGGTAACTATTCGGCTTGTATTAATATATATATATCCGATGCCAATTTGATACAAATAATACTTACTAAGAAATAACTTTATACTTTATGTAAGTCGATTTAATGTGATTTTAAGTTATTTATAAGCTGTTTAACAGATTATACAAAAAATTGTTATAATTTAGATATATCTTATAAATATTTGGTATTCCCGCTTTGAAATAACTGAACTATTTGTAATTGTAATAAATATATTTGTCCTTTATTTGTAGAATTTCATATGGGCTTTTTGTCATATTCATTTCTTTGTTGTATTATTTTATATGTCTGTCTGTATATATGCTCGTATATAACTATGTAATTATCTATATAAATAAATAAATATATGTATATATATAAGTTTATATATATGTATATTTATCCATTTATATATGTATATAAGATATATTTGATTTAATACAATTATATATCGTTCGATTTTAGTTGATTACGCTAACTGCATTTTAATGTAAGTATGCATGTATGTATGTTTGTATGCATGTATGTATGTGTGCAATTTCATGAATGTATTATATTCGTATCATTTGTTGCTGTCGCTCAATTGAACTTCTTTAAATTGTCTGAAATGCTCGGAATCGTATTTGGTAAATAAATCGTAGTTGCCAAATACATTTGCTTATTGAATTCAATGTAAACATATTTGGTAATCAAATTGAATACATTCCTTATCTACATGCATACATACATACGGGTATGTACGTACATTATTATTATTATAATTATTATCTATCAATATTTAGTTATTATTGTGTTGTTTGTTGTAAACGTTAAGCTGATTGCCTATTTATATACAAATTAAATTTTGATTAATCTGAATGACCAGAAACCAGTACCCCTACCCCCCCACTCCAGGGCCAATGATGTACTGATGTATGTACATATTTGTAGACCTGGGGCAACATGTCTTGGCGCTTCTTATTCAGTTGGGCTACCTTTATTTATACTTTTGGGTTTACATAGTTATTGTTTATAGTACTTGCAGCACTTTTTCATATTTTGCATTTTTTATATTATATTTCACATATATAGAACATATATCAACTAGTTATATGTGTGCCTGCATGTACATCTATTTGTGGGTTTCTTTAACATGTAAATCGATTAACATATATACATACATAAATATGTAAGTATAATTTTTTCTTTAGTGGCCAATCCGCGATATGCCCAATATATATTTTTGTATTTATATTTCGCAGTTGTTTATATTAATATTTGAATCTTCTCAATTTCTAAATGTAACTACATACATATATATAAATATACATATGTATTAGCTGCACAATACGCTTGCATTTAATTACAATTGAAGTATTTATGTTTTAATATTTTCGGATATTTTTTTGATATTTAGCACTGCTTAAAATCAGAAAAATGTTTTCGGTTTATTTGTTGACTTTAGCTTGTATGCAAGGGTATTTACAATTCGGCTAGCCGAAATATTATAATTGAATCTTTTGGTTTTATGTCTGCTAATAATGGCACATAATATTATTGTTTGGTAACTCCTTAAAGTCATATTCATATATGTATATATATATATATATATACTATGTACTATAAATATTATTATGTATATATATATATATTTTTAATCCTGACTATGACTAACAAAAAAATTTGAAGCATTATACGATTTAGTGCACAAACCGTTTAACATTTGAACAACCTTGTTAAATACTTTGTTTAATTTGTAAATTTATTTCAATTTTTATACAAATTTCTGTCGCTTTTGGTGTAACATTCATTCTATCAATACATTTGTATAGTATTTAAAGCATGCCCAACATGTTCCAACCCCAAATGCTTAATACATATGCATATATATATATATATATATATATACATATGCTGTGATTTCATATTTGATATTTAGCTATATATATATATATATATGTATATCCGATTACTGTTTGCATTTGTCTCCTACGAGTTGTCTGTTTTCTGTTTATTGTTATAGCCAAAAACAATGAAGTTCTTAATTAAAATGCACCAAGATGTAAAGAACTAAATAAACGAAGATGTATACTATGAGTGGCAACACTGAAGTGGCAAGTGGCGAGTGGCAAGTGGCAAGCGGCAAGTGGTAAGTGGCATGTGGCATGTGGCATGTGGCAAAGAAATGTATACGCATGCCAGCCAATCAGAGCGAGAAAATGCAACATATTTAATCTAAATTCGAATACAAATGAAATTAAAATTCAATTAAAATCAATTTAGTCGAAAACATATATATGTAACATATATATGTATATATATAGATGTGAATGCATACATTTTATGCAGTATCTGTTGAGTCAAGTGACACTCTATTAAGCGTGTCTGGTCTGTGCAGGTGCAACAGTGCAGCAACAACAGCAACAGCAACTTGCCACAAGGCAGGTGGCAAACTGAAGCGGACGTAATTGAATTTGAGTTTGTTGAGCTTTTTGTAATCGTGTATGTCTTTATTTAATTTTTATATTCATCTTGTGGCAACACAGAATGAAGCTGACGATAAGATTACAGCTGCATGTGTCAGCCAGCCACCGTGCAACAATCCACACAACGAGCCAACTTTCATGGCGACACATGTGCTTGTTTCTGTGTGTGCGTGTGCGTGCGTGTATAAGTATTTTTATTATTAAATCAAAAAACTTGAGTAAATTTCACAAACAAAAATGTTAAATGCCAGCCGCTGGGTTGAGTGTGTGTGTGTGTGTGTGTGTATTACAATTTCACTTGATTGCCATTTGTTTTTTAGCGAACTGTGCGGCAAATGTTATGCGGCTAACTGGCTGCACATCACAAGCGGACAAACACAGCCACAACACACACACACACACACACACAGACACAACTTAAACACAATTTGGAGCAGTGCGTCAGCAAGCGACGCATTCAATTAAACTTCCGCCAAACATGAAGCTTGCTGCTTGTTGCCCACCCCACTCCAACCCGAGTCCCCCCAGCCGCTACGCTTGCTGCCTGCCCCTGCCTCTGTCCGTGCCCCTGCCCGTTGCCTATTTGCCTGTCATTCAGCTGGCTGCTGCTGCTGCTGCCGTTGGATGTTGCTGTTGCCTCAAGGTTATAAAATAAACATGTTGCCACACACAAAATTTAAATAGATACAAGTTTGTGAGCGCATAAAACAATAAACCGCAGTAATTTAACAAAAATATATAAATATATATATATGTATATATATGTATATATTTATGGATACATACCACAGCTAAGCAGAAGAAGAAGAAGAGCCAAGAAAAAAACCCGAAAACAAGGCATAAATTGCTGCTTTTCGTTCACTCTCTCTCTCTCTCTCTCTCTCTGTCTTGAGGAAATTCGAAAATTAAAATACAATTTAAAAGTACCAAATAGAGCAATTAAGCGGCCTTTTCTTACAGCTTACACAGACACATACACGCGCGCACACACACACACACACACACACACACACACAAAAGAGACAACACATGACAGCAAGTGCTCAGCACATGCAAACTTCATTACAAACCGGAACAACTTAAGCAACAGCCTAGGCACAATCATCAAGTACAAGTACAAGTACAAGTGCAATACACACACACAGACACACGTACACACACAAATATGTGTGGCATACATTTGTGCTTTGTGCCCCAAACACACAGACAAGAAAGATAACAAAAGACGCGCGCGTTTACAAGCAGCAAAGTGGCAGGCAGACAACAGCGGTGGCAGCAACACCAAAAAGTGTTGCATACTTTTAGGGGGGCGGGGCGGTTGTCGCACGTTCTAGTAGTAGTTGTTGATGGACGACGCATTGGTGTTGCCAAAGCGGCTTGTAATTTGAAACACTTGTGTCAATGTGCGCCTTACCCTGCACCCTGCACTCCTTCCCCAACCGATGGCCCATGCCACAAAAAGCTGCCACAAAACTCGCATGTTTTGCTGTTGTTGTTGCTGCGGTTGTCAGCGTCTTATTATCATCATCAGTGGCAGCTTTCGGCGGTTTTGTGTATGTGCACACACACACACTCGCACACACATAAAAACAATTGAGAGTATGAGCGGCTGTTGTTGTCGTTTTTGTTGTTCTTATTGTTGTTGTTGTTGTTGTTGTTGTAGGTACTAGCGCCGCCTGCCGACTGACATAACACACACACACACACACACGCACGCAGCTGTGGCACAGCGTGCTGGGTTAGTTGCAAGTTGTGTGTTGTCATCGAGCGTCTTCTCGACGAAACAGTAAAATTCACTTTGCCAAAAAGTTTTTATTTCATTAAAAAGTGTCTGCGTGTGTGTGTGTGTCGTTTACTGGCAGGGAAGCAATTCATCAAACCAAATTCAGTCACCACACACACACACACTTGCACACAAACATACAAACATACGCACACGAATACAGACACGTACACACACACGCGCACAAGGCAAAACTAACGGACTGACAGCTCAATGAAAGCAAGCAGCAGTCGCCAATGCTTATGTTGCCTTTGGCTTTATCATGCTGCAAGTTGTAGCCGCAACAAAAACTGCCAAAAAGATGTTGCCCCAGACAGAGCCCGGCCGAGCAGTTCGCTAACAACTGCATTTTTGGTAAAGTTTTTAACCTTTTGCATATGCATGCGCCAACAGCGGCCCAGCGAACGGGTGAACGGGCGAGTAAATGGCTCAAGTTGTTGAAGCGTGCTTTTGGCTTGTGCTTGTTCTTGTTCTTGCGCCCGACGCCTGCTTCATGCTTACAGGCATAATGAAAGCTTCTGCTGCGTACACACACACAGACACACACTAGTTGCTTGGGCTGTCCGCTTCGCTGAAAAATGAGCTGCAGCCGGCAGATCTGCAACGGTTGGGCCACAGCTTAGCGTACGTGAGAGAGGGAGAGAGTAAGACAGAGAAAGGGTTGTACTCAACTAAATGGTATGCGAATGTGTGCGTGTATCTGCGCTGCAGAAATATGACATTTAATTTGCATAAATTAATGCGCGTCTTGCGCCGCACACACCGCACCCCCCGCACCCAACGAAGTGCAGCTAAAATCAGCTAAAAGTTCGATTTCGTTTCGGGAAATGTGTGCCAAACAGCAAAGAAATGATTAAGGACATTCATCATTAAACTTTAAGTCCACTTCACGATTCGATGTCAATCAAAACAAGGCAAAAAAAAAAAAAAAAAAAATTGAAGACAACAAAAAACAAATCAAAAGTTTGACATTTTTGTATTAATTGACATTTTTTCAGCCATGTCCTTGGGGCTTAGATATAAATCGAGTTAGGAAATTAACTTTGTGCCGTTCTTATTTTTTCTGCGCCAATTGCATAAGAAAAGGGTAAATTTAATGGATTTTTTAATGACTGGGGTTATCTTAAGTTCGAATCAAAGGAAAGGTGTGCTATATGAAGTGCTTCGCCACATAAATCAGAGATTCAAGCCAAAATCAAATGTGTCCAGAATTACTTAAAATATTGCACATCTAGATAAATGTTTCAGAATTATGTGTGAGCAATTTCTGACAGCTTACAATTTGTTGCGCTTTCTTTTACTGATTTTCTTATTATTAATAATATTTGCAAAAAAAAAAAAAAAAAAAATTAGTACAATGTAAACGATTTTTTGTCCTTACTCGCATGCTGATTGTTATCTTAATGGATTATATATAATAAACACTCTAAACTAATATTAACAAGACCATGAATACGGCTTGTAACTATTTATCTGCAGCTATATGAGGCCTTTTTCTGTTTAGACAAAAACATTTATATCAAGTATTTCACTAATCCTTATTTAAATACATAATATATTCATAAATTTATATATATGCAAGTATACAGATAGCGCACTTTATTTAGTTTATTTGGCATTATAAACTTGTGTATTTGGATTTTCAAATAACTAAATAAATAATAAACTCTGTGTCTGAACAGAGTTGCCCACAAATGTATTAAATTAAACCGAATATTTTTATTTCTTTTTTGAATGATATTTTGCTTTTCCTTTGGCTATTTCCCACCAATTCACTTGTAAATTTATTTTGTGTACTATTAAATTACAAATGGCCTACCTGTCCTGTGAGGCCGATGTAGTTAGACCCAAAGACACCAGCTGAAAATCACACTTACGCCAAATGTTGGTCGCGTTGTTGAATTTAGTGTTGTGCAGCGTCGAAAAGCGGCCAATGCTTACCAAGTGTCAAGTAAAAACTAAAAACAAAACTAAGTTCGACTGCATTATACAATCCCGATTAAAGCTCAAATCTCGATTAAATCAAATCAAATCTCGATAAATGTTAAGTAAAGAATTTATGATAATATACAGCTGAGTTAAATAAAATAAAGAGATTTGAACAAATTCATCAAGAAGTGTTGAAAACAAGCTCAAAAGGCCAAATTTAAGAAACAACAAAATAAAATTTTGATAAAAGTAAGCTTAAAAATTGATTTACCTTTCACGCTCTGACCAAAAATTAACTGCATAAACTAAACTCAATAAAGACTTTAAGCTCGCTTAAATGTAAGATTATTAAAGAAATAAATCATTTATTGGAATGTTCAGGTAATGACAAAGAAAACTCAAGGAGAGAAACTTTAAAATAAATTATAGTTAAAATTTATCAAAATAAAAGCTTAAAGCTTGATTCACTTGCTTCGCACTAACCTGTTTTATTTTGAAGATTAATCTATGATTATCAGCTAGTGTCATTGAGCCACAGCTGTGAAAACTGAAAAAGGCCCATAAACAAATACATACTCATATATATTTATATATGCTTGTACGTCTGTGTGTGTGTTTGTGTTTGTGTACAGATATGCAGTTACTCAAAGCAAGCCTCTTTATCCTATCCAAATCAGAGCAATGCGAAGAAGGTAGCCTTATGGCATGCTTGTTTCATCTGTTGAAACAAAAAATCTACAAAGTGTGTTAGAGTATTTGTGTGTGTTTGCGTGTGTGTGTATGTGTGTGTAAGCCTAGTGCACTGCTGCCAGCATGTATTATAACAGCCTGAGCGCCGCAACTAAGCCGGACAAACCCATTAAGAGCGGCTGTCGACAGTGGGACAGCCAGAGCGAATGCCACTGCACACATTGGCGGCGATAGTGTGGCTGATAGTGGCCCAGCCAGGCGCGAAGTGGCGCTCCGCCGGAGCTACGTTCGTTGTTGTCCATGGGGCCGCGCACTTCCGTGTTGCCGTTGGCGCCGCCAACGCCCCCGGCGACGCCGCTGCCGCCGTAATAGGTCGGCTTACGGGTGTTGCCAGACCCGCTGACATGGCCATTGCCGTATGCCAGCTCGATGCTGGTGGCGCCTCCACCGGCAGCGCCGCCGGATTGCGTCTGCTGTGTGTGATGGTGGTGCTGATGCTGGTGCTGATGGCCGCCACCACCACCGCCGGGCTTATGTGTCGGTGGCTTATTGCCGCTGGTGTAGTAATGGTGCGGCGATAACGGCGGCGAGCCGGCGAATTCGCCATCCTCGAAATCCTCCGCGGAGCCGTACAGCTCGTCGTCGTCCGGCTGGTAGGTGACTTTGACTTGTTGTTTTAGTTTTAAAATGTCATTGGCATCCGTGTCGGTGGTGCCGCCAGCATTGCCAGAGCCTCCGTTTCCTTTACTATTTGAGGGATTTTTACGATTCGGTCCCGGGATTTCTGTCGGCGGAAATGTAACGGTAACTTTAACGTTAACGGTAACGGTAACGGCAACGGTAACAGTAATTGAAACAAAGGTGCAAATACCTGCACGCCACCCGCCCGCCAAAATATGTGCCGCGTTTATTATCCATAAACTACGTAACCCGCCGACATGCGAGTGCCCCCAAACTCACCGTACAACCGGATGCTGCTGTCAACTTCGCCCAGCGAGTTTTTCGCTATACAACGGTAAGAGCCGACATCTTCCTTCTGAAATTTTCGCACAATCATCGACATTTTCGTCTCGTACATCGACTGCGAACCCTCCTGCACATGGTATTTGGCCGACGAGACAATCATTTCACCTGTTGATGAACAAACGTATCAAAAGTTATAAACTCTCAGCAAATATTTACAAGTACAATGTGTATAAAGCGAAAAGATGATAGTTATTTAAGTTATTATTATAATTATTTTTTTGTTATATTTACTACTAAACTATGTATTTCTCTCTTACTCTCTCTCTCTCTCTCTCTCTCTCTCTCTCTCTCTTATTCTCTCTCATTTTCGCTTTCGCCTTTCTTTGCGATTTTCATTAATTTGCACTTAAAAGAGGATGGACTTAGTTGTTTTGAGTGTCAAAAAATTTTATTTTATGAGAAACCCCAATGATTCGAAGCACAAAACACACAATTGGTTAAAAAGAGAAAATTCAATTTCAATTATAGCTTTAAATCGAAATAATACTTTATATTTATTTAAAAATCAATATAAAGACAATCTTAAATGATGAATCATTTAGGTATATTTTTTATTTTATTTTTCGAAAAAGGGTTATTTATTAAGTTAGCTTGAAACGCGATTGCAATTGTCCAACGCTCGAGTAAATGGCAAAGAGAATTATAAATTAATTCATTACTGATATTAAAGCCCCTAACAAAAATCAATGGATTGTATATGATTTATGTTACGAGACACGGGGCATGATGCCAATGTACAGAATAAACGTCAATGTGCATAATGCGGACTATAAACCCCTGGCAAAGCGGACAGTAGCCAAGACAACCGCAGCATTAACACCAAGTCACACAACACACACACTTACACACACACATACACACACACTGACACGCATAGATACGCATAGACACGCACACAGACAGCCGGACGCATCAATGAATACCAAAAGGAGCCGTATATGCGCCTGCCTTGAGTTTGGGACTTTCACAATGCACAATGGGACGAATATATGTTGTATTCGTCGGACATTGATGGGGCCTGTCGCTACTTATGGCCGGGCATTACATTTGATGCTTAATGATTGAGAAAACAATTGTAAAAGCCACTTGGAGCATTCACAGCACATACACACACACGCACACTACTGTATACACTCGATATGGTCTTCGCCTATTTCAATATGTTTAGCTGTTCGGACTTGTGATACATTTATAACATCAGGCCCTAATCATGATTAACACAAGACCAACATTAGGCTTTGAGCATTTTACTGCCAGCTGTTGTTGTTATAAATCTGAAATTAGGCAACACAATACCTTAACGAAAAACTATTTCTTAATACCCCTGCTGAGTATATTTTACTGTATACAAATGAGCATTATCTTATATATTTCATAGAAAAAATAGTTTTGATATAATAGCTTTTTGTTTAATAAGATATTCTGACCAATCTGGGCATTGTGGAGACCTTCAATGGGACCAGTATTTGGCTCCTTCAGGAACTATCGGCTGACATAGTCAAAATAAGGTCTAATTTCCCAACTTTACTTTTAGTCTAAAACCTTTTAGCAACTACTTTTGTTCTTTTTCGTAGCCTACCCCATTAAGCAAAGCAAGTAGGAAAGTTGCAGGCGGGTGCAACCGATAGCTTAATACGCTGTTCACAGTGAATCAGTCGAAAGGGGTCTTCCTGATAGACTTTGGAAGATATCGAGTTTTGCAATTCGTGAGTCAGGCTTCCCTTTTAGAGCAGATCAAAGCAAGTCGTGGTCATTTTGGTGGCTCTGGCTTTTAAATTGTGGAATATATTTGATAATTGCATCAGTATATTTTGAGACTTTAACTTATATTAAAAGCGCCCGGTTGCGAGCGGTCACTTTGAATGACTTTTGGCATATAGCTGCTTTGGGGTCAATGTAAATTGAATTTTTGGCACGATTAGTTTATGGCTTAGAGCTCAAATGGGCTCACTAGACGTGACAATCTGACAGTGAACTAATGACAATCCGTACAAGGATAACAAGCATACATGTCTATTCTATATACTTACTAACATATGTGAAGTGCATATGCCATCGAATGTCTATAAAATGTAAAAGTTGGCCATCAGCGGCACATGAAGCGAGACACAGATACACAGGCACGCACACCATCAGTCAGACACACACATACACACATATATACTAACCGGTATCCTTAATCCAGTAGTTAATTGATTTGGGCGAGGCCTCAACGTGACACTCGATTTGAACATCAGTGCCAAGCGGTGCTCCGACTAATTGATTCGGCACTTGTATGACTGGATGAACTGCAAAAGGGGGAAAAGAGAGAGAAAGAGAGTGAGTGAGAGTGAGAGAGAGGGAGAGGGAGAAAGTCGTTATGTACTCGTTTGTTATTGCAGCAGTGCAGCACATTATAAAACCATTTTTTATATGCATCCGTTCCCCTGTCTCGCACACAAAGCTGATATGATTTCTAGCCGTACTCATATGCATCCATGTATAGATATATTATGTAACTGGCTTTACAATATGGCAACGCTAATGATTCTAAATATGGGCAAAATTAATCCTGATTCTCATACAGTACTACTAATACAGTACTTTAATCTCTACAGTAAAAACATGTTGCACAAGTAACGAATAAGGTAGTTACCACGATTAAGATAAAATACTTTCTACTTAGCATAACCTTGAGTGTCCATTCCTGTTAAGGCGTGAGATACTAGATATTAGAGATAGTCTACTTTTATAGTCCGATGAATTTGAAACTTAACTTATATAGTATATTCGCTAGAAGCAATGCCCAAGAACGATATCTGTGGCGATTGCCTATGTCTTACGGCATTTGGGAAAACCATAATTTTCTTATGTAATAATTACTCGTTGCAACACGTTAAATAACTTGCTATTAACTCGTTGTGTTTTCTAAATGATATTGGTTTTCTGCAATGTTTTGCATAAACTAACTAGCGATGTCTACTAGCTGCCATTGTAGTGCTCATTTCATAGCGAGCTACAAAACACGTTAATCGTTCTAGCTACATTAACTCGCTAACGAGTTTAACTACTCGCTACAACACGTTGATAGTTCCAGCTGCTTTAACTCGCTAACGAGTAAAATTACTCGCTATTGACTGTCGGGTAACTCGTAGTGTAGAAAACTAAATTTTGTACACATATTTCCTACACTCTTTACTTCTTGTGATAAGGAATGACAACAATAGCGAGTGCCGCTCCACTTTAAATAATAGCAGTTGCATAATAGAGCACCCACATACATGCATACATAAATATATATGCATAGATGTGTTTGTGTGTGTGTGTGTGTGTGTGTGTGTGTGTGTCTGTATGGGTGTAGAAAGCCAATTGGGAGTAGGATAACTCGGTGCGGTCATCAAAATGCAATGCAGATGCAGTGCACGTCTCTCTGTGGAGTTAAATGGCAACTCTTTTGCAATTCGTGTGCGTGTTTATTGTCACTTAGTCAAAGGGGTGGAGAGGTGGGTCACCGTATACCAGGCACATCCACACCTCCTCCAAACACCCTAGGCACACGCACACGCACACACTGCGTCTAGCAGACGCTCACCGAGCTATAACCAAAATTTGTGGTTTTGTAAAACTGCCAAAGCAGCCACAGGCCATTGCTTGCAACGTGGAAAACCCCACAACCAGCCGCCAGATATTCTGTATAGACGCATATGTGTGTGCGTGCGAATTTGTAAGTGTGTGAGGCAAGCATTCATGTAGTCATGTGCATTGATAGTCAATTACAGTGCAACAGCAGCTTGCAACAATAGCCAGTGTGTGTGCGAGTGTGTGTGAGGGAGTGTGTGTGTGTGTGTGTGTGTGTGTGTGTGTGTGTGTGTGTGTGTGTGTGGGTGTGGATCTACAGCATTGGACAGCTTTGTAAGTTCGAGGGATTTTAATTGATTTCCGTGCCCGAGTGCATATGTCTTATCTATCAACTGTCTATTTGCTCACTCACTGTAACCACATATAAAGCTAAGTTCAAGTGTGTGTATCAGCTTGTGTGTGTCAGTCTGTGTGTGTCAGCCTGTGTGTGTGCCGGTGTATGTGCCTGTGGGTGTGTTGCTGTTAAAACAATCCGTAGGTAAACATACCACTCTTGTATATACGTGTATATAAATACAAATATTATGCGTGATCATAGGTATAAATATTACTAACCAGAGTGTATTACCTGGTTTTTCCGGACTGGGCTTTTTTCATCGGATTTTATTTATGGCCAGTTCAACTATTTTAAATCTACCCGTACTACCTTACAAAAACCCCTTACTGTTTTAGTCAAAAATTATAAAATAAATAAATAAAAAGAAAATAAAAAAAAATAAATAAATGATTTTAAATCTGGGCTGTTGGTAAGCGAAAGCTTTTAAATAACAGTTTTCCACCAATTTTTCACAATTGCGGGTGTAATTATCAAAAATTCCGTTTTAGCTGTTGAATCAAATAAGAAATGCAGCTTTCAATCTCTTAAGATCATCATCAGGCAGTCTGTCATCCATTCAGTTTAATATATAGACAGATAGCTATAAATTGAAACCGATTGAAAGCTTTTAGGGGCTTTAAAGCTTTGCCTTGCTGCTCATTTTCACGATTCCAATCCACCAGTTTGGTGGCAACTGCAGCCAGTGCTGTTTAGTACACAAAGTTGATATTTAAGTCACGCACAATGCAGCAGAAGCTGCAGCTGGAGAGGGAGCTGGAGCTGGATCTGGAGGCGGAGGTGGGGTGGGGTGTCGGGACAGGAGCTGAGCTACGTTCAAGCATAAAAATCTTCCTGTCACTGGCACTCAGAGGCAGTCAACGAGCGGCTGCCAGCTTGACCAATGCATGAGTGCTGGTTGACTGCGTCTATTTTCAATCTGCATACAGGCAACACACACACACACAAACATCTACACACATTGGCACACCTACACACAGATACACATTCTGCAACTTTGGGAGATTGCATTGGGGCAGCCAGGCCAGGCGGTGTCCCCGCAGAAGCGGCTGGCAAACACTTTCGCTTGCGATTTACAATTTTGCCATGATTATTCCGAGCATGTGCCTTAGCTACAGTCACGCCCGCAGCCCGCAGTCCTCAATCCACAATCCTCAAGCCCCAGTTGCCAGTGCCTCCAGTTCTCCTGCCTGCCGGCTCAGTTGCGGCAAACAAAGCCACAAATATGCACTAATGACGTCGTCGCAGCAGCAGCAACAGCAGCAGCAGCAGCAGCTGCAGCTACAATTACAGCGCGCACACACACCCAGACAGAGACACACATGCACACCTCATCACATTTTGGGCTATTGTGTGAAACTTTGAGTTAAAGGTAAAAGAGTCGGACACAAAAGCCAATGACGTGTATTTTTCAGCTCATTGGCAGCGCAAATAGAGACCAGCCCGTTTGTACATTCAATCCTCACGCTTACGCTTCCCCCTGGTCCTACCTACACACACACATACACACACCCATATGGAACAATTGCAAATTTATGCCACTGTCCGTGTGGGCTCCAACTATCACCTCACTTGGAAATATGTCTGGCTCGCTCTTAGGCGTACGTGATTTTTTGCGATTTGCCTCAATTATTTGCTTTTGATTTTCAACGAAAATGCACAGAAAGTTTCAATACGTTTTTATTTTTATTTTGAGCAATAGATTTCGAAACATGTTTCTAAACAATGCAAATTTTAATGATGCGAGACGAGACAAATTCCAAAGTGAAATTCCTACAATGTTGATTGATGGACTTAAAGCGTATCCTTTCAATCGTTTTCAAAACAAAAATATTGTCAAATTTGTGCAAAACATTTGGTTTACAAACGAGTAAATTCAATGCATGCCAAGCAAATCCAGCGGACTAATCAATATTCAAACGGTTTTTTGCATTCAAACCTATTCGATTTGACAACACAAATTTTAGGGAAAGCAATTACTATGGATTTGGGAGGCTTACGAGTCAACATTTTCGACAAATTTATAATAGAGAAACAAGATTTGCTTTTCCTTTCCTCTATACATAAAACTGACTGCTGATGACTGCTGACGCTAGGCATTTCGAAATTCGTACTGGAAAAGTTATCTTATGTGATTGAGATGAAAACTAGGACGGGGTTTTGGAAAATTCCATCGGCAAGTGTGGAAAAATTGCGAAAATCGAAGTTGATTCCAATTTTTGGTTCTCAATTCGATACACCGGACACTCATTACCAAAAATCGAGGAAAATGGGTGAAAAACTGATGTTTAAAATTTTAATCAAATGGCTTGGTCCGGGCAAGGCCGGGAGTTTGAAATGAAATCCGCCATGAAAGATAAGACTAAAAGTATTTGAATCAAGATTTTGAATCTCGGTAAGCTGTTACCCAAAAAAACAGTCAACTTTGACCTAAGCCAAATCATAGTTTCAATGCTACAATGCTGTTTATATAGTGTGTTTTATATAGTTGTATAGAAGGAAGCTGGAAAGTTTCTAAAGGTTGCTTGACGCAGAGTTCAAGTTATTTGCCAATCGGGCACTCCCGACAGGCAACTGCTTCTGCCAATGTTGGTTAGACTGCAACTCGTAGGTAAATAGAAATGAATAGAAAATGTCATCTAGTAAAAAGTATCGTCTATTAAGTGGGCTGGCAAATTCCAGAAAAAATGATTGAGCAATCATACGGCAAACAATAAATGCAGTATCTGTGCGGACTGTGGCATATGGGAGGGGGGGTCTGGCTGCTAATTGTGGGCTAATTGTTTGTTGCGCTTCCCGGTGCTGTTTTCCTGCAAATGCGCAACGCACACCAATTCCACGTCCTTAATTAGTCGTGCAGGAAGGTGCCTAACAAGGCAGGAAACTTCAGCAAATGGCACGGAAACACGCAAGGGGATATGCGATGTCGGTGTCGATGTCGCTGTCGCTGTTGCTGTCGCTGTCGCTGTCAGTGTCGGTGGCAGAGTCGGTGTCGGAGCTGTTGGTGCTGTTGGTGCCACATGCGGCAAGCTGCAAATGCAGCCGGGGCTTTATCAGGCAGCTGCAGCGCAAGCAGTTCGCTGAAGATGCCATGGGAAAAAAGGCCATGCAAATTGCTTGCCAGTTGAAGAAAAACTTTGTTTTCACTTACTCAGCCAGCCAGGTGGGGCAGGCTGGCAGGCAGGCATTCGCAACATTTGCCAAACAAGTTGTGAGTAAGTTCCTGCAGAAATAGCAACAGGAAGCGCGCACACTCGAATATGACGAAACTGGATTTGCACCAGGGGGAAGTAGGGTCGCCATGCCCAAGGCATGGGCATGGGCATGGGCATGGGCATGGGCTCTCGTGTAGTTCTTCTGTGGCGGCAGACGCTCTGCCCAAGTTGATCAAAAACTTTGAAAAGGTAGCGTATGCCAATGGCACTGGCGGGAAGCAGATAGGAGCGCAGAACAGCTCTTAAAGCTTTAATAGCATCAACAAAGAAGAGGGACGCGCGGACTCCTTGACGCATTCCTGAGCGCTACACACACACAAAAAAGCCACATTAACAAAATGTCAAAATGTTAAAAAGCGTGATTTTGCCACCCGAACGAGTGGTGGTGACAAGTCTAGTAGTAGTCCTCTCTGCCGCAGCGGACAAAAGAGCAAGCAAAATAAACATAGCCAGAACACACAAGGCACCAGGCACCAGGCCCTGTGCCTGGCCAGGAATAGGAATTGCGGCGCTGCTGCACACGTTGGCAAACAAGCGCAGTGTGGAGCTGCTGCTGATGTCGTGATGATTGAGTGAACTGCCACATGGAGCGGCAGGCAGCAGGCGGCAGGCGGTGCAACTGAGAGCCACCAAGCGTCGTCATCAACTAGGACAGCATGCCGCACGTGCTGCAGACAGGTTGACAAAAAACTGTGGCCCCTCCCCCCAAAAAGCAACAGCAACACAATGCACAAGGCATCAGGTAATGCCCGGTATCAGTGACTGGATTTAAACGGATTACAACAACGACAATCGAGTTAGCGCCGCACCGAGCCACAAGCTGTTCACTACCTTGCCCCAAAACCCAGCCCCATCTCGCCACAGCCCGCCCCGTCGCCCGCTCTGCCACTGTTTTGCTTTTCTCCTTTCTATGCCCAGCTTTGAGTTTACTTCTTTTTTCCCCTTTTTTTTTTGTCCGCAGAATAGCTGAGGGCGCTGTATGTGTGTGTGTGTGTGTGTGTAGTTGATAACTGTGGCTAAAGCTGGCTGCACGCTGGGTGTCAGTACACTAAACTAGATAAACACCACGACGCTGGCCGGCGCCAAAAACTGAGAGCTGTGAGCTCAAAGGATGAGATCCGGACGGACGCAGTCTGCGCTCTGGCGACAGCTGACTAATGATATGTACGTGTACAACAAAAATCAAAAAAAATTCAAATAAAAAAAAAGGAATGCACAAAGTTGACCAACCACAACTCTCTAATTAATGCCAACTCAGCTCAGCCCTCTGGCACCACGTGACCAGCAGCTAGCAGGCAGCAGCCAGGAGCCAGCAGCAAGTGGATTGCGGACTTGATTTACTTACAGTGTATGCTAAGCGAGATGCGCTTTGAAACCGATGGGGGCACACCATTGGAGGCGATGCACAGATACGAGCCCATCTCGTTGCGTGAGATTTTTGTCAGCTTGAGCACCTCGCCGCGGAACGAGGAGACTGTCATCGGGCCGAGGAAGAGAGTGAGAGAGAGAATTGTACAGAGAATTCAGTTAAAGCGAACCGCTAAATAGTTTAATTATTTAGTGCTAGTCGAATACATACCCAGTGTCTTGGTGCCGGCGTTATCCTTCAGCACTATTTCGCTGCCATCCTCGCGGCGCCAGTTCACAATGGGTTCCGGATAGCCACGCGCGCTGCACCATAAAAATAAACGCAAAGTAAATATATATGTGAATACAATGTTGAGTTAGGATAGGTAAAAAGTCAGGGAACAGGACCCGTTGGGACTGTTTGACTGATGGCAATGTAAAATTACAAGACCAGGAGAAAGTAATTGGTATGTAAACACGTTTAAAAGGCATATTTAAGTCCTGCTAATTTAAGAGATATGCGTCCATCAATATTCATATTTTGAAGAACTTCTATAAAATTGCATTTTATAAGGTTTGTAGTGGATATATATATATATATATAGTACAGGGTAGAGATATAGGGTATATGTAATATTAGAAAGTACAAGAACATGTCAATCAGAAGCTATAAATAGGGTATCTTCAGAACTAAGATGCTTGAAATAGAGTATAAAACATAAAACACTTCAAGAAGGAAGGAAGGAAGGTTTGAATAGTTACCAATAACAAAGTACGTTAATATCATGGAGAGGTTGAAATGATCAAGTTAGAGAGGCGTGGGAGATTGACAAAATCAATAGCCTGGCTTATCATATAAAATTGAACATTATTAAATTTTAATTGTTACTTATTGCACCATGAATTTTTCAATGAAAAAATTGTACACTTTGATTATTTAATATTTAAATAAGTACATCGAAACGTGGCGCACTTTAAATCGTCGCATCTTTTCGCTGCCCACAAAAGTAGGCAATGGAAATTTGTGCGCAAGCTGAGTTTTGGTCTATTCAACTTAATATGCGGCATTGGTGGCCATTGTGTTGGCCCAAAGCGCCAACTTCTTGTAATGTAGACGACGCAACGCTTTTGGCCAGCAGTCGCCGTCTGTGGCTGAGATTGTGAATGGGCTGGATGCTCCGTCGAGGGAGAGGGTTCGGGGGACGCTATATGCATGTTGAGGCAGCAGTTTAACAGCGCACCAGACACGGGTGTGGTAAATTTTTATGATGCCGCAAACAGATGCAAAATAGCCAAGCAAAAGAAAGTCTTACGCACACACACACACACACACACACACACACACACACACACACAACCGCACACAAGCACAGCAACACAGACAGGCTGAGACATTTCGAGAGTTCGTCCCGAGTGCAAGACCAGCGCAAACACAATGGAGACCGCCTGGGTGCCAGTCAGCAGCAGTTGCTTAGCTGCTAACTTGGCTAAGACTGAACGTCTGCCAGGCTGATTGTTTGTGCAGCATGTGTGTGTGTGTGAGGTGTTTCTTGTAACATGTTTATTCATGAAAACAACTGCATACCTACATACATGTACTACAATAAACCAAGACACGCTCTCTAAACATGTAGGTGATCATTGTATTTAAATAAACATTGTCTCTTTATCAGGGCACGCACACAACATGCATATTTAAATTATATAATTGTTGGGGGTATTCCCTGAGTATTATGAACCTTTGCTTTTAGCTCTAATATTTCTTATCAATTCATGCATATTATTGAGTTAAATTTAAATTTTTTAGATGTTTTTCACGCTGAATAAGCTGAAAAGAAGACGAAATTTTAAGATAAACCCGAAAATGTCATAAATAAGCGATTTTACTATCGATTTATTATCGATTGACAATTAAATACATTTTAGGTAGAGGCGTTTAAAGGAAAACTATTTACTTCGTAAATTGAGCTTAGCTCCGGACAGAAAATGGTATGAAAAAACTCTTTTCACATTTTGGAACAGTGTATAAATGTTTTGAGTCAGCAACAAGGACAAAAATAGAGCTTAACAATCTGTTCATCTGGCGAACTTTGAAACAGCAGCCGTTTTAATTTTGTTTTTGTTTGCCGGCTGCTTAAAGTTAAATTCACTTTATGGGACTTGCCCTAAGTGGTATTAAAATGAAAAAAATTACAGACGATGTCTCTAATAGCTTTACACATACACACACACACACACACACACACACACACTCACACACTCATACTCACAACATAAACATAGACCGATACGAGCAAGGAGAAGCCCGTTTATCGTCCTGGTTCTATCATTCTGCGGTTAAATCGTTAAAATTACTTCGTGGCGGTGGTCAAGTTCATAAATCAACGGCGACCAAATGCGTCGCGTCGCGTCGCATCGAGTCGTTGTCGCAGTTAGCTAAAAGGAAAAACCACTGAAACTTACACGAGCTAAAGCCAGCCGATAGTGTGTGCTCCACATTGTGATACCCTGTAGAGTGTTGCACGACAAGGTGTTGCTTTGTTGACTTTTAAGCATTAACTCGGAAAATTGAAAAGTTCTTCTATTAGATATCATATCTTCGTTGGCACTCGATACCAATATAATCGTCAATATATATATCTTTCAACTCTTCTCTAAAGTAATCTCAAGCTATCTGTAGACATATTTCACACACACACAGACACACACGCATATGCACAAATGTCCAGTTGGTTATCGTAAGCGAGATGCTCAACTTTTGGCAAGGGCACATGGTTAGCGCCGACCCAAATCAAGAGAAATGAAGTGTCGCTTAATTTGCTGACATTATTAAATGATGATGATGATGATGACGCTGACAATGCGGGTGGAGTTGTGCTTAGTTTTTGGTGATGATAGCCATTTGGCTGGGATTTTAGTTGGGTATAGGAATAAAGCACGCATTTATTGGGATATTAGCTACACACACACATTAATATACATATGTCTGACGAAACTAGTATTTGCATGCTCGTAAACAAAAGTGTGACCGTACTTGTGTACATCTATATGTTAGAGCTCTTACTAACTCGATTTCTAGGCTAATTAGTGATATCTAGAGGCCAAGAAACATTGAACTCAATCTCAAGCTCTAAGCTAGTTATGCATATTATTGGACTTATGACGCTGAACAGCGTTGCCAGACTGTAATGAAACTTATCGAGCTTATCGACCACAGGTAAATTTAACCTGATGTCAACTAATATGTATGATGTTTATTAAGTGTTTGTATGTGGCTAATCTGTAATTACCACTGCCTTCATCAATTGAGCATATTATTCAACTTATTATGTTGGCTCAGTTCTAAGTTTGCCGAACAGCGTTGCCGGACTGTAATCTAGCTTCCTGTTAAATTTAACATACACTATTTGGGTTATGTGGGCTTAAACGCTATAATTGTTAAGATTAACATTGCTTTTAAACTACACTCACCGACATGTTAAGCGCACTGAGCTGCCCTCGGGCACAATAACATCCGACGAAGTATCCTCGCTGATAAAGTCTGGTGGAATGACAACATCCAGGAAACCAATCTAGAGAAAAGCAAGAAATATATAAATGGTAATGTGCAAAATTGAACTGCATTTTTCAATAGTTTATATGGGGAATAAAAAAAAAAAAAGTATTGTAAAAAATGACGGAAAATATTGTCAATTGGGGCCAGAAATGGGAACAAAAGTCAATCCCGTTGAAAAATAAATATCAACATTTAAAATTGAAGGACAAACAAGTAAAATATAGTAACAGGAAAAAAATAAACAAATAAAACAATCATCAGTTAAATGTTAGGGACAGCAGCGGCGGCCAGTTTGGCTAAATTTACTATACACTCAGCGAAAATTTGCTGATTATGCAGGCGGTCATAAAGCAGAAAATGTTTTTATGTGCCGAATGGGGGGGGACCCCTGAGATCGAGAACAGGCATTACACATACACATACATAACGTAGCAAATGAAATGACGCTAAATAGTTTAGGACTGTGTGACAGTCAGGACCAGGACCAGGAGCAGGAGCAGAACCAGGACAAGGACCAGGGCCCGGACTCTTAACGCAATGGCAATGGTAATAGAAAACAAGACAAGGCAAAAGCGTAGAAAAGAAACGAAGACAATTGGGCAACGGTTGCGTGTGCAGCTCTCTCTCTGTGCCACTTGCTGTTGCAGTAAGTACACCAGCCCTGGCCAGCCCCCCCCCCGCCCCTACCACTCTACGCCGCATACTCGGGCGCCATCAACTGCTGCTGTTGTCCTTGTGAGAAGCGTTAAAGTAAAAATAAAAATTAAGGAAGCATGAAATACATTTTATTGGCGCCATAAACTTCACTTGGCTGGACACATGAGTGTACGTGCGTCCACACGCACACAAACAACCAACGCACACTCACACACACGTACAGACATTTGAGTGTGTGTGTGTGTGTGTGTGTGTGTGTGTGTGTCTTTCGACTTGTTTGCCATAGTTTTCGCTTTCGATTTGCTGCGCTTTCTTTCACTTGGTCAACATTGGGGGGCAAGAGGCTAAAGCAAATCGTAAGCCCAAGTAGGGAGTGGGGATTGTGTCTGGAGTGTGGGGTGCCACCGAATGCGTTGCATTCTCCTGTACGTTTGCCCCTTCAAATGCTGCATGAAATTTTCCTGGACACTTTGGAAAATTGCTTTCAACAGCAGCAGGCAGCAGCAGCATACATGGAAAATATTTCGAAACATTTTCATTGTCTTCTTAGCTGGGGCATTATTCATTGGATGTGACCTTTGCCCAGCTACTTATGTTAAGCAGAGCTCAAATACTATCGATAATGCTCACATTTAACCTATTTACTCACACATACATGCGTGTTTATAAAGCATATGTTGGGGATATGTGAACACTCCATTGGAGCTTCTGTTTCCCAAGACAACTTCATGGCAAAGCAACTTAGAGTTTGTTTGTAAGTGTGTCGATAAGTTGACACTGGCTGTAATCAGCAATTAATATTAATAATGATAATAAAGAGTGTAGAATGCAGCTGAGAAATTGCACGACACATTTACCAAGCAGCATGGTAACTTTGCAATGAACTGACATGGATTGCATAATGCAACTCTCCAATACTATGCACCTTTAGTAAACAGTGCTAGCCCATTGTAAACTGCATGGTGACTTAACAATGAGCATAAGTTTCAGAGTGGTCTGTTAATTAATATATTTGCTGGCTTTTCTTTAGCAAGGTCTTATTTCTAGCTTTAGGTTTGAGTTCATTTACTTGATGAGGGTCTACTTCTTGATCCATGACTATTTACATGACTGTAACTAACATTAATCATGATTGTAAATGTAAAATAGCATACTTAACAAAGGTAAAAAAAAATAAACCGAAATAGAGAAAGTTGTGCACTTACTTGACTTTTCATTGGATCCGTATTCAGCTGGCACATATAACCGCCCCGATCCTCCTCGGAAACGGCCTTGATGTGCAAATTCCAGGTGTTCTGATCCAAATGGCTGACCGTGACACGTGGATTGTGCGTAATCACGTTCTCGTGTATAGCCTGGATGGCTTTTGTGTCGGCTTTAAGCCAGCCCACCTGTGGAAACGAAGTCAAGAGATATTACATTTACCAGGCACTTCGGCTGAGGGTAATGGGACTGCGGTTCATTATTGTTGTGGCGCAGATTTCAGATGCTTAGTGGCTGCATTATTGTGCTGATATCATTAATTAAATGGTGTGTTGTGTTTACTAAGTACCACTGTGTGTGTGAGTGTGAGTGTGTGTGTATGAAGTACTTACGCGATAGCCACCCAAGTGGCGCACGTGACAGGTGAAGGTTGCGTCGCGACCCACAGCGACGGACACATTCGAAATGCTTTCCACAAACTCCGGTTGAAAGGCGCCAATCGCTGTAAATGTGCAACCAGAGAAGAGAGAGCGAGAGAGAAAAAGAGAGAGAGAGAGAGAGAGAAAGAGAGAGAGAGAGGAGTGAGAGAACCAATAAGATATGAGATTAGAATGCATCTGCGGTGTGTGGGCGGCGGTTAGTTGTGCGAGTTAATGATATCGCAAGCAATGCACGACTAGCACCGCCGGCAGCCGCTGCGCCTGCCAAAAACTCAGTGATTTATCGCTTTTAAATGTGCCCGACGCGCCACTTGCCAAGTCGCAGACAGCCACCAGCCACCAGCCACCAGCCAACAGCCAGAAGCCCAACTATCAACAGCCAACAGGCAGCCAAGTGGTAGTTCAGGGTTCAAAGTTGGCTCTTAAAGAGCCAGCGTGCGGCTAATTGAAGATCAACACTCGTGAATTAACCGCCTGCACAGCGCAGGCCGCAGCGGGGCCAACTTGGGCCAATGCTTGGTGACATACGCAAATATATAATATAAATTATTTATTGAATCATTCAAAATCAAACAGTTCACTTGCAAGTTTTCGGAACAAAAAAATTCTTTTTCAGCCCGTTTCATATATATGTATATATAAAAAAAAAAAAAGGTATAAAGGCGGCAAGCCTTACATTAAATACCCTTTTGGACATGTGACATGGAGATGTTTTGTACGAAAATTCTTTGCCAACCGATTGTCTCTATAGAAGCCAAATAATTTAAAACTTGATAAGATCACGTTCATTTGTACGGATATCTGTGGAGCCCCAAAAAAGTATATTCAGCAAAAATCCAATCAACGATCAAACTGCCTGCATTCGAAAGACATACCAATGCATAATTGTAGAAGGATAGCTTTTAGATTGAGGGACATGGCCAGGTCAACACGACTCTTGAAACTGACTAAGAGTCTATATTATCTCAGCATTTCCTTCTAAGCATAGCATTTGGCATAACAAAATTATAATACCCTCTAAAAGGGCATAAAATAGCGAGAAAAAAAAGGTTGTTGGTTGGCAAAAAGCGGTTGATTGGGCGGGCGGGCGGTCGGTCTAGGGGCGGGCTGCAAAGCGGCAGACAGCGACTAGCGCAGCCGTTGCCGCAACAAAGTGCCTGCTGCCCACCTCCCCCTTCCCAACCTAGCCCTGCACCCTTCTCCGCGTCTTTGGCCTGGTAATGCATGCGAAAAACTTTTGCCAAACTTGAAATTTAAATATTTATAGACAGTGCTGCTGGCAGCCGGCAGCCGGCAAGTGCGTCGGCCATCCGCATCCACCGAACGTGCCACCCACAGCCAACGTCAACGCCAACGCCAACGCCACCACTCAAATGCCACCGTTTGTATTGTGTGCCACTCACTGAGGGCAGGACAGGGGCAGGATCAGGAGCAGGGGCAGGAGCAGGGGGTGTGGCGGTAAGTAGAAGAATGTGCTGAATCGACGCAATTGGCCAACGGCATGATTTATTTCATACTTTTTTCCAGATTTCGTTTCTACAACTTTTTCTTATATTATTGAAAATGGATATAATTTGTGAAGCAGTTATGAGCTGTTCATTCCCATTGATGGCTTTTTCAAATAGAACAGGGACAACTTTGTATTTTCCATTCGCCGTTAAGAAAAAATTATTGCTACACATTTGTTTAAAAGAAAACTTCGAAAACTCTAATTGCTACAAAACACATTTTCACTTAGAGGGAGGTATACAAAAAAAGGCTTGCTTTAGATATTTACATTTAACATCATGATTTTGTTAAGACTTCAAAGAAAGTTAAACTTTAAAAGACAGGCATATTTATATTATTTTAGTAAAAACCATTTAAGCTCCTAAGAGAGGAAAAAGCTTGTACTTTCAGAAAGGATTTACTCTCAAAATAGTATCGCATGGAGTTAGAGCATTTTTATACCCTAAACTCTGCAACTTATTCCACAGTTTAAACATCAAGGGCCCACAAAAAAAAGTATTTTTTACAGAAATACCCTGTGCTTTATATAAATGTTATGTATGTTCTTTGATGACGAACAGAACTGGGAAATAATTGAGAATTAAGTTAAATAATTAAAAATATTATTTCAGTATTATTCCCACAAAGTATAACTAAATTGCGCAGATAATAATTAAAATATGAAATATTTAATAGAAAAAGTTAATAAAAAAGGCGAAAATAAATAAATACCTTATAAGATGTAGGCTAATAAAGAATAAAATATTTAAAAAATAAAATACATTAAGATGTTTAAAATCTACTCGTTATATAGAAATCTTTAACTTAATAATCTAATAAAAATCAGTTGCTGCATATTAATAAAGCAAAACCTGAAAATCGGCTCCAACCAATTGGATAATACTTTTTTGTTTTACTTGTCTTTATGCTGCTAGCTACTCATACAAAATTATAATTAAAATAACTGCCCTGACATTCAATAGGAATTTCTTCAGACAGCCTGGCTTTAGCACTTTTAAGTATCTGCCAGTGTTGTTAGCAGAATGCGAGTTGGCTTTATAGTTTAAGTCGCTTTGCTGAGTTGAGGTGGCCTAAGGCCAATTTAAAAAAGAAGTGGCTAACCAGTCATCGCTTAATTTCTAAAATATATATTTTCATTTATTTAGCTGCTCCTCAAACAAAATTGCAAAAAAAAAAGAACCTAACCAGTGTTGGAAGCTGCTGTTGGCGTCTGTTGGGCGTCTGTGGTTGCAGCTGGATTTATTTGCATGGATTTTGTTGCTGCAGTTGTTGGAGCGAGAAACCAAGCGACTGACTGACTGACTGGCTGACTGACTGACTGAGTTTTTCATTAGCATTCTGAGAGCAGGGGTCTTGACTGAGATTTCGTATCAAAATCAACAACAGCTAAAAAGTTCAGTTCAGAACAACAACTTGAGCAACAAGAGCAAATCTTTGCTGCAAATTGCAGCAGCACATGCAAAGTCAGTGATAGACGCCGGACAAAAGGAGCTGTAGACGTAACGACACCCACATCCACATCCACACTCACACTCAAACACACACCCACTCACACACACACACACAGACACAACCACTTACACAGTGGCCAAACAAGCTGCACTCAAATGTAGTTCCTGCCTGGCTGGCTGCGGCTTGTTTGTCAATCTGTTCAACTGGATGCCAAACGTGGAGGCTTCAGCTTTGTGCCAATTCCAATGAACTTGTCGCCCCCGTAAGGTTGAGGCCCGTCGTTTTGTGTCGCAATGCTCAACTGTACCCCCTCTGGCGCCCTGCCTTGCTCCCGCAGCTGTTAGCCGGTTGGCTATCCCGCCGTCCTGTCTCGGAGCACTTTGCATTTTCCGGTCACAAGAATTGAAGTTGCGCCAAGTCGCGTGTGCAGCCAAAGTCAATTAACCCATGCCCGTCGGTCAGCCCAACCTCCCTCCCCGACCCCCTGCCCCTGCCACTGCCACCGCCTCCTCGTATCTAGTCCAGTCGATGTTTTTCACATTTTCGCACGTTATCATAAATTTGGCGTCTCCGCTGGGACTAGGGCCCGGCAGCTTCATTTCAATTTTCTTAGCCACTGCTCCGGCTGTCGCAGATCCAGTTTGAAGGCGGATTCTGTGGGTAACGTGGAAACGGAGGCTTGTCACTTTGGCAGGGCTTTGCCAACGGCCCACATGCAGTACGTATGGGTGGCCCCGGCAATGGCGCTCCAAAAGTTTAAATCACACAACGACAATGAGGATTTACCAAAGCAAATTTATGGTTAAGGACATTGGCAAAAGTTAAGCTTGTTTTGTCAATGTATGAGTGTGTGTGTGTGCGTGCGTGTGTGCATGTGTGTTAATAAAGTGTCTCGGCCTGCGTATGTGTATATATGGGGCAAGAAAATATATGGCATAGCATTCTGTGCGATTGCCCCGCTCCAAGGTGTATAGCCTGGTCGAAACACAGCTACAAAGATGCCAATCTGCATGGCACCTTTTTTTATGGTGCGCACACACAAATCCCGGCGCCAAAGCACCAATGATAGGTGATAATGGCAAATTTTGAGACGGCAACTGGAATTGAAAGCTGCCGCAGCGGGCACAGCTCCAATGGCCCAAGAGCCAGAAGACAAAACTTAAATAAACAGCAGCCCCAGAGCAGACACGGCGCTGACGAGGCATTAAAGTGCTGCAGCTGTTCAAATTTATAGGGAAGCAGAAGGGAGCGCGCTCGTTTTTAGATACCCTCTAAAGAAATGAAGCTGAAGGGTGAGGAGCACTATAAACAGAGCAGAGAGGGAACGCAGGAGAAAGCTTTCCCAAGCCAAAACTCACTTTCCACTGATTCTTTCCAGAGCAAGGAGTTAGCTTAAACTAACATATGCCGACCTTGATGAAGATATCTAGAAGAAGAAGAAGAAGTTGACATATATGATATGAAATAGCGGTCCGATACGGTCAGTTACGAAACTTGGTCTGCTGAATAGAGGAATAGCTTTAAAATTGAGAAACAAATTTGCAGATGGGCAGGCTGAAATGGCTAAGTCGACTAGACGGCTGCTACTGATCAAGAATGTATATAGATTTTATGCATGCCCTAGGAAAATAATCAAATTTGGAAAAAGAAAAGAACCTGAAGAATCCTAACCTAGTTATAGCATTTAACATTCGCTTCACATTATCTTTGCTATCGAAGCCCAATAAATTATAGCTATGCATCGATATTTATCGACTTAAAGAGCGAGTTATCGTAGAACCAAAAATAAACTTGAACAGCGTATGAATTCATACTTATTAATTTGTGTTCATTTTGGGCTCAGCTATAAATGTTATTTCAATTAAATGCTGATCAAGAAAACATATACTAAGTATAAGAAACAGCAGATGTCAGCTTCTCGCGGTTGCACAAATTAATGATACCCTAGTGTACAAGTTTATAAGCAAACAGGGTATAAATACATACTATATAGTCTTCTCTGTGTATATATATAAAATCAAATTGCCAAGTTAGTCTCTGTTGCCAGTTTGTGCTGGGCGTTGAACTACCAAACGCAAATAGCAAATAGCAAATAACAAATGATGGCTGCAGCAAGTGGCAGCAAGTGGTAGCAAGTGGCGGCCGCGGTTGGTGGCAACTGCGCCTAATGGCCAGCCAGCCCGACTCGGGGGCACATTTGCATTTTTTACAAATCGTCGTCTACAACTTGTAGCACACGCAATTGAATTTGCACTGGCCAACAAGACAAAAAAAAACACACAAATAGCAAATAAATAAAGAAAAAAAATGCCAAATACTCACAGGAAAATTCAATTTCATGTTTTTTTTTTCACTCAGCCTTAACAAACGTCTTGCAATTAATTGTGTCTTGATTTTTGTTTCACACTTTGAAATGGGTTCGCAGCCCTTTTTTAGTGGGCAGGCATTGCAAATGAGCGACGAGTTGGTTTTAATTGCCAAAGTTTTCATACCCTATAAAAGGAGTTGGGCTTAGGATTGGGGCTCGCCTGGCCATTGCCACTCACCCTCCCGCCGCCAAGGGGTTTCACTTTTCAATCAACATGACATATCGAAATTCACCTTGCATAACCAAATCTTCTGGCTAATATTTGTTTTTAGCTTCAATGTGGTCAACTAGCTCCTACTTACCACTTTAATCGGAGTTGGGAGTAAAAGTTAAAAGCTTTGTTAATATCTAGCTAAGATTTCAAACAGATTTGAATGTCACATAATTTTTGGCCACGCCCATCAATGCACAGCTGACGAGAAACAATTTATCTTACACTTTGACAGCTGCTGTCATTTAATTTGACAGCCAGTTGATACTGATGACATCCTTTACAGCTCATCGCCAAAGATCGAATATATATCTAACCCTTATTTTCAAATGTTATTGTTGTAATTTGTACACTGTGCATAAAGTATTTCACCATTGCTGCTATTTTCTATCGAGAAAGTAAGACTTAATTCCCTTGTAGCGCTTTGCCTTACGATTTTACAGATATATGAGAAGTGTGAAGCTCGTAAATGCTGAGATTTCTTGGAAACGATCGTTCCTAGCTATATGATATAGTGTTCCGATCCGTCAGGTACATTTGTTTTTTCTTCAAATATTATCCAAATTTAAATGAAACATTTGATTATTTAACATAATTTTCAAGAGTTTGTTCCCTTGATCAAAATCGGCTGAAAAATATAAATGCTTTTATTCGGACTTTGGTTCGGCTGCTTTGCGGACAACTCGTTTGGCTCAAGATTTGTCTCATAGTTAAAACTCAATTGGAATTACGTGCTTTAGCCGTTTCGATTTAAAGGTTGTATATAAGGAAGAAATATGAAGAAATATTTAGCCATTTAATACAAATATTAACTGCATCTTAATAATAAGTAGCTAGCATGAAATATAATTCAATATACCACAATACGTTGATCAGATGAAAAAACAAAAACATAATTATGTTTGTATCTTTTATAATAAGGCAATCAGTTATTTAATTTGCTGAGCTTTGCATTATTTAATATTCATTCGTGACTAAACGAGTATGCCAAAGAGTATTTGTTACAGGATCAACTCAAATGTATCCCTGAGTGTAACACAACAGGAACTGAATGTGCGTATGTCTGTGTGTGTTTTTAAGTACTTAGTCACGAATGTGCGCGACTTTTTTTTGGGCTAAACTTTTTTATTATATACACCAATGTGTTGCAAAAGTGGCGGTCAGCGCAGCCAACCAGTTGCCATAGCTGGGCTCTGGGCCGGGGCGAACGGAAGGGCGGGTGTCCGCTTGCGGCTGCTGCGGTCGCATGCTCTAAAAGCTAAAGAACCGACACAGCCATATAGCCATATAGTCATATAGCCGTATGCAATGTGCTCGCCATGAGTCGTATCAATTAAGATACCCGAGGGACGACAAAACCGAATGCATAGGATTTACAAAGTGCCAAAAGGTTTGCCGCCTGACTGACTGACCGACCGAGCGACCGACTGTCTGTCCGCCTGTCTGTCTCGACTTTGTGCAATATTGTGGTTTGGCTTACAGTTTATTAATGCATATTGCGTATTTGTTTAAAGTGCGTACAAACTGTGTCTGTGCCATGTTGCACGTGGGGCAAGAAGCTTATCATTTATGGCTGCTCAGTTCACGTTTTCAATTGCTGCCACATGCAGGGCAATTAATTTGCATTTCATTGATATGCGCAATCACACACACACACACAGACACAGAGCGCAGGCCGAGGCCTAGACGGACACACACACACACACACACACACACACACGAGCACACATTTTCATTTGGCTGCACTCACGCACAGGCTCATTCCTCCATTTTGCAATATTTGTTTAGGATTATTATCGGTTATTAATGTTGCTGTAATTGAAAATTATTTTCACTTTTATGCTTATCATTATCAGCGGCCATTACAACTGCCAACTGGCAATTGGCAACTGGCAACTGGCAACTGGCAACTGGCAACTGGCAATTGGCAACTGGCAACTTGCAACCGGCCATGTGGCATGGTTGCTCGCTTAATATATTCACATACGCATTCGCATTGCATCATTATCACTGGGGAATTATTGTTTACCGAGATTTAAGCGGCCCTTTTTATTAATTTTTGTTTTTGTGCACGTATCGTATATCACATATATTCACACATACATATATGCATACAAATTTATGCACTGGCCAACGCATATTATGCCTTTTGTTCGACTGCCAATTATTCAGATACATATACTTTTCGCTTTCTTTTTTTTTTTATTTTTTTAATTTTTATCTAAAAGAGCAGTTAATTGAACATGATTAAAGGGTTGATTACAATGCGCAGGCATTTAATAGCAGCTTGTTGAGTAGCTCTTGAAAATAATGTAAATTTCAAATATTTAATTCCCACATTCATTTACTGTGACACGCTATGTTGGCAACATTTATCAAACTTTGCCAAACGAAAATTCTTTAAAAATGTTGTAATTAACTCAGAAAATAAGATACGTATTTCCATTTATTACGTATTCCATTTATTTATTCCATTTACCAAACACATATATACAAAGCCGCGCAGAATTGTTTGTCTTACTTTCATTTTTAATTGAATTCCATTTCAAATAAAAATAATACTAAAATTAATAATAATTATAAAAAATAATTTAAGGACTAAAACAATCCAGTTAAATATTAATTTTTTTTCAGGAGCACAAGTCTTTAACACTTTTTGATGTTTTATTTAAAAATACTTCTAAAAAAATTGTTGAAATTTAATAAAGTATTAATATAGTTCCTGATTATTTTATTTACTTTACAACTTTCTTTTTCAAAATTTGAATGACCTAAAGAAAACTACCTTTTAGCTAAGCGTGCCTCGAGTTTTACTACAAATAAACTTAAGTAGGAAATTAAAAAAAGATCTATTTTTAGCACGCCAAAGATTTAATACCCTTGCAGACATATGGCTTTCTGTTTGGCAGATAGGCGGAGAGCATTGTGATAATCATAATTTTTTCATTTTTCGACTGAGGCGATAATGAAACGATTTTGCTAATACGTGTGATAAGCTATAGTTAAGCTATAGTCAAGCTGGTTGGGATCAAGATATTTTGAAAAGCAAAATAATGTCTTATACAATATCATAATTTTTGATCGATCGTTTCTATGGCACAGATTCATGACGACAGACATGAAACAGAGAGACTCATTTGCATTCAAACAGGAATATGAGCAGCCGGAGTACAAGGACTCAGCTGTTATTACAGATCCCAGCTTGATAAATATTTATATATAGATATCCCGTATGTGATCCCTTTATATATTACACATTCAATCCAAAAACAACAAATCCCTACCCAAAAGTATACAAATAAAACATATGAAGTCACAAACGTAATGATCCGTATTCGCGGCACATATTAATTTCAATATAATTTTTCAAGTCTTTAAGATAATATGCATTAATATAATATTCGACTGATGCAATTAAGCAATATATCGAAAACAATAATTAAAATTGGTTCATTATGAAATTTCTCGAATAAAAAACATATCAATCGCTAACCTTAAGCTCAATAAATTAAATAGTAAAAAAAAAAAGGATATTATTTATGAAAAAGTAGATATAAAAATATATAAAATAGTTGATTAATACCTTGGCATCTTGAACATATAACCAGACAATAAATGTCGGATTTGAGCTATATATTAAAGGTTCTCGGAATTAAAAAGTCAATTGGCAGCATTGTTGACTTCATTTGTTAAAATTACTTAGCAGCGGAAAGCGCAGCTTGGGGCATTATTAAAAATCAGATTGAAAATGGAAAAATAATTTTTGCGCAATTAAATCAAAAAGTATATCGGATTGCCCTTCAATAATAACAAACAGACTTTGGAGCCCAATCAATAAAACTGGCGTTGATTTTCTCTGTTGTCTTTGTTTACCGATGATTTCTGCTTTTGCCATTCACTTATTTTATTTATTAATTTATTTGTTTTTATGTTATTTATATTGTTGTGAGTGCCAATAGCAACGATTCCGAAGCCCTGCCCCAAAAGCCCAACTGAACAATGAGACTGCATTTAACACCCATGCGCCCGTCATTTGCCAAACCCAGCGCATTAACCCGCCAACTCTTTTAAAACTCGACTGTGTTAAACTGTTTTGTTTACTTGCGGCGTTTCGGTTAACTAAAGGAAAATATCCGGCGGCGTTGAAGAAACTCTTTTTCTTTGGCATTTTTTTTTTGTATTTCAATTAATATTATCGCACTTTGACTTGTGAGTAATAAAAAATTAAATAAAATGCTGTGGCAAATTGCTGCTGAATTTGAACCAGCGACTTGCCGCTTACTAGTCCGACGCTCATATTTGCAAGCACTTGCATATCGCTCCGCAGTTGTAGATGTTTTTTATACAAACTTTCTCCACCTGATTCCCCTCCCTTGTATGTCAAATTTTTCGAAGCCCCGTCTCGACACAAGGGGAAATCTTGGTTAAAATATCAGCTATATTAATTTTTAAATTTTTAATAATTCTGGCAGCTTTGCTTTTATGCGTGCTAGGCCCATTGAATATTGAACAAATTTAACAAGGAATATTACAAAATTCCAAATGTAATAATTAAATTAATAAAATGCAATTTGTTGACAGTAATCCACTGTTTGACCATTGTAGCTTGGTTAATGAGCAAACAATGTCGTACACAAGTTAATTGAATGAGGTTCAGGAGTTAATTTCCAATAACTTTGACGGCTGGCATTATTCTTTTGACTCCACAATTTTTATTATTTCCTTAATTGCTGGCATATTTTTTTCACATCCTTTTGCTGAATATCATGTTGTTTTTTTCATTAATTATATTTAAAACTCCTGCAAGCCTGACAGTAAATTCTTGGCGGTTGGTTTGACTGTTTGAGCCAATTCCCTAGCCAGGTTTTGGACACATATTTTTAACATTGTTAGTAAATAATTCCAGGGCCTAAGTGATTTCGTTCCGTTGTCGGTTCGGCTGTTTTTTGGGCGAATGCTACAGATTCAGCTTATTGTAGAATATAAATTGCGATTCCGGCCTCAAGCAGGCTCGGCTCAAGCTCGGCTTGCATTCTTAATGTGTTGTATGCACAGAAAATAAAAACGATCTCCTGTTTGTTTTACTTTTACTTTTAGTCACGCACTTGCCACCTCAAATCATGATCAAAGCTTCTGGACACTTATACAATTTACAGATACGGTCACAGATTCGGCAACTATTAACCATTAAACGCTGTCTTTAATAAAATGGTTTCCCAGGGAAACCTAGATAAATATAATACTCGTACATATATCTGGGACTAACGAATGTCAATTTTTTAATAGATAGACCTTCAATACAACCTGAGAGTATGCTACAAAATAGGGCAATATGTTGTCCTCCAAATGTTTTACAAAATGTTTTTATAGATTTTTGAAAATAATTATTATTTCACATATTTTTGCAAAAGTGGAAATGTGTGCATATTTTTTCAATCCCAGAATTTAGGAATATATTTAAATATTTTCAAATTGCGTACAATAGCCCAAGCTCATTATTTTCAAAAAAAATTATAATAAAATATATAGGTATATAGGAAGCCCAAAAAAAAAACTATTTCGCATAAAAACAGACAGACTGATATGGCTATAGTAAGTCGGCTGTTGCTGCTGATCTAGAGTATGTATTCTTCATGGGGTCGATGATATCTCCTATTATGTGTTACACATTTAACGACAAGATAATAATATCCTCTTTAAGCGTATAAGAAGTCGAAGACTTCTAATCGTTACAAATTCATAACAAATTTGGTTTACCCCCTATCGGGGCATAAAAGTTAGCGAAAAGTATGATATTCTCATAGTTAAAAAACTTAACAAACAAAGCCTTAAACTGTTTTAAAATTAGTTCACGGGATCTATTGGTCAAACATTACACTTTGCTGCTGACATTTTGATGAGCGTGTTTGATATGAATACAAAAAAAAAAAAGACTACCCAAAAATATTCGAGGATATATTTTTGATTACCTTCGATAAGCGCCACTATCAACAGCACGACGATCAGCATTTTATCATTGCGATCGATAATGACCAGATAATAACGATAAAGCTGCAGTTTTGAAATGAGGCGCATTTGATATAATTATAATTAATGCTTTTTCTAATTTTTTCAGAATTCCCCTGCAATTTTCAAAAGTATTTCCAAATTCATTTGACACAATTCAAGCAATTCGTGTGCTCCAAAAAGCACAACAACATTTTACAACACTGGCACACAAAATACAGTCGAGTACAATTAAAAAAAAATACACACACATAGATGATATAATTATTGTGATAATGATAAAGATGCGTTTGTAATGCATTCCCAGAACCGAAAACACGCGCGAATTGCCGAAATTTAGGTGGAACTGTGTGCGTGTGTGCGAGCAGAGCCTGTGCAGCAGCGTCAAGCCGTTGGAAACGTTGTCGATCAACTGAATGGGCAGCAGCCACGGCAGGCGGCATCTAGACAGCATCCCGAAGCGGCAGCCGAAGGGCCGTTCGGGAAATTGGCGAACACTGGTCGTGGACTGTCGTTTGCTCAGCCGTTGGATGCTGGATGCTGGCGCTGAGCCGAGCGACAATGCCGAACGAACGAGCGGCGAATTGTCGTTGCCAATTGTCGAAGTGGATTTTCGAAACGAATGGAATCCACCATGTGCCGCTTGGCATCCACATGGCTGGCACGTGGTGGAACGCATTGCTCGTGGATGGCAGCGGTGCGGCGGCGGGTCGCTGCGGCCCATGGCACATGCGCAGCGTGCCGCGAGGGAGGAGTGTCGACGCGTGCTTCTGACAAATGGTACGACAATTGCTACAAGCTGTGGTGGCATTTGGCGGCTTGGGTTTGTGGCAAGCAGCGACGCGGTTGGGCGCCGACAGCCCGCCTGCTGCCGCAACTGGCTTGAGAGACCCAACAACTGGCAAACGCTTCGGCAGTTGCTTCGCATTTTTCTTTCGGTCGGTTCATCACGCAACTCATGCCACAATGGCCATGGCCACGGCCTAATCATCATGCCACAAGGTACGACTGTAGATGAAAGCCTGCCATTTACTGTTTGATTAACTGCCAAAACTGTATGGCCTGAACCTGATGCTGTGTCCTCTGACCCCCTTTAGCCAGCCCACTCAAAACCCAAATGTCCAGCTGCCATAGATTAAACTGCAGCTGCAACTGCAATTGTCCAGTCCAGTCCAAAAGCGTCAATCATGCAACCGAATGCCAAAAACTTTTCGCCCGCAACTTGGGCCAACTGAAAGTTTTTAATGCGAATTGCATTTTGCAATCAGCGCTGGAGAAACAAGCCGAAAGCGAAGGAGACCGCGAGACAGCCAGAGAGAGAGAGAAAGAGAGAGAGAGAGAGTGGGAGAAAAAGAGAGAGCGTCATAATTTTCAATTTCTCAATGTCCCCACAGATAATGCTCTCCAAGCGGCAACCGATCAAACTACAAATGACAAAAATAACAAAAGCTACAAAACTGAAAATTTAATTGAACTTCAACTTTTGTCAGCGAGTCGCCGTCGAGAGACAAGGCCAAGAGCCAAAAACATGTCGCATGGCCCAATCGCAAAATCTCAGCTTGTCTTAAAATGAAATTGAGCGCACACCGCCACGACGTGAGCCACAAATGCCACACAGCAGCAGAAGCAGCAGAAGCAGATGGAGAAGCCGCATCAACGTCTGCAGCCGAACCGGGAGCTGACAATTCAAAGTAAGGCTGTCAAACCTGTCGCCAAGTGGCTTAATTATCCAATAGACGAATAGACGCGATGGGGGCTCGGGGCAGGGCAAAAGAGCTGTGCGGGCCACGTCGAGGTATTAAACTTGTCAGCGAACAGCGAGTGTTGTCAGTCATATTAAATTACAAATATAACTAGTCGCGGCCCCCATCTTGGTGCCAAAAATCATTGGGGTAGGCAGGCGGCAGGCGGCATGCGGCGGGTGGCCAGTCGCAAGCTGAGCACTTTGGCAATAAATGTAACTCAATTAGAAGTGGAGCAAGTTTTGCAGCCTCCCTGCATCCCTACCTCACGCCCTCAGTGCCACACCCATTTGTAATTATGCAATTATGGCGGTTTTTTTCCGGCTACACAAGTTTGCCTAAATGCAATTGCAGCTGCCTTTGTTTTTCTTTTTTTTTTTGTTCATACCCTAAACCCATTAAATATGGTTAAAAAGAAAGGGTATTATGGTCTGTAACAGCCTGATGAGGGCGTATCCGACACTTAATCAGTGATCGATATTTTATTTAGAGCACGTCGATCTCAGTAAGGAGCTACAAACTTGAAATATTGAACGATTGTGTCTCCTTCTATTGCCCGTGCAGATCTAACTTGATTTAAATTATCGTTAGCTCGCTTTGTTGCCACGAAGTTGATAAAAATCGTAGATCAAACCTATATTAAATAATCGATTACTCGCTTTGTTTCCACGAAATCGATCAAAAAATCGCATATCACATTGTTTTAAGTAATTGATTACTCAACTTCTTTCCATTTCATTCCTTTCAAATATATTGTTAAATCGATACCGCGAAGTCGATACAAAACGCAGATCAAATCTATTTTAAACAATCGATAACTGACTTCGTATCCACGAAATCGATAAAATTTGATTTAAGAATTAAGTTCTTAGCAGCTATGTCAAAGCTAGTTTGGCTGAAACTGAGGTGTCAAGAACTGGGTATTACTTGGATGATGCGTATTATGAGCAGCAAGAGGGAGTCACTGCTGTAGTGTTAGTCACAGCAGGCTTTGCTTGTTGAGCAATCTCATAAAGTCCTTCCCAGCATTTAAGTTTGGAAGCTAAGTTAACAGTTGCGCTTAATTAAGGCGCCTATATACAACATAATAGAGAAAGTACAAATGTTTATACATTAATAACAATTCCAATTCAATTGCTTTATTTGCCGTAACTCTTGGCAATTCTCACAAGATTTCTTTAAGACGGCTTAAACTTGTACTAAGGCTGTTTTTTTTAAATAGAGCGATATATTTTGAAAAATTCCAATATTGAGTTAAAATCTATAATAATGGTTTTGGTTAACATCGATATAGTAATGTCTCGATGTTGTTTACGTTCCTCAAGCATAACACGGAGCTCTTAGAGCTAAAGATGCCAAATTTGGTGTATGGACTCGATACTACAAACACCTTCAAGTACCACATTTATGCCCTAAAAAGTTTCATAAGAATTAGACAGTAGGCACCAAAGTTATTCAAGAATGTATATTCCATAGGGTAGGGCCAGGGGAAGAAGAAGCACAGCCGCTGCATAAAAGGATGCGTATGCATGTGTGTGTGCATGTGTGAAGGAAGTTCGAAAGTTTATGGCGGCAGCTGGCTGCTGAGTACAGAGTATCTTCTAGTCGGGCACTCCCGACTAGGCCACCCTTGCTCTTATATTTTTTTTTAGTTGTGTCTAAAGAAATCAAAGTGCATATGCAAAACTTTGACAGCTCCAAAAGCTGCAATTATGCCTGCTACAAAAGGTATAGACGAGGGTGGAGACGGGGTTGCAGCTGACAACAACGCATATGCTGCTCCAATAAAAAGTTGCTGTGACAAAAGAACCAAAAATAAAAAATAAAAAATAAAACACCAACATTAAAAAAACAAAAACAAAAACAACAAGCGACGAGCAGAACAAAGAAATCAAAAACTTTTGTTTCTAAAACTCATGTTGAAATCCGCACACGTTCACACACACACACACGCACACAAAAGGACGCACACGGCACAAGGCTTGTGGGTGAATTTTGGATTTTGGAAAAGTGTTGCCAGCAGCAGCAGCAGCAGCAACAACAAAGAGACACATGCTGCACCTATAATAAGTATGCAGCAGCAGCAGCAGCGGCGGCAGCGCAAGTTGTTGGTTTCTTGGTTGTTAGGTGTTAAAACAGGCGGAAGTTAGAGGCCATGTACTCGAAGACGAGCACAGCAGCCATAACCCAAGCCAACCCATCCCTGCCCAGGCACAGTTACAGCCGCAGTCGCAGTGGCAGCGGCAGCGGCAGCTACTGCTACTGCTACTGCAGGTGTTGCTACAGCAGGTGAGGCTGGAGGTTTGGGTGTGTTTATGTGCACGTGTGCGCCAGACTCATGTACTCAGTACGTGTGCCAAACTGCTGGCAACAATGTGCCGCCAACATGTGTATGTATGTGTATGTGTGTGAGTGCGTGTGCGTGTGCGTGTGCGTATGTGTGTATGTATGTGTGCGTGGGTGTGCTGCCGTGTGTAGTCACACATTTCAATTTGCATGTGTTAGCAACAAACTTTTGATAAGTGTTACTCGTATTACTCGTACATACACAACCAAAACAGACAGATACGCACACACACCCACATGCACGCACCCACACACACATGCTAGAAATTGAAACTTATTGTCAAAAACTCGTAGGCACATGCATGCACACATATATCAATAACTGCGAGTACATATTGCCACAATTACTTTCAGACACTACGTGCCGTCGCCCAAACACAAAACTTCTCGCTGACATGGCCCCAAAAAACACATACATATGTATATACCATATATATTACAAAGAATATATATTATTTTATCGGTTTGTAGGCTGATATACATAGATGCCAAAATTATGATCGCAATTTTATATTATGCAATATAACGCCTGCATTTAAATATAATTTTGCACTGAAAAAAAGTATAGATTTCAGTCAGAGCTATCCATACACACATACATATATAAATATAATAGCGTGTATTTCCCGGCCTTGCCCGTGGAAAGTTTTGTGCAGTCAGCCGGTCACGACAAACAGTTTTATATAAGAAGTTAAATATATATTTAGAAAATTATAGTCACCTGTTAATCCCCACGCACGATTATTTTATCGTCGTCTGTCAGTAGACGGGAGGCCAACTTTAATATAAACACATCACTGAAATAACAGAAAAGCAGAGATAATGTTTATTAGCTTAAAAACACAGTTTGCTAAACCATACTTGAATTATTGAGAATCGCATAGAAGAGCAATATTTATTCATGCGTTTCTTGTTCATTTTCAGCTCAGCTTAACATATATACATGTAAGAAGTCAAATGCGGTTATAAATACTTTCCTTGTTCCTTTTTAACCCAGCTAAGCATATAGACATATTAAATACATAATATACATACATGTATGAATTCAAATTAATACAAACTAACATGCATACATACGCTTGTGATAGCTGCTACTTTTACATACGCAGACATACATGTATAAATGCATGCATACATACAGATATACATACATACATTCATACATTCATTCACTCATACATTCATAATTTCATACATTCATACATTCATTCATTCATACATTCATACATTCATACATTCATACATTCATACATTCATACATTCATACATTCATACATTCATACATTCATACATTCATACATTCATACATTCATACATTCATACATTCATACATTCATACATTCATACATTCATACATTCATACATTCATACATTCATACATTCATTCATTCATTCATTCATACATTCATACATTCAAACATTCATGTATACATACATACATACATAAATAAATACAAGCATGCATAATATACTATATAATGTACTACATAATATATATTAATTGATACCCTGTACGCATCGCAAGACGTTCACATGTATGACAAACAGAGGAATTCACCTCCGTGCGCATAGCTCGGAGATTCTGATTCTTAAAGCTAATGCTTTGGGGTTAGGCATTTACACACATTTAAGTGCATTATTTAAGACCTACAATTTTTAAAAAGATCGAGCTGTAAACACCCGAGTTATTCAAGAATGCTTTTTCTAGTGAGTGGAGCAGAGCGAAGAAGAAGAACAGCCGTAGCATAAATAACGCAGTTTGCTTGCGCGTGCTTCTGTGTGTGTGTGATTTTCTGTATTTAAGTATGTATGTATGTAGAAGAAAGTTCGCATCTTTTAACGACCTCTCAATGCTGGGTACAGGGTATCACCTAGTCGTGCATTCCTAACTCTTGCCCTTTTGATATTATTATTAAATATTGCTGGCCTACACATATAATTGGATATACGAATTATAATATTTATGTATGTGTTATACATATACATTGTGCGAACGTAGCTATTTAAAAATATCGTGCACTCCGAATTAAAAAAAAATATAATTATAATAATAATAATAAACAAAAAAATTGCTTAAGAAAACTTATTAATTGCCAAACAATAAAATAAAAAACAAATAAAAAAATCTACTTGACATGTGACCATGACGGGACTCGAACCCGCAATCTCCGGATCCGAAGTCCGACGCCCTATCCATTAGGCTACACGGCCCACGTATGTCCGGCTGACAAGGGGTTGTGATAAGCTCCTAACAGAATTGACTTAAACGGGTAGTTAACAAATTATGAATAACAAATTAATAAAACCTAAAAACGATCAAAAACCATAAATGAATTAAGAAAAATGTAAAAAAATTTAATAAAATAAAAAAAAATATATAAATCAAATTAGGAAAAATATATATATAAATGAATGTTATTCAAGTGTTTTACAGTTGTGCTGAGAAAAATGGCTTGAAATAAATTACATTTCATCTAAATACTTACTAGCCAAATAATTTATGTGCACAATACATTATTTATATACATAAAAATAGGTTAATATTTGTTTGCTGTAAAGAGACTGTTTAGATGTTGTCCTCTTATATTTTAGATATAAGGTAAAAAATGAAAAGAAAATGAGTAACAATATTTATATAATGCATACTCGCCATTTACTCACGTGCTCAACTTAAAGCTGGCTGAATGTATCGAGGTGGCAGGAACAGGGCTGGGCGGCATTAAGTGAGTGTGACAGGCGCATTGTCCGTTTGCAAAATTATGCACATATCCTGTAAATTTAAGAATGCCATCAACACACATACACACGCACGTACAAAAGGCAAAACAAATTGAGCGTTTGGCAGGCATATGCGCAACATATGCGGCATGGCTGGTGGCAAGGCTGGTGGCAGGGCTGGTGATGTTTGGCCGTGTGGGTCCTTGGCATGGGGCTTGGGCGTCTGGCGACCACATTTACAGCTGCAACATAAAAATTGTTGCAGCTTTTTCCAGTGCGACGTGTTATCTCGGCTGTGCGTCATTTCACAGCAAAACGACACAACGGCGGCAGCGACGGCGGCGACGGTGGCAGCGCCAGCGAAGGCAAAACACAAAGCAAAATCTGACAATAAGTGTGAAAATGGTTGCGCGCCGCAGTCGGCGTCGCTGCCGTTTCATGCAAAACTAAAAGAAAAATGTTTAAATATTTCCTGCTTTTATTGTGGTTACTGTTATGCCCCAACAGCGCGCGGGGGCATGCAATATCAAATGGCAACAGCAGCAGCAGCGGCAGCTAAAAACTCAATGTAGAAAGAAAAAAAAAAGAAAAAGAAGAAAATGTGGCAACACTTTCCGTGTGTTGCTTCGCCCGCTCAACGCGCTGTTTACTTTTGCCATTGTTGTTGCCGCTGCTGCTGCCGCTGCTTCTGCTGCTGCTGCTGATGCTGCTGCTGCTGCATCCACGCGCAAAAATATGAAAACTTTCGACAGGAAACAGGAACTGATAAGGCTATTTTTGCCAGGCAGCAGCCGCCTGTCGACGCTGCCCCTGCCACTCCCTTAGCTCGTGTCATTTGCGTTACTGTTGTTCCACTTTCTGTTGCTGTTGTTGTTGTTTTTGTTGTTGTTGCTGTTGCTGTTGTCGCTGCTCGCTTTGAGCGTTTTGACACCAGCGCCACCGCCGTTCACCAAAACTTATTGTGCAAGATTTATTTTAGCCTCCGCCTCTACCGCCGCCTTCACATCCACCTCCGCCTCCTTATACTGCCAGTACAACAGCTCTTGGCCATGCCTGGTTTGGCAACCTGTTTCGCACTTGCACCTCTTCTAGTTGGGGATCGTTAAGTTATTGCCACGCCCGCCCACTCGCTGGCAACCCATTGTCAGACGGCCAACCTATAGCCTGACGAAGTTTTGGAGATGGACTCGTGCTCTAACTGTAAAAGCTATATGCCAATGCAATTAATATGAGATTAATTTATATAAGACTATATGCGTTTAAACATATAGTTTAAATATCTTTAATAAAGAATAATATATTTTATTATAAATTTTAAAAAAAATACGCGGTTAATAAAGCTCCAGTTCATCGAGGTATACCCCATTGCTCTTTAATATATGTACATATATACATATATAATACGTTCAGTTCGTAATGAACTGTCAGGGAAAATATGCAGCCTACTTTTAGGAGCAAAATAGTTGAAAAAGTTTTAAATGTACTTTCTTGTTATTTTTAGACGATTCTAAAAATAAATATTTATATCAAACGACTTTTATTAATTGGCATAGAATTTATATATATATATGTATATACTAACATATATTATCCAAGTGGTTTTCTTCAATTACTTGCCCGCCCATGAGAAATAATTAATACAATTTAAATATTTAATACATTTTCACAAAGCTATATATATATATATAATTATGTTATTGTACATATTTCTATAATTACTTTTTACCCAATCCCAGCCCAAGAAGTAATTAATGATTTCTCACAGAGATCTTTGAAAATGAGTTTAAAGTTTATCGAATGGTAAAAATAAAAAACTTTCATAAAACCATTTTCCACCAATTTTCCACATTTGCGGATGGAATATCCAAGCACAATTTGGGCTTTCTGCTTCTACGGCTTGGGATGTGCGTTGATCATCAATCAGTCAGTCAGTCAGTCAGTCAACCAGGACAAGTCGTTATACATATAGAGAGATTATTCCGCTTCAATTTAGTTTTAGTACGCTTCGTTGTCGTGTCACGACACGCGCACACTCCGATGTATTCCGCCACGCTGTATCTTTGGGGCAACTTTTTCATGTTGCTTGGTGTCTGTTGTCACTCACTCGCACTCGACGGCAACAGCAACTGTTGCAAGTTGCAGAATTTTATGATATCTACGATACGAGCATTTGTCCGCAGTCGTGTCCCAATTTCAGTTGAGTTTGAGTTTGAACCTGGTTTCGAGATTCGGTTCTGTTTTCTTGTGACATTGCGGTTTACATTTCATCAATGTGCGGTCGCAATTTGCAAGTTTTATGAGCAGTCTTTGCTTCTTTTTTTTTTTTGGTTTATTCGTATTTTTGGTATTTGTTTGTTGTTCTCTTCGTTTTTGGGGCTTGTTCACGCTAGCTTTGTGGCTGTCGTTAGACTAACAACAATGGAGGCCATCATGATGCTGGGGCTGGCATTGCCTACTTAGCCAGCTTAGGGCCTTAGAGGGTGCTTTAAAGCCGCAACTGATTTAATTAAATAAGTCACCCACCCGATGGCTGCCAGGTAAGCCATACAAAAGCCATTCCATTAGCGCGACCTGCGAACAGCGACTCGACAGCCTGCCGCACGCCACCGACCGGTGGCAGAGACAAAAGAAATCTGCTTATTTAGTAAACACTTTAGCGCTGCCGTTGGGCCAATAAAGGCGACGTGGCATCGTCGCGCAACGAGTGCAACATAAAAATACGACCATGAATTAACGTTAAAACATTGCCAAAAAGGCAGCCGGGCTGCCGGGCCGGCGGGCTGGAGTCCTGTGCCACGGGCTCCTGTTGCCGCAAACAAACACATAAAAATGTTGTGGACGCACCGCATGGCGTGGTCTGGTCGGGTCTGGACTGGTCTGGTCTGGTCTGGTCTGGTCTGGACCAGGCCGCGCCTCGCCTGCTGTTGTGGTCCCGGCCATAGCTGGCGTGAAAAATCATTTAATTTACTACACAAACACAAAGAAACACTGCAGGACACGCGGCGAAGCGGCCTAACAATATGAAGTAAGTTTCATTTAATGGACTGCACGCGAGCTCAGTGCAAAGATGTTGGCAATGCAAAGCTAAGCCCAGTTTTGCGGTTGGCTAACACACACACACACAAACACACACACACTCACACACACACATACATATATGCACATACAGCTCCATTTGCGCCGTCAAAAGCGAAAGTGTTGAAGTGGTTGCATATGCAACTGACCCCGCAACAAGCGGCCGATTTATATAACCCGCGCGCGTGCACTGAAAGAAACATTTGCCAGAGTTGCTAGAAATACTACTTGGAAATTACGCTTGACAATTAGAAAATGTCAAAAATTTAAATTAATTTTTTTCTCAAAAGTTAACACATAATTAAATTTATAAAATAAATAGTCTAAGCTAATTCTGAGCATATATTGTTGACTTTCATTATGATGAGAGAAAGAGTAGTCATAATGAAAAAAAAATAAATAAAACTTCACTGAAGCACCAAATATGCTAAAGATTTCTTTTTATTATGACATATCGTGTCTTTTTATCAAAATCTTCAAAACAAACAAAATTAAAATATATTAATATGAAAGAGTATCAAAAACTCGCACAAAAAAAAATTTTTAATATGTTTACTTTTACTAATAATAAATAAATCATATAAATCAAAAGTTAATAATTAGAATATATAGTTTCCCTAATTTCAACTCTCCAATATCAAGTAAATGAACTTTGAGAATCTGCGAAACATTCAATCATAGTTGCGAACTATTGTTTATATTTTCTAGTTCTTAGCCAACTTTTTCGCACTCTGCATGGAGCTATACATGGCACATGGCAGTCAGCAGCTGCTGCTGCTGGGGAATGGAACGCTTGGCTAATCCATTTGGTAACTGTTGCTGGCAGGGACAGTACGGAGACCAGAGAGTCCATAAAGGTAAAGGGTAGGGGCTGTTGGAAAACAGCAATCACTTGCCTGGACAAACAATAACGGGGACACTTAAGCAGCCGATTGTCCGTCTGGCTGTCTGTCCCATATGTTATAGCAGTATGAAATACTTATATCAATATTTGTGCAAGACATATCACAGCAGTTGGGAATACGCTACGTTCGGGCCGCAACGCACGCACGCCTCAATACCTAACAAATCCCACGTAAATGCTGAACATAGACGCGCCGGCTGAAGCGCTGGAATGCATGTTGACGGCTGTCAAGTGGAGAGGGTGCGTGTGTGTGTGTGTGTGCAATGTGTGTGTGTGTGTACGGCATACGACTTCCGTTTGTATGTTGGGCATGGCAATGGCCATAACCGTTTGTCGGCAGGCTGTGCAAATATTTTAACATTTCCGACATTTCGACGACACGTTGAAAGGATTTACAAAAAATAACACGAGGCAAGCAAGACATTTACGTCGGGTCTAGTGGCTAGCAGGCCTATAAAAAGCGAAACAACAACGATATGCCGCTGATATGGGGCTGACCGATCGCCGCCAGTGCCCAGACACCCGACCCGACTCAACCCGTCGGAAACAAACAACAAACGTTGGCCAAATATTTGCACAAATGACAAAATGACTGTTCGATGGAACCGAACGTGCGGGCAGAGCAGTGCGTCGAATATCATGGATTCAATAAACACTTCAAACATAAACTTGACGATTTATTGCGACTGCATGTGTGTGTGTGTGTGTGTGTGTGTTGTGCGCGTGTCTCATATTCGTATGACAGTTTGCTGTGTCTGGTGGGCAACGCGTCGTATACGCAATGAATTATTAATTCGTCGCCCGGGGCCTCCGTGTGCTCGCTCACTCGCTCGCTCTGCACGCTACGCCAAAGCATTTAACTGCTGACAAATGATAAATTTATTATTTACCAGCAGCACACATAGAAAAAGAGATGCTGTGTGTGTGTGTATGTGTGTACATGTGCGTGTGGGTGAGTGAGCGAGACAACTGCCATTGCATTTGCTAGATTAAAATATGTTTTAATATTTGCTTTCTTTACACTTGAGCAGCACAACGCACGCACAAGCACATCTCACACACTTTCACACATGCTCGCATATACACACACACACACACACACACACACACACACACACACACGCTCACGCACACACACTCACACATCCACACGTCTTATCCTTGTTGGCCAGCATGCGATAATCACGCACCTTTTGATTAATTGCCAACACCGACGGAGCAGTTGACTTTAAGTGACGCGTCGCAACGTCCAAAACCAACCGTAGAACCACCCGAACCCACCAAACATCGGCAAACAGCTCAACTATATCTATATAGATATATATGTATATATGTATGTATATATACATATATAGATACGATAGATTTGGCGAAGGTGAACGCAAACGTGACGGCTAAGTGCAAGTTCAACAACGCGTTGCAAGTTTTCTTATCGCTAAAGCGAAAGTAGCAAAAGTTGCCAAGTTTTCCTTCGCACCTTTGTGCGTTCCACACACACAAACACAGAAAGAGAGAGGGAGAGAGGGAGAGAGAGAGAGAGAGAGAGAGAGAGAGAGAGAGCGCGCGACTTAACCAGAGCTCACACAGACGTGTCCGAAACGGCGTTTGGGCGCTTATCACGTCAAAGTATGCGCGAATCCTTAATTACGCGCCGCTCCTCAACTTCAGCCGCTTACTGCGCCGGCTGTGTGGAGGGGGCAGCATTCGGTTTGGATCGCCGCCACAATATTTGCATAGTTTGCAGTTTGACATCTGCTCTGTCAACGCGAGATTTTGCAGTTTGGCCACAAACAAAATCGGAAAGAAGTAAACATAGCTATTTCAAAGAATTAAGTTTAGTTTAAAGCTCGTTTCGGCTAAAGGAATATCGAATTATTACGTGCACTACGTAGTTTGCTGCAAGCGATTAAAAAATATTATTGAATAATCTCTCATTATTAATATTTAACATGATTCAATTAATTCAACTGGGACAACAACCATTTTATATCCAGTTCGTTCACCTAGCTGCTGAGCGTGAAATTCTCAGCGTATTTTTAGGTTGGGAATTATAACATGCCCCTAAAAGTATGCAAAACAAGATTTTTGACTTTGTGTATAAATATTTAGCTGACATTTTTGATTATAATGTGGCCACGTAGATCCGGGTTCAAAACTCATTCAAATTAAGCCGATATTGTAATCCCATGCTTTTAATTATAATTATAAATATTATATGCATTTTTATAAAGCTAATAATATTAACAAAAATAATAATAGAAATTATATTTGTATTATATAATCAAATGAGAGCGAATGTTTGTTCTTCGATATACATACTTTCATAATACTTTTTGTTTTCTTGCAGTCTACAAAAAAAAAAAACAACAATAACAACCTAAAATCACTCAATGCCAACATAATTCAATATTGAAATCGAGAGCTAAGTAGTAGTACTTTAATATTGAAAAAGAATACAAATATAAAAAAATGAAACCAGATGCCCCGTGCCCCGTTCGACCCAGCGCAATGCCGTGTTGTAGCCGTTATCATAAAACGATTTCCCTCATTTATAAGTAAGTAGAAACAAAGCGTCGCCGTAGCCTTGGCATCGGCTCACCAGAACGTGCGGCATTTGGTTGAAAAAAAAAGTAGAAGAAGAAGCAGAAGAAGAAGAGAAACTTAAATTATGGCAAATCAATTGCCAGGGCTCCAGTTCCCTAGCAAGTGGTAAAGAAAACATAACCAGACCCGGTGCCAAAGCCAGGGCCGTAGCTGGGGTAGCCCGTGTGGAACCAGCTGCTGTGCACTGGAAGCCAGCGAAAGGACCTTTCGGAGTATCAACAAACATTTACTTTTGGCCCACGGAATGGGTTGTGCCCGTGTCTGCCTTTTGCTTTTCTTCTGTTTTTGTTTTCATTTTTTTCCTCTCTCTATCGTTTTTTTTTCTTTTTTTTTTTTTTGTTGCCATAAAGCACATTTTATTGAGTTGTCGAACTTAAGCACCAAACAGCCAAAAAAAAAAACAAAATAAAATAAGAAAAAGTGCCAAGCTGGGGCCACGGGCAGCTCCAAGTGTGGGGCAATGTGTTGCATAGACGGCTCAATAATGTGCCAGGCAGGGCGCCACTTTGGACATGTGCAACACAAACGGGGTCCAGGCAATTGGCAACATTTTGGCAACAACCCGCACAGACACACACGCACACACCCGCACATAAGGACTGATAAGTATTTGTATCGTCCCGTCCTGTGTGTGTGTGTGTGTGTGTGTTGGTGGTGGTGTGCGTGTGTACGTAATCGTTTACAGCTGCTCGAATGCGCAAATAATTTGAAACGAATGTGCTCCAATGTTCATACGCAAAAGCCACTGCCATTCCACCATTCGCCCATGCAATGCCATAAAGTAGGCGACCCACTTACCATGGGCCAAATACGTAACTCAACTCTCGTAACTTCAGCTAGCAGCACGTTAAGTTGGCTGTAGCTTGCTTTCAAGCTAAATTAAACTTTAAAAAACCCACTTAAATTAAAATTAAAATGTAATCACAAATTTATTGAAATTACACATTTTTTTTAGTTAAGCCAGCGCTTAATTTTTTATACCGATTTATTCTTTAATTTTAATACAAGAGATTTATTTTTGAATTTTAATGCGTTTATTATTTAACTAAAGTTAAATATTTGTTGTAATTTTTTAAAATTTTCGAATTTAGCTTCATTTTATACGCTGCAATTATTCAAAGCCTCGATACCAACAAATATATCGCTATCGTTCAAATATTTATTCCACTGCAGGCTAACATTGTTTTGTGCCACTGTGCGCAGAGTCTGGCTGTGTGGGAGTATGTTTTTGTGCTCCAATTTTCGCACTCCTTGACTGCGCGTCTGGCTGTGTGTGTGCGTCTGCCTGGGTTTGTGCGTGTGTGTGTGTGTGTGTGCGTTTGGGTGTGTGGCTCATTAGTACGAGTACTATTACAAGCACATTGCTTCGTCATAAATGACTGACGCCATCCCAGAACACAAGCCCAAACGTCAGCTTGTCCTTTTGCCCGTCTAACATTACCGAAGGGCGTCCACGCCCCTCCCCCGCCGTGCCGTGGCTGGCAGGGGCATCTCAGTCGGGCCATTGTTTTGTCATATTTAAAAATGAATTTACGTTTTTCTTGGCAGCCACGATGCCAACGCGCCCTCTCCCTGTAAGCTATCAATAATTTACTTTTCTTTAATGCGCAGCAGCCAATTACCCCAGGGAAAAAATACCTGGAGGGGCACTACGGAACTCGGGACACTTCTGACACAGTACGATCACATGTGATGCGCCTTAAGCTCGGCTTCCTCATAAATATGACACTCTATTAATTGCGGTAAAAACAACTTTACATCAACTTCGAAGTGTGGGGCGCAATTAAAATGCTGCCAAGGAACTTTAAGTTCTCGACAAGCTGTACGAGGGGCAGCGGGTCGCTGGCATGCGATATGGTTGCGATATGCCCGCCGCCCGCTGTCATTATTTTAATTGTGCCATTGGGTACGGTGGTCAACTTAAAGATACAGATTTAACCAAGTCATAAAACGAAAACAATGACGACAGGAGAACACCCTCTGTCTGAATATATTCAAGTCTACCTCACGTCATTTAGGACATTTTCAAGAAGACTCAGATACATACAAAAATTATATATTCTTTTAAATTTTGCAAATATCCGTGAAAGTTTTTCAACTAGAAATAAAAAATACCAGTAAATCGAGCGTATATATAAATTACCATTTATATAACATATACATACACAACAATAAACAACAAAATGTTTATATGTACATACCGAAAACTTCACAGCCACGATTACATACATCGCTCAGTAGGTGGGAGGCCACATCACTGAAAAGAACAAAAGAAGCAGAGAACTGGTTAGATCAAGAGCAGGATAAAGAAAAAGGTCGAGAGAGAGAAAAAAAGGAAGGCACAGAGGGAGAGAGAGAGCACGCAATTCTTACATGAACTAATGAGAATTGCATAGAAGAGCGATGTAAATCACGGGTACGTTTAATGCTTAACTTACATACATACTCATATAATTACATATATATACACACATACATACATGCACGCATAAACATAAAGGTAAAATTGTCGTGGACTTTTAATTGGAACACAAATAGTGAGTGTTGCCCGCCCTTGCCATGTTGGTCAAGTTCTTAATATGAAACACTACTCTTTCACCCGTTAGGTTCAATACCGATTTTCGTATAAAAAAAAACATTGAATATCTAAGACCCTAAGATCCCATTACTGTGAAGCAAGAGTATTTAATCTTCGACAACTGCAAAGGGCAACTCTTTGTGCTTGTATTTTTGCTTTATTACGGATTATCGGACTAACAAGTTAACAAGTCCATTTTGTCAGCAGGGCTGGCGGCGGGCGGGTACAACGAGGGTATAAAGCATTGCGTGTAATGAGCTGCGAAAGGCATTGAAAACGCAAACGCGGCGGGTTGGGGGGTCGCGGGGGTCAGTCTGTCGGCGGAACGCGTCCAAATCAATTGCAACTGATTTTAGTATGCATCAAACGTTTTACAACTATTTTTCTTAACGCATTTTATTAGCGCTAAGGGAAACTGCGACCGGATCGGATACACCATGCCTAGGGGGATGACCACGAATGGGCTGGAGAGTTGACGGGTGCTGGGGCGGGTTGGCTTGATGGGGGATGGGCACGGCACGTACTCATTTAAACCGACGCGCCTGACGAGCTAATGGTGTCCGCTTGTTGTTGCTGTTGTTGTTGTTGGTTGTTGTTGGTTGTTGGTTGTTGCTGTAGCTGTATCTCTTCATGGCAACCATTGTCATATTAAAACCGCAGTGACGAAAGCAAAACGAAAGGCGCCCGGGCAATAGAAGGGAGTCGTAGCCGTGCATAGCATTTTCTATTAACAGCAATAAAATGTAAGCAGTTGTCGGCGAGGCATGGACGGGGGCAGGGCTAAAGGGAAAATGAGTCAAGCACTGGGACAAGCAGAGGCTGGCAGCGTGGCGAGTTTATATTTTCGCATTTTATTGTTATTGGGCAGCCAATTTGACCCGACGCGTCCCGACGCCATCCCAGGCCGAAGGAAGGCAAACAGATACAAAATAAACGCACACGCTCATGGAATTCTCAAATATAACATACATATGCGCAAACATATACTTATGCAAGAATATATAATATTCTTAAATTTACACTTGTTGGAAAACAAAATGCTTTTGCATAAGGTCCCGCCATAATAAGCATTAGGCAGTCATGTTCCTGAAAAAACTTTCGTGACAGTTTCTTAAAGTCCATCATTATTAAGACCTAAAAGCGTGTTTGAGTCGAAAATAACAACAAGAATAATGTATAAACAAAATAAAATACATGCTTTACGTGTAATTTTAAACTTTTCGACTTGCGAAAAATCTGTTTAAAAAAACCAAAATCACCAATTTTTTATTTTATTCGTACATAAAAAGTTCAAGAGAATATAAGAAAACCTTAAAATAATTATTTTTGACATGTTCGTGGAGTTCAACAAAACTCGCGTAAATTTAGTTTTAGGAATTAGGCATAACATGAAAATAAAATAAAAACAGTTGAGAAAAATTTCCAATAATTCTAATAGAGTTCGAAATTTACGAACATTTTGCATACTGTAATTTGATCTCTCTCTCTCTGTCTCTCTCTCCCTATCTCTCTCTCTCTCTATCTCTCTCTCTCTCTCTCTCTCTCTCTCTCTCTATCTCTCTCTCTCTATCTCTCCCTTCCTATTACTCTGTCGCGAGCTGCAACTCGCTCGATTTGGGGGCTTGTTGAAAGCATTATAAATAATACTTAAGAATATGCTTCGAATATTTATGTATGAGAACGTGTTCGTAATGCACAAAAACTGTTGCTTTTTAAGAAATTAGTTTAAATGGAAACAATGCCAAACTGACAATTTTGCTCCCAGACCTAAGCCGGCCGAGAGGGGGAGCGGGGTGCGGGACGGTAACTGGATAAAGGGACATGGGGCATGTGGTACAGGGTATGGCAACAACAATACTGCAATTAAATAAATGTTTTTGGCCGGCTGTCGCAAAAATGCCAAAGGACTTGAAATGGTTTTATGACGCGCGCGTTTACTACAAAGTAACAGGCGACAGGACGAAGAGGACTGCAGGCAAATAGGCAACAGGCAGCAGGCGACGGGCAGCCGGGAGGAGTACTCCGGCAGCCCGGAGGAGGGCTCAACCAAATGCAGTTGGTGCCAGGCAGTCCGCCAAATAGCGCAACACAAAAACAGGCAGAAGAAATAATTTAGCTTAATTCAATGCATAGGCGCGGGCGGGGCGGGGCGGGGCGGGGCGGGGCGGGGCGGGACTCGGCACGAAATGCAAGTGAAAGGAGTTGCGCCGAGTGGCGACGCGGAGTCGCTTCCTCTGGCGCAATTAGTGCAACATTGTTGAACGTTCCCCATCTATTTTTTTTTTCTGTCTCTGCAGCGCGGTTTTCGCTTGTTGCTTATGCAACGGCGCCAAAGCGCCTTTAAGTAAGCTTTATGGCCGAGAAACAAAGCAAAGGGCAAGTTTAAGCGCAAAGTCAAAGTGGATTTTGGACACAGTTAGGAACTCCATTTTGTATACACTTCGAAAGGGTATAGCACACTTGTCACGCAATGTGTAACGCCCCGAGGTAGACATCTGGTTACATACCTATAAAAATATCGGTTCACTATACAATAGATGGCTGAAAAATTAAGCTTTATTCTATTGCTCAAGATTTCTTGATCATTTTCCTTCTTTTTTTTGTGCAATGCGCATCAAGTGGCAACAGCAACAGCCACAGAACCAAAAAACAAAATAAAAAAAGGGGCGAAAAAAGCTCCTTTCAAGTGAAGTGCGGCGCGCCATCGCATGAGGATGCGAATGTGAATGTGAATGTGAATGTGGATGACGTTGGAAATGTCGGAGTTAAGTGTTGACGGGCCCGTGCTTCACTTTTAATTTCAATGCGAGGTGCCGCCACTTTTTTGCCAGTGTGTTAGTTGATGAGGCCATTGTAAGGCAACGCAGTCAACGGACAGTGGAACAAATGCAACCACCGCACCACACGCCACCACAAAAATAAAACCCTAAAGTATGAGGGCCTGTTAGATTTTAAGCACATCAAAATCAATTCAAGCGCAACAGCCAAAATGAAGCTCAGCTCCCTCACTCCGTCTTAGTCATTGGCATCTAGAGCTCGGCGAATACTAGAATAAATAGAAATATTTACCACTAAAGCAGCATTAGCATAGTTAAGAGCAGCAGAAACTAAACCTGGTCGAAAGAGTTTTTCGATTTTCAATTTTTGAGGAAAAGCGAACTGTAAACCGAACAGCAAAATATTTTTCCGGACATTCCAACCTTCTTATGAACTTTATTAAAATGCAATTGGGCATGGCAAAAAATAAACAAATACTTATTTAACATTTCATTTCTCACATATTGAAGTACACTCTTTTTAAAGCTAAAAAAAAAAAAAACAATCAAGTAGTTCATGCCAACCAATTTTGCATTCTTTTGGGCTGGAAACCAATCAGACACAACAAAAGGAATCGAACGAAAAAGGGTCACAAGTAACGTAGGCGAAATTGCAAAAACCAACTTGTCACAAAATAAAGAAAAGAAAAAAAGAAAAAACAACAGGAAAACAAATTTATACTCACATTTACGGACTGTGTGGCAATTGACGACCAGCTGCCACCCACAGCTCAAGAACTCAGATTAAGTAAACCAATAAAAGTTAATTGAAATTCAACTTAAGGACAACTTGGCTGGCAGAGATTATGCGACAAATCATCCACATTTAGCAAGTGTTATCTTTTCTTTAATCAAATAAACAAGTTTTTATTAACCTCTTTGCAAGTTCCTGTCAAAGTCGATGTTAGCCCAAGCCTCAAGAAACGCATTTGACTGTTTGGCGCTGCCATATGTGCCATTTATTGTCCGGTGGCAACTCCACAATTTTATTTTACTCTCACTAAGTCATAAAAACATTAGTAAGCCGCAATGCTTTGGGTAAAGTTAAATGTAACGCGAATACAAATTGGAACTCGAGTTTTTGTAAAATAAGTTAATATAAATATAAAATAAACAGAACGAATAAACAAAATTCTTGAAATGAAATATAAAATGCTAGTTAAAGCACTCGAATTAATTTGAAGAAGATATTTCAGCGCAACATCGAAGATTCGAGACCCCCGCATATATATATATGGCATATATAAATACATATATATGCAAATATACATATATATATATATTTATTTTGATCAAATTCCATATTTTCCCCTGAACCAGCTAAATTTTAATCAACTATTTATAAAGCGCAATTTACAATTCATTGATAAGTAAGTCATTCTGTGCAATATAAAATACCTCACATTGCAAAGTGAAAGTTCGCCCTCTCTCTCTCTCTCTCTCTCTCTCTCTCTAACTCTTTCCCTTTCTGTTGATGCCAGGCTCTGTCTCTTCGGCCATTAAATATACAAAACCTCATAAAACAAAGTTGGCCAACAAGCATTTTTAATTGATTTCCACGCGAATGGTTGGTAAGCCGCCGCCTACTCCCCCTACCCCCACACTGCCACCCCACCCCTCTTGTTGCTGCCCGTGAACTTGCCCCCTTGGCCAGGCATTCGGCTTTCATACTCAACTGGGCCATTGATGTGTGATGTCTGTCTGAAAAGTTTACAATAATTTTTGCACATTCAATAGCCGCAACTAAACGCCAAATGCCAACGCCGTGCGGTTGCAACAGGATGCAGGACGTGGGGGGTAAGGGGGGCAACGGACGCGAAACATTCGAAGCAGGAGGCAGGAGGCAGGCGGCAGGACACGACACAACTGTGACCGACAACCGGCAACCGAAAGCGATGACCAATGCGGAGGACGATGAAGAGCAAAAGAAAAGTTTTGCTGGTCCCGCATACAGCGTTTGTGTGTTGGCATATTTTGGAAAAGCTGTTTTCCAAAATACTCACACATACACACACACACACATGTGCACACATGCAAAAGTTCAGAGTTCAACGCATGATTGTGAAAATGGAATTGCCAAAGTTGCGGACGAGGGCGTCTAAAAGTTGCACAATTTTTTATTTTAATTTTTTTTTTTTCGCCTTTATTTATTTTTTTCTATTTGGTCTTTTTTCTCATTTGACATTTGGCAAAATGGTCTTCAGTCCTATGTCCTCTCTCCCTCTATTTTTTGCATAATTTCCTGTGCTGCTTGCTGGCAACTTTTTTTGCCATACTCCTTAAAACGGTATTTTCAATACGTCTGTAGCTGGGACATTCAGTATCAGTATGTAAATCCCATCATGAATGCTAACCCGGCTTTCCAGATATTTGTTTCGTTAAATGCGTTTCACCTTTTTTTAGAAATGCACTCAATAATTTTCTCAATATTTTCCTATATTTGAGAAAAACACCTTAAAATGAATATAATTTGTATGAATTTATATTCTTCCCATAAGGAGAAACATATTTGAAACAACATTTTCTGAAATTTATAAAAATGTTATTTTGATCCCAAATTAAATGAGCTTTTGAGAGAGGGCTGGCCAGTCTGCGCACATATAATTTCGAAGCCCCTTAGTCTTAAAACCAAAACATAGGGTATCTGGCAGTCAATCAGCCTACTGCTACTTGCTTTCTATTTATCTCCATTTCTATTTGGCTTGTTGTCATTTTCAATGACAGCGGCAAGCGCTGTCCCAGACCCATTGTGTGCGTGGCCAACATCGTCGTTTTTAATATATGTATGTACATCTGCCCGAACTTATCTATCTATATCTATCTATACAAATATATATATATATATATATAGCTGCTATGTGTGTTTGTCTGTTTGCGTAGAGAGCACAGCTGTTTGCAAATAATTTTAATTTCATATCTCCGACTGTTAAAGTTCCTAATTGAAATTGCCTTGCACCCAGCTAGCTGTTAACTGGCAACTGCTCAGCTCGGCCAAGTATTTAATTTCAATTACAAAATGGCAATTTGGCAATTAGTGGGACACTGGCCAGTGGGTGTCAGTGCGATCGACCAAGAGCTTGAGCCAATCAGCAGCAACTGACTTAGATTGCTTTCAGTTGCATTCCATTCACCTAAACATTAGGGTGCGTCAAAATGTTCGCTTGCAAAAATTATTAAATCATATTGGGATTCAAGCAATTTCAGCTACATTTAGGGGAATAAAAACGGTCAGTTTAACAATAAATAATAATAATTTGTACACTCAAAAAGGTTGATTCCTGATAAAAAAAAAAAAAAAGCACATAATAAATATCAGTAAATAGTCCTGTCATTAAATAAATGTTGTCTTCTTCAAAAAAATAAAAATATTGAATATTTCTTTTGAAGTTAGCAAAACTTTTCATGATCATTTTCTGGAATGTGGAAAACTATTTTTTTTTTTTTTGAGTGTATACACTAGCATAGGATATGGGATCCATACTATGGATCAGCCATGTGGATGAAGTATTGTTAAAGCCGAAGACCATGCAGACCAACACAGAAGTTATCCTATAACTATAAGACTTAAGACTTTTAAGCCACGCACCCTAGAATCCAGTCAATATGTAAAAATCGGTTGCACCCAAGGAAAGCTGTCAAATTAGATCTCTATTAATGATGAAATTTTCTCACCATCGCAAGATTAAACGTTAAAGTCATCTATTTCATCAATTTCCAAGAATAAAAATAAGTTTTTTGTTATAATATTTATAAATCAAAGCTTCTGCGGGAATCTCATCTGAAGCGTCACACAGGTCGTATCCAAACAAGATATTCCATTAGATTTGAACCTATGTCTCTCTTCAATAAAATATAAAATTTCATGAGATAGGCATAGTTTAGCTTATGTGCCATACTTTTCTTTGGGCGACAGGAAGATGACCCACCCTAACCTAAATGTTGATATATCTAAGTTGAGGGCACCTAAAGGAACTCGTTACTCAATGCTTGCGCGAACATTTCGATGAGCATTCCGAGCATATTGCATCACATCACATCACATCACATCACATCAGATCTCATCGAAGCTCGTCTCAAAGGAGCCAATGGATGGTCAACCAATCAACATAAAACAAAAGCGTGAAACGGTGGGCGTGGCAGAGCACGGACCAGGCCAGAGCGTAGCAACTGTATAAAAATTAAGCTCAATTACCAGAAATTTACAACATCAATAAAATAACTGAAGAGTGCTCAACAAAAATCACCACACACCCACACACACACGCCCACACACACGCACACACACAGGCAGACAGATGGGGGTTGAGTTCGGGTTCGTGCACGTGTTTGACGTGGTGGCTGCTGCTTAAATGGTGTCCCAGGGCGGGGTAATGGGTAAGGGGCTGGCCCTATAGGTGGGGCAAAGGCAAACAAGTGTACTACGTAGAAACTCATCACCGGATGCTGACATATTGAAACACGTACCGACAACATGCTACACCAAAATTATAGTCACTTCCTTGATTTTGATTTTGAGTACTGCCACAGCGTAGGCGGTGCGGGCGGAGGCGAGGGGGGCGTGCCCGGGTCTGGTCCTGGGCCTGGCACATAAGCAGCCTGTAAGTGTTGCAAAATATGTTGACTCAACTCATAACACAAGAGCAAAAGGGCGGCGGCGAGTGTTGAAGAGCTAGCGACGGTTGCGTGGGCGAACACTCAAAATACCAAAAAAAAAAAAAAAAAAAAAAAAAATGAGGAAAAACACAACAACATCAACAACAACACGAGGCGAAGCTAGCTAGCAGCAGCAGAGGATTTCCTAATGAGTGCTCCATGAATGAATTTCAGCCACAGAATACTAATTCGATGGAAAATTCATTTTTCCACACGATTGGCAATTAAAAGAGATTTTCTACCACACACACACACACACACACACACACACACACACACACACACACACACACACACACACACACACACACACGCATATGAGCATGGAGGACGCGCATAGCTTTTGTGTAGTCATTGACTGAATTGACAGGCGACTGGACGAGCGAGCGGAGGGACAACGGCATGGAGGAGCGCACAGTTGGACAGATGGATGAGTTGAACGAGCACGACGCACTGTGGGCCAAATTGTTTAATGTTGGCCAAAAATTAGAAAGCCAGGCCAAAGGCTGCAAGCCGGGCTTGAACCAAACCAATATTTTATTCGTGCCGATGCGATACATCAGACGAAATGGTTGGCTTGAACCAGCGACTTCTGTTTTCTTTTGCTTACTATTTAAACGCTTTTAACTGTTGACGAAACTTTCAATACTCTTATTATGAAAGTTGCACCATTTGAAATTTATATAAAAATATTCATTTTATTTGGGCTTACCTAAAACTGAATAGTTCAATTGAAAATTGATGAAGCGCTAACGAACCAATTCTCCCACCCGAACCTGGGTTCACAGATGTGAGAAACCAATTCCACGAACTGAAACCCGAAGGCATTCGTAAAATTTAAATAAAAAATAACGTATATTAGTAAATTTGGACATAGATCAAAGAAAATTAATCAATAAACTCGTTCGATTTCTAATCGCAGCAAATTTATGAAGAGGCATCGATTTGTCACGGTCTTAGTGAACGTAGGTCAACTATTTTTGGATTGTTCTTTAGAGGAGTTTATTATTCATTCGCAGCTGAACGATTTTGTCCAGTTTGCCAAGTCCCTAGTGAATGTACCTATAGTCCTGGCATTTTATCTAACGCAAGTTAAGACTCTAAAACGGATCCATTTGCCCGATTGCCAAAGCTTAGTTTAGCTTTTAGCTCTTGATTTTTGACACGAAATTTGCTGGTTTTGCCCATAGTACTTTGGCGTTGGCTTGTTAGTTAGTTGTCTACGGGGCACCCACTACTACTGCCAGGAAGTCGACAATCGACTGTCGACCGTCGACGGTTGACAGTCGAGTATTGAATATGTCGCCTTGCTGCGACTCTACTTACCCCCCCCTGACCGGTTGGCCAGTGTTAAAGCCAACTTGTCAATGTGACGGCAGTCAAGCGGGCAACCGACAAGCGTTGATGTATTTGACAAACAGCAAGTGGACACAGGCGGCAGGCGAAGTTGTCGCCCCTCTCAACTAACAAAGCTGGTGTAAGAGGGGAACGGCTGTGACGCACCGAAGGCTAATTTCTTTAATTGGTTGTCGCAACGAGGGCCGTTAAAGTGGCAGAAACGATTGAAACTCGTCCGGTGGCAACCGGCAGCTCCGTTCGTTTTGTCTGTCTGCGGATGTTGCCTGAGTGGGATGTCGGGCAGTATGGGAAGCTTATGCCAATCAGCACGACCAAAAAGTTTGCAATCTAATAATGCCAATGCCAACTAAAAAGTGCACGAGACAAACGCATAAAAACAATAAATTGCACAAACGCAACGCTCGATGGCAAAGGACGAGCTCGGCTCGAAGTATTCAATTGAACGTCAGCCCGTTCGCTTTCAATTTGAGTTAAGCGCCATGCTTGGTTACAGTCCGCTCCATAAAGCGGACAACAAACGACAGACATGGACTGACATACAGACAAACAGACAGACTGACAGACAAAAATCGACAGAAGTGTAATGAAGTTTTCTGTTGCCGCCTTTGTGGCCGCTTCCGTTTCCGCTGCTGCTGAAGCTTTTGTTGTCAGTGTTGAACAGCGGCAAGAAAGTACAATTTGGCAGCTGCAACTAAAACAACTTATCAGAAGCGGGCCAGGCCACAGGCCCAAACAATAGATTTTCCCAAATTTACCAAGACAAAAATCTACACACTAAGTACAGCACTTCCCGCAACTCTCAAGTAACTTAACTATACGAAGCGCTATCTAACTTTGACTTGAAAAATAAGTCTTTGGCACATATTCAATTTTAACAACCTAGCCACAACTCGAGCAAAACATTGTCCTATTCCTTTTGACATGAGCCTGATAAAAAGATAACAAGCACTTTGACCACTTGTCATACATAATCTCATATTTATCTCAAATTTATGCCTACTGTTAAAGTTATCGAGCACTTTAAATTCTATTTAATGCCAAAATTTAGCAAAAAAAATGCATATACCTGTTAAAAAAGTTAAAAATAGATATCGTCTCTGTGAAATTTTTACTTTTCCCTGATAACATAATATTTACCACTTTAACATGTTTTCAAACTTTATTAACATATTTACTTTATCTTTGCCTCGACTGAATAACTTGTCATAATTAACCAACTAATTCGTCTACTTGTTAAGCATTTCAATAACATTTGACATTTTCAGGATATTTCTTCAGTTAAAGTAAAGCAGCACTTAAACATGATGTCAAGTTTTTGTTTAGCTCCTATATTATGCTCGTTTTAGCTTATTTGTATGTCGTAAATTTAACAAATTCATTATCTACCAGTTATTTGCTCAAATAATCAGTACTTGCTAAGCTATTACTGTTAATCTTCTTAATCAGTTAGCCAACACTTAACAGACAATGTACTTATTAAGTTTAATATTTTATTGCAGGGTTGCCAACTGCCGAAAAGGCATAATTGCAGCGGCAGTCTGCAATTTTTTCTATAAAGTGTTACCAACTTATTTATTTTAGTAAAATCTTACTTATTGTTAGGCAATACAAGCTTGAATACGCACATGAGAAATCGAACTACAACTTATTCTTGGACTTTAGTAATGCCACTAATGCTGTCTATATAAAAAGAAAAGATGTCAGCGGCTTGAGGTTGCTGCGCTTTATAATCGATACCAGATAACAGATCGATAAGTTCCCCAAAAATATATATTATGCCTAGCCCAGCTGCACTTTTCGTAGTTTCTCCGCTCGCATTGCTTAACCTAACCATTTCTTTGCGCATTTTTACGTAGAGTTATGATTATAGTTGTCGTACTAGAGAATCGTTTAAACAAATCACTTAAAGCGAGCAGAAAAATGAGTAGTCGATGGTTGGACGCTGTCTCAGCACACTTAAGAAAGTGCAAGAGGAAATAACTTAACTCAATTACGCTTAATTATTTCCTAGTTGGCAAGGAATTTCGCTCGCTCACAGACAATAAAAGTTTCGTTTTAGTTTTTGTGTTACATGCTTTGAAAGCAGCCGCCCGAAACATGCAGCCGGACCCAGAGAATTGGACCCACTCCAGCTGAGCACATGCATGTGTGCCACATGTGTACGGCTGTGATGTGGGCGGGTGGATGGTTAGATGGGTGGTTGGGTGGAGGAGGAGCCCCAATGCTGATTATTATTATTCACTTGGGCATTTTTACGAGCTGCTTTGGACAAAAGTTCGCCTCGCTCTTTGTGCCAACTATTCAACTGTCTCACGAGACGACGACAACGACTACTTCCAGCCTTCCCGTTCCCCTGCCCGTACCCTTTGCAACATTCTCCATAGATTTTTTTTTTTGCTTTTTTTGTTTATGCACAACTCTAAAAATTCAGCATGTCGACGGCATTGTGCTTTTTTTATGAGCCCAGCTGCTTGTTGGACGACGGACTCTGCTCAACAGCGTGCAGGTCTGGATTGGGGCGTCTGTTGCCATTCTGGGCCAACTTTAGAGTCTTGAGAATTACAAATCAGACTGGCTCTACCTATAAAAAGTACTAATAAGTATGTGTCTGCGTGTGTGCGTGTGTGTGTGTGTGTTTTATTGTAGTCAACTTTATGGGCGCCTAACCTGAACGAGTATGTTCGTCAGCCCCCTTCCAGGACAACGCCTCGTATGTGCGAACCCTGAAATCTGTGTGTTACCTACTCAGTACTCAGACATACTTATTTGGTTGTCGTACATTTGGTCGATTGTGTTAAGTTGGTGGTACTAAACGTAGTACAACAAAGGCACGACAAAGACCAAAAGCTGTGCACTATTATAGGCCATAACCTTAGGCAATATTTCAGAGAGATTATAACTAAATGCTTAAATATCTTGAACCATAACATTGTTCTATTTAAGTTTCGATAGGTATTTAGAATGTTCCTTTAACTTTTCACTAATAAAGTTTTTTCTGATTTTAAATTTAACTCCGAAATCAATTAGAACATATTCTGTAGTGTCCCATTTTATTTTTTTGCAAGTAATGCAGGTAATGACAAGATTTTCGACGTTATAATCTACCATTTCCAATAAAATTGCTTAAAGGGAGCTTTCAACTTGAATAACTTGTCTAAAGCCCAGACTGAAAGCCAAGCAAGACAAATACGACGGATGGTTCGGTTCACGATAAAGCCTCAAAACAAGGTTTAGGTCGCAAACCTGGTTTTTCACGTCCATGAGGCCGGGTTCTGATGAAAAACTTGGTGCCAGGTATATGTAGAATATTTCCCTTTATTATATTTAAAATGTTTTCCAAGCATTTTCAAGAATCAACCATTAGAAAATGAAACAATCATATTTTAAGATATCCAAAGTCAAGCTCCTATTTATTAAATAGGCTTAGGTACTCTGGCTTGAGGCTCTTCTCATGACAGATTAAAAGCATGGAATTCCGGTTACGATGCGGTTCGTTTATTCTATTCTAAAATGTTTTAAATTCATTTCAATTAAATATTAATTATTATTGGCTATAAGCTTGAGCTGCTTCTTATGGGTTAATCCCTATTTATAAGGAGCGTTAGGCCGCGGCACATGCCACACCCACACACACACTCTCTCTCACACACACACGCGCACACCGTACTAAGCATGCACTCAGTGATGATAATAATATTTATGAGCCTCCTCAAGGACACTTTCGTGGGCGCCACTTATGTGCCGGAGTTGGGAGGGTGTTGGGGGATTGGGGCTGTGCTCGAATTACCCTGGTGGCTACTTGCCTGCCGAATTTTTCACAACTTGGCCACAATTTGCGCCTTAATTTGCCGCAGCAGCAACAACAACAATAACAAGTGGAGAAAAAAAAGTGAAACTTTTTACAATAACAAAAGGCAGTCAAAGGAAAATAGCCCGGCCATAGCCCGGCCATAGCCGACAACAGCAGCAACAGCAACACACACCAAAAATATGCCCCAAGGACTCTTCGTGAGTTGTTGCCACTGCCACATTGTTGTTGCTGTTGTTGTTGTTGCTATTGTTGCTATTGTTGTTGCCCTCGCTTTAAGTTGTTGTTGTTATTGTTATTGTTGGCATCACAAATATTGCCGCTCATCATTTTTATTTGTTTGCTTTCACTTGACTGCCAAAGGTGGCCTCCCGGGTGTCCGGCCATGCCCACAGCCCCCAGTCCTGCTCCTGTAACTTTGTTGATTTAACTCGCCCGCCCTGGCTTTGGTTTTGGCTTTGGTTTCCTTTTTCTTTTACGTTTTTCCGTTTTTTTTTTTTTTTGTATTTCTATCCTAACCCCCTCCGATTCTGACAGCTTTTTGCGACCGCACTGAAAAGTTTGTTTACCTACGAAATTGAAGTGTGAAATAAGCAAAGTTGAATTATTCCTGGCGGACATGATAAACTGCGGCCCAGCGGCCGACAAATACACAAACATACATATATATGTACATATGTATTTGTATGTGTATGTATATATCGTTATATATAGACATTCACATATTGTCCACGTTCTATTCGCGTCAATTTGAAGCTCTGACTTTTTTTATTCTATCAACCCCGGCGGGCGAACAAAGCGCATAAATGAAATTTGACGCTTCTTGTGAAATGTTCACAAAAGTGTTATTACTTGGGAAATTTTTGTTTATAACTATTATAGATCATGGCCAGAGGAAGTGGCTGGTATTTCTTAAAAACTTGATTTAGAATGCTTTTGGCTATGCGAACTCATAGCTCGAAATTAAACTCTGAATATATATGTCATAAGTCTGTTTGCCCTGACTGATTGATTGACTGACTGACCGACTGATTGACTGACTGATTAATAGACTGAATGATTGACCGACTGCTGATGCTCTGTCCAAGACGCTTAAGTTAAGAAACTGTATTTTTTAAAGGGTAGTTAACTTACGTATTGTTGGACGGAGTATTGGTAAGTCTCACCCGCCTATGTGGAAAATAGGCGGAAAACGTTTTTAGGAACCTATTTTGTTTACCTTGTGCTCAGCTGGAAATCCATCCCAATGGGGCACCAAAATTGTATAGTCTGAAGTTCTAGTTTCGACGTTTTCAAACTCTACATAAAAACAATTTATATTTCTGAGCAACAATTTTCCTATTTCAACAATTTTGGTAATTCCATCTAACTATATGTATGCATGTACATATGTATGCATGTAAGCCAAAAAATATATTTTTTTTAACATACTTTAACCTTCCTCTGCGATTTTCATGGATTCAAGTAAGCCATCATGCTTTGATAAATGCGAAAAAAAAAATGTGAAAGTTTATCTTTCTTTCTTTCTCTTTCTGTCTCTTTCTGTCTCTCTCTTTCTCTCTGTATCTCTTTCATTATATCTTTCTCTCTCTCTCCCAATCTTTTTCTCGTCCACTCTCTTATCTCTCTCCCTCTCTCTATATCTTCCTCTTTTCTCACTGTCTCTTTCTCTCTTACTCCTTCCCTTTCTTAGTTACATAAGAAGTAAATCCAATCTGTTGCACATTTTAAAGGGAATTCGTTTATTCGAAGACATTAGGACTACGCCATAAATCAAACAAGCGTTATTCCTTACTTCTGGCCGCTATAGGTATTTTATAAAATTGGTTATTTTTTGGGGGAACTGTGGGTAATTTTTAACTTATTTAGCTTACGGAAGCATTGTAATACTTTGGGTAAATTTTTTTTTTTTTTTCGATTAATACGTGTACATTAGGGCCGAGGAACGCTGCTGTGGCAACCGGCGGCATGTGCTTAAAAACTTTTCTTGAAGTGGCTAATTTGATTTCGGGGCATTAATGGCAAAAAGTCGATTTTAATTAACTGAGATCGCCGCCTAATCGAAAGCAAAGGCAGCTAATAAAATTAACAACAACAACGTCTATATGACCAGCCATACGCTGGTGTGTGTGTGTGTGTGTGTGTGTGTGTGTGTGCGTGCGTGCGTGCGTGTGTGTGTATTGCCTTTAGGCCTTGTCATCAGCCATAATTAATGGCAGCGACATGCTCTAAGTGGCAGTCACGATTTAACTAATTCTTTTATCGATATATGTCGATAAGACGTGCCAACAGCCAGTGGACAACATGTTCGAGCCGTCACCAGCTGTGCCTGCCCATCGGGCAGCGGCAGCAGACCACAAACGGGGCGTGGCAGTGCTGCTTCAAGAACAAATGCAATTACACAGTCACAGGTTCGGTTCGTCCTGTGGCAGAGTTCATTAGACGCTTTTATTTATTATTATTTTTTTTTTTTTGCTCCTTTGCAGAATGTTGTGTTGAATTTTATGATTCTTTAGATTTCGTTGTTGTTGCTGTGTGGCCCAGCAAAATAATTATTGTTGCCTAATTTGCAGTAAAAACGAAATACTTTTGTAACGCTTTTATTAGCTCTCAGGCAAATCCAATTAGTCAGCATAAGCAGCAGCATCAAAGACGCCGCACGACTTGGAATTTCTTTTAACTTTCATACAAATATCCATACCCTTGCCTAGGGTATTGTGATTTTGTCGCTTAATTTGTGTCGAACTTCGAGCCCATGCACATGCTATAAGAAGCTAGATTCTTTGGAATTTCAATATTTGACTTACCCTTCACTGAACCCAGAAGTTGGTTAAAAAAATTAGACGAAAATAATTCGGATCCTGATTATTCGAGCATAGAAATTCAAGACTTTTCAGCTTTCCGCATCTAAAAATGAATAATACACTAATTTTAATACATAAAATAAAGAAAATATAATAAATATTATATGATTGATAATTAAAAGAGTTTTATTGAAAATCAAAAGAAGTTTGATGAAGCAAGTTACGAACTCATGGCCGGGTTAAAGGATGCGAAAAACTTGGTTCGCGAACCCAAATAATATATTTGAGATTTAAGCAAAACCTGATCAGTATCGAATCAGTATCGAATGAAATTAATCTCAAGGCAAATTGATATTTGCCTTATGCCGGCTAGGGTATTCGAATATTCGACCAGCCTTTGATTCAATTTTTTTTTTCGTTTTTTGTGCTACTCATTTTTCTTACGCCAGACAGCAAAATTTAGTGATTTAAAAGTGCAGCAGGGGAAGTCGTGGCGGGGGCAGGGGCAGGGGCAGCGGCAACGGCAGCGGCAGCGGCAGCGGCACATGCAGCTAATGGCGGACACCGCAGTTTTGGCCAAGGCACAAAATGCGGGCGTTGGCTTTCTTATGACAAAAGTTTTGCCCAAAAAAGTGCGCTATAAAAATTAATTAATGTAAAATGTGCAACTAATTAGCTAGAGAGACAACCGCCGAAGAACAAGAAAGAATCAGCTTAAAGCCTTACGCCCAACAAAATTCTGCACAGCCAGCAGTTAGAACCCCGCCGCAGCACAAAAAATCCGCCCTCCCCCCTCGATGGCAGCCGCTTGGCACTTAACCTCAAAAGTGCAGCGCACAACATGACTAAGCCGGCGATTAAACAACAATTGGCTGACAGTTATTTACACAAGTAGCTGTTAGCTGCTCGCAGCTTGTGGCTGCCTCTCCATATTGATGCACACTGTTCAATGTGACCGCTGCGGCAGCCGCAGCGCCAGCGCCAGCAACAGCGACAGCGACAGCGGCTTATTGCAGACAATTGCGGAACGCAGCGGCATTGTGATTGGGATTGATATCGGGCTGAATTCTGGGGTTGAGTCTGGAGCTTTATACCCAGCACTTTTTGAATATGGCTACGAAAACAATAAGGTATTATGGTTTGCCCAAAAAGACCCTAGGCAGGCACCTCTGAACCCAGCAGGAAGGCGTGCTGAGTTGATCCAGTACTGTTCCATTGTATATCAATCTGTAAATCCGTCTGTATATCCATCTAAATATCCATCTCTACATCCATTTATGTATCCATTTATCCATATCCGTCTGTATATCCATCCGTACATCGATCTGTATGTTCATCTCGATATCCATTTCTATATCTATCTGTATATCCATCTGTATATTCATCTGCATATCCATCGATCTGAGAATATATAAAAGCTAGACACTTCAAATAACTCGAAGACTTTAACACCCAGGTACACCCAGTTCGGTATGCATACGCCCGTATGGTAAGTACACTCCGTTCCATTCCCGTGCCAAAACTTAAAAGGGGAATGTCTATGAGTAGAGCCTTGCCCTTGGTATACACACACACACACACAAAATATCGGAGTTATTCAAGAGAGAAAAGAAGAAGATGCTGCAAAAAGTGCGCAGTAATAGGCGGGCGTGATTGTGTATGTGTGGGTGCATGTGTGTGTATACGTTATGTGTGTGTGTGTGTGTGTGTGTGTGTGTACGGTATGTGTATGTGTATGGCCGCATGTGTTTGTGTGTGATTTTGTATATGATAATGATAATGATGTTCGAATGCTTGTAGCTCTTTGCTGACTACAGGGTATCTGCTGGTCGGGCACATCCGACTAAAACCGCTATTAGTTGTTTTTTGTTATTGTGTCTGACTGCCAGCCGCTGCTCGATTAAAACACAACAATTTGCTGATTTCTTATTCAGCAGCCCGGGTTGGTAGCGTCGCCATCGCCATCAACATCGCCATCAACATCGCCATCGCCATCGCCATTCTGGCTCATCCACAACGTAAACACAGACGAAAAACTGCTAAATCATTGCAATACAAAACCAACAAAAGCCACTGCGTACTCTTCAAAAACTCACCGCATCCCGGATTCCGCAATCCGCAATCCGCACCACGGCGGAGGCGCTGCCACGTTTCCATGATCAACGCTTCGCAAATATTGAAAATACAATCCGTCTATACGAAGTATTGATATGCTCTGTCTATATACATCCATCCATGCATACATATACATCCGTACTTACACACACACACACACACACATACATGCATACATATTTCGTAGATGCGAAAGAGTGCTTTTAACAACGGGCTCCGTTGTCTGTTCAATGATTTATTGACGGGCTCGGGACAGAAACTTCAATGTACTCGTATTTTCACCGCATTTAGTTGCAATGCATCCACAGACGATTCGTCTCTGAGACCCCCTAGCACCGGCCCCGCCCTTGTACCAGCACAGTCTTTAAGCCACCGCATCAACGCTCTAGGCAAAAAAGCTCTAAAAAAATAATCAGAACAAAACGCAGGACGTCTCTCTTTGAGACTGGCCAATACCCTGTAAAGTTTGTTTATAAAGTGAACGCATATATGACCACAATACTCTCCTATAGGGTAAATAATCAGTTAATGAATACATACAATTTTGTTTACACAAAAATGCAATATATGCCAATTTCTAGCCAACCAACAACAACAAAAACAGTGAACAAGGCAAAGCGAGCATACCCCCTTTGTTTCTCCTTTAAAAACAGGGTAAAATAAACAAAAGAGGTATTTAACTTAGCAACCGTTTATGAAAAGGGCATACCAATAAATAAATGTATCTTTAGGAGTTACACACCGCACACACACGCACACACACGCACAATTGCTAGTAATCGCAATTACAAACTAACCAAATATATCCCTTAAATTCATAAACGTTTCAAGCAAACAACACAACAACACTAATAAAATTGCAAACAAAGCAACTTGGCCACCTAACTGCCAACAACAAAAATATAGAAAAAACAACAACAACTAAAGGAAACGAGCATTGAGACTTAGACACACGCCGCAGCCAGAGAATACACTGGGCAAAATGTTGGCTTATTGGTGCATTATTTAACGTTTATCCCAACAGCTCTTGCTGAACCTTTAAAGTATAAAAAGAAATTCTTAATTTAATACTCAATTTGAATCACAAGATATTACCATATAGCAAATGTCTGAGGTTCTAAGGAACTGTGAGAGATGCGTTTCATGGTTCGAACTCGCTTCGGCCGCTGATTACGGTTCGAGAAACTCGTTCTATACATACTTGAACTTGGGTCTGTTTAACATATATCTGCAAAACTTGATTGGGATAATATAGTTTTTTAATAAAATATATTGCATATCTTAATTAGAAGTTAAGGCCTCAGATCGCTACCCAAAAATAATTAATATGATTAGATAAATGGGTTTTATTTGGGCAGTTTTGCGGAAAACTAAGTTGATCAAAGATTCGTTTTGTATTAAGAAACATTAATTGGATTACCGAGTTTGGTTTGGTCCAGTTAGGTTCAAAAATAGATTGAGTCTTCTGATTTCTGGGTACGCTCATAATTTTACAATGGAATTCCACACAAATCGAAACATTTTTCGAAGTGTGCACAGTCTTGGCGCATTGGAAAGCCATTTAATTCATTAGTAAAGTGCATTTTCTTGTACAAAGTGAAGAATATTTCGGGCAGCATTGCTTATCATATGAGTACAGTGTGCGCCTGGTATATGGGCATGAGTCACACAACTAGTCGGGTTTTCTGGCGGTGGCAAGGACATAAATAAATTAGCGCTTAACGCCTGCGGCAAGTGTGAGACCTGGGGAACAATACTATACTCCACATTATATAAAATGTATGTGAGTATAAAACTGATGCTATAGGTAAATATATGTATATATATATACGATTTTTTCACGACTTGTGGCAAAGGCCTGTAACATGGTGGACAAAAGAGCAAAAGTAATAAAGACGTGCTTAAAAATCATTCATTGAATTCGTGACAAAAATACTTTTTACCCTATAACCCAAACGGGTGCAGTTATCGAGAGGCTGCGGCAAGGAGGCAGGCGGTTGGGATTTGGTGTCGGGTTTGAGTTTGGGTTTGGGGCAATGTCAGTTGAAAAATGCGACTGAGAAAAGACAATATTTGCTTGCCGGCAGCGCAGACACAGGCAGTGGCCCCAAAATGAAAATGGCCAAGTGGCGCTGGCAAACGAAAAAGTCAAATAAAATGGCAAGAAGCAGAGGAAGATGCTGAGGAAAACCCGACTGCAGTCGCATTAAATGGCAAACGCGACAGAAATGCTGAAAGAAATGCAAAAACCCAAATGGGAACAACGACAAGAAGAAGAAGATGGAGAAGAAGACGAAGAAGAAGAACGATTTCTGCCGATTAGATTTGAGCTGGTTTTTTTTTTTTCAAACTTACTTTTGTCTTTTTATTTCACTTTTTATGCCCATTAAAAATGTTTGAAAAGGGTATATATACTAATATATAAATAAAAATTACAAAAAAACGCTCTTCTATGCGATTTTCAAGAAATTAGTAAGATAAAATTCATATTTATAAAGTTTTTGTTTAATAATAATATGTGAAATCACCTTTGTCTCTCACTTACATACCCTCTCTCTACGTGACTTGATGAGAAATCTTATTATATTATAACATTATATAACCGCTTTATCAGCTAGACACAGGGTATCTCTAAGTCGAAAACTCTCGCAAACATTTTTTTGTGGTTTCGTGTGATGAATGAAATTATATGCAACATGCACTGACCGCAGCCAACTCCTGGCCACCGCCCGCGTTCAGCTTGATCCAAACAAAAGACGTGGCCGGGCAAAAGGCGGCCCAGGTGCGGCGACCAGGCGGGCGGCCAGGCCAAGAGCCAAAATAACAGCGTCTGCCATTTTTGCAGGTCACTGCGCGCATACAAAAGACAAAGGCAAACGCCGACAGTTGGCATAAAACGCTGAATAGGCAGGCAGCTGCGAAGTATGTGGACGGGGTGGAGCAGCAGGTGGGCAGCAGAGGGGCTGGCAGCTGGTTGGGCAGATAGCAGCGAATCTTTTGTTGGCATTGCATACTGCAAGTGACAAGCATTTTGCGTATGGCAAAGCGTGTAAATTGTTGTCGCTGTTTGCTAAAAACTCGAAGGAATCAACTTATTATGCTCGTTCACAAAACGGAAGAAAAAAAAGAGTATATCGGGCTTGTGCCATCTCGTGTATACCCGGTCCCAGATAGAGTATCAAATCAAAATGGGAGCATGGCAAGTCGAGAAACAGTTCTCTCTAAAAAAACTAACCATGCTAAGAAGACCCTCATCAGCTCCTCTAAAGCACGATCCAATTGCAGTTTAACTACGTTCACTGAGGTCGAGAGACACCTCTTCATGATTATGGGGGCTAGCCTGTTGCAGGCTGTTATCGGACTTTGAACTCGACTTCAATAATCGAACTTAGCTTTTAAGCGCGATTCGCATGGTGGCCACTAGAATTGATTCTGGCCCAGCACGAACCCGTAATATAGACTGATTAAAACATGCCCGGGCTCAGACGGACATGAGCCCCCTTAAAGCATGCTACACTTTTATATTTGAGTACAGTGAAGGCTCGCACATCCGGCCAGTTAACCGGACGCTCATTATAATCAGATCTGATCAAATACCTATTTGAAGAAGTAGCAATTGGCTATTAAAAATCGCTAGTCTACCTCAGAGAAAAAACATATATTAGATAGCACTGAAAGAGTCAGATATTGTCTGGTAATTGACGCAACCTCTTTGCGACTTAGCGTGCCTTTATTCGTCGAGCTTATGAGATTGGGCCGGAGTTAGCTTAATTTCAAGGCCCGAGCCCGAGAAAAGGCATGGCTCGCGCATATATGTCGTGGCAATCATTTAAATGGGTCTTGCGCGTGTTTGTGTGTGCGTGTGCATGTGCGTGTGTGGTGTGCTAGTGTGCGTGAAGCAACGGTTAATTTTGTAGGCATGCTGAGCCCAGCTGCCCCACCAAGGCCTAATCCTGCCAAGCGCCAGCTTGCAGCTGACCTCAAATTAAGCGCTGACAATTGCAACTTGAGGCCGTGTGCGTTTTTGTGCAGCAGCCCGCTTCAGCAGCGGCGGGTTTTCATTTGCATGCATACACACACGCACACCAACACACATACACCCACACTCACACACACGCACACAGGCTGCACGTGCAGCAGCAGAAGGCTGAACAGTTTGTGTCCAAAAATGTGAGCACACAGTGAAAATATAATTATAAACACATGTTGCGCCCACACACACACAGGCACACATACGCACACACACACGCGCGCGCACATACACAGACAATTACCCTTATCAGAGAGGCATTGCAGTAACACACACACACACACACACACACACGCGCATGTCTTGCACACTTTTGAATTTAGCCATCATGTATTTTGTTACATGATTCGAATTTCTGAAAAGTTTTTACTACAGCCCAGACTGACCGCCCGTTTAGTTATCTGCTTTCAGCCTTCAGGCCTTAGCCTTAAGCTAGTGTATTGAATTCGACACTTTATATGTGGAAGCACACGTACATGCACACACACACACGCACACACACGCACACAGAGGTATGCAGGCACACATACGCCGAGTGTATGCCTAGGAATATTTGCTCACATTTAAAATTTTAGACATGCAGACATTTATATATATTTTATCGTGGTTCCACAACAATTTCAAGATTAGTATAGTACCCGTTCACATATAATAGAATTTAATTATGTATGCTTGTAAATTGGGGAACGTAATAGCATAGAATTATCAGCTGGGTCAAAAATATAAGACAACTAAAAGTACTCTAGGCGGGAGTGCACGATGAGAAGACACCCCGCAGCGCGAACATACACTCAGGGAAATTCTTCCGGGACTTACTTCGGTGGCTATTGTCCGATCTTTATGAAATTTACAGAACATAGATATGGCATCCAAAATAAATACCATGGCCCAAGGCTAGAGTTCCAAAAATGAGTTTTTCCCATTTAAAAGTGAACGAAAGGAGGGTCTTTCAAAAATAAAATATTATAGTTCAATGGATCTGTGTATGCAATTAGATGTTGGGTTTAGCTATATATTTAGCTACAAAAAAGTTTTTCAAATAGTTTAAATAACTAAGGTAGATTAATATACCCTTTGTACAAAATCAAACGCCCAAACTTCGCATTGATATTGGTTTAAAGCTTCGATATTAGCTCCAAATAATGGCACATGGCATTTTAAAGCGTATATTTTAGTTGTTCAAAAAAAAACAAATAAGAGGTTCTAGTCGGGAGCTCCCGACTAGGGAATACCCTGAACCCTCTTCGAGGTGGTAGCGGGGAGGTGGCGATAGGTATAAAATGAAAGATACTTGACATATATATAATATTCTAGAAGCAACATATCATGTTTGGTGACTCTAGCTCTTGACAGGATGTCGATATCGATTGCTTGGAAACGGAGTAAGTTATCGATTATCGGAAACAAACTCGATCTGCGTAGGAACTAGGAGAACCTACAGCTAAAATTTCAAGTCTCTAGCTCTTATAGGTTCTGAGATCCATGCGTTCATACATACGGACGGACGGACGGACGGACGGACGGACGGACGGACGGACGGACGGACAGACAGACGGACATGGCTAGATCGACTCGGCTATTGATGCTGATCAAGAATATATATACTTTATGGGGTCGGAGATGCTTCCTTCTGCCTGTTACATACATTTGCATTTTGCACAAAAACATAATACCCCTTTTACCCATTTTTAATGGGTTCAGGGTATAAAAAAAGGAAGTCGTAATACCTAGGGAGAGAGTATTACGAATTATGTATTAAACATATGCGCCTATTGATGGCTTACATATTTTTGTTGTCCAAAATCCCATGCAAATAATAATTTACACTTTTTGTTTGATAGTTATTAATTAATATCAAATAATTTGAACGTGATTTACCGTTGTGATTAATATGCCTATTGAACTGGGGCTTCAAAGTACAGTGAACACGCGTGAGAAAGGTCCAGAAACGCAGCAGAATTTAAAATATAGCCATAGCTTCAAAGTGCCAATAACAATATCCAAAATGATGGATTAACGTGCAGTTTTTTTTATGTGTCAAGCTGCTCAGGTGTTCGCGCGCAGAGGCTTCACTGTTTAGCCCAACTGGCCAAAGTGAAATTTATTGGTGCACTTGACAATTGCTGCAAAGCGCTGAGCGCACATTTTTCATATTTTCAATTCAGACGATTTGTCAATTTATTTTTGTTAAATTTTTCTTTTTTTTTCGATTCTGTTTTAATACCCTAGCCAAGCAGGGTACGCAAGCAGTTGGCGTTTGTTTTGTAACACACCAATTAGAAGTAATTTCTGTACTTTTTTTTAAAGAGTATCTACGTCCGTCTTTGCGGAAAAATGCTCTTGTGCAAGCTTTGATCCTTTTGTATATAATATAATGATTTTGTAAGAATGTAAAAAACTTCGATGTGTTAAGCCTAAATACTTAGGGCACACACACACACACATATACACTCTTGCTTGCAATAAGCACCCTCGGGGCTTAGCATTCACAATGCAATTCCGACAAATGTGCACCCGCTGCAGAGAAACGTATTTCAAGTGCCTCCCCCCAAGAGAACCCCTCGCCCAGCCCGCTAACCCTTTCCGATAGATAACCCCGCCAGCTGCCCCAATGTGCTATTTATCTATCGCGAGCGCTAGCTTATTGCGTTGCGCACCGCATGCTGGACTTATAATCGTGGGCATGAAATATGACAAACAGAGAATTGCGCTGGTTATTACATCGAACGGGCTCAAAATATTTCATTTATTGTCATGACAACGCTTGGCGTAAGGGTGGACGAGGGCGGGGGCAATGGCGAGGGCGAGGTCGATAAAGCCATGGCTAATGAGTAAAATCGACATCTACGGCTGTGATATTGATATCCCGCAGAATACTTTGAAAGATATAGTTTAGTTAAGCCTAGCTAAACGCATTTCAAGTGTGGCAAACAGTTTAATAGCTAAATTATTGACTAAGTATTTTAAATTCCTATTTTTGGCTTATTAGATAGTCGGAAAAGCCTACCAATGGCTTATAAATGCCTATAGCTATGATAATATTATCTTTTATTATAGTTCAATGTGCATAATTTGATGATTACTTGAAATAATATGTTGCACGCTTATTTACTGACTCAATTTTTGACTGTTCCTATGCATTAAACCCGGGCTTTTTATTTATTTATTTAACTAACACATTACGTGAATATATATTAATGAACATAACAAATCGACTCCAATTTCCAATTTATATTATAACGTGGAACATTTTGAGAAACATTTTTGTTTTATGTACATAAGTTTAAACGACATTAATACCCATATTTGGGACGGTTCAGATAAGCATTTGACGAAGAAAAAATAAATGTTAATAGTTTATCATTTTTAACTACATGAAGAGCCAGGCTCAAGCCCAGTTGGATTCGAATTTTCTACACAAAAACTATTTGATAATAATAGTATGTCATTTTAAATCAGTTGAATAGCCAGGTTTAAGACCAGCTTAGGTAAGCATTTTGTAACAAAAATAAGATGATAATCATTAATATTTGACTGCATTAGTGTCGTAGTTGATGGCAATTCCTCTGATTATTACTATGTTTATTGATTAAATAATTTATTAATAATTATTAATTTTTAATAAGCAAGCCTTTAAATTATTTCTAAGCAAATGCTCTGCCTTAAGCTGGCTTGACGTTGACTTAGCAACAATCGTAAAGCCACGTTTGCCTTGCATTGAAATTATACACAAATAAATGAAGAAATGTAACAAAAAAGATAATTGAGGGTAATAGCTGATGGATTGTTAGGTAGATAGATATATAGTACATACTGCATGGGTATGCTGAGCGGCTGCTGACAATCGTGAAATGCATTTGACATTTCAATTGACAGCGACCTCACATGCCCTGCCCCTCGCTCCATCCTCTATCTCTATCTGACTTCTTTTGCTGCTCTTGTGCCTCATCGTTGTGGTTTGATTCGAACTAGTATAAACTGAAATTGACGTTTTGGGGTTTTGATTATTGCGACCTATCGATGGCTCGAACTAGGGAATCAATCAAAGGCACAATACAAATATATTGTGCGATGAGAAAGAGACAGAGAAAGAGAGGGAGAGTGAGCGAGAGAGTAAGAGAGAGAGAGAGTGTGAGAGAGAAGAAGAAGAGCTAAATTTGTACAGCACTTGGCTATAAAAATGATTTAATTGGTTGGCACTTTTTGGCAAGTGAAATTGGTCGGAATGGTCAAATGGTTGAATGGTCGCTGCCTGATCCATTTGTACCTCGGTTCGCCACAAATCAATAGACAATTTATAAACAACTTTGGAATGGTCACTCAAGTGCCTCGTTCCACCTCGCCCACCATACAGCCACCTCGCAATATGCAAACAAACAAGATACACACACACACACACACACGCACGCACACACACACACACACACACACACACACACACACTCACGCACAAGCTGAAAGATAGATCGACCCACCTGCCGTGTGCATTTGTTATTCATGAGCAGCTATCAACACCAAACAATGTCGGACCAAGCCTTTTGTGTTGATAACAACAACAACAACAACAACAACAACTACAACAACAACAACAAAGGCACACAGCTTAGGAGGCACTCGCTGCTTGTCCACGTCCCAGCTTGATTGTCCAATGGGTTGCCTCTGACGGTTTCCGCTTGCCAAATGCAAACGGAAATGTCGCAACAAAAAAATGGGGCTAGTTCATTGCCTACAGGGCAAGGGGTAGGCGACGTTGGGTGGCAGCAGCCGTTTTAGCCGAGTCTGCTGCTGCAACTGCCAACTGCTTTTGTTATGAATGATGATGGAAAATCTGGCAGCAGCATCTCTCTCCCTCTCAGCAACTGGGCCGCCAAATTTAAAACGAAATGCCCACGAAATGTAGGAAAGAAAAACAAGAAAGAACGAATATATTCACAACGTCGAAAATTAAATACCTTAGAATTGATCATATATCGACCGATTCTTCCAATACTATAAAAGTTCGATGCGATGCAGGCTTGAGAAAAAAAAAGTTGTTCATACAAAGACTCAAGTCGACTCCAAAAAAAGTTTCTTATCGATCTTATCTATCGCACCCATATTATAAAGTGCTCCGTTGTTAAGAGGATTTTATTTATATGCTAGGAATGTAGTTAATCAAATAAATGCCAAGTTTTCTTAAAACATTTTGAGTAACAAAAGAGTTGTTCATGCCAGAACTCAATAATTGCTAGCGATAAATCCAAAGAAAGTTTCTGGACAATAGCTAGAGACAGAGAGCAGGACTTGATTGTATCGACTCGGCTATCTATGGTGTCGGAGACATCTCTTTCACGACGTTACAAATTTCATGAGAAAATTATAGGACCCTCTGCAAGGACATATAAATGTAGGTGCGGTGCGGAAGCGGCAGCGTTATAACAAAAGGGTATCCAGCGTAGCTTCGTAATGTGGTGATTCAATTCAGTTTGTGCAATGAGCAGCCGGCAAAACTTTGAAAAATGGTAAGAAAAATGTGGAACGTACAGAACCGGCGGACGTAGCAAGTGCCCGTGGCACACACACACACACACACACCGTGCCAGTTCTTCTATTTGGTATTGAAATGCAAATGGTCGTTGCCTGCCGAAATTAAATTATGTGGAAGTAATGATAACCCTTCTGCTAAGCGACGACCGATGCGGCCAACGGAGATTCAATTGCCAGGCCACAAGGACAGACCCAATACCGAACCCCACTCCATCCGCTGCCCACCTTCAGTTAAATGGGCGACGCAACGCCCTTTTTGGCAGCTGTCTTCTTTCTTTCTGGTTGTCCCAGGACGGGGACAACTGGAGACTGCACTCACGGGGTACGCTTCAAAACGCGTAATTAATAGGTAGGTGTGGCACCAGCAGCAGCAGCAGCAGCCGTGCTAGCTAACAGTAATTAATTATCTATTCAAGTGCCCATATTATACGAGTAGGTTAAAAAAATGATACAGCACTCTCTCCAGTTGGCGACACCAGAACTCTGCTCAATATGGTTAAGATCTTGCATTAAATACAATTTTGTGGCACAAAATCAAATTTACGAGCCTTCTCAAGCCTTTCAGAAACGAAATAGATTTTTGTTATTTCGATTCCGATTGAATCTTGCCGTTTTCTAAGGTTTTGCCTTTGAGTTATCGGAATGCCAATATATAAAATAATATATAATATATATGCTAACAGGTAACTGGTAACGAGTAGGAATGAAAACGATTCGCAATCAATTCGAACTCACTCGTTATCGAAACCACAAAAACTATGCCAAGTCGAAATAAATGCGAATGTACATCAAACCGATTCACATGTCATAATATGATTGGTTTTTATTAGAGCTGAAACAGACTCTAGCCTCTTTTTGAGAATATATAGATTAGGTTTGGCTGTGCTCAATCCAACTAACTTACCATAACTCGGTCGATTCTCATCCGATTTCCATAATGTTTGGCATCGGGCAACAATATTCTTGCTTTTAGGTTTTGTTTGGTCCGATCTGCTTCCAACTTATTTATTTTAAAGCTCTACATAAAGCTCTACATAAGCAGTGGTAAATTGGCTTACCGTCCGATCGGTTTCAAATTCATTGTTAAAGATCCTTGCGAGAGTTTATTTTACGGGCAAGGCCGGGCTATTAGCCGCTCGTACTTAATATTGATATCTGAAAGAGAGCCTATGTGCAACTATTCTAGTATTTCAAATAATAAAATTGTATAATATTATATAGAGTCTATTTAAGATGCAATAAATATAAGTTATTAAATAAAATATTTTATAGGCTAGAATTATAGCCTATTATAAATTATTATAAAAAAAAGTCTTATTCAATCAGGGTTTAGGGAAAAAAACTCAGAAAATATCCTCTCACATGCCTTCAGGAGATCGAACCTAACATCGGCCATCAACTCAGACAGCTGCGCAAATATACTCAAAAATGCCAAAAAAAAAAGTGGACTTAATTTTAGTTTTTTTTTTTATTTATTTTTAGATATCAAATCATATTTTTGTCAATTTCCACATTTGTCTAAACCACTTCTAGAGATTTTTTTCTGTTTGTAAAGTATTGCAGTACGCTTAACTTAAATTAGGATAAACGTCAAATAGACATTATAAATCTGTGAAAACTAGCTCTTCAAGATAAATATATCGAGACTTTGAATTGGAAAAATAGATCAATCGATAGAAAAAACGCAAAACAAACCTAATTAAAGAATGCAAATGGACGTGATGTCTTGTGCTGGGCCGTAATGCAAATTGAAGAAGCGATTGTTTTTAAATTTGTCCAGAAAACAAATGAAGCTACGAATTTGGCATTATTTATTGAGGCGACGCGACAGATAACGAGGTGATTGAATAGAACGGAACAGAAGCGGGCGTGGGAGCAGAAGCTGGCGCAGCAACTGAAGCTGTAGCAATAAAGCGCTGTAATCCACTCAAGGAAGGCATTTTCGACTGCCCAAAAAGGACTGCGACATATACACAGTTTAGAGAGTGGAGCAAGGGCGATGTGCTAGGAACATTCGGGCCGTGCCAGTGCCAGTACCGGGACGGGGATAAAGAGTCGGAGCAATGACGACTGGCCGCCAACAATTCACAAAATTGTTTTCGTGACTTAAATTTTTGCGTTTTGTAAAGGACGTGTTTGGAAAGCATATGATGTGATTTGCCATCAAATTGAGTTGTCGTCGCTGTCCTCTGGCTGCTACAGATTGAGGCACATTGGGGCAGATGGGGCAGATGGGGCAGAGGGCTGGACCCCCGCCAGACTGACAGCCGGCCAGCCAGTCAGCCAACCAGCCAAGCAGCCGGCTTGACTGTCAGCTAGCAGAAATGCAATTAAATTTAGAAAAATATCAACAGCAGGCAGCTAGTTGGCAGAATAATAGTTTATAGCCATAATAATAGCAAAGTAGCTGCAACGGCCCAAAAAACTGGCTACACAGCAAGGATATGGGGTAAGGCTAAGGATCTGAGCTGTATGATAAGCAAGCAAAGTGCTTGTTGCCTTTAACTAAATAGAAAAGCTCAAGCAAAGCACGTTTAGTTGTATGTGTGTGTGTGTGCGAATGTGTGTGTGTATGCTACGTACATATGCTATGGCCACTTTTGTTTCGTTTATTATTGTTGTTGAACAGCTCGTAGCGCCCCATGTCTAAGGTTTACTCAGGCTTAGGCATACGTACAAGAGTAGGCCTTAAGACTGAAACTGAAACTGAAGCTGTTAAAAGTCTTGAGCAAATTGTGTGTGCTCTAAGATACATTTTGTACAACAACTAAATTACACTATACAAATATTTGCATTACATGCATGCGTACGTATACATACATATATATAACTCTATATACACATATACATATATGCTACAACATCTTCTGTGTTACTTATCCTATTTGGGGCGACAATTGAAAGCAACATAAAACAAAAACTCACAAAACAATTGCCAAGGCACTTTGCTTTGGGTCAACAAATAGCAGCCGTATTTACATATATGTATGTGCACAAAATAGATATCCATATGTATGTATACATATATATGTGTATATACTATATAGTTAGTAGATTTGTTCACACATTGGCCCAGCATACAAAGGCGTTATCAAAACAAACACCAGCTTGTGCGTGCAGCATTTTCTATTTAAAAGCTCCTCAATCCATTGTCACCTGGTGACCAGAGTCTGACAAAATTGGTTACATATCTGTTAAAAGTATTTATTTCTTAGTTTACTAATTATAGGAAAAACAAAAAAAAAAATCTATTTAAGGGTGTTAGCAAAACATTTCAATTTTATATACAAGGCCATTTATACTTAAAACAAAAGACCAATAAAAAAACGAGGATCTGAGTTCGAATCCCACGGATAGAATGCTGTCATAGCCGGTTAGATTAATAGTTTGTACATATTGTTGTTGTTGAGGATGCAAATTTAAAAATATTTATGAATTCTTCAAATAGTTTTAAATACAGATACATAGTTCTTTCGTGGATACAGCAGAAACACGACGAGCAGAGCAGTCGTTGCATTTGATCATATTGAAATTATAATGCACACATGCATATATGTACATATATATATAATATATATACGTATGCATGCATGGTGAGCACGCGCTCAGCGTGGCCGCTCTCGGAGAGCGTCAAACTGGTTCTGCTGTGCCATCAACAACAACAACGTCGTCATCCGGCAACCGAAGCAACGACAATACAATTTGCAATGAAATTTATAATTCCCAACTCGGTATTTGGCGCGCTGTACATTTATATAGCGCTATGTTTGGTACGCTCATCGGGCGGTCGAGCGTCTCACAGCAACAAGGGTTGATCACATCCCCGACTAATTGTGGACAAAATGGGAATACAAGGACCAAGATCCAGTCAATAATGAAGTTTCAATGATGTATATGAGAGAGAGAATGATTGCCCCCTGATAATGTTGAAATGGAATATTATACAACCGCCAATGAATTCGATGAACGAATGAGAAAACGTTACGAAAAACAACTTATGTTGAAAATGAGTGTAAATCCCTATTTGTGAGGGAATGATGGATGATTATACACGACTGAAATATAATGAAAAATGTTGGGAGGTCCCCCCCATCCCATACCCCCATTAACTGAGGGGCGGGGGGGAATACTGCACGACTAATTATAACGATGAAAAAATGGATACACCCACACCACGTTGATGATATGATGAAAAACTTACGGTTATACGAAGAAGAGAAACAAGAGTATATATATAGCGAATTTTGTGACGATTAACTAACTACTATACTACTACGATGAACAATTACCCCCATATGTGTTATACTGCAACTTTACGATGAAGAAAAAAGCTATATGATGATAAGCAGGTTTTTCAAGCCAATCGCAACCATAACAAGAAAAAATCCAAAAAAAAAAAAAAAAAACAATCCAAAAAAAAGGAGCCGTCACCTGGCAACGACGCAATCCGGAAACAAAACAGCGCTTGGTATGGATTCAAAATTCACACACACAACATGCACCTACCAAGCGCAGCCACAAAAACAACAACAACAAACAAACAACAAAAGAAACAACACTGCTGTGAGATGTGCCCGAGGAGGAATAAGGGGTTGGGAGGGGGGTCTTAATTCCCAGGCCACCACCCGGCCCCTCCCCTCCTCGGTATGATCGCCTTTTTTTGCTTGGTTTTTATTTAAAGATTATATTTTAAAAGGGTAAATTTCGGAGCTATTCAAGTTGACGACTGGAAGCTCTATTGAAGGCGTGGCGAATCGAGAAAGTCGAATACTTGCGACCGATTCCTCTAAAGTTGCGATCTGAGAACAGTGTGTAGCAATTCCTGTTGCACAGATAACTCTTACGAGTATTACGCAGTGGGTGTATTTGTTTTTATTTTTTTTTTTTTGTTGCTTAAAATCCTTTTCGTCTCAACTAATTGCTAAAACGATTAAGCAGCGCGTTTGACGATGACTACTTATAATCATCATAAGTAGCAAACAACACAAATTTACATTTGTATATGGACATACAAAAACCACAAAATGATATTGTAGCAGCTCGACCCGACCTTAGCCCCACCACAAAAAATAAAAAGTGGGTGACGGATTTCAGAGAATAGAAGAGAATGCTTTAAAACAATTAATTATACATTTTTGAAGGCAAGCGAATAGCAGCTAAACGCAGACATTTAAATAACTCTGCAAACACACAGATACACACACTTGCACACACACACGCGCGCACAATAAGATGAAAAGCGAGCAAAAACAAACTCTGAAAATGGATTTCCATTTAAGGCGGCATGTTGAGCACATTGTTTTTATTAAGTGTCGCATGATATACTTGTGTGTGTCTGATTGTGTGCGTGTGTACGTGTGTGTGTGAGTGTGAGTGTTAGCGGGTGTCTGTGCTTGTGTGTGTGTGTGTGTATGTATGTGTGCGTGTGTGACACTCCATACACATAAACACTTCAAGTGGCAACATGGCGTGCAACTAATCCGCTGCCCAAAAAATATGTTACAAGTGGGGCATAAGCAGCCAAACAGATCAGCGGGCGGGGTTTGGTCCAGAGGTCAAGCAATCCCTCGGAAGCCAGCCGACCATCAAGCTGCACAGTGGTACACATCGATAATTGTCGGCCACTAATGACAAACGGTGAATTGGGAATTGGTGAATTGGTGGCTATATAAAATAAATTCAAAACATTCTATTCACATATAACATTAAAATGGCCCGTATGGGCTATTAGTTGAGTGTGCCCACTGTGCACTGCCGCAGTGGGGCAAACAAACATATCGTCATCATAAAAACAGCCAACGTATAAATAGCATGTGACGAAGGCAAAATGCAAACTACACTGTGCAAAAATATATAGTTAAAAATTGTTAGGCGCAGCCAACTTAATAATGCAACGTTTGCTGGAGACAGGCATATTACAGAAAGAACTCCCAATATTTTCCGACAAAAGTAACCAAATAACCAAAGCTGCCAAGAATCACCAAGCTCAGGGATTTCTTCGAGTGCATAAGCAATGACAGGCGGAAGAGAGAGAGAGGGAGATAGAGGTTGTGAGAAAGAGACTGAAAGAGCGTGCGGAGTGGGAGACGAGGTCATATAATGCGCGCTAAATACATAGTTTGAAAATAGTTGTAAACCCCTTTCATCATCAGGAGCAACTGCTGCCCGGTCCAGCCCCAACCCTGCAGACCACGAACACCCCCGGCTTTCGTTTATCCGAGCAGACAAAAACCCATGGGAACTCGACTCGTCGTGGCTCTACACAAACCGGGCAGAGCTAGTCACAGAGGAGAGGTTTATAGGGTAGCTGTCATTTTGGTTTTTGTTTCATTTTTGATAGTCGCATGACCTTTTTTGGCATATTTGCAGTAACATTTTGTCAGTGGCGTAACAGCCATTTCAGAGCCATTTCGTCAGCAGCCCGGATAAGGTGGGACAACTGTGGGCAGACGAGGCGGGACATTCATCTGGGGCTGCTCTGGTGCTCTCTGCTCCAGCGCTGATAAATAAAAGGCGACTTGAGCATGGACAGGACTGCACTCACCACACACACACACACACACACACACACACACTCTCCTTTTCTCTATATTCCTCTTTTGTTGATGTGTGTGTGTGTGTGTGGGTGTGTTCTTGTCGAATGAATGATGCAACTAAACTAAATGAATAAATGGAAATTAGTAGAAAAGCCTTTTGTTGCTCATCAAGAGCATACAGTGGCATACACATTTATTTGTTTATGTCGTCGTAGTGCGCCGCAACAGACTTTTTAATCATTCCATTGAAAGATTTCTCCAAATAACTTTATATATATTAAAGTTCCCATTTTTGTAGACCCTTGTCATCCATAAAGTATATATATTTATTACGTATCAGTCGAGTAAACTTTGTCGTCTTCGTCTGTCTGTTTACCTATGTTAGCTCGTCTCAAAATTCGGACCAACATATCTTCTTATCGAACCACGAATCATTTCATAAATGTCCTGAGATAAATGTCCATTCAAATATTGAGTTGCTGAATGAAAAACATTGAAAAGTATAGAAATAACGGGCACATTGTTAATACATATATCATTTTCAGGCACTCTAAGGATAACTCTTCTTTTTCCTATTTTGAGATCACCAAAGAATAGAAATTTAGTTAGCTGAGCCAACTCTCTAATGCTCTAATACATAATCCATCCAATGAACTATTCCTTTTGGTACATTTTCTCATGTTACTGTTATTTTGTTTATCTACCTGTTAAACATTTGACAGGCAGATTAGCTGTTTCTGTGGCTATTCCCAATGTAATATGTAAATTTAACAAACATCTTATCTTTTAGCATCAGAAATGAGTTTAACTTCTTGGTAATCAAACTGGAACTTGAACAGGAGTAGGCAAAGGCGAGCTTCAATCAACTCATCCAACAAATAGTTCAAGTATTATGCAAACATTTTGTTATCATTCAGTTTACAACAAAATAAATTGTACAACAATTATTTAAAGCTAACGCGCCCTTTCGCCACTTCCAGTCGATCCATCTCTCACCCAGTTGCTCCACATGCTACTCCACCTTTTTGGAGCACACACATATATAAATATTATCGTATAATTCGGGACAAGTGTGGGGCAGCGGGAAGCGGGTGACGCATTGAAGCGAACGCATATCTATCATTAATATCGCTGCAGTCAGCTGCTGTTGTGCTGCGAAAAGGCTGCCACAAAAAAATTTACTACACACACACTTACACATATGAGCCATGAATGCCAATGCACACACACACACACACACACGCTAGCATTGTGTGGCCTCCTCGCTAGCTAAGAGCTCGCTGAGGTTTACTGCACTGGCAGTAGCAGCAGCAGCAGCAGCAGCAGTAGCAGCAGCAGCAGCAGCAGCAGCAGCAGCAGCAGCAGCAGCAGCAGCAGCAGCAGCAGCAGCAGCAGCAGCAGCAGCAGCAGCAGCAGCGGCCCAACTGACTGCTGAACTACTGCCAACTGCAATTAATCATTTTTCTATCATTTTCAGATTTTTTATACATACAAACAGCCGGTGCCGCTGCAAGTGTGTGCTTGCTTGTGTGTGTGTGTGTGTGTGTGTCTGTGTGTGCTGCATAAGTATGTGCTTATGTGCATGCATGTATGCATGTATGCATGTACATATGTATGTGACTGGTAAGTTATGTTTTTTTCTCAATTGCCGCTGATTTTTTTTATTCTTTTGCTCGCATTCAGAAATGCTTCTCTGGGCCGTGAATTTTACTGCAACTGTTAAATTTTAAGTACAAGCTCTAAATAGTAATACAAATAAAAATAGCATCTACAATCTTATGTATAGAAACCTCAGCACGGCAGTTTTCACACATTTTTCACGCACGTGGGTGAAACGCAGTGGGAAAAACTGAAAAACTGGAATACATACATTGGCATGCCAATGATGAAGTGACAAAGATTTGGTTTCTGCAAATATATTTAAATTTTCAAGAATATGGCGATTTTGTCAAATTTAGAGCTAGACAGAAGCCAGAAAGTTGTACAATAATATTTTCCAATAGCATAAAAAAATATCATCTGGGACTACAGTTGTGTCAGGAATCGGGAACTAAACTCTCTTACATTCGGTTCATGGTAAATAAAATATGTGATGATTTCAGGTCAAAACAGTTTCAAATAATTGAAGAAGCAAAAATCTCAGCTTAAGCTGACCAAATCGAGCACACAACGACAATTAGTGGATCAATAAATGCACTGCCAAAACTGAGCTATACCCTTACATGGTCATAGGAGAACGTATGTCTGTATGCATGTATGTATGCATGTATGTATGTGTATATGCATGTGCCGCCTTAAATGACATCCTTGCCGAGCAAAACGATTTCTAATGGCGCCTCCACTTAGATTAGGTCAATTGGTATCTGCTGTGACCTCTCGATCCGATTTGGCCTGGCTGCAAAAAAAAATCTTTCATTTTACATACACATGCACACATACATGCACATACATGGGCATGTGCATAGTCTACATATCTGGTCAGAAAGCCAAAGGCGAAAACTTTTTGATGGTCATTGATGGTGATACGTCCGGCGTTCAACTCTGAGGTAAACGGTGGGGCATGCCAGTAGCGGTTGCGGGTGTATGGGTGTCTCTCTCTGTGTGTGAGTGTGTGAGTGTAGGGGGGAATGCGGATATCCCCACACTGGCTACCGGGCAGCAAAACTGCTAACAAGCTGGCAGCGGGCAACGTTGACAGCCCCATGGGGGCATTTGGTCGGCTCGGTTAGGTTTAAGTGTTTTATGAACTTGTTTCAATGAAGTCATACAAAGTGCGTGTGCGTGCCACACACAATTGTATGTGGCTGTGTGTGTGTGTGAGTGTGTATGTATATGACTGTACTTGCAGGTGACATGTGGCTACAGAAGCCATGTCTACGCTTAACCTGACCTGCCGTGGTCTGACTCGACCCGTCTGTGTCTGGGGTATTGAAGCTTTTAATTTGATTTTCGTTCAAGTGCGGTTTTCCTACCTATCCAAAGTCCCTGCTCTGTGTGTGCGTGTGTGTGCAAGTGTGTGTGAGTGTGTATAGCACTAAGTTCGGAACTCAATTCGGCTTTGTTGGTTGCATTGAACTTGAGCTGTTGCTATTTCTGCTTCTGCTTCTGACCAGCCGCACGTTGCGCTCTAATGAGCGAACCAACACACATCTTAATTACAGCTGGCCCAAAGTTATACAGTAAAAAAAAAAAAACATAAGGGAAAAACCGAGCACTTGTTTAGAATACGCTCTGCATGAAGCTCTAGTTAGGACTGCTGTCAGTTTGGTCAGTCAGTAATTCTGTCTGTCTTTCAGGGTGAACAACTAGATCTGAGAGCGACTAGAGACAGCATATTCGCCATGTGGATACTCATATTCCAATGGAACTATCTCTGGTACCTTCTCTACCCCACAAAAACAAAGCCTTTCTATGCGATTTTCAAAAATTCAACTAAGACTTTTTGGTACGTTATGGTATGAGTCTTGTTTTCTTTCGTAAAGTAATTCTTATAAATCTTTATTTATCTTTTTCTTTGACAGATTTTTTGTAATAACTTCTTTCCTTCCCTTACACAATCTTTCTCTATCCTCAACTTGATTCATCTGTTTCTGTCCCTTCTTGCTCTTTATTTTCTCTATCACTCTAACTCCTTTTAAATATCGCCTTTCTATGCGATTTTCATAAACTCACGCCCACTGTGAATGCTTTCCAGTGATATTTGCGTACATAAAGCGAATATTTAAAATGTTTCAAACTATTTTAGGCCGAATTAATAAATATGTTATTAAATCATTTTCACTAATCTGTATGTTAATTTGTATTTATTCAATTATAAAATATTTGTTATTCGCATTTTATTATCAACACGACAAACGTGCAGACCAGCCAAGCGTGAAAGTGGATAAGCAAAATAAACGAACGACAACAAAAATAAAAATAAATAAAACATGGCAAGCAAGTAGAGCCCACAAGGACTTACAAATTGACGACCAGTCGCAAAGTGGCTCAGCATGCGGCTGCCTCGCCAGGTGTCGCCCATCTGGATGCCCGTCGAGGGCATCGGCCCACACTCGGCATCATTGGATAGGCGCAGCTTCAGTTCGCCAAGCAGCCGTTGGAGACGCCCGCATCGCTTGTTAGCTGCCGCAGCATGCTGGCAAGCAATACGGATGAATTTTGTCGCAACACTAGCCTACATGGACTTAAGTACATCAACAGTCGCTACACTCCGCGGACAGATAATGTTTATAGAGAAAACTAACAGAAAGGACGGTTGCCTTCGGCAAGCCGAAGATTAAATACCCTTGTAGATATTTCGCTTAGAAATATTTTTTTAAAAGCCCCCTTTGGGAGTTAAATGATATAGAAATCGAATTCAATACGGAAATATTAGGAGAAAAGCAAAGCTGAGTTTTTTTTCAAAACATCTTCATAAATATAAAAGATTCCCATAAAAAAATGCATTTTGGACCGATTATGCCCAGAGTAAGGGCTATGTTTGGTCAGGATATTTTGAAAAACAAAAAAGTGTGCGTAAAAAAGCTTGATTTAAGACGGATTCTACCTATGGAGCTATATGGTATAGTGTTACGATGTTGGTAAGATTTTGTCTATGTGTTGAAAGCATGGTAAAAAGTATGTGCTGGGTTTGACTAGGAAATTGACTAGAAAAATTCTTCCTATGGCAGCTATATGATATAGTAGTTCGATCCCGCAGGTGGGATGCCTGCAGCAGACAGACGGACCTATGCCAGGTTTCATGAAGATAGCTTTACAACTGGGAAACTCTAGAAGGTCGTGACTATATCGATCCGCTTGTTGATGCTAAACAATATGACATAAAATCTTAATGGATTGGCATAAGTCTCCCAAACAATATTAAAATACCACCCACAAGGCTAGAGTGTAAGTGAATCGAAAATATAATGAAAAACAAAAAAAAACGAGAAAGAAGGGCTGTCTTCGGCATGCCGAAGATCTAATACCCTTGCAGACCCAACCTTTTAATGCCGAGAAAATGGTTAAGGCCGAGTTTGGTCAAGGTATATTGATAAACAAAAAAAAAGGCTTTTAATCATAAAAAAACCGATGTAAATAAGATTTTGCAAAAATGAAGGGAGCATAGTGAAATCTTTAAACGCCGTGTTTAATCGCAAAATCATGAAAAACAAAAAATGCTCCATACAAAAACTTAATAATATGATATAGTGGTCCGATCTTAATAGGATTTTGCATATATATGAGGAGCATAGTAAAACTAATAAATGCCGAGTTTGGTCAAGATATCTTGAAAAACAAAATGTTTTTCATACAAGATCCTACTTTTCGACAGATCGTTCCTTTGGCAGCTATATGCTATAGTGGTCCGATCCAGCTGGCTTTGACATACATATGTGCTGCGTGCAACAGAAAAAGGGACTTCTGCAAAGTTTCATTAAGATAGCTTTAAAACTGAGAGACTAGTTCGCATAGAAACAGACAGACGGACAGACGGACATGGCTATATCGACTCGGCTGTTGATGCTGATCAAGATTATATATACTTTATGGGGTCGGAGATGTCTCCTTCTATGCGTTACACATTTCACGACAAAATTATAATACCCTCTGCAAGGGTATAATAATAAAAAACGCGTTCTTTTCCTTTCTGCTCGCTGGGTACGATACTCGGACGTGCGGGGCTTTCTAATGCAAGACGCCCTGGACAAACGGATGAGCCGTATCATTGCAGATATAGCCTCAGAGATCTCAGAGAACATAAGAGCTGGTGACTTCAAATTTTGCACCTAGCTACTGGTATTGCCAAGCGGATTCAATTTGTTTTACATCATCGATACCTTGCTTCGTTTCTATGAAAGCGATAAATATTGATTTTAAAATTCCGGCCAGAAGGCCTATCTCGGAGATTCGAAGAGCTAGAGACACCAGTTTTGGTATGTGGACTCTTATATAGTATACACAGATCGATAATATTTCATTTTTTGTGTACAAGGCCATCGATTGGCATGCGGAGCTGGGTCACAGCCGCAAGTTGGAGCAACCGCATAATCATAATTTTAGTATCCGCGCGCATCCCTCGGCACCGGCGAGTCGCCGGGCATGCTAGGAGAGACAATTGGCATAAGCGTCGAGTGCTGTCCGGACAATTGCCAGCTCAGTTGCTTTGATCTCACATACAATGCGAACCCATATTCCACCAAAATCCCCTACGATGACTTAAAACTCGTCCAGTTCGCTAGGCGCAAATTTAGCCAGGCCTATGTGGAGCACACATTTCGCATACATTTCGTACCGTCGAACAGACCGAATTCATCGGCATATCGGACTTTTTTTGTGTCTAGCAAGACAACGAGAGAAAAGCGTGCGTTACACGTACAATTTTACATGCTATCTTATTTTTGATAGACCCATAAACCCCACGCAGCAAATAGAAAATGCTACAAATGTCGAGTTCCAGCGCTAGAAATGTCCTAACAAAATCAGAATAGCCTCTGCAAGGGTATACTAAACCAAAAAAAAAAAAACAGAGAGAATTGAATTTTCCTCCATTTTCCTTTGCATTCACAGCCAACGTTGGTGGTTTAATGGGCTTGCTTCTGGGCTTCAGCTTTCTCTCGATAGCCGAGTGCGTGTACTTTGCCCTCATACGGCCGTGCCGCATTTGCGCACAGTTTCGAGCTGGCCTGGGGTGGGCCAGCGACGCCTCCTTGCAAGCTTCCAGCTGTGGTTCCAATTAAAAGAGCAAAAGCGCACGTAAGTGCCATGTTGCCGCAGGAGCAGTGGCAGCGGCATCAACTGGGGCATCTTGCGCGCATTTCACCAGGCAACTGGCTCAAAAGGGAACTGGGCCAGCAATACAGTCCGGCTTAAAAGTATACACATATTCAGGCACATACATTTTTATTCTATTAATTTAATTATAGATATATTTTGTTTTACTCTAAATTATATCCCAGTACTTGGTAACAATATCATTTTGTGGCAGAGCAAAATTTGTTGGCCGCTCGTAGCCCAGCGTAAAGTGATTCACTTCCTTTTTCACCTCATCGTCAAATATCTGGCAGGTTGGACAAAGAGTATAAATTAGTTTACAAATAAATGCTTCAAATTTGCATGTTTATGAAAAAAGTTTACATATGTTAGCTATTAAAAAAAAGGCTATTCAATTTATGCACTTCATATAGTAATAAACTAAATAGTTGATATTTTAATGCTTAGTTGTGTTAACTATCATCCATTTGAGTTGGTAAATATATTAAAAATAAATTTAATTAAGCAAGAACTCCGTCTTGAAACATAATATCTTCAAATGTCTCAGCACTAAGGATTTGTTTAATACAATAAGGATTTGCTCTTTCAAAAATGCAGTGTATAAAAATGTATTTTATTAAATTTTACTAATCACTTTTCCAGCAATTCCCAACAGTGAGATATTTCATTTAACCCGCGCTGCCTAAAAACCCACATCTTAAATTATAATTAACATAAATAATTGGTTTGATGAAGTCGAACTGATGATTTTCCAAAAGTTGCATCAACGTTTTCCATCCATTTTACTCCGCTGGGCTGGAACTCCCAAAATCCTTGCTAAAATTACCTAAAATGAGAATATACAACTTTTTCCCATATATCACCCCTGCGGGGTGGGGTTTCTCTAACAGAATTTAGCAGAGGTCTTAAAAGACAAGTTTCAGCTCGATCGGATAGCCCACAAAAAATTTCACACAAGCTTTTTCCACCATCTTTTCGCAATCAGGCGGAATTTCTTTTAAACTTCATTTTAGCGTGCACTGACTTCACATATTAAACAATCGGTCGATGTATAAAGTAATAAAAATCTTCTTTTTGACAACAGTGCAAACCCAAAGCCATAAAAAGTCCACCCATTAATGCTTTTCCGTGCAAAAAATCCCCATCCTAGGAATAAACCTTTGGCTTTGTAAACCTCTCTGTGTTTTGAAATACTCAAGAGTAACCAAAATTTATATGTATGTGGCATAAAAATGAGCTGATGTTAAAATTGTTACTTACGTCACATTCCTTCATTTCCAGCAGCGAAGATAGATCAAATTCAACTATGGGCAAACTTTTGGACACAAAACGTGCAGCATTGGCCACTTCGGGCACCGCGTGCTTCTGCAGCAATGACATCTCCCAGAGGGAGCTTTTTAGGGCGCCTGCTTTGACCGGATCCAGTTCCGTTTCATCGTAGGGATCGGATATCTCCACAGCTGTAAATGGAATACAATCTAAATGACAACCTGCACGTTTTAACATATTTTGTTATATTGTTTACCGCTTTCGGCACCCGTTGCACAAATGAGACGCTGCAGACCTGTGTGCCGCAGCAGTAGATTGCATATGAACCGTATCATTATAATAGCATCCTCTGTTGGACTTTTGAGTGCGAGTCTCGCCAGGCGCTTAACAAAAGCGGCCACCAGATTTTCCGGCAAATGCGTTGAGGTTAAAAATATATCGGCCAGATAAAAGAGGCGAGCTTTGTACTTGTTGTAGAACATTCGTGGATAGAACATATTATAGAGCTTCTGATAGACATCTGGATATGTAATATTCTGCTGTTGCATCAGCGTAAAGATACCTTGGAGAGCGAGCAGGGCAATGGGTCCATCTGCAAAAACATAATCGAAATTTTAATTCAAATAAATAATACTATCTCTAGACATATACGTTTTATGCGTTCGCTGTAGTTTTTTTTTTTTTTACTATCTTACCAAACTGATGAAGTGAATCCATCAGAAAATCTGTTAACAATATGGGATCCTGCAAATGCGGCAGTATACGTTCCAAGAGCACAACAAGCACCTGACGATGTACCTTCTCGTCCACGCCACTGCACGATGCAATTATGCCCTTCCAAACCGCATTCAAATGTTTGCGTGTTTGGTTGTATTCAAAGTTCGGATGTTTGTCTGTGCCTGGGCCAATGTGATACTCCTTGGCATTCAGCACAATCTTGCCCAAGTCAAGCAAATTGATGATAGCCAAATAGTTGAGTGCAATATCTGGTGAGTCCGCAAAACTGTTTGGTGCCAGTTCCGGCAACAGTTGATATGTCATCTGTAGCACGTCCAGGCAACGGGCATATTTCTGGAATGCCGCCACAGCCGTTGGTGGCGTTGTCTCCGAGTTGACCAGCGTCTCTAGCACACTGCGCAGGCGTTCACTGGGCCAGGCATTGGAGTAAATATACTTTGATTCGCTGGATATAAGCTGCATGCATACTTTGAGCGCAACGCCAGATTCTTCCTTGGAGGCGCTGCCCAATCTAACCAGCAGGCAGGACCACGCTTTATTATAGAGTGTTTGACATTTGGCATTGGGCTGGTTAGCTTTTCCCTTGGTCTTTGTCTTATCCTGTTGCTTTTCGGCGGCTAAAATGCATTTGCGCTTGAGAAGATTCTTGAAGATAACTTCAAGCACGTGCATTACTCCAACGGCATTGCATTCAGGTTCTTCCTGCAATTTGCCATAGACATTTATAGGTATATTGCAAACATATGTATTACTATCTGATTTACATACCAAGAGGTAAACAATTTCGCGCAGCACTTTTGTATCGACATTGCTGGAATTTAGGAAGGCATTGGCTTTTTGCTGTAGCTCGGCCGGCACGTTCGCACGTTTGGCAGACACTTCCACATCCTCTTTGTGGGCTGACTTTTTCGCTAATGGTTGTTTCATTGCATATGTATAGCAATATGTAAATGGTATAATTCACAATTAAATACAGCCAACAAAATTAAATGCAGCTATCAAAAATAAAACGTGCGGCGTGCAGTTTAAGAGCTGCCAACTTGTTTCACGATTTATCATCCGTTTGGCCATAATTAGTACATTTCAGTGCTGCCCAGCACATGTGTGCATATGTATGTATATGCGTTTAAATATTCATTTAAAGTTTTTGTTAGTTATCCAGCATGAATGCCAGCACAGATTTTAAGCCCGTATTGACCCGCGCCGCGCTTGCATTGAAGAAAACTCAGGATGACTCGGAATTCAAGGCTCTGGTATTTCAAGAACCGCAAGCTGCACTTCCAAATAACAAACAAGAGAAAACAGCAACAAATGATACTGTAAAAGATGGCAAAACCACGGACGCTGGCAAGTTAAAGAAAGGAGAAGACAACGAATTTGACATAAAAAAAGCACGCCAAGAAGTGCTCAACTTTGCCATTGCCAATCAGCGGACCATCAAAAACAAACAAAAAATGGAAATATTTCAGCTGATCAAACTTGGCGCCAAGCCACCGAAGAAGGCGTATAAAAACTACAAGGAACTCAAGGCGGAACGCAAGCGTCTAAAGGACACGCGCGAGGAGCGCAAGAAATTCCATCAATTGGGCAAGAATCAAACTGGTGCGGCCAGTGTCAAGTGCAACAATAAAACTAAACAAAAGCGGCGTGCGCCAGTTGCCAATATAAGCCAGCACTATGGCAAGGCGCAGCCTAAATTTAAGAAGCGAAATTAAACTAGCCTAAACTAAATCTAATTGCTTTTCAATGGGTTGCTGGGTAATTGTTTAATGCTATAAACAACATAATACACACGAATCTAGTTGTGCGTATGTATGCTAATGCATAATAATAAATAAATGGAATAAATGGCAACCCCGCGACCTGCCTAGGGCTGCCAATCTTTTGCAAACCATATGTTCTTGTTGTTTTTTTATTTTGCACTTGATATTTGGTCAGTCGTGCGATTACGTGAATTCTGTTTGAAGCAATATTTGTGTTCGATTTGTCATAAAAATGAACGCAGCCCCACGCGCCGCACTTAACCAGCTACTACGGCGAGGCTACAGCCAGGCAAAAAAAGGCGCAGGTGCTCCAAGGCCCCCACCCAGCGGCAGCAAAGTCGGCGCCGCACCTAGTGCAGCGCCCGTTAGCAATGTAACGGGCCTGAGCAGCGCTTGTGTGAAGCCCACATCGACACCAGTTGGCCCCGGAGCCTCGCCAACTAGCGGCTACAAAGTTCCCGAATATTTTTCTTTCAATCGGTTCAGTTTTGCTGAGGCAGAGGTCGAAATGGCCAAATACCGCTGCCCGCAGCCATCTGCATTGAAGTAGTAGAATAATGTTAACGTGCTATCAGCCATAAAAAGAAATGTAATTAATTAAAATACATATATGTATAATAAACGGTAATACGAAAATATATGCACAGGAATAGAACAAAACAATCCACATGATATATGTACATACAGATATATGCGTACATACAGATAAACATACAGTATATATATATATATATATATATATATATATACATATAAAAATGTATATACGTATTTGTGTGTATATTGGACATGCTACAAGGGCATGCCCACCTGTTAACCAGAGTTAGCAGCGCACTACATTTTAGAACCAGTTGGCAGCCCTATTTTCCTCATATATTTTTGCACTCGCTCTCTCCTCTTTTCACTTCTATTTCTCTTCACAATTTCATGGCGAGTGGCAGTGCTGTGCTGTTCTGGTTAATCGACATCGAAAATATTGAGCGCGGGAAGTGATATTACCATAGTTTTGCATCCAATTTGTCATTGCAAAAAGCAGATCCAAGTAAAATATATTTTATTATTGCATATGTGTTATAAATTATTTGTGTTAAACGGCAACAAAAACTAAGATAAAAACAAACTATACGATTTGTTGCAAGGCGCAAGCCACGGGGTAGCAGCTCTGTTTGTGCGTGTATGTGTGGTACAGTTGGGTAGAAAAACATTGCTGGCCTGGCAGCGCCGCACAAATTTATGAGTTCCACAGCAAATGTAAAGGGAAGCAAAGCGAGCAACAGAACTTAACAAAACAAAACAAAGTGGCATTATGTTATTGCTGGCTGCTATCACATAGATCAAGCAAAATAATTAAACTGCAAATCAATGCAAATGAAAATGAATGGCGTTGCCAATTTGCTGATATTATTCATAAACAGGGACGTCTTGTTGAACGCAATCGAACGCAGTGCAGTGAAAGTGTGCGAAACGGAAATCACAAAGTCGTTTATGAAAAGACAGAACCGAAAAATGTAAAACCATTTAAATGTAAGTGCGAGACGAATGTTAAATGCAGACACGCATAATTTAATAATTCAATATAATTGAATATTAAAATGAAACTTATGTATATGCACCACACGCTAAACATATGTACATAGTTATATATTAATATTAGATATATGTATGCGTATGTACATACAACTGGCGCGCAAAAATCAGCGTAGTTGCTAATAGAGCACCAAAAATGACCAAAATGGGCGCCAGAGTTGTCGCGCAATCAGAATAGTGAGGAGCACGTGACGCGTTATTTCAACACGAAATAAGCACGAGAAGCTAAAACACAAACAAAAATAGTAAATATATTTATTATATACAAAATCAATTTCCGCTACACTTTCATCTATCTTGATAAAACAAAAAAAAAAAAAAAAAAACATATATAGTAAAGCTTTAAACAAATAATAGAAAAATGTATGCGTGCATACATGATGAGCTAATTTGAATGCATTCACGCAGCAATTAGACGCTCATCTCTAATTAACACAGCCCGTGTTGCCACTACGCTATATTTTGGGTTTTGTTTTGTTTTTATTTTTGTATTTGCGATTACAAGTAGTTTACACCATTCTTAATCAATTGCAGTGACTACTGAAAGATGCGAGCTGGAAAAAAAACGGAAGCTGAGATAGGAAAGACTCGACCGTGCATTGTATACGTAAAAAATCTAAAGGAATCTGAAGCCACCGAAATAATCAACGCGGCAGCATCCAGTAAACCAACAAAAAAAGGGCGCATCGCCGCAGCTAAACAACCGACCAGGCGAACACATATAGACAACGAGTTGGAGCAGGAACGAGATAAACCGCGAGCGACGCGCACATCTCGACGTGCCACGACCATTGCACACGTCGAGCTGTTGCCAAAGAACAAACAGTCCGCCGCTGTGGGCGCAACTCCGATTGCTACACGCACTCGCAACGCCAAGGGCGAGCCAACGACCGTACCACGGGCAGCTGCGAAAACAACAACAACAAAACAGCAGCTCAAGGCGGTGGCAACACCATTGAGCAAGCGGCGCAACACAGCGCTAATATTACCCGTGGCCGGGACGTGCACACCGCTTAGCAAGCGGGGCGACACGACGACGCGAGGAGATATCGTTAGCGAATCAAGCAAAACAAAAATGTACAAACAGTCGAAAATTGCCGCAACGGCAGTGGCAACGCCGCCGCCAACGATTGCGGCTAGCCGCTCGCGTCGCTCCATCAAGCCGAATCCGAAATACGCCAGCGATGACATGGTAACGCCAAAGTATGTGGCTGCCCTGGCCAGCGAGAATACCAACAAACGTTCGGTTAAGCACCTATTCGCCAATGATGATGACGAGGATGAGGATATGCACGATCTGATTGAGGAGGATAACGATGATGAGCTGGCCGATGCGGCATTTAATCCACAGCTGCACAAGTCCGATGATGATGATGACATCAGTGAGCAGGACTTTGAGCTGCAATTGCGACGCGAAAAGGTGCCACCAAAGCGCGGACGTGGACGTCCACCGAAATCGGCCAGTGCAGCAACAGCCTCTAGCAATACCCCATCCCAAGCCGGACGGGGCTCCAGCCAAGCCGGCGGCCGCGGCGGTGTCACGCATTTACAGCAGCTGCGTCGCACAATCGCGCCCAATTTGGCGCGATCCCACATGAAAGTGATGGCAACTCCAACGGTGGGCAACAAGCGCAAACTAGAGGATGCCAATGATACGCCCATAGCACGCAAGCGTATGGCCACTGAAGTTGGCGGCGTTGCCCGCTCGGCGCCGGTTATCAATGGCAGCAATACTGTGGCCAAAGCGTCTGCCATTAGTCTGGCCAGCAATCAGGCCAAGCCAAAGGTCGTCGTGGGCAGCAGCAGCAGCAGCAGTAGCAACAACAACAACAACACCAGTGGCAGTGGCCTGCGTATGGTGCAGACAACAGCAGCCAAACCACGGCCGGCATCCAACTTTAAGCTGAGCACGGCCACAGCGACAGCACGGAACGTTGGCGGTGCTGCAGTGGCGCGTACGGGTATTGTGGGTCGTCCGCCGAGCTCGACAAATGCGCTTAAAGTGCAAAAGGCAGCAACGGCCGTGAGTGCAGCGGCAACATCTATGAAATCAACAGAAACTGACGATGTGCCCACGTTCACAATCGTTAATATTGATGACATTATCAATCAGGACGATGTGCTTATAACGCGCTCCTCCAACAGCAATAGCAGCGGCAAAAAATTGTTGACCGCAGCGCGCAACAACAACAACAGCTCGCGCACAAATCAATCCACGTCCTCCCCCACAGTAGCAATCGGCAGCAGCAGGAACAGCAGCAGCAGCAGCACGCCGGGCAATAATTTAACCACAAGCTCAACCAACAAGCGGCTCAAAGCAGCAGCAACAACAACAGCGGCAACAGCAACAACAACAGCGACATCAGCAGGAACAACCAGCAAGAACACGTTGGCGCTCAATCATAACAAACAGACGTCGCTGGTCGTCTCTGTGGGTCAAACGAAACCGCGACCGCGCATCCTGAATGCCGAAATGGGTAAAAAGACGCAGCCAATGATGAAGCCGCTGATGAGCATGGGCAAGGAGCTCTGCCCCATGACCGATGGCGGCGATACCGAGGATGAGGATATATCCAATGAGCTGGCAGAGGATGATATGCACGCCTCACCACCACATCCAGCAACAACAAATCAGGCGCGCGTGGTGCGTCGTGTGCAGACTGCTAAATGGTTGCCCAATCGACGCCATGTGCTATCGACGTCGACAACGTCGGTGAATGCCAGCAATAATCAAAGACATCATCAGCAGCAGCACCAACAACAACAACAACATCAGCAGCATCAGCAGCAGCAGCAACAACTGGCCACTGGCCTAGATCGTAAGCTAACCAAGCTGTTGGGCGAGAGCAGCGACGATGATGTGTTTAAGAAGCCGGCAAGTCCGTCTACATCAACGCCATCACAGCGTCGGTATAAGGAGAATGCAACGGATGAGGAGGCAGCCACGGCAGCAGCTGAACCCGAAACGGAGGCCAAACAACCGAAATATTTTCCACCCGAGACAACCACATACTGTCAGGAGGATGGACGCCTTGTCAAGAAGATCACCTGCTATGAGACCTGGCATGTGATTAGCACGCCCAAAGAGCCATCGAGCAAGACACGCCAGCAACGCACCTGCCTCGAATTGCCGCTGGTCAAGCTGGCAAATGTTGCCGCACGCATCAAGGTGCCCTCCACCAAATGGACGAGCAAGGTGACCCTCTATAAGCTGTCGCCAACGCTTATGCATCGCCAGACAATGACCATATTTACTGGTGATCTAAAGACCTACAATATACCCGAAGAGGAGCGCCACAAATATCAGCCATCGTGTGTGCTCTTCCGGCGCTCCGTGCTCGATCGGAGCAAATGCCGTGTGCCCTTCGATCGTGCCATCATCTTCAAAAACAAATGCTTTTATGCCAACATTGAGGGCAAGCACGTCAATTTGCTGGGCGCACCCGAAGTGGTCAACTCCGTAAAGGATGTCGAGATACTAATTGATATTGTAGACTCGCTGGCCCTATCCAGCGATCTCGTTGAAATGGTCACGTCCAAGTAGTAAGCAGCTCGGGCATGGCCGGGTATGTTGGGATGTAAGGATCATGGGCACATACTCTAATGACTATGTATGGAAAAGTAGGGCTAACCTTGAGCAGATTGCATACATACCCCCCCCCCACACACACACACACACACACCCTATACACACACGCATGCATATATATATTATATGTATATTTTTTTGGATTACCTATAATCTATATTTTTTTTTATTCGATTTAAATTAGTTGTAATAGTTACTTTAGCGTAATAGTTATTTTAGCTGTTCGTTATATCTACATTAATGTAATAAAAAAAAAAAAAAAAAAAAAAAAAAAAACGAAAAACTAAAAGATTTAAAGGTAAACTGCACTATACCCAATCATGGGTCCAAATCCCGGAACTTTAATATACTATAATACATATGGCTATTGCAAATTGTTTACAAACTGGATGTGTGGAAAAAAAAAAAAACGTCGCATGCCGTTCGGACGAAGACTTTTGATGTGAAATCTATAATTTTAAAATAATTTTACATTATATACATACATATATACACATATGTGTAGGCATAAAGAGAGTTTTGAGTAACAAAAATATCACTTTTTAATTTGCAAACGAAAATAATGTTTAGTTGATTTATACAATAAATAACGTGCACCGTGCCGAATGGCAGGTGTAATAATAATAATTATAATAATAATAATAATAATCTATTAATTTTATTTCTATGTAAAGCGAAGAAAACTGTAATCAATAAAAATATTTAATTTTATTTCTATGTAAAGCAATGAAAGGTGTAATCAATAAAACGATTTAATTTTATCATTATGTAAAGCGATGTAAATGAGTTATTTTTAAATTCATTAATACAATAGCTTGTATTTGCAACTAATTTGAATATCAGTTATTAGTAAATACTAACATTTGTTTGTTTATATTGCTTGTGTCAATTTTCTGAATTAAAAAAATATATAAAATATCCAAAGTTCGTTAAATTGTTTCTCATTTCAAACGAATGAGTTTAGTTTATTTTGCTTTGCGCGCAACAAAAAAAAAATGTTGATTACTGAAAAATATTTTATACATATATAAAAAAAGGTTTGTCTTGGGACATTTGCTAATCACATAGAAATAAATTCTCGGCTCGCTAGCCTTTGTAATTAGCTTAAATTAAAATTGACTCAAATGGGCCAGTGTGTCCACCCGTATTCAATCAATATTCAATCGGTTTTCATTTGATCTTAAAATAAATCATTACGCTAAAAGGCGCACAAATACAGCCTATTGATGCAAATACATATATGCCATTAAAAATATGTGGCTAGCAAACAGTGTGTACACACTTGTTTCCTTAACATTGATACAACCAATCGATAACAATTGATGATTGAGAAACGAATTGATAGGTGGCTTAGGATATACAACAATTATGCTGTTACTGCAAAATGCATATTTCTTATTTAATAAAAATGGTTGCAAAACACTCCCCTTGCTTGGGCAGTCTTTTTGCCATTTTAATGTTTGTCAACAAATTTGCTCCGATAACTATCGCATGAGTGTAATTCGTCTTTTGTGTGTTGGCAAGCGTGGCAGCATCCCTGGTTCGATACGTGTATCGATATCAGTCTAGCGCTGTCAATTATTTACCTATATATATATATTTTGTCTCCCCAAAGTTATAAATTTAAACGCCCAAAGAGAATTGTACACAATATTGCAAAGTGTACGAACAAAAAAAAAACGCATACAAATGCTCGAAAAGCATTGATGAGCTGCAATTAAAGCAGTCGAACGCCATATACAAATGAAGGAGGCGGAGAGCTGCTGCGGCTCCATTGACAACCCAACCCAAAAAGCATAAGCGAGAGGAGTACATACATGTAAAAAGTAAAAAGTAAAAAGGAAAGAAAAAATACACCGAAAATTTGTGTGTGTAACGAAAAAGTGTAGACTATTAATATATATATATATATAACTATAGTTGAGAATACGCATACGCATACGCATACAATAGAACAATTCGATACAATTGCTAACGAATTTAATTAATCAACACAATGGATACAGAGAGACCAAATAGCCAAGAGACAAAAGTCATTTATCATATTGACGATGAGAGCACGCCGTATTTGGTTAAAATACTGATACCCTCCGCTCAGGTCACACTCAAAGACTTTAAAATGGTGCTCAATAAACAGAACAACAATTACAAATACTTCTTCAAGTCAATGGACGCCGACTTTGGTGTGGTCAAAGAGGAAATCGCCGACGATGCCACAATACTGCCTTGCTTCAATGGACGCGTCGTCTCCTGGCTGGTCTCGGCCGATGGCACCAACCAGTCCGATAATTGCTCCGAGCTGCCGCCCAGCGAATGCGAGATGCGTGTGCGTAGTCATTTGGCACTGCAGCAGCAACAACAACAACAACAGCAGCAGCAACAACAGCATCAGCAGCAACACCAACAACACCAACAGCAGCAGCAGCAGCAACAACAACAACAACAGCTACAGCAACAACATAAGCTGGGACCCTTGCAAATGCTGCAACCGCCGCCACTCACATATCAATCGGCCTCGGTGCTGTCCAGCGATCTGGACTCGACGAGCCTCTTTGGCACCGAATCGGAGCTAACACTGGACCGGGATATGACCGACTATAGCAGCGTGCAGCGGCTCCAGGTGCGCAAGAAGCCGCAACGTCGCAAAAAGCGTGCGCCCAGCATGTCGCGCACATCCTCATACAGCTCCATAACGGACTCAACAATGTCGCTGAACATTATAACCGTTTCGATTAACATGGAGGCAGTTAATTTTCTGGGCATATCGATTGTCGGCCAGTCGAATCGCGGCGGCGATGGCGGCATTTATGTGGGCAGCATCATGAAGGGCGGCGCTGTCGCCTTGGATGGACGCATCGAGCCGGGCGACATGATATTGCAGGTGAACGATGTTAATTTTGAGAACATGACCAATGATGAGGCGGTACGTGTACTGCGTGAGGTTGTCCAGAAGCCTGGACCCATTAAATTGGTGGTGGCCAAATGCTGGGATCCAAATCCGAAGGGTTATTTTACCATACCGCGCACGGAGCCGGTGCGACCGATTGATCCTGGCGCCTGGGTGGCGCACACACAGGCGCTCACCTCGCACGACAGTATTATGGCTGACATACCGGAGCCAATTAAGGAGCGGCTCGATCAAAATAATCTCGAGGAGATTGTTAAGGCCATGACAAAGCCGGACAGCGGCCTCGAGATACGCGATCGCATGTGGCTAAAGATAACCATACCAAATGCGTTCATTGGCGCCGATGCGGTCAATTGGGTGCTGGAGAACGTTGAGGATGTCCAGGATCGGCGCGAGGCACGTCGCATTGTGTCCGCGATGCTGCGCAACAATTACATTAAGCACACGGTCAACAAGCTGACCTTCTCCGAGCAGTGCTACTATGTGGTGAACGAGGAGCGCAATCCCAACATGCGTGCCCAGTTGCATCCGCTGGCGCATGCACTGAGCCATGCCGATACGGAGAGCATTACCAGCGATATTGGACCGCTGCCAAATCCGCCGATCTATATGCCATACTCGGCCACGTACAATCCAAGTCACGGCTATCAGCCGATACAGTACGGCATCGCCGAGCGTCACATCTCGTCCGGTTCGAGCAGCTCCGATGTGCTCACCAGCAAGGATATATCCGCATCGCAAAGCGACATCACCTCTGTCATACATCAGACCAATCAGCTGACTATCGCTGCGCATGGCTCCAACAAATCGTCGGGCTCATCGAATCGCGGCGGCGGCGGCGGAGGAGGAGGAGGAGGTGGCGGTGGCAATACCAACGATCAGGACGTATCCGTATTTAATTACGTATTGTAGAAATTTTTTGCAATGAAATTGTGTGTTTATTATTAATTAATTAATTAATATAATTATTCTTTTTATACATATACGAGTATACAACAAACAAAGGAAAAATACAAACAATATAACATGTATATTTATAAGTTGATCATGCTAATAACTATCCAGATGGATGTAATGGGCACAGTGTCCACCAAAATTAGCTCGAATCGCGTTTGTGGCTTGTCTGTGACCAGCTCAGACGGCCCGGCCCGCAAGCACGATGAGAACTTTGCATGATGGATGAATGTAAGCCAGTTAAAATGAGTATAAGAATGAGATGATGATAATTTTGAATAAAGTTCTAAGAATTTAGTAATCAAAAAATAAAATATATAACAAATATTTTGTTGTCAATGTTTCTGTGCAATCGTTATAAAGCCCTTTATATGCAGGCATGTTCAAATCCAGGTAATTATAAGCATAAGTCCAGGTGTATGTAAGCTTCTTGTATTCTCAGCTCTAACTAGAGATGGGCACGAACTGGGCTGGGCTATTACGGCCCCAGAGTTCGTGCTTAAGATTTCGAGGTATCGTCTGGATTTGAGTCGGAAAGTGATGACAACCTTTTTACTTTAAAGATCATACTGTTCGTGTTGCTGAGGCTTGGATGGACCCGCACGGAAGTCAAACGAAATGGAGTTTTCCAGAACAGGTCCGTGTGCCACGGAGAAAAGCACGACCCTTGGTTATTTATAGTTGTAACCCAAACAATGTTCTATGCATATCAGACTCTTAGTCTGGTGCTGGAGATAGCGCATATCGAAGCTTTCCAGCACGACACACACGACTAACTAAATTTAAGACATTTAATAATTCAATGTGTCAATGCGTTTTATTAGTTTTTGTAATTTTATAAATTTATTTAAATAATTTACTTCAATATCTTAATAGTTAATAATATAATTCATTTGATTAATTGATTTTTCCCAAATTCATAAAAGTCGTGTTTATGCGTTTAACGCGGACACGCACGCAATTTCTTTTGCGTTCTCGTGTCACGAAATAAAATAAAACTTACTAAAATAATTTCTCCAATCAGCTGCATTAAGTGCTACGGCTCATTCATTCAAAACTTAAACAAATACATAATTGAAAACTAAAATTCATTGCATAAAGGCTGGTTATCTTTAAAGTATGTGGGCAAAAAGTTAACTCTCTAAGCACATGATTAATTGCTATTTGATTTTATCACCATACGAACATAAAATTGTTGTTGCCAATGAAATTTCGCGATAAAAGGCCAACAAACGGAAGGCTGACTAACTCAATTAATATTGATTACATTGATTTTGAATTTACCGCCGCTCTCACGCTTTGCAACACTGGGCCAGCTGGATCTATCGATAAATTGACAATTATCGAATCGCCTGATGCATTTGGCACAGGGAAGAAGTTGAGTTTGCAACGCAAAACAGAAAAACATGGCAGCTGAGGTGGAGACGGCCACTGCATCTGATAAATTTTCAGCCAATGCTGAGGAATTGGAAAGCTACTATTTAATGCTCGAAGCTGGCAATATACCAGAACTTCAATGGCAATTTCCTGGACGTCGAGCGCCCTCTCCAGACGCCAGCGTGGGCGGCAGCAACAAGGAACTGGAAGCTGCTACCGAAACGGTTGAGCAAGAGTAAGACAATAGGCATATATACTATATACACTAGCGCGCATTCGACTTTTCCTATCTACCACCCCTTGCAGGCCACAAAAGGCAAACGATTTCGATTTCAGCGACGAAGTTGCACCCACTCAAATGCGCGTACGAAGCCAAACGTCGACGCCGAAGTCGGCCAAGAAAAAGACCGCAAATTTTGCCGGCGTTATGGAGACGCTGAAAAAGAAGAAAACCGAGGGCTCCTAGCGGACAAGTGCTCTTCTTCAAAGACCAGCATATTTGTAGATATGTATGTATATATATACATATGCATATATACATATATATATATATAATACCAAAACAAAACAAAAACAATGAACAGTAGTATGTGTAAATTAATAGAATGTTGTAGAATTTCTCATTAGTTATAAGGCATTCGTAAATATTTGTCAAGGAATTATTGTTATTGTGCATATGATGTATGCATTTTATAATTAAGTATTGTAATAAATCTAGTTATCCATTCATATTTTCCATTTATACACTTGATGTTCAAACCATAAATGTGCCAAATTCATATGTTTTTGTGGTGCAAACTTTGTACGTGTATTTTAAGTTGTATTTTTATAAATTCAAAAAGCAATCGTATCATCAAACAGGCGTTTACTTTAAGAAAAGAACAATCATGACTATTCATCATGTGAATTATAATCATAAATTCCGAAATGTATGGATCTCTCATGCATAGACTTAGCTGGAATGTTTGTTATTGCCATCTCTTTTCTTTGGTTATCTCTTTCGTTTTTATGTGAATTGTGCAAACAAAATCATTGCAGTCGTAGAAATTGTCATCAACATTTTCGATCTAAATATTATATTGTATGTACTCTTAAAAACGTGATCATGTTTATTTTACTTTATTTTCTACTATATGTGTGAAACAGAACATTTTATTACGCCAAAGGAATACGCAACTCCCTTTTCTATGTCTTTGAAAGCATGGCTATGTATGTATGTATATATGTATGCATACATTAAGGTACATTAATGTATATATAAATTAGGGTATTGTGACAAGTATGTGCATAAGTATGTATGCATGTGCATATATATGTATGTATATACATATGTGTGTAAGTATGTGTACACAAGTGTCAATGTATGTGTTTATTCTTCAATGGCAAATGCAAACAAAGTTAAGTTCCCGATGCGTTCTAAATTTAAAAGTTACGCATTAAATAGTGCCCTCCTATTCGATTCTCAAGAATTCATATAGGCTCCGCTTTGCATTCGAGTTTTTATTTTTGTTTTTTTCTGTAATTTTATTTTTTTGTGCATTGTGTATATATACATTTATGTACATATATATATATATATATATATATGTGTGTATGCATGTATGTATATATATGTATGTACCTATATATGTGTATATGTATATGTATGTATGTATGTGTGTATATACGTATTGTATGTATGTATATATGTTTATGTGTAGGTATGTATATAGTATGTAGGGATGTATATATGTACGCATGTTTGGATGCATGTATATAAGTTGCATGTATATGCATATATACACACATATATATGTTGATACTTACATACCATATTCTGCAAACTCATATATCTTTCCTCAAGGAGAGAGTTCGCGTCATAGAGAGGGATGGCTGCAGCCTGATCTATATTTTTTCTACATATTTCTGGCAGTCAGCATGGATGTAAACTCATATCTTAACTGATTCTAACTCTAATGCTTTCATGAAAGAAAAACTAAATTACTTTTTTGGACTTTTTCTCCATTTCTCAAGTCAAAAGTTTGTATAATCAATCTGAACGACCTTTTAAAAAGTTATCATAGATTTTTTGGGGAATCCCAAACTGTGAAAGGAAGGTTTCCCCATCGCAGAAAAAGTCTATATTACCAAGTTTTGTGTCCAATCTTATTCACTTAAATCTACCTGTGCAATCCATACATCCCTCTCTCTCTCTCTCTCTCTCTCTCTCTCTCTCTTTCTCATTTTATTTCACTTTCTTTCCTGATCTTACTCTTATTGACGCTCTACTTTTCTTCTTACAGGGATGAGTACACATAAAGGTCTGTCTCTCTTCTACTAATAGATGGCGATCAAGTATTCGTGCGGGTGTATGTGAAATTGTTGGTAAGTACATATTTACATATATATGTGTATATTTACATATATATGTACATATTTACATATATATGTAAAAATGTTTAGCCTGACTGACTGACTGCCTATTGGATGGAAGCCCAGGCAATGCCGGGCTTTACCCGCTTGTGTACCCGTATAAGCATGAGTACAACAAGAAGCGTATTAAAATTGTTTATCAATTCGTTTTTATTGATTTAAAATGGCGTATATATAAAGTATGATTGACTCGCATTAAAATGTTGTCAATTTGATTTTTTTACATATTATACAGATACATTATCTATATGTGCACATATATTTGAGTACATTTTACATAAAATACGTTTTATTTATTCGCTTGATTAGGATTGAACATATATAAGTGGTCGATGTGCTGCACATGGGCAATATGCATCATGCATTCACTTTTGTACATTATTAATAATATCAAGCTAAGCAAATGTTTAACAATGTTGTCTAAAAGTTTTAACAAACTAAAATGAGAATTTCAAAGACAATTTGAATGCTACTCGGACGTAGCAGAAAGGAAAATTTTAAGAACTTCATTTAGGCAGAGGTTCAGTTAAAGAGCAGAGATAAAGATAAAGTACAGTATGTATGTATTAATATATATATATATATAGCTTAGTTTCAAACGAAACTGTGTTGTTGTAAAGCACATGCGTCCGACGTTTTAAAAACGTGTGTGTGAGTGTGTATGTATGTATGTGAGTGTGTAAGTAGTTAAAATAAAAATAATAACAACTTAAAATGATAAAACAGTAACAATGCAATTTTAATGCTGCTGTCATCTATAACCGCCAAGAAGAATTTTTAAACAATTTTTGCACTTGCGATTCTAATGTGATTAGGTGATCGTTAATCCCTTATACATGTCCTCTAACGATGTGCCCCTATTGAGTGGTTGTTGCTGCTGTTGCAACTGCTGCTGCTGTTGCAACTGCTGCTGCTGCTGCTGCTGTTGTTGTTGCTGTTGCTGTTGTTGCAACTGCTGCTGACTGCCCGTTGCAGATCCAACATTGTCACCAATTTCGCTTGTTATGATTTGTATAATTTGTTGAAATGTTGGTCGAGATTTGGGAGTTTCATGCCAACAGGGACGCATCAGCTCGTTGTACACAAAGTCCGAACATAGCTCCGGCTTAGGTAATCTGGCAATACAAATGTGAAAAATGAGTGGAAGTCTTTGACCAGACATTGCAGAATTGACATACCGTTCGCCTTGGCGCAGGCGACTGAGAAACTGATCCTGTGGTAAATCATGTCCAGGCACCAGATTTGGTATTTCGCCACGTGAAAACATTTCAAAGAGCGTTACGCCATAGCTCCAGACATCTGAATACGATGAGAATTTAAGAGTCTCAATGGCCTCGGGCGAATACCTGCAGTAGTCAAGAATTAAGATAAATGCTAATTTGATAATGCCAACCATTTGTGCACTCACCATTTAATGGGTATATCACGCTGACTTATGCCATAGTAGTAGCCATCGGCATTGGCAAACTGGGCCAGGCCAAAATCTGAGATTTTTACACACGAACGATCGACTAGAATGTTGCGGGCTGCCAGGTCACGATGTATGAGACCCTTGCCAGATAAATAGTCCATGCCCTGCAGCAACCAAGAATTGAAAAGTCACGAAAATGAAACACCTGAATAGACACTTGGATACTTACATGGGCAATGTCCAGGGCAAAGGCCAATAGGCGGGCATTGGTGAGACTTGGCTTCCGTGAACTTAAGTAGACAATAAACGAGCCAAATTCAAAGTACTCCATGATGATGCTTAGCGATTTTTCTGCCCAATACTTGAACTTGACCACATTGGGATGGTCCAGCTTGCGCATGATGTCGATTTCGCGCAGAAAATCATTGGTTACCTGCACGGTTTTCAGCTTCTTAATGGCCACCTGCTCTTTGGGGCGATCCTTATCATGATATTCGAGTTCACCCCTATATACGGTGCCATAATGACCCTGGCCAATCTTGTGCTTCTCACGGTATATAACCTTGCAGTCGTACAACTGCATCACCAGCGGCAAGTCTTGTGAATTTGCAAAGAACTCACTGCTCAGGCCGACGGCGCCATTGCACATAGTCAAGCTGTCCGAGTCCGGCGAATGGTGTAGGCCATTTGGCAGGCCATGGCCGTTAAAAGATGCGTGCGCTTCGCTGCTGAAGTCGTTCTCATCGTCGTTGCAGTGCATATGGTCATCGGAGTACTCGACTGAGGGTCAAACATAGGTAAAACATGTTAATAAAATGACTGAAAACTTGGGATATCTTCGGCATGCGGAGATTTGATACCCTTGTAGACATTTCCCTTTTGAGCAGTTTGTTAAAATATCGTTGAAAGCAGAATATTTTGACATGTAAGAACCTTCTATTCCACCGATCTTTAAACGATTGTTATACGATTTTACATAATGGAACTAATAAATTCCGAGCTTGGTCCAGTTATCTTGATATAAAACGAGAAACAAAAGCTATCTTCGGCACGCCGAAGATTAAATACCCTTGCAGACCCAACCATTTCATTTCACAGGGAAAATAGTTAATGCCGAGTATGGTTGAGATGTCTCGAATAACAAAAAGTTTCTCATACAACTTAATTTTCGACCGATAGCTTCAATATCAGCTATATAATATAGTAGTCCGATGTAAATAAGATTTTGCATAAATGTAGGGAACATAGTGAAATCTTTAAATGCCGAGTATGGTCACGATATCTTGATAAACAAAATAGTTTATAATATTATATTATAATAATAATAGCAGCTATATGATAAAGTGGTCCGATGTTGATAGTATTTTGCATATACATATATATGAGGAGTATGGTAAAACTAATAAATGCCGAGTTTGGTCAAGATATCTTGATAGACAAAAAAGTTTTTCGTACAACAACTTAATTTTCGACCAATCGTTCCTGTGACAGCTGTATGATAAAGTGGTCCGATCCAGCCGGTTCCGACACACATATGTACTGCGTGCAATAGGAAGAGGCACTTCTGCAAAGCTTTAAAACTGAGAGGCTAGTTCGCATAGAAACAGGCAGACGCACAGACGGACAAGGCTGTTGATACTGATCAAAAATACATATAACTTATTAAGTTAATGAGAAAAAAATGAATTGAAACAGCAGCACAGAAAACAATACAATCGCAATTGCAATGCTGTTGATAGAACTCAAAGCATGAATGTGTGTGTGTACATGTATACATAAATACTTGGAATTTGCGCTTGCTGCTAACACGTGCACAGTCAAAACACATAATTTGTGTGTGTTTCTTAACCGACCTTAATGAAATTTTCTACAGTATATCTTATTTTACCATAGAATGTTTGTGTATTCTCAAAAAGTTAATTGCATTAAAATTGTAGTTGAAATGGTTGGGCAATACAAGTTGGTTATTAACTTGATTTATAGCTATGAGGTAGTAGCGGGGAGGTGGCGATAGGTATAAATTAAAAGATACTTGATATATATATACCATTCTACTCTAGGTCTTATTATATACCAAATTTGTTTAAAAAAACAGGATTTCGATATCGATTTTTATCGATTGCTTGGAAACGGAGTAAGTTATCGAAGTAATAGCGCAAACAATGCGCATGGAATAGGGGGACCTACAGCTAAAATTTCTCTAGCTCTTATAGGTTCTGAGATCCTTGCGTTCATACATACGGACAGACGGACAGACAGACGGGCATGGCCAGATCGACTCGGCTGTTGATGCTGATCAAGAATATATATATACTTTATGGGGTCGGAGATGCTTCCTTCTGTCTGTTACATACATTTGCACAAATACATTATAACCTTTTTACTCATTTTCAATGGGTTCAGGGTATATAAAGGTTTTCATATCAGAGCCAACTGTTTGACGGATCATTCCTATGACAGCTATAAAGATAGACCCTCTACGAGGGTATAACAAGCAAATTCTTTTAGCTGCAGAATGCAAAATATGCAATACCCTCTGGCAGGCATTTAACGCCATTTTTTGTATAACTCAATGTCAGATTGAAGATTCCTATATGATATGTTATCATGTTATCGAGACAAAGATTGTCAAAGTATTGAGAAAACAGAATAGATGACAGTAAAGTAGATATATTCGTAGTATCCTAGATTATATTAGATATCATTGAAGTTATATAACTGATTTCTATAATGGTCCTACTATACAATTTCTATCAATTGTTCCAATAGTACAGCTTTGTTGTCTTCCGTCTACTCAGGGTTTGCTGACACTTCGCTCATTGGGATTATCAATCGGCTCAATGATATTGTAATCCGATTGTGAAAAGCACCAATTAAGCTGGGATTTGGTATTTTGGCCAAGATAGCCTGATGAACAGGAATTTTTCGATCGACTGTTTCTCCAAGGCTTACATACTTTTTGTTCGCGCGGATCCCGATGCAATGTCCTGCATCCCAGCTCCCGCCCAACCGACCGAGGGGCGCAGTTGTGTAACGTACGACACGAGTCGCGAAGTACAAAACTATCTACTTGCTACTACTTGCTAAATATTTTAGCATAGAAGACTTTCTACGAGGAAGACAAGACTCTGAGCAGAGTACTCTGTTATGCTTGTTATAATCATCACAGAAGGGTTCATACAAGACCGGCAAACAACAAGAATTGTTTATGTACAGACTCAATTCTGTCTTGTGAGATATGATGGCCATGAGACATACTCAAGTATAGGTTATACCAAATATGTAAAAAAGATCTTTTTCGCGTATGAGTCGTCAAACTCCTTCGACCATCGCTTGATGAAACCCGAAACAATTCTGGCCTTATTGACCACGGTCTTAACATGAGAGTCGAATTTAAGTTTATGATCAAGAATGACAGCTAGAGCTATCAAGGATGTAAGAAATCAATTGGGGAGGGCTTCTATATAAAGTCATTACCTTTTAATTGAAGCAATTTAAATTTAAGAGGTTGGCTAGACACCAAGCCCTAAACGCATCAATTTTGGCTTGTAAAAGATAACGTGATGCCATATCTTTATATGCAAGGCATAATTTTACATCATCAGCATACATTAATACTCAAGAGTGAGACAGTATCGACGGAAGGTCGTTGATGAAAAGAGTAAAGAGTAGCGGGCCAAGTTGACTAGCTTGAGGAACACCGGAAGTCACCAGAATACTACAGAATTCTGTTACGCAAATACTATGAAATCCAGTTCAAGGGATTGACTGGGCAGCCGAGAAGGCATCATTTATGAAGCAGTAAGAAGTGGTTGACGTCAATCTGAATTCTTTTCTTAAGCCCATCAATTACTAGCGAACCCATGCTGGGAAGGTGAAATAATAGAACTACATAAATCTTGCAGCAGAGATGCTATGATTCTCTCAAAAGCTTTAGGTGTAATAATTTGGAAATACCTTAATAGTTTTCTACATCGGACTTACTCCCTTTCCTATGGGGAGGGGTAATGTATGATTCCTTCCAAATGATCGGAGAAGATGAAGTGTTAACGGAAAATTCAAAAAGTTTTAAAAAATATTTACATAGCGCTGCAGCACAGTATCTGAGCAAAAAACAAGCAGGAACACCTCCAGTAAACCGAGTAAACTGAGTAAACCGGTTTGGTTGTGTTAAGGTCGCTGAGAAGCGAAATTTCCGAAATAATAGGATTAACAAGTAAGAGGTTCAAGTCGGGAGCTCCCGACTAGGGAATACCCTGAAATGTTCCCTTGGCAGGATTCGAACTCGCAACTGGCCGTATTACTTGTTGACGACTCTACTCAACAGACAAACCAGCAAAAAAAAAAACAGAAAAAAAATAGTTTCCCAGGTAGGGCTCGAACCCGCGACAGACCGCAACACTTGCTATGCCTCTACTCAACAGCCACACCAATAATTAAGTATCATTGAGAAAAAAAACGAACTTATAGCATTACAGAAAAAAGTCGCAATTACAATGCTGTTAGAATGCGAAGCAGACGCGCATGAATGTGTGTGTGTGTACACAAATTCTTGATGTTTTCGCTAGCTGTGCCATCCAATTGCGCAGTTACATAGTTACAAGCTCTCTTAACCGAGCTTAATGAAATTTTCTACAGTATATATTATTGTACCATAGAATATTTGTGTATTCTCAAAAAGTCAATTGCATTAAAATTGTGGCTTAGGTTGGTTGGCAATATAAGTTGGGTTATTAACTTGATTTATAGCTGTTCAGTGTCAGAGGGGAGGTGGCGATAGGTATAAAATGAAAGATACTTGACATATATATAATATTCTAGAAGCAACATATCATGTTTGGTGACTCTAGCTCTTATTATTTACCAAAACTGCACATTGCAAAAACCGGATTTCGATATCGATTTTTATCGATTACTTGGAAACGGGGCAAGCGATCGAATATCGAAAAAAAAAACTCGTTCTGCGCGGGCACTAGGAGAACCTACAGAACCACCTATAGGTTCTGAGATCCTTGCGTTCATACATACGGACGGACGGACGGAAGGACGGACATGGCTAGATCGAATCGGCTGTTGATGCTGATCAAGACTATATATACTTTATGGGGTCGGAGATGCTTCCATCTGCCTGTTACATACATTTGCACAAATACTTTATACTGTACGCACATTAACGTTTGGTTAAGATAGCCTGAACAGCAAAAGTCTTTTATACAAAAATTTGCTTTGTCCACCAATAGTTCTTATAGCAGATATATGATATGTCGTCCGATATCTGACATATGTACTGCGATGGTAGTTACTGTTGAGTAAGCAGAGGGATCTGTGCAAGGTTTAACATGGATAGCTTTAAACCAGAGACTCAACAGACAGATAAACATGGCTACATCGGCTCGGCAATCGATCGATAAACACGTAGAGTCGCAGATAGCACAAATTAGAAATCCGTATACCCTTGAATCTGAATCGGCACAGGGTATAAAACGAATGCTTTACTTACATGACTCCGTTTCCGTTTGAGGCACAGCGTAGTTTCGTTGTAAGCGGGTTTTGATGGCATTCAGTCGTGTAAATATGTCGTGATGACTGAAACGCTTGTCCGGATCATCGCTCCAGCCATCCATAATAGTGTTGTACATTTCAGGTGGGCAGAGGATTTGGTTGAGCGGCTTCAATATGCCGCCATCAATGGTTCGATTGCGTATGAGATCGCGCTGTTTCAACTGATCCAGCGATAACTGGCCGCGCGAGAAGATCTCATAAATGGTAGTCGCAAATGCCCAGAGCTGTGTGCTAGAATCCTGCTTGGCTCCCTCCAGGTTGTTGTAGTACTTGATAGGTATCCAGGGTGAACTGAAGATCAAAACAATAAGCGATAAGTCGGGGCTCGATAACTGACGTATTGTGCACTCGCAACTCACTCGGATTGCTTGTAGGGACGCGGACAGCCGGGATCGCTGATTTTCGCATCGAGCACAAACTTCTTGGCGTCGTATTTGGTAACGTACAAATTGGAGCAGCGTATGTAGTTGTGTATTATCTTATTATCCTCCAGATAGTGCATGCCACGCACCAGGCCATGCATTACGTCCAGCAAACAGTACATGCTAATGCTTCGATTCACCTGCAGAAATTTATTTAACGGCCCGTATTTCGAGTACTCCATGACCATTGTATAGGGCACGGATAGTGTTAGGCCATACAGTTTGATAAACTGCGGCGACTGTATTAGGCTCCAGGTTTGCGCCAGTTTCATGAACTCTTCAAAGTTCGCATCGTACTTTAGCATTTTCATTGTGACTGGCACATCCTTGAACGAGCCCTGCTGTATCCAGTCACCGCGCATTGTGTACACCTTGTCATCGTCGCTGTCATTAATCGAGTCTACAAACACGAGGTGCGGGTTAATGATTGTTTATAATATACGGTTAAAGATAGATTGTATTTGTATTTTTTCCATTTATTGCTTTCCATCCATTTTCCGCTAGGGTCCGTGGATTTGCCGAAACAAAAGCAACACAACACACAACACAACTCTATTGTATTTTAACATAGATCTTATTTAAACACTGAGCTTTCATCGATTTCCAGCTCATTTATGTGGATTTATCCAAAAACGGTGATTATATCGAAAACGTGTTTAAAGCCGTGCGAACTGAATATGTATTTCCCCCATTTTACGCTTACGTCTTATTTACAAAAAAAAAAAAACTTATATGTTATATGAAAGCTACGTTAAATGGAAATGATCATACAAAAAACCCAACCATTTTTCGCCCATTTTCCACCCCAATGAAGGAAACTACTTTTGTACAAAATGAATGATTTGAGCTAATGGACATAGATCTTACCTTGGTACCATTGCAGGTCGGTTTTCCGATTGAATATCTGTGGAACCTTTTTTTTTTTTTTTTTTTAATCCTACCTAATGCAAACTACCCAAAAAAAAAACAACAGTTTTCCGCCCATTTTCCACTTTAATGACGGAAACTTGTTTTAATAAATCCTATTATTAAATTGTGCTACTGAATACAGAGCTTACCTTGCTACGATGTTCTTAAACAAAATCCCACTTAATAACGAAAAAGTGCATGATTTTGGGCTAGCGGATTGTTGCTCTTACCTCGGTACCATTGTAGGTCAGTTTTTGCATTAAATATCTGAGGATTACGACGCTGTAATTCCGCTTCACTTAATTCCGCTTCAGTCTTTTTGGTTTTTAAATTTTTTGGCAAACAGAGCAGCAACAATGGCGGCTTATCATATTTAGAGGCCGGTATGCGTATACGATCGGGGCTATCGGTGCGTATAAACTGGGCCAGCTCTGACAGCTGATCAAAGATGTGCTCATCGCTCTTGTGTTCCAGCTTCCACTGCTTGTCCTTGCGTATGATCTTGAATGTCTCGGTTTGGCATCGATCATGATCGCTGTTTCTCGCCACACTGCACAGAGCAAGAGATATGTTTGTTAATAATATAAATTGTATAGGTCCTTATACCGTTGGGTTCTTATATCTTGGGTGAAGCTTACATTCTTGTATTGATATCAATATAATATGTGTTATACTCTCGATCGCACTGGCGCACTATATAGCTGCCGCACTTGTCGCCGTTCTCGTGCAGTTTCATAAATGAGTAGCCACCGCCGATGGGTCCGTGACAATATAAACGCTCCAACTCCTCCAGCGATGGTGTCTTATACGATGGACACAAGTCCTGCATCCATTTGACTGTCAATCTAAAACGTAAATACAATTAGTTTGTCTGAATGAATTGAATCTATGTTGAAAATCGTACCTTATATAAATGCCCAAATAGGATATAAACGATTTCATCTCGTGTTCCGTTTCAAAGCGCATATGATACCCCTTGGGAAAGCCAACGATTTCCAGACGCACGAGATGTTCGTTCTCCTTATACAGCGAGAAAATATCTTCGACCACGGCCACAAGGCTCCACTGTAAATTATAGAGGGGAGAGAGTCATTTGAAGAGGTTGCCAAATAAAATGGCCAAGGCCAACAGTTAAATCGTGAAAATTTGCTAATAGATACACTTAGGGGCATTTCCACAGGCTGATTCGAATACTCTTAAAAACATACAGCATATTCTGTATATAACACAATTCCAATATGAGAACCCTTTAGAAATATACATATATAAATCTATGAATTGTTAAGAGATAACCTCATGAAAAGGTTGAAATAATGCGATTCTGATATTCATTTTGTAGTGTTTAATAATTCAAATCATCCAAAGACGAAATTATGCATGTTATAATGAAGCCACTCGGCGAGTATAAAAGTCAGTTCACAAAGTACATAGGCTTGCATCAGGGTATATTTAGTTGTGTATATTATTGAGATACTTTCAACAATTATGCGACACACCCATTAGAGGGGAACGAGGCACGAACATCTGTTATCAGAGTCCGACTTTAGTTAGGTAGTTAACTTATGATCCCTGCAAATCGAAGAAATATCAAGTTTTTGTGTGCCCCAGTCACAGTCAGCTAAACGTAGCTAACATCAAGCTGAGTTATTCTTATTGAAGCTAAATCGAAATTTAAGCTGCTTTCGGCTGACAATTCCTATAATAATAAAATTGGCAAGACTAGTTAGAGCTTGTCGCTGAAATGCCAAAAAAAAAAAGAAAAAGAGGCCAAATCAGTTTAAAATCTAATTGTTTTCGGTTAACAACTCTTGTAAATACCCCAGCTAGAATATAGCTGAATTGGCAAGAGGATTTGTACTCGTCGCTGTGGGCGATGCCAATAAGAATAGCTAAATCAGTTTACAATTTCAAGTGTTTGTGGCTGACAAGCTCTGAAAACTGCCTAATTTAGCTAGAATGTAGCTGAAATTTCAACTGCTTAGAACTTGGCAGCTAAAAACTTTGACTGGGTGTGGCTGAGGAACTCAAACATCAACCCTATTTGGCTAGAAAATAGCTGAATTGGCAAGACTAGTTAGCACTTGTCGTTGAGATGCCAACAAAAAGGCTAAACGAGTAAAACTTCAAACGGGCTATTACCCGTTTCTATCTCTGACCTTACTCCCATTTAGCTGGAAAATGGCGAAATTGGTAACACAGCTGAGTACTTGTCGCTGGGAGGGCAACTGGGAGGGAGCTAAACTGTCAGAACTGGTCACGTTTTCCGGCACCCTAGGACCCCTAGGATGCAGTCTTGACGTCAGGCAGCCCAAAATCGTTACCTTTTTGGACTATTTTTAGCCGTGGACAAAGTATTGCGCAGTGCTTACGCCAGAGCGGAACGTTTGGCTGTCAACTCGAATCAAATCAGTTGAGCATAATTCCCTTGCACTTGGCACATTCACGTATGTACGTACGTAAAAGAAATGTGTCTTTCCCAGATTTTGCTCATGCCGTATCGTTTCCGAGAAATGCCCAGAAATGTCAATTGCAGCTGTACCCACCTTTAGTGTGGCCTCCGATGTGACGCGCGCCACCTTGAGGCCCGGCTCGGGTGAATCATGATGAAAGAGCCTGACATAGACGGGTATGGAGTTGGGCTGCAGCTGCTGCTGCTGCTGATGCTGCTGGGAGGCCCTGCGACGACTTGGCTGTGGGGTCTGCTGGCTGCTGCGCAGAGTGTGGGTGTCGCTGCCGCTGTCGTTGCGCTGATTACCGGGCCCGGTTATCGTGGTGGAGAGGGTCGTGTTAGAGCCTGTGACTAGCGTTGTGGTCGAGGTGTGCGTTGAGCTGGCGATGCTACCGTTGCCATGTGGCGGCTCCGTTGTTGACTCATTGGGGAAATATTCGACGGTGGCATTAAACTGTTCGGTTAGATAGGTGGGCGCCAGATCGCAAATCTGATGCACATAGTGCCACTTGAGGCTGTCCACGTTCGGTCTATTGCTGTTCAGACGTCGAAAGGTGCTGCGTATTTTGGAGCGCACAAAGATGCGGTGGGCGCGCCACAGACTGCGCGGCAAATAGCTCTTGTAGGCCTTCTCGACGGCCTGCGCCAGCAGTAGCTGCTCCTCCCTGTCAATTACCATATCCATCACAGCCAGTCCCATTACTTTGTCCCTCTGCTCCGGATAGCGTATCTCTGCGATCTGCTCGTGCAGCATATCGTAGCGCATCTGGTGATACAAATACTTGTGGCAGTGCACATCAATCACTGGCAGCTGTCTGTCCAGTTCCGGGACACGGAATCGCATCCGGAAACAGTAGCGCACACTGCAATTGAGCAGTTCGCCGGGCAGCTGCCACTTGTGCTTTACTTTAAGCGTCATCGGTGATGTCTCGGTGCCGTTGCTCTGCTCGCGTATACCGAACAGCAGCACCGCTGTGGGCAGTATATCCATATGGCGGCACATTATGGTGCATATCTCCTCGCAGTGAAGCGACGGCGAGAACTTTTCGTAGTCGCCCCTGCGATAATTGTAGACGTGGATGAGGCCATCGTTGGCAATATTTTGACTGGAGCTGCCGCTCTGCAGCGAAGCTGTTGCCAAGCTGGCGCTGTCCGCCAACGAGGTGCGTCCGCTGCTGCTGTCGTCCATTGCGTCCGTTGCGGCTGGTTACGCTACTCCGTGCGCCAAAATATCAAAATTAAATAAATCTGACCGTCTCGCACCCGCCGACGCCTGCAGATCGCTGCAGACGTTAGCTACGCTCTCAAATATATTCACTTTATGCGTTATTTTAATGCTTTGAGCAGGTGCAGCCACAGCCACAGCACCAAATCAAAACAATCGAACGGAATAACTTTCGGTTCTTTTCTATGTTTCTTCTTTTTTTTTTTCGCCTATTTTTGGCTTAGGTGGTGCCTTCGTCGGTGCCTCATTAATGTGCCGTTTCTATTGCTGTGATAATCAAGCACTAACTTGCACTCCGGTTGAATTTAAACTAACTACGTTGCGCAAAAAATGTAAATACAGCGGAAGGGAAAAAAAAAATAATATGCAGTATTAGCATTGATTGTTTTTGTCTAGTTATTTTCTTTGAGGCAAGTATCGATAACTTGTTGCAGACTGCGCTGCGCTGGATTTTACAACACTCTCGGTATTTGCTGTCAATATTCTGGCAACTCTGTTAGTGTGTCAGTTTTTATATAACCTCAAAACTAAAAATTTCAAGTATCGGGCGAGAAAAAAACAGTTTTTTTTTTGTGTAATAAATTCACTGAAAACTTGACGAAAAACGTTTATCATATATACCAGCTATGTCCGACTTCGAGAATCTATCCGGCAATGATAAGGAGCTGCAGGAGTTTCTTATGATTGAAAAACAAAAGGCACAGGTCAATGCACAGGTATACAATACAATACAATACAATACGATTGACAATCTATACAATTAGTTAATTGCACATATCCTTCTCACAGATACACGAGTTCAACGAGATCTGCTGGGAGAAATGCATTGGCAAACCAAGCACCAAACTCGACCATGCCACAGAGACGTGCCTCAGCAATTGTGTGGATCGTTTCATTGACACATCGCTGCTGATAACACAGCGTTTCGCTCAGATGCTGCAAAAGCAGAGCTCCGGTGGCATGTAGAGGCCCTCAAACAACTTAGGTAGTTAGCGTTGTGGAGTGGAGTGCATATTGGTGTTGGCTGTAGCAGACCAAAGACCAAAACACGAATCTGGACCTTGTATTAACCCTAACCAGCTGCAGCTGCAATTAACGCCATGTTCTCCATATGCTCTTTGCACACGTTAAAAACAAAAACAAAACAAAACAAAAAACGAATTCTAAAATTACCTTGTAAGAAGTTGTTGTGTGTTTGGCTGGCTTAAGCCAAATCCGGACAATGCGGTGCTAAATTTTTATTCTGTCGTGCACCGTGCGTGTTGCTGACGACGTAACTTCGAAATTCTGAAACCAAAAACCTTAAAAGCAAGCAAACAAGACAAGTTCCAACTGCATATACATTGTACTATATTGTTGTTTTTTTTTTCTCTCTTCTTCTACTTCTACTACTTCTTCAACAGTTGAATGTTTGCTACAAATAAAATGAACATTACAACAATGTTAACTAACTACTACGGCTGCCGCTGTCTCGCCTCGCTTTGTTCCTTTTTCAGCTGACGATACAAATCGACCATTTTGTTGCGCTCGCCCTCGAGCATGTTGCGCGTAGCTGCGGGCAAATCCTTGCGCTTGCCCTTGAGTTGAAGTTTCGTTGGCGTACTTGCGGCTTTCTGTTTGCTGGCTGCGGCATTTTGAGGACTCGCAAGTGCCGCCGGCGCCTCTTTATCCAGCAGAGACTTAAGCAACAGATTCGACTTGCGGCCGGGTCGGGGCACAGTCTCAGTCTTGCTTGCCTTACGCGGCAGCGTCTTTAGCGACGGCGGGCCATGCACAATTTCGCCAAATTTAAATACATCTCGCCTATACTCTGGCACTGGGCCATCCTGCAAATGAGAGCAATGAGAGAGAGAGAGAGAGAGATATAGTATTTGATTGGGGCAGCTTACCTCTTGCTCTTTCTCTTCATCGGCTTCCTTGAAGGCGCGTTTTATGAGCTCTTTGCGCGTCTTGGCATCCATGCCGGGCTTTGCCACTTTGTTGGGTTTTCTGCGTCCATTCTTGAGATTATGGCGCTCTTTTTGCTTCTGCTTCAACAGTTCATCGATCTCGTTTTTGGGACGCTTTTGCACAGTTATTTCGCCCGTTGTCGGATTGCGTATGACATTGACCCCATATTTGGCCTCATATTGCGCCTCCCTGACGGATGCGCTGGTTATACGATTAACTCGCCGCAGGTACTCATCATTTGTCTCGTTATCAAACTGTTTAATCTTGGACGACTTTTGTCCAGCCGCTGCAGGTGATTGTGTCTTTTTTGTTTTTGGCGCTTTGGGTTTGTCCTCTTTGCCTATGCTACCAATTTTAAGCTTTTTGCCCGCTTTGGCGGCATCGGCAATTCGCTTGAACTGTTTAAAATTGTGCGAGGCGCGCTGTTCTTCGTTTTGCGTCGGTGGATTATTTGTCACATTGGCCAGCCTGGTTGGTGAAATGCATTAGCACGAAAACTGAATAAACAATTGTAAATTACATACTTTTTCTCTTTCTGCTCGATTTGCTTAAGTGGATCGCGTATGCCATGATGCTTGCGCACTGGTATTTTCCGTTTTCTCGCCATAATAATAAACGTCTGTTAGTACAAACAACGTCGACTCGTGGTCACGTTTACTCAAAATAGCGCCAACAGCTGATTCTTATCGATATATATCGATGAGAAGCGCACTAGTCTAGTGATGTGAGTCCTTAAGAGTATCGAAGCCTAACATGTTAAATGACAGCGGATCATCCTTGCTGCGATCTATTGAGAAATCAAGCAATAATTTCGTTTTCTTCTAACACCTTAACTTGCACACTTTTTATTTGACATATCAAGACACTCCGTTATCTAGACATTTGGTCAATGTTTTATGAAACTTTTTTTTTATTTTCAATATCGAGAGCAAAACATCGATATTTCGTAATTTTTTCTATTGCCATTCCGGCCCTTAGTAGGGCCGGCATGTTATCGAAGTGGTTTTATCCAAGGACTGCATAATAATACATACTTATAGGCACATACACAGACACGCACACCCGGACAAGGGATTAACAAGTATGTGTTGTATGCAGTACATTTTTTCAATTTGTGTCTTTACACACATGTACGAGCACAAACCCATGCATGCACATATGTACATATAGGTGTTCGTTGCATTCGCCGTGTGCTCACAATGCAAATGCAACGCGCATGCGCCAGATATGCGAGCAGCAGGGCAAAGCAGGCAGCCACAACCACAACCAGCAGCCAAGTAACTTGCGAGCTTATAAGAGAGCAGAAAATCGTAATATATTCAACGTGCTTCATGCTAAACGCAAACAGTAATTTATTTATATTTAACATAAAATGCTCGAGCCCTGTGCCAAGCAAATGTCCTTTGATGTGTGAACGTGTATGTAATACAGAATTGTGTTATTTTTTCCATTGTTAGTGACAATATTTTGTTAATAGCCCAATGCAATTTGCATTGACAAATGAATACGGAAAATAGTGTGTACATAAGTATGTACATGCATACATATTCAAGTAAAAGCAGGGCAAAAAAAAAAAAACAAAAAACACGACCGTGCGTGTTTTCTATTTTTTCTTCTATTTTTTTTTTTATGTATGTACATATACATATGTACACATAAGGATATATGTACATAATGTATATGTATACATATGTACCAGGGATGTTGTTTAAAAATTGATAGTGATGCGTGCCCTGGGACCGAATAGAGCAGCCAGCAAATAATCAAATACATAGCATGCTATACATACATACGTACATACAGTTGTGCGTATGCATGTATAGATTTGCAGTCGTATGTATGTATGTGTGTACGTGCCACACACGTATGCGAGCGTGTAACGTGACAGCCGCAGCATCAGCTGCCAGAGCATCAGTGAGCTCATAACGGTGCGCGGAAACGTCAAAACTTCTTTATTCAACATTTTGTTCGTGAGTGAAAAAGTTTCCTTATATGAATGTGTGTGCATACGCGTATGTACATAGCTTACATAGATACATATGTATGTAACAGTAAAGTATGCTATAAAATGTATAGTGCACATACATGTAAATATGTATTTACGTATGTAAATATGTATTTACGTTTGTGAAACATAGAACAATTTAATAAAAAATAAACTATGTTTGCTTTCTTTATTTGCATAACACAACTTCCATCGGAATAAACGTACATAACTAAAAGTAACTGGAAAAGTCACAGTTATAAGAACATCTTTTATAAGCCTACATTTAGGAGCTCGCTTGCTGTTAAATAAAAAAAAAACTTTTGCTAAAGTAATAGAAAAACTGCAAGTATCACAAATGCATGCTAGCACAATATAAACATAAATGATACAATCTACATATGTATGTATGCATGTATGTATGTACAAAGATGCATTTGTCTGTCCCGCTTTGGCGGCAAATTCGGCAAATGTTGCCCGCAATATTTTATTTATATTTAATAATAAGCTAATAAGCAAACACAACTTCGTGTGCTCGTCGCAGCGCTGCGTTTCTTTTTTCGTAACAAATTCCCGTAATGTTGCCCAAAACATAAATACATGTATAAATACATACATATGTATGTATATACACTTGTGTTTAGTGTATGGCATGTACATACATACATTTGCATAGACATTTGTTTGGCTTATCTAAAAATACCGTACATAAATTCAAAAGGCAACTAAAAGAAATAAATCTTGTATAATTGCAATTGTTTTTGTATGCGAGCGTGTACATTAATAAATACGCACACACACACACACACACACACACGAACATTCATAATAAAGCGAGCCAAATAAGAATAACAAATTAATTTATTAATTTTCGCCACTTACAGCCAAGACAATTATATGTCTGTATGTATGTGTACATGCACGAGCAGCTATAAAAATACATGCATAGTATATACATAGTTTGCTTACGTACTATCGTACACACACACACACATACAGACAGACACACATACAGAGCATTCGCTCAAATAAGCGCGTTTAGCTGTCACCTAACTTAAATCAGAATTCAAGCGACGTGCGTCAAGGTCACAGCATAATTTATCGGTCCTTAAAATAATCGAACTGGAAATCGAATGTGTGCACACACACACTACGAATATGCATGAGCACTTATTGCGGTATCTTTTTATAGCATACTTTAATGAGTTCTCCTTGTGGCGTGCGTATGTACATGTGTATGTACATACATATGCATGCGTGCGTGCGTAATGCTCGCACGTGTAACCCATATACATATGTACGTATGTATGTATGTGTGCATGCGTGCGTGTATGCGTATGCATAAATAAACGCTATACGCACATCCACACGGCTGTTTTAATTACACCACACACTATATTTGGCTGGCTGTGGCTTGGCTTGAGCCACTCGAGCCAGTCGTGCAATTTAACTCGAGACCTTTGAGCGTGCATATTAAAAGGCTTTCATTGCGTATATCAATCATACGCCGCGTATAATAACAGTAATTGCCACTAACAAAGAAAAGCAAGCAATACAATGCATTCCACGCAGCGAAATACACGTAAATTATTAAATGAACGCTGGCAATCATTCGTCCTTATAGCCAAACGACAGGATAAGACGGCAGTAATCGGCTTGTAATGCCAGCCAAAGGTGATTGAACTTGCCGGCGCTGCCACTTTAGCCACACACTCATACACACACACACACACACACACGCACACGCACACAATAACTCGCATTTGCCCTCTTGCTCATCAGAATTTGCCTTTTCGTTTTGCTTTTCATTTTTCTGCGCTCGCTCGCTTCGATTATTTTAAGTAATATGCATATTGCTGAAGAAAAAAAAAGACGGCTGCTCATAAAGGCAATGGAAATATGCTTAATGTTCTCACTTGCAGGGTTAATTAAGTATGAAAATGTCGGTACTTAGGAAACGGAATTGTTTTTAAGGGACATTAGGCACTTGGAACAGCTTCGAATGAACATTCCATTCGCATGGAATGCGTATGAATGTAATTACGTACATACATACATACATATGTATGTATGCGTGTTATTCGTGATGGTGGTGATAAATCTGCGCTGGGTCCATTCATTTTGATCATCAGAGGAACCCATGCATATGTATGTATGTAAAATGTGAATGGAATTATTTCGAAATTCAAAAAATTAACAGTTGCAAACGATCCTTTACGCTCACATACCAAAGCATAAGCTCACAGAAGAAACTCACTCAACTGAGCAGTCGGAGCAGAACGAGTGAGAAACGAGCCGCGTCTGAAAATGAACTTTTGGGCAAGCCGCTCGCGAACAGAGTTGCCAATATTTTGTAATTTAAAAAAAGAATTGAAGCGGTTTTAGCAAATGATAAATAACGCATAAGATTGCGACTTTTATTATTTTGGCAAGTCGATAAATTAAAAGGTAATGGGAAAACTTTAATGATTGCACATTTTCAATTGCATTGGTCTTCACTTTTCATTAACTAAACAATTTTAAGAATGACTTGCCTATTTTTTTTAAATTAAAGGACCAGCTTTTGATCGAAATAGTATATTAAGGGCAATTAAATTGTATTTATGTGCCTTGCACTCAATTCAATTGGTTTTAATTTGTATATTTTCTGTTAATTTTGATTATTTCTCAAGTGGAACTCGGCAACACTTTTCACGAGGGACTTGCTCACACGCTCGGCCACTTGCTCGAGTTCACTCACGAGTCAGTTGCTGTAGTGTGGGGGCGCGGGTGCGACGGCTAACGGTTGCCAAGCATGAATAGCGTAGTATTCCTGCAATGCTCAGGCACGCGTGAGGCAATCAGCTATTGTTCGTTCTGCTTATGTACGTTTCAAGTATTCAAATATACGAAAGATTCTTCAATATCAGCCTACCTCATACAATTCGCTGCGAGAGCCAAAGCACAAAACAGGCAACCGAATTCGCTGAAATAGCGCAAAAAGAGACGCACTCATTTATATGTATGTATGTACATATGCATGTTATGTTATGTACACATATGTTATGTATATGTATGTACATATGTATGTTCAGCGGCCACACATCGGACAGCAGACGACAGATACCAGGAATCAGACAATAGCCGCGGCAAAAGAAACAAACATTTTGGGCGACAAGAATTTCGATATTACGCGTTTTTTTTTTTTGTTCGTATTTATTTTATTTTTTTATGTTGTCTTGAATTCGTTTCAAAAAAATTTGGTACAAATGCAATTGAACGTGTGTGTGCGTGTGTGCGTGTGTTTATTAAGCTAAATTTCCATCCAAAATATTTAATTGAAAAAAAAGAAGCAATAAAATAAATGGAAAATATTTTGAAATTTGTTCTGTTTTTTGATCTCTTTTCCAGATCGTCTGCCGCCAGATTCAATTCGCATTGAATATGAAATATGAAATGCAATCAATTTGACTTGTAATGTGCACATGCGTGACCAGAAATAACACACACACACACACACACACACACACGCACGCACACACAGTCACACACACGCACACACTCAATCATAGTGAATAAGTTAAAAGTTGTGTGACGTCAAAATTGAAATCAAAAATTATATACATATTGTATATTGGACAAAACCGACAATAAAACAAGATAATATTAAATTGCCAATACATTTGTCCGTGACTGTATGTAAACGACAACTGCCGAAAATATTTACAAACAAGACAACACACTGAGTGCATAAATAATATCTTTATATGTCTATACATATATGTATGTATATACATACATATGTATATCTATCTGAACTAAATCAAAACCAAATAAGTGAACATTAAAATAATAAACAAAAAGCGTTAAGAAGAAAACACACACACACAGACACATACATACACATGTGTACAGACAATATTTGCAATAATTATGTATGTATTTAGTTACAGAGCCAAAGGCATGCATATATGCATGTATGTATGTATGTAGATAGCACATACGTGTATACATGCTTGTGAACACACACACACACACATACAGCTCGTATAACAGATATTACAGCCAATCCCATAAACATATAGTGATATCTATATGTATGTATGTATGTGTATGTATGTGTGTATGTTCATATATGTATGTATATGCATATAGAGTTTAAAGACATTCAAATACACAAACAAAGCTAAAGCAACAGCAACAACAATAACAATAACAACAACAAACAGCAACAACCAACAAGCAACAACAACAACAACAACAACAACAGCTACAAAATGCCAGTGAAAAAGCAAGGTAAGCTTATTTTCATGTTTACACACATTTTGATTTTTATTTATATATGTATGTACATGCATATGCAATAAAAGTTTCAAACATTTTGCGGTATATTGACTAATTGCACAAAATAAGCACAAACTAAACGAGTCTAATTGAGAAAATAAACAGTACTTAAATCTACAACTGAAATAGTTCAAGAGTTTAAACATGGAAACATGTTAGACTTTCGCAAATAGCTTAAAACTAAGAGCGCATTTTATGCTGTGCTTGAAACTTGGTTAGTTTGTGCAACTAAAGTGCATTAAATCGTTCAGTTAACAATTTTAGTAACTTGTTTTAGGAGTTCGCAATTAGGAAAATTGTTGGAAAAACGTTCTTAAACGTTAATAGTTAATAGTTGGCATTCGTATAGATCTTAGATCTTAATAGTTAGTATAAATAGAGGATACAGATCTTTATTGTTAGAACAGCTACAGGACTCAGATCGTAATAGTTGGTACAAGTAAAGTTCTCAGATCTTAAGAGTTAGTTCTGGCATGGGACTTATTTATTAATAGTTAGTATAGTCATTGAACTTGGGCTTCTTGACTTTTTAAAATTGAGCATATTTTCAAATATTATACAACAACATAACAATCTATAAACATGATTTATCAATTTTTTCTCTTATCTATGGATCATGTTTAACATGGCAATAAATTTCTTACACATTCGCTTAAGCAACAAACCAGATTGTAAATAGACTTTTTTCAAAATTTCTCAGCTGACAAAGCGAACGTTGTCTTTCTCCATGTTGAGGATTTCTTGAGGAGAATCGAAATAGTATATGAAATAGAAAGCGGGTCGATTGTGTTTCAATTAGGGCACATATATGTAGAATCCAACGTAAAATGTCAATTATCTTATAAGAATTGGAAACATGTCAGCAAATCCCAATTAGCCAATCTTATTTTAACAGCTATTCAGATGCAAAGCTGAGAAAGATGCAATACATGATTACCAGTGTTGACAATTCAGCCATTTTCTAGCTAAATACGGCCATTTTCAGAGGAAACAGCTACAAATTTTGCAAACCTTTGGTAAACTTTGAGCCGAACCGTATCGAACCAGGCATCTAAATTTCTTTATATCTTACGAGCCAAGCCATAAATCGATTTAGTTGGCCAAAGAACAGCCCAATTTTTAACGTAGAAAGTTATAAAGTATTAACTAAATATACATTTAACATTTAACCGAACGAGGCATATTTCCGAACCGTGAACCGAACCAAGCAACATCTTTTAGTTTTGTTTTCTGCTGTCTTGATCTAAAATTATTTGACATTTTCACATGCATTCTACGCTTGTCTATTGCACCAAAACAATAAATAGACAAAAAAAAAAGGAGAAGAGAAAAGACAAATGGAAGAAGAAGAAAATTAGAAACAAGCAAATGCTGCCAAACTTTTGAAATGGGCAATAAATGAAGGTCAACATAAGTATGTGACGTGCTTCCGAAGAAGCCAAAGATATATATATATATATGATATATATATACGTATGCATGCATACATGTGTGTGTGTGTGTGTGTGTGTGTGTGTATGCATATCAATTTATTGGCAAAAGCCTCGCGGCCGGGCATTGGCCAACTTAATGGCAATGTCATCCAGGTTAGACTGTGCACTGACCCCAAAGACTCCGAGCCCGAAACTGTAGCCAAAACTGATGCAAAGCCAGAAAGGTAAAGCATAAATAGTTGGGGCCCGTAAATGTTGGGCGGGAAGGGGGGGGTGTGCAGCTAATTTTACCTCTGTTCTGTTTTTTAAGTCAATCTTTATTGATTTATTGAACTAGAGGCCACACACTACGTACCTGGTCCGCTATGCGGATGGGTTATTATAAAGCAGTACGACGCGGTCTCCGCACAGAGCAAGTTGCTGCCCGTTGCTGTGTAGTCTAGTGTAGTCTAGTGTAGTCCAGTGTAGCTGGGCTATATACGAAAAATGGACTCGGACACGGATTCGGACCGGGAAAGGAGCAGCGATCCCAATGAGGAGCTGCTCAGCAGCGATGACAAAACCTTTCACGACGACGACGAGGATGAGGACGAGAACGAGGACTCATCGGCCGTTGATGATGTTGACAACTTAGATACGGTCGATCCAATTAGGCAAATCGATGCAGAACAAGCGCAATCCACAGCAGAGCAACTGCTGGTGGTGCTCATGCAAACAGAAGCCATACAAATGCAACAGCAGCAACAGCAGCAAATCGATGTTGAGCTGGATGTAAATGTGGTTGCCAGCACGGCTCCAGGGCCGCAGGTTGCCAACGAAGCTGTCGGGGAGCCAGGCGGCAACCAGCAACCGCTTGTTGCCAGGTGCAGCGAGAGCGTGCGCGAATCTGTCGAATGCTTTTACTCGGCACAGGATCTGCTCGAATATGGGCACATGCTGGCGTCCACGGCGGAGCAGCGCACGCCGGACGTCGAGTCCGGCTATTTTGACAAGTCGGAGAGCGATGATGTTTCGCGCGAGGAGTTTGAGGCGCAATCGTGCAGCCTGCGGCGACCCAGGGGCGCACACGCGCTGCCCATCCTCTCCAGCCATGCGCTGGCATCCACCGCCAGCAGCAGCTCGGAGAGTCTACGCATTGAGCTGGGCCGCTTTTGCAGCTCCATTGAGACGTTCGAGCTGCAGCAGCAACAACAACAGCAGGAGATCTCACTGCCGGCAGAGCCGCCTGCAGCTGGAGAGGATTTGACAACGGACGAACGATGCCTTGATACACAAAGTGAGACATATGTTATGCAGGTGTTTGGTCTAGGTAAATGTAATGATTGGCTAATGAGTTGTAGACTGACCCCCGACGGGTCAATAAAACAGACCCACAAAAGATTTGAAATAGCTAAATACTTGAAAAGAGTTATGTAACTGCAATCCACCCATTTTCCAGCCTTGCAGGTGGAAATTTTCAGAGTCTTAACTTTACTTCATGATAAAGCTGAACTACATTTAAAAGTTAGATATATAATTATCTATTTAGGTGTATACCAGGGCGGCAAAGTCTAAAATATTCTCGCTTTAGTTTCAGTTCGTGAACCCTGCCTTGAACTCAGTTCTTTTCCATATTAAAACCAAATTTGAATTCCGGCCTCGAATCGGTTCGGTTAGGCAAACACATATTTTGATCGAGCGTAAGAGAACTTTTTTTATCTTATTCCTTGACCTTATACTCAATATAATGCGAATATATATAATATTTTCTGTTTGTTTTTTTTGCATTGCAGAAGCTCATCGAGCCCTTGAATTGCTCGAGGATTATCACGCACGTCTGTCGGAGCCACAGGATCGTGCTCTGCGTATCGCAATCGAACGGGTCATCCGCATTTTTAAGTCTCGCCTATTTCAAGCGCTACTCGGTGAGTATAACACAATTCTGCGTAACATCTGGTTCGGCTAGGCTATATTGATAAGTTCCTGATCGATTTAGAATGCGGCTTGGAGTTGTTCCCGCGTTTTTGACAGTCGGCAATCAGTTAACATTCGGAAAGACTTAAGAATTGTCTATATTATATATCTGAACATGAGTTCTTGAGCATAAAATGTGCATATATCTACGCTCAAGCGAGAACGTAAGAGTTTTCAGTTTCATAATTCAACTTAAGGACGTTTAGAAAAAAAAACCCGCTCGACTTTGCTACAAAACTTTGAAATTTACCTTTAATATCGCGTCTGCGGCGATGAGTTCTATTTTTAGAAAAACAACTCGTCATTTTTCTAAAAAGTAGAAAAATATTGACAGCAAAGTAGGAAACCTTTTTTAAAACAAGTAAAATGTTCGGAAATTTCGAAAAAAAAAAACAATTTTTTAGTCTCCCATGTGTGCCTACTCGTATTAAGTTTCGAGAACTGTTATTGACTTGCTGAAAGCTGGGATACTCAAAAGTCCTATTTATAATCTCGACTGAGATGACTTGAAAAATATGCTTAAGCTGATAACATCATGTCCGTGTCCGTGTCGGCCTGGTATTCGGTTTCATCGTAAGTCCAAATGCTGCGCACAGCTCTCTGCTTTTTGTGCTGAGTCAAGCAGACGAGGACGGAAATCGTACAAATCCATAACTTGATATGCATTACTCCAAGTGTCAGGCGTTGCATAAACAAACGTCTCGTTAGGGCAGCTGTTGCTAATTCCATCTACACATGGCTTTGTGTCCCATGTATCCAATTTGTCCACATATACCATATATATATATATATGTGTGTGTATATATACGGGCTTATATATATGCAGGCATTTTCCTTGCCATCCACATTGTCTCGCTCGTGGGCAGGGGGAGATATTGACGTGTGCAGGAAATTGAATTGACGCATTCAGCTTTACATTTAGGCCACTTGACTTTCGCCTTATTGATGAGCATGGGCCAGACCCAAATGCGAACACACACACACACACACACGCCCCCAACTAACGCTTGACCTAAAAACTTTTCACATGCCAACCAGTCAAGGCGTTATCCGAAACTCACATTGAGCACAAGCTTGTGTGTATAAGAAGTGTGCTCTGGTCGGTAGTGCGTGACTAGCAGATACCCTGTATAGGCCCATACACATAAACAGAACTCACACACACACATACACGCAGGCTGCGTCTTCTTTGGGGCTTGCATTCTTGCATAACTCGGGTTTTATTGGCTCGATCATTATAAAGTTTTCAGGGCTTTCAGATAACACCCAAATGTGTTTACATACTAAAACACAAGGCTCTAGGCGGACAAATTTTGTCTGTTGATATGGAGCGTTCGGAAAGAGATATCCAAAAACTAAAGCTAAAACTATCCAGCTAAAAACTGAAATTATTTTAATCTGTTTTTAACATTGGAGAGCTTATATAGCATATTAGGTATCGCTAGTTCTTCCGATTCCGATTTGTGTTTTAATACCTTTAAAATATTGTTTTAATTGTGGGAAACTATAGCGATACATCGACTCAGCTAGGAGTTGCTCTCCTCTGCGCGTTACATACATTTTCATAAAAAGATTTTTAAGTCATTTTTATGGGTACCAGGTATAAAAACTAATGGTCCAAAGTGCCCTACCATTAAAATCATAGTATATAATATTGTTTTCTGAATCGCGTCTGCATTTGGCTTACCCATTCATAAGGAAGTATAGTTTATGTTGGCTGATTAATGTTAATGTTAATGTTAATGTTAATGTTAATGTTAATGTTAATGTTAATGTTAATGTTAATGTTAGTGTTAATGTTAATGTTAATGTTAATGTTAATGTTAATGTTAATGTTAATGTTAATGTTAATGTTAATGTTAATGTTAATGTTAATGTTAATGTTAATGTTAATGTTAATGTTAATGTTAATGTTGATGTAAATGTTAATGTTAATGTTAATGTTAATGTTAATGTTAATGTTAATGTCAATGTTAATGTTAATGTTAATGTTAATGTTAATGTTAATGTTAATGTTAATGTTAATGTTAATGTTAATGTTAATGTTAATGTTAATGTTAATGTTAATGTTAATGTTAATGTTAATGTTAATGTTAATGTTAATGTTAATGTTAATGTTAATGTTAATTTTAATGTTTTCTGAGTCAGCATCTGTATCTGAACTTGTGCTGCTTGCTATATGATGTCTATGGCCTACACTAAAAAAAAGTTAACAGCTTATGTTATGGGCCATAAAACAGAGGTGAGTTTTTTTTTTCAATAACTAAGCTTTGCAGAAATTGAAGTCAAAACGTTTCCCCATTTCAGAAGAAGACACCCAAATGCATTGTCTCTTACCGACTACGAGTTATAAACTATTCTAATAAGAATTATTTTGGTTAGAGCTTTAGACCGACTTCTCTGTGAAGATATGTACGACAGTCAAAAGATAGTTTAAAGACTTATATGAATTGAATAGAAATTTAGAAATTAGAAAATATAAGAGAAGGTACTAAGAATTAAAAAGAAAATATGTTATTTGCGACTTCTCAAGATTTCCACTGCAAGCCGAAAGTGTTTATTTTATTATAGTTGATTTATTATCCCATGTATTATAAAGTAAACAATGTGCTCTAATTAATATATTTTAATTCATATTTCAGATATACAAGAATTCTATGAACTAACATTATTGGATGACTCAAAGAGCATACAACAAAAGACCGCCGAAACATTGCAAATTGCAACCAAGTGGGAGAAGGATGGACAGGCCACAAAGATAGCCGATGTAAGTGTATATATCTATATCTATAGCTATATATATATATGTCTGTGCAAGAAATGTTCCCTGATTAGATAAGTAGATAAATATATCGTAGCTGTTCAAGTGAATATCTCGTAGAGAATAGAGCTGAGAAGTTGTATTGTAAATATATATCGAAATTATATAGAAAAATATCAAAAGATATTGAAGTAGTTCATGATTTGATTTACCAGTTAGTTATTTGTTAGCTTTTCGTATAAACGTACTTAAAAATGTTGTCTCATGTTTGGTTAAAACTAACCCGAGATAATCCAAGCGTTAAGTTTTCGATTTCCCTTTGGGAGCATTATCAAATCATTTGATCATTAACAAACCTGCAACTCCACATATTTATGCCTGGCTCTCTATGATTGTCTGTATATATGTAAGTGTATATAGTTTCGCATCTGATTAGTCAACTATAACATCTGGAACTCTATCTCATGTTGCTCTCTCTCTCTCACTCTCTATCTTTCTCTCTCTCTCTCTCTTATTTTCCCTCTCTGCCTTATGTCTTTAATCCTAACGTACTGTGCAGTTTATAAAAACTACCAATCTAAATCGCAATTGCGTCTATGAAATTAACAACGATGCCACAAATCCCAATCCAAGTTCAAATCTTAATCAAAACGCGAACGCGAACGCGGCCGCGCATGCCGAGGCCTTGAGCAGAACATTTAAAAATGAATTGGAAGAGATTTTGGTAAGCACATTAATTCATCCATTTCCATATCATAATCATACTACAATTATCAATATACCCATATAAATAATTATCTATCTATAAGTGTCTACGGCTACCAAGCCATATATAACTCGAAAGACATATATTATTTTTATACCCTGAACCCATTAAAAATGGGTAAAAGGGATATAATGTTTTTGTGCAAAATGCAAATGTATGTAACAGGCAGAAGGAAGCATCTCCGACCCCATAAATATTCTTGATCAGCATCAATAGCCGAGTCGATCTAGCCATGTCCGTCTGTCTGTCCGTCCGTCCGTCCGTCCGGATGTATGAACGCAAGGATCTCAGAACCTATAAGAGCTAGAGAAATTTTAGATGTAGGTGCTCCTAGTTCCTACGCAGATCGAGTTTATTTCCGATATTCGATAACTTACTCCGTTTCCAAGTAATCGATAAAAATCGATATCGACATCCTGTTTTTTTATCAAATTGGGTAAATAATAAGAGCTAGACTCACCAAACATGATATGTTGCTTCTAGAATATTATATATATGCCAAGTATCTTTCATTTTATACCTATCGCCACCTCCGCGCTACCACCTCAAAGAGGGTTCAGGGTATTCCCTAGTCGGGAGCTCCCGACTAGAACCTCTTACTTGTTTTCTTAATGCATTTATCTACCGTTACTTATACAGGAAATATCTTGAGTTAATATTCTCTCTGACATATTTATCATATCACATCAGTTAAGAGAATCGTTTATAGGGAAGGAAAGTTCGTTTAAGACAAGATGATCTATTTGTTGATGACGATCACAAGCTGTCCTAGGTATATATATATATGATCGACAGTTTTAAATGTAATCAGGTTTATTTTGGACTCTATTCATTTCCAATTTTATTTATCGTGTCAGTTCGGAATTTTTTTGTTTCGGTTTGAACCTGCTTTCCGACTTGAGGTTGGGTTCGTAAACCTGGTTTCCCGAGAATCATATCTCCAGGCTTTAGTTCCAATCTTAGCTTATCATATTTCATATATGTCTTTTTCGTACATATATATTTTATTAATTTACGTTTGCCCTCCTTCTACTGAACATATTGTTTGTCGTATATATTTTCACATAGAAGTCACGGGCTAAATTTGATCTCTGCCCAAAATTGGCATCTACGTTATATTGTTAGATGAGCCCAATGATTGGGGCTTAAGTTATTTTTGGTGCTAATTCTCCCTCAAAAGTTTTTTTGTGCAAGACAAACTATCTTTGAAAAGAATTTGGTTTAGTCCGAGTTTCTGTTTACATCAAATAATCAAATTGGATTCCGAGTTTGAACCGGCTTACTTATTTATCGATAACAACTATATATCTGTCTATCTACTTGAGCTATATTCCAATTTTGTGTGCTTTGCCTTGGTTAAAATCAGCCTTATCAGGAAATCTGATATCTTATTGACTTATATATTTCATGGTATTGCTATCGATATATCTAACTATATCTTTATCTGTTGAAGAACTAAGTTCAAACATGATTTTTAAAAAAGGCTACGAAATCGATCGGTTATTCATTCTTTGCCTGCTGCTCCAACTAAGATGGGAATCCAACTAGAATGTTGGGTGCCAATAAGAATGCGAATAAAGAGATTACCGGAACTTGCTTAAGCTTTCCACGTGTAGTCGCCAAATTGATTGACCGATTGATTGATTGCGAGACTGATCTGGGCGAGTGTTTTGGTAATATATATATATATACATATATAATGGTTTTTATGTATACCCAATTATGCGTGTGTTTACGAAAAGGCGAGAGATGTTTGCGTGCGCGCAAGAGCGTAAAGTTGAAATCAGTATGCAGTAAAGCATGGCAAAGTTTTTGCCCAGGAAGTGCTCAGCTGGAAAAGTGTCAAAACGTTTGAGGCGGGTCAATTTCACAGGTTTTTACTGTAATACAAGCCTTGATTGCTTTTCTCGCCTTCTTTTATCGCTACCTCCCGCTGTCTCCCTCCCTTCTCTCTCTGTCACTCCCGCCCTCTCTTTTGCTCCATTCCTCTTTTCAGCCTGTTTGTATGGGTCTGTGTGTAGCCAAGCAACCGTTGGGCTTACACACACACACACACACACACACACACACACACACAAACACAGAAACGCTTTTAAATTTGATAAGGACTTAACTGTTAGCGTCGTCTGTTTTGTATTTGCAACATGATTTGTGTTGACCCAGTCAGGGGCAGAATAACGGGAACATGTTCTTGTACAAGCTCCTAGCAAAAGGGGGAGGGAGGGGACTTCACGCTTTGTACTCGGCCGCCCATTCGTGCTCGTGCTCGTGCTCCTGCCTCGGGGTCGGATGGCAACCGTTCGTCCGTTCGTCTGTTCGTCGTTTTGTCCTGCGCCGACGCCGGTCTTTTGTTATTGTAAAGGCGATATCCAGGCTAAAGCACGTATAGCTGTTGACATGCGTAGTACGTTAACGTAAAACGTAAGTCAACGTATGTAACACATACGTATCCGTGTGCGTGTGTGCCTGTGAGTGTGTGTGTGTACATACATATGCTAACTTGTTACTGTGCATGCAAATGTAGCGGCAGCTTTTGGCGATTTTCCTTTTGACCAGATTGCACACTGATAACTGATAAGGATGTGGGTGTATGTATGCAAAGGGGGCCGGGGTTGGGGCTGGGGGGTGAGGTGCATGTTCAAGGATATGCTTGTGCATAAAATGCAATATCATCAATTGCTCAATAGCCATAATTAACGATTTAACTAGTGCAAGGCGGCACAGTGCTTAAGCGCCCAATACAGACCTTTTCCGCCTGCCCCTCCGCCCCTTTTTAACGATGCCTTTGACTATTAAGGTTGTTGTTGTTGTTTTTGTTGCTGCTGCTGCTGCTGCTGCTGTTGGCGCTGGCGTTGGCGCTTCGTGCGTCGCGCGTGGCAGTAACAGCAGCGCCGTCGACGTGTCGAGTCGCACAACTTTCGCGTATCCGTCAACTGTCTCCGTCTCCGCCTCCGCCTTCGTCTCTGCTTCCGTCTCCGTCTCCATTGCCATCGCCTGTGTGCGCACTGTCGTTAGGTCGCCATCGTGTGCAAATTGCCCGGCATTTCAAAATTGGTTGGATTCGACTCTTAAGCACTTTTCGCTCGTGGCTCTTCAAATTGTTTGTGTGTGGCACAAGTTATCCTATCAGAAGGATTTCTCCTGAAAAAGTTCACAATAATTTGCTAGCAAATTAAAAAGATCCCAAGTAATATCAGGTCAAATATGTGCATATGCAGTTCAGATATTTTACATACACAATTTTTCAATTATCCAGCGAAAAACACACACACACACACACGCACACATGCTCCTACATATAGTATACGCATATGGCGAACAGCTGTTAAACATCAATGTTATACATACACACAAACAAAGACAATTTCTGCTGGCGCTGCTAATTACAACATGTTGCTATCTCGTTCTAACGCTTTTCAGTTGCCGCAGCAAAAGCTTGCAAATGTCATCCTCAGCGTAGATGCTGGCAAATGTTAAGTGTTGCCACAGTTTCCAAAGGGCTTAAATCGTGCGCTGATCTCAACGCAAAACTGTTTTACCTGTAAGATATATACAGCAGTGCTTATATGCATATATGTATATGTACATATATATATAGTTGTGTATATGCATAGTTGTTTATGTATGTATGTATGTATTGTATTTACTGTATATTACGTATACGCTTTGGCAATGTTTTCACAAAATATTTCGCTGTCTTCAGTTGTAGACAGACAACTGTACATACACACATTGACATACATGCATACATACATACATGTTTATGTATGTATGTAGGTATGTACATATCATATTAACTCACTCGGCTTTGGGCTTTTCATTCAGCTTTTCTTCGTTGGCATTGGGCAACAAAAATAATGTATATATATCTATATATGTATTCATGTATGTGCATATATATTAGTATTATTATTTTGTTTTTTGTTTTGGCAGCTTGCTTCACAGCCGCCCGTCGTCGCTGCCGCCTTTTGTTGTCTTTCGCCAGTTTTTCGCGCACATTCGATTGAAGCGCTAAGAAACGCGGCTTTTTCTTTTGTGATTTTTCAAAATTTACTGGCTTTTTATGATAACATACATTAATGTACATTGTGCGTTGGCGATTTATGGGGCTCAGATCAGTCACGCAAAATAGAGCTTAAATTTATAGCGAATGCATAAAAAGTTGTTCATTTCATTTGATAAGGATTACGAACTGTAGACAAATTCTCGGTGTACCCAGCATGGACTTTGCATAGATACATAAAAAGTGCGATTCTTGATACAAATATATGTAGGTACATACTTGTGTGGGTGCGCAGGAAATAAGGTCCACCCCAACAAAAAAAAGACACATACTCACACACTCCAAGTCGTTCGAATGTGGACAGTAGGCACTTCGTAGTAGTTCTCATATTTGAAATTAAATGAAATCATGGTTAACTTCTGAAAATTTGAACATTTTGAGCGCAATTTTTAGTTTATTAACATTGGCGTTAATTCTCTTAAAAGCAAAAACAATAATTCTGGAAATATTTAAAAACGAAGTTTTGTTAAGCACCTTCAACTCTTTCATATTCAAGCTATGTTAAGTTCTATATGAAAGGCAGAAAAACTTCAAATTTGTTGGCTAATTAATGTAACTGTACTTAAACAAATGACGATGAGTGTAGCTAATACATACGCGCGTCTGTATTTAGTTGCCAGATATTCATTTGATGTTTTCTTGTCCGCCCGACATGTGAACTTTTAGTCTACTGCAAAAACATACATGTGTGTGCGCGTGTGTGTAGGCAAATAGGTAAAAATATTCCGCGTACGTAACATCAAAAATGTAAGCAAGAAAATGAGCTAAAAGCGGCGTTAAGGGCACAAATACACATAGACAAGCGGATTTACTGTTAATACATACATATGTATAAATAAACCGTATGTATGTATGTATGCACACATTTACTCGAGTTTCTTTTATGCTCACACACACACGCACGCACACACACACACACACACACTCAAACAGCAGCTTCCGGCTGAGGGTAGGCAAGAAAGGAAGTTTGGCTTGGGGCGGGGGGTTGGAGCATGTATACACACACACACACACACACACCCACCCACACACAACTTGTTGCTTCCTTTCAACAACTGTGTATTACAATGTGTACTTAGGCAAAGAAAAACAAGAAATAAAACCAACACGCTAAAAATACACAAGAACTAACTTTGTTCCCGCTGTCTCTCTCTCTCTGTGTGTGTGTGTGTGTGTGTGTGGGTGCCTATGTATGTGTTGGTTTCATTGTAAATGCAACGCTGTGGGAAATTTATAAAGCCCAAACAAATTAAAGTACTTCACACAACATGATCGATTGGGTATCGATAGTGCGGCACTCGCGACGTCGTTTCTCCAATTATGTCGGCGCGCGGTCGCCGGTCCGAATGCGTCGACGTCGACGACAGTTGACTGCGCCGCCGCCGCCATCACAGCAACAGCAGCAGCAGCAGCAACAACAGCAACAACAACAGCAGCAGCAGCAGCAGCAGCATAAATCTCGCCAGCAGGAGAAGAAAGCTAGGGAACTGCAGGAAGTCGATGGCGATGGCGATGGCGACGGCGATGGCGGCAGCAGCATTTCCGGTCGTTATGTCTGCTGTTGTTCCAATGTAAGGCATCTAATAGGACTAGCACATGTTTAAGCGTTATTTTTACTAAAGTTCTAATTGGAAGTGCGCGCCAATTGGTTAGCAAATGACAAACAGGCTGGCAACGCTGTTAAATCAAATGAGCCAAGCAATTGACAGTTATTTATTGCTTTAAGCTCAATTCAAGTCAGTAAAAGCACAAACTAAGTAAGAAATGATGAACAGATCATTTGATCTGTTTGAACTGTGAAACGACACTTGGTTCGTTGTTTTCTTGCTGCCACATTAAGCAAATGTCATTTTGGGTTAAAGTGTGTCTAGTTGTCAAATTTTAATGCAACATTTCGATTATACACGTTTCTTTCGCAGAACCAACGCATGCGCATTGAGTCTGACTATGAGAATGCCAAAGATGCCGCAGCCGATGATGCGGCCATTCAACAGGTGCGCAACTCGCGCTCACCTCAGCAGCAGCAGCAGCAGCAGCAACAGGTGGTTCAGCAGTTGCAGCAACATCAGCAGCAGCAGCAGCAGCAGCAGCAGCAGCATCTAGCGCAAACACAGTCCACGACAGCCAGAAGCGGGACTCAGATAGTAAGTGGCTGCAATTAAATGAATTATGTTTGCTCTTTGCCAAAGCTAAAGCTGAATCATGCCCCACTAATACTCGAAACGGGCGATGATTAGGACCAAAAACAAAAAAGCAAATGCACGCATGATTAGCCGCAGCCAAGGCCACAACAACTGCCAAAACTGGCAATGGCCCAAACTACCCAACATTCCAAAATGCTTGCACGAGCCCGACCTGAATAAAAAAAAAAAAAAAAAAACAAGAGAAAATGAACAACAACCAAAAATAATAATAATAATAATAATAACAATAATAATAATAATAATCATAATGAAAAGCCAGACGTGCCTTAAAGAGCGGAAGGCCGTAATCGCCGTAACCAAATTTTTTTTTTTTTTTTTTGGCTCTGGCTAATTTAGCTTAACTTGGCGCTTCATTTGAAACGGCTTCAAATGGCTGCCAATGCCGCCTGTTTCCGCTTCCGCTTCCGCTTCCGCTCGAACTGTTGTTGTGACACAGCTTAGACAGTATTTCCCACTTTGAGGCACTGTCTATTGTTGATCTGAACCCCAACCAGTGTTTTATTGCCAGTTAATGTTCATCATGTTTACTAGTTTTGCCACTGTTCTCCAAATCCATCATTATTCGCGCTCTTTTCAATCGAAATGAATCATTGAGTTAACCAAATATCATCCTAAATAAATGTATGTATGTATGTATGCTATGGTTATATATATATATACACACTTACATATTTGTTTAGTTTTATTTATTGTTTATTTTGTATTCCTTTGTTCACATTTAATATTGATATCATCTATAATTTGGGCATGTCTATGTTATTATATTGTATTATTATAAGATATGTACTTATGTATTTAATAAGACATTAAAAGCGACAATGAATCAATTATTCTAATGCATAGTTTTTATTCCAATTGTTTGATTTGCAATTTTTATGGTTTGTATAATTATTGTCACTACTACTGCTGATCTTTTCATTTAGTATTTACATACGTTAGAGGGTTATCTGTGTAGGACTCTTTAGCATTTAACCTTAATAAGGGAGAAAACTATGATATACTTGAAGTATACTCTTTAAAATATTTTATATGAGTTGTGATATTGTTTTTGTCACTTACACTTATTAAATGCACTTAATTTGATTTGTAAAATACATGTAGTTAAATTGTTTACCCATATATGTAGTTCATGCTGGAATTTAATTTCCCATTAGTCTGGTTTGCACAATATTCATTTGAGTTTTTAGAGTTTGGCGCCAAGCTGCAATCATCTCTGATCTACGCTTGCGAAATATTAACCAACATTGGTCGCCGCGATCGATGGTATCGATAGGCAGGCTTTAAGCTATCGACCGCTAGTCACGCCTCTAGCAAACCAAGCGCAAGCGTCACTCCCTTTATGAAAATGTAAAAAGTAAACACGGCGTTGCTTACTAGTCGTGCGTGTAAATGTGCAATCGTACGTAATCATAAATCATAGTAATCGTGCATTGGTGACGGCAGCGCCGATTGTATAGTGTGAAGAAATTCGAGGCGCTGCAAACAACTACAACAGTACGGTGTTGCCAGCTAAGACCGTTGAACTATCAGCGCTAATATAACCGGTTACGCATACCAAAACATCGCGACGATAGTTTGTTAGCATGCTAGAGGTGGCCGGTTGTGTGGGCTCGGCAACAATCGAACGCTCGTGCAGCTCTAGTCAGTCGCTGGCTCGCTAGAAAAATGCCAACAACACAACACGGGAAAAGAAGCAGGCATCGCATAATTGCGGCGTAAACGCATTAAAAATATTAAAACGGTCTGTGAAAATCAACGCCACAAAGCCTATTTACAAAATCAATGCGAAAGCCGTGTGGAAATGTGCGTGTTTCATATAGAAATGTGCTTGAAAGTGACCTGAAAAATACCAGAAACAAAAGCGATACGCTGTGCATGAAATATTAATGCCTTTACATACATACATACTTACAACAAATCAAAACAAAGTGTAATCAGTAATACTTAGTTATACATAATGAAGTTAGAAGAAATTCATGTTTTAAAATTGTGCCTTTAGCTTGCGCTACTTGTTTTTACATTCGTCAGAATCGCGTACATATACGCTCGCACACACACACACACACACATGCATGCACATACGTACTAACTTATGTATGTAGGTTATACACATGCAAGGCATAGCGCAAAAAAATACCAAAATAGTCGGCGGTTGACACTGAGAGAGTGAGAGCGTCGCGGTTGTTGTTGTTGTTGTTGTTTTTTTTTTTTTTTCGTTTGCCATTTGCTCTGGCAAACAATAAATAAATATCTATGTATGTATGTGATTTGGAAAGCATAACTTATACGTGAATATATATTTGTGTGCGATTAGAAGATTCTCTCACGCTCAGCAACAGAAACAGCGCCCAGCAAGTTTTTAGCGATAGTTGTAGTTCGAACTCGCTCACGTTGGCAACGCGCCGTTCCTCTGTGTTGTGCATACATATTTATTAGTTGTTATTATTTATTTTTTAAAAATTATTTTTTGCGTTTTGTGTGGATGACACTTGTTAGTGTCAGCGCGCATTGTGAGTCACGCGGCGTGAGTGCAAGTAACATACATATATGTATGTACATGTGGGTGTGTGTACGTGTGTATGTTTATACTCCATATTAAACGCAAAGCTAAAGGGAAATTTTATAACATTTTGTTTGCTTAGCACGTAGCGAACGAACGAAACGTTGCAACGTAACAACAATTAACGTAAACGTTTACGCGACTGCGACTGCGACGTCACTCAACCGGCATTTGTGATTGTGTTACGTTACGTGCAACGTTCATCGCTTTGTAAGAGAGAGAGAGAGAGAGAGAGAGCAAGCGAACGCGTTGTGATAATAACATGACCACACGCAAAAAGAAGCGTCAGGATGGCAGCAGCAGCGGCGGCGGCGGCGGCTTTATTAAGAAAGTCTCATCACTATTTAATTTGGATTCGGTAAAGAAAAAGTGCTCACCTATTAGACTTACAAAAACTAAGTATTTGCATGCGATTACAAATGTATCGAAATAGAATTAATTGAATACGATTAATTAAGCATTATATCGATCTCGTTTGGAGAGTATTTCCCTCCCTCCACCGATTTGTGCAATATTCGTTTTGCGCCGGAAGCTAACAAAGATTTTGGCTGTTCTTCTATAAATGCCCAACGATGATTCCATGGTTTATTTTTAAATTTCGCCAGACATTTAGACAGCATAAAAAGTATAACAACGGCAGCAGCAAGAAAATTCTCTAGTCTCAGTGCGGGTTTGTCCTCAATTGTATGTCAAAATTTCAGCGTATAAACTTCAACAAATGTCTTTACGCATGCGCAACGGAATTTCTCCCAGTCACACACACACAGACACACACATACCTTTACATTTATGTATGCGAGTAAATATGTACATATGTGAATGTGCCCAAGTAAGCAAGGCAGTAAATGGGCGTGCATTGTTGAATTTGCAAAATTGACAGCTGCATCTCTGTCTCTCTCCCTTTTTGTCTCTCTTGAATGCCGCCACGCATAATGTCACCTACTTAAATGTGCATGTATCTGTATGCACATATACACATATGCATGTGCGTGTCGTGTCGCGTATGTAAACAGGGCTCTTTTCTGATGCTGACGTTCCTTCACTCATCTAGTCTCTCTTACTCTCTTACTGTCCCTCTCACGCTCAGTCTCCCGCTCACTCGCTCTCTCGCTAGATCGCATAATTTGCTCGAAATAGAACTCACTCGTCTTCACATTTAACCGCTGCTGCCTTGAGCACCACCCAAATGCAAACAACAAATTCGAAAGCTCCATTGGCTCTCCTAACGGTGTTTGCGTGAATAAACATTCGTATTTAAGCACAGTGTGCGTTCGATATAACGAATATTTCTACCATATATATATGTATATTTATTTTCCGTGGCGAATGGAATATATATATGTGTATATTGAAATGGAATATTATGTAGAGATATGAAAAACTTTTAACATATGTTTCACACACATTTCTATATATGTATGTACATCAGAATGTCCAAATCCATAAACAAAATACAATCTGAAAACTTATTGACTGCTAATTCTCGAATCAAGGCACGTCTTCAAATTTGTATACAATTTGGATTTATTGCGGCCTTTTGTGGTTGCCAGACTGGAGGACAACAATGTTGATATTGAACCACATTTGGGGCACATGCCTCCCATTTGATTCTGGTTCGGGTGGGTGTGCATTGTGCAGGTGTCGATTTATTTAGATACTCTCCTGTACTATAAATATATATATATATAAATACACACATACACAATCGGCATTGTTGACATTGCCTTCATATATGTGTGTGTGTAAGCGCATGCAGTTGGCTCAGCGTCAAATCGTCACAGGTTCCAATCAGACAAAGAGTGCGAGCGAGAGAGCGTAGGGCGGGAATGAGGGTGCAAGAGAGAATAGTACGTATTATCCACACCCAAACATTTCGTACTCATTCACATTTGGTGGCAATTCGCCGAGCCATATTTGGTGCCTATGTATATATGCATAACATATGTATGTCTGTGTGTATGTATGGCTGCATACGTGTACACTGGTGATCACAATAATAGAAGCGGTAAGGTGCAATTTCAATGATGCATATATTTTGCATCTGCATATATGTATTTTCATATAATTATATTTGTAGATTGAGCAATATATGCTTAATATTAAAAAGAACATTATGTTCAAATGAAAAATAATTTATGTAAAATTGTATAATTCATGTCATATTCGAAAGTTTTTTCTCATAGTTTTGATTTCAAGACGTCTCTAAATTAATCTGCTTTCTGGATGCTCCAAGGTTAATCTAGGCTTTATAGACCAGCTCGAAGCTACCTTACTTGATGCGAATGTTATCAGGATCAGAGATTGACAATGTGTTTTAGTAGATTGCTAAGGTCATGACTTTTTACCTATTACGAATATTTCATTGAAAGGTTCTCCAAAACTAGACTACGATTAAGTGTAGTGGAAATATTTCAAATTTAACTGCTGGTCTCAAGTGTAACTATTGTTTTGTTGATGTGTGTATGTTTACTCATGCTACTTTAGCAAGTGGCTACCTTGTATCTTTTGCTAAATAAAGAAACGGTAATTGCCACATTCTGGAACTGGAACTGGTGCGCGCATTACCTGTGTGTACCTGTGTGTGTGTGTGTGTGTGTGTGTGTGTGTGTGTGTGTGTGTGTGGTAAACCCAACCCCAAACCCAAACCAAAGCATAGTCGCAAAGCATATGATTCTCGCTGATAAGATAAGTTTGGCAGCTGATATGAATAGTATGTTGCCCATAATATACATATGTATATACTTCTGTTCCTATCTATGTAGCCAGTGCTGTGGCCCAACACTAAAACACGGGAAAACTAAACCACAACAGTTGGAAATACCTTTGCGGTTGTTGCTGTTGTTGTTGTTGTTGTTTGGGCATTGTTATTAACTAAACAAAGCGACCTTCGATGAAACGCCTTTAAAATGTTCCAATTGTGAAGCTCTGATGTAATTGCTTACATAAGACTCCTCGGTCCAAGCTTTTGACTTTAGAATGTCAACTTAATTAAGTTAATCAAATTCATATGCCCCTGTGAATCTAATCAGTTGCTATTGTTTTGGGTCAGGTAATAGGAAGTCTTTTTGCCATTGCTTAAAACAGTTATCAGTGCCGCATGTCAAGTATTTAACATGCAGTTTAACTCCTCCTCACGTTGTGCCTGCTAAAGTGTCAGGCAGATCAGCTTACAAGAAGCATGAATAAATGTAATTGTAAGCTTCAGACAGAAGATTGTAAATCAGGTTAACTTTAACAGGAACATAAGGCAACGGGCACAAATTGATTAAGGTGTACCTTGTGCAGCCCATTACAAATATTAGCTAATTCGTTGAACTGCCTGCCAAAGTTTGACTGGCAGATAAATGAGTTAACAAGAGCGTGAGAAAATGTAATTGGGCCAAAGACAAACGGTTAACTTTGACAGCAAAACAGAAAAAAGCACGCGCAGCAACAATGCATGTCAAATATTTATCGGGCGGATAAACTGTCTAATAAATGAAATGAAATGAAAGCTTCCGTTTTCGAATGGAGGGTTGCAGACAGCTCTGCAGTGCATGTGTCCCATTTGGATGTAACGCGAGCTAATAAAGCACACACACACAAGCACACACACACAAGCACACACACACACACACACACACACACACACACATGCCGACAGAGACCTGACCTACCGCTCTTGTTAACATGCCTGGTTAGAGCATCGCAGTGGGACGGGGAACGGGGGGGTAGCCGGCAATTTGCTCCAATTTGAAGCTGAGCCGTGCGAATTACTCACGTCACGTAGCCTGGCAAACAGTTGACGTGCCGACCCGGCAAATGTCAAAGGTTAATAAGCAATAAGCGAATGCCGCGGCATCGCACGTGAGCAGCTTAAAGACGCAGCCAGCTTTGCATTCGAGCTGCAATTCTGTGCTTCTTCTTCCGCTTTTTTTTTTTTCATCTTCTTGTTGCTACTGTGGGTTATGAGTACTTGCCGCCAGCTTAATGAATCCATTTACACCCAGTTGCTAATCAATTGAACTCGTTTTTCTCGCGTGTGTAGGTGTGCGTGTGTGTGCGTGTGTATTGTCATGTTTGTCTAAATGTTGCAATTTTCACTTATTCGAAAGTTGTAATTTATTTATGTAACTCGGCATTCCATCGATGGGGCTTTATATGCGCATCTTGTGCCTGTTACAAACAGACGACGACGTTTCTTTCTATAGCTTGATTTTGATTTTGGGCGCGGCACTTAATTGACGTGCATATAAACATATACATATATGCTATTGTTGTTCGTTTCTTTTTCATTTTCCCAAAATATTTTTGGATACATTATATAAAACATGGCAATGTCTCTTAAGTTTAACTTTCCTGAGCTCAAAAGAAGTTTTTCTGTTGGGTCGAAAGTGCGCGGCTAGGTTTGGCTTTTGGAAGATTCGACTCGGAAGCGGAGGAAAAGGTAGCTCAACGTTTTTATAAAAAAAAAAAAAAACAAAAAAAAAAAGCAGACATAAAAGTGTGCGTTGCCTGCGTAAGAGGTCGCCGGTTCGAATCCTCAATTGTCTAGTTGCCTTTTTCAGTTGTCATTTTACACAAAAAAAAAAAAAAAACGAACTTAAATTGAAAAAAGAATAAACCAAAATAAATGATAAAATCAACTGGATTTAGCATTTAAAATTCAAATATATTTGTAACTGTCTGAAGTTCAGGCTGGCATTTGCGCCGCTCAACGCCGGGTAATCTCTTCTAGTTTCAATTATATTGCAGATAACAACATGTCGCCGATAACCCTTTCAATCCTATTTGCACTGTTTTATTGAGTTGCACTCGAAACTAAAGTCCAGGTTACAATTCTTTATTTCAATGGGGGTTTAAGTTTTCCATATGCTTCCTCTGGCTATTGTTCCGAACAAATATGTCATGATAATATCTATAATTGTTTTCTATGAAAACTTCACGTCTTCACTTTTGTGATTCACAAATTTAGAAGCGTTTTACTCATACCATAAAACTAACTAAAGTTGTGCTCTTCAAGTTCTCAGGAGTATCAAAATTTCGCTTCTTAAGTTCTTTGATCCACATATTTGTAATATTATTTCTTAAAATATATGTCACGAAAGAATTCCATATTATATATGTCAAAGTTCTCAGCTAAGTGCTATCAATTTCCATAGTCTTTAATTTTGAGATCTACTTACAGGGTAATATACTTTTGTCACGTAATGTGCTTAAAAGTCAACTTCTCCGCACACTTAATATATATATACTCTCGATCCGTATCAGCAGTCGAGTTCGGCTGGCCAACTGCCTGCCGTTAGACTTGGCTTCTTACACCTTTTTGAGCAATGTTTTAATACAACAATTCACTGTAGAATTATTATCGAAAACAATATCGTATTATCTTCCAGCCAAAAGTTAGTATTCTAGACCTTTGCTCCGGCTCCGCGTTGGCACTTATATATTTGCTCACTTTTACATACAAAAAAAAATTGTTTAAAAAATATATACACATTGAATATATTTCTTAAGCATATTGGCAAATTTATAAAAAATGCAGCAGCATAAAGTTTTCAAGTTTCTTGTTAAAGTTGAAAAGTTGTAGAACTTAGATATAAATGATAAAGTTTAAAGATAAAATTGAAAACCAACTATGATTTATCTCACAATTTGAAGTTTTCTCTCGGTCCGACAATTTTCAGCTACACAAGGCATCCTCCACGAAGGTAAGCGGCGCCCAACGCAGGCAGCTCAGTGTTTGTCAGTGTTTGTCATTGAGTAAAAATGAATACATATAAGCAAAAGAAATTAAAAATAAAGAAGAAAAAAAAAAAAAACAATAAGAGCTGCTTTATCTGTACTCGTACTCGTATGCGTCCTGTCTTAATCGCATTTGTGTTTTGTCTACATCCGGTGCGGAAATGCAAATGCACACACATGCATCTATAAAAACTGTCGCTCATCATCTACTTATCAAGCACAAGTCGTTAATTGTACTGCATGCGATGCAAAATCCATATTAATAATATATATTATAAATTGATTGTTGCTCATCATTGGCTCCCGCAGCTTGTGTATGTGTGTGCGCGTCCTTTCATCGTTGCCAAATGCAAATCCTAACAAATTGTCCCAACCAATTGCCACATATCAGGCTGTTGCTAATGCATCGAACAACTTTTGTCAATCTCTATGCGCAGGTGAATGGCGACGATAGCTGGTATTATGAGGACATACAGCTGGAGCGTGGCAATTCCGGCTTGGGCTTCTCGATTGCCGGCGGCACTGACAATCCCCATATTGGCACCGACACCTCGATATATATCACAAAGCTGATAGCGGGCGGTGCCGCAGCTGCCGATGGACGCCTGAGCATTAACGACATCATCGTCTCGGTGAACGATGTCTCCGTTGTGGATGTGCCGCATGCCTCCGCTGTGGATGCTCTCAAGAAGGCCGGCAACATCGTGAAGCTGCATGTGAAACGGAAACGTGCCGCAAGCGCAACAGCTGCCGCACCCACAACAGCCGATGTCCAAGACAGCGTCAGCGGAACGGCAGTCTCCGCTTCGGCGTCGGCGTCGGCACCGGCGGGACCAAAGGTGATCGAAATTGATTTGGTCAAGGGCGGCAAAGGTCTGGGCTTCTCAATTGCCGGCGGCATCGGCAATCAGCATATACCGGGCGACAATGGGATCTATGTGACCAAGCTCATGGATGGCGGTGCGGCTCAAGTGGACGGGCGCCTCTCCATTGGCGACAAGCTAATAGCGGTTCGCACTAACGGCGTAAGCATAAATCATGAATTCATTCATTCAACAGCAATAAATAAACTCAAATATTGTTTCTCCCCCTCTCTCGCACAGAGCGAAAAGAACTTGGAGAATGTCACGCACGAACTGGCTGTGGGCACACTCAAGTCCATCACCGATAAGGTGACACTGATTGTGGGCAAAACGCAGCATTTAACGAGCAGTGCCTCACAGTCGGGCAGTGCACAGCTTGGCCAGCAGTCGCAGGCGCATTCACAGTCGCAAACCCAATTGGCAGCTGCCACACGGCAGCAGCAGCAGCAACAGCAGCCAGTTAATTCGGAACCTGCAGGTGCGCTTAACAATGTTGGGCAGTCAGTTGTTGATTCAGCCACAGATTCAGTCATCACCAATTCCACTATCACCACAACCACAACCACTTCCAATACCAACAACATCACCACCAACACCTCCACATCCAACACTAGCTACGGCACCAATTTAGGCTCAAACAGCAGCCATATAGTGCAACATAATATTGCCACAGTCAGCAGCAGCAGCAACAACAACAATCTTAACAACAACAACAACATTAACAGCAGCAACAGCAGCAGCAGCAACAACAACGGCAGCAGCAGCAACAGCAACAGCAGCAACAACAGCAAAAGCAACAGCAACTACAATAACAACAGCAACTTAGTAGCAGCTAACGCTAAAGACACAGCTACAGCAGCTGCAGCTGCAGCTGCATCTGCATCTGCATCTGCATCTGCAGCCACAACACAACCACCACAAGCACCCGCCTCCGTCTCCGCCTCCGCCTCTGCCTCTGCCTCCGCCTCTGCCTCAGCTTTAGCTTTTAATGCTAAGCTAGCAATGCCAACGGCTGCTGCTGGCGGCACTGAGCACAGCCGTTCCCAATCACCCTTGCCAAGGCGTAAGCGAATCATATTTGAACTTCAACTATTCACAACTCGATATTAACATTCTCTATTTACATTTCAAATAAGAGCCACACATTCAGCAGCTAAAAGTCCTTTTCCCTCTATAAAACTAGCTCCATTCAAGCATACAAGTTATAAACACGAAACAACATTGTCTATATGTAAACATATAAGTCTGAATGTACTATATGCATGTGCATATCTGATAGATACTCATTTAGGTTGGCTAAAAACAAAAAAAAACAAAAAAAAACCAAACCAAACAAACAGGCGTGTTTTAAGGGAATTCCTGAATTTAGACTGGGCTCTCTTACTAACTGCTAATCTATTGTTGCTATATCTTATGCTCTCTATCTAACACCTATATATACATATATATATATATATATACATCTCTGTCTAACTAAATCGTGATTGAATTCAAACTTCGAACCATTTGGGAGAGTTTCTGCAATCTCTAAAGATTTTGCACGGCTTTTGCTTGCGTGCTTGCTAAGCTGCTCGTATTTCAGTGTTGTTTGTTATCCACCAACCATTTTGGAGCACTGGTCAACAGTGTTGTTCATTCAATTCAAAACGAAACATTTGACCGACTGCAAATGTACCTTAACTTAACATGGCATCTTCTATAATGCATGCATAACTATTTATTATATTTGAACCTTGTCTTGTCTTTTGTGCTTATTATAAGATCATCTATTTCTATATTTTAATACATCTATATTTATATATGTATATGTGTCTAGATGTGTGTACATACGTACATATGTATATACATATTGAGGCTGGAAAGCAAACGAACACAATTCACGATTCAACTGTTTTTTCTTATTTCACTTCTCTTTTTACTTATTCTTATTTCATCAAATGTCTGTTAGTTAAATCTTTTTTATTCATATATGAAGCGCGCCTTTGTCATTCCGAATTTAACAATTTCTACAAAATAATTATTGTAATTTTCACTGTATTTTGACTTTAAGCGCTGCCAAGAATTTTATAATTCATGTAAATTCTTCTTCTACAGACAGCGGCATTCAAATAACAAAACTGGGATTATAGCTTAGGAAAATATTTCGTATGTCAGCTAATTTCTTTCCTTATATCCCTAAATTATTGAATTTTCGTTAAATAGTTCATAAAAACTGATCTACAGTTAGAAAGTAAGCTTCACAGAAATATTCAGTTAAAAATCCCAATTTCTACAGTTATTTTCAAGGCAATTCTCTCTCTTGTTTCCTGTGTTGAAAGATTTCCGAGTGTCAACTTTCTAGTGTTGATAAATTTCTTTGATTTCTAACACATTTTTTTTTCGCCTTTCGCCTTACTCTCTTCTGGTTTCTCTACTAAGTTATTTTATATGCTTCTCTTTCTTTTTAATCCACACACCACTCGCGAGAGAGTCGATTTGATTCTCTTGTCCTGTGGCTGCTACTCTACAAACTCTCTTAAAATATATGTGAACTCGCGACCTCCATTAATTACCCTTACCCCTCTCTATTTCATGTCTCTATATATGCACGTGTGTGCATTACTTTGTGTGTATGTGTGTAAACGTTACCGGTTGGTTGTTATTTTTTGATACAAAACGAAAAAAAAAAAACAAAAAAACGTACCAAAAAAATTAAATAAACTACCCAAATTGGAAATAAATTTGGAAAATAAATAATATAGAGCCAGGCTCAAGATACGCATCGACGAATGTCCTGGCGGCCGTGCCACCGGGCACACCGCGCGCTGTCAGCACAGAGGATATAACCAGGTGAGTTGTGCACCAGTTTTGTGCTGCTTTACGCATTATTCAATCTAACAAGTTTCCAATTTTATGAATTGCCTGCCATTTGACTAAATTGTGACCTTGTGTGTTGTTAATTCCAACAGAGAACCACGCACCATTACCATACAAAAGGGACCACAAGGTCTGGGCTTTAATATAGTCGGCGGCGAGGATGGCCAGGGTATTTATGTATCATTCATATTGGCCGGCGGTCCGGCGGATCTTGGCTCCGAGCTGAAGCGCGGCGATCAGCTGCTCAGTGTGAACAATGTCAATTTGACGCATGCCACACACGAGGAGGCGGCTCAGGCATTAAAAGTGAGTAGCGTCCGTAAGCCCAACTGCAACCAGGCAATATACATATATATAACTAATCTCTGTCGCAGACATCTGGCGGCGTGGTCACATTGGTTGCACAATATCGGCCAGAGGATTACAATCGATTCGAGGCACGCATTCAGGAGCTGAAGCAACAGGCGGCGCTTAGCGCCGGCGGCTCTGGCACCCTGCTCCGCACCACACAGAAGCGTTCGCTATATGTACGCGCCCTCTTCGACTATGATCCAAATCGCGATGATGGCCTGCCGTCGCGCGGCCTGCCCTTTAAGCACGGTGACATTCTGCATGTGACCAATGCCTCTGACGATGAATGGTGGCAGGCACGACGCGTGCTTGGCGACAATGAGGACGAACAAATCGGTATTGTGCCATCGAAGCGGCGCTGGGAGCGTAAAATGCGTGCACGTGATCGCAGCGTCAAGTTCCAGGGACATGCGGCGGCTAACAACAATCTAGACAAGGTATAAACATATTATATATACATGACAATATAGTTAACTGAGCTAAACTCAAGGCGCTGTTATCAATTATCATGTATATATGTGTATACACAGCAGCACAACAAGCTTAGTCGATCCGATCCGTTCATGTCCGTTTGTCCATCCGGCTGGAAGCTACAAAATCAATATATATTCTCGTATTACATACTCAGATCGCATTTATTTGTGCATTTACATTTTTCAATATCTTTCCATAGTTTGAAACAAGCTTCTTTTCAAAATTTCGTGTGTAGTTTCTCATAGACTAAGTAAGAGTATTTTGCTTTTTGGACACGTCTGTCAAAGATATCTTCTCAAAACTGTAGAAGTTTTTTAAAGCTAGATCCTTGTGCTTTGGTATATGTACACATGTTGGTGCCATGTTTAATCCTATCAAATTTCATATAAATCAGTCTAGGAATACCCGAGTTATTCGAGAATGCACACGAGTTTCTCTATAAAAGTAGGTCTGTAAAGGCAGCTCGCCGCTTGAGCATGCACTTGTTGTACTTTTTAAATGTAATGAATGTGAACTCTCGCTCACTCACCATCCTTCTCTCTTTCTCTGTCTTTTAGCAATCAACTTTGGATCGCAAAAAGAAGAATTTTACATTCTCACGCAAGTTTCCATTCATGAAGAGTCGCGATGAGAAGAACGAAGATGGCAGCGACCAAGAGCGTAAGTAGCAAAGCTCCAGCGCGTGGCATTCAAACAGAATACAAATTAAACGCGTTAACAACAACAAGAACAACAACAACAACAACAACAGCATCATCAACAACAATAATAATAATGATAATGATAATGATAATGATAATGTCAATAATCATCAGAACAAGAACAAGAACAACAAAAGCATCGAACGTCTTGAGCGACAGAGCAACAATTTATTTTGTTAATAATTTGTTAAGCGCTCTCTCACTTCCACTACTTAACTTATGTGTCTCTGTCTCTTTCTCTCTATCTCACTCTCACTCTGTTGAATGCTTTTCGTGTGGCATCTATGTGTGTGCAACTGCGCGTTGTCTAATTATATAATTACAATAAGTGTCTCCTCCTATCTCCCTCTCTCTCCCGCTCTCTCTCTCTCCCTCTGTGTGTGTACGTGTGCCGTTGCGTGTGCCACCTGTCGGCAGCCTACGCATAAATGAAAAACTCTTCAGTTGTTGATCAGTGTAACGTCATGAAATAATTCAGCTTTAATTTATTTTTTAAATATTTAATTTTTAAGCGGAAGCGTTTCATTTTCTTAATATACTTTTATGCATATATGTGTGCTTCAAATTTGTTTTTGATTATGTTATGTAATAAACAAATTATGAAGTGTATTCTACAAATTGATTTTGTACCACGAACTACGTACACACTCACACGCATAACAAATACACATACTTGTCCGCTTATGACAGTGCCAGGCAGCAGCACTGAGACCATCTAGATCCAATTATTATATCCTTGTAGATTGTATTCTGAAGATGTTTAAAGTCTATATATACTCTTGATCAGTTCCAACAGCCGATATATACATGTTCATCTGTCTGCTTTTCATCACGAAACATAGCTATATGATAATTTATAGCGATAGCTCGAAAATTAAGTATGGAAAAATGGAAAACTTTTTGTTCATTAAGCTATCTTACCCAAACTTACACATAGCTGCTATAGGAAAAGTCGGTGGAATAGAAGGATCTTATACGGTCGCCAAATACCTTTTTGTGTAGGAAACATGTCTGTTTTTTCAAAATATTTCTATCAAACTCTTAAACATATCTGCAAAGCTGTACACAATCAGGCTCCTATATCTCCTTAACTCTTAGCTAAATGTCTACAAGTGTATTTGAACTTCGGCGTGCCGAAGCAAGTCGTTCTTCTTGTTTCAATTCGGATTTTTTTTTTTTTTTAATTAAGTTTAACATTTACAAGTAAGTAAAATTCGGCGTTAATACGAATATAAATGCCCTACATTCTTAATTGTGTATGTTGTTATTTTTTTTAAACATATCTTTTAATGTTTTTGTCTTGTTTTTCAACAAATATTTCATGCATTTTACGTTTTATTTTGTTTATTTTCATATTTTATTGTGTCGTTCCACACATATGCGACGGTCCTGTGCGTACTCAATACAAAACCCCCAAATGATTCATTCACACACACACACACACACACACACACACACACACACACACACACACACACACACACACACACACACACACACACACACACACACACACACACACACACACACACACACACACACACACACACACACACACACACACACACACACACACACACACACACACACACACACACACACACACACACACACACACACACACACACACACACACACACACACACACACATCCCACACACCCGAACATAATCGATATTCAATTTTGTTGTGTTTTCTCTAAACGCGTGTGTTGTGTGCTCGGGTGTGTGAATTCCCTGTGATACCTACAGCGAACGGATTTGTAAACAGCAACAGTGAAATCGATGTTAACAATGTTAACAATAATCAAGCAAATGAGCCGCAGCGTAAGTGTGTGTGCCTCTGTGCGCGTGTGTGTTCTCATACGCACACATGTGCATATTGTTACATGTCTATTTATATATTTTGTGGGATATCAGTTGTTATAGATGTGTACTATATACTTACTATAAGTATATATATATATATTTCTAAATTTATGTCTAACCATTTTGGCATATATGTATGTATGTTATATCTACTCATGTATTGGTTGTGTTTAAGCATAAGTTTGCATACGGTTTATGTTTTACACTCTGGGTTACCTTTAAATCTGTGCCTCTGGCAGTGGGCCTCTCATATATATATATATATACACACACACACACACACACTCACAAATACACCTGTAAACGAGAATAAGCATATGTACACAGTATTTGAGCTCTACTAACAATGCACACGTACTTATAGACGCACACACTCATATTTATATATATATATATTTATATGTAATGTTAAGAGCTAGTGTGAATGTAACAAAATATTCGAGTATGTAATCCCTAACCAGACATCAAGGTGCTTCAGCGTTCGCTACAACCAACAACAACAATTCATATCTCTATGCTCATTAATTCTTATACACATACACACACAAGTACTCAGGTACTTACATGCATATAGACGACAGATATACATATGTATGTTATGTATGTTGTGCTGCACCCCATATACAAGAAATTGTTCGTCGTGCTCTGGAACAGCCACATAACGCTTTTACCTGTCTTACCTACATACATACATATATAGACGCAACTACTGCTATAGCTAAATATTGTCTACTGCTGCTCTACAGACAACTGAAAAACAACAATATAATACAGGAAATAATACTATATCATCATCAATTTAATTCTCTCTATTTACCTTCTCTGCATTTTTTTGAAGCACACGCAATGTGTGTGTCAAAAATGTAACTGAAAAACTATATTTCTCATCTTTCATAATTACATGCATATATACTATATATATATAAAAAAAAAAAATGAAAAATGAAAAAAGAAAAGAAAAATCCAACTATTTACTACTCTCACATATTTACATCTAATTTTTACTGCTATTCTGTTTTAAACTGACCAAAACGTATATCTTTTTCGATTCTCTTTTTTTATTTTCTCTTCATTTTTCTAGCTTTTATGCTTTGCTACACACAAGACGATGCCAACGCTGAAGGAGGTATGTACTTGACTATAAACTTGATGCTTAACTAGAAGCAAATACACACACACACCCACACACACACACACACACACACATACACACATACATACACACAAGTACACATATATAAATACATATATCTAGTTATATACACTTACAAGCAATTGGATGTTTCGTCAAAATCATACATGCATACATACATTTGCGTACATCTTACGTGATGATTTGTGTACTTGTATTTATTGGCCATACATACATACACACATGAACTACACTAACCAACACGTATTGCATTTTCAAACTCAATTCAATATTCACTGGCATTTACGCATCTTTAGTAATAAAAAATAAAACAATCTAACCTTCAGCTCATTTCACACATTCCAATACGCCGCATACCTTAATCTAATCAATTTTAAGTTCGTAATATTTACAACATACATACATACATATATTATACGTACATTATTGCATAAGTCGATGCTAACAACTAAATTAGACTATTATCTATAATTTGTGTTTCGTATTTTGGGTTTTCTCAATCATTCTTATTTTACACATTTATATTACTCGTATTGTAAGTCCTTTCGTACATTCACATCTGCACACTTTGTACACGTGAATATACATACATATTAATCATATACATCTATAAACATATATTTCAATACTGACTGAATATATCTAAATTTCTAGAAAAAAGTTTCATTACATTTCTTCGCTTAATTTAAAGAATCTATTTTAAACTTTTTCTATTAGCCAAATATATGGCACAATTTAAGCAAAAACTCAATGAGCCACAAATAAAAATATATATGCTCGATTATCTGCGCGAATTTTCCAAGAACGTTTCACAATTTATGCAATTATTGTCCAACAATGTTCTTCACATAGGCTCTCAGTCGGAGGGAATTACTCTCTTGCGAGCGCGTTTAATTTTTCAATTTCTCTTTGCGCGACATTCGTAAACGTTTCAATAAAAACGTTTGACATTGTTGATACATTGAAATATGTTGGAATGCTGAGTCTTTTAACAAACAAAAATCTCTATATAATTTCGAAGAATCATATAATCTATGAACTTTTTGGATCCGTCTTCTTAGGTACAATGTAATACGCACATACATACATACACATGCTTCTCTTGCATATGTAAATAATTATACTTAATTGTGATAATACTTTGTTTTTTTTTTTTTTTTTGACTATGTACAATATTATGATGTACTTATGTTGTGCATATAATCAACAAATATATATATACTTATATTGTGTATCTCACTTAAGAGAAACGACTCGTATGTAAGTTCCATGCCACATGTAAAGACATACGTACATACTAACGTAATTAAAACATAACTAGTTGTTCCAATCGAACTCTTATGATGATGTGTAATTACCTAGTTACTTGTTCAAATTTATATAGCTTTAGTAATTTGGTATTATTGAGGATCCTACAAGATTGTTACTAGAACGAACGTATGCATAAAATGCATATGCTTGTGTGTACAGCGCAGACTTCGCCCCTTCTATGTATATTCAACTCAATATTTTCAGAGAAACTTTCGAAACTCAATTATAAGTGTTTAATTTATGCGCGAGTGTCTTAATGTTGTTTAGTTTTGCTTTTATTTTCAGTATATTATATATGTATACGTTATACATTAATCGATAACCGATAAACACTTGCCATATATGTTCTAAACTTTTTATATAGATGTGTACATACATGAATACATAAAACATATTGACATACTCGTGGGCTTTTCACCAATTTGCAAACTTTGGCAGCACTCGTGCTCAAAGTGAATGTTGTGAAATCTATCGGAACTATCGATAGTCATTTATGCTCGATTGTCGATATAATTCCCTTGAACAGGAATACTGGCCCACTCAGGAATTGGCATGATCTGATACATGAATCCATGAATAAACCACAATTATACATATGCACATATGAATATTGTTGTAAATTATTACATTCCTGTGCGTGTGTGTGTGTGTGTGTGCGCGCGTGTTATTTGTCAATTATCGTTGTGTTCATTTAAGTTAACCAATAAGTAAGTGTGTACTTATTAAGTACTTACATTTACACTTGCCTACACACTCTTTAGGTCCTGGAAATTTATATACAAACAAGTGCTCGTGCGGCACATGTATATAAAGTTACGCTAACCTAATGTATTTTATTTTTAGTTTAGTCTTTTTGTTAACTTTCTTCACATTGATGGTAATTTGCTTTAATCCCAAAATCTTGAAGACGACATCAACTCGTACAATAAAATCTACATTTGGGATTTTATTTGAACTCTTTTCGTTGATTTAATCACTTTCTCTGACATTTTTTCATTTTGTAGCATAGAATACCACATAATACACTGGCGTCTTGTAAATATTCACTTAATAAGATTTATGCGCTATCTTACATGCGTACATATGTGTGCACATGCACCTGCTGCATATGTATGCATGCATATGCGCATGCATATATGTAGATGTATGCACACTCTAATATACACACGAATACTCGTAACACTCGTGTGCTTGACAGAGAAGTACGCATAATACGCGTTTCACTAACACAAATCAAACGAGTGTTGGCTTGTGTCAGGTATCAAAGTCAAATTTATTAATTGCTTTTAGGATTGATTGTTATTTTTCTTAAGTTTCTCATCAAGTTTTAGACATACATACACACATACGATTTAAGTACTTATACGTACACTGAACACACTTTCACAACAACAACAACAACAACAACTAAAAAAAAAAAACACCAGATTCTCTTAAAGATCATTCAAATATTGCAGGTTAATCTAAATATATACAAATGATTAATTTTGTTTATCTTTTTCTTCTTTTTCTTTAATTAATGATTTCCCATTTGACTTAACCTTTGTGTGTGAACTATGTTCAATTTTACGTTCAACAATTACAACAAAAACAACAACAAAAACTCAAATATATATATATTTACTAAATGCTTCGTCTACTTTCCGCTGCCTACTGCTATTTACGACTCTACTACTTCTGTCACTACTCTTCTACTACTACTACTACTACTACTACTACAACTACTACTACAACTACTACTACAACAACTACTACTACAACAACTACTACTACTACTATTTGTGTTACTTAAACTATTTACTGTGTGTACTCAATACGACATTGTTATAATTTCGTTGCGTTTGATAATTTACATATATATACACTTATATCTACCTAAAACTATATCTCGTAATTTTCGAAAAAAAAAACAAACAAATGCCACAAACTACAACAAAAAACCTTGAATAACATATATTTTAAAAAAATATTGTCAATATGTTACATATATTTTTTTGTTTTGTTTTATTGTTGGGTTTTGTTATTACAAAAAAAATATATATATTTGAATCAAACAAACTTTTCAACTGATTGAAAAACCTATTATAAATACATCAATATATATAAATATATTTGTTACAACCATGCGCTCGTTCATGTACTGCGACAACAACAACAACAACAACTACAACTACTAAATTTATCAACTACCATCCCCGAACATCACTACTACTATCTATCAACCAACCAACCAACCAACCGACCAATCAATCAATCAATCAATCAATCAACCAATCGACCAACCAATATTTGATATATATGTATATGTATAAATGAGCGCAGGCGAGATTATCTACAGAGTGGAATTACCCGATATGGAGCAGATAACTTTAATCTACTTGGAGAATAATGATGCTGACTATCGTAAGTCGAGCAAATAAGCAACAATTTTTGTAAAAGAACCAAACAAACCATATAAATGCAACAACAGCTATAAAGGCCTTAAAATATTACAAACCAAAAAAATACATTAAAGCTTACGTTTCTTAAAAAAAAAAAAAAAAAAAATATTAGGTTTAAAATCAGAACAATGTCCAGTAAATATCTATTTTTGTTCCGTTTTTTTTTTTTTTTAAATTTTATTTATCAAACAAAACGAAACTGCAAGCAAAATTTTCCTTCTTAAATGCCGGTTACTTGGTTAGTTTCCTACTCTCTAGCCCTATCTCTCGCACACACACTCTCTCTCTCTCTCTCCCTCTCTCCTTTTCTCTCTCTTTCGCTCTCTCTCTCTCTCTCTCTCTCTCTCTCTTTCTGTAAGTCCATCACTCATTTTCTGCAGCTCTACCTTTTCAATTATATATTTATATACTGAATAATAGCTCTTGAATTTCCTTTTATTATGCTAAAGCGAAGGTCTCATCTTAGAAATTTCCTAGCTAGTATTATCAGCATTTGCTTACACACAATCATTTGTTTTACTTTTTAGAGGAATGGTTTAGCTTTAATATTACGGATATTCCATGTTAATACAATTTTTTCCCCTCTCTTTTTCCCCCGAAAAGCAACCGATCCAGTCTGATGAGTATTTTAGTGCAAAGTTTTAATGAACAGTTTAATTTTTGATCATCTGCTTATGCGACCCATATATGATAAAGCCTCGTTAAATATCAGAAGCGAGATATCCTTTCCATAATTTGATCATTTGTGGAATGCCTTAATCGTATTCCAATTCCATTTGGCCCAGAGCATTACCTCGCACCCTGTGCTGGAAATACATATGTAAATGCACACATTAGTCAACAATTATTTATTGGTTTTCCGATTTCATTAGAACTAAAGTACAGTTGCACTGTCGATAATTTCTATCGAATTTGAAATGTTCAGTGTGTACCCAACATTTGAATATGCTCATATTCACATTTTACGCTTTTCAAGTTCGTGATAAACGATTTTGTTAATTTCATAAACGGTTGTAGTTTTATTCCGTAGCTTAGACGAGCCACAATACTTAAAGATTGTAGAGTTTAGTTTCTAGTTCGGTGCGCTTATGCCTGTTCTCTCTTTTGTATATTTTCCTTTTTCGCTAACTCTATTACTTTCATTCCTTATTGAGTCGTTTAATAAGCGTACTCTCTTCTTATTTTTCTTTTCTTTTTTTTTTTTGAATATTATATTTGCTTAGTTTTTATGATGTGCTTCATTCATTTCACATTTATACTTTTCAAGCAATTTCTGTAGTGGTCACAACCGTAAAGCCGAAACTATCCAACACCGATAGATGTATTGTTATTGTCATTAATCGTTATCGATATCGTACCATTGCACGCACATTTCCACCATTTTCTTTTTTGTCTTTCGATACATTTGTTGCAACACAACCGGAAGTGAACACCTGTATATCCAAAACATCCTCCATAGGAGTAGTTAAATGAAAGAAAACAACAAGAACTCCCTTTGCGAATTGATTTGTATGTATGTTTCGATTAATTACTTAAGTTTAAGGTAACAACAGGGATGTGAACGACGACAACGCAAATAGTTCAATATAGTATAATATAATGATGTATTGAAAATTGATTTAATTACTGAATTACTGAATTACTCAATTATCGAAAGTTTCTGAAGATAAATAAAAGTCTTGTTTGATTTAAGAAGTGTTGTTAATTTATCGTATACGTCAGTGTATTTTCACGATATCACAAACTTATTTATCCAGAAAAAAAATAACCATTCCATGCCCGTTTCCAAATTTACTTTACTTTCATTCATTCCCTTCGATCGTTCCGTCAAAAGATGCATCATCCATCTTATTGGTTTCTGATTAAACGCGTATTTGCGAACTTTGTTTACGACAATAATTGGCATCATTTCTTTTGATTTACCAATTAATAGTTATATCTTAACATGAATTGCAAATGAATTCCCATGACATGCTGTTACAGAGTGAGTAAACTTTAATTTCCAAAACTCAATGTGAAATCGAAACGAACAACCAAAACCCCGATTAAATCAACAGCAACAACAACAACAACAACAACAAAATGTTTCCACACATCTATATATATATACATATATAGCTATATTAAAACAAGGATTTATTTTTGCTTCCCAAAAAGTACACGACATGCGAACCCAGTTATTTGTCTAGGCTAAATATATATGTATACATATATGTATAGTATATAGTATATAGCATATATATAGTATTAGCACTTAAGTTAAGTAACTACTGAATTTCCATATATGTAAGTCGTCATATGTAGAACATATCATTTAGTTCGTTGTTTGTATTGCACTAACATTTACTCTTAAGTTCTTACATTCATGTTAATTTTGTTTTGTTTTGGTTTTTGTCTTTGTATCGATATGTTATGTGTTTGCATCAGTTTGGTGATTTACAAAACTAATAACATATTCTTTAGCTGTATCTGTATCTGTATCTGAGTACTGAATGCCGCAGATAAATGGATAATTGGCCAAAAGCTGATGATGAATTGTATTTGTGTATTTGTTGCTCGTCTAGTTCGTATTTAGCACCTTTCGTAACTCTATCTTTGAACATGAGACAACCACTATGTATATATGTATGTAATGCCACGATTTTCTTTTTATATAGAAATCTTTATCTCTATCTTGTGTATTATTTGTGCCTATGGGCAAAAGCAATTCATTTTTGTCGGGGATTGTTATTTTGTATTTCTACTATCCCCAACTTGTTCACAACTTTTGAGTTGATCAAGCGCAAAAAAAAAATGTTGTTTGCTTTAATTAATTCTTTTACTTTTGTTTTTATACATATAGTATGCAGTATTTGCGTAGTTTACATTTTGGGTTTTTTTTTTACACATAACGTTGAAATTCGAGAAATACTTTATTTTATTTATATCCTGGTTTTTCTTCCTTTTAATTCTGGTTTAGCATAAGCGCTCGTTACATTAAAATCTACTAAGCTAACTATTCGCCTTTAGCTTATTTTTTTCTTTCCACCTGAGAGCCGTCGTAAACAATAAATCCGATATTATTAATTAAATGCTTACAACCAACTAATAAGGACACAAAAAGAAAAAAACATGAAGATCAATTTGAACAACCTTTGCGCTCTATCTTTCTGTCTTTCACTTTCTTTTTAGTTTTGAGCATATTCTGTTCCAAATTGAAAAACTGCTATAACTTTAAACCCTATCTGAAAAACAGTTTAATTTCTTGAGAAAAAAAAAAAATGAATAATGAAAATAAAACCGAAATACTAACCCTATCCTAACCTAACCCAGTACCTATTCCATTCATTCTGTACATTTTGTTTTTGCACCCGCACAAAACCTAATACCGTTGCCTACTATGCTTACAGCTTCCGAGGAGAACGTGCTGTCCTATGAGGCCGTGCAGCGTTTATCCATTAGCTATACACGTCCCGTTATAATATTGGGACCTCTTAAGGATCGTATCAATGACGATTTGATATCTGAATACCCGGACAAATTCGGCTCATGTGTGCCACGTAAGTCTTAACTCGAACAATTAAATATTGTTCGAATTAGGCATCGTACCTAAACTAAAAGATTTGAATTGGCGCTTGTAATTCTCAACAAGTTAAAGATACAAAGTTAAAGCTTGAGCAATTACAACTTTTAGTATTATAAATGAATTAAAATTAATAAATAAATAAATTAAAGTGATATGCAATATTTATCTCCTGAACTCCTGCCGCAGATACCACACGGCCGAAACGCGAATATGAGGTAGATGGTCGGGACTATCATTTTGTGTCGTCGCGCGAACAAATGGAGCGTGATATACAGAACCATCTGTTCATCGAAGCTGGCCAATACAATGACAATTTGTATGGCACTTCGGTGGCCAGTGTGCGCGAGGTGGCCGAAAGGGGCAAACACTGCATACTGGATGTTTCGGGCAATGCAATCAAGCGCTTGCAGGTGGCGCAACTCTATCCGGTTGCTGTTTTCATAAAGCCCAAGTCTGTGGACTCTGTGATGTAAGTGTTCAAATAAAGAATGAAAATATATATGCAGTTCCATATTAACAATGCCATCGTTGCAGGGAAATGAACCGTCGCATGACCGAGGAGCAGGCAAAGAAAACATATGAGCGCGCTATTAAAATGGAGCAAGAATTCGGCGAATACTTTACGGGTATGTGTTTGCGTTTGCCTTGATGTTGTTGTTTTTGTTAAAGTGTAAAAATAACTGAAAATTTGTAACTCGTTGCAGGCGTTGTACAAGGCGATACAATCGAGGAAATATATAGCAAAGTAAAATCAATGATTTGGTCGCAATCGGGACCAACTATTTGGGTACCATCGAAGGAATCTCTATGACCAACAGCCACAACAACATGGACACTGCCGCCTCGAGTACGTTGTCGACCTGTCTCGAGAACACCAACAACAACAACAACAACAACAGCAGCAGCAGCATCAGCAGCAGCAGCAGCAGCAACAACAACAGCATCAGCAGCGGCTGCGACAGCAGCAACAACAACAAATCAGCCGCATTGATGCAACAACACAACGACGATGCAAACATCAACAAAAGCAACAACATCAACATCAACAGCAGCAACAATACGCAGCAGTCAAACCGATGTTGTTCATGATTAGATTGGTTATTTGTTTTTTTTTTTATATAAACAATTAACATATGCCGGCGCAGTTCAATAGGAGCTCAAAAAATGAAAACACACTAAATCAAGATTCTTGGTTATTAGCTCTTAGCTCTCTTGCTGTGAGGACAAACTGTTCAAACTGAAGCGGCGGCTGTTTAGTTTAAGTTAGAACAAAATTGATAAAAACAAAAAAAAACACACACACACACACATACATACATACAAACCGAAAGCATATTAATCGTAAGATCTACATAATATGAAGCAGATGAGAAAGATTAGAAAGGAGAACGTTCGTTAAGCGCTAGTGTTGTTTGTTTATGTTGATGTTTATACGAGAGTTATAGCGAGCTAGTTATTTTTGACGCTAATGATAATATGGTACATTATTGTATACATATGCACATATTGTATATGTATGTACAATAGGCATATAAATCCTTAAGTGCGACAAGCGTCAGATATGCTACGTTGAAGGATAGCAATTGAAATTGAATCAGTTGGTGAATACGACTATATAGGTATATATACTATGGGTAAATAGATGACGACGACGACGACGACGATAAAAGTTGGTGCATTTGTTGTTAGATGTATTGTATTTTTTTCCCCACGCGCCTTTGCCTAATGCAACACAAATCACACGATAAGAATCATGCTGCATAAGCACACACACCCACACACACACACACACACACATCTATGTACACAAATACCATGTAGCCTAACTAAAGAAAAGCGTCAGCAACGAGCTGTATATTTATATGTATATAGATATATGCGCTATATATGTATATATATAAAAATGAGTATATCGAGAGGGAGAGAGGGCAATATCACTTCTTTCAATACAAAAAGTCATTTTACTATTTAACATACGATATACATGTTAGACAGCATTAACTAATTGTGAAAGCGTCGTGTTGACTTCAAACACATACACATACGCATATTACCATCAATACAACATATACACCCATATATATTATATACTTATATATATATAAAAATATATATAGTATATAAATAATATACACCGATACGGTTTAATTTTACAATTGAATATGCAACAACTTAAATACCTTGTTGGTATTGACATAAATATATATATATATATATATTTTTTTTTGTATTGACAGCAAACAATTAGCTAATGTTCAACAAACAAACAAATTTATAAAATATAGACAACGCACATAACTGCTAATAACCCATTTTTTTTCTACTTTTCTATATATATTTGTTTTCTAAGAAATTTAGTAAAATTCAAGTTTAATATTATGATTTTTTTTTTTTTTTTTTGTTTCGTGTGTGTCGCCAACTTTCCAGAATATTGAAAAGATCTATCAAAAAGAAATGTATACGTTGTGCATTTATGTACATAGCTGTATGTCTTATGGAAAGGGAAACATTTGCATATTACTAATAATATATATACAAATATATATATATATATATGTATATATATACATATATTTTTATTTTTTTTTGTCTCTGTCCTTTACTTTTGTAATACCAATATTTTGTAAATTATAATACCTTCGATCCCTGCTTTATAAACATTGAACAGTATATGTACGTGCAGACAATGCATACAAAATTCGTTTTCACATGGTACGCAAAATGCATTGTTGTATTTAACAAACACAAACCTAAGCGAATTATATTAATTTAAATCTAAAAAAAAAGCAGTAAATGTAATAAAAATAAACTACAAAAAAAAAAAAAAAAAAAAAAAAATACAACACATATTTCATCCAAGCCGTAACAACTTTTTAATCAATTTCCAAGAAAACTATCAAGAGAAGGTGTGAAAAAGTTAAAAATTATAAAGAAAACCAGATTTTGTAAAACTGTAAAAAAAATGTATAACATTTAAACATTTCATTACAGTACACACACACCCCCACACTCAAACACACACACAGTTAAATTTTGTGAAAATCTACCGTTAAGGCCACGACTGCGAAAAATGTGAAAGAAACTAAATCGAGGCAAATAGAATATGGCACACTTATTGACGATTCTTATGGCGAATATATTCCAGATTGGATATATAGTATATAGTATATAAGATTGCCAAAATGTTATAAGCCTTAGACGAAATAGTTGCGTACTAAACTGAGCGATATGCCCACAATTCATTCGGTGCGCATTAGGACTGTGTTTGGGATACCAAATTTCGGAATTCGATATTTGTCATTTATATGGCATATGCATGCATGCGGCACACTCATACGTGGCTCTTATGATACACTTACTTTCATTAATATTAGTGGCCACTGTATGTGTGCCGAATAGACTCCTTCACTCTTTAAGTATGTACATATTGTACGGATTTTGTCTTTCAATCGATAATCTAATAAATATTCTGCCTACCAAACACCCGCCTTGCAATCTCTTAGTGAAGTACCTCGCGCCTGTGTAAACAAAATTTAAACGGAAAGCAATTTAAAGTACATACAGATACAAAAGAATTGGAATGAAAATTAAAAATCAATGGCAAATTTTACACATGCATGGTTGGAAAAGTATGTGGGGACATGTTTAAATAGTTGATAGATCAATAACAGAGAGCGTATATCTTATAAGTATATACTATAACAAATGAAATGAATAGATTTAATAACGACTTACTGTATGTATCTCATATAGAAGAATTTCACATACTTATGGGGTTTTAAGCCCAAATGCGGTAAACTTTCTTTTCTAATAGAACATAGCATATATATATATATATATATATATATATATTTCAAAGTCAAGGTAACTGTTCCAAAGCCTTAAATGCAATTAATTAACGCATTTACGAGTATATCCAAGTTACATACACATACATTGCTTATCTATGAAATGCCCTATTTCTAATGATGAAAACAAAAATGAAAAACAAAAAACAAATGACAATTTTTGACGTAGCCTTAGAAAATATATGCAAGAATTTACCAAAAAGAAAGAAAAATGAAAAAAAAAAAAAATTTATTAGATAAATTAAATAATACCATAACACAGAAAACAATACATATTTATAATGTGTATTAAAACTAATACTGAAAGGCATTTAACGATCCCATTGTTCAAAACAATTTTGTGCTACATCTACATGATGAACAAAACGATGAATATCGTACATTTTGTCAGCGTATACTTAAAATTTTTGTGGAAGCATTTCATCAAAATGGTGCCTTTATCAGTTATTGTTGTCGGTATTAAATGAAAACAAAAAATGAAGTATAACAAGAAAACAAAAAATGAAAAAAAAAAAAAAAAACCAGATAAAATTACATAAATTTATATAGTTAAGTATAATAATCCGTAATGCAGCACATGCTATTTATTGTAGATTTGAGAATTGAAAATATTCAGTTGCGGGCTGTGATATCTGCTCGAACATCTTAAATCGATAAGGAATTAAGGAATTTAGTTCAAATTGATTGAAAAGCTGTTGCTGCTTGATCGTAGCCCCTGTTTAAAATTCATCCCTCCCCCAGCACGCACACACACACACACCCTTCCCAGGCCCTTTACTAATTCTGTGCTCGTTAACAAAAGTAATCATTTATTGAAATCAAGATATTCACGAAGTATCCTGAACAGATTTGTTGTTAAGTGTTACAGTCTTAGCTTAAAAACAAAATGCACTTATTTGATTGCTTATCAACATTAAATAATATCTTATATACCAGCACATATATACATATATTACATATGTAAGTATGTAGTTAACAATGAGTAAAAATTGTTTAGTTAAAAAATTGTTAAACTATCTGCAAGCAGATAAAAATCCACTTAGCTAAGATTTCAATTGATATATTTAATAGCCCAATTTCTATACAGAATACAGAGCTGTTATTTTCCACTCGCCTTCAACTGCTTTCTCCTTAGCATAATCCTGATTTCATCTATATGGGACAGCTATATTTGTTATACGGCTCGGTTTTCCGAATGTGTGTAATGAGAGTCTTCGTAACTCTATAAATTCCAGCTCTGATCTAGTTTTTTTTCCATACTTATGCTATATTTTCCTGAGCAGCTGTTCAAAAAGTTTAGCGAAAGGCAATTTGTTCACAGAGGAACACCCTCTCTTCAGACGGGTGGGGTGGGGTGGGGTGGTGTGGTGTGGGGGTGTGTGGGGAGGGACCCTCAAGCAATTCGCGGTCGTGGCACAAATGCACTTGTGTACATCCACAAACACATGCACATATGCACACCTACGTTTGTATTTAAAATACATATATACTATATATGTATGCATGTACACCTACACACTCACACACACGCACACACACGTACACACAAATTAGTTATAAAAACAATTTGTGAACTCTGCATAATGTATTATTATTTAAAAGTTCATCAAAAGATGCGACATTCGTAATAAACAACAAATTCAATACGTAATTTATTTACTAATCTAATGACTGTCATACATACATGCATACATACATGCCTATGTATATGTGTATGTGTATGTGTACATGCAACTAGAGCGTACATCATTTGGGATTTAACGCTTGGAGATTCCAGCCCAGCATTTACTAATTGGATTCGTGCCGCATTTTCAGCTTGGTTTTTTAGCTAGACACGAGCACGAAACAGAAATTTTAAGCACGCTCACGACAAGCACGACCCAACGTGGACACGTTGCACGGCGAAATTTGATTTATTGTTTCCTTATAATTTATTTAATTTACAAAAAAAAAATATTTTATTACTTTAAAGCTTTAATACAAGTTTAATTATTTTATCTATTTTGCTTGGCTGGGCGAAGATCAATTACCCTTGCAGACATTAGTAGACAAATGATATTTTAGTCCGATTCTGTACAATTTTGCTGGTCTGAATAGAAGGTAGGTAGAAGAACAGAATAATTACCGCGCAGAGAAGTTTTCCAAAACAAAACGCATTTTTCGCCCGATTCTTCCCATAGAGCTATACGATTAAGTTCTCCGATGTTAATAAGATTTATCCCATTTGTTAGGAGCTTGGAAAAACTGAAAACAGTTAAGTTTGGTCAAGATATCTCGATATTCAAACGATAGTTCCTACGACAGCTAGATGGTAAAGTTCTCCGAATTTTAAATGGATTTTGATCTTATGTTAGGAGCTTGGAAAAACTGGTAAGTGGCAAGATTTTTAAGAAACGATTCTTTCTATATAGCTATAAATTATAAAGTTATCCGATTTTATTAAGATTTTGCTCATGTGTTAGGCAAATGGCAATTTTTTTCGAGATTTATTGAAAAACAAAAATGTTTTTTTTTTCTTTCATAAAATCCATCTTTCGACTATTTCTTTCTACATAGCTATATGAGATAGTTGTCCGATGTAAGAAAGATTTTTCCCATTTGTTAGAGCCATAGAAAAATGACTTATTGTGAAGTTTGGTAAAGATATCTTGAAGATCTAAAAAGTTGCTTGAAAAGCAAAAGAGATGCTCATACAAAAACTCTTTTTCTCGACCGATTGTTCTTCATAGTGCTTTATATGACATATATGCTGCCTATAACTAAAATACATACCCATTAATGGGGATAGCTTTAAAACTCAGCTGATCAAGAATATATAAGTATATGAACAACGTAGTCACTAGTCTAAGAATGTTATATCCGTATTATATAAACGTATGCTGCCTGTGTGTTGACTTTCGTATCGCTCTGAATCTCGTGTTTTTGGGGTCGAATCGGGAAAATGTACTCACTTAGCTTGGACACGCATATCGAAGTAGTGCGTGCAATTGAAGGGAGTCTGATACGATCCAATTAGTCTAATTAGATGGAATGCGCGTTGGCTAATTGGATGGACTGTGGCTACTTGGTCGAGCGCAGATAGATATCGAATTGGACGAGCGTTATGAAATAGGAGAAGGCCGTCACCGAAATGATATAAATGAGCCGCCGGTCCAGATGCAGCAGCCCGCACAACATGGGCTGTCGATATTGCAGCAGCTGCAGCGAGAACTGTTCCAGCTGCAATGAAGCGCAACAATGTTAGACAAGCAATTGGCTGGAGTAACTGGCATGGAGCACCTCTTGGCTTAGACTTCTTCTGGGCGTTTCCAGCGTCGGATAGTCGCAGAACTGACGCACGGTGAGTGCGAGACGCGTCTGCTCCACCTTGATATGCTCGTTCACCAGGGTGACTATGTAGGTGTCCACATAGAAACCGAGCGCATAGAAACCGCTGACCACAATCGAATAGGAGTCGTTCGCGAGGGAGTGTGTGGCCAGCATATTGAAAATGGTGAAGAAATTGGTGAGATTGTTGATTAGCGTGGTCAGCATCAGACCAAGCAGCTGGAACTGATGCATCCGAAAGCTGCCCACATACAGGGCATGTATATCCCCGAAACGTGCACGCAGCCTGGCAATCCGATTCGAGAGCCGGCCACAATTGTTCAGCCATATGGCACGCCGCAGCGGCTGTGACTGCAGACGCCGCAGCTGCCCGAGAGCGGCGCGCAGTTGGAGATGCAGCAGGCGCAGGTACTTGAGCACACTGCCGTTAATGTAGTAGAAATAGTCGGCCATGTTCTCCGTGTAGTTCCACAGCACAAACGAGTAAATGGCAAACTGTGTGCGCAGTTGCCCGCCAGCGGCGCCGACCGTCGCAAATATGCCGCACACCTGGGCAATCATCATGATGTTTATCAGCACGAACTTGAAGTACATGAAGAGCTCAAAGCTACGCTTGGGCCATTTGGGACCACGGTAGCTGGCGGCGAAAGCTGCTTCCAGGCGGGCCCGCTGCAGCGTGCAGCCATGATTGATGGCCTTAAAATGGAACGTGTTGGCCATGTAGGTGACTATGACCGTCGCGTATTTGATGAGCGTATTGGCGAACGATACGTAAAGCACCAGCTGCATGCGCCGGTCATCCGCTGCAGTCAGCGCCCGATAATTATAGCCAAAGTAGCTGGGTAACACGACAATCAGCAGCAGGCTGAGCACATGGCTGTAGCCGATGAGCAGCTTCTTCAGCGTCGACCGCATTTGGCGCTGCGGCACATAATCGATTATCACCTGGCCATAGATGTTTGCATAGATGTGGCCGTACCTGTAGAACTTGTACTCGTGCCGCTCCCAGAAGCTACGCCTATCGCACATGCCGCACACTCAGCTTGCCGCAGTTGCACTGAATGCGGCAGCCTGTTTCCTATTGACTGTTGCCTGTTGCCTGTTGCTGTGGCACGCTTGGGCGCTGTTGCGTGGCGCCTTGCATGTCGATACGTCGATACGTTCAATACGCAAGCGGCAACTGACACGGCAGATAATGGTGGGAGGAAGAGTTGAGTATGTGGAGAGGGGGAATCAAGAGACTTATCTTCGGGTTATCGCATATGGAATACTTTTGCACCGATGTGCCACATAATCTGTTTCAGATCTGATTCAAAGCAGTATTTACATACATGCATATTCATAGAGTTATTCAGATTGAAACTCTGTTGTCCACTTATTTTCATCTAAAAGAAATGCTTCTCTGTCATGTTTCAAAGCGAATTGCACATAAAGATACTTTATATGATCCAAGAGATACGATATGATCCAAAAATGCTCACCTTTCCATGATCAGAGTTTATTTAATCGAGTTTTAGCAATTTGTAAGTTTTTCTGAATGTTACAATTGGACTTTTCTAATGTTGAACCGTAATACCATTGTGGACTCATATGGACTTATTACCATTGATTGGCATTTCCAATCGAAATAAATGACAATTTCTATAAATTTTAGAATTGAAACATTCCCATCATTTCTAAAGACTATTCACGAGTCCCAGAATGCATATCTCCCATTTAATTTACCGAAATAGAGCTATTTAAATAAATCATTTATGAATTTGTTTGTATTTTTATTTAATTATTTTGGCAAACAATCAAAATCGTAGGTACCTATTTACTTCATATGTCCCTTTTTATATGCTCAAGAGCTATGTATGCGTATACTTAATATTCCAGCAGCTACATAACATGAACTGCAACTGCAGCCGACCTTACAGTCGAACTAACAGCTGCTGCTGCTGCTTAACAGCCGACCTAACAGGCGACTGCTAAAAACTTGCGTGCTTACAGCAGTTTAACATTTGCGCCCCTTGCGCTTATGCAATGAAATTTTTATCTTGTAAATATTTTGCCAACCTGCTTGCCATTTATGTTCGCCTGGTATATCAGATGAATTTTTGTTAAAAGCAAGCCAGCCAGGAATCTTGCTATTGAAAGTAAATAATAGAAATTTACTTATTTATTTAATATAAATTATTAATTTCTTCTTACATCTGTAATGTTGTATGTACCTTAATTTTGCAATTATAGGTATTAATATATCATTATATATCTAACATTTATATATATGTTTTACATATTATTCACTTAATCTTAAATGTATAACATTCGAGAGTTATATATTTAAAATCTTTTTTGAAAAATTGCTTAAGCAATAAGGATTTGGTTTGGCTTCACATTTATTGCGATATATATTTATCAGATCGAGCAGATGCTCAGGAGCTCAGGACTGAAAAGACTTGGCCAGTGCGATAATGGAACCAGATGTTTGCAGAATCTGAAAAATAACAAGGAGTTAAACTAGAAATGCGTAAAACAAGCACAGAGCAAGATCCAGATTTGGAACGCACAGCGGCAAAGGTGCCCAACGAGGGCGAGAAGAATGGCACAGCCATGGTGAGGGCGCGCTGCGACCGCATGATGAAGAGATACACATAGAGCCGATGCTTGGGCAGGCACAGGTGCCACGGACAGGTGCTCATCACGGTGGCCAATTGAGCGCTCTGCAATAGATAAGATGGATTAACAATCAACAGGGACGCCCCCGAATAGGCGAATGGCACTAACGCTCTCCGTGACCAGAGTGCCGCCATAGCAGTAGATGAGCAGCTGGCTGAGGGCGGCGACAGTGTAGCCAACATAGAGAAGGGTGCCCAGGCCGCTGCCGCCGACGGTCAGCAGATCGAAGATGCTGAAGCCGATCACCATGCTGGCGGACACAAAGTGGGCCAGTGTGATGATCGCATAGCGTTGCCGAAAGAAGTGGGTTAGCTCGAAGATCTTGTTGTGTCGCACGATCAGCTGCACCAGAGAGGCCTCGAAGCGTGTGCTGTGCAAGCCGCATATCTGTGCGAGTCCTGTTGAACAGAGAATCAACAAGAGAGGTGGATGAGGATGAGGACGAGGAGGAGGAGGAGCTGCTTACCCTTGTACGGCCGGAAGAGCGCACGTGTGTCCGCCTGCAGAAAGTTGAAGAGCGTGGCAATATGGACGCAAAACTCAAAGTAGAAGGCGTCACAGCCGCCAAACATGAAGATGGTTACGTAGCCGGTGTACGCGATGAACATGTACGTGAGCGGAAAGTATGGTGCATGGAGTAGCCAGCGGGGCATGCTGCATCATGGATGGCAAATGGGAACAGTTACTGCTCAAGAAGTCCAAACCCTACCCAAATCCAACTCACGTCATATTGAAAGGTGTGGTGCTCCAGGCAATCGCATCGCTTCGTCCCTGCAGATACAGCAGCATGGCCACCAGCATTGGCTTCAGATTGTACATGGTGCACGTAAAGAAGCCGGCGGAGAGTGGCCAGAAGTTGAAGCGGGCTGCCATTTCGGAATGATGACGCATTAGCTGCTTCTTTTCGGCCGATAGGGGCTTCTTCTGGAACAGCAGATGGCGCTGATGGGTCAGCACGTATAGGAGATCCTGACGATAGCGGAGCACGAAGAACATTTTCAGCAAGGTGACGGCCGAGGTGCCCGCCGGGCAGAACGTCTCCAGGGCCATGGTTATCTCGCCCGCTCGCGCAAACGAGAAGCCCGCGTGCAGCTCAGTTGCCACGCCAATGGCCAGGACCATAAAATGTACGAGCGCCCGCCACTGCACCGGTCCGGGCCAGAAGCCCATCAGGTTCAGGCATAGGCGCGGCACGGCGTAAAAGTATTGCGACAGCGGCTGATTCCTGTACAGGAAGCGAAATCCAAAGTAGCCAGCCATATTCCAAGCGTTTCTCAAGCGCCGTCGAAGCGAGCTTTCGTTTTTATATGCCCTCTTGGCCTTTGACCAATCGCTAATTGACTTGTTATGCAGGCAATTAGAGAAGTTTGGCTACCAACTTTCAAGGCTCAAGCTGCCCGTTCTCACACATTTCTGCAGCCCAGACCTACTCCTCGCAATATTATCCAGGCAATGTGTCTATTGCACTTATATTATTTTAAAAGTGAATAATAAATACATAAATATGCTTATGTATACATAGTTGGGTGGGTGTTATCCGGCGTTGCACGGGCCATCATTTATATATCCACCCATTTTCCGTCTGTGGGAAATTAAAATTTATTCCCACACTTAAACTGAAATTTAACTGAAATCTTTGCAAGTGAGCTTGTGGTCAATCGAATGATAACAAAAAAAGGTTCTCACAATTCATTTCCGCCAATTTTCCATAGTTACTGGCGGAAATGGAGCATGATACGAATCAGTCAATCCACTCGTCGCCGAGGACTTTTTTCTATTTCGATTTGAAATGGATTGGGAAAAATTTAAGCCACAGCGAATTTTTTTTTTCGACTATTTCTAGACATTTACCTGCGCGTGCGGATTTAGCTAAAAATATTAAAAATACGGAAGAGGCAAACATATTCAAGCCGACATAATGTGAATTTATTTTAAAGCCATTGTTTCTTTCGGCTGTTTTTTATGCAGTTTTTTCTGTTGCCTTTTCAGCTGCTTTTTCTTGAGCCTTATATCCAGCTTCTGCTGCAGCTTTTGCATCTGTTTCTGTTTCCATTTGGGATTTCTACACCGAATTTGCATGGTTAGCGTGCGGACCGAAAGCAGGGCCAGATTCTCAATGAGGCAATTGATGCGATCCTCTTTGATCAGCTTGACAGATTCCAGATGCTTAATCCTGTCAGTTATTGAGCTAATATCGTTATCCTTCTGGTTGCTCTCGCGAATCAGCTCCTCATACTTGGCATCAAGAAACGACTGCGGATCACAGCTGCGCACCATCTTCGTGTGGCTCGGGATCGATTCGTCGAGCATCTCAACATCGGTGCCAGTCCCAATCTCAGTGCTAGTGGGTGTCAGACATGTGCGCGAGCCAGCACGTAGCCTGATCCCATTGCGCTCCGCACACATCAGTTGGAAGAGCAGCGATTTGATGGCACCGAGACGACCTGTGGCCAGATCCTTGAGCGCCTGCCGTGACAGTGTCATGCCCATCTTGCGTAGCACCAAGAGATTGAAGGTCTCCCAGTTCTGCAGCTTCAAGGACAGGCTGCTGTGCGAAAAGTAATTGTGTGCCTCCACCAGCTTGTAATCGAGCTCCTTGAACAGCTTCGCCACATTGGCCACATCGCAGAGATCACGACGCGTGCGATTGTCGAGATTGATCTGTTTGATCGTGAGCCAGGCATCCAGCTGCAGCTCATCCTCGGCGCTCAATATGCGGCTGTTTGACATTCTACTCCGATATTGGATTGTGATTTACCTATCTTAAACGTTTTCTTCAATATATCAATGTGCTTGCATTGGGTGCTATACAAAATGTGTGAGAATTAGTTTGAGACAATTTTGATAAATGCTTTCTGACTGCACAGAACCGCGTGGAATATTATTATGACAGCGAAAACTCGAAATGCCAGCCTACTTCAATTCATTTTCCTATTGCACATCTAAGGCATTCAGAACTAGACGATTTATTGAGCTAACTAGTCTAATTATTGATTAATAATTAATCATTTTCAATTAATAATCTTCGTGTGGAACACACATCGCAGTCGATTTTGATAGCACCCTCAAGTACTTCTTGGCGCAAACCCCGTAACAGCCGTGATAAGGTCGTATTTCTTAAGATTAGAGAGCGCACTCCAACCACCCAAAGTAGTTTATAAAATTTAAAATTTATTCAATCAAAACATTTTCTGTAATCCATAGTTTACGATTCGCACTAAACTTCCGCGCTGAAGTTTCCCTCTCTTCGTTTGTCCAAATTTTCATTTAATTTTAATTTGTATTTTTCAATTGCCCGTTCCACTGAAAATATTGTCTATCGTACATATTTTCATAAAGTATTTGCGGGCTATATACTGATGATCTCTACCCGAAAATGGGCGTCTAACAAATATTGTTAGCTAAAGTCCAAAGTTGGGACCCCAGTTGTCTATGCTCTGGGGCTGAAATGCTTTCAAATGTTTTGAATTTAAACTATGTTGTTATACCCCGAACCCATTAAAAATGGCTAAAAAGGGTATATTGTATTTGTGCAAAATGCAAATGTATGTAACAGGCAGAAGGAAGCATCTTCAACCCTATAAAGTATATATATTCTTGATCAGCATCAATAGCCGAGTCGATCTAGCCATGTCCGTCCGTCCGTAGGTATGAACGCAAGGATCTCAGAACCTATAAGAGCTAGAGACTTGAAATTAGATGTAGGTGCTCCTAGTGCCTACGCAGATCGAGTTTGTTTCCGATAATCGATAACTTACTCCGTTTCCAAGCAATCGATTAAAATCGATATCGATATCCTGTTTTTTGAGCCAATTGGGTAAATAATAAGAGCTAGAGTCATTAAACATGATATGTTGCTTCTAGAATATTATATTTATGTCAAGTATCTTTCATTTTATACCTATCGCCACCTCCCCGCTACCACCTCAAAGAGGGTTCAGGGTATTCCCTAGTCGGGAGCTCCCGACTAGAACCTCTTACTTGATTTTAGTTGGTTTGGTTTAAGGTTCATAAATTGAAAGTTGGAGAGAAAGAGAAACCGCAAGTCGATAGAAGTAATAGAAAAAAATATTTAAAAAATATACCACAATATAAATTTGCCATTTGTCATTTTAATATATGTATATATATATATATTTTGTATATCCGTCTGCCAGCTGGAATATTCAGCAAATGTGGCTGTCATTATGTCAAGTGGCAAATGTTGTAGGTGTTAGCTATTTACGCTGATGCAAGAGCTAAATAAACTTATTAAAAAAAAAAAAGGGGCAAAAAGTTGAAACAAAAAGCAAAAGTTACATAAACTGCAAAATTGGCCAATTTTTGATGGGCTCGACTCTGGCGACTCTGGTGACTCTGGCTAGCGTTTGCCCAGAATTAGACAAGTATTTTTGCAAATTGAATCAACGCTAATTGAAGGTTCAGAAATTGTTCCATTTTGTGGTTATTACTAAATCGCAGCTAGCCAGCAAATGGGGCAGCTGCCGCAACTGGCACTGGCACTGGCACTGAATCTAGCACCTGATCTCCGCCCCCCGGCTGCAGCAGCAGCAACAACAACAACAAGAAGAGTCGCACGCAATCCAATTACAACAAATTGAGGCAAGCCGCGTAGTCAATTGACTACGTCGGATGATGATGACGGGGCATTGTTTTTAATGTGGACTCACCCGGCGGCTCATCAAATTGAAAGCGGGAGGACCGACTGCTGGACCGACTGTAGCTCATACCCGATCACGAGATCAAGCCCTTCTTTTTTTTATTCTTTATATATTTGTGTGCGTGTGTGTGTGTGTGTGCGCCCTTGACAGACTCGTTAGTGCTCATGATAATATTGCGGGCACAGTGTGGGATATACTTGGTGGGTGCTGTCACCGCAATGCACATGACTATTAGATAAGTTTATTATAGAATAAATACGCGTGCGCACCCATAAAGAAGTTGAGCAATTCAGCTGTTTAAAGCATAAATTGTTTAATAGAGTTAGACGCGACAATTGGGGGGCTCATATAAAAGTGTCGCGTTTATTAATACCATATACCCTGCAATTATCAAAAATTGCTAAAAGAGGGTTGCTGCAACAGTTGCAAATGTTACCAGCAGCAGAAGGTTTTCGCAGTGCATACATATGTAAATGGTATTTACTAAATAAGTCGCAGCGATCAATTTATATACCCTGCAATTATAGGAAGTGCTAAAAGTGGGTTGCCGCAACAGTTGCAAGTGTTACAGGCAGCAGAAGGTTGCCTTTACATAAATATATTTATATATATTTTCTTTTGATTTGCCCAACAACACACTTTTACTCTATGCAAGTTGATTTACTTTAAATTTAAGCCTTGATTTTTGGCATATACATACAATTGGCTGTCCCACCAAAAGAGGATATCTGCTAGTCGAATTATTTGAAGCAGAAAGCATTGGCAGTTATATTTAATTCTTTGGGCCAGTCAGTCCCGCGGTCCTTCAGTACGAAAATAGGTATAGAAATATCAGATAAGCACAAGAATTCAAAGAATCGATTGTTATTTTTATGATAGTACGTCAAAGTTTGCTTTTGGGGCACATGAGCATAAAGGCATATTTGTGTGTATGTATGCATCTGTCTAATATACAATGTCTGGGTGTATTTGAGTTAGATGTGCGTGTTATATAATTTTTGCGAAATATACGCAGTCTGTCGAGTGCGAATGCCGCTCCATAAATTGCCATTTGATGAATAACAATTAAGCAGGCATTTTTAATTGGAACATTTATTTGCTGTTCTTTTATAATTTGCGAATATTCGGAAAGTCTTAATTGCTCTGCGCTGTGAAATTGAAACAATCGACAGTCGTCGGGCTCGCCGGCTCGTAAATCTTGTATTTGGACCATAAATACTCAAAACGCCAGACCTCTTCAAATGGCCTGCCTCAATTACTCATACGCCGCGTGGGATCGAGCGACCACCTCAGCTGCCTTCACCTACATTGATTCGTGTGCGCCAACTTCATGTTTCGGTTATCGTTGCCACTGGCCACCAGCGCCGACCAAATAGTTATCAAGAATTTATTTATTTTCATTTACTTTTCCTGACCATTCTGCGCAGAGTATTACGCTATGCTATGCTATCAGAGATCAAAGTTTGCGACCAGGTTTATGGCCCCCACACAGCCGATCGAAACGAAAAGCAGTTCAGCTCGGATCAGTTCTGTGGAGTCTCAATACATTCGCCAAAAACGCTCGTAAAAACGGCCAGACAAAAATGCCGACGGACGCATGCGCGATTCACGTGAACCGAGTGCCGAAACTAGTGAACGGCTGGAACGTGAGACGTCGAACGTCGAACGTGGAACGAGGAACGAGGAAGGGGAAACGAGCAGCAGCTGACGGTCGGCAATCGATCAATAGAAAAAATAATTTGCACTTGTTGTCTCTTTTCTATCTACACATGCACTGAGAGAAAAACATTTTGTTCTGAACAAAATCGTTTAAGATTTCAAAAATGGTTAGCCCAAATTCATCAAATAGATATAGTTTGGACATTTTAGAGTTTGCATATGAGCGTATTTACCTGGTTTTTAATTTATAAAAATAAAATAAATGTATGTCATTTATTTGCTTTAACTAGAATTTACTAGAATTTTAAGCGTTCTTTTCAATTGTCATAAAGTCGCCCAAATAGTCGAATTGCCTGCGAAAACGATTTTACATAGGTTAAGCCCATTTCACGGCTATGCGTGAAATTGCAAAACGTTTCACTTTTTCGATTTTGTACTTGTTGCTTTGTTTTGGCCACACACTTTTCTCGCCGTGTAAAAGTTTTTATGTTAATTGTTCATTAAGCGTTTAAATAAAATTAAGTATTTTTATTTCGAACATTTGTCCAGTCGTCTGGCTGCCTTTATTTGCGTTTATTTTTAGGTTGGCTCACAAATGTTATTCTTGGTGTTTGACTTCCAGATTAATTTGTAATGCAAACGGCGCGTGTACAAAACTGTCAAATTATTATGTTTTGACCTTAAAACAACTGCTGAACCTTGCCAGAAGCGATGCAATGCGTTTTTTTGTTTTCGTGTAAGAGAGAAGCGACGATAAGTTCAAGTGAGAGGGGCATTCAAGTCAAATGCCAAAGAACCCTTTTCATTGTTGGAATTCAAAACGTTTGGAGATTATAATGCATCCATTGTAATGAAGATCGTGGTTGGAATATATTGTCATTGATATTCGACTGTAAGCACAAGGCTTGCGAACTAATTGCCCTTGGAAATGATGAGAGTTAGTCAAAAGATTCTTGAGCCCTATCTTAGGCCTCCGATATACATATGTATGTATACTCTATGTCAATATGTTGGCATACACGAGACAATTAAGCAATCAGCGCCAAACCCAAAGTGCGAGAATCTTGAATGGGTAATTAGCACATTGTAGGTCTATCTGTTATTTTCAGACGTCATAAATATAATCAAGAGCCCCGCATCGCAGCGCCGACCCATCTGTTGTCCACGTCCGAAGCCGAGCAGCCGACATGTATAAAAGCTGATCAATCGACGCTATAAGTGCGCAGTCCGTCAAGAAAATCGACATCGTCTCTCGATTCCGCGCGCAGACGACGCAGCTTTGTTATTATACTTAGGAATCAAATCGAACTCAAGTACTCGAAATCCCGCCATATCGTGCTCGTCCATAGCCAGTTAACGGACTCGGATTTTCGTTTCGGCCAAAAGTAAATCGCCAAGATCGCAATCATTAACTGCTCGTTGAACTTTATTTCCTACGCGCATGTTACTCAACAAAAAAAACAAAACCAAATAAAATCAACTTTGAAATACGCAATTTTTGGCCAATTAACGGTGCGAGATAACAAATACGAATACAGATATCGCACAACTTTATGCAACATGCATTCATCGTAAGTGGGAATGCTTCTAAAAATAGTAGAACCTTAATCAACACACTCACATACACACAGACATGCACATTCATACATCAGCCGGTGCATCCTTTTGATATATAATATTCAGAGACATTTTTAAATTGAAATGACAACTTAATTGTTGAGTAATCAAATATTTCCGATTTGACAGGACTCTGTAAGTTATAACCTCAATTGTTTATATATAGTATTCAACCGATTAGATCTTATACTAGAATTTATGAAAACATATTCGTAGTCTCAAAATATGTTCTGCTTTTTTAAAGAAAACTTTTCATCTCTACTCATTTTTACTAATTTTGAGAATTATTTCTTCTACAACAACAAAAAAATGTTCTGAGGTATAAAATTTAGTAAAAAGTTTCATTTGAGTTTTTGAGTGTACATATTATTTACAATTTCTGGAATGTTGAACTCGGATAGCTAAATAAAATAATCAATTAGAGCATATGATTTGCCTTACCTAAATCTCATTACTTGGGATTCTGATAATCTATAAAATGTATGTGAGCTAGAAATGGCAAAACCGAGAAAAATTGTTAAATTATAATCATTCAGTTAATACAAAAAATTTGACTAGAAAAAAGGGAACTTTGGACCGTATTTGATTAATTTATGTTCATAATCATATAACACACACATACAAATATACATCATAAAAATGTTGAAGCTTGAACGATTCATCTTCTTTTTCTTTTTTTGCCAAAGAACTGTATTCAATTCCCGAGTAATTCGCAGATTTAGTCTAAACAGAATCATTTCCAGCCAGATAATCATGCGGAATCAAATAATCAGGCCTTAATAGAGAAACAGCACTCGTTCATAGAGTTATATCTATCTATCCATGGGAGCACCTCTAGTTATATGCCAGCATATAGATTCCCACACACGCACATATCCGCACGTAGGGAAGTGGTAGTCATGCAAATAGAGCTAGAGATGAGAATCAACGGGCACATACACACAAATCTATGTATGTACATCCGACATCAGCCGATAGCAATGACGTTGCATATCGCAAAAAGTTGACGTTCTGTTGTTATCTATGTATGCCGGCATCGGATTTAGAGATGAGCGCGTGTCGTAAATATATATATCGTGTAATCAATTAACTGTAAATTCAAAACGTGTACAGAATTCATTTTGATTCTGTCGTTGCTTTCTCATGGGGTAGCATACTTTCATGAGCACACTGAAAGAAATGGAGTTGTAAGAAGTTGTTGACAATGTAGATCAAACCCCTAGGCGATGCCATCCCAAAATGTATGCTAAATAAAAGTGCTCTATTCAAAATCTAGATAGCAGGAATTTGAAATACATGCCATAATTGAGTACCTATCAGCAGCTCATACAAACTTGATAGCTGTAAATCACAATAGCGTAATCGTATCGTAAACGTATCGTATACGACACGTGCGCACCTCTAAGCGCAACCGGGACTTTTGCCGTTTCTCGATCATGCAGCAGCCGGAAGAAGAAGAGCACGAGCAAGCGAGCAGCGGAGCGCATGCGCTGGCCGTCAGCGCGTAGCAAGCAGCGGCAGCGGCAGCGGCAGAGACGGTGGCAGAGACAGCGACGGCGACGGTGGGTTGTAGGCGCGTTGCGACCTCTGCCTCAGTCGCTGCTGCTGCGTTGACGACATCAACAGCATTTGCTTTTGTTTTTGTGTTTCTTTTTTTTTTATATTTTTTTATTGAATGTTGTTGTTGTTGTTGCTGCTGCTGCTGCTGCTGCTGCCGCTGCGTCCGCCGGCTGTCTGCTCAGTTTGTTGTAAGTAGTAGCAGTAATAACAATTTGTTGCTGCGGTCGTTTGGGTTTTAGTTTGTCGTTATAAATTGAGTTGGAATAACGCATTCCAGCTTAGTCGTGTTCCAGTAACGTTTACGCGCGCAGCAAATATTAACTCAAGCATTCCAATAAAAGTTCCTTACGAACCAAACGAAAGTAGAAAAAAAAAAAAAAACAAAAAATAACAATATTATAGAAAAAAGGCAACAGTAAAAAATATAAGAAAAAAAAACAGGTGCGCAGATAACTTAACGAGTGCATTGAAATCGTGGGAGAAAGCTAACTGTTTACTTTTCATTTCACTTTCGTTCACACACACACACACACAAACGCACACACACACACTCGCACACACAATATCCCAAATCCTGCCTGGCGCCCCACATTAAACCCCCCAGTATGTCCTCTAGAATTCTGGAAGACTCGCCCAATGCGCGCATCAACAAGACCATTCTGGACCGTTATCTGACCCTGCCGCTAGAGGAGAACGTTGTGCAGGCCACCTATGTGTGGATCGACGGCACTGGCGAGGATCTGCGCTGCAAGGATCGTACGCTCGACTTTATACCATCTAGCCCGAAGGGTAAGCACATACGAAGAATATAAAGAAAAAAAAGAACAAAATCAAATGGATTCCCACGCAAGCTTGCGACCTAGACACTCGCACTGGCACCGTGGTCTCGCACCCGGACCTGGCCTCGCTCTCCGGCTAATCTAATCATCTGCCAAGTGGCTTAACATAGTTTTCTACTGCCAGCTCTGAGTGCCTGTCAGCATGTCAGCCCCTCTGGCCGTCTGGCCAGTCTGTCTGATTTATATCAGTTGCACTACTCTTCTCCAGGGACTGCTTAGAAGAGATTAACGGCTAAGCCATGTATAGAGACTGCGTGAAACGAACGAATCAACACAAGCACAACTGTGCTGGGTACATTTCGTTTCCAATAGAATGTCTTGGTGTCTATGTACAAAGTAAATGCTTACTTAACTTCTTGTTCCAATCAAAATCAAGAAATTCAAAAACTTTTCATTGTATGGCCATTTACTCAGATAATCAAATTATCGATACTATCTACCAAACATGGACATAGATACTATTTATCAAATATAGACAATGATACTATATATCTACTATATATCACTTCCGCGGGATAAAATCCCGTTAAACGTTCATACCCATATATATATCTATCTGTCTATCGATCTACCAAACATGGATATAGATACCATATACCAGATATAGACAATGATAAGGGATGATAACAGGATAAGATCTCGTAAAACCTCCCTGTCCATATCTATGTCTATCTATATCTATCTAAACAAAAGAAATGCCCAATTAGCTAAGCTGCACTTCCAGAATAGTAGAAACTTTGACCTTTGGCCTGGCACGAGCCCAACGTCTGGGGTAGCAGTTCGGCTCGGAAGTTGGCGCACAAACGTTTATTGTGCCACAGTTTATAGGCGTTGAATTTTGAGTACAGACTTTTTGATAGTGCGATTCCGTTCATAAAGGCGTACAACTTAAAAGGGGTTTCACGCTGATAATTGATTACGCTTTAATGTGTTTGCCGAGCAGTCACAATTATATTAGTTTATATAGTATATGACCGCAATTAGACACGGCGCGTGTCCGTCGACTAAAGATCGGGTTTTGAAAAAAAAAAAACCCAATTTAAGAAGATTTTCATGTGCCGGATAACGCGACGTATGCGCAACGTGCACTTGAATTTATTGTTTCAATGGAAACTTGCCATGATCTATTAGTATATAATGTATATATATATGTATGTATATTACGATTTGTATAATACATGTATATTATATTTCTAAATATAGTTTAAAGACAGGTTAAGCACTTGTAATTAAACAAAAGCGCAACAAATATGTGCAAATCATTTTAACTCGGAAGTGCAGCCACAATTGAATACAAAATGCAACAAAAACAACAACAACAACAACAACAACAACAACAACAGCAACAGCAATAATAATACGAGAGACTTGATTAAATACATTTAGTTCCTTCTTTGGACTCTTGCGCCATATTTAAGAAATGTTTTAATACATTGTTTAATGACTTTGTTTATTTTTTTTTTGGTGCCTTATGCTCTTGCTCTATGCTATTAAAATGTTTTAATAGATTATTAATTACTTGTCTGTTTTTTTTTTTTTTTTTTTTTTTGTCATATATATTTTGTTGTGTGTGCTCATTATTAATCGGGCACAACAGAAGACTAAATTGTGCACAATTACTAATTAAGAATCTCTGCTGATAACTGTGTCTATGCAGGCCACATACATACATATGTATGTGTGCATAGATAAATACACATACATCTATATACATATGTATATACAAGTGTATACTTTGAGCCACAGATGCAGACAGATAGGTGTGAAATGTGCCAACACGTTTCCACACAGTTCGCACCGCGAAAAGCACAGGCGACATCTGGCCGCTGGCGTATGCGGCGTATGCGTAATATTGTTGCCCACAGCACACGCCGGCGACGCGTGCCTGAATCTGGCTGGGAATAGAGCAGCAGCACGGCCCGTGTGGGCGTCAGCCATATGCATATATATGCTGAACTTGAAAATACATGTATAACAAAGCGATTGTCAAGCGATTTGGCGGGGACTTGCCTGGCCAGTACCAAGTTGCGAGCAATTACCCAAGTAATTGCAATGCGCAAATTCAACGAGCGCCGCAATTGAGGCAAATGATACTCATTAATTATGGATATGCATTCGGTTTCAAATGGCATTAAAGGGTCCCATTTGCATATCGAATGGCAATCGCAAATTGGCCACAAATGCATAACAAATCCAAACGTGGCCAATTTGGCTCATCCTTGGCGCCCGGCCCGGCTCCCGGCCCTTGACAACGATTTAACTTGAGGCTGTTTATCAAGTCTATGGGGTCTATATGGCACCTGGCCCGCGGCGATATCACAGCTGCGGCTGGGTGGGGGGGGCAACTGGCCAAGGGGGCTTGGAGCAAGCGTGAGGCACGAGATTGTAAATGAAAACGCTTGCCCAAGGTAACAGCTGACGCTCCGACAGCTACGGCAGTCGGCTCTAATAATAGAACTTTTCTATTACCAACTTTAATAACACATTTTAGCCCGTGCCCGTATCCCCTTGGCCCCCCGCTGCTCTCTCTCTCTTTGCCTTTACTATTTTTTGTTTTGTTATTAAATAAATTCGCCAAGCTAGAAACTAGCGGGTAGAATGCCAGATTATGCCAACTATTTAATCCCGCTTAAAAAAATTAGAGATGAGCGCGTGTCACGAGCCGCATGAATGAAATGTAATTTCTTTACGTGTTCAATATAAATAATAATGAGCAACATAATACAAATAATAATAATTATAATAACAATAGGCAATACTAGTCATCAATTTAAATGTTAATTTATTAATGCATTATAATTATTCTATTTATTCGTGTAGCTATTATAACTATAAACATTATATTAATAATAATAATAATAGGGATAATAATACTAGTAATAATAATAATAGGGATAATAATACTAGTAATAATTATAATAATAATAACAGTAGCTATTATTATTATAGCTACAAAAATAGTTGCAACAATTATAATGCATGAATAAATGAATATATAAATTTATATATAGAAGTGTTTCTTTAATATCGTGAACCAACACGATTAAAAAAATATGTACTTACATAGATAGATAATTTTAATTTATATATATTATATGTAACTTGACAAATTCTAATGCCATATATATAAATTTGTTGTCTGCTCCAAGCTATAAAATCGGACAGAAAACATTATCTGACCTCATTTTGATAATACAATTTCTCTAAAAGCGACAAACTGCCCGTCTAATGTAATGTTTCGATCTCCGACTGCGCCCGCCTATCGCTTAATTGATAACTCCCATAGTTTTAGAGTGAGATTCATCAAAATGCACAGTTTGAAAGTCCAATCTGCACATAATCGAGAAAACTCTCCTTGCACATTTTTTTAAGCCATATGCACATTTTGTCACCCGACAGCAATGAAAATGTGGCACTCAAAATAATGGTGTATTTCAAACATTTAGAAAATTGCCTTAAAATTAACAATTTTGGAAAAATGAGCAAAAAATTCCTGAAAATGTATATTTCGGGCTAAATTTTGTGACTTCAAATTTGTTTAAAAAACTAGAACAAATTATTATGTGTAAATTTTTTGGCGATTTTCTAAAATTTAGAAATAGCTTCTTTTATTTCAAAAACAGGAAAATATTCGAAAATATGAATTTTTTGGGGATTTTCAAAAATGTAGCAATAGCATTTTTTTGAGTGTAATTTTCTCTATACAACTTACAGGGCGTTAAGTTTTCTAGCACGAACACGAGCTGTGTCGTGCCTGATGCAAGTCGTGTCACGAGACACGCGACCAGCGCTGCCAGATCGGCAACGAGTGGATCGGATCATCAAGTAGCTCAGTTGGGGACGATTAAAATGCAACGCAAGTTTCCGACAGTTGTTGTTTGGCAGGTTCACAACAGACAATGCTGATGTACAGGGTTGGGTCGAGTTGTTGTTATTGTTGTGGTTGTGAAATTTAATGCACAAGTGCGCAATAGCTAATTTGAGTTGCATTTTTATAATAGAATATGATGATATACAATGTAATATACATAATAATATATGAGAATATGCATATTAGAAATGACAGTAATGTGCGGATTTAAGGCTTTTACGAGACAGGAAATGGCACTTATTGTCTCTGTTGTTGTTGTTATTATTATTGCCATTGTTATTGTTGTTGGCAGGCGTGAAAGTGGCGCAAGTGCAGCTGAAAACGGAAACCAATTAACACTAATTAATTAGAGTATCGCATTTCGAGTGCAAATTGACATACGAGGCCAATTGTTGACCGCACACATTTCCACAATTCGAGCACAATGATTTAATACCCTTATCGCCTTTATCTGACGCTTTAGAATTGCCCGTTTGGAATTACGATGGCAGCTCTTGCTACCAGGCGGAGGGCAGCAACTCGGACACCTATCTGTATCCGGTGGCCATCTACAAGGATCCCTTCCGCCGTGGCAACAACATTTTGGTCATGTGCGATACCTACAAATTCGATGGCACACCGACGGCCACCAACAAGCGCAAATCTTGCCTGGAGGTGGTGAACAAGTGCATCGAGGAGGAGCCTTGGTTTGGCATCGAACAGGAGTACACGTTCCTTGACTTCGATGGCTATCCACTTGGCTGGCCCAAGAACGGCTTCCCAGGACCACAGGGGCCCTACTATTGCGGCGTGGGTGCCAATAAGGTGAGTGGATTGACTGAATCGAGACTTTGGGATCAACTAATCCGTTGCCAATTGCCAGGTCTATGCACGCGACATTGTCGATGCCCATTACCGTGCCTGTCTCTATGCAGGCGTCAAGGTGTCCGGCACCAATGCGGAGGTGATGCCCGCCCAGTGGGAATTCCAGGTGGGCCCCTGCCTGGGCATTTCGATTGGCGACGATCTGTGGATGTCGCGATTCCTCTTGCATCGCATCTCCGAGGAGTTTGGCGTAAGTCGTTGTCCCCTTTAGCAAACAGCTCAGAGCCTATAGCAAAACCATATGATACAGATTGTGGCCACTCTGGACCCCAAGCCGATGCCCGGTGACTGGAATGGTGCGGGCGCCCACACCAATGTGTCCACAAAGGTGATGCGCGAGGACGGCGGCATACGGGAAATCGAGAAGGCCGTCGCCAAGCTATCCAAGTGCCACGACCGCCACATTCGCGCCTACGATCCCAAACAGGGCCAGGACAATGCACGCCGTCTGACCGGCAAGCACGAGACGAGCTCGATCAACGATTTCAGCGCCGGCGTCGCCAATCGCGGCTGCAGCATACGCATACCCCGCGGCGTTAACGACGATGGCAAGGGCTACTTCGAGGATCGACGCCCCAGCTCCAATTGCGATCCGTATTCGGTTGTGGAAGCCATTCTGCGCACCATCTGCTTGGACGAGTAGAGCACCACCCGCATCTGCATCTGCATCTCCAAATCTAGCGCAGCTTGATGTTGTTCACCAGACCCGGACCCGCCGCTATCCCAGGCGGAGTAAGCATAGGCGTAGCCATACACAATCAAAACATATACTATACAATGTGTACCCAACGTAGTTTTTTTTTTTTTTTTATTGTTCGGTCGAGTTCTCAACGAGACCCTATAAGCAAATGTTAAAGATATATATATATACATATATATATAAAGAGCTTTTTTTTTGTTGTTGAACATTGTTGTTAGGTTATAGAGATTAACGGAACACGTTGAAGAAGTAGGTTTAAAGCTGTGCGTCGCACGATCGATTGTTGCCCATCGAAGGGCCCACAACAACATTAACAAGTACACCACCCACCACCCACCACCCACCAGCCACCCACCAAACCCCACCAAGCTGAACATGATGAACCGAGAACCGATGGGTAGCGTAACAGAGAAGACAACGTTCCGGCTACCGGAGGGAAACATAACTATTAATGATATTATTTTAACATTAATTAATTACCTAAAATATCAATACCTATATATATATACACATACAAACATACGTACATACATATACTCCTTAGTTAAGTAAATGCACGAAAAAAAATTCAAATGCTGGCATTTTATTGAAGCGTTGGAAAACTGGAAAGTGGCTTTTCTAAAAATTTGCATCTTTTTGGCATCGACATTTGACAGAAAAGTTGCCTTTCGATTCGGTTTGAAAAAGTTTTGACTATTTAGTTTACAAATTAAAAATAATTTCTTTTTTTTTTTTGCTGAAAATTATATACTCCAGGCTTTAGAGAATCTGTCTGGATATTAATAACTGATTTAAGTTGAATCAAGCAAGACAATCTGCTCAGTTCTGGCCAATTTATGCGTACTGAAAGGATTCTTGGTTCTTGCAAGATTTTTACTTGGGCACAAATTCAAATCCCATAAAAAGAAAATTCTGAAAAACTCGATGCAGGTCTTCAAATGCTACTGAGCACAAAATTATCTAAAGTTTTGGTTAACTTATTCGAGTAAAAACTATATTAAATGCCAGGAACTAGGAATGCAGTTGGCTTTAGTTTCGATTCGATTCCATTCAGCTCTCTTCAGGATTTGGTTCTGGCTTTGCAATTTCTTACAGCCCGTTGTGCTGAAAATATGGCAAACCGTAAATATTTTCATAAACAAATGCTGGCTTAATATTATCTGACATCTACCAAAGATGTATCCATTGATTGGAGCCAAAGTTATTTGTACTTTGAGCCTGAATCTCTCCCTAAACTCCTTTTTTTCGGGTATCGATTTGTCTTTTTTGGAGAATTGACCTGGTTTAACACATTTATTGAAATGGTTTGGAGCCTTGTTTGAAGCTCAATTATACCCGCAATAATATCAATTGGCTGTAATCGAGAAACAGGTAATAATAACATGTACTTTTATTGAATTTTGATTTTTCTACCATTTTATTTACTCGTATGTATATATATTCTTGTGATTTATACTAAATTGTATACGAATCTTTTGTTGTCTGTTGTTTGATTTCAATATATATATTTATATATTGTTATTGTTATTTCTATTTTTATTTGCTGGCCTCAGCCTTGTAAATTGTGTATTACGAAGTGTTTGCATTTGTTGTTTTAACAACGGTCCACAAAATGTTTGATTAGTTATAGTATATAGCATGCCATAGCGGCATCTATGCACATAATATGTATGTATACGAGTACTAAGTGTCTTTAACTTTATTCGTTTTTTTTCTGCTTTTTTTGATTTTTATAAATTTTTGAACAATTACAACACAATATTTCAATAGTATTTACTACAAATGTAAGTATCATCATGTTCATTTGTATACTTAAACAAACACTTTCGGTATTTTAAATTGTTACCTTAAATATAGCATTTTTTCTCTCAGTGTATTGTGTGTGTTTGTGAACATGTGTTGCAAGTAACAATAAACAAAACAAAAAGCAATTAATTAAGTTAAAAAAAAAAAATAAAAAAACTTAAGGAAAGTCAAGTGAAATAAATCAATTTCGGTCTGAACAAGTTGTATAAATGGAAGCTGAATCATTCAAATAAGTATTGTATTACGTTAAGTGTATATATATATAAATATATATAGGGTTTTTCAGATACCATATGTGTGTAAATGCGCATGTATTTGTGCCCGTGAATTTGCATATCGAGACAGCAACAAACAAATTATCTACCGCTGCCAACTGATCAACGAACCCGCAAGCCCCAATCCCCAAGCCCCAAGCCCCACTCCTACGTGATTTGCATTTCAATTTGATAAGCAATTTATCAAAGTGCGCAGCACAACACGTTACGAGTTCGGCCGAGAAGTCAGGTCAGTTAGTCAGCTGATTGATTTTGTAATTAGCAACAATTCACAATTCGACTAGGGGTAAATATTTGCGCAGAGGCGCAGCTTTTCTTATGGACATGCTAAAATTAGGCGTCACTTTCACATGTTGGCTGTCAAACATTTTAACAGACAGTTTATCTGCCTTGTAAATATTTGCAATGCACAGTGTGGGTCAACGCCAAATGATTGACAGTTATATGTATATATGAAATATTTATAATTTATCGCCGGAGCTGCCAACTGCATGTTGACAACAACCTGTCAACTTAGCATGGGCCTTGACAAGCACATAACAAATCATGCCTTAAGGCAAATCTATTCGAATACATGCAAACACGTACACACATACATATGGTAATAAGTGCATTACAGATATGTTTGTCCATTATTTATGCTTCTTTTTGTTTTTGTTTTTGTTTGTGAGCTTAGCTTTCATTTTTCCTTGTTGTAAATTCCTTGTGTCAATACAGTTTGAGTAAAAGCAAAAGCTGAACTTAATTAAGTAACATTTAGTGCGTAAAATTAGCAAATCGTACACATAAAAGGCAATGTACGATTGTAATTAAATGTTGTGCGCATTAACTTCTAAACATTCAACTAATACGTTAAGTTTCTGTCGAGATTTAGCTGTACAGACATACTTAATAATACATTTATTAACATGTTGCCCGTTCAGAGAGAGAGAGAGAGAGAGAGAGAGAGAAGAAGCAGAGAGCGAAGGAAAGAGCAGGAACTATATTTGGTACGTTTTGTGGAATCGGGAATGTGCACTTCGAAAGAAGTCTGAAGCATTTACAAATGCAAATGGAATTTGTAGGTTTGAACAGTGTTCGCTAATTAAAACATTTAATACTGACACATTGTGCAGCACTGGAAAATCAAAATGATTGCAATGTTGTCCACACTACAAACAAGGAACAGAACTCCCATTTTAAGTTAATAAGTTTGTATATAGCTGTAAAAAGTTTACGGAGCCACATTTCAGACTCCTTTTTCACTCAAAATAAGCAAGTGAAATTGTTTTTTGGCACCTTAAATTGTTAACTATATTTGACGAGTCCTTTTTTTTTCTGCATTTTAGAAAACTTGATGTGAGATCTATTGAAGTCCCTGCTGATTGGATAAAAAAAAGTTGAAAATTTTGTGATTTCAGAGAATTTCTGTGAGTGAAATCCATAAAAAATGCGCGAATACAATCGGCAGAACATCCTAATAAATGTATATATATATATATAAGTATGTGCATGCATACTGAATTAAGATTTGTGACACATTATTCACTTAGTAACTACATATTTATTTGGGTATGAATGTATATGGTCTTGTCATGAAGTGCAAATCAAAGGATATTGAATAACGGAAGCGCGTTGCTGCATTAGAATACATTCGGTAAATAACATACGATAAATGACTTCAGTGATAACAAAATCAAAAAAATAAACACACATTAAAAAAGGCTAAAAACAATGCTTAGAGACTAGTAAAAAAAAAATATATATATATAGGAATTTAATTGAATTAAATTGAATTAATTATTGCACTTGGAAAACAGCTCCAACTTAAATACACATTTATAATAACTCTTATCTCTTTTTTTTCGCTTTTTCAGTTTTCTTTTTTCAAGTTTTCGCAGCTGCCAAAATAGTTGGATCGCAGATCCATTTAAGGGGCAGCTGTACGTAAGTAATTGATGCACTGTATACATATATCAATATCAATATAAATTGTGTAAATACATATGTCTTGTGTATGCATATGGTATACATATGTACGTGTGTGTGCGCGAGTGTGAGTGTGTGTATCAACTACATTGTTTCATGGGATTAACCGAATATCGTATTTGGAATATCGTAAGTTATGGGAGTTTTGCAATATACATTGCTTTATCTCGAGGTTCTGGTTCGCACTAACTATTTGAAATAGTTTTTAGTTTTTAGTTTATAGATGATTTTTTTTTTTGTTGTTGTTTGAAATAACATTTTGGCAACGCTTGTTACATGTTTGAACATTATCAAAAACGCTTTCTTCGGATGATGATTTTCGCACTTCGTTATCGTAAAAGTTTATCAATTTGTTGTTTGGGTATGTTATATATATATATATATATGTGTATATGTGTGTATATGTATATATGGTACTATAGAATACGTTTGTATTTGTATTGTTTGTTGTTGTGCATACATGCAATAATAAAAATAATTATGTTAAACTTAGTTAACTACACGATGAGGAGTTACAAATTCGTTTCGGACATGTGTATCTGTGTGACAATGTTTACAAAATATCAATCTACACGTTCAAAGACTTTAAGAGGTAAACAATATAAAGTACAAATAAAAAAACTAGTTCGACAGTTTCGCGTTTACTCGTTCTAAACTTGGTTAAAACTCACATAATTTGTATCGTTTTTCGTTTTGTTTTTTTTTTTTTTTCTCAATTTAAAACTTACATTAAAAGTGTTGGGTACATAAAATCCTTCAAATTTGATTTTAATAATGTTTGTGTGAATATAGATACAATACTTGTAAGTGAAATACATATGTATCATTTAGCAGTTGGTTTGTATATATATATATATATATATAAATGTGTATATATATGTACTTAGTGAACGCCCGTTAAACGATGTGACGAGAAAAAAACTATACATATCAATAAATAAATATTAATGGTATTTGTTTGTTGTTTAACATAACAGCAATATACTTAGATAAATACATACAATGAAGTGGAAAAAAAATAATAATGACAATAATAATTAATAATAATCGTTTAAAACATAGGTAATATTATATTATAAATAGGTAATATGCTTTAATTGAATTTCAGCTAATTATACATTTATTGACGCGCCCCAAGGATACCCATCGACGCACCACAGCCGACTTTGTGACCCGAGCATACATAGCTAGTTATGTATATGCTGCTAATAAACATATACATCAACCGATAATATATATATATATCTATATATATATATATGTATAAGGATTAAAATAGTTATCTTTCATCATCGTCTATATACATATATATATATATATTTATATGCATATATGCTGATATTATTGCATGCAATTATTATATCCGTACCGTGTGCCGCCTTCTGCTCTGAATATTATGTGGACAGCTCCGTGCTCCCGCGACGCACCATGTTGAGGTCGCTGAAATCGATCTCTGTCGATTCAATGGATTGGATGGAGGCGCTGCGCAGCTTGTTGGCCGGAAATTTGCCGCGACTTTTTAGCGCCGTCAGCTGCAGCAGGAAATTATGTTGGCCAGTTAGTGGGGGGCATTTATGATGTTTGTTCTTGTTATTGTTTATGTGCGTGCATTACGTTGTAGTTGCTTAAGTGTGTGTGTGTGTGTGTGTGTGTGTGTGTCGGCGTGTTTGTGTGTGTGCGTGCTTAGACATTAACAACTAGACTAAGTTTACAATAACAGTAGGGAAATATCTAACAGATACCAATACCAGTTATAGATACACAGATATTAGCACAATTATATACTCAGTTATGGCAGACAAGCGTGCAGTTGGAAGAATTTGGACACAAACAATTATTAATAACAAATGTGCATTTAAACAGTGAAGGATATTGAATGCATGTGCTTAATTTATACAATATACAAAGATAATATACACACTAAAGAATTAAAGGTATGCCAAAGATTTTACGATCTTCAAATTGTTGCCTAAAGGTTTGCGTCTTTGCTAGGCCAAGAGCTTTGGGCCTTATGCCATCATATGGGCCTTAAGATCAAGCAGTACATTTTGGCCTATTTCAATTGATAACAAACGTTACAGTGAAGCGTGGCTAAGTTGCCTACAATTCGCAAGAGTTGGTATAATATTATACTATTTGAAAAATAATAAAATATGTTGAATACAAGAGGTAACAAAAAATATATCTTTGGATAGCATGCATTTTTACATAGATAAGAACAATTCCTTCTAGCAAAAATAAAAGAAAAACAATAAATCACAGCTTAAATATGCTTTGTAAACATGTAAAATCAAGGGACGCATGCTCTGCACGAAAAAAACTGGATATGTATAAATAGGGGCAGCAGGCAGTGTTGGTAGAGGTTCAAATATGCTAAGTACGGGATGATTTGGTATAGAAATAAGTATGCTGTAAATACGATATGTATTCAAAATACTGTATGAGCAAAAAGAATGGACGACAACAAAGTCTATAAAGAAAACAGGGTAACACGAACAGGCTTAGATCTTAACGATACCAAAGTACTTATGTACATACACAAATATACTATCAATAATAATTGTGGTAGTGAGGGGGGGGGGAAGAGGTCAGAGTTATAGATAGACACCTGATTTGCTTTTGGTCGTTTTGTTGTTAAGTGTTGAATTTGATCTTGGTTTTACTTTTTGTTTTTCATTTCTTTTTAACTGGGATTTAAGGTAGATGCATTTGTTAATGATGTTGATGAATTTGCTTAGTTTTTGTTTGGTTTTAGCTTTCTGGTTTCGATTAGCTTAGCTTATCCATTTCCACGGTTCAGTGTCGGGGCTGGTTATTGGCGTGGGATACTAGAGACGCAACGCGTTTCGTATATTTTGTGTGTTTGTGGTGTGAGAAAGAGATTCAATGAGAAACAACGATATTATTATCTTCAGCAGTTCCAAAAGTACCAAAAAAAATAACTCAAAATAAACTTCTTTAAAATAAAAAAAATATACAATCACGTATACAAAATATAAAAGCGAAAACCACACCAAAGCGTATGGGCGGGCTGATAAGCAGTTAGCATGAACTGAAACAGATTTTTGCTTTTTGCTGCACCATTTGAATGGCCTTTTTTGAATGCGCTCAGAGTGCAGTGTGGCGTTTGGGTGTGTGTTGAGTATGTACACAGGTGAATATTAGTGTGTGTGTGTGTGTGTGGGTGTGATTGGGTTTGAGTTTAGCTTGGCACTTTGAATCGGCACTGTGGTTGGATAGTTTGGGTGGGTGCGCACAGTATTAAAAGCCCGAAACCGAAAATAAACAGCAAATGGTATCCAAATAAATGGTTTGACTGGACCCATCAGCAATACACACCTCCGCCTTCATGTCAGCCAACCTGTCCTGCAGGTCACGCACTTTATCCGAGTCATCCAGATTAGCGCGCAGCTCGCCCTCGGCAAGCATTTCCGAATTCTAAAAAAAATATCGTAGAAAAAAAGGGATTTCAGTTGACAATTCATGAGCATGCGAATTTTAGAAGACATACCTTTGTCTCCAATCGTGAAATCTCCTGTTTCAATTCGGCAACTGTTTGGCTCTGTTCGGTGAACTTGATTTTGACATTCATGAGTTCGTCCTTCATACGAGATTCCAGATCCGAGTACCTGAAATGTGTAAAGTTCATGTTGTATTAAATAACTTATTATATTGCTTGGACATGTTCGGTACGGACCTGTGCTGCTGTTCGCGCGCCTTGTTGGCCAGCTCCTTTTCGCGTGTGACGGCCAGTTCGAGCTCTTCCTTGAGCTTCTTGTGCTCCTCGTCCTGCCGTCGCAGCTGATTCGTGGATACCTGCACCTGTGTCTCCAGCTCCATGACTTTGAGACGCAGCTCCTTGAGTTCGGTTAGCGTTTCCATTTCACGTATGCGCGTCGTCATTAGCTCCTCCTCAAGTTTCTGCGTGTGCTCCGTCGATTTGGAGTTATCGAAGAAATTTGTTAACAACTTTTTGGGTGTGGAATCAACGGAGGCAGCGCTGTGCTCGTTGCGCTGATTCTCGGCCAATTGGCGCTGCCATTGGGTGCTCAGCTCCTGCACGCGCTGCTTGAGATCCTTGAGTGAGAGCGTGGCCTCCGCCTCACGCAGCTTGCTAGCAATCAGCTCGTCCTGCAGATGGGCCACCGAATTGTCGGGCGTGGTTTCGCGCAGCGTCTTTTTATCCTCTTCGAGCTCCTCGATTTTCGACTTCAGATTTCGTATCTGATCCTCGCTTTCGGCTGAGCCCTGACGCACCTTGACCAGCTCCTCCAGCAAACAGGAGACCATCTCGTCGCGCTGCTTCAGTGCCTCCTCCTTCATGCACAGTTCGTCGATAGACGACTGACGCGAATTATTCTAAATGGAGACGGGACAAGTTTTAGAACGCTTACAAAAAAGGAGCTTTTCATGGTTTTCATGCGTTTGCCTATCGATAAATGTACAAATCGAGCTTGAAAGCTATCGATAGCTCGATATTTTTGCAGCTTATTACGCTTGCAGGCATATAATTCCGATTAAAAAGCACACTTAATGCACATATCGATTATTTATCGATAACACATCGACGCTTTTCCAGCACTAGCTTAAATGCATAAGTTCTACTTAAATATCAATAGGAACGAGCACAATATATACAAATTATGTAAGTGTATTATATTAATATTATTATGTAGGCAAGTGAATGAATTGGTTAAAAGTCAACAACTAATGAGTACACGAAATTGGACGATAACAAACATGCAAAGTAACGCTACGTAATACCAATATTGGCATGCACCTGTTATGTCTGTCGTTTATGGAAAAATAGCTCTGGAGGCCTAAGCACTACATGTGTATAAATATACCTATATATATACATTTTTGCCTAGAGTTTTAGCAAGTTGCGATACTTACGCTATCAATTGAAACGTTCTGCTTGGCGTTGAGCAAATTTTTCGTTTTGTTTTTTATTTTATTTTATTTTTTTATATTTTAAAGCAAACGTTTGGAAATTGGATTACCAGTTTTTATTTTAGATATTGAGAGATTTGTTTGTTTGTATGTTTTTTTTTAAGCACCATAACCATAAGAAATAAACAGAATGGAAAAGAAAGACAGAAATGATTAACAAACAGCTTTCGATTGGTAAAGCACGATTTTTTCTTCATTATTTTCATTTTTTCTTCAGTTTTTAGTTACAAAACAACCGAAATTATCCAAAAGCGATAAATTATGATGTTATACAACACTTACATTTTCCTGTAGTCGCAGACTAAGACCGCGCACCTCCTCGTTAGCATTCTCCAGTTGGTGTGAGACCTCCAGATAGGAGTGGCGCAGCTGCATCAGCTCCGTTTGAATGGCATAGCTGAGCAGTAGATAGATGAATATTAAAGTTTTCATATTTATTGGGTAGGTTAGGTTAAATCACCTGGTCTCCTCCTCCTCGGCACGAGAGACTTGGCCACGCACCAGACGATCGGCCAGAGCGGCGCTTTCGGCTTCGAGCAGCTCGTTGCGCTGCTTTAAGAGACAATTCTCGCGGCGCAGCCGTCGCAGCTCGACCATCTCCTCCTGTTCCTTTTTCTTCAAGTCTTGATACTCTTTCTCCATTTTCTTCATTCGCTTCGTATTGAGTTTCTGCGCATAGGCCAAATTAAAGAAGCCCTCTGGATCGGCCTCGACGCGACCGGGCAGCTCCTTTTGAAAGAACTTAAGCATGGCCTCCATGTCAAGGGACAGCAGCGATTCCTTGCCCGTCAAGAGCAGAGCCAGTGCCACCTTGAAAATGAATTCCATGCCCTCGCTAAGGAAGACATCCATAATGCGGCAGCTGAGATTCACATTCAGTGTGGTCGTATAGAGCGTCAGAAACCAGCTAGACGCATACATGGTCGTCTGGAAGCCTTGCTGCTGGAAATGTAAGTGCATATCGGGTATTTGCTCCTGTACCAGATTCTCCAGCTGATACATGCACAGGCCCAGCTCGGACATCGATGGCTTGAACATGTGCCGCATGCGATGCTGTTGCATGATCTGTACGAGAACTGCGAACGCCTCCTCTTCGGGCATCTGCATGAGCAGCAGGCCGACAATGAAGCCAGAACCCTGACAGTAGCCCACCTCACGATCGTGCAGCGAATACGCCTTGATCACATTGAAGAGCGCCTCCTGGCCGGGACCGTCCTTCTCCTTGAAGAAATCAACCTCCGGATAGGTGCGTGCTATATCGCGCCGAATAACTTTCTCGCAAGCAGACGTTGCCTTAATATATTCAGCATATTGCTTTTTATCAGCATCGGCGGCGCCGCTCAGTTGCTGCCACACGATAGCGCGAAAATGATGCGGTATGCCGCGACGCACCAGCTCCCGCACGCAGGGATTTTTACGCTTCAGCGCGCCCTCCCAGTCGTTCAGTATGGATGCCCACGTAGTCCAGATGTCCTCCTCGGCAACCGAATTGCCGCCTGCAAAGTGAATGATTCACAATTAATAGATCAACATATTTATTATATATAACTATAACAATTACTTGAAGTAAGGCTTATTTGGCTTGTGTCCGAGTTTTTGCGACTGTGCGTTGAGTGCAGCGAGTTGAGGCTTTTGGCATCGCTTTCGATTAGCTTATTGGCGGCCTCTAGCTTGGCCAGCAGATCCATTTCAGATGTGGGCAGATTCTCTTCGCCTGTCAAAGCCTTCACTTCCATTTTCTTGTTGCTCTCCGGTGGCGTCGCCGTTGTGGTCAGTGTCATTTCTATATGACGATGCTGACCCGACAACCACTACCAAATTCCTTGACCTGCTCTGCAAGGGCTTCGTGCTTCGTCCAGCCACTCGCTATTGTTTCTCGTTGCTGGCTATTTGCTGATTGAGTCCTTTGTCTTGTTGAACTCGTAGCTTGTTCTCGTTCTCGTTTGGAAGACTCGCTGGTTGGTTGCTTGCTTTGTGTGTTGCTTTGTGCTCTGACGGTGTACTTCAGCGATGTGTCCCTGTGGGGTGAGATCTCAACGATAGCTTTGTGAATGCATAGCTAAGCGCAGCTCAGCTCATCGTCGCAGCTCTGTTCGCTCTGTAATCAAATGCAAAGGCAACACGCATTGATAATTAACAATTATTGTTATCATTCGGAATTGGACATCCTATGCAGGCACATATAGAAATGAATGAAATTGACAAGTTAAGCGCAAGACTTATCGAGACACCAGACTGACAGACGTCAACCAGAACTGAATTGAAGCATTGCCAGCCAGCCCCCGATCACGATAATGGAAAGCCATCTGAAAAATGTAGGCAGCCTGTGAGCCATATTCACACAATTTAATGCAAACAATGCTGGCGACTAAGTTAAAGTTTGACTTGTATTGTTTATAAGTTGTGCGCCCCCAAAAAGAAATGGATCAAAGCAAAACAAAACAGAAGAAAAAAAAAACCTGTCAGGGCTTTTACGCTGACACAAACAACAACTGTACATACATATGCATACATACATATGCACATACAAACATTTCAAGTTATCTACATATTTCAGTTTATCGACTCTCTGTCTCTGTCTCTGTCTCTGTCTGAATGGTCCACATTTGTATGGAGTGGGCGATCAGATTGCGCAAGAGGCGTGTCCCTGACCGCATTGTACACTTTTATAGCTCGATAAGCGCGAAATCATCTGCAAATAGTATAAGTTACTGCTTAACAAAAGTTTACAATGGATCCGTTCTGCTTTTTTCAACAGCATATCATTTCCTTATTTAAGTAAAACACAGAGAGGGACAGACAAAATGAATGAGAGTGAGAGTAAGAGAGCGAGAGACGAGGGAGAGAGAGAGGAGAACAGTGCCAAAGAAAGTGGGCAAGATAAGTTGCTCAACCAAAGAGAGTGACTGAAATATTGTGAGCAGAGTTCTTACTTGAAATCATGAAAATCGCATAGAGAGGCGATATTTAAAAATGCATCGTCGTTATTATGAGACACAAGACCGACATACATTGACTTGGCTTGACGTCCTCTTCAACAATTTATGTACTCAATGGCGTTGGAGATACCTCATTTAGCCTGTAATATACGTACTTAAACTTTAACGCATCGTTCAATCACTCGTTTGTAAGTAGAAAGACCTTAAAACAACACTAAAACTAACTAACACTAACGCAAACTCTAACTACATTAAACAGGTTAGACAGACATGTCTATGAAAACCATGTGGGAAAACGATATAGCCGTTAACATGCTGCAGCTCAAATCCCCAAAGAAACCCAGCAGAACAGTGTGATTAGATCTTCGGCCAAGAATTTCAAATAACTAAAGAGCTATCGGGTTAAATTCAAGGTAAGTCAAGGACTTTGAACCCGTTAGAACCCTTGTGTAGAAATTTAAGGTAAGTTAGTTTAACCATTTAGGTATTTGAACTTAAAATAGTTTCCATTTCGATTCATACAAAATATTTATCTAAAACTAAGCAACAATAACCGGGCTCTTATCAATTTAACTAAACAGTGAAAGAAAAAAAAAGAAATAAGTAAATAAAAAGAATGACATATATGCTTAGATATCGATTTACACGCAGTAGACTAAAAGAATGTACTTATCTTGCGATACATTAAAAGAGACGTAAAAACAAAAAACAAACAGAATAGGAGGACAAACATGCGTTAGGTAAGTTCATGCTTATCGATGCGCCTTATGACCCAACAACGCCCACACAACACCTCGTATACGTAACATAGTTCGTTTAAAACAATTGCACACTTGTTGACTCCCACACAATGCAATGAATGGGGGCTAAGCTGCCGCTTGGGGAACCGCAATTTGGAATATGGGGCGTTTTAATACCCTATAACAATTTGTGACAGAGGGAGAGACCTAAAAGAAAGGTAAGCGTTTGCTTGGAAAATGCGATGAAAACTGTTTTCTCAAACACGATTTGTTTGTTTTGTTTTCAGCGAGTCGGACTCAAGCACATTTTCAGAAATCGACTTAAAAAATTCATAAAAGACATACTTCGCAAATTTCGACAAATCCATTCACCTGTATGGGCGGATATTGAGGAATCGGGCTGTATTGGTAAGTTTTGTCCGATCGGCTTTAAGCTTATATTTATAAACTACATGATGTAATGGGCGAAAAAGTGTTGATTGCAACTTTAAGTTCTCTTATAAGAAACGCAGGTATGTATGTACGTATTATGTATGTCTTACATCAAAAACAGATCAATTTTACTTTACGTTTTTGGGGAAAAATTCAAATAAAATGCCTATGAAATACTCATGATTTCAAGTCAGATTTACAAGTTTTCTACATGCGTTTATATATGTATGTACATATGTATGTATGTATGTATGTATGTATGTATGTATGTATGTATGTATGTATGTATGTATGTATGTATGTATGTATGTATGTATGTATGTATGTATGTATGTATGTATGTATGTATGTATGTATGTATGCATGTATGCATGTATGTATGTACATATGTATGCATTTAGCAGCTGTACATAAAGTTATTCTCGCAGCGCTACAAATTTAAAAGTAACGTGCTTTTAAGTGATGCCTTACTCCTCGATTCTCATGAATTCAAGTAAGCCAGGAAGCCTTACTTTTAATAGTGTTATTTTTTTTTTTTTTGTGAAAAATTGTGTTATGTTCATATATAGGTAAGTGCTTGGGTTTTTGTATATTTGTTTGTATGTATTTATGTATGTATGTATTTATGTTTGTATGTGTTTATGTATGTGTATTTTCATATGTATGTATGTACGTATATGTATGTATGTATGTATGTATGTATGTATGTATGTATGTACGTATGTACGTATGCATGTATGCACGTATGTATGTATGTATGTATGTATGTACGTATGTACGTATGTACGTATGTATGTATGTACGTATGTATGTATGTACGTATGTATGTATGTACGTATGTATGTATGTACGTATGTATGTATGTACGTATGTATGTATGTACGTATGTATGTATGTATGCATATGTATGTTTGAATATGTATATGTACGTATGTATGCATATGTATGTTTGAATATGTATATGTACGTATGTATGTATATGTATGTGTGAATGTAAGTATGTATGGTTGTGTATATGAATGTATGCCTGCATGTTCTTATTCCCAGTTTTCATGCTTTCAGTTAAAGTGTTAATCTAATTAACTTTATCTGTCCTCTCCCTAGTTTACTACCTTGCCCTCTATCTCTCTTTCTCTATATTGCTTTCATTCTCTCTCTCTCTCTTTCACTTTCTTTTGCTGCCACTCTAGCCCGCACTCTACTTGTTTTTGTAAATAATCGAGCTGGGTACGGCTATCTCTTATATCGTTTAAAGATCTTGAGAATTCGTAATTTATTAATTTAGAAGCAGGGAAAAATGTTGTATGCATATGAGAGTCTAACGTTTTCAAGTGGAAGAAAAACAATGGAAAATGCAAGTTGATTTCAAAGGTTATTGTTTGTATGGCACTTTATTAACACTATCGTTAAAGTAACAGGTGGAAGCAATCGAATCTGCGCTAAAGCGGAAAATTTAAGTGAGTTTCGTGTGCATCTCGTAAAAATAGAAAAGTACCCGTTGCGCACACGACTTGTGCTATTGCATTTTATTTTGAAATATATTCACGAATAATGTTACTTGAATATTAATTGTGGGTGTCTTTAGGATAAGAAAGCGCACAAAACAATTCTTTTTATGTTAACCAGTTTATTTTTTTTTTTTTGTAGAGAGTAAACGTCATCAGAAGTGATTAAAAGCAATACAACAAAATTCATTTCATTTTGCAGTCATATTAATCATATTGTCAATTTAGATAAGCTGCCAAATACGTATCAATAAAATCATTGAAGAATTTACTTTGAATCATTCTGAAGCATTTGCCAAATATGTCCAGATGATAAGACTCATACAACTAGGGAATACTGGGAATGTTTCTATATGCTGCATGTCATAGCATATGCATAGTTTACAGGGTAGCTGCTCGTTGAGTTGAACATTTGCACATTTGTATTTGCCTACAGCGGACTCAAAACTTGTCATGTTTAGATTAATCAAGAGATCCCCCTCCCAAAAATCAACTAAAAAAACGCTTCCGTGAGTGAAACCAAGTGGAAACAGAGTGCACATTCAAATTTGCACACAAATAATGCCAGAGTACAAACAAAAGCAAGGTGTATAAAAAATCCGAAACAATAAATACAGGCTGTTGATGATGATTTATAAAAAAAAAAAAAAAAACATATAGTGTGTGGGTCACAGGGGCAGGGGTGGGATTATGGGAAGGCCTGCCTCGGATATAAATTGCATATGCACAAAATTCAAAGTCGAAGTCAGTTAGCAAAAGCGGTTCAATGCCGTCGAGCTTGGAGCGCATTAAATTTACATGCAGCCAAACAGAGAGAGAGAGAGAGAGAGAGAGAGAGAGAAAGGTGGAAGAGTGGGAGAAGAGCAACAAATGCGTTAGAGATATATAGTATACATATATATAACTAAATGCAAGTACATATGTGCGACAATACAGTTATGAGCCAGGCATAATACACACAACATCGATACTATACGATACGATACGACACGATACGATACGTGTTGATTAGATTTCGAAACGCCAAACACACACACACACACACACAAAATTTGAGGTGTGCGTGCGTGTGTGTGTGTGCGAGACAAGTGAAATCAAATCGCAAAGCGCCAATCTCCGTGCTCATTCGTTCCATTCGAAATAAGGTTAGTTCACTCAGTACGCGGAGATACGTGGAGTCGAGCGCACAGGAGCGAGCAGCGGACTAACAAAAAACAAATATAGGAAAGAAAAAAAACTACAAACAGCGAAGCGCGCACAAAAAACAACATCAACAACATCGACAACAACAGCCACAGCAACAACTTTTAAAAGAGGTAATAATTAAGTAAGTGAAAACAAAACAAAAAACAAAGCCAAGCGACGCAGACCCAAGGCTGTATTTGTGTGCTTCTTATACCCTAGCCCATTCAAAATGGGTTCAAAATGGGTACTCTGGTTTTGTGCTTGTGTATGTAACAGAAGGCAATCTGTGAGTCCATCAAGCGCATTTAAATTATATATAATAATCAGAGCTAAAGTTCAAATATGAAATCTAGCTTTTCCCCACTCTGTTGTAAGTTCATTAAAAATCATCGATAACTCAGCAGTTTTCGATGAAAACGATAAGTATCGATTATCAGCTTATGATGTTTCAACATATCGCCATAGCTTATCGGAGCTCGAGCTAGCAAGTAGCTGATCAGTATGTAGACTCTTTCCGATCCAGAATATATATCTTTCTGTTAGGCTTTGATATATTTTAACCCCGAAAGCCCTTTAAAGATCGAGTTATTTATCAATGCATTATCCATAGGCCGACGAACGTTAAGAGAGAGACGTTAAGCCCTCATCGATCATTTATTAAGTATGTACACTTATTCCTGATTAGAACAATGTGATTCGTTCATTTTGGACATTTATAAATGTGTTTCCAATTCTAAGACGAACCTTAAGGAAATTCTACATAAATCCTACATATCTATATTATACAGAACATTATAACATATATTTTGAAAGCTTTGCTGTTTTTATGTGTAGGAAAACTCGTTCAGATTAAATATTACTTTATGATTTTTCGATATATATCGATCGACTTGTGTGAACAACTTTTCCGTTTTTAAAACATTTCTTAATCAAGATATTGAGGAAATACGAGAAACATTGCATAATACTGAAGCATCTCAACAACAGATAACAAATAAATATTTATATATCTATATAGATATCCTAGGAAAATCAGGCCAGCTCCGTGTGCAAGGGTATATAAGAGCTTGGCAGCCCCAAAGTTAACTTTAAACGCTGCTCATTAATTACATTGTTTTTGTTGTTGTTGCATGTGGCTTTCAGCTGGTAAAAGCCCAATTAACACAACAAGTTGGTGGGCGGGGCGTGCCAACGGAGACGCCATGACAGCCAACCCAGTTCAGCGACCCGACAGACAACAGTCGGAGACGGCGACGGAGACGGTAACGGAGTCGGAATCGGAGCTGGAGCCGGTGCTGCAGCATCAGCTGAAGCCGGGAATGACAACAGAGTCCGGGGAAGCGATTGCCCCGCAGTCGGAGCTAATCGGGATATTCTATGTGGAGAATCGGCGACGCAAACAGAATATCAAAATCGTGGTGAAGCTCTGCCCAGATGGCATCTATTTGCGCCGCGAGACAGCCGAGAATGATCACATCAATGAGCAGCTGATACGGATCGATGACATCATTGGCTCCAGTTATGGCAAGCGGCTAAAGAAGCGTGCACGCGGCGGCCTCAACTCCTGCAAGAGTGCCAACCACGAGCCGCAGGAGGCGGCTGACGAGGAGGAGGAACAGCAACAGCAGCGGGAGCAGCAGCGGGAGCAGCAGAAATCCTCGAAGCGCCGGCACCCGGGACAAACGCAAGCGGATAACAGCGCCTATCTGTACATCTATGCCTATCTAAAGAAGGAGAAGCCGCTGCGTCGTGTGCAGACATTGCGCATCTTACGATTCCGGACGAGCGATCACTATGCCGAGAATCTGAATACCGCACGGCTCTGGCATCACACGATGCGGGAGCACAAACAGCGTGCGGCGGGCGAATTGGCCAGAGATCCGGGCAAAAAGCTGCTCATATTGTTGAATCCCAAGTCGGGCTCGGGCAAGGGACGCGAACAGTTCCAGAAGCAGGTGGCGCCATTGCTGCGCGAAGCGGAGGCCCAATACGATCTGCAGATCACAACGCATCCGCACTATGCCCAGGAGTATGTGCGCTCCCGCAAGGATCTGCTGGAGCGTTATGCGGGCATTGTGGTCGCCTCCGGCGATGGCCTCTTCTACGAGGTGCTCAACGGTCTGATGGAGCGCATGGATTGGCGACGCGCCTGCCATGAACTCTCGCTGGGCATCATACCCTGCGGCTCCGGCAACGGACTGGCCAAAAGCATTGCCCATCATTGCAACGAGCCATACGAACCGAAGCCCATACTCCATGCCACGCTCATCTGCATGGCCGGACGGGCAACGCCGATGGATGTGGTGCGCGTGGAGCTAAATCATCGGGATAAGCACTTTGTGATGTACTCGTTCCTATCGATCGGCTGGGGCCTGATCGCCGACATTGATATTGAGAGCGAACGGTTGCGCTCGATTGGCGCCCAACGCTTCACGCTGTGGGCCATCCGGCGGCTCATCACGCTGCGCTGCTATCCGGGCAAGCTCTTCTATCTGCCAGCGACCACAAAGCACACAGAGCGAGCAGCGGAAGCAGCAGCAGAAACAGCAGCAGAAACAGCAGCCGAATCCGCGCCAGAATCGCCTGTGGAAACAGTTGCAGTACATCCCGCGGCGACGCAAGCGTTCAGCGAATTCAAGGATTTGCCCGACGAGTCGGATGTACAGCTGCGCGCACATGAATACGATTCGGATCAGTTTGCCGACGCGCTGTCCATGGATCGCAGCGTCTATCGCCAGAATGGGGACAGCTGGCACTCGGCGGTGTCGCGCCGCACCGCCTACTACTCGGTGGGCGGGCACAGTACACGCTCCAATCGCAGCCGCCTGAGTGTGGCGCAGCGAATTGAAGCGGCCAATGCCGAGTTCAGTCAGCTGGTGCCGGCGAGCACAATGCCCGGATTACAGATGCCGCTGCCCGCCGCCGATGGCTGGCTATCGGAGGCGGGTGAGTTCGTGATGGTGCATGCCGCATACACAACGCATCTGGCATCCGATTGCTTCTTTGCGCCGGACTCACGCCTGAACGATGGCCTCATCTATCTGGTGATCATACGAGCCGGCGTCGGACGCTCTCAACTGCTCAATTTTCTGCTCAGCATGCACAACGGCACGCACCTGCCCGTGGAGGAGGATCCCCACATCCAGGTGCTGCCCGTGCGTGCGTTTCGCATCGAGCCAAGCGGCTCCAACGGCATTTTAACCATTGACGGCGAACGCGTCGACTATGGACCCATTCAGGCTGAGGTATTTCCGGGCCTGATCAATGTAATGACAACTGGGCCGAGCCAATGATTAGATCGCCAACATCGATCAACATTCCGAGTTCCCTGTACATGTGTATTTTATTTTATATATGTATTTAGCATGATAATGCACTTGACTAATCGATTAAGACTGTTTTTTTTTTTTTTCATTTTTTTTCTTTAGCGTTTGTTACGACTTTTTTTTTAACTACTCCTACTGTTAATTATATTTAAAGACACCACACAAATAAAAGGGCAGCCAAGTTAATATTAGCACATGCGAGAATTGTTTATTGTACTTTACATAAAAAGTATATCCGAGGCTCAAAACATTTGCTCATTTTAATAAACATTTGCTTTTCATTTCTAAATAACAGCTTGAGGCTAATTTTCATCATGGCTGCCAACGAAGCAGTTATTTGTGTTGGTTCGATTCACGGTTTGAACCAGCGTCTTTTCTGAAGGTTCGATTCGTAAAGCTGATTTCCAATGCCAGGAAGCTCGGTTTTAAGTACGTCACACATATTTTTATAGGCGCAATTCACTTTATTTTATCGTAGGACATTGAGAAAAAATATTTAAAAAAAAAACTGATCGGTTATTCGGTTCAAGGTTCAAACTAACTCCTTGTCTTGCGGTCACCTTGTCTTTACACATCCACCGAGGTTTTGGTTTAAACATTTCAATTCTGAATTATAATTGCCCGTTCTGCTGAAAATATTGCCTGTCGTATATATTTTCATATCGAAGTTGCGGGCTATATTTGAACTCCGCTCAAATTGGTATATAGCAAATATTGTTAGACAAATCCAATTATTGGGCCCAAGTTTTTTATGCTTGCGACTGAGTTAAACAATTATTAACATTAATGCTTAAGTTCAGATTGCAATAATTTGAATAATGGATCGAATCCGATGCCAGATTCGGTTCAAAGTATATGAAATATATTAATATGGTAACTGTTAAGCAAGGCTGCAAGCCAGTTCAAATCCAAAACATATTTTTGCTTTTAATATGAACCGAACCGATACAAAACTTGAATCGAATTATTTTTCACTAATAAGACAACAAGTTTTAGTTCTTACTTTTAAATATTGCAAAAATTGAGCACGTAATTCAACTAACTTCAATCGATTGGATGTTAATCTTATTAGCTAACATTTTTATCAGTTATTTTTAACAGCTGTGAGCGAAAACGTTTAAAGTTTCATGTTAAACATATTTTTGGGTGTGTTAACAGCTATAAATCAATTATGGGCACGGTGCAAGCTGTGCGATAACAGAGCGATAATGTTAATAACAGCTTCCTGCAATTCTCAACGCACGCACACACACACACACCCGTTAAGTGCCATTGAGATAGCTGTATAGTTTTTGTTGTTTTATTGCTTTTTAATATAGTCCACAGATTCAGATAAAGTGGAGTCTAATCGGATATTTGTTGGATTTTCTGTATGACAAAAAAATGCATTGCACACAGTGTCAAACAAAATATCTGTACACATTATATTTCTGTTAGGTATTTAATGTATGGCCCTCCATATACTTGGAGCAAATCGACCATTAACTGCAATTTCGATTAGATTGGTTTTTATATGGTTTTTATACGTAAAAAAACACCGGGATTTGCTGGCAGTCTACTGGACTTGACTGCATGACTATCTTTATAATCATTACATAAATATATGTACACTACAAACATACATTATGTACATATGCATGTATGTACGTATGGGTATGTATTCAACAGATATCAGAGCTGGGGCAATGGTCGAGTGCCGTTTATGACTGGACTCTTTGTATTTAGCTAGCAACTATTTAAATTCGTTTGATAATCGCTTGAATCGTGGCATTGTGAACAAGTGCAGCGAAATTGCGCGAAAAGAATCTCAAACATTTACAAACAGATGGTTGGGGTCAGGAATTTTAGCTAAATATAATAATAATGCTGCATAAATTTAATAACAATTGTTTTGTTGATTAGCTCAACAGTTTAATATATATAAGAAAAAATTCGAGATAAGATTTGCTTTGTCATCAAAACGGCGTCTCCACTTGTTTTGGACGCCACTGTAAATCGCTAGTTTCTCAAAGTGTGCTGCATACGTTTGGGCTGAACAGTCGATGCCAAAGAAAAAGCTGTTGCTGCTGACAGCACACATACATGCATACAATACATACATGCATGCATGCATGTGTGCGTGCTGCGAATAGTTGCTAATTAATGGCACCATCAAATTGTAGACAACAATTAAATGCTTGCATATGGCAGGGTAGTTTGTTAGCAGACTGTGCATGTGTGCATGCGTGCACGTGTGCATGTGTGAATGTGTGTATTTGTATGTATTTAATTGTCGTGATGCATTAGCTGAAAATGTTGCTGTGTGAGTGCATTTACAATTTTTAGAATTTCGTCTAAGTGGCAACACTTTAGCCACACCAGACATGTGTGTGAGTGCAATTCATGCACTTGCCTACTTATTTCCACTCTGATTCATTCATAAAAATACATGTGCATTTTGCTGCCTTTGCATGTGTGCGTGTGACTGGCGCCCAACTTAACGGCCACCTTAACAGCCGCAGCAGAATTCAAGAATTAAACCAACCAAAATGAAAAAAAAAAAATAATGTTAAAAGCACGCCAACACGTCTTGAATTCATTTCGGATGCGGTTTCAAGTGGCCACTCGAGCCAGTCAAGCAAATATATGTATGTATACATACATATGTATGTGTGTACATATGTGTGCATGCATGTACATATAAGCATACGTATACCGTTAGGCAGCCACATACAGACGCACACGTCCAGACACACACACACACTCACACACACGTGCGTATATATATTTTGATCGATGAAAATAGCTTTTGTCGCGGTATTGGCCAGCATTATTGTTTAAACAAATTGCATTTTATTTCTTTGCTGCCTTTTTATTTCTAAACATGTCGGCCCTCGTCCCACTCTTTGCTCCATCATTCCCCCGCCTCTCAACATTTCCATTCTTTCGCCATCGTCACCCAGTTGAAGCTGATGGAAGCGGGCGGCGGGCAGCGGGCAGCGGGCGGATTGTGTGGGAATTAGTCAGAAACCTGCTGGCCGCAGCCGCAGCGGCTGATGCTTAAATTTTTGTTTCAGTCAATTTTTTTTTTTTTTTGTGTGTGTGTTCATACCGATACTACTTGTTTTGGCAGCACCAAATGGGGTATATCGCACGCAGGGAAATTTTTTGTAAATTAAAAAGTTTGGTTATGTTCGTTCATTTTGAGAACTGCCGTTAAAAGGCCTTAGTACGTTTTTTGGGAATGTCAGACAGAAGAAGAAAAAACCAAAGCTAAATTTCCTCTTACGATAACACTTGTTGTAGGGTATCTAACAGTTCATGCAGCTTGTTCGCAATTTCGTTTTATTTGTTTTTATTTTAGAAAAAATTGTAAATGAATAATGCATTCGCGTTGCGGTGACATTTTGCATATCAGGTTGTTTAATTTGCAACTCTGCATTTAGTTGTGTTTCTTGATTAAATTATTTTCAAAATATATGTTTTTTTTGGCAGAAATATGTGTAGCTAAAGGAAACTGAAAACCCATTTTATTTATCTAGACAACTATATTTCTATATATGACGATATCTTTAACTTCTGTAAACCATGGAAAAAGGTTGCCAAGTTGAAAGGCGCGTCACGCGCATATTAAGTATTTTAACCTAATTAAAAAAAAAAAACAAACAAACTAACTAACGGAGGACTGGCTGCAGGAGGGGTGGTGGGGGTGGTTGAGGTAGGTGAGGTAGGTGAGCTATAACGACGTCAACTGTTGTACGTAACTCTCACGTTGGTTCGCCACGCCCACGTGCCACGTGGGCAGACACACATATTAGCATTATATCATTATAACCATCAACCCCCCACCCCCCCTGTTTGGCTGCCAAGCCCCAAACTCGCCAGGGTCTTGTACCTGTATCTGACATTTGAGATTTTCACGTTTTTTTCTGTTCTGTATGGCAACGCCAGGACATTTATGTAAGTGTTGGAAATCGCGTTGATGGTCGGGGACAGAAGTAATGCATAAATGCGCTTGAACGAAGGAATAAATAAAAAACCAAAAACATAAGGCTGATGCTTTGCTGCTATTGGTGGAACAGAATCGGATAAGTAAAAGAGTAAAAGCATAACATAGGCATATGTACATACATCTGCAGCCACTTATACATGTGTGTGTGTGTGTGTGTGTAAAAGCTCGGCACGAGTGAATATTGATAGCACATGGCAGGCAGATGCATAGACAAAGGGACAGACGGACAGACGATTGCAGCGGTCGCTTTATCGTCAATCAGCAGAGCCAAAGCACGCGCTGCCTTAGTTCTTTTTGAATACAATCATGTTTTATCGTTTCCAGTGCAGATGAAGAGAAGTTCTAGCGAGAGAGAGAGAGAGAGAGTAACTGTGTGTGTGTGTGTGCATTTAATCACTGCAATGGGGGCGATCAATGAACAACGCATAAACAAGACTTGGACTTTCATTTAATTTTTCTCCAAAATGAAAAACAGACAACAAAATGTAAAATTGCGCTGCAACACAAATTGCCTGCAACCCAAATGGGCATAAAAACAATTGAAACACAGACTTATAAGAAAAAGCAGCTAAAACAACAGCGAAAGCAATTAGGAAATGAGCCACACACAGGTCCCACACTTACATATCTCGCTGTCTCTTTCCCCCCCTCGACACACACATGTTTCAACGTCAGCGCTGACTGAGATGGAAAAGCTTTCGCCATAAAACGCAAAGAAATAACAACAACCAAATTGATCATCAAAATGAGGCCAAAATATTGTAACGGTGTTACGACAACAACGACAACAACAACAACAAAGCAAATACCCAGCGTAGATACAAACGACGAAAATACACACAAAAAAAAAAAAACTGTAAAATCGCCCGAAAAGTGCAATTCATCAAAAGCAAACTCCTCATATACGAGTGTATACATAATACATGCATACATATGCATGTGTGTGTGTGTATGTATGGACTTATGCTCGTACATGCATAATACCTCTAAATGTGCTGAATTGCAAGTGTTGCCAGAAGTCGAAACTGTAAACAACATTTTGAAAGTGATTGAAAACAAGCGACAGCATGAGGGGTGGGGGTGGGGGTGTGGGGTTTGGTTGAAGGGGGAAGGGAATCCGCCTGAGCGCAACAAACTGCTATTGTTTTTTTTTTTTTGTATTGCTGCTTACTTTACATAACGGTTTTTTTTGCAACGGACACTGGGATAAAAACTGAAGGCAATTATGATATATGTATGTGTATGTATGCATGTATGCAGGTATGTCTTCATATTTATTTGTTTTCACGATGCCGTTGTTACTTTTCGTTTAAACAATTACAAATTGTTGTTGTTCCCCTCTCCCCCACTCTCAAACACACTCACCTACATATAGTATATTAATGGACGTGGCTCACTTATCAAGTGTAAATCATTTTTAACATATTTTCGCGGCTTTTGCAGAAGGTCAAAAGCTTCGTTGAGCAGCTTCAAAGGCAAATAAAATTTAACAAATAATTAAACAATGCACCCACACACAGGCAGCTGAAATAAAAAACTAGCAAAACAAAAGTCAACTACATATGTGTGTATGTATGTGTGTGTGTATGTATGTACTTATGGACAAACAGACAAGGCACACTCAAAAGGCTGAACAACTTCTAAACAAATTATGCATATATATATGTATATGTATATGTACATACATATATGCATGTATAGACATATACAGTTGTGCATATATTTGCTCGTCGTGCTGTATTTGAAGCATGAACATAAATAAATAAACAGAATTATAGCAAAACGCACGCGAGGCGTATAAATGTGAGCATGGGTGTATAATATGGTTCATATGTAAATATGTACATACATACATCCATGCAAGGTGGTAACGCTGCGCACAGAGAAAGATAGGGCGAGAGCGAGAGCAGACGTTGCGGAGTTGAATTGGAAGATACAAGGTTACAACAACAAGACAACAAAGCAGCTGATGTGGTAGGAAATGGGCATGAAAGCTAAAGAAACGCAGAGAATTTTCTCCAGTTGGAATTCGAGAGGCTGCTGGCACTTGTTGTTGTTGTTCCCTTGATAATAAACAGCGATAAATGCGGGCAAATCATCAAAAATGCAACTGATAGTAAGAGGGCAAAAATGGAGGAAAGTTATAAAAATGACACCATGAGCAAAAGCGAGGCATAGCTAGAAAGTTTTCTTGTTACTGTTTGATGACGTTTTCTGCACACATGTACATAAATGGAATATGTATGAGTGCGTATACATACAGTATGTATACACACTATGTAAGTGTACATAGTAGTAAACACACCTGCCTCAGCACTCACCGTTATTGCTTCTTCTTCCTCTTCTTCTTGTTCTTATTGGTATTCTGAGCGAAGATGGCGAAATTTGCAGCACAGACGACGAGCGAAGCGACGTCGTCGTTTCAATCAAACGTGCATCCAACTGCCATGGAAGAGTTGTTAGTGGCTGGACGACGACGACGATGGCGGCGACGACGACGTGTTTTATTTAATTTCACTTCAAATTTTGACGAGACCGACTTTTTTTTTGCTGTAAACGTCACTTCTTCGGTTTGACCGCAGACACAAAAACACACACACATACATACATACACACTATTCGTTTTCTAGTTGGAAGAAGTTTTCAATCGCTCAGCGGCAATAGCTTTTTATTGAATGCACTATCGCGTGTATCGTAACGTTTGGAGCTACGGGGAAAAAATACAAAACAAAAAACAATATCATTCGCAATCTTCAATTTAAATTTCTTTGGCGTTTGGCGTTTTCAATGTTTGCTGAATTTATAAACTGAGCTTCCAGTGTGACTGCACTCCGCTAGCAGTGTGACCACAAGAAATAAACACGAAAATGCCAAACAAATATACAATATACAGACCGCTAACAGCGGAGAAGTATATTTAACATTTTACTAACAGATGCTCCACCTTTTAACAGAAAATTAGCAGAGTACTTTCTGTGCGTTAATCGATGCAATTAAGGAACGCCTAATAAAGCGCACATGAATGAAATAATAATGCCAATATCTCTATAAAATGAATTGCCCAATTGCTGGTAACGGTGTCCATTAAGGGTGGCTAACTCTCCATCCATAAATATCGGAAATCGTTGCGAGGTTTGCTATCGGTATCGATAAGTCAATCGCATTTGCTGTTTATCCTTCGATGAGTTTTAATTTGTCGTGAACTAAAAGATATTTTGTTATACCAGAAGTTTGTAGCTTATAATAACAAAATGCCAGAAACTGAACACTTGCCAGAAGGCTGGGAAAAACGCACCAGCCGGTCAACCGGTAAGGAAAATTATACGTGCAAGAAAAAATGTTGCAACCGGCAATTCTTAATAACGCATTTATTCATGTATGCTTCAGGTATGAGCTACTATCTCAACGTGCACACAAAGGAGTCCCAGTGGGACCAGCCCACTGAGCCGGCAAAGAAGGCCGGAGGTAATGCCTCCTCGTCGGATGGGCCCAATGAGGTGCAATGCCTCCACTTGCTGGTCAAACACAAGGGCAGCCGCCGACCGAGCTCCTGGCGCGAGGAGAACATCACACGCACCAAGGAGGAGGCTCAAATGCTGCTCGAGATCTATCGCAACAAAATTGTGAACAGCGAGGCCACATTCGAGGAGCTGGCGCGCTCCTATTCCGACTGCAGTTCGGCCAAACGCGGCGGCGACTTGGGCAAATTCGGACGCGGTAAGTTGCGAGCCCAACTTGCAACCCAATCAACGCTTTATTAACCACACTTCCATGCCTCAATTAGGTCAAATGCAAGCGCCCTTTGAGAAGGCCGCCTTCGCACTGAAGGTGGGACAGCTATCGGACATTGTGGACACCGACTCGGGCCTGCACATCATTCTGCGCAAATCATAAACCTAATCGGATCAAAAGATATAGGCAACTGCATTAACTCATTAGAAATAAAACAAAATTAAAAAAGGGGCTTGAATTTAATATTCTTTTTTTTTACCAAATATCCCAGCCTGATTCATTGAAATCTTACGAAATGTGTAAATGTGCAGCAGCAGGCAGCTCTGCCTCCAAAAAGTATCTATATTCATGATCTGGACGCCAAATGATCTCTGGGAATTAAAATGTAAATTCTGTTTTGACAAAATGTAAATGCCGCCTTTCTATGCGATTTTCATGAAATCTAGTAACGCTTAAAAACTTTAATATCTAACTATTCTCCCTTTCGATAGGCAAGCAAGAATATGTGTCTTCGCCTTTCTATGCGATTTTCAAAAAGAATATTAATGCTTATAGATATTAATCATTATCAAATTAATATTTAAGATTCTACCCTTAAAAATATATAACTTCAAACTGATTCTTTGTATGAAAACCATGTTGCACATGCTCTTTACCTGTTTTTTTTTTACGATTTTACTTCAATAATATATAGCTCCCTCCAAAGGGAATCCGAATTTGAGAAATTGAAATGTTTGCCACAGAAATAAAACCAAATTTACAAAGGGAGCATGAATAAACTCTATTTAAATATAGTATCGTTATTTTCAAACGCATTTACTAAAACTAATCAAAAGATGACTATAAACTAGAAGTTATTAGCATGTTTCTATTTCTTCAGTTTGCTGACCAACATCTTGGCACCCGACGACTTTTCGCCGAGCAGCACTTTGCCCAGTTCGTGCTCCTCGATTAGCGCACGGCAGCTGTTCAGCTGGGCTGGCGAATCCTCCACCAGCTTGACGAGCACATAGCATGCCCGATTGATGCCCAGCCAGGATTTAAGCTGCGAGAAAAACAATTTAATAACTTGTCATATTATGAATGGCCAGCCACAATTACCACATCGCTAGACAAATGCTGCAGCAGCTGCGCGCCAAATGGAGCTGACTCGTGTTTCTGGTCATTTTTGATGATCTTTTTGAGCACATGATGCATGCCGGCATCCTCAATGCCAACCACAGTGGGCAACTCCAACGCAGCTTTGGCTTCGTCCTCTTTTGGTTTTTTCGCCGGAGTGGTGCCCTCCTCTGAATCGGTCTCCTCGTCGCTGCTGACGGGCGGTGGCGCGCCGGCATTTAGCTGATTCTTGTTCTTACGCTCCTTTGTGGCCTCGGCTATGTAGGCCTCCACATCATGCGGTTTCTTCTTGTTCTGTGCAGCACCTTCAGCTGGCAACGTGGAGACGCGCCAGTCGGCAGCTGTGACCACCGGAGCCAACGCTGTGACGGCTTTAATATAATTCTCGCCAGTTACTACAATACAAAATGTTTGTGAAAGTGTATTCAGGCGGTCGGCGCAAGCTGTTTGCTGTACAACTTACTGTGGTTAAGTATGTCGGCTGTGACCAGTCCAATGTGACTGTTGGAGAGCCAAAATGCTGGCTCCTCAGCAATGGTCTGGGCAATGGGTGCCTCGATCTGTTCCAAAATCTCCTGACGACGTGCCTGTTTCTCCTTTTTGCCATAGGCCAAGCCCTGTTCGATGGTCTTAATGAAGCCGGGATGAAAGCAAGTTGTATCACCGGGCGCGACCAGCCACTGGACGACACGACGTCCATACTGATTGGCCACGAGGGTCTTTAGATCCCCGTGCAAATGATCATAGATGGCCTTTTTGGTGGCCTTTGTGTCGTCGAGGGCATTCAACAGCGCTATGAGAAAGACATGGCCATGCTCGTGTATGGCAATCTTCAGCAGATGCTCCTTGATGTTCTTAATAATGGCCTAAGGATGTGCAAAAGGATACAATTAATGCTGGGACTTGTGGACAACGTAGTAGATTTGAAGGTAAATTGTGCAACTCTTGGCTTACTCTGCGATTCTTCGGTGTTGACTTGTAGAAACATATAATGGCCGCCTCGGTGCCATCCTTGGTGGTCAGCATGTGCGGTATCAATGGAGCCAGGGCGGTGACCGTTTCGTCCAGCTTCTCTTCGTCGGTGGCCTGCATGAACTCGAGTATGACGGCATGCACCAGAGAATTGTCAACCAGATTTTTATTGGCAATATGATCCAGATTGGCCTTGACGGCGCCCATTATGGAGGCCTTCATGTTGGCAGCATCCTTGTATGTGTCGCTCAGGGTGTGCACATCGTCGTCCTTAGATTTCTTGTACAGATCGCTGTAGAACTCCTGGCGCATGTAGCGCCGCTGCTTTTCGGTGCCATTCAAATAGATGTGATCCAATATTTTGCTGGCAATGTTGTGACCCGACAGACGCACCACATTACCCAACAGAGCATCAACCAGCTTGCCTTTGGTGGCCGGTGAGCCATACTTGAGCATGCGCTGGACACAGAAGTGCGCATACTTCGACTGGCACATCTCCACGGCGTGCGCCATCAGTTTGTCGGAGAGCTCGGCGCGCAGTGCGGGCGTCGCATGCTTCAGCATGCATTGGAGTACGCGTGCGGTATCGTGTGCCTTGGCCACCTTGGAGATGGTGTCGCCCACATTGAGAATTTTGTACATTTGCTCCACCAGCTTATCCTTGTTTTGGGTGCGACGACTGCAGAGGGCCATGAATTGGATATATGTATGTACCTTTAATAAATGGTACGCCTTCTGAGCCACTGAGAACTTACCATTTAACCTGTTCGTAGATTTTCTTGACCTCCTGCGTGACTTCGTAGGTGTCGCGGTTACTTTTGCGTTTTAGCTTAAGCTCCTTCTTCTCCTGCTTGAACTTAGTCCAGTCCTGCTTTTCGCTGACCTCGGTCTGGCCAGCCTGCGGCTTACCACCAGCTGCAAACTTATTATTTTTGCCCTCGAAGCCGCGTTTTCCAGCGGTTTTGAATTTATTCACGGGTTTGCCCTTTGCGCCAACATTATTTTTGGATGGCGGCTTTTTAGTTGTTGGCTTATTTTCGCTTTTGGCTGTGACCGTTGGCTTGGGTTTATCTGAGTTAAGCATATTTACAATTTGTAAGACAAAGCAAGATCTGTGAAATGTTGTGTTTTTGTGTTCGTTCGCTCAACGACAACACGTGCCAAGTGATTGTTACCGCGAATTGATGATATTTCTATCGATATCGTTATCGGCACAAAAAGAAGTGCTGTGTAGCGGAACAGAAAAATGCCCAACATTGTGTACATTTTACAAGAGGTTGCTCACTGGTGATAACAGCCATTGTTAACTATCGATAGCAATATTGTATTTATACAAAACAACTATATAGCATATATTTTTTAAAATATTTAACTGGAGTATAGCAGCTCGTCGTCAGTCCGACAGCACTGCTCTATGCTGGTTGAATTTAATTGATATCTAGTTTTAAGCCATACGCTTGTACTTGATAATGACGCTCTAGCGGCAAGTGGACATTTATGAAACCTGCACCTTAATTGGTTAGCGCAAATCAAATTAAAATAAAAATAAAACGGTTTACACTACACCTATTTTAAAGTCAAAGTATATCTTGGTTTTTTAATTGTGAAGTGCAATATATCGCCAGCGCCGACTATCGATAGTACCATCACTGCTTATCTCACCCCTATTGTACAGTCGCCACAGTCGCGACGGTGGATATATAAATAATTGTTGTTTTATTTTTTTCGCGGCAAAAACTAAAAGCATTCTTTTCAACACTCGAGAAATTCGGGAAATTTTGAAATAATGGTTAAGCTTGGCAAAAAGAAACTAGCTGAACTCTCCGAGTTAAGCAAAAAGAAATCGGCCGCATATTCCGACAGCGATGAAAATCCGAAAAACGGAGCCAGCAATTCGGGCGACGACGAGAATGAATCCAATAAGGAGTCCGACGATAAGCCGGAAATCAGTTCCAAAAAGCAAAGGGCCTCCACTGCCGCAACAAAATCAAACACACATGACGACAGCGACACGGATGAAAGCGATGATATGCCACTAAATGGCAGCAAGGGATCTGGATCGAGTGCACCACCGCGTAAAAAGCAACGGAAGACGCCCAAATCCAAGGCCAAGGTGTCGACGACAGCTGCCGAAAAGAGTCATAGCAAAAAATCGTCATCCAAATCGGATGAGCCCGAGCTAGACGAGGACGATGACAATATAGATGCGGAATTCGAGGTACACAAAACATTGCCATCTGACATAGCCGGCGGACAGTTTGTTTGTTTCAACAAATTTCATTTTAATTGAATAACAGGTTGAGGCCATTGTGGGCCATAAAACCAAGCGCGGTGAATCGTTTTTCCTAGTGCGCTGGAAGGGCTATGGCAAGGAATCCGACAGCTGGGAGCCCGAGGCCGAGTTGAACTGCGATGACCTGATCGAGGAGTATCGGAAGAAGGTGAGCCCAAATCTCCAGCTCCAACACAGCATAGTCCATCTATTTCGCTCTTCGACGAGCGCGATGTGTTGTCACGCTCTAACTAGCTGGAAAATTGTATATATATGTATTTCTTTTAGGATGGATCTAAGAAGAGCACTGGCATTGGAAAAAAGTCACCGGCCGGTGCCAAAGCGGGACGTGGACGTAAACCAAATAAGAAAATGGATAGCGATCCCGATAAGGAATGGGCAGTTGAACGCATACTCGACTTTGTTGATGATGATGACCACGGCGGCCTGTATCGCATACGCTGGAAGGGCTTCGGTGCCAAAGAGGATACCTGGGAGCCCGAGTCCAATTTGTCCTGCGAGGGCCTCATTGAAAAGTTCAAAAAGGGCCTGGATGAGCAGCGCAATGTCGATGTGAAACATCTACGCGAATCGCCGAAGAAAACGAAGCGCTTGGTCAACGAGACAATTCCACGTTCCAATTTACACAATCGCATTGAGCGCTCATCCAAACGGGCTGCTGCCAAGAATCGGTAAGACAACGAGCTCGCCCACTCTCTCTCTCTCTCTCTCTTTCGCTCCATCCCCATCAAAATATTTCTCTCCCTCTTTGATTTGTACCATGTAATAATGCTTACTCGCTCGCCCACACAGCGTTTTTTATGGCGAGGAGTGAAAGAGCCCCCACCACGACGACAAAACAGATAAAAGAGCGAGATCGAATCCCGGAGTAGTAATCGAAATTGAATTACAATTTTAACGCAATTAGCTTATAAGTTGATGACACGTGGAGTTGGTCAGCGTAGACGCACGTTTCTAGTTTTTAAGTGAATTGTTTAAGTACGAAAATCCAATACAACACACACACCACGCAACACACACAACACACACCACAAAATACACCCACTTTCATTTGTAAGCTATAACAAAATTTGCAAAAAGTGGGATGTGTTTTTGAAAAAGTATACATAGCAGTTAATTTCTATCTCAATGATTGCGTAATCCCCTTAACTGGGCTGACAATTTAAATGAAGCCCATCATTTACCTTAGGCCTTAAGTTTCAAATTCCTGAATTAAATTGTTTCGTGGTAATAAACTAATGCACATAGTTTCGTTTAAGATTCGAACAATGTAAGCGGCATTGACTGTCACGAATATGATTATATAAATATAAATGTAAACCATATAAGAATAGCCTTTTATTATGCTAATCAAATGAGCGTGTGTGCATTAGGAGCATAAGATTAACAATTGATAACAATAAGCGCAATCAGCAATGGCCACCACGAACAGAATTGTGCTCGAGAGACGAACGAACGAATATAACGATGTGCATAACTGCTTACCTTGCTTCGTGTTTGGGCGTTCTGTGTGATGCTTTGGTCTTGAATAAAAGATTTACGTATCTAAACTGTAAGGTAAACTTTGATCGAGTAATTTGTACATACATGCTTATTATAATTGTTATATTTAAATTGCTAGTCATTCTTCGCACTCCACGCACAAAATTGTCAATACACAAAAGTTTGCCTTCCATTCACTTTTGCTCGGGACCCTTTTATCCCAGCAACTGCAAATCTGACAGTAATTATTGAAAAATTATCGATACAAACGGCAACTGTGCCATTGGGCTTATTAGTTAATCTGTCAGGGATTCTGCTATCTTGACATATTTATTAGGTTTCGATAACGCCAGAACCTGGTTCAAAAATACCTCTCGCTTTAACGAAACTGTGCTTATTAGAATAGTTCTTGATTATCAACTGAATTTTAAGAACTAGCTATTGGTAAGTGAAGAGTCGCAAGTAAAACTGATTGGCCTTCAACAAAACTGTCTGGATATGATAAACGAGCGCTAGGACAATGTCTCCAATAAGTCTCCCATCTTCAGAGAATACTTCAAAATCCATTGAAGTCATTTTGACGTGGAACTGAGCTAAGTTCTTAACACAGCAGGAGAACAAGTATGTTGGTTTGCATGGATGTGAGTAATGCAAAATTGTAGTAAAGTTTTTTGGTCCTGCTGGACAGGGTTCGGGAACATTGCAAAGATCTCTGCACCCACAGCTTTTGGGGCTCCAGGCTCCAAACAAAGATAGCTTAAGGAAGTCGACTGCTCTCAGTTCTTGTTCCAGTATTATGTGTGTTTTATGCCCTTGTGTAACGTATATGAAACACAGTTATTCAGATATTTTCTTCGCATTTACACTATCCCCAGCAAAACTTAATTGACATCCAATATTCTATATCATAAAGCTTAATCGTTTGTCAATCGATCAATCGATTTTTGAAGAGGTTTTTACAGGCTCCCGACTCAGACGCTATCCAATGCCAATTAAACATAGCTTATGTACAGACAATGTAAATCGATTTTAATTATAACATCCATTTGGGTTTATTGCATTTGAATTGCCATTTGACAAGCTGTATCTGTGTCCGCGTGTCTGCTTGCGTGTGCATGTGTTTGTGTGTTGCACAAAAGAGGAGAATTGTTTGTGTACAGTTGAAGCTAAGCTAGGGTTCAATTGTGTTTAGAGGCCCGCTTGCAGACCGAATCCGGGACCCTTTGGCTCCTCGCTCAGTGAGGTGGGGTTGCCTTTTGGCTCGCTGGCGAAGCGTCCGTTGCGCGGTCCCGCCGGCGAGATCTTATCCGCTTTAAGATCGGCCAAAATTGACTGCATATCCGCACTGGTCAGATCCTCCTACGGCATTCAACGTGGCATAGGTTAAACAGTTAAAAACAAAACCGTCCATGGGCATACTCACATAGTAGTCATCGTTGATGGACACCATCGGCGCATTGACGCAGGCGCCCAGACACTCCACCTCGGAGATGGTAAACTTGTTATCCTTTGTGGTCTCGCCAACGCCGATGCCCAGCTGCTTCGTGCACGTATTCAGGATCTCGTCGGAGCCGCGCAGCCAGCAGGGTGTTGTTGTGCACACCTGGATATGATATTTGCCCGTTGGCTTGCGCATAAACATTGTGTAGAAGGTGGCCACCTCGTAGACGCGCATATTGGGTAGGCCGAGAATTTCGGCCACCTTGTGCATGGCCGAAATGGGCAACCAGCCGTACTGACGCTGTGCCAGATCGAGCAGCGGTATCATGGCGCCACGCTTGTGACCCTCTGGATAGATGCTCAGTATGGCCTCCACACGCTTCTTGTTCTCCGCGCTAAACTCGAAGGGTATGCTCGGATTATCCTCGGGTGTGTCGCGGTGCACGAACAGATTGTCGCTGCGCTGTGCACTGCTGGTGGCAATGGCACGCAGGCTGCCCCGCTGCAAAGACATTTTGCATTTTGTGATTGTTATTGTTTCTTTCTTCGTGCAAAAAATTACATAACTTGCCACTGGCAACGGGCATTTGTATGCCAGCTGTTGCCATTTCGTGGGCGCCAAATTACTTACGACAGCAGCCAGCGTTTTTGCGGCACAACTCGAAAGCATTTTATGCGCTTTCAATCAAAATAACCAGAAAAAAAGTTCAATTTAATTGGAAGTGTCGGTGCCACTGGCAGAGCCCCAAACGATTTCGATTGCCTCGATTTCAAATCAGCTGGCGTTGCCAGCACTGCTATCAGCTATCGATATATCGATTGGGCCATCTTTATTACAATCGAAAATGATGCTAAAGCTGTTTTTCATGGCAAATAGCAAATCCATCGCTTCGATATCGATATATCTATGGCGCAATATTCGAATGTCAATTAATCGCTGTTAAGACAAATAATTTGGATAACCGTTTGCTCTATTACTAATTTTAAATATGATCTTTGTTTAATCGTGCAATATCCGTCTAGCTGTCTGAGTGCGCGTGTGTAAGCGCAACTAAAACCAGAGATGTCGACATATACTCTTATATTTTTTATAATTTTGACACGAAAGGTGTCAAACATCTGCTATATGCTTGCAAAAGTATTTATTATTCAAAATCACTCATCTACACCGCACAGTTAACTGTTTTTAAATGTTACATTTGAATTGTGAATTGTTTAGTAAATGCATATTGTATAAGAGGTAAAAGGCATATTATCACGCATCCTTCTCATAATTTTCAGTTTTCATATCATTTAGACCCAGCTCCTCGTTGTCTTCATAGCTGCGCTCGTATCTTTCCACGGTCAGTTTGTCGTCTGGCTCATCGTTATCAGTGAGCGACTGGACATAAGTATTGCCAGCCGGATCTTCTAGCACCAGGGTGATCACCTGCTGCAATTTGATCACATTATCAAAGGTGTCCAGAAAGCGTTCCAGCTGTCGCTTTGACGGCTCATCAGCAGAGTCGTGAAACAATGTGCCGTCCAGTTGCTCGCGCATGGCCACCAGCAAGCCCTCGATGGTCGTAAAACGGCCGCAGAGCGCATTGGGACCCACATCCATGTCCAGTTCCGGTATGGACAAGCTGCACGTTTCCGATTTGAGAACATCGCGCGTCAGATCCTCTTTGGAGGCAATGCGCACTTTGAATCGCACACCCTCTGGTTCAATGCCGCCGCCAGACTTCACCTCGTTCGTTTTGTGACCGCACCTCGAGCAGACGGTAGCCATGATGACCACCTCCTTGAAATGCGGTATATTTGTCAGCTTCATATTTGTCTCGCACGGCACCTGACAGTTCGGACAATTCGTGGCAAACTGCAGCACCTCGCCGTGCAGATTCTCAATGTTCCACTCGCCCTCGGCAATGGGCTTTAGCAGATTCTGATCTTCGTGGTTCTGATCATAGAGACCTGCGTGGCAGACGGCAAATGTTACACATGCAGAACAGGGCTAAGAAAACAAAACTCACCGAGTTGTTCGTTTTGCGCTTGGGTGCGCGTAAAGTGACCCATTTTCAACTGTGGATCGCTGGCGGGCGCTAGTGGATTCTCAATGAAGCTATTGCCGGAGATGTCCTCGAGCAGCAGGCGAAAGGGTTTGTTCAGCAACTTCAACTGGCGCAAACGGTCGATGAAGGCATCGATGGACGCTGCCTCTGTGGGATGGTCAATGCGGCGTTTCTCCTGATCCTGCGACAGGCCAGCTATTGTGCGCTCAATGATGCCCTCCACCGTGGTGACCTCGCCCTTCTGCGACTGCACGGGTATCTCTAGCTCCACCTCTGGTATGCTGATGCTGGAATTGTCGGAGCGCACAACGCGTCGATTCAGATCCGATGGCTTCTGTACGTCCAGCTCGATGCGTACGCCGTTCTTTTGTATCTCCGAGGCCGATTGCATTTCATTATTCATGTGGCCGCAGTGCTCACATTTGAAGGACATCAGCACAACCTCACGAAAGAATGGTATCTTGGTGGGCAGCAGACGGGTTATTCCCGTTTTGAAGCATCTCATGCAGGCGGACTCAATCTCGACCAATTCCCCTGCCTGCTCGGCGTTGATGTCCTGAAAGATGGGCTCCTGCTGTGCTGTGGCAGCGGCACTAGCGACACTGGCAGTAGCGGTCGCATCGGCACTCTCGGCCGCAACAGTTGTGCCTGCCCCACTGGACATGTTATCACTTCAATTCTCGTAAATAAAAAAAAATAAACTTTTGCCGCAAGCAACGTGCATTCAGTGCACTCGATTGTTCTGTTGCTTTCGTTAGTGTTGGGCAGCGCTGAGTTGTTATAATGGGCAACGGTTACGTATCTGTTACTTGTCACAAGTTACTTATAGTTACAAAATATTTTTGTAACATATTTCTAAGTAATTGGCTGAAAAGGAGAAACTACTTATTACTTTATCGAACTCTGAGTATGTGTTGCAAAATAGTTTAATTTTTCACATTATGCGACAGCTGGTAAAATTGACATTTATACATATGTATGTATATATAGTTAGGTGTATTTGACAAAGAAACTTTTGCAGTTTTACTTTGGCAAGTTCGTACGCATACAATAAATCTTGCGCGCTCGGATAAACAATTTACTATATCGTCATTCGCGTCTTAACATATGCTTATGAATTTTTTTTTTTTTTGTATAAATAGATGTGTTTAGCTAATCGAGCGGCTTACAAGCGTTTTTTCAAAGCCTATTATCTTATTTCTACATTTTTGAGCGACTGTACGATTTGATGTACTAACATATGTGATCTGCTATTTTTTTTGTTCTTGTTTCGGGTATCCGCTAAATTCGAATTGCAAATTACCAAAGATGCCAAAATTATCGTTCGACCTATCGGTTAACCATTTTCATCGATGCGATGTGATATATATCATCACTAACCGCGAGAACCAGCAGCAGCGGCGGCCAGCAGTGCTGTGTGTGTGTGTGTGCGTGTGTGCGCGACGAAAAAGTATAAATCGTAACGAGCAGAAGAAAAAAAACGTGTGAAAATTTATAGAAAGGTATCGCTATAAAATAATTAACAAAATGTCAATCTTGTTGCCTAACGGCATACAACGCGAAGACTTTTGAAGGACTTTCTGTGCATGCGTGTGTGCTGTGTGTGTGTGTGCGCTTGGTTCGATCAACAGCACCTGGGCGGTGGAGTGGAAATTTTGCGTTCAAGGACAACAGAACGACACTGCCCACAGCTGCAAGTGTGTACTGTGTGATGCCCCCCCCTACCCACTTTCTCTGTCCACTATTAGAACTCTCGATATGCTCCTCCTCGGCACGTTTAGACACTCGCTCAATTGCCCAGGCTCACGAACAATATGCAAACATACATACAGAGTATATATATGTACATACATATGTATGTAGCCCAAAAGTACCGACTTTTAAAAGAGCGGGCGCGTTTTTTTCCATTCAGTTGGTTAGCTGCAAAACATGGTTTATGTGCAGTTATAATTCAAATACGGACAGCATTAATGTCCAGTCAGCATAGGAAGATATAGTGTAAAAGAGCCAATTTTAAAATAGAATTTTTCACATATTTTTAAAGAAATTCAATTTTCAACGAAGTCTACGTATGTGTGTGTGTGTGTGTGTGGGGTTGCCAATGTTTTTTTTTTTTTTTTCGCCCAGAGCGAGCATGCGCATACCAACACATGTGCGAGACGCTCTCTCGCTCTCTCACACCCGCGAAACACATGGGTTGCGGTACGCGCGGTGGCTGCACTGAAAATAACTGTCGCATTTGAGAGCGACAGAGTCGCACAGCGAGAACAAACGTTTGAAACGTAAAAACGAATGAAATGCAAAAAAATTAAAAAAAAGAAATGAAAAATAATAAAAAAAAAAAAAAAAACAACAGCTGCGCAGATTCGACTAAGTCGTTAGGATAGTGAGGGTCGGGGGGAGTGCATATCTTTTTGATGCCCATTTCCAATTGCACGGAGCGCATAGTCGCGTAGTCGACAGTCGCGCACAGATTCTCGTAAACAAAACGCTCAAAATTTGCGTACCACGTGTGTAGTCCGTATGCGCGCGCGCGTGTGTGTGTGTGTTTGTGTGTACCGGAGTCTATAAATGTACATACATACATACATACGTATTAATGTACATTGTTGCAATTGTTTTGTGCAGCTGATTTATTGTTGTGGCTGGTTTATTACCGTTTCACTTATATTTTTTGTTCCTGTATTTTGAGGGCTACTAATCAACATTTAAATTTGCGACACATCCGCTGCGGGCATTACTCAAAAATTCGTTTGAACCCGCGTGTGCTTCTATGTACATATGTATGTGCATATAAATAAATATGCATGTATATGTGTGGATAAATAGATGAGCTTCAAATTTAAAGTACATAGCTTTGTTGGGCGATACATACATATGTATGTATAATCTATACATATACAATTATGAGCATTCGTTGCTCAAGGATTTTTGGCTTAGTGTCCTTGCGGCAAGCAATAAAAAAAAGTTGTGTACAAAGGGCGAAAATCAAAGTTGAATTTATTGCAAACGGCATTGGCTCCACTTCTACACATTGGCTCCACTTCTACACTATATATATATATATATATATATATATATGTGTGCATATATACACACATACATATGTATATTGTGCTGCATAAATGTTAATACAGGCGCCTGCGCCGATTGGGCAACTCGCAATTTCTACGAGTACATATGTATGCTTGTATTTGTGTATGCTAGATGTACACACATATCAATGGCACGTGCGTAAAGAATCGATTCGCGTCTATCCTAAAACTTGCACCAGCTACGATAGTTACTATCGTGATCGATTACATCTCTAACAAATTAAAGATCGGGGCTCGACCGACGCATCCGTATCATATTGCAAATTAAATCGAAAGGATGCAATAATGATTATTGATTATTTGATTATTTGTTAGCTATTCTTTTAACTGTAAATCAATCAATTGAACTACTAATAATTCTTGACGATCGGATAAACTTTCGCCGTCAAACTCTATGCCAGTGTTGTAAATTGCACATTTTATCATAACCAAGGACGTTACAAGCCTAGTGCACTTGCTCCCTCAGTAGAGAGAAAGGAATTAATTTTGGAATTCTTAACCGTTTAAACATAAACAAACAATAATAACAAAATTTCCCGTCTGTATCGGTTACTTTACAAGAAGCATTATTAATAGATAACGGTGATCCAATGTAAAGACGATTGAAATCAACAATAAACTGAAAAAACTGTTAGATGTTCCTTAAAGTATGCAGCATAATGTGCTATGTGGCAACTTGGTGCCGTTGTGTGTTGCATAAGCGGCAGGAGCTTTAGCATTTAGCTGGTACTTCTTGCACACACACACCACACAGCACACCCCACCCACACCCCACCCACACCCTCCTTTCGTATTGACTGTGTGAATCGCTGAGACAAACATTTCATCATTTACTTTAGTGCCAACACTTGACTATGTATGTTTCTCGTTCAGTTTTGTTCTCTCGTTCGAAACTCTCTGTAATAGGCGTGTCGTCGTTTGTTTGTTTTTGTTTTTTTTTTTTTTTATTTTATCCCCCCTTTTCTAAGTTGGTTCGCGCTTCGGGTAGTTAAGTACTTAGAGCTCGCAGGTCTCTTTGGGTAGCTTATTAATAAATGACTATGTTTGGTCATCGCATTAACCATTAAGTTTACAGTTAAGTGTTATTGTATCGTTATTTGTTTCCTCTTCCAAAATTTGGTTAATTGACGCTACGCTTTCCATTGCCTTTCGGTATATTTATTGTGCAGAACGACGCTGTTATCCTTCGCCTATTGTCGTCGTCGTCTTCGTCGTCGTCGTTGTCGTTGTTTTCATCGTCGTTTTTGTCGTGGTTAACGCAACACTACAACAACAATTGCAACAACAGCAACACGCAGCTCATTGCTTTAACGGTAACTCTAACGGATCACGGCCAACAGAAACAGCAGATACGACAGAAACAGCAGCAAGGAGAGGAGTATAACAGTAATCAAGAGGCTTACACAATGCAGACGCATAAAAAGTAAAAGGAGCAGCAAAACGAGCAAAACAACGGACTGTGCTGTGTTGTGTGCCTGCGTGCGTGTCTGTGGCTGTGTGCGTGAGTACAAGCAGCAAGCGAGCGCACACTCTTACGCTTCCTCTCCCATTCTCTCGTTGCCTGCCTCGTCTACCTGCCTGCCTGTTGGCGTTTACTTACTTGTGTATGTATATGTATGCGTGAGTGCAGCAGCAGAAGAAATTCAAATATCGACTCTCACACTTACTCTTGCTTGTGTGCAATTGGCATGGCTGCAAAGAGCAATAGCGAACAACATAACAACAATTAAGATATGCAGCTGAAAGAGAAGATAAATAGTTAAGTAAGCGCAAAGGACTTGAAACCAAAAACAAAAAGAAAACCAACAGATACAACTACACACGCCTAAGTTTAAGAAGAGCAAACTGAATAAGAAAGAGAGAGAAAGAGAGAGTGAGAGAACGAGAACGAGAACGAGCGTTGCAAAGAAGGGACAAAAAACTCGGCCCACCCACTCAGAATTCCGATTGGAAAGGAATAGCAATAGAACAAACAGTAAATTAAGAAGTTGCTGGCAACATGAGCACGCTGCTGGAGGAGCTTGGCCAAACACTGGTCCCAGCGACAATTGACGATCAGCAGCAGCAGCAGCAGCAGCAGCAGAGGACTGCGCTGAGTACGACGCTATGCGAGGACTCGAACTCATCGTCCGTGCTGGAGGACATCGATGTGAGCAATACGAGCAGCAGCAGCAGCACCACCAGCAGCAGCAGCAGCAGTGCCTGCAGCAACAGCAGCAGCTGCAGCAATGGTACCGGCACCGACACGGACACCGGCAAGGGCAGCAGCACAGTGGGCAGCATTGATGCGACACGCGTTAGTTCGTCCAGCATTGGATCGGCTGCATCGATTACATCATCGGTATCAACGACCGCACCGTCGACGACCAATTCATCAGGACTCGGTTTGGTGGTCGATGTGGATAGCAATATTGGCAGCAGCCAGGAGCTGAGCCATGGCTATGACGCCAAAAGCGTTACGGAGCTCGATTCGCTGGAGGATACGTGCGGCTCCATGCTCAAGGATGCTGATAAGAACTGCAAGCTGTGCAGGTGAGTTCTCTGCCCATATTGATAATCGATAAATCGATCGATAAATCTGCACAAATTTCTGCTTCAAATTTGCCAACACTGTTCGAGAACATTTATCGAATCTCAAGGAATTCAGTACGGGCTAGAGATGGGCGCGTGCCTCAATAGTTGCTTACAGCCCAACCAAAACACGAATTATGATCAAAAGAGGCACGCACATTTCTTGATCTTCTTATCTCTTAAAAGGAGTAATAACTCTAAACACAACTATTTTCGATGGGCTTTTTTGTAGTCTTGACAATTAGCTATAAATAGTAGAAACTAGTAAGATTTTGGGGTGCAAAATGTTTACGTTATTATTCATTTCCCTTTTTCACAGAACAAGAACTATTTGCTAATAATATACATATTGAAAACTGTTTTAGTTGATTGCAAAATAGCTAAAATATATATTAAAAGTGTCCAAAATGCCCGCACTGATCATTTCAGATAACTGATTGATTTATCGACACTCGATTATTTTTACAAACTATTTCACAATGGAAACGAACTTTTTTTAAAAAATCCTGCTTTCCTTCTCTAGTTCGCGCTTGGTGATGCCGCGCATTTTATCCTGTCTACATGTATTTTGCGAGGACTGTCTGCAGAATTTGCTGGTTAACAAGGAGGCGAACTCGGCCAACTCACCGGCTGCCTCTCTGTCGTCGGCGGCCAGCTGCTCATCGGCCTCATTTGATGGCAGCGATCATCAGCAACGACTGCTCGAGTGCCCCGTTTGCAAGCAGCCGACACAGCTGGGCAGCAAGGGTATCAAGGGTCTGACCGTTGACTATATTGTGACCAATATACTGGATCTGTCCAATCTCGAAGCGGAGCATATACCGTGCACGTCGTGCAAGAGCAAAGAGGAGGCCATTTCCCGTTGCAATGATTGCGCCAACTTTCTGTGCAATGGCTGCGATAATGCACACAAATATATGCGCTGCTTTGAGAACCATCAGGTGGTTCGCATCGAGGATCTGCAAAAGAACGTGCAGAACGACAAGCTGATCATACACAAGCCCATCTGCTGTCGCCAGCACATTAACGAGAATCTCAAGTACTATTGCTTTACATGCCAGGTGCCCACCTGCAATGATTGCCTGCTTAGCGAGCACAAGGGCAACGATCACCATTACGAAACGGCATTAATTGCCGAGCAGTCGGTTCGTGCTGATCTCGAGCAAACCATTACGGACACATTGAAGAAGGCACAATATTGCAACGATGCTGGCGGCAATCTGAGCAGCGCTTTGACCGAACTTCAATCGCAGCACGACCATGTGCGGCAGCAGATCGAGGATGCGTACAAGAGCTACAAGCGAATGCTTGAGCTAATTCGTGATCAATTGCTAACCGAATTGGGGCGTCTGCATTCGGAGCGTGAACTTAAAATCATGGACCTAATGCAGAGTCTGGAGAACAACATGGGACGCTTGCAACAGGCCTCACAATTCGGTCAACGTGCCATGGAGAAGGCCAATGCCGTTGAGTTTCTGCTGCTGAAGCCAGTAATTAGTGCGCAGTGCGCCAACCTCATGGATCAGACGCCCCAAAGTGATGCCAACTATCAGCTGCAGTTCGAGTGCATGCCCGAGAAGTTTGAGCGCTTCGCCCGCGAAATGTTTGGTAAATTTCGCACCGAGTCAACCAAGAGTACAACAGCAGCTGGAACTGCGATGTCCGAAACAACGCCCTCACCGACGGCCACGCCCAAGCAACATACACCGCCACCGGCAAATTTGGCACCTGGCTGTCATGGCGTTGGCTTGCTGCCCGCTGGAGTGCGCAGCTTGACCGGCGTCGGCGGCAGCGGCAACAGCAGCTCCGTGCAAGGACGACTAAGCTCGGCGGCCGTATTCAGTCCCATATCATTGCCATCATCTTTGCAAAGCTCATTCGATGGCGACACCTCCGTGATGACCAACTATTCCATGATGAGCACATTGCCGCCAGACTCGCCGCCGCAGCTGCAGCCACCGCTACAGCAACAACAACAGCAGCAGCAGCAACAACAGCAGCAGCAGCAGCAGCAGCAACAGCAGCAGCAGGCCTTGCAACAGGTGCAACAACAACAGCAGCAACAGCAGCAGCAGCAGCAGCAACAAAAGCAGCAGCAACAGGTGCTGCATCAACAGCCACAAACGCTGCCCGTGACCCAGCAAATTGCACAAATGGTGACGCCTCAGGGCATTGTCCAGGTGCAGCAATCGGCCGGCCATGTTAATCTCAATGCCGGACCCAACAATGCTGCTGTGGGCATGGGCCTGGGCGCACTCAATGGCATGGGCATGAATGCTGGCGGTCCACCGCCACCGTTTAGCATGCTCGAATATAATCTGTCGCGTTTGGCCAGCCTCACGGAGAGCATACCGGATACTCTAAACGATACTTTGGCCGTTGGCAGCTCCAATGCCGTGGCTGTGGCCGCTACCTCTGGCGCCGCCGGCGGCGCTGCGTCCCATCATCAGCAGGCGGTCATTCCCGCCTCGGCGGTAACGCCCACACAGCCCATTACACTGGCCGACATTCTGTCCGGTGATCAGCGTGCCCTTAACAATCTGCAAGCTCTGGCCAAGCTTGGACTCAACAACAATGGTGAGTAATTCCTTCAAATCTTGTTCACATGCTTGCTTCCCATTGCACACACATCACATCCTTGCAGACAGTATGCAATGCCGCAATGTTCGGATCTTAGACATGTTCGGAACCATGCAGGGTACATACCTATTAAAATCAGTTACTAAAAATGTGTAGGGAATCCTTTGTGACCGACAGAAAGAGACATCTCTGAATGACAACGTGTTTTGAGACAATAGAGCAAGTTTATTACACTTTTTCCTAACTCTTCCAGTCCATAAAAATAACGAAAAAGAAACAATGGAAAGATTTACATATGTCAATCTCTGGAAAACTATCAATATAATATAGATTCTCAAATCTCCGCTCAATAAGGCTCACTTTACACCTATTTTTCTTACTCTCACTCGCTTTTGTTCTACGTATCATTATCTCTCTCTCTGTCTTAGTTAGCTGCCTGCCTCTTCACACGTGCTTTAGCACGTCGCCTTTCTCTGCGATTTTCATAATCCTTACTAAAGCTCACAGATTTACACCCAAGTTAATCGATTGAAGATATGAATATTTGATTGTGTAATGCGCAGTTTCTGCAAGTTTATAATCTTCGGCTTACCGAAAGACCCATTCTTGTTTTTGTTTGTTTGTTTTTTTTTTTTTTTATTTCTTTTTAGTTTTGTTTGTTTTGATAACTTTTAAGTTTTTTCCTTTTTTCAAAACAAAACCAACACCAACAACAACACCAACAACAACAAATCCAAACACTCCCAAATACCACCCAACACACAGATGAGCATCACGATTTGTTGTCGTCGAACGGAAGCTCAACGTGCCTTGATTATATTTTAACAGATTTCTGCATGCCGGCAGCTACATCGCCCAGTCTGCAGACATTGAATCCGATCGTTGGCGGCGTCGAGGAGATGGGCATTAATAATTTCCATGCCGTCGCGCCGCCCGGCACCACCAGCGTTGTGACGGGCCGCAACAAGGCCACGCCCATGCAGATACGCTGCAAATTTGGGTCGCTGGGCACCGCCAAGGGACAGTTCAATTCACCGCACGGCTTTTGTCTGGGCGTCGATGAGGAGATCATTGTCGCCGATACCAACAATCATCGGATCGAGGTCTTTGACAAAATGGGCGCACTCAAATTTCAATTTGGCGTCGCCGGCAAGGAGGAGGGCCAGCTCTGGTATCCACGCAAAGTGGCCGTCATGCATAACAATGGCAAATTTGTGGTCTGCGATCGCGGCAACGAGCGCTCGCGCATGCAAATCTTCTCCAAATGCGGACACTTTATGCGTAAAATTGCAATCAGGTACGTGTGTGTGTGTGTGTGTAATTGAATTCATCTATATATCGAATCAATTTGCCAATCAATCTTTATAGGTATATTGATATCGTTGCGGGTCTTGCTGTTACCGCCAAGGGTCACATTGTGGCCGTCGACAGCGTCTCGCCCACCGTCTTTGTCATTTCCGAGGAGGGCGAACTGGTGCGTTGGTTCGATTGCAGCGACTATATGCGTGAACCCTCCGATATAGCCATACGTGGTAAGTATTAGCCTCTGGCAGCAGCTGCAATTAACATATGTATATATTTATATCTTCTTACATATATTCTTTTCGAATTGCAGACAACGATTTTTATGTATGCGATTTTAAGGGGCATTGCGTGGCCGTTTTTCAAGAGGACGGCACATTCCTCTATCGCATTGGCAACGAGAAGGTTACCTGCTTCCCCAACGGCATTGACATATCCAACGCTGGCGATGTACTCATCGGCGATTCGCACGGCAATCGCTTCCATGTGGCCTGTTATTCGCGCGAAGGCGCGCTTCAATCCGAGTTCGAGTGCCCACATGTTAAGGTTTGCATATGACGTATTATATATTGTACTCATTTAATTATCAACTTCGACTACGTGTTCTTATATATATATACATATATAGCATTCAATTGCTGTACTCTATTCGCAACAGAATAGGGGCTTTTTAGCAGTGCCCTGCACAAATATCAAGGTCAAGGCGTCTTTCCGTAAAAACGCTAAAAAATCTAAATACTTAAATCTTCTAATATATGCTTGTGTATATTGGCAGCAGATATTTGCAGAACTCTGCTAAAGATCAAGGTCATAATATTCTTGCAAAGCCCACTTGCAGAGTTGAAATTGTCAACTGATCTAGCTAGTATTAGCTTTGGTTTTGATTGCAATACTAATTTAAGTGTTTGACCCATGCAGGTTTCACGGTGCTGCGGCCTGAAAATCACCTCAGAGGGCTATGTAGTAACGCTGGCCAAAAACAATCATCATGTGCTCGTCCTGAACACCCTCTATGTTCACTGATTGCAAATCAAAGCGCGCAACAATCGTCCAGCTGTCGATATGAACAAATACAACTACAAATACTCGTCGGGCAAGATATACGGCTGTCGCAGACAGCAACAGCAGCATCTACAACAGCAATTACAACAGCAACTACAACAACAGCAGCAGCAGCAGCAACAACAACAAGAACTACAACTACAACAATCAACAAGCAACAGCAACAGGAACAACAATAGCAACATCACCAACAGCAGCAGCATCAGCAGCAACAGCAGCAGCAGCAACACCGACATGGAGCAACATAGCAACAATATGATTCGAGCTAAGCCGCCGCCTTCCATATAGAAAAGCTCGAGAAAAGGGTCAGCTCAGTACCGTTAAGCAGTGCAACAATGCAACACAATAATATATCTATATATATATATATATATATGGGGGCGAAAACGGGCGAAACATCTCGAATCTCGAACACACGTTTTAAGCAGAAAGAAGTGTTGTCATCGTACAACAGCAACAAGCAACAACAAAATGCAACAATACTATTTTTGATCTCTAATTTAATAGCAACAACAAAAACAAAAACAAAACAAAACAAAGCAAAACAAAAAACGATTAGCGCTACTGAAAACAAAAAGATAAAATATTAACAAACAAATCTATAACAAGAAACAAACAACTTTACTTAGTGTAAAAACAAAAACAAATCAATGGAAAACAAAGGAAGAAATCTTCGCATATTTTTCAACACGTTTAACAAAAAAAAAAAAAAAATGCTCTTGTTTAATTGTTTATTTTTTATTTTTTAGTTATGTTCTTGTTAAAATTGTCATACGACACGAAACACGAGACACTGAATCACAAACACACAAAACACAACACACACACACAGAACAAACAACACACTCTCACAACACACACACACACACAACTACATGTTACTTATTATCTATTAATAGGCATATATATTGTTATATGGACCGATTAGCTCTTTTGTGCAAAACCCCTTCCAAAATCTTTTTTCGATGAAAACCAAAAACAAACACGCATATATTTTACATGCTATACATACATACATACACATATATATATGCATATACAACTCATATATAGTTATGTATATAACATATATATATGTGTATATATATATATATATATATGTGTGTGTGTGTGTGTGTGTATATATTCATTTACATATATGCGGAAACGTGCCCTTTTTGTGCACATTTTCAAAGTGGACAGGAAAAACCAGGCAATAATGAACAACATCTAAAATTGTGTACAACTAACAGATATTTTAAATTTTAACGTAAAACTAAAAAAACAAAAGTGTTTAGGTTTTTCCTTACTGCTGCTTATATAAGGTGATATTTATTTATATACGTATGTGTATGAATATAAAAACAAAAACAAAAACAAAAACAATATATTTAAAACAAAAATATCTTAAACAGACATATGTAAACTCCTATGACTATATGACTTTGCCATATATACATACATATGTATATACAAAAAAATAACACATATATGCTGATTTTTGTCGCTGTGTATATGCATCTGTGTGGATATGTACATATATATATTTATAGCAAACACAAACGATGTGCGCATTGTGCGGCGTGTGTGTGTGCGTGTGTGTGTGTGCGTGCGTGTGTGTGCGTGCGTGTTTGTTATGGCGTGCTTGTGTGTGCGTGTGTGTGTGTGTGTGTTGCGTGTGTGTATGTGTGCTATATGTTCTCATTGTCGCGTTTGAGAGTGTGTTAGTAAAAATAACAAAAATTTACATACAAACTAAATGTAAGCTGACAAACCAAACAAACAACAACAACAACAACAGAAGCAACAAATTTGCAATGCATTAGGCCAACCAACTAAGTAAACAAAATGATAAATAAATCAATACTAATACTGAAAAGGATGAAAGTAGGAAAGGAAAAAAAACCATGAGAAAAACCAAAAGCAAAATAAAACTATTGTTAAGTTCTATATCTATATATTTACAATGTTAAAACGATATTCCTCTTGCTTATATACATACAAATACAAACATATACATACGTGTGCATATGCCCACATACATGTACATATACATATGCATATACATATACTATATACTATATATAATATATTATATACATATGTATGTATATCAATATGTATAGACTCTATAGCACATATTTGGGGCATGTGCCATTTCTTTCCCGTTGTAATACAATATATAAGGCTGGTTTACTCCCAAGACATTATTATTTTTAAAAAACAAAAAAACATAACATACTATTATTATTATTATTATTATTATTATTATTATTATAATTATTATGATTAGTTATGTGAATATTATGACTTTGTTGTTCTTTAATCTTTACGTTCGATTACAAATAATTTTTGTGAATTTTTTATTATGTAAAAATAGCAATTTATTTTTGACTATGTTCTAAGTGAAAAGAGATCATAATAATTATGATGAAATATTTAAGAGCGAAGCAACTTATTTTTTATAGGCTGTAACACACATTTTATTATATACAACACACACACACACAACACTTACACACACAACACTTACACACACAACACTTACACACACAACACTTACACACACAACACTTACACACACACACACACACTCATACACACCCATACACACACTTAAACGCCTAGTATATATATACAATACAATACATACATACAATTAAACGTATCGAAGTGAATTGGTATATTGTAATGTGTATGTAGCCAGTTAATGGATTTAACTTTTATTATTATTTTTTTTTTATATTTAAAAAAAAAACACTTGTTTAGTGATTCGTTAAACGCCGTTAAAATTGAATGTGTTTCATATGAATAACTTTAATCTTGTCATTTATTTAATTCTAGTTTTCCATGTACGTTATATGAAATATATATGTACATTTTGAACGCTATTTGCGTTTTCTTAAAACAACAAACAAACAAACAACAAACAACAAACAAAGAAACATAACAAGCAACAAACAACAAAAGTTCTAAACAACATTTTCACCGAATAATATGTTTTAAATCGTATTTTATTTGTAGAGCACAGCAGCAACAAAACAACTAAACAACTAAACAAAACAAAATTGTCGAAACAATTTATGCTTATACTGTTTAATTATGTATAATTGTTTTTTTTTTTTAAATGTCCTGACTTTTATTTTATTTTTTTTTCGTTAATACTACGTGTGAGGCTACACTTTATATATATATATATACATATATATATATATAAACAAATATATATGTATATATTATGAAAACCAAGAACTATAGCTATAGCTACATCTATTTGAATAAGTTTGTGAAACGCTTTTAATTGTCTTATGATTACTTTTATTTTGTATCTTTTTGTTGTTGTACAACTCTTAAATATTGAAATCTTCAAGCGACACACATCATATTATGATTATGAATTTCTATATACATTTTCTTTAATAAGCTAAGTTAAAAACAAACAAAAACAAATACAAAAAAAAAAAAAAAAAACAAAAGAAGGTAACCTCCTCCCAAAGTTGTTGTCGAAGAAATGTAAGAGAAAAAAGAAAATGCAATTTTTGTGAACAATTTGGCTGTTGAAATATAATTTTAATTTATATGCGTAAATACGTTAATGATTTTAGTTTACTATTTGATTAAGACGACATCATGTTATATTGTGTACAATAATTTTTTTATGCTTTGACGAAGCCCGAAGGCATCCTCCTCCCCAACAACAAAACACAACAAAAAACAACAAAAATACTATTGTGCTTAGTGAATTTACCTAGATTTCTTATTTTCGTAAATTGTTGTCTTTGCAGCTGCATTACTACAAAAAAAAAAAAAAAAAAAACAAAACAAAATATATGAATAAACAAGTATTAAGAACACTACAAAAAAAAAAAAAAAAAAACAAACAAACAAACAAAAAAAGCAGAAGCAGAAAAAACAACACAAATGTGAAATATGCCAAATTTTGTTAACTTTCTTCTTATTTGCGCCTTACATAGTCAACAAAATTCTGTGAGAAAAACAAACAAAAAACAAATCGAAACTCTTGAAAGTTGTTATAAACGTTTTTGAAACATTCAAAATAACAAGAACTTTAATTTAAAAAGCGACTTTTTACACTTTGCTTCTAGTTATTACGAAGGCCTTCAAAAAGAAGAAAAAAAAAAAAGAAGAAATTGTAATTCCACACGCTTTTATTTATAACATTTACAAATTATTATTTTTTTTTTTTTTGTCTTTTTAGTTTGAAGAGGAAGCAAACAGCAAAAACAAAATATTTTTGTTGCAAACAAAATAAAAATTCTTTAGGTTTAATTCAGATACAAAAAGAAAACGAAAAAAAAAAAACAAAAACAAATACTAAAACTAAATAAAACATCCAAAAACAAATGATATTAAGTTAACGGAAACATGATTTTTAATGCTAACTGAATCTGTTTCGAGATAACCATAGAAAAGGAAGAGAAAGCAAGAGAAAGAAAGAACGTAAACGTTAACTAATTGATTTCCTATTGCATACAAATTTATGAAAAAATGTGCTTAAGTTTAAATCAAATTTACAATTTAGTTGAGATTATGAACTAAAACTTTTTACATAACAATTATATATACATATATATATATCTATATATATAAATATAAATATATATATACCACTTGTATGTGTATATGTATAACATTTAGCTAAAATATATACATATATAAGTTTAGCCAATGGTAAAGGCGGCTGGGTTGGTCGGCCATTGGGCGTGGCATTGGGCGTGGACATTAAACAAAAACAAAAGAACGAAAGACAAAAACCCATTGGATTCTGCACATAGACACAAATGTACTACACGGAACACCACATGCAAACATACTTAGGCCAGAGCAACTAGTCAACAGCGCATACGTCACACAAAACACGTTAACGTATAACGTAACGCCAAATAATCGAAGGAAGTAACAGTAGCATCACGCAGCAGACTTGACGCGACGCAAGGAAAACATGAAAATAAATTTGTGACCGCGACATGAAAAACATCACTTATCTAACGTAACAAAAAACGTAACACGTAACGTAAACGCAACGTGACATGACTTACCACGCAATGCAATGCGGAAAATTGAATGTAAAAATTACGTAGAATACTTAACGTGATGACGAACTTCTCCGTTAACATCAAACGTAACAGCATTACGTTACTACGCAACGCATTGACGCCACGCCCCATTTAAGCAACTCAGCCAACTCGTGCCAATAACATTTTTTGAGGCCGTTCTTTTGTGGCTAAGCTACAAAAAAGCAAAAGCAATTCAAATGAAACGTAAACAAAAAACGAAAACTGAACTAAGAAAAGGCATATTTTTTATTATACTATTATTTAATTATGAAGAAAAAACAAAAACAAAAAAAAAAAAAACAAAACAAAAAAAAAAAAAAAAAAAGAAACTTAAATTGCTATTCGATTGCGTACAATGTGGGCAGAGTGAACGCTTTCCACCTGTTTTCGGTTTTATTATTATTCTTGTACTTTATTGTGTTATATACTTTATAAATTTTGTGTTAATTAACAACTCAAGCAAACAAATCTTAACTTTATATACATTCTATGTACAACACTCAAGTCCTCAGTCACGTTATGTTTAATTATATGCTTTGTTTTCTATTTTACATTTTCGATTGGCATACCACAAGACACCAAAAAGTAAATGTATAAAACAAATATTAAATTGAAGAAAATATAGAAAAAATAAAAAAAAAAATATATATTAAAAAAAAAAAAAAAAACACAAAATCACATGTAATTCATATTTGATGAAGAAAATTTGAAGATGCTGCCAAAGATTTTTTTTTTTAAATATATACAATAAAAACGTGAAATGAAAGCAACAACAATTATTATATATATATATCTATATATATATATATATATATATATATGGTATAACTATATTAACAACAACTATTATGTACGACGATAATGGAGCGTATTAATTTTGTTTATATACATATTATAATAACAACTAATAATAATAATAATAATAAAAACAAAGTAACGAAAATGAATATTGAGAATGAATTGTGACAAACGTAACGAAATATTTTCGAAGAACTTGCTCAGTTAGCAAAACAACGTACATACGTATATACCTAAATGCAAACATACAATACATTAAACCAATCTTCTACTAAACGATAACGATAACGATAACGATAACACTAACGCAAACGATAAACGATAACAAGAATGTTCGCAATCATGATGCAGCAGCGTTTACGTTTCCAATTACATTTGTTAATTAATTTGTTCCTCAATGCGACGCTTACAAAACAAAAAAAACTAAAATGATGAAAAAAACCTAAATTAGTCTAAACAGAATTGAATGAATCTTTCAATATTGGTTCAAAACGGTTGGCTGAATGTCAAATTGCAATTGAAGAAATCGTTGGAGTTCGATTATTCAAAATGGAGCATATAAACACTATACATATACGATATACATATGGATCCAGGAGTATATAGAATATATAAGAACGAAATCTATACATGCATATACACACATACATGTACACATAAGTATATATATAGATACATATATATAGACATACATATGTATGCATATTCTAATTAGATCGCATCGACGTCAGCTCGGTCAAGTAATCAGCCAGATTGGACTACGCGTTTTAGTTTAGTTACTTAAACTACTAAAAACACACACACACACACTCACACACTCACACACACATACACACCATCAAATGCCTGTGTACATTTTGAAAAAAAAAAAAGAAAAACATTTTTGAATATTCTCTCCATTTACAACACTCGAAAACTAACAACACCCACCCTCTAGCCCCCATATTTGACTAGTTGCGTGTTTCATTTATGTAGATTCATGTCTTATATTGTGCATTTAGTTAAATTTATTAATCAACTAAAAACAACAACAACAAAATGTCAAAGAAATGATGTAAAACAAAATCCAAACGCTTTATACATCAAATTATTTTAATATATATATATACATATATATTAAAGATATTGATAAATGAAAAAACAAAAAACAAAATACAAAAAAAAAAAAAAAAACAAAAACAAAACAAAACATATATCTATATATACATATACAACATATACAAAATATTATGCATTTTATTTGAAATATTTAAATGTATTAGCAAAACAAAAAAAAAACGAAATGGAAAAGTTGAAAGTCTACTCCTCAAAAAAAACCAAAAAAAAATTATTAAATAAAAAACCAGTAAGAAGAAGAACGACAAACACACAGCAGACGACAACATACAGCTAAGCAAATGCTCTCTAAACGATGGCCACGCCCATTTAGCTGAATTCTGGGCGTGGCAAGCAAGGTACTAGCGAAGGAAACGTTGCTAACAAATGATATACATACATACATATACACACAATCTATACACATACATCTATGTACATGTATATGCATATGTATACACATGGATATATGTGCATGTTTATATATGTATACATACAAAGGTATACATACGTACATACATATGTATATGTAATACAATAATGAGCAGAAGAAAAACAATCTAGTGTACGTCAATTTTTTGATGATATTTTTCGCCTTATTATAGACAAACAAAAATATATATATGTAATTAACAACTAAATGAATAATAATATATAAATAGTTATTAAACGAAAAAAAAATGATGAGATATCGAATCAAATCTTAAGCAGGAAAAAACTATGACACGAAAATCCAATATGCAGACAGATTGTGAGGCTCAAGGTGTGAGATTTTTGCGGGGCAAAGAAATTGGATTGATTTTGTAGTAAGCAGGACTTAAACATATGTATATATATACATATATATTTATATTTCTTCTTTTTTTTTTTGGTCAACAGAACATAACGAAAAGCAATCAATTAAATAGAAAACTTAAAAGCAACAACAACAACAACAACAACAAATCCAAAGAAACAGCAAAAATCGTTACAAATTGTGAAATCAAAAGCATGTTTACAAAATCAGAGCATGGCAAATGATTTATGCATATATATGTATATATATATATATATATATTTATATATGCATATAAATATGTATATAAATGCAAATAACTTTTAAACACAAATCAATTCAAAATAGTTGTACAAAACAGCGCAGCATTCAACATTTAAACTAGTCTTAGCTCAACAGCAACTAACTAACTTAAAGCAACCACTAAATGTTAAATTATTTCACTAACACCTTGCTTCCAATCAGTTCTTTTAGCTATTTAAGCAAAGCGCCTAAGACGAACACACTACCAGATGGCAAATTTTATGCCACGCCCCCCGCCCTCCCCTCTATAATATTATATGGGCGTGACACGCCCGAAACACATCATTAGATTGAAAGACACAAAGTTCCTCGCATCAATAATAATACTTATTATTTTTCCTTTTTATATATATTTATAAAATATATACATATAAATATATACATATATATATATATATATTTATATGTTTTATTTATTATGATCATTTTGTATATATACATTTAAAATTTAACAAAAAGCTGTTTGTGTTTTATTTGTGTTTGGAAATATAATTTATGAACCTATTTTTAAACCCAACTATTTGAGAACATTTTCTCATTGCAAATACACAACAGAAAAAAAAGTAATACAAAATAAATTAAAAACATATAAAATAATATTTATTTTTTCAATATTTTATGACATTATTTGAGCTTTAAATTTGAATAATGCTGCATAATATTGATTAAATAAATATGCTTGAACAAAAAATGTATATATTTTTGTTTGAGCTTTTTTTTTTTTAAAAATAATGCAGTGTATTTATCTCGATTTTTTTCAATATATAATGATTTGAGTTTTAATTTTAAGTATTGCTCTAAATTTATCTACATATTTTTTCTTCAATTTATTTTTTATTTAATATGAATTTAATTCTAATTTTTATGTACATTTTCATTTTAAATATTGCTGTACATTTTTCCTCACGAATATTATGGCAAAAATTAATAACATTATTTAGGTTTTAATTTTAAAACATATCTGTAAATCTACACACATATATATTTTTGTTAACAATTTTTTGTTACACAGTTTTCGAGTTGCACCTGATAATCTTATATACACGAAAGGCAACGCCTTTTTGAACTGTGCCAATTGTTGTACGTCCCGCTCTGAATTGCTGCTAGCTCATATTTTAAGGATTTTAGGACTTGGCCAAATGCTCGCAGCTGAGAGAACACAGTTGCCCCAAGCCAATTGCAGCTTTTGTAGCTAAGCAAACCAAATATCAACAAGATTTTGTAACAAAATATCAAAGACAGCAACTAATTAGCGCTAGAATCGCTTGTGAACTATATAATTTTATGTATATACATACATACATATATACATATATATATATATATTTAATGTTAGCATTTGAAAATATCAGCAAGGTTTTTTTTTTGGTCTAAATCTAACGTTTCAGCTGTGTTTAGCATTAGAATAGATATCGTATACTTTAGGGTAATTATTTTTGCAGCTTTCAAGCATTTTACCAGAGTTCTAATAGAGTTTTTGAATACTTCGGACACTCTTCCTCTAGCACACGACAAACGCTCTCTTCCCCCACGCTCTCTTAGTCCAGATCAAACTGTCATCAGTTTATATTCCTTTTAACTTGTTGCGCTTAAGGCCTTGTCCCTGTCGTGGATTGAACCTAAATCTAAAAGTAACAGGAAATAAAATTAAAAATAAAAATAGAAAATAGAAAATAGAAAATATAAATGGATACTCTTAGCGAGTTGTTGTGTTACATTTTCGTACATATCAGTGAGAATTATTTACAAGCTATAACATTTATATCGATACGATAACACAACGTAGATTGCTTTTCGTCGATAGATTTATCGATAGATTTGTCTGCTCAAAGGAAAAATCGTTTTCTTTTCACCTTCCGTCTTCTTTGTCTGCGTGTGCGTGTGCAGGTGTGTGTGAGTGTGTGTGTGTGCGAGTGTGTGTGTGTGCGTGCATGTTTTCGAGTTATATAATCACATTCACATACTTAACTTAGTGCCATGATCTTTGCAAAGAACAGAAATCGAAATCGAATATAATATAAATGTTTATCGATGTGTGCTGTAATAATAATTTAGTGAGTCCTTATTGTGTTTTTCTGCTTGTGTGTACAACACAACAAACACACATGCATACACATGTATGTATATATGTTTACACATTTACTAGTACATTGTAAGAAAAACAGCATATATATGCATATGCATATATATATATATATATATATATATATATATATAAGTAAAATGTAGGGGCAGATGAAACTGTTTGAGATCCAGCTAAAAAGTTGCATTACAATTAAAATTATACAATGAATAAAATGTTATTCGGTCATAGATTAGAGAGTTCCGCTGTTTGAAGACACAGAAAACATACGAGAAAACAAACAAACAAACAAACCAAACAAAAAACGAAGCAATTAGAAAGCTTTTATTTTTCTAGAATTTTAAATGAACAGAATTAACAACAACAATAACAAAAACAAAAACAAAAACAAAAACAAAACCAAAAACACAAAAAACAAAAATTATTTGCAGCCAAATGGCGTGCGATAACTAAGCAACTAAAAACTTCCTAATTTCTCTCAGTGTAATACACAAAATCTACATTGCATACATTTAACATTTACATACTAATTATTATATATAAACTCCTAGCATATAAAATGTAGTATATATATATACATACATATATATATATAACAACAAATCTACATATATATACAATGCATATATCTACATATATGTAAGTGCATAACTTTCGATTTACATTTGCATATATATATATATATACATACATGTATATATACATATGTATGTAGGTAAAATCGCAGCATGCAATTTAAATATCTCTGGGTTGTTCAAAAACAAAAACAAATAAAGCAAAACAAAAAGAAACAACAATTTTTACGTGTATGGAAAAGCAAAGACGTGTTCTAGAGAATATTATAAAGAAAAATATACATAATATTGAAAGTATCTATATATACATATATATAAAACTACACTTAAAACAAATGCGTATACAAAGCGTAAAAAGCAAAGATAATAATTAACAACAACAACAACAACAACAAAAACCCATACCAAATGTAATATTTAAGATTTGACCAACCAAAAAAAAAAAAAAAAACAAAAAAAAAAAAAGCAAGAAAAAACAAAACCTAAGCGCGCCTTGCAATGCGAATTCTTTAAAACAAAATATTAACAAAAAAAAAAAAAAAACTTGTAGCAAATAAAACGATATACTAATATTAGTGGGGGGCTCTACGTAGTAAAAGTTTAGCAAATATGTATTTACACTTCCACAAACAACACTTTGGCCACAATTTTGTATGAACTAAGCATGATACACACACACACACACACACACACACACACACACACACACACACACACACACACACACATATATATATATATATATAACTGATAACAACGATGCTAAAAGAAATGTACAACGGATCATTTTTACTATATATACATATACATACATATGTTTGTGTATATATGATCTATGTTTTGGGCATGGACATTTGCATACATATATATCTATGTCTATGTCTAGGTCTATGTGCACTCTGGTAATCGTATTGTTGGATTTGGAGATCAAATTGCAATGCAATCAAAAATCACATAAAGCAAAGCATTCAAAGCATTCAAAACATGACGGAAACAAAAACAAACAAAGCAAGTTTTTGCAAAACAAAAAAATTGTTTAACAACTAAAAATACAATTCCCTGTGTTGTCAAAGGCTTTAAAGGAAAAAAAAAAAACAGAAAACAATTTGTAATTTAGTGTTTAATAAATTTATTAATTGTTTTTTTTTTTTTTTCTCAAAGCGTGCCTCACATTTTAGACACACTTTTGAGGAAGACGCCGCCGGAAGTTCGAAAAAAAAAAAAAAAAAAAAAAAAAAACAAAAACACAGCAAAAATGGTAAAGCAACAATATTTTTGGGCACCAATATATATGTATATATATACATAGATATATATAGATATATGTGCGTGCATATATGAACAAAAGTCAACATATTATGTGGCATTATTATATATATATATATATGTGTATATATGTATATGCATACATAATATCTACAACAATAATGAATCAAGCAACATTTTATGTGTGCTAACAAAATATGAAAATAAAATTTAATTCAATTAAATTAATGAACTTGAAAAAAACCCATAAAATGCACGTGAAGATGATGTCAAAAATAAAATAAAAAATATAAGAAAAATATTCACAAGTCGCAACGTTTTCCCAGCATTAGAAACAACAAATGACAACAACAACAACAACAACAACAACAACAATACATATACTTAGAATGTTTTATGAATTATATACAAACTATATACACACATGACATATAGATATATCTGTATATATATCTATATATATAGCCATATAGATATATCTGTATATACATACATATATATATATCTATATATACATATATCTATATGTACTTAGCATATGGAAAACTACATAAAAATAGAATAACTAACAATAAGATGTTGATAAATTTTATGTGAGTTATTTATGATGTTGTATAGTTAAAAAAAAACACACACACACACACGCACAGAAAAACCAAAACTGCAGAGGGAAAAAATTGAAGCTGCGAAAAAAAAAAAAACTTAAACAAATTGTTAGGCAGTTGAATTAAGCGTGCATAACAATAACAATTGGCACAAATAGGAAACAAAATAACAAATAAACAAAGCCACGAAAATTCTGCACATTAAATTATATACACAACATGTTTGTATAAATAAACTATTTTGTGCAACGTATTCATGATAAATGTTCATGCAAGAAGAGAAAGAACAAGAAACAACAAAAGGTTAGGAACTCAAGAAGCTGCCTCAAAAAGTATGAATTAATAACAATTAAAGAAAATATATATATATATATATATATGTATATATGCATATGTATATGTGTATATATATGTACATATATTTATATGTGTGTAGATACATATGTATGTGTATATATGCCATATGCATGGCTTGCAACTAACTAATATACATTAGACATAAAAAAAAAAACAAGGAAAATTTACTAAAGTGAACTTAACAGCAAACTGAAATTAAACTTAAAGCAAGCAGCAGTAGCTGAGAAAAAAAAAAACAACAACTTAAATCAATTTTACTGAACAAAAAAAAAAAAAAAACAAGAAATAACAAAAAGAAAAGTTTTGGACGCGAAAACGAGGCAAGAAAAAAACAATTAATTAAACTAAATATTCTTAAAAGAATGTACTTTTTTTGGATCAACTGTATTTAGTTGTGTGGCACAAGGGCTAAGACTTCATGTTCCTTAACACACACACACACACACACACACACACACACATACACAATTACTTGCATAACGACTCTGTCTAACGCTTTAACCCTTGTGCGGGCCATGCCCATTGATATCGATAACCGAATCGGAACGTTCCGCAGGGCGCGATAAATAAAAAAAAAAAAACTACTCGAATCGATATTATAATATTCGATTAGACGAGTTTAGAACGAGTATGAATCATATGCATACAACTATTTACAAGCTACGTACACACATATACACAAAAAAGTATACATAAAGTATACTTAAAAGAAGAAAAACAGAAACCAAAAGAAAAACAACAACAACAACAACAAAGAAGAAGAAGAAGAAGAAGAAGAACAACCAAACAAACTTATACCATTTTTGCTGACTGTACTCCTTAGGCTTTTTACACCTTTTACCATTTTATTCGCAACGGCAGACTATTTCCGAACTTTGCATGCGATTTAACTCTTTAATCAATCTATACATGATATACATACCAATTAAGTAAGCTACATTATATACATATACATATACATATACATATAAATATATACATATACAAGCATTATAGATATATGCATATATCTGTGTAGATATATGTTACAAAACTATTCGAACTCGGGCTATCGGGCACCTCTATATGGCCTCTGCAAATGTTGGCCAATTGGAAAACTCCCCCCAAAAAGAAAATCGAATCCTTTGACCACCAAAAGCGCACTTTGGTTCTCTAACTTAGACATGGAAGAACACATATACTTAGATGATATTGTTTTTTTTTTTTTTTTTTTTTTTTTTTTTTTTGTTTTTGATCCAGCCCCCTCCCTCCCCCAGCCTGTGATAGTGTTAATCGTATAATTGTAATAATATATATGGTCAGGTGCCGGTTGCCATTTTGCCATTTTATGGCACATTATCCGGCACACTTATGAGTATATTTTCCAAGCGTTTTTTAGATTCATGTTTTCTTTTGAGAAACATTATTTAGGAAATTAATTTTTACAAAAAAACTTAAATAATATACCAAATATATTAAAATATTAACCAATGGGAAAAGCACTAAACAAAAAAAAGTTGAAGATCTAAACAAGAACAAGAACTAATAAAAAATTATTGACATAGGATTTTATGTGTGCGTATTTAAATTTTAAAAATCAATTTTGTTCTTTGAATGTTTAGAAATTAAACACATACTATATATGTAGCACAGAATTGAATACAGAATCCATTAAAACGGAAAGACGAAGCATATTATGACAATATTCAAAACGAAAATAACTCTTCTCTCAACATATCTGGCTCACTTTTGATTGGGTTGCATTCTGGCAATTAATTATTGATCTTTATAATGTTTTTAATTTTGAACATATTTTCACCATAAATTAAATGTACTTTTTTTTTTTTTTTGATTTCTTTGTAATTTTCATTTATATTTCAAAATCTTATGCTGGCGATTAATTTATTTTTATTATCGATTATTTTCAATCGAAAAAATGTCGATTCTGATTGCCAAATAATATCGATTTCTTATGCACATTTTTTAAATCAATAAATTGTGGATTTTTTTTGAAATATGTTTTTTAAATGAAAATAGCTGACATTTTTTCTGGATTGATTTTTATTCATATTTTTATGGGGTCGAATTTTGTGTTAGATTGCAAGAGCAAGCAATTGAGCTGTTTGACCTCTCCCCCTCTCTCTCTCTCTCGCTCTCTCTCTCTCGCTCTCGTTCTTTGTTTTAACAATTTGCCAGATCGCACACACACCCACCCACCCACACACACACACACACACACACACAACAATACACGTGCACACAACACATCCACAGCGTAGGCCACAAATTTAGAACCAATTAAGTATACAATAAAGCACAACAAAGCATTCTAAATGGTAAAAGTACCTTCAACAAAATTCATATATATATATAAAATATATATGTAACAACAGTTTATGGAACACTAATTTTTAGCAATCCTCGCCCCGCCCCCTGAAAACTCTGTTAAATCTTGATATATTCAGAATTGATTTGCTTGTGTTATAATTTTCTACTTGTACCCGTCACAGATGACAATATTTTATTGAATATTGTGCAGGTAGCGAAAAAAAAATTCGAAACTTTAAATGATTGAGCAATATGTAAACGTAACGCTAAATGCATTAACCAAAACTCTATTAACTCGATTTTTAAATTTATTTTAGCTCGGAATCTTTGTATTTTTGTAATGAGAGCACGTAATTTTTCAAAAATGGTTTCATTTTTATGTGTGTATCCAAACCATTTTACAGCAAACCATCTCTATAGATATTTTTGTACATAAGCGAGTAAATTGTTATATTTGAAATTAGTAGACGAGGCAGAAGCAGCAGCAGCAATAATTTCTGCCCGAGAAATCAATGCAGAATAAATACAAAAACCAAATTTAATCCGAAAAAAGGAACTAATATATTAAATTACATAGGTAATAATTTATACATATATATATATATATATATATATAAATATATATATGCAGTGCGTGTAATAACTAGAATCACATAATTCCATCCACTTTTGATATTTTAAATGATAACATTATATGAATAATAGATATACATATATATACATATATATATAAATAAGTATAAAGGTAAAAGTATTTATTAATTCATATTAATTAATTGAGAAACTTAGCGCAATGCAATGCATCTTAACTGTTTGAGTGTTGTCTTTACTAAAGTGTCATTCCTACAACAACAAGAAAACAACAACAGAATACAGACAAAAACAAAACAAAAAAAAAAAACAACATTTAATAAACAATAATTAAAACTTTAAACATTTAACAGTCTTGTGCTTTTGCACATGAACTAACAAATTGGCCAGTTCTTCGAAAAGTTTACCTAGAACTCACACACAGACACACCCACACACAGACACACCCACACACAGACACACAGACACACAAACACACGTGAACAAATATTTATATATACGTATATATAGTGGCACCAAAATCCAAACAATATACGCAACTATATTGTCTTATTGTAGTAGTTGAAAAAGTTACAACAAATTATAATGATATTTACACGTCATGAATAGTTATATTATATTACAAAGGAAAAAGAAAAGAAAAATCAGAATTAAATAATATATACATATAAAAATAAATAAAACACAAAACATTGCTTTAACTATATATTCAGAAAAAAAAAATATATATACATCACATATACATAAATATACCAGTAACAAATATACAATTAAATATATTTACGAATAATTAACTCAAAACAAACAAAAAATAAAAAAACAAACAAAATAAAAATAAAAATATATTGTAACACAAATCAGTAAGAACCTTTTCTAGAATGTTATGTCTTCCCTTTGAATCAATTAGGTTTATATATAAATATGTATGTATATATGTAGAATATATATATATATGCATATATATAGATGTATAAAAAATAAATACAAATAAATTTTGAAGAAGTCACAATTAATGCAAACTGACCAAGTGAAAAAGAAATGTTAAAATAAAACTGCAATACACATCCTTAGAAGAACTTCCTTTTACGCTGGAGGCTCGCATTGAAGTTTAATACTAACTAAGCAACTAACTGTTTTCTATATACTAATTACAAAAAGCAAATACAAACACCTCAAAATAAATTTAAAAAATTTCCTAATTCGAATCCTGTTTCAACGCAATATGCAGAAATATGCAATAAAATGTAATGCCACAAATTTACCTATGTACTTATACTATAGTTTGCAGGTAATTCGAACTCATGACCTATTTAACAGTAACATTAACATGTAGTTAGCATTGTTCCAGTATCTGTTTTAAAGTTAACAGTTCTGCTCGTTTGACCAAACAATAGATGAAACAAAAAAAAAAAATATAAAGAAAGAGAAAATAATTAAAGAAACAAGCATCTTGAACGAATATGCTAACTAAGAACCTATCTGAAATTGTACTTTATATATGAAACATATATGAAAAGTTATATATATACACATATATGTATATCTTTAAAAGCAGACTACTCAGTGCAACAGATAAGACTAGAAATTGATTACCTGAACCTTGAGAACAAAGCTTGAGTTTTCTTTTACTTTACAAAAAAACAAAAATAATAAAAAAAAAAAGCGAACACACACACACGCTACAAGAATCCAAATACTTGCATACAACGTATATCGATTATCGATAAATGCAAATAAAAACCAAACACATATTTCTAGAATCCAAATACACATACTTGCATAGAAGGTATATCATTTATCGATACATTAATTAAAAAACAAACATACACACGCAACAAGAATCCAAACATTGCATACAACGTATATTGTTTATCGATAAAAGCAAAAAACAAACAAAAAAACGCTACTAGAATCCAAACACATGCTTACATAAAACGTATATCGTTTATCGATAAATGACAAAAAAGTAAATACACACACGCTACAAGAGTCCAAATAAACATACTTGCATAGAACGTATATCGTTTATCGATAAATTAAAAACAAACAAACTAGCTACAAAAATCCATACACATGCTTGCATAGAACTTATATCGTTTATCGATAAATGCAGAAGAAAAAACACACACACGCCACACGAATCCAAATTCAGGCTTGCATTGAACTCGTATCGTTTATCGATAAATGCAAAATGAAACCGAACACCGCACAGTAAACAAGTTTAATTAATAGCTTTTAAATGAAAACATATTTAAATATTGTAGTTTGCTTTTTTGAAAAAACCCAAGGCAAAACGAATTCACTTAACGCGAATCGGAATAGTTGACACACATGTTCTTAGCAAAAAGGTATTTGGCATAGTTCATTTTGGGTTCCTAAATTGAGCTGTTTTTTATACCCTGAACCCATTAAAAATTCCTAAAAGAGGTATAATGTATTTGTGCAAATGTATGTAACAGGCAAAAGGAAGCATCTCCGACCCTATAAAGTGTATATAATCTTGATCAGCGTCAAAAGCCGAGTCGATCTAGTCATGTCGGCTTGCTCGGCACCAATTCTTATGCAATTGACTTTGCGGGAATATACAAATATTCTATACAACAATAAGATCTACTGTTGAAAATTTCATTAAGATCTTTTAAGAAACACAAACCACGTGTCAGCGGCATCTAGCGCACAGCGCAAGAATTTCTGTGTACATGCATGGAATTCTATCAACAGCATTGCAATTGCGATTGTATTCGTTTTTTCTCGTCAATTTGTGGTATGGCTGTTGAGTATAGGCGGTGGCAAGTAATATGGGCTCGAGTCTAATTGAAGGAACTATTTTTTGTTTAATTTTGACGTAGCGCGAGCTGCACTTGGTGTTGGTAAAAGAGGGTTCAGGGTAACCCCTAGTCGGGAACTCCCGACTAGAGCTTATTAATTATTTTCTCCAGAAACCTTGCTTTGAATGGTTGTGAATTTTAGCTAACCACAGCAGACCAACAATAATTGACCCACACACACTGACTCTCGATTTCTGACCATATACATTTATAGTATATATCTTCCAATTCCAAAAGTCTTTTCATTAAGTAGCCAACTTTAGGGAAAACAAGGAACAGCAGATGTTGTTTGGTTTTCTTTTGCCCAAATTTTAACAGCAGCTAAATGATATGAGGGTATAATTCGCAGGAGTAAGAAAAGTTAAATCAAATATATATATATATATATATATATATATGCATTTGGTTTAAAAGGGGAAAAAAAAATATGAAAAAAATGTGTACTTAGCCGTGTGCCCTACTTTGAAATTTTACATAAATAAGTTCCACAAACAAGGTAGAAAATATATATATATGGATACATACATCTATATCTGATTCTAGATTGAGATACATATATATATATATATATATATATATATGCCTGTACAAACAGAACGCCTTAACATTAGTTCTGGTATGTATATTAACGGCAATTTGTGAGTCCAATGACTAACATACTAACATACATATATGTACATATGTATGCACAAAAAAACACACACATGCATATTGTAGAAAAAACTTGAACATGTCCTAAATTATTTGCTCATTGTTTTTTTAAGTGTAATCGTTATATATATATATATATATATATATTTATATATATATATGTAGCTTATTGTGTGTATTTACATATTAAAGTTTACAAAAGAAAAACTTAATGGCAAATTTGTAATTTGTCCGTAGCATTTTTTAAGTGTTTATGAAGTGGTCAGCCCCTCCCTCAAAAAAATGTGAAAAATGTGTGTTTCTAGAACCAATAAAAAAAAATCCAATTGCAATCAGGTACTGAAATCAAAATTTTAATTATACGCGTATTATTAAAAGAAAAGCAACAACAAATAATTGTATTATTTTTGGCTCTTTGTAGTAAAAATAGAAAAATAGAAATACAGAAAATGGGACTACGAAAAACTTGGCGATCTATTTCCCACAATAAAAATTTCACAAAAATTTGTAACTTAGCAGAGTTCGCTTTGAGCACGGGAAAGCTGCATCAAATCCTTAAGCAGGCCGAATATTATACTATATATTAATATATTTATACTATATATACTATATATATATATATATATTTGGCGAATAGACGTATGTGTTATTTTTAACTGAATTGCGAGCAAGAAGCGTGCTTCAAGAAATTTTGAAAAAATAATATTTTACACACACACCGACATGTTTTATCGTTGTGTGCCGATACGACATGCTTAAAATTACATATACATATAGACATATACCTATATATTTTACACCTAACACACACATACGTACATCATATACACACAAACATATACCTAATATCTAAAACTAATATGCTAGGTAGCTGCAAAAGAAGAAAACAAAAAGAAAAAACCACACAAAAAAATGTCCAGACGTTCAACGAAACCAAATGCAATATTTAATTATACAACAACATATATATTTTACAATTTATTTATATACATATGTATACATCATAGGTTATGACATATGCTACATCATTTTTGCATAAGCCAATAAATTGTTTGTTACATTTTTGAACATTTTTTCCCCTTAACCAAGAAGCTCACACAAATAACAAAACCAAAACAAACAAAAAAAAAAAAAAAAAAAAAAAAGTTGAAAAATATATTTAAAAAAAAAAATAAAAAAATCCAAACCAAGTTGCGCCAAAATGTTTATATACAATTATGAAAGTCAAAAGTTGATATATGTAAGCATAAAAAACAAAGTAAAAAACTTAAATGTAGCGTATAAAAAAGTAAGCAAAGAACCAAGCAAGAACACAAATTGAGTAATTTTCGAGTAAAAAGAAAGTCATCGATATATGAATGCGGCTCGTAAGCCCGACGTTTAAATAGCCTTACTGAAGAGCACACTTTAAAGACACCAAAAAAGAAAAAACAAAAACAAAAACAAAAACAAAAAACAAAAAAACCAACAAAAAATCATGCAAAACCAATAATTCCATGTATATGAATAATATGTATGATATATATATATATATATGTGTGTGTTTTTCCTGCTATTTTCATTATTTTTAGCAAAGTGTTAGAAGAATGCGAAATATTTTTACAATACACACACCCACACACACACACACACTCACACACATTTGAGGCAGTTTTTAAATGGGATTTTTTAATGTGAGCGTAAACAAAAAACAGTTTACTATAATACTAACACATATGCATAATAATAAAGGAAAAATAAAAAGTTTGAGTAAAAAAGTAAATGAAATGCATAACGCTTCCGACAATAAGCTTTGGCCACACTAAAGTATAATAAAAAAAAAACAACAAAAAAAAAAAAAAAAAAACTAAAATAAAAATAAAACATAAAAAAACCAAAAACTAAGAACAAATATTTACGTTTTACAAGCAAATTTTTTGCGTTATAAAAACAAAATAGAAAAAGAAAAAAATGTTTATGATACTGAGCAGAAAATAAAGTTTGCCCCGATTTAATACATATACATATGTACATATGTAGTTACATGTGCTATTTACTGTACTCATATTTATGGAGTTGTATTAACAAAAACAAAAGTAAATTAAATAAAAATCAATACAAAGCAAATGTATTTTCATGAAACGCATTTGAAGCGAACATATCAAAACAAAATTATAGCATAAAAAAAAAAACAAACGAAAAAAAAAAAAATTTAAAAACCTAATTCAATTGCAGCAGCATGATATAGAGAACTCGTGACAATTGACAGTTGATTGTTTAGCTCTAGTAAACGATAAATAAATTAAAAACAAAACAAAACATTGACAAAACAAAACATTGACAAAACAAAACATTGACAAACGTGAGCCACACAATTTGCAGTTCTTGCTAAACATTTAAATGGCAGCAAATCGTAGCGAGCAATAGAAATTTTACACATGACGTCATAGAAGCGTCCATGTATGTATGTATAAAAATAAATAAAAAAAAAAAAAAATAAATAAAAGAAAAACCCACACTTATGTATACAAAGGAAATATATATACATATTGCTACAAAAGTACGAAAGTTCTTTAGCTGTTTCATTATTTATTATTGAACAACAGAATATTTACACGCGCATTTAAATGGCAACATGGAATGCGCCCCAAATGTGAAAAACATGCAATTAACAACAAAAAAACAAAAAAACAAAAAAAAAAAAAAAAAAAAACAAACAAGAAGAAATTGACAGTTTAAAAAATCAAATGAAATGCAAAGAAGAAACGAAAAACTGAACCTAAATTAAGCATAAATATTTTTTGCTGTGTCTTAGTCCATGTGTCGTAACGAATTTATTGAACTTAATATACATAAAACATTAAAAAAGAAAAACAAAAAAAAAAAAATTACATTAACAAAATTTTACGGTTTTTTTTTTTGGTTGTTTTTAAATGTAAGCAACGCAAACGGATAAAAACAAAAAACAAAAAACCAAAAAAAACCAAAAGCAAATGGAAAACAGTCAACAATATTTCTACAAAATTAAGCACAAATTTTTCAACTACGAAATTGCCTTTTACTTGTATTTTATTTTTTACTACTTACTTAAAAACGAGAAGAAACATTTATTAATAAAATATTTAAAAGAAAACTACGCTGAATTCATTTGAATGTTTTGCAAAATTGCGCCTACAAAAACTGTGACTAATATAAACTAAATAAAACCAAAAAAGAGAAAAACTCCAATAAAATTATGCAACAAATATTATAAAAAAAAAACCAAAAAAAAAAAAACAAAAAACAAAAATCTAACCTAAAATTAAGTTACTAAAACTTGATGAATGAATGCGTAAGGTACAAGTTTTATCTTAGGCCAACAGAATGGTTAGAAACTACATATACAATACATATACAAACATGTATACAAATACCACACAGACACACACACTTACAGATAATTGTTGGCATAATAACGGTACATACATTCTACATATGTACACTGAGCTCCCCCAGGCGAATAGCCAGCAGACACGTACACACATACACAACACACACACACACATGAGCCACAAACACACATATACAGATATGTGTATATACCGGTTAGTATATACATACATATATTAAGGCTACAGAGAGGCTTTATATACATGTGTATGTGTACATACTTGTAGTAACAGTTTATACATTAGCATTATGCAACATCATCTTTTATTAATATATACATACATATATACATATATATACTCGGATATTTAATGAATGCAAGAAAAAAAAAAAACAGCAATTTACTTATATGAAAATGTTTCTTTCAAATAATTCGCAATTGCAAAAAAAAAAAAAAAAAAAAAAAAAAAAAAAAAAAAAAACAACAACAACAACTAACTAACATGAAACGAGCAAAAAACAAGGAAAATTACAACAACAAAACAAAAGAAAAATACAATATACATATATACACTTATTTAAATATTTAATAAAAAAAAAACCAAAAAAAAAAAAAATTATATATACATATATATATAACTATATATGTATACATATATTTATATATATATATCTATATATAAAGTACTTATATATGCATATATACATACCACTACATAGTTTAAATGTTTATTTATTGTATTTGAACAAAATGAATAATTATAAAACCAAATTTAAATAAAAATTATAATAAAAAAAAAAAAAACAACAACAATTGTTGCAGTTTTTATGAAAAGATAAGAATCTATATTATTTATTATTATATTATATATATTATTTATTTATTTCTATTTATTCATTTACATATATTTGTTTACATCTATTTATTTGTTGTGTTTTATAGACTTCCCCATCGGATAGATACCCGCCTTGGACTCCTCCAACTAAACCTAATCGCAACTTAATAATAGCCCAATTATGCAGACAGTGTTTATGGCATCGATTAAAAGTCAACCGCTAAAATCAATAATAAAACGGAATCTAATTCCAGCAGCAATTACGGCCAATAAAGTACTCGACGGGCTTGATAAAGATATATGACTGGCGATCAAATGGGAAAATAATATTGAAATGCCAAACATCAATTACAAGGTTTTTATTACTATTTTCTTATTTTTGGAGAGGGTATTATAATTTTGTCTCGAAATGTGTAACGCATAGGGGTAGTCATCTCCGACCTCAACAAGTATTGTATATAAAATCTTGTTCAGTATCACGACTGAGTCGATATACTTAGCCATGTCCGTCTGTCTGTTTCTATATGAACTAGTCTCTCACATAGTCTGTTTTTCTCGGAATCGGCTAGATCGGAGCACTATATCTAACAGCTGTCATCGGATCGATCGGTTGCAAATGAGGTTCTTGAAGGAACAACTTTTTTGTTTTTCAAGATATCTTGACCAAACTTGACGTTTATTAGTTTCTCAGTGCTTTTCATTTCTAAGCAAAGTCCTATCAACATCGTACCACTATATCATATCATATAGGTGCTATAGGATAGATCGGTGGAAATATTCAGAATGTTTTCAAAGATATTTTAACCGACTCAGCATTTTCGAGCTGTACAATTCTCACATATCTGCAAAAGGGAAATGTTTACAAGGGTATTAAATCGTTACTTTCTCGTTATATAAATTATTATTATTTCTATTATATTAATGTTATTTTTATTATAATTATTTTGTTATATATACATATACATATATATATATTTTTTTTTATTTTTCTATTATTTAATGAATATTAAAAGAAAAAATATTATTTTAGGAATATTTTGAAGCTTGGTATGGAATACATTTTGAAAGTTTGAATGAACAATTTAATTTTTTTCTACTGCGCGCCGTTCTACTAAAAATATTTCGAGTCCTAAATATTTTCAAAGACAAGATGCGCGCTATATTTGATCTCTATCCAAAATTGACATCTGTCAAATATGGTTTGATAAATACAATGACAATGGGCTGCTAGCTATTTATGGCTTGTAGCTGAGTCGAACTTTTTTTAATAATTATTTTGAAGCAAACAATTTCTCAAAAAGGTTTTGCTAAGAGTTCGGTTTCGGATTTTTACAAATTTTTTTTTATTCATAAACTTTGCTTCACGATGAATATGTGAATTAATGCTGTTCAATGAACGATATGATGTCGCTCGTAAAGGCTTTTGATTTATGACCGATAATTATCGATTATGATTTTAATCAGGCGCTATCAGCACTGGACAAACGATGTCTGCGCCCTCAGATAAGAATTTTTCTACTTGGCTAGAGTATAAATACCGAGCATGGTAAGCGACGTGGTTAAGTTGGAAATCAACATGAAGTTCATCATTGCGAGTGTTATGTGCCTGTGCCTGTGCCTGAGCCTGGCCAGCGTTGGCCACGCCCAGCCTGTGTCGCTGCCGGCGCCACTGGACGCACAGCTGCTGAACGTGGTGGATGAGATGACGCAGATCGGTGAGAATGCTGGCAAGGCGCTGGTCCATCAGTATGAGGAGATTGTTGTGGAGCCGCAACAGCAGCTGGACCAGGCCGTCGAGCAGGTGGAGGTGCGTCGCTCGGAGAGTCCGCAGTGTGTGGCCGAGCAGGATGCGCAGATCGATAGCATTCTGGATACCGCACACCAGGAGCTGCACGAATGCGGCTTGACAGCTGCCCACGACTCCGCGGAGATTGTCACCGATGTCAACCAGGCCACGCAGCAGCTGGTGTTTGGCGGCTACGCCCTGGGGCGCACCTACAACAAGTGCCAGAACTACAAGAATGTCGTGCTCAAGCAGTCCTGCATGGCCAAGTTCTATATCCAGGCCACCGTCTACTTGGTCAGCGCCCGCTCCTCCCTTAAGACCATCAAGCAGACCACCAACGATCGCATTCCGGCCGTCTTCACCGACAGCAATGTCTGCACCCATGTCGCTTCCGGGAAGGCTGTCACTGCTCTGGATGTGATCAATGCTGATATCGATAAATGCATTGGCCAGGCACGTCGCCGTTAAACACTCCGATTATCCGTTTAGTTAATAAAGCTTGTGTAACCCAGTTCGGTTTGAATTTACTTTGACTTCAGCATGCTTCAGTTAATGCATATAGCCCAACAGTGTCCGCAGCTTACCGATAAATATCGATTTCCAATTTCATTACAGTTGTTTGAGCGTAGCGTTCATTTGGCCACATGAACTATGTATAAAGTGTAAAGTATAAAGGGTATCATAATTAGACAGCTGAATGCTTCAAGTATATATATTTCTGATCAGCATCAATAGACGGGCAGATCTAGCCATATCTGATTTAATCTCACTGACTTTAGGAGCTCGAAACTATGAATTCGAAAAGCAGCTTCTCCTTTTGCTTACGCAGCTCAAGTTTATTTCCAATCATCGAAAGCTCACCGCTCTCTCAAAAAGTCGATAAGTATCGATTTTCAGTTAAGTTAACTCTCGAAGCTGATGAGAGGTTTGAATTATTAAATTAGGTTTAGTGTAATAGATTTAGACATTTCAGGATAGTTCATATATCGATTTATTTTGATATCTGATATGCAGATTATGATAAACGTCTGATAACTCATTTTTAACATAATATTTGTGATTATCGATATCGACAAAGGAGTGAAAACCAACATAGTTTGACACAAATCATGATTAATATATATTTCGTTGTCTATAAGTATTTGCTGCTTTAATCGAAGTCCATAAAGCGGAAATACTTGAACTTGAGAGGAGTTAATTTTCTTTTTGCTCAAGTCTTGTAATCCTCGGCAATTTCACAGCTGCAAAATTAATTCCTTTTGCAATCAAGTTGATGCCAGATGCGTGATGCGAGTAATCACAATTCACACAATTTGAGCTCTTGACAGCGGCCATCAAAAGTATTTGGAGCATTTATTGTGGGGCTTTCTCGTGCTCTTAGATTAATTATTTATAATCTTATATAAGCGCATTTGGAGGCTGGCAAAATTTTTAATCAAAATACAAATACATAATTAATTTGACATGCAGGCGCCTTTCGGCTTTCAGCTTATAGCTTTTGCGTTTGCCAGAGAGCTTTGGGCATAGCCTTCGAATGCCTCGCTTTTAATTACGCACAACCGACCTAAGTTTGATAATTATTGGACTATGAATGGCAGTGAGTGTCGACAAGTCTCAATTTTCTTAGGTTCTTGCTTTTGGTCAGGCGGTTTTCAAGTTTGCATTGAACTTAAAATGAAACTTTAGCTCAAAACTAAATACAATTGAAATGCGAACTCGAAAACTAGAAAAAACAAGTCTGAGCGCGGAGCACGACACTGGAAGATACCCATTAATCATTGCCCAGCGATAAGCTGGGGTTACACACATTCACAGATTCTTCCTCGAGCTACTTGCTTGCGAAATACCATTCGAATAACTTCGGAGCTTATAGTCCGATCGCTTAACATAGGCCAAAGCGCACGGCAATTTTGAACGATTCCTGGCCCACATACCAAATTTGGACGTTCGAACTCTTAAAATCTTCGAGCTTTGCTTAAGCAGCATTGTTTCAAAATCGATATTTATCGATTTATTGGAAATGGATGGAGACATCGAAATGAGAGATGAGCTCGTTCTGCATAAGATCTAATATGTAATGCAGTATGTATTTTAGATCTCTAGCTTAAAGATGTCTATCTGTAGACGGACAAGTGGACAGGTGAGTAGTTGGACAGATTGGGCTTAAGGGAAAACATCTTTTGAGAATGTACCCATTATTGCGATATCGCAGCTCAGTTAGCCGGGCTATAACCTACCCTTACACAATCTGATAAAACCAGCTTTTGCTTTTGTTTCAAGAACAGGGTATGCAACTAACGCGCGGGCGCTGCTAGAAACGCCTCAAAGTTGCTGCGGCTACAAATCAAAATCGAAATCAAAATCGAAATCGAAATCAAAATGAAATCCGGTGGCCGTCAGGCATCTTGTCACCGTGTTGCACATTCAATCATAAAGCCATAATCATGGACTCAAGCAACATATCAAATGCAACGGATTTCAAATGCACTGCAATGCAATTAAAATGCATTTTTTAAAGAAGACTTCTGGACTTTGTTTTAATATATTCAAGGATCATTGAGGGATATTGAATGTCTATAAAATTGAATAAATTTCATCAACATAAATATGGATAAATTCATAATTGAAGCTTGATATTTTAGATATTTGATACTTTAGTTATCCATAAAAAAGCTTTTTTCACATGTTTCTATCTAAGATAAACCTAAGCAAAGGACCGTAAGGAATTGAGAGCTAGGAGATCTTCGAAAATGTATTTAAAGAGTTCTTCAATTGAAGAGGGATTTCATTATGGGGGAGGGAAGATGGATATCATACAGTTATATGTTCTATAATTAACATTTTTCGATAATTTGAGTATATCGGTAGTCCGGCACTTAGCATCTGATGATATAGCTAACATGCACCTGTCTGTGGCAGAGTATACCAGCAACAGCATGAGCAGCATGTTAGACCGCTTTAATCGCGAGTGCCCGACTAGTTGATGCCCTGTAATCAGCGGTCCCACATGCCGCAAGCTGCATGGCTTGTGCATTTCATGCCCCCACACTATGAAAAATACATTCTTGAATAACTCGAGGGTTTATGGCACGATCTAAATGGAAATTTGGATGATTTCACATGCAAGTCAAATATCTGAACATACCAAAGTACAAGGTTCTGCAAAATAATATTTATTTTTAAATTTTTAGCAGAATTGGGCGAGTCATAAAAAACTCTTAATCTGTTCTGTGTACAGATATAAATATCGATTTGCAAAGCAAGCTATTTTTTAACATAACTCGAGGAGGCTATAGAGGCTATAGACACTAGCTATGTACTCGTATAGTCTATATAGACCCAGCTATTCTCCCGTTTAATGCCATACGGGCCTTTATAGTCTCCAAGTTATGCTGAAAGAAGCTTGTTTTGAAAATCGGTATTTACATATATTATGCAAATGGGAAGAGCGAAAACGAGTATAAGAACTGTGAATAATGTCTCTAGCTTTATGACGCGTTTCATAAGGACATTCAGACCTGCTGATTAGCATTATATACATATGTATATACATGCTCTATGCGTTCTTCTGTACATTTGCTGCACAGCCAATATAACTATGGCAATGCGTACAGGGTATTCCAGCCACAAAAGTGAGAAACCAAGCGCGCGCCGTTTTGATCGCTTGTGTGCAACGCAGCGTGGCGCGTTTCAAGGGCAACTTTGAGACGTTGCAAAAGTGCAGCGGGCGGGCGTAGACCACAGCCAAGATACACATACACACACACACACATACGGACCACAGGCGACACACGCACACAGAGAGACCAAGTGTTGCATGACTCGCGCATTGGCCACTTATGGTCAATGTCAAGCGGCTTGCGACGTCGGTTGCCGCTGTTGCCATTTTCAATTCAAATGCTCGCAATCCGCCAGCCCCAACCCACCGCAGTCAACGGACGTTCAGCTGCGCGCAAAGTTCAAGCGACAAGTTCAAGTGATGTCGTCAGCCAGAGAGGCCTAGCCGAGTGTTACAGCTCAACAAGAACAACAACAGCAACAACGACAATAATAACAATAACAATAACTATAACATTAACAAGAACCTGTAGCTGGAACTGGGAGTCAAGCCAAACCAATAACCAAAACTAAAACAGAACTAGAACCAGTTTGTCATAAGCCAGGGCGAAGCAGAACGACTCAGGCTCAGCTCCGAGAACACATTTCCCCCCTCTCCCACAACCACACAACAGCTTAACAGAGCGACTATAACAGACGACGTCGGCGTCGCCGTCGCCGTCGACGCCGATGCCAACGCTGAACGCATTGAACTTGTTAGCGATCTTTCGGCTCCATTGTCAGTTATAAACTAAACGCAAAACGAAACGGTTCGCTAAACGGCACGACTACAAAGTGCATAAAAGCCCGCACTATTATTATTTTTGTTTGAATTTTGTTTTTATAAATTTTTTGCTTGTGCTCGTGTTGTTGCTGCTGCTGCTGCTGCCCAAAAGCATGACAATTTATGGACTGCTGGTGCAAATCATAATCATCTGCAATTAGAAAGCTGAACTGAACCGAGCTGAACTGAACCGAACTGAACTGAACTGAGCGGAGCGGAGCGGAGCTGAACGGCACGGAACGAAGCGACGGGTCACGGAACTGGTTCGCAATGGCGCCGCCCGCTGAGCAGCCGGAGGACGATTTTGTTACCAAGGTGAGTGCAAGGGAGTTTCTCGTAGGCGTTCGCAGCCCTCGCACCAGTTAACGTTTATCTGTTAATCGATTGTTTTAATTATTTTTTATTTTGGATCGTGGTCAATTAGCAGCCTTGTCCGTGGCACACGGTCAAGGTTGTTGTTGGTTTTTTTCTTATTAGAAATATTAACATAATATGATCAATGGGCTTGACTTGGGCTAAATGCAAAGCCAATCGTAAATCAGCCGAGCCGGAAATATTTGCTTCATTGTTTTTTTTTTTTTTTTGGATATATTTTTTTTACTTATTCAGTTTCCGTTTCGACATTTTTGTGTGGCTCAAAGCAAAGCTAACAAGTGGATTATTGATTGAACACATATATAATCATATATATGTATATATACATATATATTGCTGAATTTCAATATATGCATATATATAAATATGTATCGAATGCATATAAACCAGTTTGTTAAATATTTTGCTGCGCCTTCAATTGTTTTTCAATTTAAGTAAATATATCCAGCTTTTATCACACCTACGTTAATTGAACAGCCCGATCGCCACTTTCCAATACGTATATACATATATATATATATATATATATATCTGTAGATATATAGCTGCATATGCACGAGATCAGCTGCTTATTAAACACAGCTAAGTAGCTTTCTTAGCTGTAGCTAATTAATCTGTTTTATTTGTGCTCAAAGTTCCCACAATTATATCATATACACATATGTATACCATATGTGCTATACAAATATAATCCCGCTATGATTAGTTAACTATGCTCTTGTGTTGTTTGTACTACAATATTCTGCTTTTAAAAAACATAAACAGCAGCTAATTCTACAAGTTAAAAGCATCATAAATCTTTGAGAAAAAAAAAAAATGAAAATATAATCTCAGTAGAAAACGAGTTTATTATTGCGTAATACTCGTTCAGAGTTCCAAAAATAGATTTAACAGCTTTTTAAAAGATATTCATGATTTTATTTGCATCGATTTTTGGAGGAACCTATCAGCAGAGAACCTTTATCAGATCTAGACTAGCGAGCTGCTCTGAAGACCCTTTTGACCCGGGACTAGAATCTATACCAACTTTGAAGTGCCAATGTGCTCTCTTTTACAGTGTGAGACATTATAAGAAGTATAGTCCAATTGGTTGAAACAACAAATATTTCAGAAAAGTGCACGTATATATACATATAAATATAAAATTACCCTATATATACGCTCAATGAATGCAAAGTTTTGCTTTTTATGTGATAATATAAGGAATTCCCCCAAGCCGATTACCTTGTTCTTTGTGTAGGGCGATTTTTTCTTTCGTAGAGCCCAGACATGGGTCAATGAAAGGTTCGTTCTTATATAAATAATAAAGCTTTGGTAGGGTTCAGCTGTTAGTTAGGAGATATCTTAGAGCTTATATACAGGCCAATAAAAATAATGTATAGCTGCTAGTTGGGAACTGCTAAAGAGCTCACACGCCGACCAATTAAGAAGATTGAATAAGGTATAGCTACTAGCCGGAACCTCACAGAAACACAAATAATGAATATTGAGTAAGGTGCATAGGCTTATCTAAATATGTTGTTCATATGAATACCTTTAAAAAGTTCACAAGCTGATTCGGTTCAAATGAGCTAAATTCAAAGAGAGAATATTAATAAATCTTTCGTGAGAGAAGCAGGCGGTTTATTGCGGCGTTGCCACCTTGTTAATGTGGCAATAAAGAGCATGGACTACAATCTAATTGCAAGCTCAAGCAAGATACATTTTTGGAATTTTTCATGAAGATCATTAACCTTTGCGCTATAGTTAATTAATTAATTGTGCTTTTGTAGCTCTTGAGAGCAAAAAAACGAACATACAATATATGGTATTTACCATGAACTTTACCAGGCTCATGACAAATGCGCCTGAATGGGCGCTGTACAAGATAAATCTTGTTCGGAATGCATTAACAATCGAAATTCGCCATATTTCTATGGCATATACAAGCGCCTAATTTGAAGACAAATACAAATGATAATTTATCAATTTTGAATTTGTGAAATGTGCTTAAAGTGTTGGCAAGTGCAGCGATAAATGCACCACTAAATGCTGTACAAATTCAATTTCTATGATTGGCAACGTGCGGCGGGCTTAAATGAGATTTAGGCCATAAATAATAGCCAATTGCTTTACATTTTTGGAAAATGCAAAACGCCTAGCCGCATACACTGGACGCGAGCCAAAGATACAAGAGCGTGTACAATGTATCTGTATCTAAGCCCGTGTATCTGTATCTATGCTTGGCCGTATTCGTATCTCTGCTGGGCCAAATGGCTGACTAAATGGCCAAAATTAAATGGCCAAAAGTCGCGTATCTCGAGAATATCAGACAGTCGCACTTGGTGCTTTCGCCTTAATAGCTTTTGTATCTTTTGTATGTTGTATGTTGTATCTTTTGTTCGGCATACGTGTATCTGTATCTGTGCAGCTGCGGCCAGACGCTCTAGTATCTTAATTATTATTGTGCCCAGCGTTGCGGAACATGTCGAGACAAATCGCCAGTCACAATTACTCACACAAAACGACAAGAAGCCGCAACATAAATCCCAAAACTCCAAATTATTGTTGATAGATACAACAAAAAAAAAAGATTTTTCTTTGTTTTTGTTTTTGGCTTTTTATATTCTTTTCAAACTTATTTGCCACACGAAATACTCACTTAGTTCCCTTCTTTTTCTCTGGTTTTTGGTCTGCTTCCGCATTTTTTTTATTTGATGCGGCGCCCAAAAGCATTTACAATAATACCCAGAAATACTAACAAACGCGACGATCGACAGCCATAAAAGCCAAAACAAAGCAATTAATTGAATGGAAATAACAAAAAGAAGAATAAGTAAATATTAATAAAATGCGCAGAATCAACAACCCGTTTCGCCGAACTTCAGATACCCTGCCTGTTTGATATGTTCAAGTTAGGTTTCCTCTTTTATTTATTTTTTTTTTAATTTTACTTTTATTAAAATGTGAAAGCTCGTGCAACTTATTCTACAGCTAAGTCGAACATATACCACATATCTCTTTAAGCCGACCTGAGGCTTGTTTGAACGAGATTTGGACTTATCTAATTCTAGATTCCTTTAAAGGGTGCCTAGCTAGTCGAATGGATTGACGTCCCATCCGCGTGATATAATTCGCAGCCTATAGGTTTACTACGTTCCCGAGTTTGGTCACGCCTAGCTCCCATTACAAGTTCCTGATCTTCGACGCGATCTCGCAGCAATTCCGTATACCTGGATACGTCAGGCGAGACTTGCTTTTATGATTGCTGAAAATATTGCCAGCTGTAGCTATTTTCATATATAAACTGCGGGCTAAATTTGTACTCTACCCAAAATTGGCAACTACCAAAAATGGTTATGTTCAATGCCAGGATCTCAAATTGTTTGTGCTTTGGCTGTAGGTCCCTATCAAATGTTCTATATATATTAAGGTCAAGTTATCTTTATAATCAGAAAAGTTTTTCATACCAGAACCTACTCTTAGACTGATCGTTCCTATGGCAGATACATGATTTAGAGGTCCGATGTTAATATGATGTTTCTATTATTACAGTTTGGTCAATATATCTTTTATAACAAACAAGTTTTTCATACTTGTCCCTACTTTTCGACTGATCGTTCGAGCTATTTCATATAATAGTCCGATGATGATAATATTTGGTATATATGAGTAGCATATCGAGATATCTTGATAAGGAAAAGAGTTGTCGATACGAGAACCTACTTTGCGACTGTTCGTTCTTATGGCAGCCATATGATATAGTTGTCCGATCCGGCCAGGTCTGACGTATGTTCTGAACAGAGGAATAGACGGACGGACGGACAGATGGATAGACGGACGCGCGTGATGCTGATATAGAATATATATGCTTTATGGATCCTCCTAATCGTTCACACTCTTCAGGACAATGTTATAATACTCCCTAGAAGCGTATGCAGCATTTCGTGGTTGTTTCTTGGGGTGTAAGATTTCTCCTTCTATGCGTTGCACACTTCAGGATAAAGCTATAATACCCTCTGCTAGGGTATACAAAACTTCGTACATATCTCGTTCGAAACTCTGCGCATGATCAGCCCTCATCAACTCGAGCGGCATCTCGGAAGGTAGCTTCAAGCTGAGATTCCGATTCGTGACGTGTGCACTCAACACGTTATTGTTGTTGTTGTTGTTGTTGTTGTTGTTGTTGTTGTAGTTCGCATGGAGGTCAAGTTCAGGAAACACCGCATGGCTAGCGAGTACTTAATCTGTTTTTTTCTTACGATTGTGGTTTGTTTGCATTTGGGTTTGTTTCGAAGAGCTGCGAAGTCGCATGTTTTTTTTTTTGTTTGCAATAATAAAGTTGGTATCTAATTATGCTGCTAATTAGGTTTACGTATTGAAACATTAAATTAGCGATTTAATTAGTTGGTTTATGGATTAACTAATTATTAACACATGTATTAAAGAATTTTTCATTGCAGCTAGCAAATGCAATTTATGTGAATGCAGCTTCAATTTAGATCCTAAAAGCTGAAATGCTTCATTATTTATTAAATAACTTGATAACTTCACGAAGGGCTCACTTAAAAAGTGTTGTAAATCATACAATTTTCAGGCGTCAGTTGATCAGTGTTGTAAATCGATCAAATTATTGGTGTCGATTGCAAGGCTAGGAAAATTTTGATTCCCAAATACAAAAAACCTACTGAATTTCAGATCTTAAAATAAATAAAACTTAAAATAATGTCGGTCCTACTTGATCAGTGTTGCGAATCGGTCAAATTTTCGGGTGTTAGTTGCAGGACAAGTAGCCTTCCATAAAATCTTAAAAAAATAAAAAGTATTGTACCGTTATTTATAATACTCATTAAGAAAATGAATGCCCGAAAAATCGTTTTTAGTTCATTTCCCTTTAATGTTAATTATTTGCTGTGACTAAATAGAAAATATAATTAATTCATGGGCCATGTACATGTTTCGAAGTCTTATGCACAGAAAATTGTAGCCTTATTTTGTTTTTTGTTGTTCACTAGATTTTTATTTCTGAGCTGTCGCTTGCGGGCCAGGGCCAAAAACCAAATAAATTAATTTGATTTATGCTAATTAGTTCGTGTGTGTGTGTGTGCGTGGCATGAAAACTTATAAACTAAAGATGCTTGAATATTATGATAATGTTTTTTTTTTTTCATGATTTTGCTGCTAATTACAGATACCTTCAATAATTGGATTCTTGAACTTGGACTAATTGGCAATTGAACTTTCGGGCCGCGGACGTGCTGGAAGCATAATAAATAAATTAATTAAGGCTGAATATGGGCGCGCTGCAAGGTCTACATATACATATATATATATATACAAGTTTTTTTTTGTAGAATAAATGTAATAAATTAATGAAAAAGTGTTGGCAATTTATTAAAAAACTGCGTGCAGCAGGCAGCGCAGCGGCTGTCAAACTGTAGGCAGAATTTTCGTGCTGAGCCGAAAAGTATGCAATGGTTAAAGGCGACGCCGCGTGTGGCGCCGAGCTGCAGCTGGGCGAATTGGGAACTTTTGGCGCTGAGCCGCACTGTTATCGATAACAGCGCTGCTATCGACAGTTGCAGCAGAAGTTTGGGCAAACAAAATGACATATGACGAATATGTGAATGAATAATTTAAATTTAGTAAATTGTAATGATGAGGGGCAGCACAAACAAATATGTAAAGCCGAGCGACAATCAACATTTTGTTTTTGTCGCTACCCTGAGGCCGGCAAGTGAGTGTGCGGATGTGATTCAGCTGCAAAAATAACAACAGCAACAACAGCAAAAACTTAATAAACGTTAACAGCACTGCGAGCATAGACAAGAAGAAGACGCTGTAACGAAAACTAGAAAAAGAAAGCAACAAAGCAGAATAGCGTAAGAAGAAGCAGTGCAAGAGAAGCGCAATCGAATTAACAGTTTTGACAGCAGCCAGTCAGCAATTGGAGTGGAGAGGAAGAAAGAGAGCTACGCAGCAGCGGAAGCAGCAGCCGCAGGACTGTGCGTCGCTGAGGTTGAGAATTGGACACAGTAGTCGAGGAACTCTTTCCAGAGGCGGAGGAAATGTATTCGGCAGTGAAGCCGCTGTCCAAATATCTACAATTCAAATCGATACGGATCTATGATGCCGTCTTTACAATACATTCCAAGTGCACGGTTGTCATACTGTTGACCTGTTCCCTGCTGCTGTCGGCCCGCCAATACTTCGGCGATCCGATACAGTGCATCAGCGAGGAGAAGAATATCAATTATGTGCAATCATATTGCTGGACCATGGGCACCTACATCATCAAGCTGGATAACTTCAGCGATCGCCAACTTATGCCGACGCCGCCCGCGTTGCGTGCCGGACGCAACAGGATCAGCCTGCGCCGGCTGGCGGACTACAATGAGGAATACGCACGCGCCATGTCCATTGCCGAGGGCGTTGGCCCGGAGATACGCGGCCAGACGCAGCGCGTCTATTTGCGCTATTATCAATGGGTCATCATACTGCTGCTCTTCCAGTCGTTCGTCTTCTATTTTCCGTCGTGCCTGTGGAAGGTGTGGGAGGGCCAGCGGCTCAAGCAGCTCTGTTCGGAGGTGGGCGAGGCTCTGCTCTCGGATCAGACGTACAATACGCGGCTGCGCCTGCTGGTCAAATACTTTACCACCGACTACGAGGACATGCACTATTGCTATATGGCCAAATATGTTTTCTGCGAGCTGCTCAACTTTCTCATCAGCGTGAGTAGCAGCTCCCATCCCAGCCCAACCCATCCGATCTTCTAATGCCACCTTCCAGATACTCAACATACTCGCGCTGGAGGTGTTTCTGAATGGCTTCTGGTCAAAGTATCTGCACGCGCTGGCCACAATACCGCTGTACGATTGGGATCGCTGGAATCACATATCGTCGCGCGTCTTTCCCAAGATCGCCAAGTGCGAGGTGCTCAAATATGGCGCCAGCGGCACCGCCAGCATTATGGACAACCTGTGCATACTGCCGCTGAACATACTGAACGAGAAGATCTTCGTGTGCCTCTGGTGCTGGTTCCTGCTGATGGCCTTCATGTCCGGCCTGAACCTGCTCTGCCGTCTGGCCATGATGCTCAGCCGGACGCTGCGTGAGCTGATGATACGCAGCCAATTGCGCTTCATGACCAAGCAGCATGTGCAGCGCGTTTTCCGGGATCTAACCATCGGCGATTGGTTCCTTCTAATGAAAGTTAGCGTCAATGTGAATCCCATGCTGTTCCGTGATCTGATGGACGAGCTCTGCGAGCAGCGCAGCACGCACAGCTCCACCTCCTCCCTCACTCTGCTCGAGAGTCCCGCCTAGCCTACGTGTGGAGTGTTATGCATTGTTAACTATCAAATTAGTTTTGCCAACGACCAGGTCGATAGTCAACCGCCCAAACTCGCTGTGCTTAGTGTTTGTGCATAATAATACATTGCCATGTGTTCTGTGTACATATATAGATAGATAGATATATCTTTTGACATTATTGTAGTCCGATCAAATGAGTGGTATACCCAAATATATATATTTCATATTCTTTAAGTTGTTACTCCGAAAAATACTCTTGTAGAAGTATGCCAGGCAACATTAATGTATCGATATATATCGATATTAGGTACCTCCGTTAATATCTTTGGGCTAACGAGAACCGTCTTGCAGCAGATGCAAAATTGTTGGAGATACCGATATTATATCTATTCTATGTACATATATAGATAGATATATTTACTCCGAAAAAAACTCGAAGTATGTCGGGCAACATTAATGTATCGATATACACTGCGTTGTAGGAAAAGAAAACCATTAATGACGCATGTCAGTTAATTTATATTTATCGATATATATCGATATTTGTCATAACGGTATTGTCTGTTAATGTGCTGCTCGAAGTAAAGCCCTGGGCTAATGAGAACAGTCATGAAAAAGATGGAAAATGGGTGGAAATGCCGCAACATGTTGCCCACTGAAAAAGACCTGGAGTTCAATTGATCTGCTGCAGTTGCAGATTGAGCAGTTCGTCTAAAAAGCTGCATTCAACGAGATGTTCGCATAAAGTCCTGCTAAATAAAGCCAGGCTTGACTCAAAAAATTGGAGTATTGTTATCTATGGTAAGTTTTCTTTTAAAAAAAATAATATTAAAAAGGAAAAAGTTGTTCACACAAAAACTCAATTTTCCAGGCAAAGCAACTGTGTTTATCCAAAACAATTTAAAAATGTTGCCAAATATTCGGAGCTTAAAACTGGTAAGTTCCATAAAGTATACTTTTAAAAACGCAAAAAATGTTCAAGCAAGATCATGATTATCGATCGCTAGTAAAGTTGTTAAGTAAATTAGTTAACTATTTATTTAAGCATATAAATAATATATAAAGATAGGAATCTGATTTATCTTCTTTAAGAGATATTGACCTTGAATTGTGATCTTGAAATAATATTCTCGACGGGTTCTTAGAAATGGTAATAAAACTCGGTATTCAGTCTAGATCAGATTATACGAGCTCAAAATTCCCCAGTTAGAACAGTTTGTTAGTTCGAAGAGGTGCTTTATAGGGTATTTTTTGGTTGGTATTAGGCCCCACCGTACCTGAAATCTAAGAACTCTAAACAAGTACAGCAGTTAGGAGCAGTAAATGATATTCGTTTGGGTTTAGTTTTCAAAATGCCAAAAGATTTATTATTGACGAGAACTTGAAGATAAAACAGCAGAGTACTTTAGCATCCAATTGATAATTCTGAGCACACAGACGATAATTTTACAACGTTACGGATTTTGAGAACGTTCGTTTGGGAATGAAACATTTTCTTCTCATTCTTGTTGTTTTTTGCATTTTTCGTTTTTGTATTTGTTTTTGTTTTTTTGGATGCCGCCTACAAGGATCTCGATGTCTTCGAGATGGTCATCGAGGCGCAGAGGGCGGCACAGAAGGTGGAGAAGCCCATGTGCCCGGTGCCATCGCAGTCGACCACATTGATCATCTGTTGAACCTCCTCCTCGTTGTGATTGTAACCGTATTGCTTCATAATTGCGCTCAGCTGTTGGGCCGTCAGAAAGCCGGTATTGCCCCAGTCCAATATATCAAAGATCATTTTAAACTCCGCCAATGCTTCAGACATTACCTTAAACATGATTTCAAAAATGTATGCAAAGAAAATCAACAACAACAAAAATGTTTATACAAAAATAACCAAAAATTTATGTTTCTTTTTTTTCGTATTAATTAAGACTGACAATATACAGATTTCGAGCTGTTATGCGTGTCGAGACTTGGAGATATATGAGCTCTGTTCATGTGTTGACAATAGGCTCGTCGGCTGCTGCGAAGCCCTAGGGCCAAGGGCTGCTTTGATCTTGTGTGTGTCCCCTTTAACGATCTACATACACGGGTTCGAATCCTCCAAGCTTGAGTTGTGGAGTTAAAGTTAGCTTGAGTATATCCCATATTCAATATTCAATGCTGACTCATATTGAAAAGTCAAAAATAAGTCCTTATTTCTATACATTCCGGAAAGGTTTTCAAAAGGTGGCTTGTACTCATATCCTATATATATTCTCTATACTTCCGATTAGTTTTGAAAAGTTCCTCCTTTTAACAATTTTGAATAGAATGGTTTTTCGGAAATTAGAAATTGCACATTAAAATTGTCGGAATATGAGTGGAAGTAAGAAAAAGCGACATTAGCCCTTTGAAATTCTTCCAATTTTATAGAAACTTTTAGATTGATCTACACAAATCATTAATTTTCTTAGATATTAATCATATAATTCAATATTGTTTTGAAAAGGAAAACTGTTTTAATTAAAAAAAAAAAAAATTGTCGAAAAGAAATCACTTTGAAGTGTTCTAATTTGCGAGTGACTACTGTACAACTATATGTTTATATATATACATATATATGTATATATTCATAATACTCTCAATGCAATCAGAAATTGTATTCACTTTTGCACTCTTTTTCGAATTTATTCAAAGAAGTCACGACCCACATTTGGCACTGACGCGTATTCATTTGGCCACACACACACACACACACACACACACACACAGACACGCACACACACACAACTAGATGTCTGCGGCTTGCTTTCGAATAACACGTGCAAAAGTCGCGCGCGTTTCGCTGGCGTTTTTTGTTTATTGTGCTTTTGCTGTCGTTTTCGTTTGCGCTTCTGCCACACATTTTAATGTGCATTGTTTATAAACTAAGTAGTTACTGTTGTCGCTGCCGCTGCCGCTGCCGCTGCCGCTGCTATAATTTCGTCATTTATATTTTGTGTGAGGTCTGTGTCTGGCGCTTCGCCCCCCGCTGCAGGCCCCTGCCGCGGCCCTAAGACGCGTGCAGCTGTAGCTTTTGTTCGTTTGTTTTCGCTTCTTGGGCTGGCTGCGTGAAACCGTGGCACACACACACACGCACACACTCGCACGCACACACACACAGGCATACAATAAATGTAAATATTATTCAAAAGTCATCGTGTGGTCGTTGTCGCCGTTTTGCGGGGGCAGCTTGACAAGGGGTGCGACCGTTCTGCCGCGGGCTCTGCCGTTGCTTCTGCCGGCGTTTTCAGTTAGCCAGCTCGTCAGTTCGCCAGTTCGCCAGTTCGCCAGTTTCTTCAGCTTTGGTTACATCTATTTTGTGCTTATTGTTTTGTGCTTTGGTTTTTATTTTCATTTTGATTTTCGGATTTTGGATTTTGTGCGGCTGCCTTTCGGGCCAGCTTTAGACGGTTAGTCTTGTGTCAACCGGGAAGCCGCCAAGTGGCTTCATCGTTGCCGTCGCCGTCGTCGTCGCTGTCGCTTGCCGTTGTTTTTGTTGTTGTCGTCGCGAATCGTTGCTTTGATTTCGTTTTCAGATTCAGAGCGCGCGGCTTAAACAATTCCAGCAGAGCGGGCGGCTCAGTGGCATTTAATTAAAACGCGTACGTGACGCGCGCGACAATTGCGAACTGTGAGTGCAACTGCGAATTGCAATTGCGAATTGCGAATTGCAATTGGCAATTGTCGCAGCAAACCGTTAACGGATTTGCGGAGATTCTTGAACGCCAGCTAGCGGTATGGCCAAATGAGCAAGCGTTGGCCACACTGTGGTCTGCAAACAAAAACAAATCAAGTGCCCGACATCAATTTAAACCCACACACAGACACAAAAAGGGAGACAGAGAGAGAGAGCGAGCGAGAGAGCGAGCGAGAGAGCGAGAGCAAGTACTCACACATGACGTAAGGGTACGTTGCGATAGGCGGCAATAACCGTAGGCATTGATAAACACCCGCAATGTGTAAAACATTAGCGGCACAGTGGTCAACAGACGATTTGTTGCACTGGAAATCTTGCGGTGAAAGGCCACGTTTAGCATTCAATCAGTTCAGCTTAAAGCTGTCGCAGCTGTCAAATATCGCGGCGAAAGCAATTTGTTTTCGCTTCTTATATTTGTTCAAACCAATTTTCGAGTCTATTGTTGAACAAGTTCATTGTGTGTTGAGAAGAATTTAGCATAACAAACAATACGAGGCTTGATGAAATGCAAATTCAAACAGGAATTTGTGAATTTTTAAAAAAAATTCGTTTTTCAATAACAGTATACAAAATTTACAGCTGGGCATGAATAATTAAATTGCTTAAAATATCTTTAGAGAACAAATTTTGTCAACTTAGATGTATATTTATATATGTATATCTCAAAGTCTGGAGCTAATCGACGGTGTGAGTGAAAGAAATCGCAATTGTAGTTCAAAATCTAACCTTTGTTTTATTTAATCTAATCTAATGATGATTTAACAGCCTTATAATTCACACACGCCCTGCGTCAAAGCACACACACACACACACTTGCTGCGCGGCGAAAACCAATAGATATTGCCCCACTGTACACCTAGAAGCACCTCCACAACAACAACAACAACAACAACGATGTTATAAAGCACACACAAAACAAAACAAAAATAAAAAAAAATTAAATAGTAAAACACAAAAAAGAATTCAAAAAAAAAAAATAAATAAATAAAAAAAAAAACGATTACAACAACGGTGACGTGCCGTCGCAGTCGCTGCTAACGCCAGCGTCGACTGCGGCTGGCGCCTATGCGGTCTCTAGTTGTGCTCTTTAGTTGGTCGTCTGGAACAAGTCCGAGCAGTCCGAGCAGTCCGAATCAGATTCCGTCCACCTTCGCGCCTCTGAATGTCCAGTGACGAGTGGCGTTTTGTTTTTTTTTTTTGGTTTCTTTTTGTTCTTTCTTTTATTGATTTTGCTGCAAACGCCGAATAAACTACCGTTAAAACTACAGAGCTTATCAGCCGTGTGCCGATAAGAGCTGTGAGCCGCAGTCGCCGCTGCCGTCGTCGCCGTCAATGCAGTCGCAGTCTTGAAGGTGTCGCTCGTGTTGTTGTTCTTCTTTCTGGTGCTGGGTGCTGGTGTTGGCAACTTGACAGCCGAAAGCAAAGGCCAAGATATTCAGTTGGCAGCTGCTGCTCACGAGCAAATGAGCAGCCAGAGAAACGCTCGCGTCGCGTCGCCTATGTGTGCTTCTTTTTGTGTGTGTCTGTGTCTGTGTGTGGGTGTGCTCTCCACGTAATAACAACAACAACAACTATAGCAGTAGCAGCAGCAGCGGCAGCAGCCGCGGCAGCAGCAGCAGTAGAAGACGAAAAGAGAATATAAAAAAGAACTGCTATGAATTGAGGATCGAAGAAGACTCTGACTAGCCATGGCCGGGGATGCAGAGCATAAGAGGGGATATCGCACCATCTTTCGCAGCATATCGCAGGTGTTCAGCGCAAATAGCAAGAACAGCAACAACAGCAACCAGAGCAACAACAACTACTATGGCAGCAGCAGCACCAGCAGCAGCAATAGCCAGAACAACCACAACAACAACAACAACAACAACAACTATAACAACAGCAAGTCTGTCAGCTCTGTCCCACCCCTTCTCCGGGTAACCCCTACGCCCGATGTCTGCAGCGAGTGCCAGGATGCCAGCAAAGCGATCGACAAATTGAGAGCCAGTTCCATGCAAAATCTCAATGCCGGCGATAACATGTTTAGGCGTCAGACGGTGAGTGAAACAGTTAGAGAACAAAAACAACACATCTATATACTAAATATGTAGTTCTTAAGGGGCAGGGAATATAGTTATAATTTCATATCGGAGAACCTTCTCTTAACTTTGTGTCTGAACATTTAAGCATTGACTTAATACTCTTTGAGTGTTCAACAGGACTGCAAACCAAAAAAAATAAAAGAATCAGTGGTTCGCACCAATTTCCTGGTCTCAGGTTCCGTTCGTGAACCAGGACTTTGTGCCAAACCTTGTTTTATCACATATATATTCGAATTGTTTAAGAAATAAAGTCTACCTATAGCTGCAAATTGCCCGTTCTACTGAAAATATTTTAGGCCGTGAATATTTTCGCATAGAAATTGCGGGCTACATTCGAAGTTCTTCCCCATTTTGACATCTGCCAAATATGCTTAGATATGTATATCCGATGTGTGGGTCACAAGTAATTGGAGTTCCATTTTGGGAACCGGTACGGTTGTAGATCTGTTTGCAGTGGTTTATTTATGCTCATATGACGAAGATTTGAGTCATTTGTAAAAATAGAAGAATAGAAGTCCTTGCTGTATAAATTGAACATATATTATTTCTCCATAATGTTATTCTAATCTCTTTTATAATACCTTTTTAGTCAGTTTCACGCTCTGACTCCACTTTCAAAAAAACTTGCATTTCGTTATGCCAGTGTTGGGAAATTCGTAAGAATTTCATCTTGCGCATTTCTGTATGTATTTATATCAACAGATTACAAGCTATATTAAATTAAAATTCCTTAAGTTGTGGTAACCGCATACAGAAAAGCTGAACTTAATTTAAGCATCGCAATGACGCAAACAAAGGACATTGTTAAAAATAAGCTGATTGTGCTAGATCGGTTCCGGAAACTGGCTCAAAACCAAGTTCTTGCTTTGAAACTCGCTTTGTTTTTTAAAATGTAATATAACTTTATTCTTTTTCCTTCTTTTTGATAATATTGAATTTTTATTATTTATTGTAAATTGTAAATATTTACATTTAACTTTTTTTAACCGAATCAATTAGTTCTGTTCAAGTTTAGGTTCATAGAATCAAATTTTTTGCTTATAATTAAGATTCGATTCAACTTAACCTCAAAGTCGGACAGTCTTTGGCAAGTTCTGCAGCCATCTTGTACTTACAGCCATGTTCCTTTCTGGGAAACTTAGCTATAAGATAGACTTGATTCCTAGATTCGTTCATATGACAGCTCATCCCTCTATTAAAAGCTACTCTTACAAAGAAATGAATCAGTTTTCAAACTGAAAGAGCGTGTTAGAAAGCAAAGGAACTTTTTGTTATTCTCCAGGTTCCCTGTAGAGTTGCGTCCATTTTCTCAAGAAATTGTTCCTTTTAGAGGAAGAGGTTTTATTGAAATCGTCTGTTGTTGTTTTTTCTTCTCAACTGCGAATTCTTGATTTTAGTCAGATGCAGATGATATATGATATATGCTTTGCTGACCATTCTGAGATTGAATTGAAGATTTCACTGCATGCCTTTTCCGACTCGTCTTTATTGTCTCTTTATAAGTCGTGCTGTCGTGTTGTTGGGCCCGACAAATTTGCATAGTCGCCGAGAGAAAGTGAAACCGAAACACGTTTCCGTGTTAATGCGACGTATTTTTCCCAAAACTGAAGTGTTTTCCAAATGATCTCAATGGCATTTGGCATCGGTTAAGAAATTTAATTTAAAGCGGAGCTGAAAATACAATTTTGTTTTGTGGGAACCTACAGAATTTGCAGAACTATGGATAGGCTCTCCAGATAAAAAGGTCCTTACGGTTCCTAAACAGAACCAAATTATCTTTTGGTTTCCATTAGTTCTTACACTTGAATATTAATTATAGGTAAAAACTGAAATACTTAACTGATAACAGTGAAAAGTCTCAAAAGAAATCCAATCTCTAAAAAGCCTGATGATAATGTTTTTATGATACGATAATATATGATATTATGGTAGAGAGAAACGTGTAGCGTGGGTTTAAAGTTAAACGTAAAGCTGTATAAGAATTCGAAAAGTCGAGCAAGATAAAAACGATAAGCAGACTGATTGTTTTTATATTCAAAGTTTTTCGAATACAATAAGAATTCGTTTATCGGCGATAAGACATTAATTGTCTTTTGTTCAAAGTACCTAAAACCTGAATAAAGCTAAACACGATGATTATTGTTATTATTATTCTTAATATTATGAATACTAATATTTTTATTAATTTTATTATTATTATAAATATTATTATTACTTTTACTATTATTACTATCAATTTCATTGAGATTATTTAATTGTTACTTTTATTAAAACTATTTTTATTGTTTTCTTTAGTATTATTATTAATTGTATTATTACTATTATTTTTATACCCTGAACCCATTAAAAATGGGTAAAAGGGCTATAATGTTTTTCTGCAAAATGTAAATGTATGTAACAGGCAGAAGAAAGCGTCTCAGACCCCATAAAGTATATATATTCTTGATCAGCATCAATAGCCGAGTCGATCTAGCCATGTCCGTCCGTCCGTCCGTCCGTAGGTATGAACACAAGGATCTCAGAACTTATAAGAGCTAGAGAAATCGAAATTTTAGCTGTAGGTTCTCCTAGTTCCTACGCAGATCGAGTTTGTTTCCGATAATCGATAACTTACTCCGTTTCCAAGCAATCGATAAAAATCGATATCGACATCCTGTTTTTTGAGCAATTTGGGTAAATAATAAGAGCTAGAGTCACCAAACATGATATGCTGCTTCTAGAATATTATATATATGTCAAGTATCTTTCATTTTATACCTATCGCCACCTCCCCGCTACCACCTCACAGAGTCGGGAGCTCCCGACTAGAATCTCTTGTTGTTTTTATTATCATTATTATTATTATTTTCATTAAAATTATTTTATTTACGCATTATTATTATTACTATAATTATAATTCTTCATATGTTTAATTTATTTATTTATTTCGCTTGCACATACGCTCCTCCGCTGATTATGTAAAAGCACTTGTCAACACTGCAAATGAGTGTTGTAATATGATAAATGACGTTCGCGTGCAATTAAATCAAATAAATCAACAAAATTTCGGAAATGTGTAATCGTTGGAAAAAAATAAAAATAAAAATAGCAAAAAAAAAAAATTGATTGCAAAGAAGCGCCCAACCGCACAGTGGCTTGCATTGTGTGCACCACCCGCTCGCCAGCGACCCCCTCCTCCTCACCCTCCTCCCCCACCCTTGCTGCGCCCGCTACACACACACACACACACATATGTACATATGTGCTGTGCACTGATGCAACATGAAAATGCATTGCGCATGTTGCGCATTGCGTGTTTTGCTTTGCTGCTCGCTTTTGTTGTTGTTGTTGTTCTTCTTCTTCTGCTGCTTGTTGTTGTTGTTGTTGCGGCAACTGTTGCTGTTTGCTGTTTGTGGGCTGCTCTTTGTTTTGCTGACTTTGGGGCTTGCGGCAGCTGTGTGACTAATCGCGTTTGGCAGTCGACGTGCTGCGCACGCGTTTTGCATGCGTTTTTTGCCGCCAGCAACTATCGCAGCCGCAACGCCGCGCGCTGTTTCCAGCAAATGGCGTAAAGTACACAGCGATAGAGTTTATTGCTAATCTGAGCAAAACGCATTGCACAGCAGCAGCAGCAGCAGCAGCTTTATCAGCTTCGTCGCCGTCGACGTCGGCGTCGGCGTCGCTGTTAATGCAATTTGAAAAGACGCGCGCGTAAAACAATTTTGTCATCAGTTTGCATATACACACATAAGCATGTACATTCATATGCACACATGCACACATGTGCATTATGCATTATTTCCATTTCCATTTCCATTTGACTTTATTTATGCAGCTCATTTTCTCGCTCTGATTTGCTTGACACTTTTTGCTGCACACAAATTTCTCTTTTGTTTTTTTTTTTAATATAATTTTTTTTATTATCTTTGTTAATGCAACACAAGTAGCCGCTTGATTGACACTTGAGCTGCCATTACACACACACACAGAACTATTCATGTATGTGTATATGTGTATACATGTGTAGAGATACACATGTGTGTGTGTGCATGTGAGTCGCGCACTTCTTAAGACTTTCTTGTGGCAAGTTGGAAAAAACTGAATTCAAACAATATTCACATACATATATTCTCTTGTTACGATTCACATAAGTTTATAATTATTATGCTGTGCACAATTCACATCTATAATTTATATTTTTATTGTAATTTATTTTCCTTCTAATAATTAAATTCATTTAATCAATTAATTAAACCTCATAATGAAACGAAAAAATTGCTTAAGTCACCGATTTAATTTGAGACAAAAGAAAGAGATGAAAAAATCTTAAATAATGCAAATTAATTAGAAATTATATTATTTAGCTAATAATATACACAATATATAATAATAATAATAATATAAAATGATTATTAAATATTTATACATAATTTTGATTAACAATTATATATTATGTATATTTTAAAAATGTATTTATAATTATGTGTAAATATTTTGTTTAATATATATCGAATTAAATATATATGAATGCAATACAATATTGTATATAATGTATATAGGTGAATGTACGCATACTTTATGGTTCAGTCTTCTTCTTGAAAATGCTTTCACCTTATTGTATTGCATGAATGATATATTCCCTCATTCATTTGTAAATGTACAACCTTTCCCCCCTCTCCACGGCAGTTGCAGCATCCTCAGGTTCGGGTTATTTGCCGCCTGAGATTAGCTGAGCAAAAAGTGACCCACTGAGTACACATGAATTGGCATCAAGTAATTCCAAAGATCGCAGTCACCTTTTATCAGTCACGCTGAGTTCTTATCAGACATTGGCCAGAGCGATTTCTTGGACCATATCTGATTCTCTGCGCGTACAGCGATGACTCATCGACTCGTCGTCAACTGGCTGTCATATGGAAAATGAAAAAATGAAGATTTCTGTTTATTTTGAGGCACTGACAAAGCGAAGCTGCCATGCGGCTGTCTCCCTTGCACACAACTCCCAGCTGGCAACTCCAATCAGACTTCTTTTGCAATTGCCACAACTTGTGGGTCGCTGTTGCGCTTAATAAAATTCATTAAAGAAGCGAGGCACAACAATCATAATCATAATACCAAACGACATTCTTATTGGCCTCTTGCAGTGCAATTGAAATGCAGCGACGGCGACGGCGACTGCGACCGCGACGTCGCGTCGCAGTCAGCTTCGTTTAGCAGGCATATCTGGTACTTGGCTCGGGGACAGCCCTTTTGCTGTACGACCCGCAGAAAAAACGGAAATTGAAAGCAAAAAAATGTATTTGTTATAATAAAAACTTTTCTTGAAAGTCGAATGTGGAATACTCTTTGTGAAAGAGTGTATAGGGTAAGGATTTTGTATAGAAAACTAAACTCATGCTTCGAACCAGCTTCCTGCCTTCGGGCTTGGTTGTTCCAACTGCGAATATGCGAATAGTTTCGATATATCTATCGATAAATCGAAAATGTAAGTCCTATCGAAAGTATTTGAAGTCAAGTTTTTTCAAAATTATGCGACTGGCTTGAGGTAGTTTGAGATATATATTGTTTATAATTCCTTTAAAGAATCAAAGGGAGAGCCCCTTGAAAGTATATACATATATATATATTTCTCTCCTTATATATATATACATATAAATACTCTTTTTCGAATGACTTTTTCTGAAAATTCCATCATTTGTGCGGCCAATTTGAAAGTGGAAATAATGAAAGGGTAAACCCTTGACAGTCATACCCTCCTCCCAATCCAAATGAAAATAAAGTACCTTGAATTAAATATATATGTATATATATTCTTTTTCTTGTACATATATACTTTGAATTTATTTAAAGAATTTTTCTGAAATTTTCATTTCATTTTGAAAATCGAAAGAATTAAAGTGAAAAGATCCCCCCTTCCAAGTGAAAACAAAGTATCTTGAACCTTTTAATATATATATCATTTTCTTCTTATACATATACAAGTTTTTTTCAATGACTTTTTCTGAAAATTTCTTAATGTTTTAGTCAAAGAGAAAAGCCCCTTGACAGTCCTCCCTACTCCCTTCCCCAGGTGAAAACAAAGTAGCTTGAAAGTTCATAAATCAGACACATATGTATGTGTGTGTGAGTGTGTGGGTGGGTGTGAGTGTGTGTGTGTGTGTTTTGTTAACATCATTATCGCATTTGCTTTAAGGTCAGGTGTTATGATATTCATTTCAAATTTGTATTTTAACAAATGAGGTATTTTGGAAATTCTTAATTTTTGAAATTCTCGATTTTTTGAAACTCGTTTGAATGATAGTTAACTAGCTAACCGTTATAATAAGTAGATAAAGGTATAAAAAACGCCCAATTGAGAAGTTCATCATCAATCGTCAAAGCAATTCAAAGCGAGAAGGGAGACGGAAACATTGGACGTTGTTCCCAACCCAACCCCTATCTAATTCCACCGCCCACCCACCAAGCAATCCCTTCCCAACTAGCCCCTAAACCCCCACCCACCCGTAATTCAATTGAGAATCATCCCGGTATAATGTTGTACTAACATATGTATAAGCTAGCAGAGGATCTTGTTAATTGCAAGCGGTAAGCGAAACAAATAGAAAACTAAAGAGGAAGAAACGGGTTCTCACAGGCTCGCAAACGATTGTGGGGCAAACCCAAAAGTTTCTCGAAGCCACAATTTCGCTTTAATCGCAAGCAGCCTCAAGATTCAGCCAGTATAAGCTATCATCAGAGAATGACATCGACACAGCTGCAACAGTCAACGGCTGGACCGGCATCGCATGCAGGTGTGGCCATGCCCGCGTTGGCCGTGGAGGCGCCGCCGGCGGAGCCCTTCTATGGCGCTGTTATACCCAATCGCGTCTTTGTCGGCGGCATTAGCCGCGACACAACCGAGTCGGATCTGATGATCGCATTCAGTGCCTATGGGACGGTGCGCAGCACCAAGATCATTGTGGATCAGGATGGCTTCAACAAGGGCTACGGCTTCGTCACCTTCGAGACGGAGGAGGAGGCGCAGCGCCTCCAGGCGGTTGGCAAGTGCGTCATCTTGCGCAATCGTCGCCTGAACATTGCGCCGGCCTTCAAGAAGCAGCCGATCCGCCCCAAGCTGCAGCCGATCATCGAGACAAACGGCACCGTTTACTTCACCACACAGCCGCCGCCGCCGCCACCGCCGCCGACGGCAGTCAACACAATACCCATCGAGCAGTACGCCACCGCCACATACGGTCCGGCTGCCCCAGTTGCCGAATACACGACCGCCGCCATGCCCACCATATACCAGCAGGCGCCGGCCGGCGTCCAGTACCAGCCAGTCTACCAATACTATAGTGTGCCGGTTAATGTGCCAGCCGTTTGGCCCCAGAACTATTATCACGATCCGCAGGCATCCAATTCGCAGACATCGATACCGCAGCAGACCGCCTGGGAGTTCGATGGGACCAACAGCGGCAGCTGGCGCTCATCCTAGTAAAATGTGGCGTGCATGCTATTTCTGTAAATATCTGAATTCCCAATTCCAAAATTACGCAAGTAATTGCAATTACTTCGGTAATTCAATTTTAATTGGGAAATTCTTTTATAATCTTTGACTTTAAGCATAGGGGATATATATATATATATATATATATATATATATATATATATATATATATATATATATATATATCTTTATATTTCTGAACAGTCTGTAAATATCTGAATTCCCAATTTCAACGATTACTTCACTAATCTTACAGACAGCCTAGGAGGGTATATATATATCATAAATATATACATATTCTCTTCTATATTTCCATTTCAGTAATTGCATTTACTCGAAAGTAATTACGAAAGTAATTGCAATTACTTCAGTAATTCTATTTTAATTGTAAAATTCTTTACGCTTATTTATATCATGAGGTGTGGAGACATCTAAGTCACATACACAGATAGATATATCTATATATTTCCGAACAGTTGCGTTAAGATAGCCAAGTCGGCTTCTCCCTCTGTCTGTCTCATGCAATCATGCATAGATCGAACTACAATATCATATAGCTTCTATTGATTGGACGAAAAGTAAGCTCTTGGCTTTTGTTGTCTGCTCGACATTTGCCACATTCACTTCATTTCCTTTTAACATCGGGTAACTGTATCATAAAGCAGCCGTAGGAAGTATCTTTTGAGGCTGTCTGGAAAATTACTGAAGTAATTGTGATTGGAATTGAGTAATTGCATTTAATTAGAAACTGTAACTGTAAAAACCCTGCAGCTACTCCTCGTGCAATACAAAACCAACAACTGGATTCAACAAAATGGAAGCAAATGAAACAAATAGAAGAATTAGATGATGAAGTAGAAGCAGACATAATACCCATGCCAGAATACACTGCGAACACTTGAAGATGAGCGACTAACAACGAAGAAAACATACACTACGAAAATAAACCAACAGCAGCTGCGCAACTGTGTCGTTAGACACACACACATATGTATATATATATATATATATATATATTTATCTGTATATATATGTATATGTATAGTGAGGTTAGAATATTTAGGCGCAATCGGGAGCAAATCGAACAGATATATAGACAGAATAGACTGAAGATACCGCAGATATTGAAGCAATACAGACAAACAGATAGACACACAGACATGTATATACACTCACACAATCACACACACACACGCACTCACATTTACATACACACACAGGCATACACTAAAATACACTCACACACACACACACTATCGCACACACAGTCACACACACACTCACGCACACACCCATACACACTCACACACACACACCCATACACACACTCACACTAACACTTACACATATATTAATGCTACACTCACAGACACACTCACATATACACTTCCTCACTTACACTCTCGCTCTCACTCACACTCTCGCACTCACACGCACTTCGACACATTGTCACCTACACATCTCACATATGTATATGGCATATGCTTAATAAATCCCTTGGATATGCTCGGAGGCATTCGGCTAGTGTTCAGATCCAACACATCGAATACATAACATCGTCGCATCAGCTAACTTAACCCACTTCGCCATATCCAACATACACACACACATATATATATATATATATATATATATATATATATCCATGTATATATGCCACACTACAGACCAAATACATCCACCCCACCCCTTTAGCCCTGTGCTTCAATTGTAGCCCAAATATTCGTCTAGAACCCAATTGCACCCATTTAACTCAAGAACAAATCGCATATTCGGCTATAAATGTTTCGACTTCCAATTCGTATGTAATATATATAGATATATATATATTTATATATATTTATATATATATATGTATATGTATATGTATATATATATATGTATATATATATATATAAAGGTGAAAAGCTCTACAAATTCTACAAAAGACCTCCAAATTATGTAGCGTGATAATTTTTGTATTAGAAACCCCCTCCCCCATTTTCGGCCAAGGTCTCCAAATTTGTTAGGTTATGTGTGTGTACAATCAATTGTTTGACAAAATTTTAAGTTTTAAACTATATTGGAGCTATGCTATAAGTTAAATATATTTTTAAAAAATCAAAAAAAAAAAAAGTACAAATATTTTGTATCATGCTATTCGAATTTGCTAAGCATACCCTGGACACGGTTAGGGTAGCTGCAACAAGAGGAATTTTGGTTCGAATGTGAGTACATTTAACTGAAATTCCCCCCGTATTCCACTTTGGCATAGTAGCTGAATCGCACCATATTTGTAAAAGTCACTGGTTCGACTCAAAACAAAAGGTTTTTCAAATATATGTGACAAATTTATTTGTCTTTCAAATAAAAAATGATCCAATTTTTATAATCGAAACTATGTTAATCCAATTGATTGAATTTAAAGCTAATTGCATCTTTTTTTTATTGAAATTTGTCATAGAATAAACTAGATCAAGTTGAGAGAAACAAGCGTAAACGTTAACCATATATATATGGATATATATCTTTATACTTATTTATATATTTACATATATCTATATAACTATAAATCTATACATCTATATATCTGTATATCTATACATCTATATATCTGTATATCTATATATCTATATAATATCTGTATATTTTTATATCTGTATACATATATATATATCTATATTTTGTACGCTTGTTTCTATTTTAGTATGTTATTTAATAAATTATTAAAGATATGCAATACATTTTTTAAAGATTATTTAATATATTGTACTATTACATAGAGGAATATATTCGTTACATATTTGGTGATAGAAGTGTAATACCCTGGCAAAGGGTATTTGCTGCTGCTGCTGTATCTGCTGGATACATTTGCCTAGGGCGCTGGCGGCGCTGCTGCTGCGCAGCTGACGCGCTGCTGCCAATAAGAACAGCAACAACAGCAGGAACATGAAAATGTACAACAACAACAACAACAACAGGAGCAACAATTGCGTTCATTGTGCTTAATTAATTTAGTTCAAAGATCAAGCGGCCGCGATGCCGTCGCGATTCTTCATGCGGTTCGTGTGCGCCCAACTGCCAGTTGCCAGCCTCAAGCTACCCTGCATTCACATATGAGGCATGTGTTGCATGTTGTTGTTGCATGTTGATTTTGCTGTTGTTGTTGTTGTTGTTGTCATGCAGCTGCATTTAATGTGCAGGTTCTGCTGCTGTTTATTTGTGCAGCGTTCCAGTTATAAACTTCTACTTTATTCGACCCGATCTTTGGACAGCCCACATGTCCAGATGTTGCCGCCACCCCCGACGCCGGCGTCGTCGCATCTACGCAATTATGTTGCAAATTGGGTTCGATCTTGGCTTCTGTTTGCCGCAGGTGTTGATAGCTGGATCTATGCCGTTAAGCCGCAGCTCTCAACCCTTTTCCGGCGCCGCCCCTTGCCCTCGCCCAGTTGCTGTCCACACCCAATCGCCCGCAGTTGCGTTATGCTTAATTAGGCAACCGGCGTTGAGCATAAAAAGCGTCTTTGTCGCTGCCACACCCCACCACCCCCACCTCATACCACACACACACACACACACACACACACACACACACACACACACACACACACACACATACATACTCGCAGACAGACACATGTTGTTCATGTACATTACACACATTTGGCTTTTGAGTTGTGCCTCCCCAATGTGGATCTGTTGCTTACACTAGGCAACAAAAACTTATTTTCAAAGTGCATATACATACACACTATATATATATTTATTTTTTTTTGTTTTTTGCCGATTTTTGGCTTTTAAGTTCTGTATTTGAATAGGTTTTGAAATTAAAACTAATTTATTCTATATTTTCTTCAAACGTCCTATCTTCGACTTTGATTAAATTTTTAAAATATTTAAATATCTAAAGTGCTTTTAATCCCTATTAATAAATTTAACAGATTGCAATAAATTGCAATTTTTCCAAAATTCCATTCGAGATTTAAGGGTTAGTCCCTCTCTAAGCGTAAGCTCGGATTTGGTCTCGCTTCTTTTCTCTAAGCCAGGCCCAATCCCAAATAAAATCCCAATTTAAAATATCGATTTGATATGATTAATTTTTTTTTGATTTTGTTGCATGGTGTTTGCAGCGTCCGCGCCGTCCGCTGGGTGACCGGGTCGACGTCGGCTTCGACGTCGCCGTCAGCGTCGGCGTCGGCGCCGACAGCGACAGCGACCGCCACCCAAGAAAATGCGCGGCGGCATCTTGACTTCAATTTTAGTTGATATTGTGTTAAATTCGCGAACGCGTCGCGCTCGCAGCTGGACTTATAAGGCCGGCAACGGTACCGGTACAACGGAAAATCTAATTGGAATATAGTGGAATTCCAATTTGAAATCAATTTCGTTTTCGTTTTCCGCCGCGCTCTGCGCTTATCAGAAACGAAAACAACGTGATTTTTTTTTTTGGGTATTTTGTTGTTATTATTTTTGTTGTGAATATTTAAATGAGATTTTGTGAAAAAAAAAAAAAAAAAAAATTAAAACGTTTTCATTTCATTTGCAAATGCAGTAAATCGCATGATTGTTCACGTATACATATATATATTAATTTAGCTGAGCTGCCGAATGCCGCATTAGATCGGAGAGCATTATATGGAAATCAAGCGAAACGCATACATGCACATACACATACATATACGTATACACACAAATATACAGATGTACATATATAGAAGCCAAGCCCCGTTTTACATGTGAATATATTGTGAACATTCAAACACGTATTCATATATGTTGGATGATTCACTTTTATAGTCAATTCAATTGTTTTAATTTCCATTCATGATACGAGCAAGTCTCCCAAGTCTCTCTCTCTCTCCCCATCTCTCTCTGTCTCTCTCTCTCTCTCTTTCTGGCTGGCAGAACGAGGTCAATTGGCTTGGCTTCTGCGAGATAAGCGTTACTTCTAGGCTCAAAGAGCCTATCACACAGATATCTCTATCTACATATATATACATATATATATGTTAAGTGCCATTCAAAGAGTCGTCGAGCCGGGGCTTTCAATTTGAAAGGTTCGAGTCGCGCTTGACCCGCCGCCGCCGCCTAAAAGTATGCAAGTTCAAAAGTTCACAATACAATGCCAAACTTTATGTGCAGCAATTTTTATAACCATGCTAAATGGGTATAAATTTAGTTACATATTGCATAATAATGTTTCTTTATTGTGAGAACTTGTTTATATTCCTGTTATTGTACGTCTGATTGATTCAGATGTAACAGAAATATATATAACATATATGTTATATGTTTTGTCTGATTTGACTAAGCCGAAATCAACATAGTATACATATATATTTTTAAGCCTCACATCAGAGATCTTCACGATATATTCACATCTATATTTGTATATGGTATATATCATAATGGAATGCTCTATTTCTCTATTTCGATCCAGAAATTGAAGTTCTGTTTGGTGGCAAATAATTCGCTAATTTCGAAACTAATCACAATGCCTTAAACAATAAGCTTTGCCGCGATTTCTTCGTTGGAACTGGCATTATTATTCATAATCTGAGGACTTGCGGGGTGACGAGTTGAATGGGGATTTCTAGCGAAGACTTTAGGGGAAAACTCCATTCATGAGACCCGTATCTGATACCCTTTCTTCTGTGCTCGCAGAGAATGCGGGGGAAATGCAACTGAAAGCAAGTTGATGATTGATTGATTGATTGAGTGATGATCGATTTATTGATTGATTGATAGACTGACGATCGATTGGTTGGTTTATTTATTGATTCGTCATTTATTGATTGATGATTGATTGTTTGATTGATTCATTGATAGACAAATGATTGATAGATTGAAGAATTATTGATGCATGATTTATTGATTGAATAATTGAAGATTGATAGAAATTTGGTTCGATTCAGGATTGATAAATTGGAGCTGATTGTTATATGATTGATTGACTTATGATTGATAGATTTTTGATTATAGTTTATTGATTGATGAATTGATTATTGATACATAATTTAATGATAGAATAGATGATTGATGTATCCATAATTAATAGATGAATGATTGTTGATTCGTGATTCATAGACGATAGATTTATGACTGGTAAATGATTGATTGATTGAATAATGACTTATTGATTAATGAATGATTGTTTGATTGATTGGCTAATGTTTCATGATTCATTGATGCATTGATTGATGATTGACTGATTGTTTGATTGATGATTTATTTATCGACGCTTGATTGATTGATTCATGATCGTTAAATGATTGATTGATGATTAAGTGATGATTGATTGATAAACGATTGATAGATAATTGATAAAAATAATGTAACTACATATAACTTTTCCACATTTATATGCCACATTTTTTTCCACTGTGTAACAATTGACTTTGCATCGATCGAAACAGTTGTTAATCCACCTTGGCTATGTCCCAAGCACCTGACAGGTAGTCCACATTCCATTGCCCTAGAACGGCGACACCTACGACGCGTTGGTGAGGCCGAGGGCGAGTCCAGCGGCCGCTTACGCAACGTCAGCGTTAACCAGTTTCACAGTTTCTCAATTTTTCAGTTGCTCAGTTGCTCAGTGTCTCAGTCTTGGCGTGTAGCTCAAGGGTCGCCGCGCTGTTGCGCACTGTCGGGGCATTTAATTTGAGTGACACCCCGGCAGGCCCCTCTAACCCGAGCCGCGTTGGCCAAGCCATTTGGGGGCGACATCTCGACATGCTTTGCTGCCCCGCTCTGAGTCATCGCCCAAGCACACAGCTCAAGTATTAAATATAAGGCGAACTCAGCGAGTCTCCAGAAGCAGCAGCAGCAGCGGCAGCGGCAGAGGCAGCAGTTGTTCATTTTAACACTTATGTGGGCTAAATATATTACAATTAAATATAAATTATAAATATTCACCCAACCCTTCGTTTAGCTAGCAGATAATTTTTCTGTTGAACATATGACAAATAGCGTGCTGCCAGTGTTGCCAGCTTGTAAATATTAATATGATGGCAGCACTGAAGAAATGCAAGGGCGAGAGAACTAGAACTCGGGCTTTAGCAATCGCTAGTGGAATAAATAAAACCAAAAATTATTAATGAATTTTTATTTGTATGCCATATAAAAATAATCATATTCCTCTATTGTATTGTAGTTTTTGGTACATTTTATCGATATTCAGTTTGTGTTGTGTAATGATTATTTTGCTTATTATTTTACTCTATTATTTAAAATAAATCATCAGTAAAATGTACGCCGAGGTCGCTTTAACCGCGTGCAACAGCTTAAGGGTTAAGCGCAGAGAGCCTGCATCGGAATTGTTGAGCAGCGGCAGCGACAGCGGCATCGACTGCAGCAGCAAAGTTATTATATGTACATATGTGCATGTGTATGTACATGTGTAAGTGCAGAGTGCAGCGACACTAACATGATCGCTCTCTGCACTTTTGTGTGTGTGCGTGTGCGTGTGTGTGCGGGAGGAAAGGGTCACAAAGATAACAGCGCGTGCGCGCATGTGTGCAAGGGAGAGAGCGAGTGCAAAACGACATAAAGAGCGAGCGACTATTTGACAGTTGGCTCGCATCAATTAAAAGCGCATAACAGATAAAATGAAATGAAATGAAATGAAAACTGTGTTTTTTTTTTTTGTTAATTGTATTTTTTGTGTCTTTGATTCTGTGGCCGTTGTTTAAATAAAAAAAACACATAATAAACGATGATGCAGCAATATAATAATAACAAACAGTGCGATAAACGCGTGTGATAGTGAAAGAGCGAAAGATAGAGAGAGAGAGAGAGAGAGAGAGAGAGAGAGAAAAGGAGAGTGAGAGACGGCGAGTAAACGAACCGACAAAGCAAAACGAAATGCCGCAACAAGTGGAAATGAAAAGCAGCAAACGCAACAGCAGCGAAATCGGCGACAACAACAACAAGCAGCACATTTCCAATCAGAACGAGGCGACATACACGCAGCTGCGCAGCAAGCACAGTCGCCAACAGCAGCAGCATATCTATGAGAATCTGCCAGTGTCGGCAACGTCGCAGCAGCTGCGCAAATACTTTCGCCGCGAGGTGATCTACGAAAATCTGTGTCGCGGCTGCGGCTATGGCGTCTTTGCAGCCCAAGGTCGCTACTGTCACTTCTGCCAGTGCATTGTCAGCGGCAGCGTCGTCGCAGCGCTGCAACAGCAGCCGCAGCCGCAGCCGACGTCGCCAACCAACAGCAGCGAGTGCAATATATATGAGAACATTTGCGAGCTCTGTCGCGGCATCTACAGCGACAGCGAACAATGTGAGTGTGCAACAAGTGCCACGCCCACATCAGCTCTAATCAACGAGACGCCCCAGTTGCCAACGGCACTGCCACCGCCGCTGCTTTCGCTGCCGCCGCAAGCCTCTTCCTCTACCTCTGCCAAGGCTGGCAAATCGCGCACTTTGCTAAACTACTCGAAGTCGAGCGCTGCGACGCTGACGCGTCTCTTTGGCTCGCTGAAGCAATTGAATCGCTCTGGTTCGCTGCAGCGTCGCCTGTTCCAAAGGGAGGGCGGCGCTGCCAAGGTCGGCGTCGGCAGCGGCGGCTCCCTGGAGATCATTCACAATGTGGACGAAGTTTTTCGGACGCAGGAAACGTTCGATATGCAGCGCATCTGCGAGCTGAAGCGTCAGCTGCAGTGCAGTCGCAGCGATCAGCATATCTACGGCAGACTGCGGGCCGAACCTGAGCCGGAGCCGGAGACTGAGTCGGCGTCTGCGCCAGCGCCAGCGCCGGAGCCGCAGCCAGAGGAAGAGAGTGTAACGGACCTGGCACGCAAAAAGCCGCGCATTTCGCGCATGCGCCTGCTGCGTCAAGATGAACAGCAGCCGAGCTGCCAGGCAGCAGCGTCGACGCCAGCAGCGGCGTCAACGTCGGCGCTCTATTTAAATGAAAGCATTTGCCAGTGGATGAACGCGCTGCGACGCGAGCTGCACAGCTACGAGGATGCAATCGGGGGCGTCGGCTGTCAACAGCCCAAAGCCGTACCGCCGGCCTACGAGCGAGAGCGGGAGCGGGAGCAAGAGACAGATTCGGTCATGCTGCGACGCAGCGAGGCAACAGCGGAGGAAGCAGCAGTAGCAGCAGAGCCTGCGCTGCAGCAGCGTTTGGTTAACGATTTTAAGCGCAAGCTGCTGGCCAAGCGTGAGCAGCGGCCGCATTTCCAATTAGACGATCAATTGGAAGCCCAATTGGCAGCGCCGCAATGCGAAGCGCTGCTTGACGATCGGCGTCGACGTCGCTGCGGCATCAATGAGCGCCACGATGCGGCCTTTGTTTGCGAATTTCTCAGCGGTTTGGCGGTCAGTGAGTATGCAACGCCAGCCGAAACGTTTGAATTAACAGTTACGCCTGCGCCGACGCAGGCGGCAGCGGCCACAACAATAGCAGCGGCAGCGCTGCTCGCAGGACGGCTATCGCTGCCTCAGCTGTGGCAGAGCGCTGCGCTTGCGGCCAGTCTGCACCGCAGCGTCATTTGCTTCTTTGGCTATGACAAATTACTAAGCGCCTTTTTGCATAGCAGCCAGCGTCGACAGCGACTGCGCAGCGTCGGCATTGAGCGCTGGCTGCGACGCTATCGGCGGCTCTGCGAGAGCGACAGCAACAGCAGCGCTGAGCGTGAGTCAGCGTTGCGGCAACGGCATCGGCAACGGCGACGCCTATTGGGGCCGCCGTCATTGGAGCTGGCAGTTGTGCCAGCGACGCCAGCGAGTGACGACGTAGCGGTCGCATGGCGTGTCGGCAGCGTTAGCGATACAATTGAGCGGAGCAACAGCGAGAGCGAGAGCGAGATCGTGAACGTGAGCGCGTGCGTGCGTGAGAACGAGAGCGAGACACAAACGCGATCGGTGTGTGGCAGCAGCAGCAGTAGCAGCAGCAGCGGCGTCGTTGTCGGCAGCGTTAGTAGCAGCGCGCTGATGGCGGCACCCAAGCAAAGCGGCGACGCTCAGCGCTCCAGCTGCGACGACAGTGAAAACAATAGCAGTTATAACAACAACAACAACAATAACAAGGAGCATGACAATGTCAGTCAGCAACAACAACAACGACAACAGCAACAACAACTGCAACAAACAATAACACAGGTCAATAGCCATTCCAAGCAAACAGATTTACAACAAATTACAAATTACAACAAAATTATAAAAATAAAATACAAATAACGAGCGACAACAACAATAGCAACAACAACAACAGCAACAATTTGGGCTCACTGCCAGCCGCAATTGAGGCGTAAATTAATATAAAAAAAAAACAAAAACATACAACGGCAGTTGTGTGTGCGAGTGAGCGAGCGAGCGCGACAGGCAGCGCGAGAGGCAGGCAGAGTGAAAGAGAGTAGAAAGCGAAAGACCGTAAGAGTGAGCGAGCTGGCAACGAGCTGCAAAGTGTAGCAAATAGCAAATAGAAAAAAACAAAAACAAAAACGAAGCAAAACCCAAAACGAACCCCAAAGTACACAGTTGTTTTTTTTTTTTTTTTTTATTTTTTTAGGTGTGTCTTAAAATAAGAACCAGAGTTATTTTTTGGTTATTTATATACATATATTATTAAACTAGGAAGGTATATAAATAATATTAGGCACTACTGAAGATCGTTAGATAAATTAAAATAAATTTAAAAAAAATACAATTAATACAAAGTTGATGATAGGCATAAAAGAAATACATATTTGAAATGTATAAATATGCATACATATATTTATGTATGTATGTAAATATGTATTGATGTCTCGTATGAATAAAGTTTCAAGCACATACATACGTATACATGTATGCGAGAATAAACTTCCAATTATGTACATACATACATATGTATGTATGCATATTTCTATAAGTGATGTACACAAGTATGTATGTATGTATATTTCTTTTGCAATTTTGTTCTTTTTCAAATATATTTTGGGTTCGTTTAGTTGGAAGTTTATTCAAAATGCAAGTTTGAGAATAAGGTATAAAGTATTTATGAAGATCACCAGATACAAAATGAATGCATTAATTTTTCAAAATACATGCATGCATGTACGCATATGTATGTATGTACATACATGTGTGCATGCATACATATATATATTTTAAACGCAGATTTTTCTTTATAAAAATTCATTTTTAGTTGCCTTTCAAAAAGTTACATAATTCAACTAAAAACAAAAACTATTTTTTTTAATAATTGCTTTATCAAAGTTCATCAATCAATGTACAAAAACAAATCCTTTAGTATAGTAGGGAATAGTATAGAATAATAGGGAATAGTTTGGAATAGTAGGGAATAGTTACTGTGTAACGAGTAATCACGCGTACTCGTTTTGTAAGCGCATGTAACGAGTAAACGATTTAATAATATGCTTAGCTAGTGTCGCATGTTGAAGATTAGATTGATGGCGATAAGGGTAAACAATTGTGCAAAGGTGTTTAATCTTGAACTTGTGCATGCAAATAATATTCAACTTACGGTCGAAAAAGTAACTAGTAAAAGTAACGAGTCTAGCTTGAAAGTTCTTTCGTTTTTTCTTATAATGCAGCGAGTAGTGACAAGAAGCAAGTAATAAGAGTCCTATTTGAGTAATTTTGGCAGATGGAAAAGGAAAAAGAAATGATACAAAAAGCGGGCATCTATGGAGAACATTAGATAGGAAGAAATTCAAGAGTCACCTATAGATTTTCTTTTAAATAATAGTCATTATTGGTAACGAGTATTCGTAACGAGTATTGGTAACGAGTATTGGTAACGAGTATTCGTAACGAGTATTCGTAACGAGTATTCGTAACGAGTATTGGTAACGAGTATTCGTAACGAGTATTGGTAACGAGTATTCGTAACGAGTGCCTATGGACTTGTGGCTATTTGATGTAGATAGTTCGAAAAGAATTTGCACTCGTTGAACTCTCTTTCTAGTTGTCTGCAAAAACAAACGAGTGAATGTTAACATAACGAATTATAAAAATAAAGAGTTATGTAAATTCTAGTTGGAATGCTTCATGTGCAATGCCAAAAATTCTAGTTGGATTATTTTTCTTGGTTGTGAAGTGCAAATCCAGAGACAACTTTTAGCACATTGCTTCCGTTTTTTTTTTTTATTGTGAGTGAGTCCAAATTGTTGGATATCTGTGGAAAGGTTGTTGTCTATATAAATCTGTGTCTTCGGAATGTGCGGCTGTGACAACAAAGGTTTTTTTTTCTTTTTTTTTTTTGTCTCTCTTTAAATATTTGTAGAATTGTGTGATCAAAGTGCGACGTCCCGCCCCTCAGGTGCCGGTGCGTAATCCCAGCACGGCGCTTACGAAGCCACGAAATGATGTTGAGAATGAGAATGACAACAATTACAACAACAACAATGCGCTGGAAGGGAAAGGGGATGAGCAAGAGCATGAACAGGAGCAGACAGTGGAGGAGGACGAGGAGGAGGAGGAGGAGGAGGAGGAGTCCATTTATCAGACCATATGGCAATTTAAAACCCTGGAGCCAGTGCCAGACGGCAATGATGAAGACTTTGAGATCATCGCAGCGCACGATGCGGGCAGCGATGATGACGCAGACGTCGACGTCGACGTCGAAACTTTAACTCTGCAAGCAGCCGCAGCATTTGCTGCCGGCGCACGTCACAAGCTGACTAAGCAGACGACGCCAGCAGCGTCGCCGCTGCCGTCGCCAACGGCGTCCATGGATCAGGGCGCCTGGGAGACGGACGATGAGTTCATGTTTGCCAAGGCGGACGAACAGCAGCAGCAGCAGCAGCGGGAGCAGCGCGCAGAGACGCTTAGCGTGGGCAGCACAGTGACAAATAGTACGGCAACGCTTGGCTCCATAAGCAGCGCCGGCAGCAGCAGCATTGACAGCGGCAGAGAGCTGAATGTTGCGACGACGACGGCAACGCATACGCTGACGCATCCGCTGCTGCGCAACATTTGCATCTTCTACAGTCTCAAGGAGCCGCAGAAATATAGCGCCATCTTTTACGACTATCAGCGCTCGCAGATGCACCAGCGCTTCATGACGCGCATACGACGCCCGGCGCCGCCGCCGCCACTAGCGTCAGCGTCAGCGTCAGCGTTAACAGCGACTGCAAAGGTGGCTGCGACTGCAGCTGTAACGGTTGCTATGTCGCCCAGCAACGATGACAGCGGCTGCAGCTGCGAGGCTGAAAGCGAGGATCTGTCCGATCATATACCGCATCCACTGAAAGAAGATTGGGCTCTGGCCGTTCTCGCAGCGGCAGCGAGCACCAAACGGGGCGTCGCTGCACGCTCCGGCCGCAAGCTGCGCGTACGTTCCAACGCCCGCCTGTTCATATCCACCTCGGTGCTGGCGTGGCGTGAGCAGCTCCAAGATGTCAACTGTTGTGAGGATGAGGAAGATATGGTAAGTGTAAAGAGCGCAACCCACCTCTCTCTCTCTCTCTCTCTCTCTCCCTTCTCTCTCTTACCCCCTTTACCCCCTTACCCAGTTGCTCAATTCAATGGGAACCGCAATTGCATTGTTTTTGCTGCGGCCCCATCAATTAAACGCTGCAAATTGCCAGCACTAAATATGTGTGTGTGTGTGTGCGTGTGTGTGTGTGCGTGTGTGTGTGTACGTGTCTGTGCATGTGTCAGCGTGTGTGTCTGTCTCTTCGTGTGCATGTGTGTAACGGTTGATTCGAATGTTTGTTTGCTTTGAGTTTGTGCCGTTTGCTGGGGCGCGCCAGAGCCGAAGTCCCGGGTACTTTACAGTTTTGGCGTTTGCATACAATTTTACACACAGCAGCCAACAATGCCAAAGGGGGACAGATGCACTCAAGTTTTACGAATGCTCTTTCCGATAAAAAAAAAAAAAAAAAAAAATATATATATATATAAATAAAAAAATGAAGAGAAGTAGAAAATGTTACAACAAATTTTTAATTTCGTACAAATAATTTGTATTATGGATTTATATACAATATTATTATATACTATCATTAATATAAACCAATTGAATTAGTAATAATAAAAAATTCATTCTAGCCTTAATCTTTCATATATGCATAAAATATTTTTTAATAATTTATACAAATTTTAATTCGATATATATTTAAAATATATATGGGATTTGAGACGTTACACTTTAATATTCCATTAGAAATCGGTACGTGTAGTTTTTAAAGTTTATTTGGTATTACACATACATTTATAAAATAATATTACTGAATATAATATTTATTGATATATTTTTGTGGCTCGTTCTAATGAAAATATTGCAAGTTCCAAATATTTTCAAATAGATGTTGCAGGCTAAATTTGTTGCCTAACCAAAATTGACAACTTTCAAATAAAGTAAGTTAATTCCAAGCTTTTAATGCTTTGGGACTATGATTTAAATGTTTTTAGTTTTAAGCCGAACAATTTTTCGAAAAATATTTTGGTTTTTTTCAAATGGGTTTTGTATAAGATTCGGTTTATACAAGAAATTATCTGAAATAATTAAAAACATGTACATAATTTTCGATTCAAACAAAAACTAAGCTATTTTAATATTATCTACAGCCCTTAAGGTTTCAAGTTTTTGTGCGAGAGTGTATTTTGGCCGGCGACTCAAAAAGTTCTTTCCCTTTTCGCGTTAGTCGTAATTTTATTGCGCTTTGTTTATATCATATGTTGTTGTTGTTGTTTTTATTTTGACGTTTTTTTTTTCATTTTATTTTGTATTTTTTTTTTTTTGCATAATGTATTTTTATTATTTGCCTCTCACGTTTTTCTTTGCATTTTATTTGTTATTGTTGTTGTTATTGTTGTTGTTGTTTTATTATTTCCCTTTTGCATTTGGTGCATTTGCCGCTGCATGAGAAATTCTATGGAATTTGGCTGAGAGACTCGGTGCCCCAAAAGTTGATTCACATACCGTTCCCTTCCCCCCCCACTCCTTCCTCGCTCCACCGCCCCGCTCTGCTATCAGCGACAATTATTTTTGCATACACAAGTCGGCAAGTTTTTAGGTTTTTGCCAACAGCTTTTGGGGAACCGGTTTCTCAATTTTATGCTGTCGTTAATTTTCTGCCCCACGCCCCACGTCGCACGCCGCAGGCCCCCCGCACCGCACCCCTCCACGGAGCTGGGGGCCGGCCTCGTCATCGCCAGCGAATTGCTACGCGCATTTATCAGCATTTAATTGGTTAATCATTAGTCAAATATTTTTGTAAACTCGCCGAGTTCGAGTTCGAACTCGACTTCGAATTCGGGCTCGAGACCGGGCTTGTTCTGTGCTCACCTTTTACATAATTAAAGGTGGGCTGCGCCTCTTGAAAGCCAGCGACAGAGCGCATTTTCCCTAAATTTTTTCATTTTTTCAATTTTCGTTATTTTTATCGTAAAAAACGGGCCTTGGGGCCTCCATAAATAAAGGGCCGGATATTACGAGCAGAGCTTGGGAATTGCTTAAAATATTGCTTATCGCAATGCTCAAAAGCTGAACTCTTATTTTATTTTTATGGCTAAACTTATGTCACGTACCCAACATTATCGGATTGGCTCTTCACATGGCTTCACAATCTGCTGTCGTCTATCTAAATGTATACATTTTATATTTGCATACTTTTTTTTTACTTATTTTTTAAAACTTATTCTAGAATCTGTTCTGTTCATTAGATTTTAAAAGAAATCTTGGTTACTAAAAGATAAATAGATATTGTAGATAGAAAAATTTTGTTTTTTTAAACCTTGTATGGAATAAAAAAACACTTAGATATTACTATTATTATATATTGTATTATATGTTGGGCATTTAAATTCTTTGAACCTCATGTATGTTTGCATAAAGCAAAACACAAGAAACACTGCTGATAAGTTTGGCCCTGACTGAGTATTTGTTGCGAGTGCTCATGGCTTGGCTTCAATTTAAACGGGCTGTGTTTTGAAATCATCTCATGTATGTATGCATAGAGCTTAGATATAGCTAAGGTTAGCTGCAATATCATTGAGCCGAGCGGATGTTTGGCTATTGTGTTGCATTGACTTTGCCTACGCAATGTTAAGTCAACACAGAGCTCGACACTTGGTAACAATTGGATATGTGGCTTATAGACAATCTCTTGGCTCCATTAACACGGTGTCCATGAGACATCTTATGGGGGCCCGGTTGATAACCGCAACGCTTAAAGCAATATACCTGTAAAAAATAGATGTGCAAATAACACTTTAACAATACGCGCAGTCTAACGGGTCAAATGCTTCGCCTTTGGTTGGTTTGTTTCTTACTTTCAGTTATGTTTTTGCTTGTGAATCAGATAAAAATACAGATACAGATACAGATACAGATACAGATACAGATACAGATACAGATACACATACACATACACATACACATACACATACACATACAGATACAGATACAGATACAGATACAGATACAGATACAGATACAGATACAGATACAGATACAGATACAGATACAGATACAGATACAGATACAGATACAGATACAGATACAGATACAGATACAGATACAGATACAGATACAGATACAGATACAGATACAGATACAGATACAGATACAGATACAGATACAGATACAGATACAGATACAGATACAGATACAGATACAGATACAGATACAGATACAGATACAGATACAGATACAGATACAGATACAGATACAGATACAGATACAGATACAGATACAGATACAGATACAGATACAGATACAGATACAGATACAGATACAGATACAGATACAGATACAGATACAGATACAGATACAGATACAGATACAGATACAGATACAGATACAGATACAGATACAGATACAGATACAGATACAGATACAGATACAGATACAGATACAGATACAGATACAGATACAGATACAGGTGTTGCCACATGCCAAGGCTGAATCAATTAAATATTTAAAAAAATATAAATGATAGAATAAATAAATTCAACAAAGCAAAAATAACAACAATAACAAGGGCGCAGAAATTGTTCGTGCAGCGCATTTAAATTCTATTTTCGTTTGCCGCACAGATTCAGATATAGATACAAATGCAAAAGCTACAAAAGATACATATGAATATGTGGATACAGCCAGAGATACATTTGTGCGAGTTTGTAAATTTGCGAGCTGTTGGCCAAAAGCAGCAGCAACTAATGCCGCGCATATTCTAAACATGCCCAAAAGCGCGCTCAGCGGCAGCCGCCGCACTAATTGCAAAAACAATGACAACAGCAACAACAAAAGCGGCAACAACAACAACAACAATAACAACAACAACAACAACAACAACAACAAAAGCAGCAACTACGCAATATTTGCTTTTTTGTTTATGCACAAACAAACAAAACCAACAATAACAAATTAAGCAAAATAAAATTAGAGTTTAATCGAGTGCTGTTATACCCTGTAACCATGAAATGGCTCGAAAAGGGTATAATGTTGTATAGAGCCTGAGGAACGCATCCGCAATCCCATTTAATTGCACTCTTCTATTCTATTCTGATCAGATCTGTTCTGCTCTTTCTTGAAATATTTGAAGAACTTGAGACTGCAAATTGGAGAAATGTTTCTCGTAATCCTTATTTTATTTGTTGGTTAAATTTTGCCGCTTGATTGTTGAATGTAAGTGATTCGCGGTTGGCTACGGGGTATCTCTTAGTCGGGCACACTTGACGACAGCCCTTTGTATTGTTTAATTTAGAATTTGCAAAGAGAATAAGAAAAACAGCGCAGCTTAAACGAATAGTTACAGTGGGATTAAATATCATAATTGTAAGCGGATTGTGGCCCCCTTTTGTGTGCACCCTGTATTCCATGTACGCTTCATAAAGATATACCCAAATATGTATATACATATATATATATCTATTCTTGAGTGGCACATTAGAGATGTTATTTGGTCTGAGCAACTACATAACTATGGAATAACATAAGCATATCAAGTTTGTCTATTTATTCATATCTATAAGACTTAGAACCAGATGAACATCTGCAATTATCGAATAGATATATAGGATATATATTCTTGATCAGTCGATCGTTTTTTCGCTTCTATGTTAACTAGTTACTAGTTAGTTAGTTAACTTGCAGACTTAAAGCTTGAAGCATATAGTTCCATTATCTCTAGAATAGGTTGAGAAATAAGTTTTCTTATGGAAAACTTTTAAAATTAGCTAAAGCTCGCATATAGTTCTATAATCTCTAGAAATGCTGGAAAAAAGTATGTTTTCTCTCTGGAATTTGTTTCTGTGTAGCAGGATATATATATTTTTAAATACTTCGCTGTTTGACAAGATATTCAAGGTATTAAACATGTGCGTAAAGCTAGCTCAAATCGGACTACTATATTATAAAAACTATATCAGATAAAGCTTTTCTATAAAAGAACTGCGAAGACAGATGTCTATTAAGGTCCATCTATCTATCTGGACTGCGTTCTTTTTTGCTTTTATGTGATATGTGCTTTAACAAGTCTCGACTTATCCCTTACACTTGCTTATTATTATCATTATTATATGTTTGTCTAAAGGAAGACAAATAGAAACTGTTGAAAACTGATGCATGTCTTGTAGGGTATTCTCTTTTGATATCGTATTTATAGATATTTGTTATCGTTGAATCGTGACAGTTGCTCTATAAAAATGATATTTACATTTGGCTGCGGCACAAGCGGAACAGCAGCTGTTTGGCCAAGTTCCTGGAATGCGAAATCTATTCGTCTAGCTAAACAAGCTCGTTAATGTTGACTACGTCTGTGTGGGTGTGTGGGTGTGTGTCTGCGTGTCTGTGTGTGGGTGTGCAACAAAATTTAGTTGTGCGTACTGGCACTGGCACAGACGCCACCGCGCCCGGTGCAAGTAACTCAAGCTGCCACCAAGCTGTTTGTGGTGCTCGTGTTTACAGCTGATTTTGCTTCTGTTGCTGCTGTTGCTGCTGGGGCTGCCGGGACGCATATAGATTTCGATATCGTTTCTAGCCAGCTGCCCCGGGCTGTGCTGCGTACCGGCAGACGGCCGTCTACAGGTTTTGCGGTGGTGTCGCTTTGTTTATGCCACCGGCAGCGGGCGAGCAGAGACGAGTTGTATAATGTGCAGGGAAATATCAGAAAATACTTATGAAAAGCGCCAGGCGAGCCGAGAGAGCGGCAGAGCGGGAGAGTGGCAGCGATACGGATCGGATCGGACAGAACTTACGGCTATAGATACGACGATAAATACAACAAAATCGTGAAATGCTCGAACACTTTTCTACATTTCGTTATCTTGGGCACATTAACCGTTTGCGTTTGGCATTGCACGCGTCGCTCTTGCTTTTCCAGCAAATCGAATTCAATTTCTTATCAACTTGTGTGTCTTTTTCGTGTACTTTTTTTTTTTTTTTTGAATTTCTTTGTGTTCTTGCGTTTTTCGGGGCGTGCGCGCAGCCAAGAGATAACAAATGACTGGCAAAGGCAAATCGAAGCGTCGACTAACAACGGTGAGCGTTAAGCGAGACGACAACAAAAAGACAATTGATAAAAAAAGAAAGAAAAAAAAACAGCGAACAAATAATAGAAGCAGACACGTAAATCGAGTTTAGCTTGAGCAAAATCAAGCATCAGTTAAATAGATATGTTTATAGATATAGATACAAAATCAGAGCCGGGCGACAGCAGCACGAAAAGCTGCAATTAATTTGCAGCCGTTGCTCAAATTGTATCTCAATCGCATGCACGCAGACAGCACGCAGCCAGCATGCAGCCCCCAACCCCCCACCCGCCCCCGCCCTGCTACGTATCTGATAGTAATTGCATCTTGCATCAGTTTCTCAGTTGTTTACTTGCATTTGTATTTCCTTTAATATTGATGTGCGTGTTGCGTGTCTTGTGCTTCCAGATTGTGCCAGTGACTGATATTCTGCGTGCCCAGCAAATCCAGGAGGACAACGAGGTGCAGCAGTCCCAGCAGACGACCATATTGCAGCGCTTCAAGAGCGCCTCCATTGGCAATCTTGTCGATCTGCCCGGCGAGGATGACAAGAAGTCCATCAAGAATCGCATGCGCATGAAATGTAAGTGTGTGTGTCTGTCCGTGTCCCAAATTATTTACTAATTATGATATACATATGATAAAAGGAAGTCTTGATCAGCTCTACTTAAATGCTCTTAACCCTCAATTTACAATTGTTATAAGTATTGTTATTATAGAAGGGGTTAATCGGGAAAGTGGTAAAAATAAAATGCTTTCGATAAATATTTCTCATAAATAACAACTATCCTTAGTATCTTAATATCTCAATACGTCTCCATCAAAAAGTATGCCTTATTCTTATTAACTGCCGCATCTTAACCAGATCTTCAGCATTGCCAATAAAACAAGCCTAGAGAGAATATGTCTTATAGTTTAGGTAGATTCCGAAGTTGAGCTATATACATATATATATATATATATATATATATATAGCTGACATATGAAACACAAGTATGTGCTTTAATTAACTGCTTGCCAGCCAATTCTCTAGCTTAGTGGGTCAAAAACATGCATCTAGTTAACAAACGCCTTGGATCGGGCTTGAAGCGAGCTGACAGACGCCTCTGCTACGTGGTGGCCCGCTCTGTGTGGCAGGGCGCCCCGATGTCTGCCCCGTTCATAAATGCCAAGTCCAAGTTTCCCCACCAAATTGGTAACGAACAGCTTGGCCTTAAAAGGCGGCACATGCGCCCACACACACACACACACACACACCCACACACACTTAGATATAGAAACAGACAGCATTGAATGGAATTGGAATTTGGAAATGCGAATGCGAATGCGAATTCGAATCATGGAATGCGGCTTGAATTGTTTGGTTAGGGCAGGTTGCTTATGCCTCTCTCTCTCTCTCTCTCTTTCGCTCTCTCTCTCTCTCGCTCCAACTCTCTTAATTTGTAGCTGCGTCTGTTTTAGTTAATGAAAGTCTCGCGGGTTTCACTTTTTTGTTTCTGTTTCTCCATTGTATGCAGGGGAATTACAGTGAGTGACAAAATGATTCACTGCGGGGAATCTTGGAAGTTGGGAATTATTTATTATTATTTTTTGTCAGCTTTGCCATTCCAGTCGCTGAGATTCTGTATGCTAAAACGCCCGCATGCCCAAACAAGGTGTATCGAATGCAGTCTTTGAATAATATAAAACTACAAATCGCAGTCGCAGTCGCAGTAGCAGTGGGAATGGCAGTTGCCAATGCCAGTAGATATTCAGGTAGCTAACCGAGTTGTTTGCTGATAGTTTAATTATTATCATTGTGGGTGGTCAGCGAGTGCGAGAGAGAGGGAGAGCGAGAGATTGATAGAAAGAGAGAGGGAGAGAGAGAGAGAGAGACAGATGGATAGACGATTTGCAGAATGTAGGCCAAGTTTTTAGCTGCCTTCACAAAAGCGCAATTTTATACTAATTCCGTTTGCAATTTGTTTCCTTTTCATGTTGTTGCCAATTGGAATGCCGCCCCACGTTGCATGCTGCAGTTGCAGTCAACAGCAATGTGTTCCGACTGTGAGTATCACCTATATTAATATATATTTTCTATATATATATCAGCCAACTAATCGCACCCATTTGCAGCAATCGATCGCCCAAGAGCGAAAAGAAATCGCGCACACGTCGCAGCCAAGTGAATAGCCTCTGCCTGGACGAACAGTCCAAGTATCCGCTGTTTGGGGCCCGTCTAAACGCCCTGGAGCTGAACATGTCGGACCATCCGTATGTGCCGCGTTTCGTTGTCGACGTTTGCGCCCACATCGAGCGTGCCGACTGCATTGAACAGGATGGCATCTATCGCGCGAGCGGCAACAAGCTGCTCGTCGATGAGCTGAAACGCAAGCTGACCCACCTCTACGATCCACGCTGCCTGCAGACTGATGACATACACACGCTAACCAGCCTCCATAAGCAGTTCTTTCGCGAGCTGCCCGCCCCGCTGATCACACAGGAGGCCTACGAGCGACTGGGACGGTGTCTCACCGACGATGCCGCCATCGAGCGGATGCGTTTGGCCTTCGATGAGATGCCCGAACCGAATCGTTCTACGCTCCGGTTCCTCATTAAGCATTTGACCAAGTGAGTGCCCAGCTTCACCGCAAACTAAAATCAGCTCAAAGCTGTTATTCGAACTTTTGTGTATGCTCAAAAACCAGATATTAATATGAGAGAAAAGAGACAATGAAGAGCACGGTAAACATAGGAAATGTTGCACAGTTATCATGAGGATAAATTGCGTTTCTTTTACTCAACTTCATTGTTAAAAAACTTTAAAAGATCGTGCAATTGTGACAACACTACAATTTAGTTAAACTTCATGTTAGTTTTAAAATGAACATGAGTAGCTGCAGTTCGCAGCAATTCGATAAAATTTCATGTTACATTTACAATGAACATGATGATCCACAGCTCTCAGCGGTTTAATAAGACTTCATGTTAGATGACCAATTAGCTTAAGTAGCAGCAATTTGATATAATTTAATGTTAAATTTACACCGAACATGAGTAACTGCATTTGTTAACAATTTAAAGCAACAGCATGTTAGATTTACAATGAACATGAGTCACTGCTGCTCGCAGCTATTAAGTAAAACTTCATGTTAAATTTACAATGTACTCGATTAGCAGCAATTCAACTCAAATTTACAACAAACCAGAGATGCTGAATATTTTGTCAATTTAAAGAAACTGCATGTTTTCATTCACAATTCACATGAGTAGCTGCGGCTGAATGCAGCACATGCGACAAATTCAATAATTTCTGTAGATTTCGGTTATTAATTTAACAAGTTATTCACATGAACGAACAGACATTGTCTCGGTCTGTGCATCAAGGCAGCTGCCCCGAGGCCAGAAAGAGCAGCATGTCTGCTCGACCCTCGGCTGCAGTCGGAGGCTGATGACTTGTCAGTGTTTTTAGTCTAATTGATGTGTATATATAATTAGAGCAGCCGAGGCGCATCACCCAATTAGTTTGCTGAAATGTTAAACCAAAGAAGCACTAGATAATTACTTCGATTTGCAATAATGAAGCCTTTGTTTTTTGTCTTCCTTCACACAGCGTTGCAGCGTCGAGCAGCTCGAACCGGATGCCTGCCTCCAACCTGGCCATTGTCTGGGGACCCTGCTTGCTGGCTGCGAACGATATCAATTTCGATATCGGGCGAATGAATATGCTAGCCAAGGTGTTAATTGAGAACTATGAGCGTATATTTCGTCCTGCTAATGAGCGACTTGTCTGTTAAATATATATATATATATATATATATATATATATATATATATATATATATATATATATATATATATATATATATATATAAATTTATATATAGCGAGAGTGAGAGATGTGCAACAACAAAGCAACAGACAACAATTCCAAGGAAAACATCACACAAATTGTGCGCCGCATAGGAAAAGCGCTATCAATTAATATTAATACGCAAATATATATATACACACATACATATATAAGTATGTTTATATGTATATATTTGCACATTTTCAATCATTTATTGTAATAATTATGTTCATTTTTTGTGCCTTGCTCCCTTATTTTTTTTCTATGCTTATTTTAATGTTTATTTATTGTTAAACAAAATGTTCGAGACCCGAACATTTCTTGTAGTCGAATTCAGCAAACAAGCAAAATACTTACCAAAAAGACAGTAGACTAAGTTAATGCTAATAACTAGACGCATGTACATTATCATATATATGTCGTACAGTGAACGCTAGCTACGGCGCACCACACACACACACACACACACACACCCACATAACTCACATATTAAGTATATAATTTACTATACAAATATGCGTAGATATATTCTTGATTTACATATTTTTTTTTTAATATTTTTACCTTGGTTTTGACAATGTGACCAAATACTTAGAAGCATACTCTAGGCATTATCTATGCATAATGTTCATTAGCGATACATCAACACAAATACATATACATGCACACATATACATATATATAACTACATATATATGTATATGTATATATTATATCATAACTGTCATGTGATAAGATTTTGCCGCCGTAGTGTCTTTTTTTTTTGTTTTTTTTTTTTTATTGTCTCTAATATAATTAGCTATGTACATTTTACTGTATACATATATATGCTAAAAATAATACAATTAACTAGCATTGTGGTTAGTTTTGAGAACAGCAGCAAAAGCCAAAATAACAATAACAATAATAACAACAACAACAACAACAACCACAAGAGTTGCATATGTTTAACAAATGCATATGTTTAATATGTTTGCTATCTCAATAAATCTGACAAGTATTTCAAAAAAAACTAACAACCTTTTGCTTATTGTATGAAAAACTTCTTGAAAATATATTGATGCCAATGACTATATATATATTTCTTAATTCTACAAACATAATTGCCCGTTCTGCTGAAGATATTGCTAGTCATAAATATTTTCATATGGAAATTGCGGGCTACATTAGATCTAAAACCAACATTTGGCACATATTGAATTTTGTTAAGTTAAATGCCAGTTTTTAAACCGAGCCACGCCCAAAGTTATTTTAACTTGGGCTTGGGCTCCGAATTTGTCCTAAGGTTCGGTTTATAGTAAAAAGTAAACTAAAGTTTGGACTTCGCTGCGATTCGGCTTAATTCTACTTATATTAAGATTTTTATTTGTCAGCTGAGATATATTTTCTTAATTTAAGTTTTTCATAGATTTAAATTACGATTGCTCAAACTGGCAAATATGAACTTCAGCTTGACTGGGATTTCAATACGAGCAACAGCTTTATCTTTTCATTTTCATAATTCATCGATTAATTTGATCAGAAAATGGATTTCAATATTCCAGGCAAGTTTTGAGATTCTTTCTCAAACTACTAAATAGTTTTAAATTAAACATATCTATATATTTATATAGATTATACTTTACATCAATTCATTTGAGAGGTGTTTCACACATTTCGAAAAATGCATTCCTCCTTAATGGAAAATGCGATTCAAAGGTTTTTGGGATAAGTTTTAAGCGTAGTCCGATTTGCATCATATGGAAACTTTATTTAATATTTCTTATTATATACATTGTTTTCTTATTCAAATTCATTTAGTAGCTGTATGTATATAATCTGCTTGTTTTGTTACGAGCGTTAAGGTCTTATAATTTTTGCTAAAAGTCATTATTTATTTATATTTCAAATGTAAATGTAATTATTTAATTGAAAAAGTGAGGAGAAAGTCGCGGCCCTCAGCCCTTAACAAATTCCCAATTTGAAAAGCTAAGTCAAGGTCGATGGCATGAAGAATGTTAAATAACGCAAATCTGAGCTTCGTACTAGCAAGCGGCAGGTCGGCGGTTCAAGTCCAGCAGCAGCAGCTTACAAGTTTTGTTTGTCTTTTTAATTTGTTATGAGGCGCAGGGAAGAACGCAATATCAGGAACAAGGCGACATTTGGGCATTATTCAAAGGGCATTTGGGTCGATTGGCAAATACAATTTGCGGTCCAACCAAATGGTATTTAAATGCAAAGGGCACATCAAAAGCAGCGGCGGCAGCGGATGTGGCATGTGCAGCTAATAATGTCGGCTGAGAAGTGCAAATATGTACTCGACGCTGGGCCGGAGCAGGGACTCGGAACTGAGTCCCGCCCTCGCTTGGGGAGGGTGATTTCGTTGTGTGTTGAGGTTTTTTTTTTGAGGCTTTGGCAAAACCGCAAAATGCAATTTTCCAAGCAAATCATACGTAAACTTTTCGTGCGACTCCAAGACGCGAGGCTGGGGCAGCGGCAAGGGCGGGGGCAGTGGTTAGCCAATGTAATCAGCCGAGCATCTGACGTGTCCTTTCATCGGCCACAGGATGCTGTTGCTGGAGGCGCAGGACACATGCACATGATGGCAACGCCTTGGCGACACTGCGGCCGGGCAAAACTTTTGCTGGCCAATCAGCCAAAGCCAGAGCCTTAGCCAAAGGCAAAGGCAAAGGCAAAGCCAAAGCCAAAATCCGAAAGACAGTTCCAATTCACAATTTGTTGGCTGTAAGTAAAGTCCAAGCAAAATTACAAATTATGCAGAGGAAGTTACAAAGTGGGCGTTGCGAAAAGTGCCATCAAATGAAAGGGTCAGCTGGGACACGGGCCAAGTAAATTGATCCTGCGACAAATAGTTGTGCACAACAACAACAACAACAAGAGCTTGGAGGCGGACGTGACCCAAATGCAATTATGAGACACAAAACAAAGTCCGCATTTAATTGAGAATGCAAATTGAATAAACATTTGCAACTTGTAATCAAGTTAGCCGACGAAAAACCGGGCTAGTACGAGCATATGATGACGGCCCAATGATGATGGCCCGGCCAAGACAGTTGGCTTATAATTCAATTTTTGCTGCTGATGGGCAAACCACAAAGGACTCTTAGCGCCTGTGCATCAGCAGCAAGGATTCTCTATTCACTTTGCAATTGGCCTTGCTTCTTATGCCCTTGCCAAAAGGGTATTCGAGTTCTGTCATCAAATGTGTAACGCACCAAAAGAAGATGTGAACGATTGGTCAGAAGAAAACTTCTTGTTTTGAACATCTGTTTTGATTCTCTTTATTCTCTTACTCAAGTTGATATGTTCGAGCTTTTCTGAGGCTAAGTTAAACATGTACAAAATTTTTAAAGCTTTTTTAAACAAACTATTTCTCATATTTTCTAAATATAGTTTTATAGCAAAAACTTTTTGGCAGCAGGATATTTTTCTTAAATTCAGAAAAATGTTTGTCTTCATGTTTATTTCCTATTCATATTTTGCCCAAATTTAGGCCAACACTTTGTGTATTACTCTTCAAGCAAAACTGCAAAGTCGCATAATGTCGTACTACTATATAATATACCTCGCATAGGAACAATCGGTCCGATCCTTGACTTTGCCAAATCATTCGCCAGGAAGGGCATTCAATCTTCGGCGTGCGTAGTGTAGGCCTTTCTGCTTCTTGAATTTGATTTTCAGTTTTGAATTTGAGCTGCCAATTTGCTGGCCATGTTCTTCGGTGCACAAAGTCTTTGCTTAGTTGGCCATAATTAAACTAATATTTCCAAAAGAATTTCAAGTCAAGTTTCGTCTTCAATTTATGATTTATGGTTGAATATAAACTTGAAACACAATTTGTGAGCTGTTGCTCTGTCATTAGGCGAATGCACATGAGTTTATCCATTGTTTATCACAGATCTCATTCAGGAGCACACACTTGCCTACAGGGTATCAGCCAAGCGAGCATGCCCGACTCGATCTAGCGTCTTTTATATATTTTTGTTTGGGCTATTCTGGCTGTGCTCAGCAAATAAATTTGGAGATTTCATTGCGGCCAAAGCAGTTGACTGCAGAACAGCAACTGGAGTCCAGTCGTGGGCTGAGTGGAGCGGAATTACTGCCCGCAGTAAGAGCAGTAGGAGCAGTAAGGCACAGCAGTAAGGCCTGACCACTGGAACGTGCCTTAACTTATAAAATACTGCAAGATCCAACTGCCAATTGCAAGTGAACACGGGTAGCAAAAAGACGGGCTATAGTTGAAAACAAGATACTCTTTTTTATTGTTTTATCTAATTAATATATACTTTAGAACATATTTATATATATGTATATATTAACTTGAGTGTAGGTAGATTTAATAGCAATATTTTCTGTTTCGTTCTTATTGAATTATTCGTAAATTAAAATATAATTAAAAAGCTTAGCTATGAGTAACAATATATTATAAACATATAAGCAATGATATATATTGTTATTATATTTATTATTATTATTATGATGAGTATTTTATTTTACTGTTATGAATACTTTTATTGATATAAATTATTATTTTTAATGAGCATATATATAATATCGCATTAATGATAATAATATTTTATAACAATCATAGTTTTTATTACTTATATATAATAAAATATATATATTTAATACATATATAATAATAATAATAAAAATAATAATAACTGACAAGAAAATACGTTCTATTAATATTTATTAATATTAATTGCAAATGTAGTAATAATAATGATAATATTGATAATACTTTGTTTTGGTAATGTAAATTAAATATCTCTACAAATATTATAGAATTTGAGTCAATTAATTATAATGTAAACAAATTAGTTTATTAATTAAATTATAACTCAAAAATCTAAGCTTCGCGATAGTAATAATAACTATATTTAATAATGCCATAATATTAATTATAGTTGCAAATAATAAAGCCGAAAAGCTGTGTCTGGTAACATTTTCATCACGCATAAGCTGCATTACAATTTTTATGACAGAGTAATGAGATCTTGAACGTAAGCAACCACAGCAGCAGTAAGAGGAGCAGCAGCAGTAAGAGGAGCAGCAGCAGCTGCCAGTGAAGCTGTGGCACTTGTTGTTGGCCAAGTGGTTGCTGTTTGGGCTTGAATTTGCCGGGACTCTTGACGTGGCCAAGGGGCGCCACCTGTTGGTGGGAGGGGGTTGGCAGAGGGAGGCAGTTGTAGCCGCAACCGCGCAGTTTCTTCATGCGTCTATATGCCACAATAGCCCACAGCCAAGCACTCGACATTAAGATGCCGGCAATGTGTAATAACTGGCGCCGGAATAAAGGGGCCCAGTCATAGCTGGCGACTGAGCGTTGGCTGACAGGACGCTGAGCTGGCAGCAGTCGAGAATGTGACAGCGCTGAGCCCATTTGACACAAGCATAATATAATAAAAACCGCAAACAAGTAGCGTCAACCGGCACCGCCCATTCCGCCCACTCCGCCGACTCCCACTTGGCACAAGACGCAGCGAATCCATTGAAGTGGATCGGGCCCCGACATCAGCGGCGACTACAAGCTGAGGTCCAAGCGGATAACCGCCAAGGATGTGTAGGACCATGAAAAGGCTGACTCTGAAGTGATGTCGCCTGTCTGTTATCCTGAATGGGCCTGGATGGGCCTAGGCTGTTCCCCGGCTGGGCTGAGGCTGGCCCGTGCCAGGGGTGTGGGCGTAAGCCTTTAGGCGTGATTAAGCCACAAGTGCGTGACATTTTAATGCGACATTTATGCCCAAGACAAGAGATTATTATTGAAAACGCGCCGCTGCAGTCGCGTGACAACAACAACAACAACAGCAACAACAAAAGCAACAACAACTACAACGAAATATAATAACAATGATAATAACATCAGCAAGGATAACAGGAGCAATGGAAAAATCGTGAGTTCCTTAACACCAAGCCTCGCAGCTTATTTATTTATTTTCCCATTTGACACCCAAGTGACACATTGTATTTGACAGAGAGCGAGAGAGAGAGAGAGAGGGCAAGGGCGAGGGAGAGAGAGAGAGAGAGTGAGTGGGAGGGAGAGTGGGCAGCATCGGGGAACAGGAACAGGAAGTGACAACAGGACATTGGCGTCATTTTATGCGAAGCCCAAGCCCTGTTGTTATTGCTACAGATTCTTGCCCAGGGCCAACGGCAATTTCCACAAGTTGAACTAAAGTATATAAAAAGGAAGCATAATTATTGGGAGAAGTAAAGAAAACAAGTAAAACTTTTGCAGTCGGGCGCCAGCGACTGCGTAGCACTCGTTCACAGTCCGATAGTAGCTTTAAACTGGATTAATTTATGAAGAGATATCGGCGAATATTGTCGATCTTTACAATGACAGCTTTAAACTAGCCAAAATTGCTGCAGATATATCGATTATAACTATTGTAAAAAAGGTTATCGATCTTTACAATAACTACATAATGCTGGCCAAAATGTGTTAAGAGCTATCGATTGTAACGATTGTAGATAATACTATCGATCTTTACAATGACAGCGATCGATTCTTACGATTAGGCAACATTTTATCGATCTTTAGAGTGGGCATCTGCACACTTCATTCAAAACTTGCTTACATCAGCTCATAAATCTGTTGCAAGTATTGAGTTGTGCTATATGCCACGCCCCTGTGGGCCTAGCCATATATACTGAGCGCTTTACCTGAAGTGGGTATGCCCAGATATTTATATCTATATGCATTCCAATATTCCAAACCCATATACTTCTTTCGCTTTGTGAGCCTGCATCATTTGGCCACGTTAGCTCGAATTTTAACAAAGTAAATCAAACAATTTGCTTCATAAATTGAGAATTTTAACTCGGTTGATTTATTTTCCATTTATGCTTAGCCAAAATTAGGCATTTGCCTATTATAAACAATTAACAAATCAAATTTCGGCATGCTTCGGTTCGATTAATATGTTTTTTGAATAATTGAGAGAAACGGCATTTTCAGTTTTCCGATATCCCTTTTTTTTACACCCCACAGAAGCCTGAAGGTATATAAGGCGTATCTAGCAATAATAAGTATATATCCATTTTTATTTGGATATGTGAAATATGTGAAAGTGTTTCGGTTTGAGACTCAATAGAAAAAGTCTCAAATAAATATTAACATGATCTTGGGCGAACTTTGGATCGATTTGATCCTATTAATATCTGCTTTCTATATCATATATACATATATATAGATGACTTTCAAAGTGTGCCTGATGTAAGGATATTATAAACAAAATTGTTTCAAATATTTTAGAAAACTATTAAAATGAATTCAATTTATAAAATGAAAAAACTTCGAAAATTTCGAAAATATTTTCATTAATTTTACCATTTTGTTAAAACTAGAAAACTAGCGGAAATTATGAAAATCTTGTCCAGTATTGGCAATATTATAAAATTTCAAAAAAGCAAATTGTTTTGTGTTAATCAGCATGAGCATATCACATATCACACGTCCTCCAGGGTATTTCAATGTCGACATTCCCCAAAGAAACGAACGTGTGCTTCTTGTGTTTAGGTTTATCCAAAATGACAATTTAATTAAATTCTTTGGAAATGCTTTCGCCTTTGTTGAGCTTCGCTTTGTTGTCTTATTACAATCCAATTTTGTGCAAAAGTCACAAATCGCAGCTCCCTCCCAAAGCACGGCACATGTGTATATGGCCAACCTGAAATTTGGCCAGACCGACTGGCCCGAATGGCTATGCAGCTGCCCTGCCAGTCCCGCCCATTCCGCACACACCCCTGGCCTGCTGCTGGTGCTGAATTAAAATCAAAATCATAACATGTCAACACATTCACATTTTGTAATGTAGAAAACCAACCGAAAATCATAAAAGTCAGGCATGGTTTGTCAAGGGGGAGGTGTCTGGAGAGGTGGACGAGAGGGAGGGGGGGGGGGCAAACAGAACTAAAAATACAAATGCAAATGAATGGAGCCGCTGGGGTTGCGCAGGTAGGGGGAAGGAGAGGGGGGGTCGAAAGCAGCGGGGCGCATGTCGCTGAACAGGTGTGTCAGTTGCTGCTGCCAGCACATAAAAACTATGCAAAGAAATGCTGTGTGTGTGAGTGTGTGTGTGTGTGTGTGTGTGTGTGTGTGTGTGATAGTTTTTTTGTGTGTTTGTTGGCGGTATAAAAACATAATAACAAAGTTGGCGCGTTGCTTTTATTGCCTTACGGCTGCATTTGGGTTTGTGGCTGTGCCGACAGTAAAAACTATTTGCACGCACACACATAAGCCAAGACCCACACACAGCCACACACACAGCCACACACACACACACACACGCACACCCACATGAGGCATGTTTACAAACAAAATGCCAATGGACACAGATGCCATGGAGTGTTGTCATATCAGTGCTAAAGGTTGCCGCATGGCGCTGAAAAGTATGCACTGCCGCAGCTAGACGATGGAGGGGGGGTGGGTGGTTGGTTGGTTGGTTGGTTGGGTTGGGTTGATAGTTTATTTCTTGTTGCAGCCACTGTTGCCACGGTTGACCTCTTGCAACTGTCAAGCCGCATTGTACCGCTGGCGTTTTCAAATTTCAAATTCAAATGCTGTTTGCATAAAAAACGAGTCAAAGACGTAACGCCCCACGTGGCGCCCCCTGCCGGCCCGGCTGCACAATATTATTATGAGTGACTGTGCCGGCTCCTGGGTTGGCCACACTCACTTACTCACTCACTCGCTCGTTCACCCCCTCCCACTCTCTGTACACCAGCAGCGCCTCACAACAAGTGACAATAACAACAAACGGCGGCGGTCCTGCCCATGTCTTTGGCCGACCATGCCGCCAGAGGGCGCTTCATGGTCGCGGGCCAAATCGAAAATGAAGCAAAATTGCCAAAGATGCCACGTTTGGACAGCAACAGCTGCCAGCTTGCCAGACCTGGCAGAAGTTATACATACATGCATGCATATCTATATGTGCTGTCCAAAGAATGCATGTGTGCGCTTCTGTGTGTGTGTGTACGTGTGTATGTGTGTGTGTGCTGACTGTGTTTGGTTAAATGGATTGTTTACTTTGATTACAAAAATATGGCAAATGTTTGCACGTTTCATGTCTCACTGTGTGTGTGTGTGTGTGTGTGTGTCTCCTAGAGATGAGCAAACATCGTGTTTTGATTGACGCCATATTTAAATAGGTGATAGATAGATTGTCTATAATAGCTGTTGGTCAGGTAACAAAGTAAAGTAAGGATAGGAACTGTGTCCTAAGTTCAAGTTATTGTGCGCTTATAATTCCCCAAGAGTTAATGCATAATGGAAATGTGCTATATTTCATTGACATTTCGCTGATAATGTTGAAAATTGTTCACATCGTAGGCAAAAGTTATTATTATACATATTACATTTATTTTTATAATTTTCAAGTTTCAACTAAATATTATAATTTATTAATTAATTCAAACTGTTCAGAAACTGTAATTAGTGTCTATATAAATAGCTCTCTTGTCCAGACGAAATTTCATAAAACTATCGAAAGTATCCTGATGTCAGTGTGGATAGTTTTGCAACACTGGTAGGAATATTTTCATGCATATACTTTCATTTCTTTTGTTCATATATGTTTAAAGTTATACATATATTTATCACGCGCTCATCTCCAGTGCAACAATTGCAATCGCAGCGCCACCTGAGCACGATGGTCAAAGGGGTGCTGTGGGGTAATCAGGGTTGCGACGGGGCACAAAAAGACAAATGCCGCTTGATGCTGTGCGCTTGTAAAATCCAAAAGCTAACATTATTGCAAAAATCTGCTGGTACACATCAGTCGGTCGCTTGTTTCGGGTCGGCTTTTTACCATAGTGCGAGCGGATGCCAGGTGCAACAATGGAACCGGTAGGTTGCAATGAAGCGACTACATTTCAGTTAAAAGCTGAATAGCGAAGGGCTCGACGGCATGAGATATTTTTTATGACGTGTTCGACTGTGAGCAATGTTTGAAGTGGGGCAATATTCAAGAGGCGGTCACAATAGTCTGATAAGAAGCATAGTAGATATGTGATAAGAAAGGTGAACGAAGCATGACTTAATAAGAAAATGCGAACGCTCACAAAATACTTGGAAACTATGAAATTTGTTCTTTTAAAGAGCTTCAGAAGAAGAAACTGACAAAGAAAGCTAACTGATCAGAATAAATCAAAACCTTAATAGAATAATTTTAATCAGAACAACAAATAACATTTTGTTAAATGTAATGCCAAGCCAAACATATATTAGTTAAGCTAAAAAAGTGTAGATAAGCGAAAATATGTTATTTACACGCTCGCAGAAATAGTTTAGCGTTTTTTTCTTTCTGATTATAGCCCAACATTTTAATTTCGACCATTTAAAGCGAATTTATAACAGAAATTGATTAAATTGCGTACATGGCCCAGACCAATTGGCAAAATCATTTATCACACGGTATTCGCGCTATCACATCATGCACACAACCCTCCCAACCCGCCGACCGCCCAACCGGCCACCTTTTTGCTCTCTCCCTGCCCTTTTTTACATCAGATTGACCCGTATATTTGCATTCATTCAATGTGTGCACTGGCAAAACTAATTTTCAAATAAAAGAAGTGAACAAGTGTTGTTCACGTAAAGATACCCTGTAAACAGAGCTGATGGGCTTTTATGGCTATAATTGTGTTAATAAGAAAGGAGGTAAAAAATGGGGCGAATTCCGTTTGCATTTCGTTTCAACTGGGCAACTGTTTCTGGTCTAAGGCTTAGATCCCAAGAGAGTTGACCTATAGGGTCTTCTATTGCTGCTACATACATACATTCTTCTAGCGTAATATGCTCCCTTTCATGCACTTCATGGGCATAGGGTATGCAAAAAAAGGAGGCAAAAAAAGTAAAGTGAAATAACATTTTTATTAGCTTCTCTTTGTATAGCAGACGTCCAACTGCTACAATCACTGCGTGCCGGAAGACAGCCAAACGGCCACGCCCACGCCCATGCCAACGCCCACAATGCCAAATAGTTTTACACTACGGCACTAGCATGTGTGTGTGTGTGTGTGTGTATTTATTTTTAGTGAATTTTATTTTATTAATGCGAATTTGTTTGCCCAGCGCTGGAGCCCGGTGCCTTGGCCACTGCCAGGATGTGTTCGTGTGTGTGTGTGTGTGTGCCCGGGTGGCCGCTTCGACGCTATTATGGCAGCTATTTGTTTGCGCACGCTGCCCCTCACCTCCCAGCTACCCGTCCGCCCAGCCCGGATCCAAGCAGCAAGCGCAAGCGGGCTGTAGCCTTAACGCCTCACAGTGGCTGGCTAAGGGGGCGTATACGCTACGCTCGTATAATTATTCTCGCGCTCGGCGGTCTGCCCGGAGAGGACCACATGTCGCTCATGATTAATTGAAAGTTTCTCTCAACTGTTTCGGTATGTTTGTCCTTTGTTTTTTGGGGCGCTGCCTTATTGCCAAACGCCATTGCCCATGGCCCATGGCCCATGGCGTTTTGATAAATTGTCGCTGCCTTCAAATTTAAACAAATTTCTACGATTGTCGAGCGGTTTGCATGGCAAATGTCAACAAGAGCCCCAGCGACAGCTGCTGGACAGGATTAGCATATGTTTGTGCCAGAGCAATAACCTTTCACACTGGGCGAATTCCCTTCTTTCTTTTGGCCCGAAACTGAGCACTTGGACGAGGTTCTGGAGAATTCTACGTCATAGTGGAGAAATACGTTGGACAACGTTTGTCTGATTTCCACTAACAAGCGAAAATTCGCTGGCTCAAATTCAAATTCAGCATTTGAGAAGATGCGATGGACAAGCGCGTGTTGGACTTGGTTTCAATATTGATCATTGCACGCAGGCGACGCCGGGTAATTTCTATTACTATTTGATAGTCACAGTTTCCAAATCACTGCTCTGTGGCTACAGTTTTAGAGTCAACGACTGCAACTGCTGTGAGAAGATATGAAAAGTTGGTCTGTAACTTTTATCAGCCTTTTCTGAGCTAGTTGCCCTCGTTCAATACTCATTAATGGTGTGTCGAACATGCCCGACTTGTCGCAGATAAGATGCCACTTCAGTAGGAAACGCTATCAGTTGGTTAATGGTGGTGGCAGCACGAAGCCAGCACCACGCCAGAACAGTGGGGCAGTGCCAAGATGTCCGAGCACAAGATCATACTGGAAGATCAGCTGCATGATCGGCTGGTCTCTGTGGTGGGATCTACGGCAAAGAAACGGGATGAGTTGCATGTGTTCCTGGGGGGCGCTCGGCCCAGTGTCTATCGCCTGTCGCGGCGTCATCTGTTGATGTTTCTTCTCATTTGCGGCAGCTCCCTGACTTTGCTTTACGCCTACTGGGACGTCATGATGCTCAGTGCAATGGGTGCGGAAAGTGATCTGGAGCCAAAAATATCCGCCGGTAAGCCTCTGGCATTGAAGCTGGAGAAGGAGGTGCGTGTGCTCTGCTGGGTGCTGACCACGCCCAAGTATCACAAAACTCGGGCGGTGCACATACAGCGGACTTGGGGCAAGAGATGCAATAAAATCTACTTCATGACCTCGGAGCCAGATGATGAGCTGGAGACCATCGTGCTGACCAAGCCGGACAAGTACGAGGTTCTCTGGGGCAAGACAAAGGAGGCATTCACCTACATCTACGAGAACAAACTGGACGAGGCGGATTGGTTCATGAAGGCCGACGATGACACGTAGGTGAACTATTAAAGGAGTTCAGTAAATTCAGTCTTTTTCACTTTCGCCTTTCCTTGCGATTCTCATGCTTACTGATTTACTTACTTATATAAAATTGTTACTAAAATGTTAATTTAAACTTGTTAACTGATGTTAACTACATTTGCAGATATGTTTTTGTGGAGAATCTGCGCCACATGCTTTATCCTTACTCTCCGGACATGCCCATTCACTTTGGGTTCAACTACAAGCTTTTCAGCAGCCAGGCAAAGAATGCAGTAAATACCAAATGAGCTCTAGAATTTATATCATCATTTGATTTCTCTTTGTACAATCATCGCTCTGTCTCTTTCTTTTTCGTTGCTGTACAGTCGTACATGTCTGGGGGCAGCGGCTATGTGCTCAGCCGTGCGGCGCTGCGTTTATTTGTGCACGGCCTGAATGACAGCAGCAAGTGCCGGCAGGAGGACGATCATGCCGAGGATGTGGAGGCGGGCGCTTGCCTCTTTCACTTGGGCGTGCCCGCGGGCGATTCACGCGACTCAAAGTTGCGCAATCGCTTCTATCCGTTGGCGCCCTACTCGCAACTTCTCTCCAAATACACTGGCATGGACTTCTGGCTTTTCAAATACGCCTACTACAATCCGCGAGCGGTAAGTCTTAAACAAACCCTACTTCAGTTGTCCAATTGGCCTTCCTTCTTCAGTGCATGGACTGCCTCTCTAACTATCCGGTGGCCTTTCATTATGTGGCGCCTGAGGAACTCTATGAGTACGACTACCTGAACTATCAATTTGAGCTCTTCGGGCGCACTCCAGTGGTGGAGCTTCTGCCGGAAAAGATTGCACCCAGCCAGCTTTCTATACCTATATCCGACAATAGGTAATATAAGTTGACCTTTTTTCGGTTATCTTAGTTCTTCGAGCTAGTTCACAATAATGTTTTTCACTTTTGGACATTGAACATACATTTTTCAATTGATTCTAATTATTCGTGTGCTCAATTTAAACTTTATATAAACGAATAACAAGGGTTGAGAGTTAAAATGTTGTAAATTTTTCAACTGGTATAGTTGAGGTAACAGATCTACAGCAACTAGAAATTTCAACAATTCTTAAATATAGAAAGTTCCGATTAACAGCAAGATAATATAGGAATATCGATATTGTTATCGATAGCTTAGCGGCATGCTCTTGTCTAAGACAGTGTGACCAGCCTTTTGTTATTGTTTCTGCACCGATTAGCACCTGATTCATAATATATTTGTAACTGATTAATGACTAATGGACTAATTCGAAGTCTTTCAAGCGAACTTCATAAAAATTCAAAGTTTTCAAAGCTATCTTTTTTAAATATTAATTGGCTATCAATGACGGCCTACGGTCAGCCTGGGGCTTAATTTACTTCAAATGGGCCTCAAAGCCATTCAGTAATTGAAAAAGAAACCAAACAATTGAAATAAGTTTTACCACTAACCATACAATGCATAGATACTTCAAACAGCATTTTAATCGAAGCAGGTTTTTTCGCAACGAGTGAGCCCCATGGGTGTCTGAGACCGTTTTAGTGTGCCCAGATAAAGTAAGACTGCTGAGAGCAGCAGCCGAACGCCGGCCTCGAAAGCCGAACGTTCAGTAGGAAGCCGCATCTCGCTCAGCGCACATCGTCGCTGCGGCTAATGTCTTTTCTTTATGTATGTATGTATGCCTGTTTTAAATGCTTACAGCCCAAATACATATGTATGTGTATACGCATTTGCCTCGCCCTCACTCATTGCTTTGCACACTTGTGTGCATCTCTTTCTCCCTGCATATCTTCTCACAAAACCCCGAGATCTACACACATACATACATACATATGTTTGTGTTGTGTGGATATGCACACAAGTAGATCACGGCGTTTGTCGCGAGCCAGAGGTTTTTCTTCAATTGTGTGCCCTTTGTGCCTGTGGTAGAAAAAGGAACACACATTCAAATGCTCTATCATATATTTCTTCGTCCAGTCAGGTAAAATGAGAAGAATCTGATCTATATTTATTAAATAAACAATTCATTGACCTAAATAAAATAAATATATTTATTTTCTATTTACTGTAGAGACTTATTTTGCTTAAAATAAAAATATATCTAAGTCTTATTTCTGCAAGGGTAATTCATCGTCGGCTTGTCGAAAAATTCTAAGAGAATACGAAAAATTGAACATTTTCAAATTTTGCGACTTGCTACTTGTGCACACGCACACTCTTTCGACGGAGCAGTCGTGTGATATTATAAAAGGGTTTGGCCTGTTTATCTGCAAATTTGCTATTTTCCATGCTTGTTGTAGGGGTAAGGGTACCTGAACGTTGGCATTTGTGCATGATAACTTTTTGGGCCTGCCAAACACGCATACTTACACACTTTTCTATATGGATGGAAGCATTTATGCGTTTGTGTGCGTGTTGGTTGCCTGCCTGCCTGATGCAAATTTCACAAAATTTGAAGTTTTTGGCATTTCTTAACTTCGAGCTCTACACACACACCCATACACACACTCATAAATGCGTGTGAATGAGCCGATCAAGGGTTTGTCGTGAGACGAGATATTTTCATCAATGGGTGCGTAAATTTGGGCGACGGGACGGTCTTTGTTTTTTTGGCATGCCTACGGTGGGCTTGCGGCCGCAAAAGGCACAAATGTGTGAAGGGTCAATAAAAATCGGAGAATCCTGAGAAAATTTCACTGAGAAAATTATCACTATATACTAATATGCCGACGATGAATTACCCTTTTTCATGGATATATAACAAGGGAGAAAATATATAAAAAAATGTCCATAACTGCCAAAAAATTCTCAAGAATGCAATTGATCTGTTTATGCATTTATTGACATTGTATAGAATTTTGGTTAAAGGGTTTTATGGCAGGTCATTACAGTCGAAATGTCTAGCATGCGTCTGTATCCATAACAAAATGCAAACGAACGACAAGTGGGGCTTACCTATTTTTATTGACCCTTCACACATTTGTGCCTTTTGCGGCCGCAAGCCCACCGTAGGCATGCCAAAAAAACAAAGACCGTCCCGTCGCCCAAATTTACGCACCCATTGATGAAAATATCTCGTCTCACGACAAACCCTTGATCGGCTCATTCACACGCATTTGTGAGTGTGTGTATGGGTGTGTGTGTAGAGCTCGAAGTTAAGAAATGCCAAAAACTTCAAATTTTGTGAAATTTGCATCAGGCAGGCAGGCAACCAACACGCACACAAACGCATAAATGCTTCCATCCATATAGAAAAGTGTGTAAGTATGCGTGTTTGGCAGGCCCAAAAAGTTATCATGCACAAATGCCAACGTTCAGGTACCCTTACCCCTACAACAAGCATGGAAAATAGCAAATTTGCAGATAAACAGGCCAAACCCTTTTATAATATCACACGACTGCTCCGTCGAAAGAGTGTGCGTGTGCACAAGTAGCAAGTCGCAAAATTTGAAAATGTTCAATTTTTCGTATTCTCTTAGAATTTTTCGACAAGCCGACGATGAATTACCCTAGCAGAAATAAGACTTAGATATATTTTTATTTTAAGCAAAATAAGTCTCTACAGTAAATAGAAAATAAATATATTTATTTTATTTAGGTCAATGAATTGTTTATTTAATAAATATAGATCAGATTCTTCTCATTTTACCTGACTGGACGAAGAAATATATGATAGAGCATTTGAATGTGTGTTCCTTTTTCTACCACAGGCACAAAGGGCACACAATTGAAGAAAAACCTCTGGCTCGCGACAAACGCCGTGATCTACTTGTGTGCATATCCACACAACACAAACATATGTATGTATGTAT